>CM040426.1:70701305-72150694 GCA_022702705.1 Papilionanthe hookeriana x Papilionanthe teres | reverse complement strand
GACAAAAGATTTTTAAGATTTTAGTTGGTTCTCATTTAAAAATATTTTGATATAAATATACTAAAAACATATTAAATTTCAAAAATTTAATCTTTAAATTATTTAACATACTTAAATAAATATATTTTATATCTTCTATAAAGTGATTTATTATTATTTATTTATTTATCATTTTTATTATAACACTACTTAGAATTAATATTATTTTCTCTCTTTTATAATGAATAAATTGGCTCAAACTCATAGACTTAAGCTCGAGCTCAAGCTTGAACTCGATCTCGACTAATCAATATCAAACTCAAAGACGAACAAACTGTGTTTGACTTGAGCTCGATGGCAGAGGTCGCAAATCAAGGACTTGTGAGTACTCATACAACTAGAAAGTATATTATGAACACACTGCCCTTAGAAGCATAATAATGTAGCTCACCTGCCACTAAATAGAGGGAAAGCTAAATAAAATTATGTTAATTAGATAGTAATAAATATAATTAATGATCTATTAGTGTAAATATGATTTTTATAAATATTTTAAAACTTTGATAAATATGCAATAATTTGCGAAATAAAACTATTCTTGGTACGAATATAAAGCTTGATAAGGCAACAATAAATTTGCATTATCCAGCACGAATCTCGATGTGATCTTTTGAACAAAAAACTTATATTCAAATTGACCGGCTCGATGAGACGAACCTAATGGTATAAAATCTAGTCTAATTCGAGTCAAATCAAGTCATTAAACCACTCCTGAAAGATTTCTAGACAGATTTCGAAGGTCAAACATATACCGACACTAGCAAGCTTATACTCAAATCAAGCGTCTTAACAAGAAGAATCTAACAAGCCTAAGATCACTCAATTCTGACATTGTTAAGACACTCAAATGTCCATTAAATGTCGTGTGATTGAAGGAAACTCTCTGTACCGTCCGATTAAAATGATTCATATTCATGCATTAAATGCACCTAGAACGCTATAAATAGACCCCCACCTCTCACATGAGGGAGAGAAACCTAGAGAGAGTCTGAGACCTTGAAGAGAAGTTGCAGCTCAGCACCACCGCCGACCTCCGTCAACCATCGCCAACCGTCGTCGACCATCGCCAACCGTCGTCGACCATCGCCAACCGTCGTCGACCACCGCCAACCTCCGTCGAACACCATCTACCGTCGTTAACCATCGCCGACAGTCGTTGACCACCGTCGACCTCCGTCAACCACCACCTACCGTCGTCGACCATCGCCTACCGTCGTCGACCACCGCCAACTTTCGTCGAACATTGCCTACGAACCGCCGACCTCCGTACACTACCAATCAATGTAAATCACCACCAACCAGACGCCGTCAGTAGACGTTGTAATCTGAAACATATAATTACTTTTTCCCGTCTATGGGACAAGAGGTTTCTGTAAACATTAATCAATAGTGGATTGTCGCAACTGGGCCAAGCTCCGTGATTTTTCCCTTTACGGATTTTCCACGTAAAAACTTCTGGAGTTGTCACCGTTTGTTTGTTTTTCATTTGTGTGTGTGTTAAATTTTCATATAACACTAAGACAATAATCTGCTACTTCACCGCCATAAATTTTCTAGTAAGCATCATAGTTAACAAGAGTTTGATCTAAGATTCAACATTAAACTAGGCCCACTTATTTATCCAACTTAATTAAGAATTAATTAAAATTTAATTAAGATCATTAAAATTTATCAACAAATATTTGATTAATGTAAATAATTAGTAGGTTGATTGGAAATTAAATAATATTTAATTAGGATAACTTTTATTCTAATTTTTATTAAATTAAATAAATGATTAAAATATGAATATGTTATTTTATTTTAAATAAGAAATAAATAAAAAGGAAGATATCTAAAAGATCATTTACGTTTGCCAGTTGTCTTACAGCATGAGATCCGATCGTGCTCCCACGATAGAAAAAGCGAGAGCATAGTTATTTGCGTGTAGATCACAACTATTGTTTAAAATTACAAAATTACATTTTACATTTACATACTTACCACCCAATTCCTATGAATTTACATATTTAACACCAAAACTTCTTTTTTTTTTCATATTTTTACAACCTAAAATTTTAATCTTTGTAAAAATAGCATAAATTTTTAATGCATAAATAAAATTATATATTATATAAAAAATTAAATTTTATGGGTTGGATATGTAAATATATAAAAATTGAGTGATATGCATTTAAAATGTAAATTTTTCTTTAAAAAATATATGTTAAACTTTAAAATACTTTGATAAATTATCAAGAAATATAATTTTTTTAAAATTTGTGTAATTTAAATTTTATATGTTATATATTTTTTCTCAATATAAAAATAATTATATAAAAATCTAATTTTAAAACAAATATAAGCATATTATTTAAAAATGAGAAATGCAATTATAAAATAAAATATTATAAACAGTAATAATTTATTTAAATTATTAAATAAATAGATTATATTTATTTTAAAGTTTTATTAAACTATTTATTAGATTAAGTATTGATACTTCTCTAGCAAATCTCTATCATCCGGCATGATCTTGAGGTATTATATAGATCTCGAGGTGAAATTTTTATTAAGAAATATTCAAACCTCAATAAAAATCATCAAAACTCTGATTTCAGCAAATTTACAGTCAAACTGACCGGCTCGATAAGAAGAACCCAATGTTATCGAAATTAGTCCAATCCGAGCCAAATCAAGCTTATATCAAGTCATTAAACCACAGTTGAAAGTTTTTCGGACATATTGAGAAGGTTAAACGAATGTCAAATTTAGCAAACATATAATTGAATCGACCTTCTCAACAAGACGATTCCAACGAGCGCAAGATTATTCAATTATGATATCGTTCAGGCACTCAAATGTTCCTCAAACGCCTTCTGATTGAAGAAAGTCCTGCTGAGCATCTGATCAAAGAGATTCATATTCATGCATTCATTACATTCAGAACACTATAAATATAGTCACACCTCTCTCATGAGAGGGGACTGAAAGTTTGAAAAAGAATTTTAAGCTTTGAGAATGAGCTGAAGTCCAGCATCACCCCTATCAACACCGATTGTCGTCGATCACTGTCGACTGCCGTCAACAACCACAGACCTCCGTCGAGTGCTACTGTCGCCATCAACTATTATTTTAATGCATGCAAGTGATATACGTAAATATAAAAGTTTTAGTCCGAAATTTATAAATGCATAATAATTCTGTGACAATCCGAAAAGTTTCTTAAAATATAAAATTTCCAAAATTTTAAGAAAATAATTCAAATTTCATAAGTGGGGTTAGGAAAGCGGCGAACATTTTTCGAAATTTCAGAAAGGAAAGGGGGTAATTGCAAAAAGTGTAAGTAAGACCGTTCACTCGGAGCTGACTGCATCGGATGCCATTTAAAAAACGCTAGGATCCCTTCCTTTTCCCCGACACCAATGGCGGAAAAAGTGCTCCCACTCTCTATCGGTATCTTGTCGCCCTGAATCCTAACCCTAGCTCCAGCTCTGAACCCCTCCAACAGCCCTTCTTTTCTCTTAAACCGGCATGGCTGCCACGCCGGGGCGAGAACCGTCGACGCCAGTACCGGCGCCGGTCATTGGTAAGGCCGGTCGCTACACCGTCTTCATCACACCGCCGGCAAACCCCACACCTCCTCCGCTGAAACCCCCTTCGCAAAACCCCCTGACCCCGAACCCTAGCACTAGCCCTAGCCCTAGCCCTAGCCCTAGCCCTGTAAATGCGGCTCCTTTGCAAGGCAAATCCTCGCCGCCGGAGGTTTCGCCGGTTCAGGTTCCGCCGCCGCAGTTCGAGAAGCCTGCCGCCAAGGGAGCAAGCTCAGTGTTCGGGTTCTTCTGGGATGCTGTGGCGAAGGTTCAAAATGGTAGCTTTTTGGTCATTGGATGATGCTATGTCTGCTTGCTTGAATAAAAAAATTAGCTTTTTGAAATTTGAAAACTGTTTGGCGGATTCTGTGGCAGCTCACTCGAGCTTGGATGCATATTTAGCGGATTGGTTGGGGCTGAACCAGTCGAAGTACCAGTGGGCGCTTAATGATTACTATGAGAACAATGGATCGGTGAGTGAGTTTGTTACCGTTTTGTTTTTGAAGTAGTTTTAGTGTCTTTAAGGATCTGCAGGCTTTAAATTTTCAGTATTTCTGAAAGTTGGTCTTTTTTATAGCAAATGGGTTTGTGATCTGTTAGAGTTACGTATTGATTTTGGTATTATCTGCACCATTGGTTATAAGATCTGTGTTTAATCTACTGAAAGAGAAGAATTCAGGTTACTGGGAACTTAGATGAATCGATGCGCGTCTGAAGGCTCTCAAACCGTAGCTGATTTAACTTTGAATTAACTTCTCTGTGCTTATAACACCATTATATGAATTTTTTTATGTTCTTATTCTTGTTAAATTTCAATTTTTGTTTTGTGTTTTGAAGAAATTTGAGTTTTTTCTTATTCTGTTTTAATTCGAGTTTTCTGCTTCAAGTTAGGCTGTTAAGATTCCTGTGTTTTCTAGTTTTTTTTTAACTGTTCATAATCATGGAGTTACTTTACTGCTTTAATTTGAGGCTTGATTTTATAGAATTTATATCCAAGAGAACATTTGAAGATTCTTCCTTGGTTTCTAAAGGGATAAATATAAGGGAAAATTACTACTTTTCTTTTGCACAATTTGCAAATTGGGGATACCCACAATTATTAATTTATGGTTACCCTTTTGAAGTTGTTTCCTAAGCCTTGGTTATGCTTGTTTTATCTTATTTTTTGGACTGATGCATTTCCAAAAAGCTTGTATTTTAATAATGTTTGATCTCTGTTACTGATTTATTATCTTTAGTCAAATTTTTGTGAAGATTAATATTTTAGAAGGCAGAGAAATTGTAGGCCAACCTTGTCATTAGATCTTTTTTTCTACTTTCCCATGTGTTCTTGTATTTCAAATAAGGTCATTTGCATACATTCCACTCAATTCCTATTTATTCACATATCTATCACCTATATTTTACATTTAACATTTATACCGCCCAAATCTTTTAATACTTCCATATTAACTTTTGAAAAGTGAAATACAGCTGCCTCTTCATTCATGGGTGAGGTGGGCATGTATGTGAAAATTGAAGTTTAAGTGTAAAGATATGTAAATGCATAAGAATTGAGTGGTATGGTATGTATGCAAATCTTCCTTTGAAATAAAGTAGGAACTTATTTTAAGATTGTTTAATGGTTGTATTGATTGCTCCTTTTGTGTTGATTGAGATTTAAGCATTAGATTATAGATTGTGATAGATACAGTTTAGTTTGCATAATTTATATCTTATGTAGGATTGATGATGTTCTAGTTAAGACTGAGAACTGACTCACAGGGTCCATGATTCAGCTTTTTAATTTTTTTTCTTTTTTTATTTTTTGATTTTGGAAGATTTACATATGTACCGGTGAATTGTTATGTATTTACAAATCTAACTCTTAAAACTTTAATTTGTACCTATATGCTATCTTACCTATGGATGAAAATGTGTATTTCTCGTTTTAAAAGTTAAAATATTGGTATTTTTGATGTGATATAAAAGATTTGGGTGGTGTAAATATAAGAGAAACAAGGTTTAGGTGTTAGTTATGTATAAACATAAGAATTGGGTGTTATCTATGTATGTGCCACTTTATTTTTATTCATGTTACCGCAGTCTTAAGTCTACTAAACGGCTATTCCCAATCAATTAAGGCTCATTTTTTAGTCTAAATTAAAGAAAAAAAAAGAAAAATTGCATTAAATGTGTGAGAGATGCATGCATCTGAATTAATAGACAGGTTCCAAGCAAAGTAAATTTTGGAAGTTGGTTCATTTGCTTTAGATCTTATCATTATTTTCCTGTGCTGTTTAGTGTAAAATCTCTTTAGTTGCCCTCCGTTGCAGGTGTGATTATTCCATACGGAAGACGCACGCAACACTGCGTGCGGAATAACCCGCCAGTAACTTCAATTTGAGGTTATTGGAGGGTTATTTACAGGTTATTAGGTATTAAATAAATATTGGGTTATTTGCAGGTTAATGTACAGATTTAATTTTAGAGTTATTCTTAGATTATTACCAGAGTAGTGCATGATTATTGGGAGCTGTGTGCGAATGTTGTGTGCGTCTTTTGTACGTAATAATTCGTCCCGTTTTGCAGGCAGTAATTAGCTCCATATCACTGCAATTTGCAACATGGCATTTTGTTTATTTACTGTCATTTATTGATGCAGAGCAGAAAATTACAAAGGAAACTCAACAAATTTAAAAAAAAATTGCATCTTGACAATGCATCTGCAAGCATTAGAAACTGACTTTCATATAAACATTCTTTCAGACTAAGGATTGCAGCAAACTGAAGGAGCAAGTTAGCAGAGATCAAACAGTGTGATTTGGTGAATGGTATGCATAATTTTTTTGAAACATTCTTGTCTTTTTTACTTAGATTATCATATTTATAAGCTTTGGAATAACAGATTTTGCAGATAATGATTGCCAAAAAGTGTAATTTGTAAAACTATTTGTTTTGGCAAAGAAGAGCTGTTCAGGGAGCTAAAGGGGGGTTACCATGACTGCTGTGCTTCAGCGTGACAGTTCTTTTGTCTGTAGTTTTATTACTTGTATGCTGTATGTTCTCATTCCTTGGTTGAAATTCTGTGGGAAGGTATAGGATGGGGCCAAATGTAAGAACTGTTGCACCTCATTATGATATCTGCCTTATCTTGAATCAATGAGAATAGTTTACATCATGTGCTGTAATATATTGTTTTAATTTATTTAATGCTTTGTGTTATTATGAAATTAAATGATTTGTGCTTGTATAGGTTTTGAAGCAGCTTTTATTTGTAATGCCACTCAATTCTTTTGTATTTATATATGTAACACTTATGCTTCAATTTTAACATATATGTACATTACCTATGCATGAAAAAAATGTATTTTGCATTTTTCACTTTTTTAAAAATTTAAATAGTGTTAGATATGACTCATATCTAGGGAGTTGGAGTCTCTTGAATGAAGAGATGTGTCTCCTGGAATGGAGAGGAGTGTCTCTTGGAACTTAGTGGGTTGGGGTGAGCAAGGACGTGTTTGTAATTTATTCGTGGGTTTTTTCTATGAATAGATGTGTAAACCTATGGGTATGTAACTCTTCTGAAATAGTGCATTCGCCGACTCGCTTCCGAGGACGTAGGCAATTTTTTGTTGAACCTCGTTAAATCTTTTTGCGTTCTTCTGGTTTGTGTCGATTACTGTGTTTCTCGCTCTAAATTTTCATAAAAAGTGGTATCAGAGCCTCGTTCGAGGGAACATGAGGAGATCGACGCAGGAGATTCAAGAAGAAAAGAATATTTGGCTTGTGAGGGTTTGGAGTTTTAAGAACTGCGGTGTTTTTCGAGAGGGAGTTCGTCGCAAGGGAGCAGTTCGCGAGGAAAGGTTCGCGCAAAGGGGCTCCAGATTCGCTCGGTTCTGGGTGTTCGCAACATCAGTGCGGTAGGTTTCGGACCGGATCGCGTGGTTCGGGGCGGAGCAGACGGGAGCGGAGTTCGGCACAGGCCGCGACAGGCAGTTTGTCGGACGGTTACGCGTCAGTTGTTGGCGAATTCGGCAATGAGTTCGGCGCTGTAGAAGGAGTTGCGGATCGCGAGAGGATAAGTCGATTCCTTCGGAGAGTCTCTGTGCGGCAGCCCGGGGCTTCGGCGTCGCTTCTTGGCGATGCAGAGGAAGTTTGTGGGAGTTCACTGTGGCTTGGATTGCGACGTGCGGCCAGGCGCGGAAGTTTTCACGGAGGGAAGTTCGGTCCAGGGATTCGCGGACAGGATCACTGAACAGGAACAGTCGCGACTTCTTCCTTAAGCGCGAAGCAGACTGTGGGGTTGGTTTCGAATCGCGACAAGAGGCAGGTGAAGCAGGTTTCGGCTCGCGGCAGTTGCAGCGTGCGAGCGACGGAGTTTGCGAAGAGGCGTTCGGTGCAAGGGGCGCTACAATTACGCGACAAGAACGAGCAAGAGCAACAACAGCGTTTCGGCTGTTGATATACACGTAGATAATTTCTGCTGTGGAGGGGATTTCTTAAATTCCAGCAGAGAGATTAATTCCTGTTTGGTGCGAAGGGTCCAAAATTTTCTTCTCATAATCCAGGAACAGGTGGAGTTTGTGAACAGAAATTTGCGTGCAGTTTCTGGAAACAGAGGAGTTCGGCCGGTTCAACAATCCGCGGGAAACAGAGGTTGTCCACCGCGAACGGGAGCCTTGTTTTGCGGGAAATTGAGGTGTTCAACCAGTTAAATTCGTCGGTTCGTCGCAGGAGATTTTACGACAGGTGGAGTTCGGCAGGGTGCAGGTGGCGAGCATGCACGATTATTTCGTGAACAGGAGTTTCGTGGAGGTATTTCTCGAACAGGTGCGAAGGGATTCGTGGCTCGCGGAAACAGCAATTCGCCGAGGTACTGGTACGAACAAGAAATGTGCTTCGTGGGAAAATTTGATTCACGAATCACAGGAGAATCGCGGGATAGTTGCTTCATTTGACAGAGAAAATTTCAGATTTCTTTGAATTTATTTGCGGAGTATCTTCTTTTGTTTTTCGAAGAAAGACAGGAAAATACGGTGCAGGATTAAATTCGAATGACAATGTCTGGTTCAAAATTCGAGATAGTGAAGTTCGATGGAACCGAGAACTTCGGATTGTGGCAAACAAGGGTAAAAGATTTATTGACACAACAGAGAATTTTGAAGGCTTTGCGGGCTACGAAACCTGATAATTTGGAAGATAAAGATTGGGAAGAGTTACAACTTCGAGCGAAAGGTACCATACGTTTATGTCTAGCAGATGAGATTATGTATCATGTTATGAATCTGAAATCTCCATGAAAAGTATGGAAGAAATTGGAATCTCAGTTTATGTCCAAATCTCTGACGAATAAATTGTATCTGAAGCAAAGGCTATATGTGCTGAAGATGTAGGCATGCACTAATTTGGCTCAGCACTTGAATGTCTTCAATCAAATAATCACAGATCTGGCATGGCTTGATGTGAATATTGAGGATGAAGACCGAGCAATGATTCTTTTGTGTTCATTGCCTACTTCTTATGAACATCTGGTGACTACTCTTACATATGGGAAAGAAACAATTAAAATTGATGAGATTACTGCAGTATTGTTGGCTCACAACCAGTGGGAGCAGAATGCAGAGGAAAGCTCTAATGGTAATTGTTTATTTGCTAAGGGTAATCAGGATTGTGAAAGTAAGGAGGAGAAGGAGAATTCTGGAAAGCAAAATTCCAGGTCAAAGCCTAAAGGCAAGAAGATTCGTTGCTTTAAGTGCAAAGAACAGGGACATATGAGGAGAGATTGTCCAATGCTCAAGAAGAAGAGTCGTGATGTATCTTCCAGAGCTGCGAATATGGTGCAGAGTGATACATATTACATTGATAGTGATGCGCTTTCAGTTACGACAACTCAGTTAAATGATGGATGAATTCTTGATTCAGGATGTTCTCATCACATAACACTGAACATGGAGTAGTTTTCTTCATATATGTTATCTGATTCTGGTTCAGTCTATCTGGGTGATAATAGACGTTATAATATTGCTGGTATTAGTAATGTCAGAATTAAGATGTATGATAACACTGTTAGAACATTATGTGATGTCAAACATGTTCCAGAGTTGAAGAAGAATTTAATTTCCTTGGGCAGTCTACACAAAAATGTTTTCATTCCTAAGGCAGATGAGGATAGGGAAACCATCAAAATTGTTAAGGGTGCACTGACTGTGATAAAAGGGAAGATCACTGCAGGTAACATCTATAAATTGTTGGGGAGTACAGTTGTAAGTGGAGCTCACTCTGTTGGAACATATGATGGAAAATGCAGCAGGAACTTTGACCAAACCAGGTTAGATGGTTTGGTTGCCCAACCCACTTTGGTGTAAGAAACTCCATGATGTATTTCTCCTAAGGGGCTGAATATTCGCTAAGGTGGAGATTTGTTTGGTAGGCACATATACCGGGTGATGCATATCTCCTAAGGTGTTGGATATTCGCCAAGGTGGAGAATTGTTAGGTATGACTCATATTTAGGGAGTTGGAGTTGCTTGAATGAAGAGATGTGTCTCTTGGAATGGAGATGAGTGTCTCTTTGAAGTTAGTGGGTTGGGGGGAGCGAGGGCGTGTTTGTAATTTATTCATGGGTTTTTTTCTATAAACAGATGTGTAAACCTATGAGTATGTAACTCCTCTGAAATAGTGCATTCGCCGGCTCGCTCCTGAGGACGTAGGCAATTCTTTGCCGAACCTCGTTAAATCTCTGTGTTCTTTTGGTTGTGGCGATTCCTGTGTGTCTCGCTCCGAATTTTCATAACAAATAGTGGTATGTTTGATGTGATGCAAAAGTTTTGTATGATATAAAAGGTGTGATATGTAAGCACATAAGAATTGGGTGGTATATATATGAACGTTGTATTTAGGAAAAATTATTGTATCAAGGGTCCTGATACAAAGCTTGCATGTCTACCCATGTAGGGCTGTCAAAAAAGCTCATTGTTCGCGAACAGTTCGTCAAGGAGTTTGTGTTTGATTCGTTTGATAAGTAAACGAGACGAACACGAATATTTTTTTTTCGTTCGGTAAGTTAAACAAATCAAACACGAACAGTCATGCGTTCGTTCGTATTCGAATCGTTATTGTTCGAAATATAAAATAATTTAAAATAATTATATAGAAAAAATTTATGATATTTTAAAAAATTAAATTTTATAAATTATAATATATAATAAAATAATAATAATAATATATTAATATACTATATTACTAATATACTAATATAGACCTTATATATTTGTATAATATAAGTTATATAATTAATATAATATGTTATTTATATATATTAATATTAGAGCTGTCAAACTGGCTCGTCGTTCGCGAACAGCTCGTGTTTGACTTGTTCGCTAAGAAACGAACACTAACAATGACTTCACGAACAATTCGAACGAGAGCCTATTTCAAACAAACTAAGCACCCCTATACTCATGTATTAAATTGGAGACTTGTCTGTAAACGTGATAGATCTTGATTATAGTTCTGATGCAAAATTGCATTATTAAAAAAATAAACAGTTAAAAGCGATCCCAAATAACCTTTTAGTTTATTAGAATCTCAAATCTAAAATATAAATTGGTTTGTACATTAAATTTCAACTAAACTCAAACTTAACATTATAAAACATTAGATTTTAGAAGGAATATTTACATACATTTGACTCAATGCTTATGTATTTACAAATCTAACATCTAAAATTCGATTTTTAATTATATGCTACCTTTCGTATGCACGAAAAATAAACATTTATTCTCTTTAGAACTAAATGTTCTTTTTAATGTGACAGGAAAGATTTGGGTGGTATTATTGTAAATTATAAATTTTAGGTATTAGATATGTAAATACATAAGAATTGGGTGGCATTTATTTAAATGCTCCTTTTAGATTTGATGTTCGCATTTTCCAAAAAAGAAGTGGTTCGATATATTTTTCTAATTTAATTTTTAACAGTCCAAAAAATAAATCTTGCATTTTTATGATATTTTAATGACTTTAAATCCATTAATTTTAAGTTCGTACTAAACAAAGTAATAAAGTTATTTTTCATATAATTCATAGAATAATTACATATTATATCAAACTAGTCTTCAATACATGCACCAAGTTTACATATAATATAAATTCATAAAAACTATTTTTTTACTAAATATATGAAAAATAAATAAAATATTTAAATTAAAAAAATTCAAGATATTTAATATCACATGCCATAAAATTTCGGGCCTGTCTGTGATAGCTTTTTGCCTGCCTTATTTTTCAGACCGTCATTACTGATTCCGTTTGATGAACTCGCTTTCTTTCCGGCTTTTTGAAATCTATGGCAGAAAGTTTTTTCTCAACTTAAGCTATCAAATTTTTAGTGGCTACTAGAAAATTACGGTATGATTTTCTGAAAATAAAATAAATTTATAATAATCACCCCCAGCTTTTTGAAAAATAATTTCTTCTGCAGCAGCTTTACAGAGTTTCTTCAAACAATATGTTAGATCCCCAAACAAACTTTTCATATTATATAATTACAATCATGACATTATAGTAAATGATGGAAAATATATATATATATAAGAATGAAAAAATAGAAGATTTACATGTGTATCACTTATTTCCTATATATTTATATATCTAATACTTAAAATTTCAATTTTTATACACGTGATATATAGAGATAGAGAGTGAGAGAGAGGGTGAATTATTCCATCCGGAGCACGTACGGTGCGGATTTTAAGGGTACTAGGTGGGTATTGGATGGGTACTGGGGGAGGGGTATTGGGTATTGGCTATTAGGTGGGTATTGGATGGGTATTAAGAGGGTATTGGATGGGTATTGGGGGAGATGCGTGCGGACTGCGTACATTCTCCGTATGGAATAATGGAGAGAGAGAGAGAGAGAGAGAGAGAGAGAGAGGAATTGGTTGGTGTATATTTAAATGTCCCTAAAAAGGTTTTGAGAAAAATGGTAAAAAGGATAAAAATAGGGAAGCTAAATAAGGAGGATGGCCTTCCGAGCGCAAGGTCGATTGTTGACTGGTTCTAGTTTTCGCATTAACCGTAGGAGTGCGATTTCTTAGGATCAACGATGGGCGCGGAAAACCCTCGGCCGCCCTCCTTCTATAAAAGGAGACAACGATCCCCTTCCCCCATTAAAGATTCTAGTAACATAACAAGAGCGAGCAGAAAGAGAGAGAGACAGGAAAGGAGATTAATATCATCAGCAGATTGAATGGGAGAGATGGAGCAAAGCAAAAATAAGGTCGAAGAAGAGGAGGAGCAGAAGCCTCTTGATTGTCCACATCGCCACGGAAACATTGAAATCAGAAATGTAATGTTTCTTTTTGTTCTCATTTATTTGATTTTTTTAAAAATTGTTTGCTTTAATGAAAGTTTCGAAGGGTACATTTGATCTTGCTGTTCTTCTTGTTATATATATATATACTTTATATCAAACCAAACATTAAAGGAAAAAAGAAAACCTGCTGCCATTTTATTTCATTTTCGTTATACTGCAATGAAAATAGCATAAAAATTTTGACAAGATTCGTTCTTTAATTGAGAAATGGATTAGAACGAGGAAATAAAATAAAATAAGATTGACAAGATTTGATCTTTCATGTCTCATTGCATGAATCATAAATTTTACATACGGATAAGGTAAAAGTGGTTAAATTTGCACAAGAACTTCAAGATAAATTTGCAGATGTGATTTTGATTTATATAGAATGATTATTTTACTCTTGTTATTATGATTTGCTTTTGAATTATATAGGATAATGATTTAAAAAACCTTCATTTCAAGGATTTTTTTTTTTGTTTTTTGATTTAAATGGCTGCCATTTTAATTTCGTTTGAATGTTTACTTCTTAACTGAGGCTGACATGGATTATCAATACGAACAGCTACTTGGATATTTTGTGGTGCTGGAGGCGTTGTTCCAGGCTCGAAAATTAGCTTTAGCTAAAAAGTTTGAGAAGAAAAATGAAGCTCACCCTCAACATCTCAATTCTATAACGGATACTATGCAAGGGAGTAAGGAATCACAAAAGCAGCTTTTAGATCTAGTCGGCATAGAAAACGGCTCGTTTAATGACCCAAAACATCTGCTTTTTATGGTATTTTTTGGTTTTTTGGACGATCTTGTAAGATTTCTGACATTTGTGGGTGTTCAGGTGAAGAAATCTCTTCTTCTTTTTTCATAAATTGTGTCATTTTTCATGTTAAGTATTCTGTTGTGGACTGAAATATGTTAAGTCGTTCTTTTTTACTGATTTTAGGCCTGGAGAGATTACAAATGTCTGTGCTGTAGCGGAGAACCTTATCATTATAAAAGAACTGAGGCAGTGAAAATTGAGAAGGTTGAACACAAGGAAAACATGCTTTACACTGTTTATTCTGATCATGAGGATGAAGAACAAATGGAAGTGTTTTTTGACTATACTAGAGGGTATTTTTTTTTCTGTTTTTTTCTTTTCCTTTTTTACTTTGCAAGTTGTATAATTTTTACCTTGCAAATTGTATAATTTGGTTGCTTGGGTTGACAGAAATCGCAGGCGCAGAAACATCGGATTGGCAACGATGCAATCAAGACAGAGCTATGTAAAGATGAATGCTCTCAGGGCGATGAACCGCAGTGGGCTCGAAGCAATGCGGACTAAGATCGGAACGAAGAAGAAGAACAACAACAGAAAGCTGCCCAAGAAAATTGGATTTCATCGCTGAAGCTGAGATTTTAAGCAACATTAGATGATTTATTGCTATTTTTTAGTATGTGAATTTGTTATGTATATGGAATCATGAGAATGTTCATGATTTGCTTTTTTTTAGTTATAATAATGCATTATGGCAAATTGATTGTTATGGTTTGTAGGGAAATTATTTTGATATTGACAATAAATGTTCTTTATATTTTTGGCTGACTTCCTTTCTTTCTCTCTTTGTTTGAATTCAAAGGCGTATTTTTTGAAAGATAAAAAGACTTTTGTAGTTGAAATATATCAAATGACATTTTCTTCAAAATATATAGTGTGTCTAACATGTAAAACATCAACTTTATATCATCTAAATATATATATATATATAATGTACATCTTAAACCACCTATATCATAAGGCATTTATTACACTTGTTTCAAAATAAATTTAATAACTTTTTTTGGGTAGTTAATAAATTTTAGTCAAATTATCATGCCCAATCATTTTTTTGTCTTTTTAAATGATTTTCTCCATAATATTCTAACTTATTGTTATCAAAGGCCTATAAAAAATTTTCATTACTATTGATTTGCTACATACTTTCTTCCTTTTGAGCCTATATCTCCACGAGCTCTATCCTTGCAATTAGGCTCATTCTTTCAAAGTAGAAAGAAGCATTTTGGTGATGTTCATGAAGTCATTTCTACGAACATTATCATCATCTTTAGTGAGTAGACGAAATAACAACATCATCTGCACTTCATACTATGATTGTCATTTGACAAACATACACTTAGTAGCTCACATTTTAGAAAATAAGCATTATTATGTAACTTTTAATGATCACAATAGAAAAATGTTTTCTAACGCAACAATTTTTTTAAACTAATCATTGACTAACATAAAATAAATCATTTAATCTCAATACATTCTTGGAAACCTCCAACCTTAATCAATTATTTAATTAGAATAGGAAATTCACAAGCATATCTAAAACTCTCAGTACCCAAACATTGATCCTTAAATTTTTCTTGGGCGAGACACAATCTGATTATTTAAAAAATACATTCAACTTTTTATTATAATTATATAATTTGAGTTATACAACTTTTTTATTAGATTTATTATTATTTATTATAAAAATAATATCTAGCCTAAATAAACTAATAATAATTTTTCTATTAATTATGATTAAAGAACAAATACATATATAATGATGAATATAAAAAAATATATTAAGATTCGTTAAAATAAATTAAAAAACATAAATTTTGGGTGAAAAAGTATTTGTTAAAAAAATTTTTTTAGAGGCAAGAAGTTTTTATTCTTTAAACAACAAGAGAAATAATATATCTACTTCTTTAAGTATGCATTAAATTACATATGAAAAAGTACTTTATTAAGTTGTTCACAATTACAAATTTACAATAGGAAAAAGAAATCAAATAATTTTTCAATATATATATATATATATATATATATATATATATATATATATATATATATATATATATATATATATATATATAAGAACTTGTAATGATAACATAACAATTTCTTACACATTTATACTATATTTTACGCAATGTATCATAACAATTTCTTACACATTTATACTATATTTTACACATTTACATTGCTAATACATACATACATACATACATACATACATACATACATACATATATATATATATATATATATATATATATATATATAATTTTTCTCTTCTTGTACAATACAAATTGAATTAATTTAATTAAAAAAAAGGTTTCGATTTAACAATTTTTAGACATTTCATATTTTATAATATGAGGTTTCAAACTTTGTATGCCTTCCACATATAAACAAATTGTAATAAAGAAACTTCATCATCAATTTAAATTTCAATCATCAACTATGTTTTGCATAGTTGCTGGCCTTTCAATTCTAGAAAAGAATAATAATTTTAATATTTTATCCGGTTGCACAACCTGACTTGCATAAGCATAATTAGAATAAAATTTTATTATTACCTATATCAAAACCTTAAGAAAATATGAAGAATAAAAAAAAAACTTAGGATAAGAAGATATAATCCTTATTTTATATTCACCAAATGGAGCCTAAGCACCTATAAACTATGATAATTTATCTGCAAAATCATGGATTGACCATAAATAGAAATAATGAAGGGCAATTAAAACTAGCACCTATATAACAAAAAATAGCCAGCAATCCAAATAACAACTATCCATAACCACAAGAGGCAACCAAGTAAAGCTAGCCAAGACAACCAAGGCAGTTGACCATAACAAAATAACCAATAATTCAAATAACAACCAATCATAATAAAAAACAGGCAAACATCCAAATAACAGTTAACTAGATCTACAAGAGGCAAACAAATAAAGCTAGCCAAAGTAGTAAGCCAACAACCAAGAGCTCGGTTAAGAGCTCTCCTTAACAATTCATTTAACACCATTCAAGATATTTGTTAACTAGCTGCACTGATGCAAAAAGTAGAAACAATCTCAATCACTTTAACCCTTAATGAATTAAGTTAATTCCAGTTATTTAAGATAATATGATTATAAAACTTCTTACCAACATCTCAAAAAAAAAAACATCAGTTACTAACTCACTAATATCTAAATAAGACAACGCAAGATCAACATCTTACAAAAACAAAAAACCAATTACTAAGATAAAATGACTATTAAACTTCGAACCAACATCTTGAAAAAGCAAACGAAGCAGTTTGAGAAATATTCAAAGTTAACATGGGTACACTGAATAAAAAGAGTGAAATAAATCATATGTTGCACTTCAAGATCCACCCAAGACTGAGCAAACCAATATAACACCTAAAATTTTTGCTTTTTGTAAAAAAAACAATTCAAATAGAATATATGTACACAACTTTCACATTTGTAACAAGAAACATAACTCACAAATCACAGGTCAAAGACTAAATTATGTAACAATATTCCACCAAAAAAATGTAAGTTATCGTAAACAATGACAAAAAAGATTTAAAACAAGTATTGTCAATTATTAATTGTCAAAGACTATATACATACACTAGAAACATAAAAAAATGGAGGCTTAGAGATGTTCAATATGCTATTTGTAAAAAACAACATAAACAACATAAGCAAACACACTTTCATCTTCTTTTTTTCCAACAACAAAAAAGAGCCATAAAAGATAATGCATATCTATCCCAATTTAGGTTTAAATATGCTCAAATAAGTTATATATATATATATATATATATATATATATATATATATATATATATATATATATATATATATATATATATATATATATATACATACATACATACATACAATCTCATATTTATATGCTTTTCAAATCAGAACCCATTTCATTTTCTAAATAAACTAAAAAACCAAAACTAGTGACTCATTTCAATCTCCAAAGCAAAGAAAGTAATCTCACATCTATATGCTTCTCAAACTAGAAATCGTATGGCAGTGACTTCTATTCTAACTCTAAAACCTCTCATAAGGCCCTTTTAGAATCCAGAACAGCTAATCAGATGCCACTTTGAGAGGATCATAATGCACCATTGATGTGACAAGGCGTTCACGAAGAAACGAAGGAAACCCAAGTGTAGTTCTTTTGCTTTTGCTTCTAGGGATATAAATCAACTGAAACACAAATGGTGGAGAAAATAAGGAGGCGGCCGAAGTATAGACCGGGGTGGGTTTTAAACGGACTAGCACTATTCTTCTACTCTCATATGCTCCAAGCTTCTCCTCGCTGCCATGGACCTCTCGCTTCTTCTCTAAGGCCTGTGAGAGGATATAAAATGGGTTAGTATATGTGTAAATAGGGCTGTAAACGAGCTCAGGGTCGGCTCGAGTTCGGCTCGAGCTCGAAATCTGCTCGTGTTCGAAATATCTCGTGAAAGGTTTGTTCGTGTTCTGCTCAAATTAAATATTTTTGATCGTGTTCGGCTCGAAATTGACTCGTTAAAATTAATTGGAAAAAATATATGCATAGTGACGGATTCGAACCTGGACCAAATAAATGGAAACAATACGCATAACCATGTTACCACACAAACAATTATGATTTAAACTTAAATATAAATATATATAATATATTAATATATAAAGAATATATATAATAAATTAATATATAAATAATTATATGATTATTTTTTTATTTCGAGCTAAAACGAGCCGAACACGAGCGAACAAAGAGTTGTTTGTGTTCGGCTCGTTTGTAATACGAGCTTAAAAAATTTGTTCATGTTCGACCCGTTTACTTAACGAACGAGCCGAACACGAGCTACTTCACGAGCCGAACACGAGGTATTCGCAAACAACGAGCTTTTTTGACAGCCCTATGTGTAAATGACTTTTAGTCATATGTTTGATTACAAGTTTGCCATTATATTTCCGTCTATATATACTTGTATTGGCGCCTTTGTATTTGTGTAGAGAAAATCAATTAAATAAAATTCGTTTACAAATCAGAAGGTTGGCCACACAGAGCCCTCTCTTTGATTTCTCGTGATAATCATCGGTTACATATTTCTTCTTGTACTTTCCAATGTTTGGATTGTTGCCAAAATAGAAGTACAAAACAATCTTTTTATCATAACACTACCACTTATAAAAAGTTAGAAATGATTCTACCTGATACTTGGGGACCTTTTCCCCATCCTTCAATAGAAGGATATCGTTATTATGTTATATTCATAGATGCATTTTCTTACCAAGCTTGGTGTTTTCCAATGATGGTTTTCAAAAGAAAATAAATTTTCTTCACTCTGATGGCGGAGGAGAATACACATCTAATGAACTAAATCAGTACTTACTAGATAACGACATTCAACCTCAGTATAGTTGTCCCTACACTCCAAACAAAATACGATTGCGGAAAGTAAACATCGTCATATTACTGAAACTGCTCGCGCTCTCATCAACTCATCTAATATTCTTAATATTCTTTGGCCTAAAGCTGTCCTCACGACCACATATCTTATTAATAGACTTCCCTCTCTAACACATTTCACAAGTCTCCATTTCAGCTCTTCTATAAAAAAATGCCTGACTATCAACACTTGTGTATCTTTGGTTGCCTCTATTATCCTTTACAAACTCATAATATATCGAATAAAGTTTCCCCCAAGGCACCCGCATGTATGTTTGTTGGCTACAACAGTCAACATGAAGGATATTGTGCTATGATCATCAGGTAAAGAAATTTATTTTTTTAAAGTCATGTAAAATTCCTATAACATCTATTCCCTACTAAAACTTTGTCTCATACTTCCTCTTCCACCAATTCTCTTCATATCTATCCTCATGCACTCTTTATACCCACGTCTACCATTCCCTCTGCCACTACTTCCTCTCATTCTCTTGTTCCTATCTCTTCAATGCATTGTCTCTCCTGAAGTTGAGGCTATCTCAAACTTCAACATATATATATATATATTAAACATATAATGGTCATAGATCAAGTTGCAGATATTTTTATCAAGCTACTGCCAATCACAACTCATCAATACCTACCCAACAAGCTTCTCCTCTCTATCGTGGACCTCTAGTTTCTTCTCTAGAGCCCTTGAGAGGCTATAAAAAGGATTATTATCCGTGTAAAATAACTATTTTAGTCATATGTTTAATTACAAGTTTGTCATCGTATATCTTTTTGTATATACTTGTACCGACCTTTGTGTTTGTGTAGAGAAAATCAATTAAATAAAGCTCATTCACTTATCTTTCTTCGAGCCTTCTTTTTTGTCTATCTCTTCCTTCTATTCAAGTGTTTCAAGCCGGTGTTCTTATGTCATGTTATATATGTATCTTAAATTAGGGTTTAAAATTTTGAACTAAAGCCTCACATTAATACACTAGATTCAATAAGATTTAAATTTTTGTAAACATAAGTTTTCAAATTTAAGATGTTTTATAACCATTTAATTGAAGTGAAATGATATTTAATTATTAATAAGATAAAAAAAATATAAATATTCATTTAAATATTTTAATTTAAACTGCATATGCCGAAATCATACGTTTAATTATATTATGTATTATAAGCCGGGTCAAATCCACACTACCTCACCTCATCCGACGGCGGTAGTTCAACAAAGAGACATTAAATGGACGGCTTCGATTGGTTTCTAGTACCGATCTAATCGTTCTTCTTCACCGCCATGGAGTATTTCTCTTCTTATTGCCCCCTCTGCACCGATAAACAGATTCGTTCTGCTCTCATCTTCGCCATAGAGTTTTCTTCATTTTAGATTAAGTAAGATTGAAGGGGAGAGATGGGAGGGCTGACGTGCAACGCCTGCAATAGGGAGTTTGAAGACGACGCGGAGCAGAAGCTCCATTACCGTTCAGAATGGCATCGATACAATCTTAAGAGAAAGGTACTGTTTTTTTCTCTCACATGGGCTTTCTGTTGTGCGTGGACTAGGTTTTTGAAGCTGGTTAATAATCTTTTAGAATAGAGCTTTGGGTTTTCTTATTTTTCTCTTTTTTTTTCTTTTTTCTTAACTTCTTTCCATCTAGCTATTGGTTGGAGAGAAATTATTCATGTGTTAAGATGGGTTTCAAGTAGGCTGCACAATTTGTTTGAAATTAAAGTATTTTATGCGATTAGTAATGCGATGTATTCGAGATTCGAATAGAGATACTTAGGGCATCTAATTGCAATGATGTGAATTTTTTTTTTAATTATTTATTTCTTATTTGTCAACCAGTAATGATTTCTTTGCCTGAAGTAGTTTCGATGGTGGATCATCTTAAAACTTTCTCAATTTATTTTGCTGTTGTATTCTTGAGTTAGGGGACAGTAAATGCTGGTTATTGTTTTTGGTTCATGACTTGGGATTTTAATGCTGTGCATTTGCTTCTAAAAAGTTTCAAAATTATGATTATAATTTCTGGTTTTGTGGGTGGATGGTTCGGGTAGGATGAGGGAGGAATGGATTTGATCTTCTCCCTTTCTTCTTTATGCTTGTAGTTGTAGCTGAAAAGTTCATACTTTGATCTATTAGGGAGGATTTCGTTATATTTTGATTATATTTTGTGTTAGTTCTAAAGAATTGCAGGTTTTTTTTAATTTAGTTTCTTGAACCTGTAGCAATTTATGAAAAGGTAGATGCTGCCATCATTGTATGAATGTGCTAGAATGATGTGATAGTTATGAAAAAAAGCTTGAAGAAATTGGTAGAATGACATCAGACTGAAAAGCTTCATTTTTCATGAAATTGTATTTTTAGTCGCTAGGTTTCTTCATGGGAAGATTTACATGCCTACCACTCAATTCTTATGTAATTACATTTATGCAGCCTTCTCTATGCATGAAAAGTTGTATTTTACTTTTTAAAAGTTAAAACAGTAGTATTTTTTTAGGTGACATGAAAGATGAGGCTTTTATAAATGTAAAAACTAAAGTCTAGTTGTTAGATATGTAAATACATGAGAATTAGGTGGTATGTATGTTGATGAACCTTCTTGTTATTATGATTTGCTTTGAACTTTTTGACTAACATTTTAGGGAATAATCAGTTTATTATTTTGCTCATCATCCATTCATGTTTTTGTTTCATCCTATTTATTTATTTTTCTTTCTTGCTTGGTCAATCAAAAGGATGCTTAATTAATTTTAGAATATATTGATTGCTGGATACTTTATTTGTCGTTGTCAGGTAGCTGGAGTTCCTGGGGTTACAGAATCTTTGTTTCAAGCTAGACAATTAGCTTTAGCTGAAGAACATGAAAAGGCGAGCGAAGCACCTATGTTATACTGTTGTGCTCTTTGTGGAAAGGAGTATAGGAGCTCCAAAGCTCACTCTCAACACCTCAAATCAAGAATGCATACATTGAAAGCTTCTCAAGAGTCGACACAGATGGCTAGCATTACTATAATCAAGCCTCTTACGGATCGTTTACCAACCAAGTCAGCTTCCATTAGTAAAATTCCAACACTTGGAGAGGGGAACGATGAAGAAAATGATGAGAGTGAGGACTCTGAATGGGAGGAGGTTGATCCAAATGAAACTATGGAGGAGGCATCTGAATCTTTAACGAGTCGTCAAGTTGATGGAATTACTTCAAGCTCTGGCGTTGTCAAGAGTGAGGAGATGGATGAAGATGAGGAGTTGGATGTCTCGTGCTGTTTTATTTGTGATCGTAAACATGATGGTATCGAAAGATGTATGGTTCACATGCACAAAGAGCATGGCTTCTTTATTCCTGATGTTGAATATTTGAATGATCCCACGGGACTATTGACATATGTTGGCCTTAAGGTACTGATATACATATGCATTTTTTTTTTGTGAAAAGTTTCGAAGTAGCTTGCAGGGAGTCATTTTAGTCTCAGAGTTTATAAAAGTTCAATTTAGATTGCATACTCTTTAATATGAGCTGAAATAATCACATGAAGGGCTAATTTAGGCCCAAGTTAAAAAGTTTGGCGTATAATCTGACACTTTTATAGAACGGGATTAAAATGGTCCCATGTAGACAGTCAGGGTATTATTTTGGCACTTTACTCATCTTTGTTTTGAGATATTCGCAACATCATAAAACTCTTGTCTACTTGATTTGTTGTTGTTGTTGTTGTTCATTTTAGGTCAAAAGGGATTTCACATGCTTGTATTGCAATGAAAGATGCCAGCCTTTTCAGAGCTTGGAGGCAGTAAGAAAACACATGATTGCAAAAGGGCACTGCAAACTTCGCTACGGTGATGGGGGTGATGATGAGGATGGAGATCTGGAAGACTTTTATGACTATAGCAGCAGGTAAATTTTTTAGATTGTTTTCTTTTCAAATTTGATATGAGCCCTTGCATTGTGGTACTTTTTCCACTTGTATTTATTGAATTATTTGGATTTAGCATACACCTCATTAAATCTTTGATTCTTGTGACTCTTGAAGAATTGAATGGTTTGTAATAAGTTCGTATACAAAAAATTTAAGATCTGATATTACTTGTGGCAAGTTATTTGCTTTAACTTTGGTGGGTTCTAAGGCACACCTTTAATGCTATGGGTGTTAATCTATAGAGAAGTGTAAATCTAGGCCTATTAAAATATGGGATGAGTATTGAATGGCATGGATCATACATACATTTATTATATGAATTTTATTCTAGAATTTGGAATACAAAATACGGAATTTTTAATATAAATTAAATGTATAAATTTTGTTTTAATAAAATTAGTTTTTAAAAAGCTTTAATAAGCTATTTAAAACAGTTTTTCTTTTTCAAAATGCAGGAATATTTTTTAAAATATATGTCTTTTACTTTTGAAATTTAAACTGTGTTGTTTCATATATTAGAAAAGATTCAGGACTTGGATTTATTTTAAAATAATTCATTCGTACTGTATTACACTTATATAATATTCCTATTTGCTTGTAGATCCATTAAATAAGAAAGTTTTGATGCAAACCTATATAACTAATAGCTAGCTTTTTGGTGCCTCACTTCGACAATGAAAATGTCTAGATTACATGGAAATATTATGGCTCACTATGATATGTAGCATGGCTGATGACAATATAAATGACAACGAGCCAACCTTAGTCGTAGTTTAGATATTTTGACTCAAATCAAGTTTGATTAAATTTAAATTTGGTCAACTTTTGGCTCAAAATTATTTAGATCAGACCTATTATCTTATTGACTATTTTCTTAATCTACTTAGTGTAGCTTCTAGATATTTCTATGATACATTAGTTTGCAAATATTTACATAAAATAGAAGAAATAAATAGGTAGATGAATATTTTTGTTATTTTTGTGGTATTTTAATGTAGTATTATGCTTGTCTTGTGTATTTACGTGCTTCAATGGTTTTTTTAGCTAATTCCATTAAGGACATTTTTTGGCTTTTAAGGTAGTCATTAATAATCATGTGCCACATTGAAAAAAATGGAAATTGCAAGTAGACTCATTTTATTCTTTACTTAGCTATAGTAGCATTAAAAACGGTGATTTTGTGGTTGATTGTTCCTTGAGAACTGGAGTTTTAATTCTATGAAGATAAATCTCACTTTCATAGCTTGAATGGTAGGGCGCAGTCCATAAGGGGTTACAGTTGTTTATTAATATCTTTAAGAAATTATAATGAACATTTTTATGAATCATAGGATAACAAAAGGTATGTAGCAAATAGGAGAAGAATTTGAGAATTTATGATAAAATGCTATGAAAAAATGATAAGGAAAGCAACTCTCAAAACACTCTTTTTACACTAGAAATTTTCACAAAATGGTTGCTAAAGTAAATTCAATTTCTTTGTTCTTCCTATGTTTTTCTTGGAGAAGCATTTGCTTCATGATTGATTTACACTTAGCATTATTCACATGAGCAATCCGTGTTAATCAATTGCCAAAAGGAAAATTTGTGTGTTGATCTGAGATGGTAGCAGAGTGATTAATCTGATAGGATTCTTGTCGAATAACGAGTTATTCTTTGTTGTCCACACTTTTAAGTCTAAAAATTTTGTGTAAATCTTGGTGTCTCTTGATTTGTTTGTAGTTTCTCTTCCATATGACTTTTTAAGGTTTTCTTTTTCAATTAAAGCTAAAAAAAATTTAATGATATGCAAATGCATTAAGAATTGATTGGTATGCATCTAAATCTTCCTTCTTTTTCATTGCGGAAATTTTTTATGATTTTTTCTGCTAAATATCTGTCAGCATCTGTAAAAAATGGTATTTATCTATGAAGAATGAATTTGGTTAGGTGCCAAGTAATAGACCCCATGCTTAAGCAGGATCATTGAAATCACTATGATTGTTTGTTTTATCATATATTAGATTATTCAAATATTTCTCATTGATGATTATAATTTATATAGATATATCGTATAAAGTAGAACTTTATCTCAGGCTCATGTTTTCTTGCATTAGATTACTTCATATACTAAATTTAAGCTTGTGCTTTTGTTTTAGTTACATGGACAAGGATGGGAAGCAAATAGTGGCACTGGACGGCAGTTCATCACGAAGTGTCGAGCTTGGAAGTGGAGGGGCTGAGTTAATTATAACACAAAGGACCGAAAATGGGACGACGGTTCGCATTTTTGGTTCGAGAGAGTTTCTTCGGTACTATCGCCAGAAACCTCGTCCATCTCGTGATAGCCACATCGAACTCGCTATCTCGTTAGCTTCCAAGTATGGCTACTTCCTAAACTCTGAGCTGCTTTTGATGAACATAACCTGTACAAATAGATTTAAATGTTTGGAATATGTACATACTTACCAATCAATTCTTATTACATATATATATCACCTAAACTTTAATTTCTTACTTATAAGCCATCCTATGTATATCATATGAATGATTTATGTGGTATAAATATAAAAAGTAATATTTAGCATGTAAATCTCGTGACAGCAGCATCGAACTCGCTATCTCGTTAGCTTCCAAGTATGGCTACTTCCTAAACTTTGAGCTGCTTTTGATGAACATAACCTGTACAAATAGATTTAAATGCTTGGAATATGTACATACATACCACTCAATTCTTATTACATATATATCACCTAAACTTTAATTTCTTACTTATAAGCCATCCTACGTATATGATATGAATGATTTATGTGGTATAAATATAAAAAGTAATATTTTGCATGTAAATACATGAGAACTGTGGTATGTATGTAAATGTCCCCTTAGATTTATAACTTAACTAAATATTGAATTTATGGAAGAGAAGTGTGATGTTGCAGGTTACACCTAGGATCAAAACTATTGATTTTATCTGTTCTATGAGATATGAAAGTGGGCATCTACAGACATACCACACTATTCTTATATATTTACATATCTTAACACCAAAACTTTCATATTTACATGCATACCACTCAAACTTTGGCATCACATTAGAAATACCACTAGCATTAACATTTTGGGGCATTTTACAGACCTACCTTCCAAAATCCTATGCATTTACATATCTAACACCTAAACTTTAGTTCTTACATTTATACCACAAATCTTTCTTATAACACTACATATATGTAAATTTTCCAAGAGAAAGATAGATGAAACTGATGGGGTCGGCATGGACTGCAGGTATCGAAGCATGGGCTTGGCTACAAACCAGAATTCAGTGAGGATGAAGATTCTGAAGGAGATGAACCGCAGCGGCGTTGATGCGCTGCGCACAAAAATTGGAATGAAGAGCAATGTGATCAGGAATCTTCCCAAGAATGTCCCTTATTAGTTTTTTATTCTTATTTTTGCAGATTTACCATTTACCACCTCTATGTGGGTGAAAAGGTGAACTTTTTATTAAAATAAGATGGATCGTTATTCAATCTGAAAAGTCTCATTGCAAAGATTAGATATTAGCATCTATATCTCTTAGGTCAATATAAGAGAGACCAAGGATAATATATCAAATTATGATTTTTATTAACTTATAGAGTTATTCGTCTCCTCTCAAGTACCAAATGTAAAGTATTGGTCACTTGTATTATCCTATTTAGAGCTGTAATCGAGCTGAATATATCATAGTTAAGTCTTGTCTTGTTAAAGTTAAAAGTTGTTCATGTTCTGCTTGAGTTTGTGTTGAGTTTTCATATATTGTTCAAGTTTGACTTGTTTAATATTTTTAATGTTTGGACTTGATTTGTTTATGACAACTGAACAAGTATTTAACGAGCTAATGGACGAGTTAAAAATTCAATAAATAACTTTACAAATTCATAACTATGAATTTATTGAATATAAATTCTAAACCCTATGCATCTTAAATCTTGTTTGTATAGCATTTAAGCATGATTTACTTTAAATCCTACCTAGAGAACTAAAAATGTCAACTTTAGAACCTACAAAAATTTAATATCAAGTATTTATATATCATATATGATACAAGTTATTAACCAACAAGTTGATATTTTAGTTAATTTAATTTTTTTTAAATAATATATCATATATGATACGAGCTATTATCGAGTTCAATACTGAGTACTTAACAAGTTACTTTTAGAATAACAATCGAGTTTGTTCGTGAACATAAATGAACAATTTCAACTATGTTTATGTTTACTTCATTTAAGCTTCGAGCTTTTAGAAATTATTCAACTTTGTTTATTTACTAATTCGAACAAACATGATCAAGTCTTTATCAAATCAAGTACGAGTTGTTCATTGAGTGCATTGGTTCATTTACGGCTCTATTCATACTTTATCATAGACCAAACATTTTAATTTTTTAAATAAATATATTTGTATAAAAAATTACTATTTTTTTCCTTTAAAGTGCAAATAATTATTGTGAAAATAAGTTTTTTTTTCTTCTTTTTTTAAGATTATGATTTCCGGATGCAAATTTTATGATTTAAGGCTTGACATAAAGAAAGAAGATTTATACACATACAGCCCAATTCTTATGTATTTACATATTTAACCCTTAAACTTCAATTTTTACATACATGTTGACTTATCTATATATGAAAAAATGTATTTTACATTATGTAATATTTTGGTGATATAAATGTAAAAAATTAAGTTTATGCGTCAAATATGCAAATACATAAGACTTTGTGTGGTAGCATGTAACCACTCCTTAAAAAAGACAAACATGATGTAAAATACCAATACTCTCCAACTATATTATGATATTTTTTCAAGAAATTTATTTAAATTATAAAAAACCTTTGAACTTTTAATTCCCTCTTAAAACAAAAACATCGGAAGTAGTTTATGTTATTATTATGTAACGCGTAAGCATTCATATTTACATGCATAACATTCAATTCAAATGGTCCCCAGTCTCTATAAATTGAGATTGAAATAGTTCTCATGAAAGACTATTAGAGCTCAATTTTAAAATAGTCAGAAATTATCTTAACACTTCTATAAACTCTGGGATAAAAATACATAAGAATTTTATGATATGTTTGAAATGTCCCGTCTATTTAAAGCAAGAGAAGACATTCAATTTTTTTGTGTGGTTTTCTATTAGATTCTCACTTTCATACATAAGTTAAGTATAACAGATATAAACATCAAAATTTGTAAATGCATGTAAATTTTACTAAAAACAAATGATAAAAAATTGAGTGAAATAAATATGAGAGAAGAATGTTTTAAGAGAAAATATTGCATACTTTATAAGTATGTACTTATAAGGGTGGATGAAATGATCCCGTTATGATAATTTCATATATGACAGTCATTCAACCTATCATTCTAAGTATATATTTTGTAAATATGTAATGTTTTATTCGCACTTGAATGTGGGAGAGTTGTGAGAGTAATAAATATATATTTTGTAAATATGTAATATTGTATCATAATGTGCTACGTGTACAGTACAGCTCTACTAAATATAAGAAATGTATAATGATTGAAGTACTAATTACTTTTAGCGCTATCAAAAAAGCTCGTTGTTCGTCAACAGTTCGTGTTTGGTTTGCCAAGAAGTTCGTGTTCGATTCGTTCGATAAGCAAACGAGACGAACACGGACAATTTTTTTCATTCGGTTTGTTAAACGAACCAAATACGAACAGTGATGTGTTCGTTCGTGTTAGATCCGTTATTGTTCGAAATATAAAATAATTTAAAATAATTATATATAAAAAATTTATGATATTTTAAAAATAATTATATATTATAAAAATTTATCATATTTTAAATAATTAAACTTTTATAAATTATTAATAACAATAATAATATTATAGTATTAATTATATTAATATAAATATTATAATATTATAATTAATGTACTGTACTATATATTAAAATAAAATTTAAAAAAATCCTAAACGCCTTATTCGGTTTGTTTCATTTTGAAGAAGTATGGATTACTTGATGTGTATGCGAATACCTGATCAATTTGCTTCATTTTGAGAAAGTATGATATCAAAGTTAGAGCTGTCAAAAAAGCTCGTTGTTCGCGAACAATTCGTGTTCAGTTCGTCAAGAAGTTCATGTTCGATTTGTTCAATAAGCAAACAAGACAAACACGAACATTTTTTTTTGTTCAGTTTGTTAAACGAGCCAAATATAAATATTGATGTGTTCGAACATTTCAAACACAAATATTAGCTCCACTCGTTCGTGTTCACTTCGTTTGCACCCCTAATTACTTTAGACTCGTTCTGAAAACAAAAAGTGGGAAGGGATCTGCGTTAGCCCTACAAGTCCGACTTCTAGTGTCAAAATAGAGTCCGCTTCTCCTTCACGTCTCTCTCTTTCCTTCTATATCTCTGTTCTTCCTCTAATCCCCTTTACCCGTTTGCCTTCCAGGAGCTTGTAAGTGTTCCGCATATCCCTTCTCAAGCGCACCAGCGGCGTTAATCTCGATGAGAAAGTTTCGGAGTGATGAAGGTTTGTTCTTCCTATTAGAAACCAAGTTGTAATTAGTTCATTTTTGCTTCCCTGACATTTTGCTCAAGCTAGGGCTATGATTCCGTCGACAGTGGTTAGACTTTGGATATGTATGTTGGGGGGTTATATTTATCCTACTGTTTTTGTAGTTAATGGGATTGAATCTTTGGCGTGCTGTTTAATTTTTTGCTTATTGTTGATCACGTGGAATTCTTGATTTTTCTTTTCTTTTCATTATGCTATGTTGCATTGGAGCTTTGTGGTTAATCAGATTTGGGTGAAGCTAGTTTTACCCTGGGCCTGTGTCTGTAAGAACTTTTCTTTAATGGTGCAACCTTAGAAGAAATATCTATTGACCGTTGAATTAGGTCGAAGTTCTTTAGCGTGTAAGTTTGTCATGTATAACATTGCTGAAGTGTTCTGATGGGATGCTTATATAATCTGGTTTGGCATGATTTTTTCTTTACTATTATTACTCTTTGGTTGGGAAGTTTTACTGGTGTCAAATATTACCAGCGTCTGTTTGATGAGATTGTATTTTAGATGTTATGAAGCTGGACAATGGAGCACTTGGGGATTGAGTGGTGTGCATCTGTATGCTGCTTTCTTGTGAAGCTGATATGTTGAATTGAGATGGATTTTCTCAGTCTGGATGCTAGTGTTCTAAACTTAAAGATAAAGATGGGATGAATCTTTTTCAAAACAATATCATGGGTGTTAATAGTTTATTACAAAATCTTTACTGTTCTTTTAGTGGATTTTTCTTGCATGCATACATTTGATATTGATTTGGGAATTTTTAGGATGGTCCTTCAAGGGTTTAGAATCGAGACCTAAGGAAAGTGATAATATGATTCTTGGGAGAAGATGGTTTAGAGAGATTAATGGATATAGAATGCTCTTGCAACTTTAAACTTGGTGGATGCAGTCTTTTCTATCTTGAACCCTGGTTCTTTCTTGTTCTTCTTAAAGTTTTTGTCCATTTTCTTCCTTTATCATCCCGAATGGGATTTCATTTTTGGCACACCCTTATTTATTCTATAAAAAAATGAAAAAGGCAAAGGAAACACCAAGGTCAACTCTTGATTTAAAATGATATTCTTCATAGCCTCTTGCAGGTCTCTCATCCAATTACATGGATTGCTTTCTCCTTCCATGGTGAGTGCTTTTCCGGGCAGGAGCTGGTCCTGATATCATTCTATTCACTCTTTAAAAAAATGTTTTTTGCGAACAGAGAATAAGGTTGATTTTAGATAGAATGTGCTTGGTGATGAGGCGGAGAGAAATAGATTTGACTAACGTGTGAAAAAATTAACACTTCATTAAGTTTTTAGATGAATCAACATTATTGAATGCATTTATATTAGTCTACTATATATGATAAAGAAGCTTACGATAATAATTTTAACAAACTACATGCATAAATGATTTGTTTTGCTATCTAGTAGGATACTCATTTAACTGGTTTATTTTGATAGTTTTGACAAATAAGATAGCTCGTATAATGGTGGCTAACACCATCCTTCGATAAGTTTTCTTTTATTTTATTTTTTATCCTTCTTTTAGCTTCCTTTGCAACTTTTGAAATCTTTTTTTGCGACGATTGAATTTTTGTGGGTTAGATGGAAACATCAATTGTTATCATGCACCAAAGTAGTTTGCTCTGATTGGGGATCCCTGTTGCCTGTCATGGTTGATTGACATGAATTGGTGAGAGAGCCGTATAAATCATGATATTTTTGTTGTATCTTTCTGTGAAAAAGTTTGAATAGTAACAAATATTTTTATATCGATATCAACTGGATCTTTTAGCCCAATTATTTTGGTATTAGGTTTGGAATGCCTTATGTTGGATTAATCTTTTCTTTTGGGTTGACCTTTCTTTGTTAAGATGATTGGGCTTGTTCCAGCCTTTGCTGTTCTTAGGTAAATATTGCTTTTAGTAATTAGTTGTACTTTGCAGTTGTATACGAAAAATACAACGACGCGAATCTCAAAACAATCCAATGGCGAGGACATAATACGATTATTGGAGGATCCAAGGACTGACTAGCAACACAACATAGATCTTAAAAAAAAAAAATGATCAGGGAGGACTGAACGATCGGCGGAGGAAAGACCAATCGATCATGCACAAAACTATCCGATCAGTCAGCATCCCAAAGGTTTGGAAATCATTCAAGGAAAGCCCAGACAGTCAACATGACTCGAGACGAACGATCAAACATTGGAATCACTAACAACCGATTACTGACGCATAGCCTGAAGACAGTCGATCGTTAGAGCTGAACGATCGCCAAATTCAATACTAGTCCGACGACCCTTTTTAATATTTTTTATTTACTCCATAATTTATTAATATGACCCCTTCAGAAGCTAATGATTAGGGGGCAAATCTGTAATTGCAAGACTTGTATCCTTATGTCCATAAATAGTGGTCATTTCATAATAGAAGATTATGCGTTTTACTATCCTTTATTGTTTCTTTTTCTTTTCTTGTGATATATTATATTTCTTGGGCGTGTTTCCTGAATGCTTTTGGATTAAACATCGTTTTAGGTGTGGTGAGCGTGGAACCATGCCGTCAATAAGAAGAGGAACTCAACAGTAGCAACAAGGAGAAACCAGTCAGAGGAACACAGTGGTAGAAGGATGCACCAAAGGGTTTATGGAACAATTCGTCGAGCAGGAACTGCAGGATTTGAGAACTTAGATCACCAATAAAATTTCGGGGCAGCTTGCGGAATTACTCATAGCAGTTGCAACATTGGGAGCAGCCCTAGTCCCAAGAGAACGGGCTCAACATGAAGCCCCCCCCCCCCCCAAGGAACCACCAACGCATAATGGGAGAATGACAAAGCACTTGCATGAGAGAGTTGAAGTTGTGTTGTATTAGGACAACGTCAGATTCACACCTGTGGTAGAAAGACATCGACTTGGGCGGATTGAAGTGTTGCGGCAACTAGAGAATGTTTTCTCCTTGCAAGTCTCAGGACCTGAATCTCTAGAGAAGTTTAAACGACCCGCTTTGGAGTTGTGTAAGGGACGATCAGACCCCAATGACCACCTTGCGTCCTTCAAATCCTCAATGCTCGCAAAATTCAGATTTTTTTCTGTCACAGTTTGCTAGTGCCCTGAGACTTGGGAAAAGTGCCTGATCTCCGTGGTGGTTAAAATAGGAACCCAATGAAAGTTTACGCTCATTCATTACATAGTTCTATAGAGAGAGTGGATGTGAAAGGCCTTAATCCCATATGGCCCAGGCCGCCTTAACATAGGGGTTGCGATCAGAGAGGTTCTGCTTTGACCTCGACCTTGTAGAGTCCCAGAGTTTGGCCAAGCTATTAGAGATAGCCAATGAATACATCAACACATACGAAAATGCTCCCGAGTTCTTCGAACAAAGAAATCAGAAGTGACCATCACAAAACAACGAGTGGAAATCCAGAGAGAATGCATGATCACCCATCCGACCGCGCTATGAAAGTCACCCCCGCAACAACTTAATCCATCATCAAGGCGATCAAAGAAGACAAGCGAAGGCCCATAATCAGTGGTTGATCTAGTACCAAGAACGACCTCGGTACGACTACGAAGTCCCCAAAACCACTCCTCTGTGGGTATCAATGGCAGAGATAGTTGGCGCCATTCAAGATAAGGATTTCTTTAGGAGAGCGCCATCAATGAGGATTAGGGCCTTTCTTCGGGATAACAGGAAGTATTGTAAGTACTACAGGGATCATGATCATGACACAGAGGAATGCAGACACCTTTGGAGCCTGATCGAGAAGTTGATAGAATTCGTCGCCCTCGAAGCTGCAACTCCGAGACAGGGAAAAACCCGATGGGGAAGCACTCGACGAACAAATCCGCACCAACGCTATCCACATCGTAGGATTTGTGTCCGCCATATTTGGAGGAATCAAATCACCCAAGCAAGCGAATTGAAAGATTCAACAAACTAAGGAACTCTGCGCCGTGACTTTCGCTCCAAAACCGAAAGGCCATCCACCCATCCATTTCACTGATGAGGATCTGCCTCCGAAGAGGAACCTGTACAATGACGCTATTGTAATAACATTGTAATCAATACCTATCAGGTGGGAAGCATCCTGATTGATACAAGGAACTCTGTGATTGTACTGTTTAAACAATTGTTCGATAAGTTGAGTCTCACCGTCGACTAGGGGTGTAAACAAACCGAACACGAACGAACAAAGCTTTTGTTTGTGTTCGGTTCGTTTGAAATTTAGTTTGTTTGAAATAAGCTCATGTTCGAAATTGTTCGTGAAGTCACAGTTCGTGTTTATTTCTTAACGAACGAGTCGAACATGAGCCGAACACGAGCTTTTCACGAATGACGAGCCAGTTTGACAACCCTAATATTAATATATATAAATAATATATTATATTAATTATATAACTTATATTATATAAATATATAATATCTATATTAGTATATTACTAATATAGTATATTAATATATTATTATTATTATTAATTTATTATATATTATAATTTATAAAATTTAATTTTTTAAAATATCATAAATTTTTTATATATAATTATTTTAAATTATTTTATATTTTGAACAATAACGATTTGAACACGAACAAACGCATTATTGTTCGTGTTTGGTTCGTTTAACTAACCGAACGAAAAAAAAATGTTCGTGTTCATCTCATTTACTTATCTAACAAATTGAACACGAACTCTTTGACGAACCGAACACGAACTGTTCACGAACAACAAGCTTTTTTGACAGCCCTACTGTCGACCGAATGATTGCACCAGCTAGGCCATTGTATGGCTTTTCAGGCGAGATGAAAGCAACGCTTGGAATGATTGGACTCTCAGTCAGTTGGGGGGAAAATGAGAAACAATTCAAATCGGCGAAGGATTTCCTCGTGATGGATTCTCCCCCAACTTATAATGTCATATTTGGTCTATCAGTCAATAACTTAAGAGCGATGATCTCTACCGGTCATGTTGCGGTCATGTTTTCGAGAGATGGAAAAGTATTAGGTATCATGGTCAAGGGGAACTCGGAACAGTCCTGAGTTTGTCACCTCCGAGCCATAAGCAACTTTGAGCACGACCCCCTGGAAATCCAGAACCGAAGGGGAGGTGGCCTCGAGATTAATGAGACCACCCTCGAAATCCCAGCTGTCGAAGGAGTGCCAGGTAAATGTTTTCTGCTTAATGAAGTTTTTGATGCATGGCACAGAGAACTGCTAATCCGAACCCTTAGGGAAAATCGAGATGTTTTTGCATGGATGGCGGCCGAAATGCCCTGCGTGTCGATCGATGTAGCATGCTATCGATTGAACATAGATTCGTCAGCCTAACCCTTGAAACAAAAAATCAGGAGCTCGGTCACAACGCTGGTATAACCGATCGCGGAGGAAGTGTGGAAGTTGAAGGACGCTCGATACATTCGGGGGGTGCAGTACCCCATGTGGATCTCCAACGTTGTAATGGTGCGGAAGACAAATGACAAATGGAGGATGTTCGTGGACTTCAACAACCTGAATTCAGTCTGATTGAAGGACGCCTACCGACTACCAAGGTTCGACACACTAGTGGATTCAACGGTCAACCATTCGGTTATGAGCTTTCTCGATGCATTCTCTGGGTACTATCAAATTAAGATGCACCCCTCTGACACTGAAATAACTTCTTTCATTACTAGTGAAGAGATCTATTGCTATAATGTAGTGCTCTTTGAGCTTAAGAATGCTGGGGCGACTTACCAGTGCCTCATGAATGTAATTTTTGCTAATAAAAAAGGAAAAAAATATTGAGGTAAATTTCTGGGATATTTACTAACCCCTGAGAGCATAAAAGCCAAGCTGGAAAAAATTCAAGCACTTATCGACATGCCATCCCTCCGAAACACCGAAGAGATAAAAAATTGATAGACCAACTAACAGGACTAAACAGATTCATTTCCCAATCAAGAATCACGTGCCACTCTTTCTTCAAAGTACTTAGAAAAGTAAAGTGTTTCGAGTGGGTGCCTGAATGCAAAGAAGCATTTGCGAACCTCAAGCAATCCCTCGTCTCTTTCCCCTCTTCTCTAAAGCCAACTATTGGCCCGAAGGCCCTCAGTTCAGTACTACACACAGAAGAACTCGAGAAACAATATCCAGTGTACTGCACCAGTCGAGTTCTTAGTGACGCCGGAATATGGTACCCAATAATGGAGAAAATAACTTTTGCTTTGATCATTTCAGCACGCAGGCTTCGACCGATCTTTCAAGTACACCCCATACAAGTTATCACCGACCATCCGCTGAAACCCAATTCTCACTTGCCCGGAGCATTCCGGTTGGCGGCTGAAATGGGCAATTGAATTCAATGAACTTGATATTTTTTACATTTCTCAGACTACGATAAAGGTGCAAGTCATTGCAGATTTCTTGGTAGACTTCTCGGAATTATAGGAGACCAAGGAATTGCTGATGATCCACAGATCCACTTGAACCTTATTCACAGATGGTGCCTCTAGCCGATTGAGTGCTGGACTTAAGAGTTATCTTAAGCAGTCCAACGGGGGAAACCATCTACCACTCAATCAAGATAAATTTTCAAGTAACTAACAATCAAACAAAATATGAAGCTTTGATCGCATGTCTTCGTCCGGCCTAAAGTTGTCAACCAAAATGGAGAATTCAATACAAGAGATGAAACGATTACAAGGTACATCGGGAAGGTGAAGGCAGATATCAACAGGTTCACCAGCTTCAAAATCGAAACAGTCCAGAGAGAAGAAAACCAGATCGTTGATCTCCTGTCTAGTAGTCTTCGCCTGGGAGAGGGACAACCCTAAAGACTCAATCAGCCTACGACTGAAGAACCACTGGTGATAGAAATTTACGACGAAGAAAAGCTGGATCAACCCATGCTTTTGTTATCTAGAAACGGGAGAAATTGACAAGGTAACTAATCACAGGAGGTTCAAGTTTAAAACTGCCTAGTATCTGCTGGTCAAGGGAATACTATTTAGGAAATCGGCCACATCCCTATAGTTAAAGTGCGTCAGAGAAGGTGAGATTGAAGGTATCCTCCAAGAAGTTTATGCTGGGAAATGTGGGAGTCATTCTGGAGGAAAACGTTTGCCCGACGGATCCAACGACATGGGTATTTCTGGCGAAACTTAAATGCATAAAAGCATTCTTGAAGGTGCGTGCAATGTCAAAAATGTGGCCCCCTACGATATCAACCGACATAAAGGCTCTATCGATCGCTAGTCTCTGGCCTTTCTCCATATGGGGCTTGACATTGTCAGACCTTTTTCCCCGTCAAAGGGACAACGTAGGTTTCTACTGGTGACAGTTGACTACTTTTCCGAATGGATAGAAGCGAAGCCTCTTGCCCACATAACAACGGAAGTGGTTCGAAATTTTATTTGGATTGATTTGATTTGTCGATGCGGATTGCCACTCGTCATTATCACAAACAACGAAACTCAATTCATTGACAAAAGAGTTCAAGATTTCTAAAAAACTCAAGGAATTAGTCCCAAGTTCATCTCTGTGCATCATCCATGAAACAACGGACAGGCGGAGGTCATTAACAAAATTATCCTAAACCTGCTAAGAGAAAAAGCAGGAGCAAAGGGGATTGGGCAGATATGATCCCATCAATACTTTGGGCAATCCAAACAATACCACGTTCATCCACTGGCCAAAATCCTTTCATGCTTTCTTATGAGATGGAAGCTATGCTACCGGTTGAATACAACAATCGCAGTCAGAGGGTTCTCACTGCCTCAACCTTCGAAGTGGAGAACTTGGAAGAAGACGCGAAACAAATAACGAAGGAATAATGCTTGCTCTAGACCTAACAAAGGAAAATCAAGCCCACTCGACCCTTCGACAAGAAGAAGCCAAATGGAGGACAGCTAAATACTTCAACAAAAACGTCTGTGAAGAGATGTTTGTCCCGAGATACTTGGTGATGAAAAAAGCTGACCCCGCTGCAAAAGAACAGACAACTAGAAAGTTAGACCAGACCTCGAACGATCCCTACATCATCTACCAAAAGGCCGGACTTGAAGCATACAAACTACAGACCTTTGCGGGAAACGAGTTCCCTCAAACTTGGAGCTGCGACAACTTGAAGAAATTCTTTCCTTAAACCTACGAAGGCCATTTTTATGGCTTTGTATTTTGTTCTTTGTAAACAATATGAATTAATTTCCTTTCTCTTTTCATCATTTTCTTTAGAGTGCCCAACATTATGAATAAAATACATTGTGATTTTTTAATTGCGTTGTTGTCACAAATCAAATAACAAATAGAAAAAAGAATTCGAGCCTTTTTACGTTTAGGGAACTAATTTTCCAAAAAAAGAGAACCGATCCGATAATTGATCGACACCCGACAACGACAAGCTCCGCGAAGGGTGCATAACGATCGACAATGCTTTTAAGAGAGGATTAGCACCCGACAACGACAAGCTCCGTAAGGGGTGTAAAACGATTGATCACCCGACAACGACAAGCTCCATGAAGGGTGGTGCATAACGACAGACAGCGATTTTCAGAGCGGTTCAACATCCGACAATGATAAGCTCCACGAGGGGTGTAATACGATCGATCACCTGGTAGCAACAAACTTCGCGAGGGGTGTATAATGATCGTCAACGGCTTTTAGGGTCTTCCGGTACCCAGTTTAAGTCTAAACGTGTTCTTGAAAATAGAAATTTTCTTTGATTTAAACTCAACTTAAAATTGTATTCCTAGTTGTCTCTAGCCGGTTGAAATCGAATGGATTCAATTTTAACCCAAATTTAATTTATTTAAAGGCTTACTTGAGTGTAAACATATATTCCATGTTCAAGAAATGTCTAATATTAGAATATGAAAATAATTTATAAACTAAAGTTAATTAATACAAATCTTAATCACTAGAGGGGTAAATATAGAAAATAGCAAGATACACCTGACTTGAAATTGATCTGGAAGTATTTTATTTTTGGTGGATTGGCTTGAGGATTACTGTTAACTGTTCCAAATGTCTTGAATCAACCAAAATATTTGGAAGTGAATTAGCTAGGTTGACTTTGCCTTACCAGCTGAAAGGTTGGGTTTAATTCAAAAAGTTTGGTCTAATTTTAGTTATGGGATGAGTTTAAGAATGAGGTTTCTAGAAATAGCATGGCTTGTACCCTAACCAACTTGAATTATCTAATGACCTGGCTTTGTTAACATGGATTTGTAGTAATTGAAGATTTAGTATAAATATAGAAAATAGCAAGATACACCTGACTTGAAATTGATCTGGAAGTATTTTATTTTTAGTGGATTGGCCTGAGGCTTACTGTTCGAAATGTCTTGAATCAACCAAAGTATTTGGACGTGAATTAGTTAGGCTGACTTGGCCTAATCAGCGGAAAGTTTGGGTTTAATTCTAAATTTTTAGTCTAATTTTAGTTTTGGGATGAGTTTAAGCAGGAGGTTTCCAGAAGCAGCATGGCTTGTACCCTATTCAACTTGAATTATCTAATGACCTGGTTTTGTTAACATGGATTTCTAGTAATTGAAGATGTAGTATAATATGAGATGTCAATCGTTCTTAGCTCATTATAAGATGAACGTCACAATTTTATCCTTGGCACAACTTCTTGGAAAATATACCGACAATCTCTTACTGTAGTTTTGTTTGATAGTGCTAGTTTTGTTCCTTAAATTTCAATTATTAAAGTTGGATTCTTTCGGAGGATAAAATTATAATAACCCAGCCCAAATAATGCGTGGTATTGTCAACTTTAGGTCTTCTGAACCTCAAAGTTCTATTCTTCTTGGTGCAACTTTCCACGAGGTTATCGACCTAGGAATATTTTACAAACACGCCTAACTTCCAAGTTTTTTGTATTGTTACTCCAAAGTGCACCTCATTTACATGCATGTAAACCTTTACTAATATAGCCACCAATCTTTATTCCTTTATCGAGGTATCATTTGACATTCTTAGATGATCGCTCATTGCAATCGTTTGATTACCTTCATCAAAATTGAGGTGTCATAAGCTAACCATATTCTGCTGAGTTCATCCCACAAGGTATATTGGAGAATAGGCTCTGATCTTTAGCTGTCATAATCTAGCACACACGTGCCTTTTTTAATTTTTGGCTCAGCTTAGCTGATACTAATTTGAACTTCATAATTTTATATTTTTGTGCAACTTTCTAGGAACTCACCTAATCTAGGAGTGCTCTAATATGACTACACTTACCTTAAGAGTTTTCTTAACAGAACTCTATCCATTATTCCTAAGGGTGCCACACATGTGGGATTAATATATTACTTATAAAGCCTAGCATCCTTTTCTCTCTTTTTTTTAAAAAAAATGTTATATTTTCCTTTCTTGCTTCCTCCAGATTACTATCCTGAAAGTATGATGTCCTATAAGTCTTCCTGGAGCCATTTGCCGAAAGCTTTGCCCAATATTCAGTCCCCATCCTCATCAGATTTGGAATATCATAAGGCTTCCGGCTTTTGCTTTGTTCATCTCTGAACCACACTTCATTCTAAAGGAAGTTTGGCTTTCATGCCCAATTGTAACAATCCAACACAAACAATGTGAGGTTTTATTATCTTCAATCCAAGTTGTGAATACTAAGCTGAATTTCATGATTTTATCCTTCTTAATACAACTTTCCAATTGATCATCCATCATAGGAATACTCTTCACAAGCATGTATAAGGGCATACTGCAACCTTTTCTTATGTGGAATTTAGTTAATTCTTGCCCCCTTCATCCTAGAAGCTATACATTGTAGAACTCTTTCATCTTATCACACTTTCCTCATTGTACCCCCCACATTGTTTTTGAGTTGTCACATGAAATCTCAAATCTATTTAAGGACCATCCAATGATTACGCGGGAATGACTTGTACGAGTGGTTGTTGGCCTTCTAGGATGACATATTTATGGATGGAAAGTTGGGCAAGAACAAACTAAATTCCAAATGAGTAAAAGAAGAAAAGTTCGTTGGACTATACAAGTAAATGCTTAAATGTATATGTTGAAATTCAGAATGATGTGGAATAAAGCAGAATTCAAAATAATTTCATTGATATGAAAGAGGATACAAATAACTCTTACATGAAACCTAGAATAGGGTATAATAAAATGAAATAATATGAAAAGGAAAGATATATCATCTAATATCTTTCATAATCAAATCATATTAATTATTTGGTGATAAATGAAATAATGAAACAGGAAAGCCTAAAATAGAAAATGAATGAACTCATAATCTAAGGAAGTAAATATAAAATAAGAAAGAAAATCACCTCTTAATCTAAGAAAATAATTTTTTCCTCATAATTTCTCACAGGAATAGATTATTTCTTAGTATAACTCCTAATACTCCTCCTTAAGTTGAGACATAGTTGAAAACAATATTCAACTTGGATTTCAAAACTCCAAACAATTTGCGAGGAAGATCCTGAGAGGTAGAACATGAAGTCTTTGTCCTATACTGTTGTTGTCTTTGACTGCAGTTTCTGCAGTGTTTGTAGATAGGCGAAAGACTCCTACAAGTAATGTTGCAGGGAAGTTTTGCAGGGAAGTAGACAACAGCTGTTGCAGTTTCTGAAGTGCCTGTAGGTAGACTGAAAACTCCTACAAGTAATACTGCAGGGTAGTTTGCAAGGAATTTAGACAACTGTGATTGTCTTTTTCTTGCGGTTCGTAGATGTACGTAGGTGCACGAATACTCCTACGGGTAATGCGCGAGGAGTTTGTAGGGAAGTAGACAACCAACAGTAAAAGTTGCAGGGTATGACCTGTGGAAAAACAACTCAAGAGATAGGCCTCGTTGCAGGAAAAAAAGAGAAAGAATTTAGGTGGAGGGCCTGCTGCAGTGAAAGCTCCAGAGGAATTTGATGCAATTTCTTGCGTGTTCCTTTCAATTTGATAGAAGAGCGCTGCAATATGAAATATCTTCCGCTGTACAGAAGGAAACCAAGGGTAGCTTGAAAAGAGGCGCTTATAAAAAAAATATCTTGAACAGAACGATAGACTTGAACGGGCTTCCATCACATAAGCAGTCATGAAATATCTGCACTAAATAAACCACTACATTGACTATATAGAAAGTTAGTTCGAGGCCATCACTGGACACTCCTCTTGCATGGTTCATATACCCACCCATTGCCCTCACTATCGCAATGGAAGCCAGAGTGATGACGCCAAGCAAGTAACTTAGGGAATCAAGGAAGCCGGACTGCTAGAAACCAGGAATATGGATTGCTGCAAGGAGCATATGCCAAAAAAGAACGAGAATAACCTGTTGGGAAGACGGAGGGGCAGCTGCACCTCCAACGGTAAGGACTTACAGAAATTCAGGGAAGTCGAAATGCTGAAACATTGCAGGAAATTAGGAAATTAAGAAAGCCAGACTGCTAGAAACTAGGAAACCAGACTGCTGCAGGGAACAGCCGTAACAATAAAGCAGCGGGAAAGATAACAGGGTAAAAGGGGCCCTTCCATCTTCGGCGGAAATGTCTCAAAAATATAGACAAGAATGAGCATGACAGCCAAACCAACTACAAGGCCATCGACGAGCCTCCCCAGAAGGAGAGTGTAAACATTTGGAGACTAAAGTATCACCACCTCACTTACAAGATAAAGGATCAATGAGAAAATCAGCATAGGACGCCTCCCATATCGATCTGAAATAGGTCCATAGAATGTAGTAATGATAGTAGCCTTGATAAGTGACATGGAGACGATTTAATCCTTCAATAGTAGGTTGTTTGATGCGTAAATTCCCTTTTAATATAGATAACAGCTCCAGTTGACACTGTCCTAGCTGTGCAACAAGTTGCCTATGGTGGCAACTATGGCTTTAAGGACAACTCTGTCCATCTTTCCGGTAAGGAATGTCATGTTAATCAGAAAAAATTGTCATGCTGTGAGGACAATCGAGAAAAAGAAATATCAATCAACATAAGAATAAAAAATGACAAGCTGGACGATCAATGCGAAACATGCCCATAGATGAACCTCTCTACACAACGCTTGCAATACTCTTTCCAACCCGCCCTTCAAGCACAACTTTATGAAATCTCCTAGATCCTACACTCTATACGTCACGAACACCAAAGCATAACTATAACCCGTTCTGTCAAAGTGTCGGCTTTTACATTCAGAAGATTTAATGTGATATCGGGCTTCCTTGATCAAGATGGAGCTCTGAATCCCTAGACCTCGATCATTTTTCTGATCCCAAAATCCTGTATGAAAATATGAGCCCACACACTCGATCTAGGAGAAAGAGTAGAGAGGTCAGGAAGGGCTGTGTTGGAAACCGCGGAGGATGTTTCCCCTGCAAGCACAAAGGGGATAGTTGCTAGGAAATAACTGTAGAAGGCCTTGCAGGTAAAGCAGGAGGCTGCTGTAGAGGAGCCTAGTGGCTGCCGGAAGAGAAGAAGAAAAAATTGCTCTTTCAAAATAACAAGACGAATGCCCCTCCCTTATTGCACGAAGGATGGCAGGAAGGGAATCCAACGGTTCTGGAAGGAGGACCAGCAGCTAGGGTAGGGAATTCGGCTCTGATAAGATGTTGAAATTCAGAATAATGCGTAATAAAAACAAAATCCTGAATAATTTCATTGATATGAAATGGGGTATAAATAAGCCCTACAAGAATCTTAGAATAGGAAAGATAATAAAACGAAACATATGAAGGGGAAAGATATATCACCTAATATCTCCAATATATCTCCAATATTCAAATCATATTAATTATTTGGATATAAAGAAAATAACATAAAATTGGAAAGCCTAAAATAGAAAAAGAAATAACTCATAATCTAAGGAAATAAATATAAAATAAGAAAGAAAATAACTCGTTAATCCAAAAAATAATTTATTCCTCATACTTTCTCATAGAAATAAATTATTTTTTAGTATAACTCCTAACAATATATTTGTGAGGCATTCATTCTGTAGAAATTGTTGTTTAGTTGGAACACTCTATAATTAAGTGTGTCCATGCTGGAGCACTTGTGGATAGGTGACCTCCTAAGAAGTTGCTTCAACGAAGATAAAATCACAAGGTTAGTTTTGTATAGGCTGGGCTAAGTTGGGCTAAAGTGGACAATACCTTAACTTTGAATGTGTTTGGTTGTTAAATTGGTAGTTGGGCCATCTAACATCCAATAGGAACAGTTGATTATTTGAAGATGCCATGTTCCTCTGCAATCTGTCTCACTTGTGTGTCAAAATCTCACCAGTCAACACCCTTATTGGGTGCCTCATTCAATTCATGTAAGCGTCATTTTTTTACGGTGTCGACCTAGAAGTAGATATTAACAACTCTCCATCGATATGCACATCTAAGTTGGTGATACTCTGATAAAAAGTCTATTCTTGAAAATATGGTTTGACATGGTCATGTGAATGCTTCACAATTACCTCCATCTTTGCATGAAACTATTACCAGCCAAATTATTTTTGGAATTACAAAACGTGATAATGTGTTTCACTTTTAAAGTGTTGCAAGTTCATATTTGTTCTTTGGGTAACCATTTCATAGATTTTGTTTGGAAAATAAATTACATTAATTTTATTGTATATCAACTGGTTATTTCAGTGGTTTGATCCTGCAATTTATATTATATTGCACAATTTCTCTCCTTTTCCTTTATAGCAAGACTGAAATCTAATACTTGGAACACTAAATATCTTGTTTTTACGAGATCAGTGGTATTAGAAACATTTGGATGCTATGTTTGTAATTTTGAGCGAGTCTTGCTTTTTCTGGTCTTTTTTCTGTTCTTTGTTTTTTTTTTTTTTTTGTTTCAAACGAAAAGATTTATTCAAAATGCCTGTTTATTCTTAATGTATGATAGTCAAGGGTCTTGGTTCTTTACTTCAAATTTAGGTTTGATTCTATATGATTTTATAAGAAGCATGTTAACAAGGTGATATTCTAGTAAGAATTACGCTGAGATAACAATTATTTGTTATTTGCCATGAAATTAGAAAACATATGTAGTCCAATCCTCATGATAACATATGACCTTTAAATAAAAATTAACAAAAATTTAACAGTTTGAATTAGAGATCACAACAGCGTTGAAAGGACTCTAAGCACAACCTTGGTATAACTAAAAACAAATTCCTGGAATAACAAATTAAAAGAGGTTGTAAAATCCATAACAGGTATTTGCGGGCATATATTAAAGAGAACAAATATAGAAATTAACTGACTCTTATAACTTCATTAGCATTCCATAATTTGAAATGCTAATGATAAAATTCTTATAAGCATCCAATGTATAAGCTAAAAATAGTAAAATGAATGCTTAAAGGCTCCCAGGAAGTTTTCTTTTGAAAATGCAAAAAACCGTATTGACATGTTTGCTTTTGTATGTCATATGGAGGGACAACCTCTTTAAAGAAAGGCAATTCAAATGGTGTAAAGAGGAAAATGTATTGTGTTATGCATCTTTGAATTTGATCAAATAGAGAAGAGTTTTAAACGTAAGTTTTTTTTTTAATACGACATTATCATGAATAAATTTATGGACATGCTGAATTGCTGATGTAAAGAGATATGCTTCACGAGGTTCTTTTAATGAATATGTAAATAAAATTGATAATCTAATTTGATTGATCAATATAGAGATAATATCAATAGATAATTCCTTTTTAGTCACATTTTTTATCCATGTGTTCAGACAAGCATGAAAAAAATCTAAATGGAGGCTTCAACTGACTCAGCTACACTTATTTAAAACAGAAAATTGAAGGGGCATTTACATTCATAGCACCCAAAATATTGCTATCTACAAATCTTGCACCCTTTTTCATCCTCTTTTCCAACTTCTCACTTAAATATTAAAATTCATGATAAAACCCCAACTCATATATTTCATTTTTAGAAAATTCTCAATGGTTTGTTTATGGCAAACGTAAATGCACTGGTTCGGTCGATCAAAAATAGTACCCGGGTGCTAGATTTTGTTAATAGCAATGTTTCAGGTGCTATTTATGTAATTATCCCAAAATTAAAAATAAAAAAAAATTATCATCATTTACCTGCAGTATTCTGTACAACAACAACAACAAAGCCTTAATCATCATTTTGTGCCAGAGCCTAACCTTAACAATTTATCTAATTTCACTAACATGCAGGATTTGGTGTCACAACTTAGCTGAATCAACTTTCATCCAGCTAAATTGCATCCATAATAAATACATTTTGACATGATATCACGCACATCTTTGAAGAAACTATTAGACGATGATATTCTGTTACATAGCTGGGAAGATGTAACTTGCCCAATATGTCTGGACGTTCCTCACAATGGGGTCCTCCTCCACTGCTCCTCCTACAATAATGGATGCCGTGCTTTCCTTTGCGACACTGACCAAACACACTCTAACTGTCTTGCCCGTTTCAGAAGTGCATTCGGAGTACCCAAAAGTGCTGAATGTCAGACGACGAGTAAGGTTGATGATTCCATTCAACTGATACCATCGAACTGTGAAAGCCTTCCAACTTGTCCTTTGTGCAGGGGAGAGGTGGCCGGTTGGGCCGTTGTCAAGGAGGCCCGCGCTTACTTCGACACGAAGGTGCGGCGTTGTGAAGAGCAGCACTGCTGTTATGTTGGTAACTTTGTTCAGCTACAGAGTCATATGCAGCTAAAGCACCCTCATTCTCGTCCTGCGGAGATTGACCCCGCACACCAATTGGATTGGGAGAATTTTCAGCAATCTTCGGCTATCATTGACGTCCTGACCACCATACATGCTGAAGTTCCTCATGGGGTTGTGTTGGGGGATTATGTCATTGAATACGGTGATGAGAATAATGAAGAAGAATACCATGATTTTCGTGCAAAATGGTGGAACTCATGCATTCTTTATCAGGTATTTGGTAAGTTCAGGGGTTCAAGAAATGCAGGGAGAGCAAGGGGAACAGCTGCAATGCGAGGTCGGCACAGATCAGCCTCTGTTGGTTCGACTGAGCACTCGTCATCATCTGGAGAGACTTCAGTGTACAGGTTCCACGAAGTGGAAGATGAGTTTCAAGGAATGGCTGCTTCAGGTAGGAATCGTGCGTTAGCATCCAGAGGTTTCATTGATGGACACAGACACAGGTTCGCCTAAAATTTCTTTATTGCACAGTCGAATATTTATTTAAGAAAGTGCCATATATTTTTCTTTTTTCTTGGTTTTGCACATCTGAACCTAGTTAGTCATTCTTAGTGGCTTTCATTCCCCCTAAAATATTACTGATATGTTTCCATCCTGGCGTCTATAGATTTATGTAGACCGCCAGTTTTCATATAGACTTTTTTTTTATACTAGATTTCTTTCGGTCTCAACCAGCCCATTATGCCTACAAGTACCCAACATTAAATAAAAGGCAAATTTACGTTAATAACACTTTGATGTGATAAGTTATGCATGAAAAAGATGTCTTTCATTTTAAAAATCTTAATAATAGTGATATTTGTTGGGTGATATTAAATATTTCAATGTTTTGTACATAAAAATTGTGTGGAATGTGTGCAAATGCCCCTAAATATAAATATAAGGTTTAGTATAAGTAGGTATAGCTTAGGGCCATCTGTCGTGATTATAATCTTGGACTTTATCTGTCTTGCAGCTACAGGGGGCGCAGGCCAGGCCTAGGTGACCGTTAAACAAAATAGAACTTCTACATTAATCAGTTTCATTTTCAAGGCGGCTTGGCTTCGACCCAGAAACAGCTATCCATCCTTTTTTTTCTTTCCTTACAGTTGCCCGGAAGGCGTTTATTCGTTTATAGATAAAACATAGTACCTAATGCTGCATACAGGTTCTACGTTATCTGATGATTCTTTTTTTACTTTTACATCAATTTCTACTAGTTTTTTAAAGAATCTTCGTCTTGATGGACTCTTATGGAATGAACTTGGGATGGATTATGATAACTATTGTTGCTGGTAGCTGATTCGTTCTGTCCTATGCCATTACTGGGTCCCAAGCCTCATATGTGAATAGTGGAGGTTTGCGTTAATTAGTCGACAACTAACATAAAATTTGTCGAAAAATCATGACATGAATTCTTTTGATCATTGTGTAAATGCTAGGGCATCCCTAGAAGCGACGCACTATATGACTTGAATACAATGAAAAGTGTGCAATAGTCGCTATAGCGGCATCCGGGTGTAGTGTCAAATAAGTAAGGGTTGCCACATTACAAATGGATGCGGATAAAGAAGTTAATCCATGATTCTAAAATTAGGATAGAATCTTAGAATATAGGTACTCTCATAGGTAAATTAATGGAATTAGTTGATATTATGATTCATAGAAAGATAAATATCTTATGTATTCGAGTAACTAAATGGGTTGGAGAAAAGGCTAAGGAGTTGATAGCTTAAGTTTTAAGCTTTAGTATTCAAGTAAGGATTGCACTAAGAACGGTGTAGTTGTAATTATAGATAAGAGTTTGAAAGATAAAATTATAGTCCTTAAGATTATTGTTGATATTAAGATTATTAATATTATAATTGCTTATACTCTTCAAGTACGTTAGATATAAATCCTGTAATGATCTTTAGAAGATTTTAGAGTGGTAGAAGATAAATTCAGGAATGCTCTTAGAAGATTTTATTGGAGTGGACATGTTGATAGAGTGACAGATAATTTTAGAAATATTCATAGTAGCTATAGTTTTGGAGTAATTAATAAAAAAGCTAGAATCATATTAGATTTTGATTTATCTTATGATTTTGTTATTATTAATACTTTATTCATGAAAAGAGATGAGTATTATTACTTATAAGAATGTATCTAATAAAACACAAATTGTTCTTCTGAGAAGAAGAGATCGTCAAGAATGTAAAGATTGTAAGGTCATTCCAAGTGAGAATTTAAATACTTAACATCGATTATTAGTTTTGGATTTTAAGATAAAGAGTTATAAAATAAAAAATATTAGAAATAATTGTCATAGAAATACAAGATGACACTTAAAAGACATAAATAAAATTATTTTTATGAGTAAACTTCAAGGCTTTAAGATTTGGGATGTTCTTGAAGAATTTCTATATGAAATATAGTAACGAACACTATTAAGCAAGTTGTAAAATATGTACTTGGATAAACAAATGAAATGTTTGTATAAATAAAAATAATTGGTGGTGGAATAATAATGTGTAAGAAAAGATAAAATATAAAAAGTTAAATGATAAAATTAGTTTAAATGTAAATTTTTATAGAACTGAAAAAATATATAAAATAGCTCTTATGGAACTTGAGAGAACAATCTGTGAGCTAAAAATTCTGCTTTTAGCGTTCTGTATGACAAATTAGATATTAAAGAGAGTGAAAAATATATGTATAAACTAGTCAAACAAAGAGAAAAGAAAATTAAAGATCTAACTTAAGTAAAGTGTATTAAAGATGTAAATCAAGAAGTGTTTTTCTTAGAAAAAGATATTCAACATAGGTGGGTGAGTTATTTTAATATACTTTTCAATCAAATTTTTGAAAATACGATCGATCTTATTGATCTTAATATCGTTAATAATAATAAAATGTTTCATTTTTACCGTCGCATTTACAAAAAAGAAGTAAAGGAGGCTTTAAAGAAATTTAGGGTGAAAAGTCTAAAGGAGCTAATGATATCCGAATTGAAATGTGAAAATATTTAAGAGATTTGGTAGTTTCTTGTTTTACTAAACTCTTTAATATTATTTTAAAAACTAAAAATATGCCTGAAGAGTAGAGGAAAAGTATTTTGGTCCCCATTTTTAAGAACAAAGGGGATGCATAAGAGTGTAAATTATAGAGGAATTAAGTTCACGTGTCATACTTTAAAATTGTCGGACAGAATAATTGAACATGGGTTATGATCTATTACAAAGGTTTCTCAAAATCAGTTTGGATTTATGCCGGGCATGTCTACTATGGAAGCTATACATATATTGAGAGGTTTGATGGAGAAGTACAGAGAGAATAAGTAGGATCTACATATGATTTTTATTGATTTAGAAAAAGCGTACGATAAGGTTCCAAGAGATATTCTTTGGGAGTTCTAGAGAAAAAAAATGTTGATATGACTTATATTCAAGTAATTAAAGATATGCATATTAGAGTTGTTGCTTGTGTTCAAACAGAAGGAGGATTGACCAAATATTTTCCTATTTTTGTTGGGTTACATTAGGGATCAACATTAAGCTCCTATCTTTTTGCTTTAGTTATGGATGCTCTTACCGGACACTTACAGGAAGATGTAAATTGGTGTATGCTTTTCACTGATGATATCTTTTTTGTGGATAAAACTAGAGAAAATGCTCAGGAAAAGCTTGAATTATGGAGGTCTACATTGGAGTCTAAAGACATTGGTTTGAGTAGAACTAAAACTAAATACATGGAATGTAATTTTAGTAGTAGTAGCTCTAGTGACAGGTTTGTAACTGTGGGTCATCATATTATTAAAAAGTGTGGATGCTTTAGATATCTTGGCTCTATTGCTAAAAGTGATGGTGATATATGGATGGGGATGTTATTAGTAGAATTCAAGTTGGTTGGTTGAAGTGGAGGAATGCTTCAATTCTATTGTGTGATATAAAAGTACTACTTAGATTGAAAGAAAAATTTTATAAGATGGTGGTGAGACTTGCAATGCTTTATGACGCAGAATGTTGGCCTTTAAAAGATAAACATAAAATTAAGTGTTGCCGATATGTGAATGCTTAGGTGGATGAGTGGCTTTACGCTTAGAGACAAAATGCAAAATGAATATATTTGTGATATAGGTTTGGTGTAGCTCCTCTGGCAGACAAAATTAGAGAGAGTCGTCTTAGATCGTTTAGTCACATTAAACGTCAAGCATCTGATGATCCGGTTTGGAGAGCAGATGTTTTTTATTCGACTTATATTAAGAAAGGTAGGGATAGACTTGGAAAGACTTGGTCTTATTTTATAAAAAATGATCTTAATTTATTAGAATTAAATGAAAATTTGGCATTCAATAGGATGCGATGGAGAAAAAGGATTCATGTAACCAACCCCACTTAGTGGGATAAAGGCTTCTTATTGTTGTTGTTGGGATAGACTTAGAAAGACTTGGGCTTCTTTTATAAAAAATGATCTTAATTTTTATTAGAATTAAATGAAAATGTGGCATTCAATAGGATGCAATGGAGAAAAAGGATTCATTTGGCCAACCCCACTTGGTGGGATAAAGGCTTGTTGTTGTTGTTGTTGTTGTATTTTTCTTTTCGCGAAAAAAGAAATTCATACAAATCTTTTGAAATCCTTCTTTATGCGCTTCACTTGGATTGTAAGCAATCCGAGCCAACTCAAGCTGGCGTCAAGCTTGTCTAGGTTTACCAGCCGATCGATAGTCACATCGATGACTTTCCAATGGGCTACCATGACACTTGTCTTGGCTCGACAAGTTTATGTCCGCTCCACTATTATATCCCATCAACAATAATTTCTACTTGTGGGGCTTGGGTAAACGTCCATGCATTATTTCCATCTTCAATTTACTTGGAACTAACACTCAACCATCGTCTTCATCCATTCAGCATGCAGTTGGTACAAAAATATTAATTCAAATCAATTTATAATTTATCATATCTTTGCATCAACAACATCATTATTATTCTAATTAATCCACCACATTTTAATTTAATACCCACTCCTTCCACAGTCCCTCTTCATTTTTTTATGTTTGCAGGTACTAGAAATCATCAAAACCAGATGGCAGTATTAAAAACGGTGCATTTGGATGAAATATTCCCAAGGTTAGGTCTACCAAAGAGCAAATAATGTAGCACTAATTACTACCTTCTCCATTCATATATATTGCTAAGTTTTCTTGTTAATTTTTTATATATTGCTACGTCTTCTTGTTAATTATTTTGTGAATTTGAACTGCGTTCTATCCCACGGACCCATAATTATAGCAGGTGAATACCAATATACGTTAGCTTTTTGAAGAAAATCTGCCACCTAACCTTTCTGATTGGTTCCTTCCAAAATTGAGTGATTATTACTTAAAGTCAAGATTATCAAGATGTAATAAACTTGAGTTCAAATTTGAGCTTGTTTATTAAACAAAGCACGAGTTTGTCGGGGCTCGGCTCAGTAAGTTTTCTTCTGAGTCAGCTCAACTAGTTAACCGATGTTTACTTCGGAGATTTGAAGCTACACTTCTTGATCTCTCCAGTCATTTCATTCAATTTTACAAGCCTATTGTTATCATGCAAGCCAAGCTTGAGTTCGTTATTTGAGCTCAACCCGAGTCAGGCATGACTCGAGCTCAGCTCGACTCTTTTGCACCCGAAATTATCAATTACTAAATTCACTACTTTATCAGCCTATGGTTGACTGCTTCTTCTTATTTATCCTCAATCATCTTAAATGATGGCGACATCTTCGTCTAGAAAATAAGATAACTCTCCAGGCTACCTTCTCTTCTGCAAAATGTTACAAATCTTATTTTATTTAAGGATCAACATGTCTTTAGTGGAGTTTATTTTGTTCTTAGCTTGAAATTATTAGATTATAACAGTTGTGGAAAAAATATTGTGTCTGGACAACGGATGCGATGAAGGCAATGCAGCGGATGAAAAAAAAAAAAATTGCCTCTGCATCTCTTGCATCGCACCTTTTGTTCAGACGCAGCTTGCGTCTATGTTAAATTTAGTCGCGTCAAATTATACTGCAGAATTTACTGTAAAAAAATAATAAAATTAAAGAAAAATACATGCACCATAAGCATTCGATAGTTGGGTAAATGTTGCTATTTAAAATCAGATTTTCCCATTTCTAAAATTCAAAATGTTTTTTTTTATGTAATTTTTTTTAATTATTTAAAATTTTTAATCAGAAAGATTTACTTGATTCATATTTATTTACATATCTTAACACTTAAATTCCAACTTTCGCGTGAGATACGCCAACAATAAATTTTCATCAACTGGCATGAATCTCATGGTATGATAAGAATTTCGAAGTAATTTTTTTAATAAGAAATATTCAAATTTCAATTAAGAGTCATGCAAAGCTTTGATTTCGTTAAATTTATAAAGAACTGACCGACTCGATGAGATGGACTCAATGATATATAAACTACTACAATCTGAGTCAAATCAAGCCCAGATCAAGTAATTAAACGACTATTGTAAGATTTTTGGATATATTTGGAAGGTTAAATTGTTGCTGAATCTTATAATTTTATAGTCGAATCGAGCGTCTCGACAAGATGTTTCTAACGAGCCCAAGATTGCTCAATTTCGACATCATTAAGACACCCAAATGTCACTCAAACGCTGTCCAATTGAAGTTAGCTCTCTGAACAGTCCAATCAAAGTAGTTCATATTCATGAATTAATTGCACCTAGAACACTATAAATAGAGTTCTACCCCTCTTATGAGGGAGGGAGCTTGAGCATTGAGAGAGAATTTGAAGCTTTGAGAAAGAGCTGAAGTCCAATATTATCTCTGTCATCTTCGATCACCACCAATCGTCGTCAACCAGCGCTCACCACCTTCGATCACTGCCAACCATCTTCAACCACTCTGTCGTTGACCACCGTCAATTGCCGTCAACCACCACCGGTCGTTGCCTACCTCCGTCGACCACTGTCGACCGTCGTCGATATTTGTCGATCGCTGTCGACAACTACCAACCGCCGTTAAGCACTATCGTTGCGTCAACCACCATTGACCGTCGTCAACTACTGCTAACCACCGTCGAACACCACCAATCACCGTCAATCACCGCCGATCGAACACCATTTGTCGACGCTGTCAGTTGAAAAATACAGTTACCCTTTCCGTATGTGGGATAAATGGTTTCTGTAATCATCAATAAAAAGTTAGTTTTTATAACTGAGCAAGTCATCGTGGTTTTTCCCTTTACGAGTTTTCTATGCAAAAACTTTTGGTGTCATTACTGATTTTTTTTTCTTCCTTTTTTGCCTGTGTGCAACGCTAAGACGTAATTCATTATTCTACAATTTTTAGCACGAATCAACATATATGTCATCTTACTTGCTCTAGATTTTTACACGGGAAAAACAAATATTTTATATCATATCAAAAAATTCCCTATCACTAAATTTTTAAAAGTGAAGTGCATATTTTCAGATATAAATTTATCACATTTATGACATTAAAAGGTCATAAATGTAAAGCATAGGTGATAGATTTGCAAAATCAAAAAGGAATTGTGGGTTGCGTAAAAAAATTCCAAGAAACGCCACGAGAAAGCCGTGTCGGCAGGAGAAGTTCGGGGAAACACGTTTGAAACGACCGGTGCAATTGACCCCAATCTTAAATTAATGTTTCGGGCCCGTGACCCGAAATAGATCCGAAATATCCGTTCTCTACACATTTATGATGTTAACACCCACTTTCTCTATATTTACATATCTAACATCTCAATTTTTCCTCTTACATTTTTACCACCCAAAACTTTCGTATCACATTAAAATTTTTTACAAATATGTCACCTTGCAATGAAATGGTGTATTTTGAAGTAATATGAAAATTTTGTGATGTGAGGGTAAAATAGCAAAGCTTAGCTGGTAGATGAGTAAATAAATAAGATTAAGGTGGTATTTATGTAAATGCCCCCAATTTTAAAGAGTAAAATATTAATGCGTATTGTTTCCTTCAATAATTGAAACAATTTATGAACGGCAGTAATAATCCCAATTATTGTTCATGCCCAAATCATATTCCACGTGGCATTAACACAGCCGCCCATGTGATATATTATTTTCTTAATTAATTAATTAATTTTTTTTTTGGGTGCATGTGATATATTAGTTCATAGCAAATGAAAAATTTTTATTTTTACATTTATACCATCAAAGTATTTAATATCACATCAAAAATATTATCATTTTAACTTTTAAAAAGTGAAATGAATCCTGCCATGCAGCAAATTATTGCATAGAGAGCGCGCTGGGTGCAGAATAACCTCCCAATACTCTCATTTTGAGGGTATTGGGAGGGTATGAAGGAGGTATTGGTTATTAAGATATTTACAGGATTTTTGTTATTGAGTATTGATAGGTTATTACATGGGTATCGAGAAGCTGCGTGCGGACTGCATACGTGCTCCGTATCCAATAATTTTCCCTGCCATGCATAGGTAAGGTGATATGTATGTAGAAATTAGAGTTTAGGTGTTATATGTGTAAATAGATAGGAATTTAAGTGGTATGTATGTAAATCTTCTAAAAATCTGATCAATTGCTTTAAAAATATAAGCTCAAAAATAACATTATTTTTTTAGACTACTTTATCTTTAATTGGATTTATCAAAATTTTAAAATTAATGAACATGATTAGAAAAGTAATTAATTATGTAACGAAAAAACTTTTGAATGGATTGAAGTTATATATAAATTTATCTAATTGGTTTAATTTATGAATATAATCACACAATTAGCTTTTAGAGGGCTTTTATCAATTATTGTTTCCTTTTTTTTTTCTTTTTTTTTTTATATTTGATGCAGGATTAAAAATAAGTAGAGAGTTAATGAAATTTAATCCATAAATAATTTTTATATTGCAGTGTTAAATTCTGATTTTGAATGACGTCTCAAGGAATAGAACATAAGAAGAGAGAGACAGAGAGAACATTAATGAGTGTTTATCCTTCTTATTCTCATAAAATGATCTTCTTATTTATAGGGGGAGGTTGTAATATAGCAATATTACATTTCTACCCCATGCATTAACGAGGGTTGTACATAATATTCTAGGTATTTTATACATATGAGCCTATCACTTGACAACTCTTTGTCTCTGTTAGTTGAGCTTGTTGGCTTCAACTTGATAAGACCGATTTGGTCTGCTAGGTCAATCGGCTAGGCTTTGATGATTAATTGCTCTAGTTTGGTTGTCGACCCTCGATTCTTAGATGAGGATCTCCTATTGGTAGAGTGAAACTAGACTATTGGGCAGATGATAAATTACCGTCACCAGATGTGTAGCTCACTTCTCAATGAGGAAAACTTGTGGGATGACTATAATGCACCATTATATAATATGTTCTTGCTCCCAGACGAGGGAATAACTATTGCGTGTGGAGACCGGATGCAAGTTACGTCTGAACAACGGATGCGATACACTGGAGACGGTTTTTATTTTTTTCTCCTATACTCCATCTAGTGTATCACGTCCCATGTCCGAACATAGCTTTGCTTCCGGACTTCATACACATTTTTTTTTTTTTTTTTTTTTGATGAGGAGCCTTAATGGCATTCGTAGATCATTGGTGATATGGAGGAATTGGGTCATTTCTAGGATCATATATATTAAAAGGTAAGTTGCTTTATTTGGTCGGCTTTCTTGTAGTGATTCGCTCGAATGTTTATATGTTTAATTTGTTTTAGACTAATTGGTTCTGATTTAGGTCAATCAGTTATTCATTTGTCCTCCTTGTTCACTAGAAGTTCAGCTTTGGCTCAGATTGTTAGAACTCCTCAAGGTCAGCGTTGTTGCTTTTTTCTGTACATGCAGATTATACTCTAATCTTAAAATTGAAGTCTATAATTTAGTAGAAGCAAAAATAAAATTTAAAATATAATAGCTATTTTTCCTTCATATAGTTAGAGTGATAAATGTTACTTTTTTCATATATATTTTTTGCCTTCAAAAAATATGGTTTGAATTTAGAATATTTAAAATTTATTTATTCTATAATAAAAAACTAAAAACTATTTTTTCATTTTTTTTTAAACCCAATCATCAAAAATATTTTCATAAAGAGTGAAATAATAAAAAAATAAGAGCAATATTATCAATATAAAAAAATAATATAATCTCTCTCTCTCTCTCTCTCTCTCTCTCTCTCTCTCTCTCTCTCTCTCTCTCTCTCTCTCTCCCCATAGTTTATGTTGACCAAGTCCATTGACCTAACACACAAAACTAAATAAGAACACATAGGGAAGAACAAATGGGACATTGAACATGGTACATTCCACCTCCCATTTCCTCTTCACCCCCATCTTTCCATATGAATATCATTCATTTCTTTTCAACCACATTGAAAAGCTCCATATGATAGGGATTGGTCTAATAACAAATACATATAATTAGCTCACGAGCTACTCATTGATGATGTTAATGATGATGATGAAAACGATGTTAGCGTGTCACAATCATCTTCAAGATCATCAAAAGCCCAAAACTCTTCTTCTTCCTCTTCCTCATCCATCCTCCACTGCTCCATACATATCTCATCTTTTTCAGTGAGTTCCAGTACCTGCCATCATATAAGGGATTAAGCTATTTTATAATATCGTATAAGTTGATGGAGCTTGCTAGATTTATCTTGGATTTAGGGTAAATCTTCTCTAACTATAATTTTTTAAGGATATTGATACATACCCCTCAAGAATTCCTATGTATTAACATATTTAACATTTTAACTTCAATTTTTACATAAATAACCTTTAAAAGTTAAAAAATGGAGATATTTTTCGTGCGATATGAATGTGGTGGGCGGTATAAATGTAAAAGTAAAATTTAAGTGTGAGATATATAAATACTTAGAATTATGAGGTTTGTTTGTAAATGCCCATTTTTTTAAGGAAATAAAAAATGATTTGTATAATTTATGCATGTTGTTGCTTTTCATGATAACAATGAACTAAACATCTAAACTAACATAATAACTAATATATTATGGAAAGCTACATATCACCAACTAATCATGACCTAAATTATTTCTCTCCACAAGCTAAAGTTTACATATAAAATCTACAGCTTATTCAGCAGCATCTTCTTTTCCAACAAATGCCATATAAAATTTGTTAAAATTAAAGTTCGCTCTATTGAGAGAAAATATTACGTCCGGATGATGCCATGCAGACGATGGCGCGGATTGCTCCAGGCCGCTGTGCAAGCGGCATGGTGCAATGCAAACGGATATCCAGACGTAATATTTTTTCCAGTAGTAGACGGACAACTAATCATTACTGCAAAATGAAAGATCTGAAAGGAACTAAACATTAAAAAACAAAAATTTACATCAGACATTTGTGAAATATCATAACGCACCTCAGTCATGGAAGGCCGCCAAGTTGCGTTTGATCTGATACAGATTGATGCTATAAATGTAAGTGTTTTCAGCTGATCAATGTCATAATCTTCCCCTAATCTTGGATCCACTAACATTTCTATTTTCCCTTCGTTTAAGTATGGTTTAGCCTGTCATGATTAACTTTAATTAGATGCAAAAGGATAGTATAAAATCAATTTTAAATGATAATATTATACATCTTATATCCCAATTTAAGTTCAATTTACCCAGCTGAGCAAGCTCTTATGGGATCCATCAACTGGTTTTCTTCCTGAGATGAGTTCCAGCAGGAAAACTCCAAATGCAAACACATCCGTCTTCTCATCAACAATCCCATGCGTGAAGTACTCAGGAGCCAAGCAACTAATCAAAACATAAATCAGAATGATTTCATAATACATAAAGTTTAAATCTTGTAAAATTTCGTTTAAAATTACTGACCCAAAGGTGCCTTCGATCGGCGCCACCGCCCGATGGCTCCACTCCGATGGAAGCCATCTTGCCAGCCCAAAGTCTGAAATCTGATCAGAATAAACAACAACAACAAAAAAAAAAAATCATTTTTTGTACTGAATTCAATCAAGTTATCAGCTAATTATAGCTTTATTTGGTGCGGAATCAGACCAGAGGGTCAAAATTGGCAGAAAGCAGAACATTTGAGGCTTTAATATCCCTATGGATGATTCTTCTCTGACAGTCCTTGTGCAGATAATGGAGTCCACGGGCTGTCCCGACTGCGATCTTTCGCCGGAGTTTCCATCCCATGGGTGGCGAATTCTCACCTGAAATACAGATGGGGTGTTAATTAAGAGTTTGTTATTCTGAACAGATGAATACAGCTCTCAGTAATGAAGCAGATTCTTACTGTGGAGATTCGAAGAAACTGAGCCGCGAGAGGAGAATTCGAATATGAGATGGAGATTTTGATCTATGCTGAAGCCGAAGAGAGGAATCACATTAGGATGACAGACATGGCCGATAACTCCGAGCTCTGTTAGGAATTCTTTCTCCTTCTGCTCATCAGTTGAAGCTCTCATCAGTCTCTTTACTGCAACAAGTTGACCGCTTTCAAGCTCTCCTTTGTATACTTCAGCATACCCTCCACTTCCAACCAAATTATCTGAATAAAGGAAGCAACTTTGTGTCAAAAAATGAATTTTTCTTTTTTTTTGAAATAGAAGTGTTGGATTAACCTTGATGGAAGCCATTAGTTGCTCTGTAGATCTCATCATAAGAAAAGAATCTCCAATTAGGTTTCGGAACTTGCTTGAACTCTGGTTCTGTATGGCCAGAATTGCTTTCTCCATCAACAAAATAGCTGTTTTTCTCTTCATATCTGGTGGTAAAGGGAGATGAGAAGAGACGTTTGAAGCTTCTGCCTTTCAAACTCCATTTTTTCATTCTTTCTGAAGACTTCGATCACTGTAAACCGGAAGTGATGGGTTAAGTAAAACTAGTTTGAGTCTTTTGTTGTGTTGCTAAATGCCAAAATAGTAGTTTTGTAGAGAAAACAAAGGTGAAGGCTTAGAAGGAATCAAATACCGAGTTGCAGAGACAAGGGAGGAATCATTTCAAGGCATTTATAACGTGAGCATGAAGTGTAAGCCAATTGGCAAAAATAAGAGTTAGTGAGACTAAGAGCATATTCTGAATAGCTTTTTTACATCATTATTTTTTATAGCGCATCTCAATTGTATTTGGATATTGCTTCTTTTTTGTTGGTTTTTAGAAATTTTGTGATGTGGAATTATTTCTTATAACCAGATGTCTTAAAATCTGACAGTCATAAAAGTTGTTCGACTTCCTTAAAAAATATTTATAATACTCATTAACTGTCTCAAAATCTATTTATCTCATTATAATTTATGATATAGTTATAGGGCTCTTATAAGGTGTTTGGGAAGTGAGTTTGGCGATGGTGGAGAAATGGAAAGGGAATGAAGATATGGGTTATTGTTGATATTTGGAGGGGATATAGACAACGTTTGGCATCTGTCTCGACTGAAAACTGGGAGATGGAACGATGAAACGGAAACGGCGCAATACCTTATATCGAGGAGATTCACCTCTTCGTGCACATGCTAGAGGCAGACCACTTGTAAGGGGAAACAAATACAACACTTCTTAGGATAGAAATCAAAGATAATCTATAAAACATACAAATAAATATAAAAAATCACTCAAAATAGAAAAACAAAATATATAAATACTTCCCTAATATAAAATCGTTCTAATTAGAAATAGAGAGATAGAAGATGAAAAATACAAAGGAAAAAAATTCAACTGAAATCGGCAATGGGACCGTCCCAACCAAAATTTCTTTCACGATTATAGGAGTTTTTGCTATTGCCTGTCGCATAATTACCGGATCCCAAAAATTGCAACTTGTCGCGCAGTGTTTAAGATCACAAGCCTTACCATCTTGACACTCCCGTGCCATCCTCCCTGAGTAAGAGAGGTTTTTTCTTCCTCTCTATAGGCTTTTGGAATTTATCTACCTCCATAATAAGTCATCACGGGGTTGTGACTTTGGGAGCCCAACTACAAAACCTATGCTCATGTCTATCAGAGACAATTCTGAAGCATGTAAAACTTTCTAAAGTTTATTCGAATTGAATAAATAATCATCCTTTTTTGGCACAACCTGAGTTGAAACTTCACATGGACGGTTAATCTCACGAAGCAAGACTTGAGCCATTAAATATGAAAATTGCTTCTCTAACTCTTCATACTTAGTTGGGCATATCTAATATATAAATATTTCTGGACAAATCTACCAAGTTGGCATGTCGGATGACACGAAAGTCAAACTGTCAGTCAGGTTACCCTACAACTCCTTCAACAAAGATTTCTCATTTTCTTGTATTAACTCCTAAGACTCACTACCTTCTAGCAGAACCAATCTTAGTTATGATGAAGTCCCTATCATGGGTTCTACTCTCCCGTGTTGGCTGGAATCTGATAATTCTCTTTGACGTCTTCATTTTTTCTTGTGTCATTGTCTATTTTTTCAACTACTCATTGCTCGGTGAAGGATATCACCCTTCAATTTCACATGTGCCTAAAGCAATGACATTCGAGACACTTTCTTGCTGATACCAATTTGAGAATGATCGTTTTCTTCACTATTTCCTCCCTCTAAATTTATTTTTTCTCAGGCAGGGTGGGCTTGGACTAATTTTTGCTTGTATGGTGTGGTAGTCACCTAGTGACATTGCTATTTTTCACCTTTAAAGTTTGAGATATACATGAAGCAGGGACCAATATTGTTGTAATTGCGCCATAATACTACTAGATGGCCCTAGTCCTTCTAAATAGATTACTATTGTGTTGTCCTCTGGTTCCATCAACTCATGTTTCAATATGAGTTATTCAAATTCAATTGTGCACTCTTCCACAAAAAAAAATGTCTTTGGTGCAGACGATGGACTTTACAAACATATACTTTCGGTAATGTGTGGGATGGTATTTATATTGCATCTCCCTTTTTATCTTAGATCAGATAGTTGTATTACTCTTTCCTTCTCAATATCGGATATGCTTCAGGTTCCCTCGCTACAAAGAAACATTCTTCTTGAGCTTGATAGCTATTAGTATAACTCTTCTGTATTGGGAAAGATCTTCAAACTAGAGCTACTCCATAAACTCTCATTTACAACAAGATCAAGGCTTCTCCTCTGATATTCAATGTCAAATCATCACGATATTGATTACTCATCACTTAAAACTTCCCGTTGAAAGGATTTCACTTTTTTCCCTCAATCTAGTGAATCACCATTGTGGCTATAGGTGACCTCATTGGATCATCTACTCTAAAATGCGACAAGCCTATGTTGCAATTGGAGGACTTCCCACTGCATATCCTCCATAATAAGCTTCTAGATTCCTTGCTGAGGGTGTCTCCTTAGTGGAAAATCAAATGTTAGTTGGGGGCTTAAGTGTTGGTGGTAGTGAAATTTCAATGAATTTATGATGAGAATTTTAGATTGCGACAATAAATAAAACCCTGAAAATCTAAGTACTGTTAGGCTCTGATGCCAATTGATATCGCTCTTTTGTTCCTAAAAAATGTTTGGAAGTACGTTAAGAGGAGTGGGCAGAAGAATAATAAGGGAAAAAAGATATGGGTGATCTGTGATATTTAAAGGAGTGATAAATGACTTTCAGTTGTTGTTCCGATTGAAAATAGCGAAACTAATGATAAAATGGCATAGTGTAGATGTCAAGGAGGTTATGTGCATGCTACAGGGACGCCACTTGCCAAAAAAAAATGGATATAACACTTCTTATGGTATAAACCCTAGATATAATCTCTAAAATACACAAACAAATCTCTAAAGTCCCTCAAAATATAAAACAAAACATATAAATAATTATTTAATTGAAAAGAACTCTAATTAGAAATAGAGAGATGGGGAAAGAAAATAAAAAAAGTAGAAATTGGTTGAAATCAGCAATGGGATTATTTCCCGATAAAAACTTCTTCCATGATCGTAGAAGTTCTCGCTCTTGCCTATCATAGAATCGTGTGATCTCCTAAATTTTACACTATCGTGGATTTCGCGTGATCGAGATCTCATGTCCCTCCATCCCTACGCTTCCTTATCACAATTATACAGTAACCATGAAGTTTAAGCCAATTGGCAAAAATTAGAGTTAATGAGTCTAAATCATGTTCAAAATAACTTTCTCACTGCACTAAATTTCATATCATCACAATTGTAGTTTGTTTTCTCTTTCTTGTTAGTTTTAAGAAATTTGTGTGTTGTCAGACTATTATTTTATAATCAAATCTGCTAAAATCTGATATATATAAGAAAGTTGTTGTGTGACTTTTTTTTATAAAAAAAATAGGTTTATAATACTCATAAAAGCTTTCTAAAAGATTATTTTTTCTTACAATAATTTTACAACCACATTTACAAAAAAAAAAACATAACAAATTTGTAAAAGAACTCAAGATAGAGAGTTTGGCATGGCCGTGCTACACAAATCATAGTCATGCAATTGTCGCTCCTGTTATTGTATCATCATCTACCAGTCACCACTATCGTTATAATAGTGCCACTGTAGTCAAACCACCATTATCCAGCCAATGATGTTTTTGACGTCGCCACCAGACCAATGTTGTTGAATCACAACAATTACGTCTGGACTGTGCTGTCACACTTGTGTACACAATCAACATCATCATCAAATCACTATCATCTGAGGAACATTGTCATCATCATGGTACATAGCCATTGTTGAACTATAATCACCTGCCCAACATTGTTATTGCCACCATTACCATCATTGATGGATCACTATATTTGGCTACGACCATCACCATCATCGCTCAATCGACGCATTGGACCACAACCATTATTGTTAGAATATTTTGCCTCACTTACATAGCAGGTGCCACTATCATCACCAGACCACCATTGCCACATCGGAACCATCGTTGTCGGGCCACCACTGTGCTGCACCATCCTCGGGTTGCTATCATGATGCACCACCATCATCAAACCGCCACAATGCTAGATCATTATCATTGGAATACTATCATGTTGCAGCACTATCATCGAGCCACTCCTATCTTGGACCATTGTCGTCGGGTTGTTGCCATGCTGCACCACAATCGGTTTGTCATTGTAATGCACATTTGTTGGGTTGTTGTCATGATGCACCACCGTCACGAGACTACCATGGTGTTAGACTACTAATTGTCGGTTTCTCGTTGTACCGGAGCACTAATGTCGACTCTCCATATTGTCGAACCGTCATCACCTGGTCACCTCAGTTGCTGAAGTACCATGAGTCGGTTACTACCACTTCCAAATCATTGTCATAATTGACCGACCATAGTCGTTTAGTTGCCGCCACCGTCGGATTGCCATCACCATCTTTGGATCACTATGGCTACCATGACGTTGGCATCTTTTTCATTAGTCTTTCTTCATAACAATCTGCTCACTGCCACCCCAATTAATTCTGCAACTCTCCTAATGAATGTCAGGTCGATAACCCCCACTCATGTAGGGTACGTCAATTTGGCTCGTTGTTCGCGAACAGCTCGTGTTCGGCTCGTTAAGCAGCTCGTGTTCGGCTCGTTCGTTTAGCCTAACGAGTCGAACACGAACAAATTTCTAAGCTCGAAATGTAAACGAGCCGAACACGAACAACAATTTGTTCGCTCGCTCGTGTTCGGCTAGAATTGCTCGAAATAAATAAATAAATAAATAAATAAATATTCATAAAATTAAATATTATAAATTATAAGTAATGAAAATTTTAAAAAATAAATTAGCATATTTTATAAAATTAAATCCTATTATAATATTTAACAAATTATTAATGATAATATATTAATATTACTTATTGAATATTATATGTTTATATAATAATATAATATAAGTTATATAATTATAATATATCTAATAATCTAAAAAACCCTAACCGGCCTCCCCAATCCCCATTCGCCTTCATTCGCCTCTCAAAATTTCTCGGGTTTGGTTGCACTTGTCTCTCCCGTTTCCTCTTCGAAGTCATTTCGGTTGCGACGTTTTAGGGTTTGTCGTCTGTGTTCTTGTGCTAATATCTGCTTATATTCTCCTTGGATAGTCAGTGTTGGCTCGATTGTTCGGCATTCTTGCTTGGTTCATTGGTTGGTTGTTTGGCTACCTAGGTGTTATCTCTGAGTATATTTTCTCTAATATTTCATATATATCTTCGGGTTCGTCTCCTATCTTAAGTTTTCTTAAATTTCTTTTAGATTTATCTAGATTTTCTAAATGAAACCTAGCTTTGTAGGGTTTTGACAGCGAAATCTCACATATTGCACTTATATATGTATTTTTTTATGGATGAGATCTGATATAGGAGACTAGTATGAAATTTAGTTCGGCTATTGTACATTTGTGCGGTGATTCATACAGGTTTATGCGTATGCTGTGGTTCGGCTATTAACTTTAGATCATAATTTTTTATTTTTTTATGGATGACTTTGTGGAAACTGAAGAATGCAATGCTTCTTTCCTTTAGCTTTTCAAAACAATAACATATATTTTTCTAAAGTTTTTTTGAACTTTATCAGTTTCACTTTGGTGGTTTGGGAATGCATCTTTGTGATTCACAAATTGTGAAGTGCATGTACTGATGTACATGGATGTGTCATTCTCATTCCACGAAATCATAATATTTTATGTTTGGGTTTATGCATGCTAAAAAAAGAACATGTTACTCAAAGGGCTCCACTTAAAGCATAAAGTTGGCTTAACTTGTTTATGAACAAAAGAGTGCAAGCACATCAAGTTGTGCCTGAGAATGAGTCATCAACTCAGCTCTGTTTTACTTTCTCCTACTCATATGTAGTTCTCAAAGGATAGTTACCTTGGACATCTCTCTATTTTCATGTTGGATATGATTCATATCTATATTAAAATGACATGTACATGACTGATGCAAAACCACAAATGCTATGTAGTATAAATCATATGGAGAAGAAGTTTTTCATATCTAAATCGAACTATTTCTCTCTCTCTCTCTCTCTCTCTCTCTCTCTCTCTCTCTCTCTTCCTGAGTCCCTATCTATCCTCCATTGGAGATGCACCATAAACATGCTAGGAGATGCACCTCTTTATTCCATTAGAGCTCATATTCAGCACTTTTCCAGGTTCAGCTCATATTCAACACTTTTCCAAGCTGTATGAACTGCTATTCATCTCTCGAGAATGTTGCCTTGATTCATGTTTTCAAAGCTTTGCCTTGAGTAGTTGTAACTATTTTTCTTCGTGGTTGCAGCGGCTGTGCATTGGAGAAGAATAGATGCAATTGGAATTTTAACTGCTTATGTAGTTTTTTTTTTAACCCTGTTGCATTTGATGGCTCTTCTACTACTGAGACATGCATTAAGTATGAATGATGAGGGAGATGATGTTGGTTGCTCTTTATTTTGATATATTCTTAGTTTGGTTGCTCTTTATTTTGATATATTCTTATTCTCGTCCTCTGGTTGAACGGCGGCACCGTCTGCTCCTCTATCGCCTATGGCAAGAAGCTCTACCTCAACCGTTACTGATGGAACAATGGTGAGTTTAAGCAAATAATTGAAACCTGTTTGACTTCCATTTTTATGAATTGGGCTGAGTTTCAAACTTTATCTTTTAATTTCAGATGCTAATATTCTGTTCTTGGAATCTCCCTTGGGGGTCGTCTTCTCCTATTCGAATACATAGGAATTAAGTGGTATGTATGTACCTAATACATTTTAATTCCATTAATTTTGCATATTTTTCTACTCTCAATCATTCTTATTCATGTTTGATATAATAAGATGAACTTGGGAATGAAAGATTTGGGGTGTTATAGATGTAAAAAATAAACATTAGGTGCTAGATGTGTAAATATGTAGTAGTTGGGTAGTAGTGTATATATAAAACATTTTAATTCCAATAATTTTGCAAACTTTTCCTGTCTCAGTTAATTCTTATTCATGCTTGGTTGATATGTTGGTAACCTTTCAGGCATTTCTGCTGTTCCTTCTTCAATCTGAGAAGAATGTGAAAGCTATGCGCGGTGGGAATCTGAAAGCTGCATCTCCGTCACTGGTCATGGTCCCATGGAGTCAGAGTCATAATTGACGAACAAACTGTTCACGAGCTATTTAGAACACGAGCCGATTTCGAACACGAGCCGATATCGAACGCGCCGAACACGAGCCGACCCTGAGCTCGCTCAGGCTCGGCTCGTTTACAGGGATACACTCATGTGATACTGCTTCCAACCGATCAAGAGCAGATAAAATCTTGTAGCCTATATCGACATAGTTGAACTATTCTAACTACGCCGAATGAACATACTCTAAAAATGGTCAGAACGATACAAATCAACTCTCTACTTATGCAGTATCAAATATTTAACTTTGGACCCATCTTGAAGTAATCTAACTGCTTTGGGGTCATTATATTCTTGGTCAGAATGTGCTCATTCGATTTGTTCATGTGAGAATTGGATTAATTTTAAATTAAATTACTATATATTGTTAATATAACTTGACTTGGTTATATTGGGATGATCGACTTAACATGTACCGGAGAAAAATTGTGAAATTTCTAAGAACAATTTTGACTCGAATATAAAATATGAATAATTAATTATTTTTTAATTTTAAACATTAAGTTTATTAAGTGGCTTTCTAAAAATACGATCGTAAAATTGTGGTGGAGAAAATAATTTCCTAAAAATTTACACTGTGAACTACAATTCTTTTTCCGATCCAAAAATTTCTTAGAAATCAGTTCTCCAAACAAATCTGTGGTAGTGATATGAAATACAGAGCACTGAGATAGAGCAGAATAACTTAATTTCGCCTTTTTTTTCTCGAAATTATAGGGGCATATGGATTGATATGTGGAATTGTAACAAATTAAACTATATTGTTTGATTAGGATGATATGTTGGTGCCATTTAATTGGCTTTCTAACCTATCACTATTCTTAATTATATATGATTTGGAGAAGAAAAATGAAAAATAATAAAAAAATATTTTATGCGTATTTTTGTGAATAGGAATCTATGTTTGGATGAAGGCATTTACTGTAGAATTATTGGAATTTTGTTTTATGAGATGGCATATACTGATCTTCATTAAATATATATTTTGAAAGGCAAAGTATTTTAAAGTATTAAAATTTTAATTTTAAGCCAGCATAATTTATATAGCTATTTTTAAAGATTATTATTATTATTTTCAAAATTTTTGTAATTTCTTTTTTTTTTAATTAGTTTCTGACATAAAATATAATAAATTATATTATAATTGAAATTTTTGGTCATGTATTCTTCGTAATGAGATCTTTAGATAAAGGAATATTTAAAATTACTATAAATTTCTTCATTGTTTTTTATATAAAAATATATTAATTTTGAGGCTTAGATAATTATTATGATCACGTGTCATTAAATGATGATGTTCCTTATGTTAGGTATGACTCATATCTAGGGAGTTGGAGTTTTTTAGTAAAAAGATGTGTCTCCTGGAATGGAGAGGTGTGTCTCTTGGAAGTTAGTGGGTTGGGGGGAGCGAGGGCGTGTTGGTAATTTTATCTGTATGGGTTTTATATCTATATATATGTGTAACCCTATGAGATGTAATTTGAACTCCTCTGAGAATAGTGAAACCGCCGCTCGCTCCCGAGGACGTAGGCAATTCTTTGCTGAATCTCGTTAAATCACTTTGTGTTCTTCTAATCTGTATTCATTTCTGTTTCTACGCTTCGAATTTGCGCAACACCTTACTCTATTTATAGTAGGATTTTTATTTGTATAAAGTTTGAATGCATTTGATGCCAATATACATACATATATATATATATATATATATATATATATATATATAGCAAAATTTTATGTTATAAGAAGTTGTGTCATAATTAATTATCTCTTCGCTTGGAAACATTCTTAGCAGTGATTGTGCAAATCACTATGGATGGGTTGTGAATAGAATTTTTTATGGTGAAAGTGGCGGTTATGAAATGGTCTTTATACAATTAGAAGTGGCTACTCGGGCCATGGAAGATCGAATGGCTTTCAGCCCGCCTTTCAGTATGAGCGAGTTGGATAGATGAGTCCATGGGCGGGCAACCAAAATGTCAGCTCGGAGTATCAGATTGTCATACAAGAGTCGACTAAATGCTCATGCACTGAGTTCGGAAAACCAAAGACTCTCCAAAGGCAAAAAGCTCCCCTATTCACTCAAGTAGTCAACTGGAAGAAGATCCCTCAAAGACTCTAGCCTTAATGAGGATATGACGTACTAGACAACTATATTTGTTTAGAGGTTTAGGGATGATATAAGCCTAAAGGGGTGATTTATAAAAATCAATCCTGATAAATATGGGGCATTAAATATAAATTGAGATGAGATCCTCGAATTTTTCCATCGATTACAGCTAAAGTAAAACCCCATCTGATCCTCGAATTTTATAGTCATGATTTTTATTTTTGATTAGCACAAGACTCATAATCATTTACTAATCTTATTTGAAGTTTATTTTTAATTAATGGCATCACCAAACTCATGCTTCTTTATTAGTGAACCTTCTATAATATTGCTCTCTCTTGTCATATTGTGCAAGCAAGGGAGGACAAAATAATAAAGATGATGACTTTCAAGGTTCCATAGCTCTAACTCTAGAATGCCACTTGGAGAAACATAATCCAATGAGTTGATGAGGCATGGGGGTGAGATTTCAACTTCAAGCCAACATAATTTTATAATGCAGTTATAAGCATTGCATTAGAGAAAATTTGTGACATTTAACATTGAGTGATTGAACTAACAATGACCCTCTTCATGTGTTGATGCTTTAAAAGTTACTAAGCTATTCATTCCACAAAGAATCAAGTGTGAGAAGGCATCAAAGAAATTAAATTTTATCATAAAATCTTAGAATATAAGGTTGGTAGGGTGATTTTCTTGTGGAGTGAATTGATTGGCTTATAAGCATTTATTGTAGTAAGTTGTATTTTAGAGGTAACAAACATAGCTAATACCAACTTCATGGCAAGGCAAGCCAAATTATAAAAGAATGACCATAGGCTCATCCCAAGGGTGAAGATGAAAAGCCAATCATAAACTTAATTTGACTGTAATATTCATATGCCATGATAAAGCCTATATGGATTTAAAACCTATTATTATGTTATTACACTTTAAGGTGGGAGGTTATAATTGATTAGGTTTTCACCTATATAGATAAAGAGGTTGTTGTATTTTAAGTATTATGAGAGCTTAGCTTGTCACGCTCCCAAAAGAGCTCTTAAGAGAGGTGGGCGGCCGGGACTCATATGCTGGCTTTTCGGCCTACACGCTAGTCGATGTGGGACTAAATGTCCGTGACATTCTCCTCCACCCAATCACGTGATGCCCTCGTCACGGATCGGCTCCACCGAGGCCCTACACCGTGGAGAGTCCCCGCACCCGGCGGGCGATGCCCCGCTACGATACTCGCTCGTCACGCTCCGAAGAGCTCTTAGAGAGGTGGGCGGCACGGGACTTATATCTCGCTTTTCGGCCCTACACCTAGTCGATGTGGGACTAAATGTCCGTGACATTAGGGTCAATTAGGTATACCTTTGAAGGTGAATAGCCTATGCCAAGAGTGTTAGGATAACGAAGGAATATGAACTTTAGATGAGTGGAAACTAACATGATCAAGCCTAGGCATTTAGTTGTGATTTATTATTAACTATACTAATACTCATTAAAGAATAAATGTTAATGACATGCATACCACAAGATTTTTTTTTCTTGGCATTTTTTAAGGTTGAGTGTCAATGGAATTCCATACCCAACATAAGCTTGGATCTAGAACTTAAATAATGGAGTTTTAAATGTTTCATCAATTTAAATTCTAAAAAATTAGGGGATAGTGTAATCCTCATATCAAAATACTTAATGATGTAAAATCACTTTATATCACATGTATATATTCGAATATATGTAAATGTATATATAATTTCTAAACACTAAAAAAGAACCTATCTTCTAGGATGATTTTTGGCTTATTCCTCCCATAAACTCGCATTAGCAATAAAATAAACTCAATTCTTTAATGCTTGACAAATATAAGAGGAGTTAGTGATTCCATGAGAATATATTTATAAATAAAGGGGCATTCTAACATGCTTAAAGTGTTTATTGAATAAAAAGTAGCTTTTAAGAAGTTATATGTTTAGTTCATATATTTAATACTAATATATATATATATATATATATATATATATATATATATATATATATCCATTGGATTACAGAAGTTTAATGATTCTGGAGACTAGCAAAAATGATTTTATAAAGCTTGAAGGGTGTTAAGAAAGGGGTTTCTACCTTTTTTTTATTTATTTATATTTTTGTTTTATAACATGTTTGCTCATCATTCATTTTTGTTACTAGGGCTGTCAAAACGGTTCATTGTTCGCGAGCAGCTTGTGTTCGGCTCGTTAAGAAGCTCGATTTCGGCTCGTTCGCTAAGTTAACGAGCCGAACACGAACAAAGATTTTGTTAGTACGTGTTCGGCTCGTTTTGACTCGAAATATTACTCACAAATTATATATATATATATATATATGAGTTGTTTTTTAAAAAAATTTAGTTGACTATAAGGCTGCAATGATTTATAATCAATTAAAAGCATTACTTAAGAAACTAGAATAAAAATTATTAAACTAGATTCAAATGATATTTTAGTATAAACAATAATTTTTAAATCTTGCCTGAATTCTTAACATCTTATGTGTACCTTATTAGGGTTGTCAAAACAACTTTTTGTTCATGAACGGCTCGTGTTCGGCTCACTAAACAAACGAGCTGAACACGAACACACTTTTGGAGCTCGAAATATAAACGAGCCGAGCACGAGTTGAGCCTGGCTCGCTCGTGTCCGGCTCGTTTACACCCCTATTTGTTACCTTCAATTATAACTCTTTGGCCCATCTCTTAGGAAGGTTTAAGGACTTCTCCATTGCTTAGGACTTGTGCTATACATGGGTAAACATGCATCAATAATAATGACATAAGTATAATTTATATTACCTATAATATTTACAATATTAACTACTTAAGAAAATAATAAATCTAGACAAGCAAAATAAAAATTATTGGCCAAAATTTACTTTCATGTGCGCTTGGAATCTCCATTTTTAAGACACATACGGCCCGTTTGGGACAGACATAAGTGTGGTGACGTTTTTGAAAACGTCGCCTAACCGTTTGGTTTATGTGTTTTTGAAAATATTTTCTGCAGCGTTTGGATTTTTTACACTAAACGAATGCCGCGGGTCAACTCCATGGTCGACTACGTTAGTCGCGTTTCGAATAAGCTAGCTTATCCCGAAACGCGAAGTACTGCCAAATAGATCCTTAGAAACCAGTATGAATTGAGATCTCAAAAGACTAAATGAAAGAACTCTTCTTAGAGAGGGCTCTCATAAAATTTGCATATAAATGCTCTAAAATTCATAAGGAAAAGCACTTCTTTTTTAATCATATTGATATAAATATATTATTTTATCTTGATTTAAATTATTTGACCTCATCTAAAATGCATATTGTGCCGTTGCATAATTAATCTTACTAACCTAAATTTTTATCATCAAATTAATGCATAGTTAATATAAATTATTAAAGAAAAATCAATAATTTTACTCTTATAGAATTTAAATATAAATAAACCTTTATTATAAAAATTAAGTAAATATTCTTTTAAAATTGAAAGCTAGAAAATCACATTTTTTTATGAAATAATTAAGATGGAGTAACTAAATAAAAAAGCACTTGTATAGAAATCCTCCTCTTCGTTCCAATCACAACCTATCATTCATAATATTGTTTATAGTGCTAGAAAGAGGATAAAATATTAATAAGATCGCGTTAGAGAAAAAAATTATTGCATAAGAAGTCATGTAGTTTTATATCAAGACTTCAATCAAGATCTACCAACAGAATTTTGATCTTGATTGGTGCCGTGATAAACTAGTAATACAATAATTTCACGTCAAGCTTCCAAATACTTGTGGTGTGGGATCCACTCCACTCATTCCCGGCCAAAGAAATCAACCAAAAGACTCGCCTTCTTCACGGCAATCTCAGATTCAGGATCCAGTATATGAAAAACATGACCCACCGCCGGCGTCTCCACAAACTCCGCCACCCCCTTCCACCCACTCTCCTTCAGCCTCTCATAATACTCTCTCCCCCTATACTTCAAATAATCCTTATCCGCCACCGTCACCAACACCCGCTCGCAACCCAGACCCGCCAAACTCGGCGCCCCCTCCGCCGTCGGATTCCACCTCGGATCATCCAATCCAACCGCTCCCGGAAACGTGAACCACCACCGCCGGTTCATCCAATCCCTGAACTCACTATCCCGTGGTTCCAACCCCACCGGCTCCGACCCCCAGAAGAACGGATGAATCAAAGCCATTCCCTTCACCCGCAACCCCACCGCCCCCAATCGCAACGCCAACTGGTGAACAATGTTCCCGCCGGAGCTATCGCCGGCGATAAACAGACGGTTTAGATCTCCGAATTGGGCGACCCACGGGTCGGCTAAGGAAATGACCCACTGAATAGCAGCCCATGCGTCTTCGTATGCGGTGGGGAGGCGGTGCTCCGGTGCGAGGCGGTAGTTGAGGGAGATGCCCAGAAGAGGGGTGGTGGCGGAGAGGGTGTTGAGGAGGCGGTGGTAGTTAGGGGAAGCAGCAGATTCGATGCAGAAGCCACCTCCGTGGAGGTAGAGCAGGACGGGGAGTTTTCGATCGGACGAGTTGGAGGTTGGGAGGAAGAGGCGAGCGGAGATGTTGGTGGAGGAATCGATGATTACATCGCGAGAGTCGACGCCGGTGGTGGGATCGAGGGAAGGGGGGACGACGGTGGTGCCGGCTATGCGTTCGACGCGCCCGCTGCGGTAGTAGCGGAAGTAAGTGGGGATTTCGAACTCGAGTTCGTCCTCGACGATGGAATCGTTGGCGGCGACTGTGGCGGCAGCGGCGGCGGCGGCGGCGGCGGCGGCCATGGAAGTTCTGGAGAGGACAGAAAGGCAAGAGGCTCCAGGATGTGAGGAGCAGGGGTAGAAGGCCAATTTATTTATATTGTGAAAAATTATTATTATTTATATTTATATTTGAAATGAGTATATTTTAACTGTATATCACATAAATATCTGCTCTTATTATTATTATTAATATTATTTAAAAAGATTTAATTTTTTTAATATTTACATCTAGACCGATACGTTGAGCTGTTTTTTTCTGCACCACCAACTCACTACGTATCGAACCCGTAATAATAAATGCTAAGCAATAAGTTGTCAATAGTGGGCCACCCCTCGTGGGACCCAACTTGTGCTGGTCGCCCTTCCCCCAATTTTCATTTTCTATATTTCTGACATTTTCATAAGTTTCAAAGTAAAAAAGATCTAGAACCTTCCTTTGGGGAGGACCTTGAATTATATCCCATGAATCTTCTTCATGTTGCTCATCGTGTTCTAGACAAAGAAACACTATTCATTGAGTGATCCAATGACAGATCTAAGTCCAGCATAAATGTTAACTTGAATACATATGCCATCTTATTTTTGCATTAAAAAGTGTTTTCAGTTCTAATGGTGATCGGATCACGGTCGAGGTTTGATGGTCATTTGGTCAAGGCCGACCAAATTAGATGACCTATAGTCAAGAACTAGTGATTGTCTGGTCGTGGTCGGTCTCTGTGGCATCAGCGTCATGTTGGCCTATCTTCTACTTCTAATGTTCATTGTCTGGTGCATTCACCCAGCTAGCTCTTTGCTAATAGTTGAAAAGGTGAATATTTGGTCATTGTTGGTTCGGTTCATGCCTTTTTAGCAGTACATAAATAAAAAATAAAAATGATCCAAAATGACCTCTAAATAAACATGATGATAAGTCGATAACACATATTGACAAAAAAAAAAAAAAAGAGATTAATAGTCCTTCTTAATTCAAAATGCATAATTTAAAAAAAAAAGTTTGATAACATGTAAAATAGAACTAGTGGAGGAATTGAAAACCCTAATGTGAATGTGGCGTCATGAGAGACACTCATTCTTATTTAAATAATAATAATAAAATTAATTAAAAGATCTGATTTTTTCTTTCTGAAAGTGCTAAAATATTAGGATATTTTGATTTAATGTCTTGTGGTCGTTACCTAAACTTTATTCAGAATAAAAATACCTTGATTTTTAGTCTTTAAGCATGTTTTTACCATCCATCATAATTAATGTTAGTGAAAAAAAATTGACAAAAGTCAGCATAAATGATTCTCATTTATGTTCACCCCATTTAGATCCCTCTTCTCAAGCACCCTCATAAGAAAGAGAGTGAGAGAATAAAAAAAATAAATAAAGTAAATATTAAGAAATATAGAAAGAGTGGATATAGAGATATCTCGTAAAATGATTCTCATTACATATATTGCAAATAAACACTCTAAACTGAATTGAACCATTCTCTACTTGAGAAAATATACAAGAGAAGACTTATAATTACCTTTATATTCAAAATATGAACAAAAATCATATCTATTTTTATTATGTGTCAATGAGACCTCTCACGATGGTGCATTCCCTTGATCAATTACATCATGGGGGTTACCCAAAAAAACTCTCGATAAAGGTGTTATGCTTGCTTATGTAAGAAACCTAGCAAAGTCACCATGGAGGGTTTTGTCATTTCAGCAGATAAAACCATATTATCAAGTAAAAATTAGTTTATCCATAAGCGGGTGAATAATTGTAACCAAATGGATGATCGTTTCTCAACAAAAGAGAGCATATGAAACTACTACGAAAGACTTAAACAGAGTACATAACCTAAAGGGGATGTCAATATATAGGTAAGGGGTCGTTAGATAGGTAAAGATAGCCTAATCAGGACTTCATAGATCTATCAATTTATACTATTAAAACTCTAAGTCTGCCGAGTCGTGAGGTAGTCGATCCAATACAACAGTGAAATACTTATTAGTAACTCATGTGCTGTGTCGTTCAAAGTAGTTCAGTAGAATAGACATCAAAGCTCTTATGAAATTGTTTGGACATATAGAAAAGAATAGGATCTATCCTCCACCCCACCCCCCTCTCAAAGTATGGTAGGGATGCTTACAGAGTGAAAAAGAGAAAATAATGATTTAGCTTATAAAACTAAATTTCCCTATAAAAGGCTTATAATCTCTTACGGGTTGAAAAAAAACTCTAATGCCCTTGTGATACTAGACAACCACCTAGACAAATAAATTTTACAGGGTCAGTCAAGTTTGAAAAAATAGGAACAAATCTTTGTGGGACAAGCAAAATTATCCAATTCCCTAAACGTGGACGTCCTATTAAGTGTGACTTGAGAGATAGACGTGCAAAGAAAATCCATTTTAAAACTAGCCCAAAGGGGAATGCAAGAAAGTAAAAGACTCCTTTTAAAATGAGTTGATTTTAAACCAAAATTTTATTAGGATAATCCTTTTAATTTTCGGATTTTATAGAAAGGATTTTATCCTAAGAGCTTACTCGTGAAGTATGAGCCCAAACAAACCATGGAAATAAAAAAACAAAGTGAAAGAACAACACACTACACAATGTAAATACACCAAAATAATATAATAAAGATCCAAGCACCACTAGCTCGATAATGTAGACTCTAAAAGAGCATAAAAAAAACTAAAAACTACTCGACATGCAAAAATTAAATGTTAGCATAAGCATACATCGTGCAATGTACATAGAATCATATATGACGAGAAGAGAGCTTAGCAAAAACACTTGCAGAAAATACATTGTTTAAAAAATTAATAATATAGCTCATTCACTTTGAGCATGACTCCATGCTAGAAGATTGCCCCTAATATAAAAGTGCATACATCTCAAATCTGATAGACACAAAAGCAACAAGCTAAAATGTAACTACTAACAGACAAGCACAAATAACTATGATTGTACATATAAAAAAAAATTATAACTACTCTTCTAAACTAACATCTCTACATGGTCTTATATCCAATAGCAGAAGAGAGAGAGAGAGAGTGGATGTCATATCCTTTGAAGGAGGTCTTATACCATTTCTCAGAAGAAGTTGAATGTCAGTTTTGGGAAAAAAATGCTAGGAGACTTATATCATATCACAAAGGAAGAACTAAAGAAATGTCATAACTCTATGTCAGGAAGGTCTTATATCCAATAACATGAGAGATTGTGTGAGAGTGGATGCCATATTAGATTGAAGGATAATGCTTAAGGGTTAATTAAGTCTAATTATGGTTTAAAGGTCACTTAAGTCTAATGTAAGTAAGGCTTAAAGGTTAATTAAGTATAATTAAGGTTAAACTTAATTAAGGTTTAAAGGTCACTTAATTCTAATATAAGTAAGACTTAAGGGTTAATTAAGTCTAATTAGGGTTAGACTTAATTAGGGTTTAAATGTCACTTAAGTTTAATGTAAGTAAGGCTTAAGGGATAATTAAGTCTAATTAGGGTTTATGATTACTTAAACCTAATGTAAGTAAGACTTAAGATTTAAGTAAGTCTAATTAGGTTTAGACTTCATTATGGTTTAAAGTTTACTTAAGTTTAATGTAAGTAAGGTTTAAGGGTTAATTAAGTATAATTAATGTTAGACTTAATTAGGGTTTAAATGTCACTTAAGCCTAGTATAAGTAAGGTTTAATGGTTAATTAAGTCTAGTTAGGCTTAGACTTAATTAGGGCTTAAATGTCACTTAAGTTTAATGTAAGTAAGACTTAAGGGTTAATTAAGTCTAATTAGGGTTATACTTAATTAAGGTTTAAAAATCACTTAAACCTAATGTAAGTAGTAATCCTGTGGGATGAGTGTGATTTAAATACTTCTTTTTATTCTAAAAATTGTGATGATATTTTAACTGATTATTCATTGACTTTGCAAATTAGCCACTTGTGAGGTTAAAATCTGTTGAAAAACATAATAACCCAGGATAGCTATGATTTCACCCAACTAGTGATTACCACACTTCAACTTGGGCAGAGCCGTTGTGACCACTTGAGGGGAGTGCAATTAGATATGGAGATAATTTTTTATGAACGTAGAAATGATGTTTCTAGGGTGACATACTAGATTTGTTTATCACTTTGCTTTAGAGTTGGTGTTGACATTAATTTTTGATGTCACGAGTGTAGGATGTCTGCTCGAGCGCCAGGGAACCTTTGCTTGATGCATGTATTGACCCCTATAACGCAAGACATCCGTTTGTGACATTTCGGCGCCTGTTGAGGGGCACGTAGCCAGAGTCATTCTGCTAGGTTCGCTTTCACTTATGCGTAAAAGTGGCTTATTTTGGCCCGATCAAAAAGTTGTCTGAATGATCTCAGACGATGAAATAGACCACTCGAATCTGTCTGAGATGATGATATTACTTAGGGAGGACATCCATTTCGCCGCGACTTCGTAGGCAAGATAAAAATACGCGAATTATCCTTTTTTAGCCCAATTATTGAAAAAGTGGTATGAACAACCCGGATGACCCCGAACGACAAAAAGAACTGCACCAGTGCGTCCGGAACATCGATTTCACCTAGGCAGGACGTCCATTTTACTGCGTGGCCGTGTCCAGACAAAAAACACGGGAATGATAATACTAATAATAATATTATTATCATTATTATATTATAATAATATAATATAAAAATAACAACAAAAAAATAATCTATCACTCACGCCTATGCCTACTTTCATAAGATTATTTTTTTTATTATTTTTTTAAAACCCACGTGATCCTCTCATATATATATATATATATATATATATATATATATATATATATATATATATATATATATATATATATACATATTAATAATAATAATAATAATAATAATAAACTATCCTAATCCTATCTAAACCCACGCATTGCTGTCTCACGCTTCTCTCCCTCCTTTTAAAAAAAAAAATCTTATCCTATCTAGTAATAACTAGGGGTGAAAACGAGCCAAACACGAGCGAGCCAGGCACAACTCGTGTTCGGCTCATTTATATTTCGAGCTCAAAAGTGTGTTCGTGTTCGACTCGTTTGCTTAGAGAGCCGAACACGAGCCGAATACGAGTCATTCACGAACAAGGAGTTGTTTGTGACAACTGCCTAGTCGCATCCTGTAAAGTTAAGGATTGGGGCAAGATTTACAAATTATTGTTTATATTAAGACATCATTTGAATCTAATTTAATACTTTTAATTGATTATAAATCATTGTAACCTTGTAGTCAATTAAATTTTTTTTAAATACTACTTAACATAATATAACTGATGAGTAATATTTCAAGCCAAAACAAGCTGAACACGAACGGACGAATCTTTGTTTGTGTTCGTCTCGTTAACTTAGAAAACTAGCCGAAGACGAGCTTTTTAACGAGCCGAACACGAGCCGCTCACGAACAACGAGCCGTTTTGACAGCCCTAGTAATAACTCACGGATGGCTGCTCACGGATTCTCCCTCTCTCTCCTGTGTGGAGAAAACTTTTATCCCTACGTCCCGTCCACAAGCTGCAGACCCCCCTTTCCTCCTGCTCTCGCGAGCGAAGACCATCGAGAGCGCTCCCTCGCTTGTTCTCGCGATGACAACTCCTGCTCCTCGCCGGCACACTCGGACGTCGGCGTCCTTCTCTTCTTCACCGGAGAAGGTCGCCGCTGCCCGTGCTCCTCCCACGAACGAGCTCCCTCCAACAGCCCGTGCACATCTCTTCGTGCCACCCTCCAAACTCCGGTTGAGCTCGCCACAGCCTCCTCCTACTACGATATATATATATATATATATATATATATAATATTTCTTTATGGCCAACCCTGCTCGCCAGACCTCTTTCTCGTCGGCGACATTTGGCCGACTTATCTCCTTGTCGGCGTCGAGTTAGTGACGTACCAGCCCCACTCTCCCATGAAAAGCTCCGGATTTCGCATACTTCTTGCATTTCTCGTTCTGGTAGTGTGTTAACAGCGTGCTAGCTCTGACGTTTCTTCGTCCCGCATCCTCGGTGCTTTGACGCTTCGCCTAAGCACCTTGACGACGTTGAGCAGCGAGCATCGTCGCTGTCCGAGGAGGTGCAAGGGCCTTCCACCTTGCGGGAAAGGCCTCCAACGACGCTTCTTCCCGTCGACATCCTTGTGGGTTCCTCTCTTTCACCAGTGTCGAGCGACGCCCTCTCGAAGGTATACGTGCCGATCTCATTTTCATATGATTCGATGTTTATTTGCAAATACTTTGCATGCCTCATTAGCTCCCGCCTTCTTTTATTACGAGGTACATGACTCGTGGTAGTATCAATGAGGAAGCGAATTGGAGCGAGCAAAGAAAACGCGTCTGCAACCGTCACAGTGGTGAGATTCCCCGAAACTCCTAACTGACCCTAGGTTTAGTTATGTATAGGCGTGTGGGTTTGGTGGTCCACACGGGGTGTGTGCGCCCGCGTGACGCCAACACGACGATGTGCCTATGTGATGGGCTATTGATTTCCTTAGAGAAAGTTGTAGGGTAAGAATCTCGTACGTGGCCAAAAGCCCTTTATATATCCGAGTGTCTCCTCATTGTTGTGAGCCTTAGCACCAGTCTCGATGAGTTGGAGTCCCTCACTCCCCTTGCTCTGGATTCCCCAGTTTTACTTGGAGAAACTGAGAGGTCAGACTTGACAAAGCGAGAGAAGCTTTGAAGCTAGCTCGTTTTGCAAAGTCTGGAGGAGTTCGCCAAATGGGAAAAGCTTTGTAGCTAGCCCATTTTGCGATGTCGTGGAGAGTTTCCCCCTCGGAGATTCAGGGAGATACTCCCCACATTTCCTCACCAAAGCAAGAGGCGGCGATGTTGCACATCCAAGGGTCTCAGCCATAGGTTTCTCACGCAAGGTCATTAGCGCGAGCGTGGCTCGCTATCACATGTAGTCACTTGCACCTCATTGTTTGCATGTGTATGTCCTACATTACATATCTCACATTTGCACTTTGCACCCTACCCCTTGCATTTGCACTTTGTACTTTGCATATTGTATGTCGTATTTGCACTTATACTACTCGTGCCTCAATCGATCATCCTGGATTAGTTGGCATTGCTTATGCCCCGATCGGTAACCCCGGACCGATCGACGCAACACTTCAGCTCGACTAAGTACCCCGACCCGGTTGACCAATACTTGCATCATTACATGTGCATGTGTACGTCTGTTAGCTTACATCTTGCCTCACATATGTTTGCCTGCATCGAGTTTCGTCACTGCCACCTCAGCACATCTTTCTCGGGCCTCTGTCTCCACGATACGCCCATCCTTCGGGTCACTGCCTCCGCGACACACACATTTTCTCGGGCCCGTCTCCACGACACGCCCATCCTTCGGGTCACTGTCTCCACGGCACACCCATTTTTCTCGGGCCCCTGCCTCCACTACATGCCCACCTCCGGGTCATTTCCGCTACGACAAGCCTATTTGTTCGAGCCGCTGCTTCCATATTATGCCTATCTTTCCCGAGTCACTGCCCCATGATACACTCATCACTTTTGTCACATGACTGTCTGCATTTGCATTTGCATGTTTGCATGGTAGCGAGCCTGGCTCGTTAGGAGAGTGACCGCGTGTCATTCGCGATGCCTTAACGAGTATTGCTTGTTGGGTTGATCCGGTGAGCAGTGTGAGTTAAGTCATCGGGATTGACATGAGTATGACTGTGATAAAGATCCAATGAATCTAACTCGTGTCACCCCTCTTCGTGACGCCCTTTAGATCCTTCGGATCTTTAGGTCGGGGCCGGTGCGGTGACCCCGTCAAAGTCATACTATACCTAGACTTACCACACACTTAGGCACTAGGTTAGTGCACCCTTCGTTAGATGGTGTACTAGGCTAGGATTAGGATGCTAGGTAGTCTTTTTGATGCTCGATCTATTGTTCTTTGATGTATTGGTTCCACTAGCAGGGTATCCTTCTTACGCATTGTGTTTGTGATGTGATCGCATGCTGCATATGTATGGTAGTATGTTAGACCGCTTTTCTGCAGGGAGTCATGCTTCTACGTGCACACAAGAACCGCTATGGGGGGGAGCAAGTAATGATTTCTGAAAATTTGCTTGCAGGTGATGTTTAACTCCTCCACTTATAAGGCATGACTCATTATACGTCATATGCATGTGTGCATTCCTGCTAATATTTGTTTTCATGCGGGATTGAGTCTTTTCTTTTCCTATGTACTTTTAGAGTCTAGGAGAGTCCTGTAGCAGAAATAAGATACGAGCACGTGCTTCAAGGCACTTTGATGTGAGAACCACGTGGAGGGAACCAGGAGCAGATGCTCGTGCCCCGTATCTTAATTTTGCATTTTCATATTGTTGTATAGAATTAGGACCGGGCAAGTATATGCGGAGTCCGGCTGCTTTTACTGCTTTTACTGCTTTTCCTGGGATATGTCGCCGGTCCAGCGGCATTTTGGCCTCTTTTAATTTATTATGAAGTGATTTATTTCTTGCTTTATTGCATTTACATGCCTGCATGTTTGATTATTTTCTTTGTTTCTTTTTGTGATCTGGGATTTCACGATGCAATATAGGCTTATTAGGACTAAAATTTCTAATTTTTCTACAAAATTCTAAATAAAATATTCAAGATAATTAAAATTTAGGATTAAAATATTCAGGACTTTAAAAAGCTGAACTTTTATTTCCTGTACATATTAATCGGGCCTCCACAATACTTAAGGATCGCTCTAGATAACTGCATTCATATTTACATGTCCCAGGCGGAGTCCCCGTGCTTCTTCAACCCGACTGGCCCAGCATACCTATATAGGTGGTTATCTAGTACACCTAGTGTGTTAGAAGGCTCCTCGACCCAAACGGGGTGTAAGTCCTTTTGTTTGGAGCATTTCCAGCTTTGTAGCTGAACCTCCCTTTCCCTTCTTTCCTGAGGCATCCTTGCCACTTTGGCATGTGTGAGTCCCACCTCTTGGAGCTCCAGCTTATTGTAATAGGATAGAGTTTTGTTCCTCTAACCTTAGGGCTACCGAGGTCCCCCGTGGATGACGCGATTCAAGGATTGTCGTCGGGGATCTTAGGACGTGTTGGGTCGACTACCTTCACGGCCGGGTAGACTTAGGGTCCTACCGGCTTGGGATGACGGGTCTGTGGTACCCCGACTTTGCTACCTCTTCTCTTTAGGATTATTCCTTCCTTCCTTTGATTACCTCTGTTGAGCCCTTTCACTCATTGACTTCGTTGATATCATTTTGACGACCCGACGCCGATGAGCTGCTGCACATTTGGGATATGACGATTTGTCCTATGCCCTTATGGCCCGGACGTGCTTTGACGTGTTGGGATATCCCCGTCAAGATGATTCAGGTTATTCCGTGGGACCCGTATGCTGATAAGTCTGTTACCCACATATGGACTATTAGAGACTCACTCTCTGTCCCATGGCCTAGCGGGAGCTTTGAAAGCATCAAGTCTTTCCCACACGGAATGACCTTCCTTTGATAGCCTATACTTCAGGTTCATGATAATATAAGTGAAACTTCTTTTTATCGACAGTATTCTTGGGTATCCCCCAAGTTGTAATTAACCAAGTGGGATATGTCCCCTTGGGAGTGCTCTTAACCCCAGAACAGACACCTACACCTGTCTCTCTGGTTATGTGTAGTCTACGTAGGCATTCTTTTGCGGATATCGATTCAAGGTGCCTTTGCCCTATCTTGTTTGGGCGGACATGCTTAGCCTATCCTTGCGAGGTTTACCTCACATAGGCTCTCCAAGTTTTGTGTTTTCTCTTGTTTGTTGTTTTATTGTATGTCCCCTCTTATTCGGTTCCTCTCATATTTGAATCATTTATTTGATTGTGGAAGGAGGTTTATTCGAATAAGGGAAGTATACGACAATCGACAGGCTGGCGACTCCTTCTAAGATATAAGAGAGAAAACAAACGAAAACAGTTGGATCATAAGGGTCCCTACTATGTTCTATAGAGAGAGCACAGTGGGTAATCTGCAGGTGAGATACCGAAATCTACTCAACACTACTACACATGCTGGTGAAAAACTCTAAATTAGCCACTGTTCTTTGTTAGCATCGAGTGGGGGGAAATGATAAGAATGCTCTTGTTTGTCATAATACCACATTTTGTATGTTTAATCATTCAAATCCTACATTGATTAACATCTATTTGCAATGGGAAAGATCTTTTCATAATATCCAAACTCATTTTTATATTTTATTAGTCTTTTAAACTTTATTAAACATTTACGTCTAGTTGTTACTTCTTGCTTAAAATTAGTCTTTACTATCACAAGCATATCAACTTTGTTCTTCTATTATATTTATCTGCAATTTAGAAAGAATTTTGCAAGTTAATATTAAGAGTTGCACTTTTCCCCACGAGATCGATACTGGAGTTTTTTAAAAAATATTATATTACTTGAAACGATACGTCTACTTGCGTAGTACATCTAGTGTGAAAACTTACTTATAATTCCTAAAATATTTCATTTATTCACACTAGCCACCTAACATAAATTGATACAAGTTTTCAATAATTTTAAGAGGTATAAATATTCAGGTAATTGCGAGTCGGCTCATTGGGGATATCTCATCCTCACTTCCATATAGTGTGCTCATCATAACATCAAATATGGAGGAGAAGGTGGCTATGGCAAGGCTTTTTTCCCATCCATGAGCTGGCTTAACCCATCGACCTAAGCTTAAATGGTATGAGATGGATTTTGGATGGAATGGCACATTGTCTTCTTCTCATTATGATTTTTGACCTTTGTCATAAATGATGGGCTTGTAGATTTTAAGTGGGTTACCCGTGTCATGTTGGGTACATATGGGTCATGGGTGACTCATTAAACAATGGGTCATAGGTTGGATCTGGGTTTGGGTATTAAGCATGGGCTTAAGTTGTCATGTATGGATTTAAGTGGCCATGAGTTTAGGTGATGATTTTAGGGTTTAAATCCTAGGTCTAATGAGTACTAAATTTGTTATTTAAATTAATTAAATATTAATGTAATTAAAAGAATTGAAAATTTAAATGTAAATCGAGCCACGAAATATCGAATGGCTTTCAGCCCACCTTTCAGTATAAACCGATCGTATAGATGAGCCCATGGGCAGGGAACGAGATTGTAAGCCGGAAGCATCGAACAATTATACAAAATATTCATGCACTGAGATCGGAACGAAGGTCGAGTACAGGGGTGCTGAGATCCTTAGCCTCCCCTATTCACTAAAATAGTCAACTGGAATAAGATCTCTCCAAGACTCTAGCCTTAATGGAGGTATAACCAACAAGACAATTATATTTGTTTGGAGGTTTATGGATAATATAAGTCTAAAAGAGTGATTTTTTAAAAATCAAACCCGATAAATAGAAGATATTAAATGTAAATCGGGATCTGATCCTCAATCCTTGCATTAACTCAGCTACTCGGCTCTCTATCTCTCTCTTCGTATTCTCTGTCGTTCCCAATGCTCTATTCCTTGGTGTGATTCAAGAATAAATTTGAGTTCAATAGATTTATTATTTGATTGATATTAAGATTCAATATAATAACATTTTAATCTTCTTATTGAAATATTAAGATTGATGCAAAACTTATAGAATCATTTCAATTAATTTTCATTTATCCATTTCTACAGTTGCAATGATGATTAATAAATCATAGTCTTATCTTCTCTTGATCAATTGAACTATCATATTCTTGTTATTATCTTTAATAAACTTTCATTAGTGTCTCTTCACTTGATATGGAAGGATTTATGTTATACATGGGTGAACAAGCATCAATAATAATGACACAAGTATAGTTTATATTATTTATAATATTTACAATATTAACTACTTAATGAAATAATAAATCTAGAAAAGCAAAATAAAAATTATTGTCTTTCACCAAAATTATTCATGCCAAATTAGCACATAATTAATATATAAAATAACTAAAAAGTAATTTTAAATTTATTTTAAACAAAAAACATTTTTCTTTAAAAATATTATCAAATTTAAATAAGAAAACTAATTTAGTGTATAATATTAAAGATGAATTAATAAAAAAAAAATCTAATTGATGCAAATCATCTCCTGATCCCACTAGTCATTTTACTAATTAAGTGGCTAAACAACAATCCATGACATCAAATGTATTCTTTCTTTGTCAAAGAAATTAACCAAAGTTATTCTTTCCATAGTTAATAATGAAGGAAAACAAAATCATATTTTAATGTTACTAACCTAAATTTTTATCATCAAATTAATACATAATTAATATAATTTATTAAAAAAACAATAGTTTTACTCTTATAGATTTTAAATACAAATAAAAAAATATTTATTATAAAAATTAAATATTCTTATAAAATTGAAAGCAAGAAAATCATTTTTTTTTTATGAACTGATAAAGATAGAATAACAAATTTAAAAAGGCACTTATACAAATCATCCTCTCGAATCACAATCCCATCCCATTATTTTTAGTATTGATTTAAGTGATAAAAGGGAAGAATTATTTCATCAGGAGTCATGATGCAGTTTTGTATCAGAACTTCAATCAAGATCTGCCACGTGTACGAGAAGATCAACTCATGACTTATCTTGATTGAATTCATGATATAAAACTATGTCAGGACTTCTCATTCAATAATTTGTCTCTAGGCCACACCAAGATTCCAAATACTTATCTCGGATCCACTCCACTCATTCCCGGCCAAAGAAATCAGCCAAAATACTCACCTTCTTCATAGCAATCTCAGATCCAGGATGCAGTACATGAAAAACATGACCCACCGCCGGCGTCTCCACAAACTCCGCCACCCCCTTCCACCCACTCTCCTTCAGCCTCTCATAATACTCCCTCCCCCTATACTTCAAATAATCCTTATCCGCCACCGTCACCAACACCCGCTCGCAACCCAGCCCAGCCAAACTCGGCGCCCCCTCCGCCGTCGGATTCCACCTCGGATCATCCAATCCAACCGCTCCCGGAAACGTGAACCACCACCGCCGGTTCATCCAACCCCTGAACTCACTATCCCGTGGTTCCAACCCCACAGGCTCCGACCCCCAGAAGAACGGATGAATTAAAGCCATTCCCTTCACCCGCAACCCCACCGCCCCCAATCTCATCGCCAACTGGTGAACAATGTTCCCTCCGGCGCTATCGCCGGCGATGAACAGACGGTTCAGATCTCCGAATTGGGCGACCCACGGGTCGGCTAAGGAAATGACCCACTGAATAGCAGTCCATGCGTCTTCGTATGCGGCGGGGAGGCGGTGCTCCGGTGCGAGGCGGTAGTTGAGGGAGATGCCGAGAAGAGGGGTGGCGGCGGAGAGGGTGTTGAGGAGGCGGTGGTAGTTGGGGGAAGCAGCAGATTCGATGCAGAAGCCACCTCCATGGAGGTAGAGCAGGATGGGGAGTTTTCGATCGGAGGAGTTGGAGGTGGGGAGGTATAGGCGAGCAGAGATATTGGTGGAGGTATCGATGATGACATCGCGAGAGTCGACGCCGGTGGTGGGATCAAGGGAAGGGGGGACGATGGTGGTGCCGGCTATGCGTTCGACGCGCCCGCTGCGGTAGTAGCGGAAGTAAGTGGGGATTTCGAACTCGAGTTCGTCCTCTACGGTAGCAGTGGCGGTAACGACGGCGACGGCGGCGGCGGCGGCGGCCATGGAAGTTGTGGAGAGAAGGACTGGAAGGCAAGAGGCTTCAGGATGTGGAGGAGCAGGGGCGGAAGGCCAATTTATTTATATTTCTGAAAGCACGTAACTGGTGTTAAAATGGGAATTTTGATTATGAAAAAAATATTAAGTGCCGAATTTTCATGAATGTTGATTTTTTTGTGATAATTTAAATCGAATTACAATATAAATTTTATATCTTGTTTATATCTTATTTGTGCGTGAGATTAGAGCTGTTAAAACGGCTCGTCGTTCTCGAGCAGCTCGGGTTCGCCTCGTTAAGAAGCTTGTGTTTGGCTCGCTCGTTAGTTTTGACTCGAAATACTACTCATCAATTATATATATATAATTGAGCAGTATTTTTTAAAAATTTAATTGACTACAGGACTACAATGATTTATAATCAATTAAACTATTAATTAAGAAAATAAAATAAATATTATTAAATTAGATTCAAATGATCTTTTAATATAAACAATAATTTTTAAATATTGATTCAATCATTAACATCTTATGGGTACGTGGTTAGGATTGTCGAAATAGTTCTTTGTTCGTGAGCGAAGTCGTGTTCGGCTCATTATGAACGAGATCGAAACGTGAACATACTTTTGAAACTTGAAATATAACTGAGCCGAACACGAGTTGAGCCTGGCTCGCTCGTGTTCAGCTTGTTTACACCCCTACGTGAAAGATACATTTTATATCTATTTATCGTGTTTCACGATATTATTGGAGTTCGAATACAATTACATGGTACCTAATATTTTTGTCTCGATTATATATATGAACTCGTCTCTTGAAATATTCATTTTATTTTATTATTTAAAAAATGAAAAGTTGTTAACATTTTACAATTATATGCTCTTGAAATAGTCGCTTTGCAGTTTTTTATTATTTAAAAAGAAATTAACTTATTTTTTTAATTTTTATATTTAAATGTGAAATGACATGTTTAATTGTTTTTATCTGTATATTTTACGCAATAATAATAATGCTCTTTTTTCTTTTATTAATATTATTTAAAAAGATGGGATTTTTTTAATATTTATAATTAGATTCCCTTCATCCGCAATGAGATGCTGAGCTGTTTTTTTTCTGCACCACCAACCCACTGCGTATAGAACCCCTAATAATAATTGCTAGGAACAATAGAGGGGCCACCAATTTTCATTTTCTATATTTCATGTATATATATATATATAAATGGTTCAGACCCATTGTTTATATTTAATGTCTCCTATTTATAAGAGTTGACCTCTACAAATATTATATTTACGGTCTATTTGGCGCAGCTGCAGCTTCTCAGTTTTGCAAGTACTGCATATCTGCTTGTAAGAATGTTACTAGTCACTTGTAAGAATCATGGTAGTTCTGATTGTCTGTTTAGTTGCAATTTGCGTGAAAATAAGTTATGGACGCTTTTTCGATAGAAATGACCAATTTTGCCTAATTCAATAAAACAGTGTAAAATATAATATTTAGGTAATTTCTTTAGTAAACAAATTATTTCTTAAATAATAAATTTTTATTAATTAATAATTAAATAGTAATTACTATTTAAATCCCTACCGAAGCCTTCGCACCATCGATCCCGTCTGCTGCCGTCACAGTGATCCCGTCTGTTGCCTTCCCAGCGAGTCGCGATCCCGTGGTTGCCTTTCTAACGAGCCGCGATCCCGTCGTTGCCTTCCCAGCGAGCCGCAATCCCGTCGTTGCCTTCCCAGTCGCGGCTGCTCCGCTACAACGAAGCAGAAGGTATGCTCCGAGTCGCCGCCGCTTGCGATGAGCTGTGATCCATTCGACAACCACGACGAGCTGCACTGAAACCATTAGCGGCAAAGATGAAGTAGTGGTGCAGGAGTCGTCAGAAGCGGCGAAGGATGTGACGGAGGAGAATGCTCTCGGCTTCGCGAGGCAAGGCAGAAGCGGAAATATCGCCCTTAACGCGATCCAGGAAGCAGGCGCGAGGTAGAAGGAGGTGTCGGTTTTTCGCTAAATTCGCGGCCCGCGGCGAGCGGGACGCTGAAACAAAAGGGAAACAGTTCGCGGATTCGCGGCGCTGTGCCGCGCCGCACCGAAAAAGCCGGTTCGAAACAGACTCTTAGCCTTACAACTTCACCAAACCTCTAGATGTATAAGTGTCCAATTTAGTCATATTCTTAATGAAGAAACATGGGTCTTGGGTTGTTTCCTTCTTGTTGATCATTTTGATAGGGTGATATACCTCTTGTACTTGGGTCCCTTATAACGTTCAGTCTCTTGGGGTTTGCTTCTTGACATGGTTGACCTCTGGATGCCGCCTAGTCGTGGTTGGTCTTTGGTGTTTGTTTGGTCATGATCGACCCCTGATGGAAGTCTGGTCGTTGTCGGTTCTTGATGGCCAAATGTTCGATGGTCGTCTAAATTTAGTAAACATCTAGTGGTCATCTGGTCGTGGTCGTCCTCTAATGGTCGGCCTGATGGCTATTTGGTGAAGGTCGGCCTGATCAGATGACCTTCTGGCTATAGTCAAGCTCTAATGGTTGTCTGGTCGTGGTCGGTCTCTTGGCATCAGTTTCACGTTAGCCCATCTTCTAATTGTTGATATCCTAAGCTGATTCTTATGTTCACTCTCAGGCACATTCACCCGGCTAGCTCTTTGCTAATGGTTCAAGAGATGATCATCTGGTTATGGTTGGTTCGGGTTCATGCCTTTCTGGATGTACAAAAATAAAAAATAAAAATGATCCTAAATGACCTCTAAATAAACATGATAATAAGCCCATAGCACATATTGACAAAAAAAACTTAGAGATTGATAGTCTTTTTTAATTCAAAATATATACAAACGATATAAATTTAAAAAAAATATATTTGATAGAGATATAAAATAGAAAGTAGTGGAGGAATTGAAAACCCTAATGTGAATGTGGAGTCATGAGAGATACTCATTCCTTAAAAAAAATAATAATAATAAAATTAATTAAAAGATCTAATTTGTTCCTTCTCAAAATGCTAAAATATCATAATATTTTGATTTAATGTATCGTGGTCTTTATCTAAATGTTTATTCAGAATAAAAGTACCTTGATTTTTAATCTTTAAGTATGTTTTTACCATCCATCATAATTAATGTTAGTGAAAAAAAAAATGAACAAAAGTTTGCATAAGTTTATGTGCACGTGTGAGGCTTTCTCAGACGTGTTGCCACCCATTTTATTGGAACTTTTTTTATGTTCACCCCATTTATAACTAGGGGTGTAAACGAACCGAACACGAACAAACAGAGCTAGTGTTCATGTTTGAAATGTTCGAACACATCACTGTTCGTGTTTGGTTTGTTCAACAAACCGAACAAAAAAAGTTGTTCGTGTTCGTCTTGTTTGCTTATCGAACGAATCGAACACGAACTTCCTAGCGAACAGAACACGAACTGGTTGCGAACAACGAGTTTTTTTGTGACAGTCCAAGCTTTGATAGCATACTTCCTCAAAATGAAGCAAACTGACAAGGTATTCCGTACACATCAGGTAATCCATACTTCCTCAAAATGAAGCAAACTGAATAAGGCGTTTAGGGTTTTGTTTAGGGTTTTATTTTAATATATAGTATCATATATTAATTATAATATTATAATATTTATATTAATATAATTAATACTATAATATTATTATTGTTATTAATAATTTATCATATATTATAATTTATAGAAGTTTATTTATTTAAAATATGATAAATTTTTATAATATATAATTATTTTTAAAATATCATAAATTTTTTATATATAATTATTTTAAATTATTTTATATTTCGAACAATAACGAACCGAACATGAACGAACACATCACTATTCGTGTTTGGTTCGTTTAACAAACCGAACGAAAAAAATTGTTCGTGTTCGTCTCATTTGCTTATCGAACGAATCGAACACGAACTTCTTGGCGAACCGAACACGAACTGTTCGCGAACAACGAGCTTTTTTGACAACCCTATTTATAACCCTCTTCTCAAGCACCCTCTATTTCAAAAGAGGAGCGAGAGAATAGAGAATAAAAATATAAATTGAGTAAATATTAAAAAATATAGAAAGAGTGGATATAGAGATGTCTCATAAAATGATTCTCGTAACATAAACTAGAAATAAATAGTCTAAACTGAATCGGACCATGCTCTGCTCGAGAAAAAATACAAGAAAAGTCTTCTAATTACCTTTATATTCAAAACAAGAACGAAAATCATATGTATTTTTATTTTGAGTTCAATGAGATTTCTCACGATGATGCATCCCCTTAATCAATTACATCATGGGGGTTACCCAAAAAAAACTTTTAATAAAGGTGTTATGCTTACTTCTGTGGGAACCCTAGCAGAGTCATCATGGAGGGTTCTGTCATTTCATTTCAGCAGATGAAACTCATGTTATCAAATCAAAATTAGTTTATCCATAAGAGGGGGAATAATTCTAACCTAATGGATGATCGTTTCTCAACAAAAGAGGGTATACGAAACTACTACAAAAGACTTAAACAGAGTACATAGCTCAAGGGGATGTCAATTTATAAGTAAGAGATTGTTAAAGAGGTAGAGATAACATAATTAGAACTTCATAGATCCATCATTTCATACTATTAAAACTCTAACTCTGTTGAGTCGTGTGGTAGTCGATCCAACACAACAGTGAAATACTTATCAGTAACTCATGTGTTTTGTCATCCAAAGTAGTTAAGTAGAATAGACATCTAAGCTCTTATGAATTTATTTGGACATACAGAAAAGAGTAGGATTTATACACGACCCCACCCCCTCTCAGAGTATGGTGGGGATGCCTACAGAGTGAAAAAGGAAAAATAATAACTTGGCTCATAAAACTAAATTATCCTATAAAAGGCTTATAATCTCTTTTGGGTCGAAAGAAATCTCTAACGCCATTGTCCTACTCGACAACCACCTAAATAAATAAAATTTATAGGGTTAGTTAAGTTTGAAAAAATAGGAACAATTCTTTATGGGACATGCAAAATGATGTAAAATTGTCCAACTCCCTAAACATAGATGTCCTATTAAGTCTGAATTGAGAGATGAACATGCAATGCAAATCCATTTTAAAATTAACCGAAAGGGGCATGCAAAAAAGTAAAAGACTCATTTTAAAGTGGGTTGATTTTAAACCTAAATTTTATTAGGATAAGTCTTTTAATTTTAGGAATTTATAGAAAGGCTTTTATCTTAAGAGCCTAATCATAAAATATGAGCCCAGATAAACCATAGAAAGAAAAAACAAAGTGAAAAAACAACGTACTACAAAATGTAAACACAAAAAAATAATATAGAAAAAAGTCAGACAGCATTAGGTCGACAATTTATCCCATTAAAAAAGAAGTGTGGTCAGGTTCCACATATAGATGTCTGATCATAAGTTTGTGCTACAATAAAAATTTATAATTAAGGTACAAGGCAGGAGCACACAACTCCTGGTCCTTACTAAAAGATCTGAAGTGTCATGCGCCTTTCGACGTGCAAAAATAAACGTTAGCATAAGCATACGTCATGCAATCTATAATGAATCATATTCGACGGGAAGAGAGCTTAGCAATAACACCTCCAGAAAAATACATTATTTAAAAGATTAATACAGTAGCTCATTAACTTTGAACATGACTCCATGCTAAAAGACTGCCCCTAATGCATACATCTCAAACCTGATAAACACACAAAAGCAACAAGCTAAAATGTAACAACTATAACACACACACACACACACGCACACACAGATATATATATATATATATATGTATATATATATATATATATATATATATATATATATATATATATATATATATGCATACATGCATACATACATACATAAAATCATAACTACTCCCTAACCATACTTTCTAAACTAACATGTACAAGGTGTTGCCCGATCATATCTCCTAAATGAAGGTTACGTAGTACAAGGGATAAGGGCATATCAAAAGTTGGGTCTCATCCCAAGTATCTAAGCAAACTAATGCCTGTCACACCATTGTTGTATGTTAGTTCACTTATACGCTTGAAATGATCATACGAGACCTAATAATAATAAGATAAAACCTACTTAGACAAGCCAGTAAGTGATGTTTATTTGTCTATTATCTCCACGGGTTCTTTCTAGTTCACTAGAGTTCCACCACTAATATGCCAACCATCAAACCTAGACATAAATGGAAAATTAAGTGTATTCACTCGGACAAAACAAACCACATAGTGCATATAAATGCACAAAAACATAAATTAAGTGTTTTGAAAACTAAACCTTAAAGACAAAAGTTAATGAGGTTATTATGGTATTAAAGAAATGCAACAAATGCATTAAGCACATGCAACATTCCCCATCACATTCTTTCTAGATTATGATGGGGCACGAGCTAAGCCAACCCACCAAACACTTCAAATAGGACTACAAATTACATGCATGCATGCAAAGACGTATAAATTAGGTGATAATGATCCTCGAATATAGAAAACATAGGAATAGCGCCAAAGCTGTCAGTACGGCGCCTTAGCATCAATCATTGTTATCGCATGACAGCGATTCACTGAGCTGACATATTATGTACAAAGCACCACATCACTTAGCATCAATCACTGTTATCCTCAGATAGGCGTTCGAAATACGATGTTTTACTAAACGAAGGCATTTTAACATTTCTACACTCACTACAACGAAATGGATCTTCGCCACCTTCTCAAATGAGACCCTACTCCCCGACTGCCAATCGTCCCTAGCCCCCACGACTGGTCACTCGCCGCTTATCTGTCTCTTCTAGACCACTCATCATACATTATTTTTATTTTATTTCAAATCAAACAAGAAAATATGAAGTAATGTATTTATTTTATACTTAATGGTTTTCCTTTTAAAATCTGAACAAAATTGATCACAAATACTTTGAGATACAAAATCTTAAATTTCAAATCTCTTAACTAAGAGATTAAATTATCAACCAGAAACTAAAATAATTTAAATAATGCACAACCTAGGTTATTCTCAGGCAGACCGACCGCAGTCGCTGGCTCTCTGAGCGCAAATGGCGGATAGGAAGCGGGACAAGGAGAAGCTCAGAGAGCGCGACACTCGCGATCATCGAGACCGGGATCGAGAGCGCGATCCTGATCGTGATCGCTTCCGCGACCGAGATCGAGATAGAGACCGCGACAAGCGGAAACGCTCCCGCTCGCAGGATCGATATCGGCGCCGTTCTCCATCTTCGGAGCGCCGCCGCTCACGTTCCCGCTCAACTGATCGGTCGCATCGTAGGCATGGTCACCATCGTCGATCTTCCTCTCCTGACGCCCATCGCCGTAAGCGGCGGCGTGACGGAAGCGAGGATGACCGTGAGTTCCGCCGCACCAAAGGCTCTGACGCAAATCCCGCCAATGGAGTCGCGAAGGATCCGAAGAAGGTGGACGTACCAGTCGGCGGTGGTGACGCAGCAATGGAACTCACTGAGGTTGATAGCGAAGAGATGGAAATGATGAAGATGTTGGGGATACCGGTAGGTTTTGACTCAACGAAGGGTAAGCATGTGCCTGGGACTGGCGTTAGCGGGGTTCGTGCTGTGACTAAGAGGCAGCCGAGGCAGTACATGAATCGAAGGGGCGGCTTTAACCGTCCTTTGCCTCTGGAGCGGAATCGTTAATGATTAGCAGCAAGAGGTTTGGGTTTCTTTTCTTTATATTCCAATTTGTTGCTTGTTTCAATTCTTTAATTAGTCGTTTCTTTTTCTTTGTATGTGGAGTTGAAGGACTTTATCACTTTTGGTGAACTCAAACTTCTTGATCTTTTGTTGCCGTGTACATTTAGAAATTGCTCTTATTAACTATAGTACTTTAAAATCAGTTAGTATTAGTTGCGTCTATGTTTTAAGGTAGTTGGTTGGAACACACTTCTGAAATTGAGTGAGTGAGAAAATGCTTCTATTTATGGAGATCACATTCATAATAATTAGAAATAAATTTAATATGAGACCTTAGAAACCACTTTTAATTTGTGTTTGTATATATAAATAATGTTTGAATGACATACACTTAATGGGATTTGAGTTAGAATATTGCTTTTACTTCAAATTTTTTCTGAGTTTGATGATGGGGAAAGTTTTGATTTACTATAGTCCGAACAAATGCAGGAACTTAGTTCATAAGAAGTGAATCTTTGTGGAACATACAAAGGTCACCAAAACTTAAATTAGTGAAACTCATCTCTAAAACTCACCTTCAATTGCTTCCAAATAGTTAAGTTGAAACAAACACCACCTAGCTGTGGGAAAATATCAAGGAGGAGAATTTTTTTATTGTGGTTTAGTTTCCCTCTGTAAGCGATACAAAATTTAATTTATATGGAAGGGGAAAGAGTATTTTTCTGTTTTTAATTGAGCTATAATTTTAAGGCAATTCTTGAGGTTAATGTGATTAGTAGAATTTGGGATTGAAAGGAAAAAAAAAGGGAAATTTATTTATTTATTTTTCTTGCATTGATGTGGAGGAGATTACCATGATTTATTTCTAAATTGGTCTTGAATTAGTATGTCTTAAGAGTATTTTTTTTTCCATTAAAGCAAAATTTTTGTTCCCTGATAATATTTTCTTATATGTTGCTATATTATCATTGTTTTATTTTTTATTCAAGGTTTTCTTTTTTATTTTATTTTATTATTTTTTTTCTTGAGACATTCCTGCAAATTCTATGGCCATTTTGATCAAATTATGATTAACATTTTACTCTAAAATTTCTGATTTTTTTTAGATGCTTATTTAAGTGTCATATTGCTTCAATGTTATAGCGATGATGCATATTAAATAGTGTCAAAATATTAAGAAAATATTGATTTACATAAAAAGAAGATCAAAATTGTTATTAAATTTATGACGGGCTTTAACAAAGAGCTTTCTTTTGTGATATATTTTCTTGCATTAAATATGTTTTTAGACTTGTTTGTTTTTCTTGAATTCACAAGGGAATGAATTTTGATTCCTGAAATCTATAGTGTGCGAGTTTCAAAGTAGAGAGAATTTTTTAGGGCCTTGAGATTCATGTAGTTTGACAAGAGAGAAAGATGATATGGGCATGTCTTTGTTATTGTGTATTATCACAAAAAAAGAGGATAAAGAGAGGGTTTTTAATCCAAAAATGTCGAAAAGGAATCTTAATTCAATTGTAATTCATTATTTGATATTCAATTCTTTTTTTTTTAAATAAAAATAAGGTTATATTGAAACTCAAACTTATTTGAAATTTACATCTACATAAGCCCTAAAAATCCTATGATCTAATTTAAAATAATGATACTCATAAAAAATAATGACTTTATGACTCAAATAAATATACTCAAATAATCTTGCTTATTAAAATAATATTGAGCAACTTGATGCATGTCTTGTATTGCATCGACTCTTGTGGAATAGATACAAGTCTTGAAGAGTGCAAAAACTGTTTATTGAAGTCTAGTTTCGATGGAGGAGATTGTATTGGTTTATGACTATCTCTTGCATCTTTAGCATGTGCAAGTTGAACATAGAAATTTAGAGGGTTTCGATCTAGACATTGCATTACATCATACATCTTTGCATGATTAGAACCAAGGAAAATCCTGCAATTTCATGTTATTGTTGGTAGCGGTAAAACAAACTTTATCTTTTTTTTTGGCGAGTAATTAGTCACTTGTTTGAAACATGAGGAATAACCTCTATTTTTGGATGAGAATCATGAACTAGAATTTCTTGGAAGCTATTTCTTCATCTCAATCTAGTAGTGAAATAAGACATCTTAGTTTTAACACATGTTTGGCTTAGAGATTATCTCAGGCACAACCTCAGGTTCATAATCACCTATATACTTTTATTAAAAGATCATTTGTAGAACTAAACGATCACAATAATAATTCTCATAAATAAAATTAGCATAGGATCATTGCTATAAAAAAAGAAGAATTTATACCAACCTAATCTATTACAAATCTTGAAACTGTTTGCTGAAATTCAAATTTTTAATCATTTTTGGCCTAAAAGTATTATTAAAAAAATGAGTCAAAAAGCTTTTGAATTACTAGTTCCATGTTGGTGATACTTTTCCAGCAGACGTACTGGCAAAACTTACTGAGGTTGGCTCTAATGGAACTTATACTAGAGTTTTTTGTTGAATATTCCACTTGAATATTAATGGATGGATGATCAGTTTGAATTGTTGATTAGTTGTTTACAAATGAAATTCTACTTGATTAGTTGCTGAATATTCCATTGGATACTTTTTAAGGAGATGTACCAGCAAAACTCAGGTGTGTTTGGCTTTAGTGAACTTATACTAGAATTTTTAGTTGAATATTCCACTTGACTATTAACGTATGGATGCTCAATTAAATTTTTTATTAGTTGTTTACAAATGAAATTCTACTTGGTAAACCGTCGACATATCCATTGGTATTGTGGTTATCGATGGATATTCTATTGATTATACACTTGGTTATACTGCTTGTGAGAACATTTACGACACATAATCCACTGGTAACTTGAAACTCCTCGCTTTTTATTTTTCACCGGAAAAACCAATTTTTCTTCTTATTTCTACTGCAAACTTGAATGACCACTTTTCTGAACAAATAACCTATTGTTTGATCTTGGTCATCTCTTGAGTTATCAACACAAATTTATATCACAATTCATTACAATAAAACATATCACTGCCAACACAGTTAATCAACAAAGTAAACATAGGTATTCAATTCAGAGGTTCAATCAAGCTTGCGGAAACTGTTGAAATCAAGATAAACAAATTGCGGAAATTCCAAATAGAAAAAACAAACATTAGTTGTTGCTTTTCTCTCCTCTTCAACACTCTACTCTTTTCCATCACCAACACACAGAGAGACGCCCTCAGTTTTCCTGCATCTACAAATGCAAATTTCATTGTAGGGAAGCAATTGAACTTCAATATTTTGTATGGCTTTGACTTTATTGTATTTCCTTCAGTCTTACGGGGTCTTATAAGAAAATATTAACCATACAAAAATATGAGAATTAACATACACATTTTAAAACAGTTCATATGCACATAAACCCTCTTGAGATCTATTATTCACCACTTCATGGATTGTTCGCTATGTTGTGCAAGTATGGAGCTCTACTGAGATCGGATCTTTATCCAATATCTTTCTTTATTAGTGATAAAGATACAGTAAATTTATTCTGAAATAAAAGAGTTAATTTTATACTAATTTTCTTGCAGTACTTCACCTTGATAGTGTTGGTTTCACTTGATTTTTTTTATAGGAAATGTCTTATTTAGGCAAATCTTAATTATATTCTCATCAATTAACTTTTTTTTTTCAAACTATTAAGGTTGCCTTTCTGAATCCTTAATTTTTATTCATACCTCTTAAATATGGTCCTAGGTATTAAATTGGCTCTTTAATAATCATTTTGTACAACTTCTATCTATATAACAGTAGGTCTATGCCTTCTCTTTTCTAATCCTCTTGCAAATATTTCATTGATCTGCCCAATGAGCACATTTTTTATCCTCCGTTGTGTACGACTACACCAACTAAACTTATTTTCATTTATGTTGTCTTTAATGTATCTTACTCCAGCGTTATTGTGTGATTTAACCATTCCTTAATTTATGCATTCTAGATTTACCACTCATCCTTATTAACTTTTTTATATTCTTTATCAACACTAGAATTTTACTAATACTGATAAGTATGAGCATATTTTTAAGTCATTGATGGAAAAAATGGGGTATGCAACTCTAACAACCTTTGTATGGAGTTGTTTATATCTTAAATTTTGAAGACTTTATAGTAACTCTGACATTGCATAAGGCTAAGAAATAGTTGTTTGCTAATTGCATACATCGAAAGGCTGGCTAATGATATTGATAAAGATGATAAAATCAGCAAAGAATGGAGTGTATACATTATGGATGAACGATTTTTTTTTTCCCTCTTCTTTTGTAAGATAAACGACTATTCATGCACCTGATGTATGATTTAATAAAATTGTAATTAATATTGAATATTATTTTATGTTAATAATAAGTGTTATCTTTCGACTAATTGATTGTTTGTATGTGGTCGAGATGCTTCACATTTACAGGGCTTTATGATCAAAGTGTTAGCTTTTCTTGAAGCTTATTTCGATGTGAATGTGTTTTGAATTGTTGCAACTTCATTGCAAAATCAGAATCAATATGGATCATGATTGCCTTAATGATTTGATTTATTGATGACATTATCGATGCTATCTTTTTCAATGATATAGATGATGCCAATAGACGGTTAATAGAAAAATTTTTGTTGAGTTAGATGAATATAATGAATTTGTTATTGATAAAAAAGATCTATCTTGGAGAACTATTCCACAAGTTAGTGATGTTTGCGTAAGTAATTATAATTTGGCCTTAATGCCCTTGTAACTGAGTATGAAGATGATGTGGGTGCTGAACAAGAGTATGATTAATAGATAATGATGATGTTGATGAAACAGGTGATGCTATTTTTGCTTATAATGATAATACTTCTTAAGGTGATTAATTTCATATTTTAAAGTACATTTTTTTTTAAAAAAGTCCTGTTCTGGATTTTGAATGGATGAGCACTTGATTTAAACATTCATTTAATTGTTTTCAATGTCATGAATGATTTATTTTTTAATAGAGGAACTTTCCATAGTTATTTACATTTTATCTATGTTTTTAATTATTTTGTGTAATATGTTTAAAACAACACATGCTAGTGTCACCATTTTAAGGCTCCTAGAATGTGTTTAAAAAGTGAATTTGGAGGTGAAGTGATTGGATAATAGTGAAGGAATGAGAATATAAGAGGTTGACGGTGTTTCAAAGGGGTTTGAGGCATTCAACAGTTGAATCTTGTTGTTAGCGCAACAGGATCGAATTGTTCGAACTTTGATGATTTTTCAAATGAAATATTGGTCAAATTGCAAGGTGTTGACGTATGAGCGGTGCGGAGGTTCCACCACATGTTCTTGAGCAAAATACAGGCACACCACTTACAAATGCAAGAAGACGCAACACTTTTTAGAGCAGAAATTAGAGAGAATCTCCAAAACACACTAACAAAATAAAAAAATTATTCATGTTCAACTCGTTTAAAAATATCATTGTTCTTGGTTTACTTGTGTTTGAATTAGCTTGTGAACACTCTGTTCATGTTCGGCTTGTGTAGTTGTTCACATTTGGCTTGTGTTCGGCTCAAATTAGGCTTGTTAAAATAAAAAATTATTTTAATTATTAAAATTTTAAATTTATTAAAAATTATAAATTTTAGGTGAAAAAGTCTTTGCTCAAAATATTTTTTTAGAGGCTAAAATTATTATTCTTTTAAACAACTAAGAGAAATGGTATATTTACATCTTCAAGAATATTAATTTTTCTCAAGGATAAATTGTTTATTAATTTTTTAAAATAAGAGAAAAACTATGACAAATTTACAATTACAAATGAACAAGTATTACATAAAAAATATGTTACTTCATTAAGTTGATCACAGTTACAAATTTTACAAAGGAATAAATTCAGATAATTTTATAAACAAAAAAAAAAAAACACAAAAGAACAAGTAATGAGAACACCAATTTATTACACATTTACATTACATTTTTATTTATTTACATCTCTAAAATAAAAAAAAATACAAAAAATATTAAAGTTCTATTCTTCTTGTACAATCTATACTTCGATGAGCCAAGAATTCTGCATAATACCATTGTAAATTTGTACAATCTGCAAATTTTATGCAAAATGAAAAAATAATTAAATCAATAATGTAGTAAAAAAAAGTCAGTTAATAAAATTTGAATTATTTTAATTAAAAAGAGGCTTAGATTTAATAATTATGTTTTATACTATGAGATCACAAACAATGTGCCTTCCACGAATAGAAAAATAGGAGTGAAGAATCTTTGGCATCAAGTTAAATTCCAGTCCTTAAATATGCTTTGCATGCTTGTTTGTCTTTTAATTATAGAATAAAACTAATAATTTTAATCCTCTGTCTTGTTGCACAACTTGTACTTGCAGAATTGGAATAAAATTTCATCTTTGCGTCTTGCTAAACCTTATAAAATATGAAGAATAAACATAGAATCTAGGATAGGAAGATATAATCCTTATTTCAGGTTCACCAAATGGAACCTAAGCACCTCCAATCTTTAACAAGTTATTCCTGCAAAATTATGGACTAATCTCAAATGAAAATAATCAAGGGCAAATAATGCCCGTAGTTATATAACAAAAGCACGTAGTTATATAACAAGAGCAGCCAACTATTCAAATAACATCCAACTAGAATCACAAGAAACAACTAAGCAAAACTATTCAAGACAACCAATGTAGCCGACCAAAACCAAAACCAAAAATAACCAACTATCCGAATAACAACCAACCATCTAATTAACAACCAATCATAACCTCAAGAGGCAACCAAGCAAAGCCAACCATAGCTAGCCAGGGCTAGCCAACAACAAAAAGCTCGGTTGAGAAACACTCAACAATTCACATAATTTCATCTAGGATATTCAACAACCAGCTGTACTAATACAATAGGGAGAAAGAATCCCAATTTTTCAAACCCTTAGTGAATAAAGTTAATCCCAATTCTCTAAGATAAAAGTGATTATATAATTTCTAACCAGCATCTCAGAAAAGTAGCACCAGTCATTGACACTAATATCTAAATAAGGGCAAAGTTCAAAATCAACTTCTCATAGAAACAGTGAAGTCAATTACTAAGATAAAGTGATTATTAAACTTCTAACCAACATCTTGAAAAAGCAGATCAAGCAATTTGAGAAAGATCCAAAGTGGACATGGTAGCACACTAAATAAAAAGAGTGAAATAAACCATATGTTTCACTTTAAGATCCACCCAAGACTTGAGAAACCAATATAACATTTGAAATTCTTGCTTTCGGTAGAAAACAATCAAATTGAGTGCAACTTTTCCATATGTAAAAAGGAACATAACTCACAAGCTGCTTGTCAAAAACTGCATTATGCAATAATATCCCACAAAAAAATGTAACATTACTATAAACATTGGCAAGAAAAAGATTTAAAACAAAAGATTGTCAATTGCTAATTGCCAATGGCTATATATACGTATGTGTGTGTGTGTGTATATATATATATCTATATATTCTTTCATATGCTAGAAATAGAAGAAAAAATGGAGGCTTAGAGATCTTCAATAGGCTATTTGCAAAAAAAAGCATAAACAACATAAGCGACCACACTTCCATCTTATTTCTTTGAGAAAAATGAGCTATAAAAAATCACGTATATTAATCCCAAATTAGATTTAAACATGGCCAAATAAGTTTACACAGTAAAAAACCCCTTCATAAGCTCAACCCAAAAAAAAAAAAAAATCAAAGAAATATAATCTCACGTCTATATGCTTATCAATCAAAAACCATTTTTGTGCAATAATATTCCACAAAATATGTAACATTATTATAAACATTAGCAAGAAAGATTTAAAATAACAGATTGTCAATTGCTAGTTGTGAAAGGCTATATATGTACACGAGAAAGAGAAAAAAATGGAGGCTTAGAGATGCTCAATATGCCCAACTAAATTTACAGTAAAAAACCCCTCATGAGCTCAAACCAAAAAAAATTAAAGAAATATAATCTCACATCTATATGCTTATCAAATCAGAAACCAAAATTAGCGTCTCATTTTAATCTCTAAAGTAATCTGACATATATATACTTCTCAAATGAGAAACTATATGGCAATGACCTCTATTCTAACTTCAAAGTCTCTCATGAGATCCTTTCAAAGTTCACATCAGCTTTTAACTAAGAGAATCGAGACAACAATAAATAATAACATGAAAATGAATGTGTCAACTGATAATAAATGACACTAGTTATTTTGTCACAACAAAGATTATACACTTTAGAGAAATAGAACAAACAAACTTTCGTTTCATAGATGCAGAGGCGGCATACAAGCGAGTCTCGAGAGGGACTGAGCCCAGCTGTCGTTGATCTTCCACCCCAGGGATGAAAGGCAGCTTGTCATATGCACTCACCTAAGAAAACCTAAATTGTCGAGCTGCTCTGTTAGGGTGGTATCCCTCTAAGGCCACCGATTGACCAAAGTGGTAGCACAACCAAGCCCGTCTCATGCTAGCAAAGTACTCTGCAACTTTCAAGTATATAATAAGAAACATAGCTCACAAGCTACATGCCACAACTCAAAGACAAGTCGAAAAGCTAGTGAAGTCACAAACTCAGTGCTCAATTCTCACAATAGTCAAAAGTCACAAACTCATAGCTCACTAGCCGCAAAGCTACAATATTCACAACTCACAAGTCACAAGTAACAATCTAGTAAATTCACCACTCACAACTCACCTTATAGATAATGTTGATAAACCCAAAAGAACCACCACCCCCCCCCCCCCTCTCCCCGCCCCGCCCCGCCCCGAAAAATAAAAAAATGAAAACCCTCAAAACATGTTGATCCAACACCAATGCACCACCACGTTATATAGGAGAAAACTTATCTTATAAAGATTTAAAAAAATTTGATGAGAGAGTGAGACACACACCTTATAATATAGATGCAAGAGGTAAAGAATAAGAGAGAGGCTAGAAATAATCATAATTGGGTAGACAATAGAAATGAAATGGAATTAAACCGCAAAGACGAAGCTAGCCAACCAGACACTACTCGATTTACTTGCACATTCGGTCTTCCCCAGACCTAGCAGAGGTTGAGCCAATTGGGTGGGTTGGGTACCTCACGCTTCGACCCATTCTTATATATATATATATATATATATATTATATTTCTTAATTATATAGTGCCTTAACGAGTCGAACATGATCGAACAAATGCTCCTTTGTGTTTGGCTTGCTTACATACCGACCTAAAAAAAATTTGTTCATGTTTGGTTCATTTTTATAACGAGCGAATCAAACACAAGCCAATTTTCAAGCCAAACACGAGAACGAGCCATTTCGATAGCCCTAACGACAACCGATGGTGTCACCAACAAGCACAATTTGCAAATTGTCTAAAGCGAGCAAATATGGAGTGTATTCAAAACTAAATAAAAGCTGCATTTGAAACCCTTGTCAATTTTATAGTGCGTTCTTTTTTTTGTGTCTCAAACTAGATACCCTTAGACCATGTTTGGGATCACTTTCTATTTTCTATTTTTTATTTTTGAAAACAAAAAATAGAATACAATACAAAAATAGTGTTTATTTATTCGTTTTTTTGCTTTTTTTAATTTTTTTTAAAACACATAAAGCTTGTTTCAAAACATCTAAAATGCAAATATCGTGTTTTTGCTGTTTTACAAACATGTTTTTCGAAGCATTACCTGTGCGATCCGTCACCAGCCGTAGCAAACCTGCCATCGACTGCCGCTGCAGACCCCTGCCTCCGCCTGCCACTTGTCTTTGTCGGCCTCCGCTAGCTGCAGCAGCAGCCGTCCGCTGTGTTCAACCCCCACCAACCGCAAATTGGCGCCCACTGCCGTTGGCCGCCCGTCGGCCCCGAACGCCGCCACCGCCCACCGCAGCATGGTGCCCGACGTCGCTTGCTACTGGGCCCCGTCGCCCAGCCATCCGCCCGCTCGCTCACATGTAATGTTTAATGCCAGGTGGAGTAAGGAAGACATATACGTCATGGGCGACAAAGTTTAATACTGGAGCACACGTGGATTCAATCATTTTATAAAAAGTATAGTTTTTTCTTTTTAAATAAATAAAAAGTATTCAACCAAAAATGTTTTATATTTTTTCATTTAAAAAACATATAAATCATAACAATATCAAATCTATTTTCTAAAAACAAAAAACAAAAAACAAAACAAAAACAAGACAGACTAAAGACAAAATAAAAATAAAAAATAGAATATAATTCTAAACAAGCCCTTAATTTCAAAATTTTGCTTTTGAAATGCAATACCCCTTTTGCAGCGAATCAAACAAATCCTAAATATTAATGTATTCCAATTTAAAATTATTTAAGATATTTTATGTGCCTGTCTTCGTTTCATATAATTTTCTTTTTTTCACTTATTTCATCATCATTATAAGATTTAATTAATTATTGAATGGCCTTAATGTTCATTTTGTCTTCATAGTTCACCCCCTTGCTGAATCTTTGAACCCTATGCCGGTTTGTTTTTCAATGCTCAAAACCTTGATTTAAACTGTAAATTTATCTTGCCACGATTGAGTAGTATCTCATATATTTTCATTATTTTATAAAGGGTGATATGTCGGTTCTAGGAGATATTTTAGCCTTTTATTATGTTGGTAGACTGCAACTTAAATTTACTGACTGTCAAAGAATGGAAACTCAGGTATTTGAGCAACTGATAGAGCAATACATGATTGCAATAAACGTTTGTTTTTGTAAATGCTTGCTTGTGAACATCTCATTAAGCTCATTAGTATATCTTATAGCTGTTTGATAACTCTGACATTACTAATAGTTCTTTTTAGATGTTTTCAGTCATTGTTGCATTATGCGTTTGTTTTTATTAATGTTTGTTTTCTAAGCTCATGTTCATCTATTGGTACGAGTTAAATTGCCGTTCTATTTGTGGTTCTATTTGTGGAGGTTTGACGACAAAAAGGCCTACATTTGTGCTAAATCTTCTAATCATATTGTGCATCTCTACTTATTTCTGCCAATCTTCTATTTTCTTGAATGAGATCAATGTTTCCCTGAGGTTTTATTCCTCGTCATTCCCATAGCATATTAACAATCTTGTTTATTACAGGTGGTACCTATGGATGTGGAGTGCTGACTTGAGTAGAGGACTTGCAACTTACCGATCCTGATAGGAGTTTCATTGGATGTAATTTATTTATATTCCGTTAGAACTCTCTTTTTAGTAAAAATATGACTTTGCATCATTAAAAATACTGCCAGTTCAGCTCGTCTTGCACTTTTGGGCATCCAGGCTATCCGATATATGCTGCCAATGAAACTATCAGTAAATCAAGCCTGTTTCGTCATATGACTTGGTGAGCCCTGGGAAGTTTCTTGTGTTCTGATTTGGATTTGTTTTTTAGTTCTAATCCTTTGTAATTGGCACGCTAGGCCTGTGCTTCATGCAGGTTTTCTATGGTTCATCTGCTGAGCGTCCTGAAAATTTTTCTTTGGCAGACTTGATCATTTGTTTCATATTGGATTTTAGTGAATCTTCTACCTATTACTCCAGGCCAGGGTGCCTCTAAATTTATCTTGTGGCTTTTGATGGAAAAATTGATGGAATGCTTGATCTTGGCAACGTTAAGTCTGGGAAAAATAGTTTGAAATGGTTGGTCCAAACAGATCAGAGTCTCATTCTTTTGGAGCTGTTGGTAGCAGATTAGTGAGCGCTCAATTCTGCACAATTTTCCACTTGGATCTTTATGTGGTCAGTATGTTCTATTTGACGCTAAGAAATCCAAACCATTAGGTAAAGGAAATTCATTTTCCTTTTTCTTTTTAACGGTTTTTGTCATTCATTGTGAATCACAAATATTCTAGATAACTGACCGAACAGGCAATCTCGTTCCTTTGGTATTGTTCAGTAGGTTCAGACACTTCATGTTTGTAGAACTTCTAAGCATTATATTTTGACATGCCCCTATTTAAATAATTAATTTGTTCACTGTCTGGTTATTGCTCTTTTAAGGATTTAGTAGTGCCTTTGCAGCATGCAATTTTTCTATCTTTTTCTTTTATGATAACAAGTTGATTGATTAGGCTCGTGATCATTCCATGCCTTATAATCGAGAGCTATTATATAAGAATCCAACAATTGCTTCAGGCTTCGTGGAACTTGGTATGGGTTTCCATTACTGCTGATGAAATTGAACTATTTGATATATTTCTTAAACTAAGCTTCGTATAGGAACCTGCCATATCATGTTTGCATTTTTATTTTGTACATGCAATGACTGATTGATAGGCTGTGGATTTTGTTGGAGCTTGATTGCACAATAAGTTTGGCAAGAAAACAATGAGGTTAATGATGATGATAGGATAATATGATGCATTTAAATATTTTATTAGATTATGAAGGAGGGAATGTACCGTCAGTAAATTTTGTTTTCTGTGGCTTTTATTGCAAAGTGAGCCTAAGAATTTTCAAGCATCTTTTGTAGGATTTCAGGCAGGTGGAAAATCCTACGTGTGTTGCTCTCTTCCTCATTCCATCCAGTTTCCACTCTAGTCGAACTTCTCTTTTCCTCTTACCATACTGAATCTGTAAGTTAACTGTTTTTTAGTTGGAAGATGTAGTTGAAGTTGAAACGCTGTACTCCATGATTGTCTGGGGCTTTCTATTTGTAGTTTTCAACAGCAATTTTCTGTTTTGCGGATACTTTCATCATGGTCGCGTTGTTGGTGGTTCAAATCACCTTGCAATTGCTTGCTCGTGGCTTTTGAGACTTGAGAACTATGCTTACATTATTGCTCACATGGCAATCAATTGTGTTAGCTATAAGATACTTACTCTAGCATTAGATTGTGCTAGACATGGATAGGACCATATTTTTGTTAGAACATCAGTAAAATTACTTTTTATATTAGGAGCATTATTGGGTGTCTTGTCTTTCATTAGGTGACATGATCGCCATGATATCATTTTGATTTTGGAGTTGCCACACATCATCCATTCCTGATTCAAAACTTCATTAGATCACCTCCAATTCTCTAATTATGAATATTTTCAATAGTGAAGTATATGATTAAGTTTGATGAATCTCTTAGTGCCGTTAATTAGATCATATAAAGCAGCTAGATAAAAGTACAGCAATAGTGAAATTCAAGGGTCGTTAGGCTAGCTTCTATATCTAATTTTCTCTCCTCTGCTTCCTTATCTAATTTTCTCTCCTCTGCTAGAGAGGTTAGTCAGCTTGATGATTGAGGTCTGTGCTCTACATCATTTGATTGAGGGGGCGAAAGATGATATGGATTTTCGTTGTTATGAATTAGGATATGATGACGAACATGGTGAAGTCAAACAACCTCAAACGTGGAACACAATTCATTTGAAAATTGATAAAGGTAGAACTTCATCTTATCAGGAGATTCTGAGCTTGATATTTGAGGAAATATTCGAGGTGCTAGCTGATGGTAGCCATAGTGCTCCAATATGCAACCCACTTGGCCTGGCGGTTAGATGATTTGTTTCCACCAACAAAGTTTTGAATTTAAGGTCCAACACATACTGGTGTGTGTATGAGAAAAAAGGGAAGAGAAAGAAAATGATCCAAGTTCTCTCACTTTATACATCTTGATTTTGATTATCCGTCTAGTGTTTCATTTGTTGTTAAGTAGGTTTGATCTTGAGCTTGTCAAGTGTCCTAGCTTCACCTCCATGTTTTTTTTTTAAATTCGTCTACTCCAAGTTGTCACAATCGAAGTCCTTTTTGTCAGTACCAAAAGAGAGAGTGAGGTTATTTTGGGACGGTCTTCATCACGGGAGGATGATTATAATAGCGTGTTGCATTTCTATTGACGCCTTATGTTGTTTTTAACGGGCATATAACATTATATATTTTTGGGCATTTACGTACACATCACACAATTCTTATGTATTTAAATATCTAACACCGGAATTCTATATTTACCTGCATACTACATAGCTTTTTAAAAAGGGATATTCACCTTCTTATGCATATATTTATGATACCAAAGTGTTATAAATGTAAATATGAAAGCTTAGGTGTTAATTATGTAAATACAAAAGAATGGTGTGGCATGTTTGTAAATTCTCTTATATCTTGTTTGATTATCATGCGTCTTTGAAGTCTTTAATTTAGATTCTTTGGAAGAGAAACCGGAGCACTGTTAACATGCTTCCCAAACAAGAAATATAATTGGATCCTATATGAAGTCCACATTGGCCTAACTAATGTCAAGTGGATTTGGCCAAGTGGCGAATCATATTGACCTACCGGGTTTGCTTAAACTTGACTGAGCTTACCGGGCCAGCATGTCTTGCACGCTAAGTTGATGAAGACTTTTACTCTGAGTCTAGGTATGTCAGCAAGTTTCAGTCGGCCAATTTTGCTTGAAATTTATTGAATCTCCTCTAACTAAAGGTGCCAACTACTGGAGCTCTTTCTTGCACGTCTATTTGAGGTAATTATTTGTGAAGCTTGGTATTCTTGTTGCTTAGATTCTTATTTGAGATTGCCTTGTTTGGTTTTCTGTATTGCATACCTTACATGCTAGTTTTCATTGCCTGCCTTATAATAATTTTTCTTCATTGTATTGCTGTTAATAGTGTATGTATATTTATATATTTATATATTTATGTTATCCCAAACAATTAATCGTTTTTTTTTTAATTTTTTATTTTGTTACCAAACAATTTATTCCCAAACAACTAATGCTTATCAACATCTTAATAGTATTAATAAATGGGAATTTACATACGCAGCACTCAGAATATTAAAAATTTATTTACTTGAATTTTATAATTCATATATATATATATATATATATATATATATATAACAATTAACAATATCAAGATAAAATAAAAAATAATGCCTAAATTAAACATCTTTGTCATGATTTCACCCAATCCTGTTGTGTTGATGTTGTACCCTACAACCTTTTTGTTTCCTATAATCTTGCCTCCTATGTCTTGAAGTGTCCTTGTTGATGTCATTGCCTCTGCCCTTTGGCAGCTATTTACTGGTCACCTCTAAGAGAGAAATATTGTGTTCGGCTGTCCGCATGTGTGCACGACCAACCAGCGGGCGAAAAGTCAGCACGGTTGGGCGCCAACTCAGAGTGCACACTGAATTGTCACCTGGCAGTTGATCGTCCGCCGTGGATGACGCACAATATTTTCTCCACTTTTAAACCGTTGCCACCAATCTCGTTGCTTGCCACAGTCTCTACTGGATCATTTGAACAACTCACTCACTAGAGCGTTGCAAGTGAAGGTACTTTTTATTTTCATCCGTCTCTATTGAGTGTTCGACCAAAGCTACTGACAGATTTAACAAAATGCTAGATGATATAAGTAGTGAAGTTAAGACATTATCTAAATGCAAATCTTCTATAATCAAAGACGTCAACATACATAGTCTACTGGATCTCCCACGCTGGTATTGGGTTCTTTTAGGCTTCTAATAACATCGATTGGTTTGTCTGATATATTGCAGGTGAAATTCCAACTCATGATGGTTGATTATAAATTTTATCCGGTCAGTCTTTAATCAAATCAATTTCTTTATAATTTGTTTGGGCCTAAAGATTTTGAGCTGAAACTTTCAAGCAAACTTGATTATGTGATTTTTTTAGTATAGTATTGGCAAAGCATAGTTTGGGCCAACACAAAGCAACCATTCCTTGTGACTAAGGGCCCGTTTGGGACGGTTTATAAGTGCGGTGGCGTTTTTGAAACGGTTTGGTTCGCGCGTTGTTAAAAATACTGCCTGCAGCGTTTGGATTTTTTTTCATTATAAAATTTCTTAGATGAATCAGTTGATGGAGTAACGAATCCCGTTAGACTCAGCTCGTTAGTTAATATGGCTCAACTCGCAAGCCTTTTATAAACTCGAGCTTAACAAGATCATGAATTGATCCGACTCATTTACACTACTCTTAGGCGGTGCAAAGTTATGAACTATAAATGCCTAAAACGAAACAAATAAGCTCATTGAAATGCGCTAAACAAATTGAATCAACAAGTTGTATTCACTCGACAAACTCAAATGTGCTACAACTCTTCAACGTGAAATATAAGTCTATCTTCTAAATAAGCCTGTTGCCACTAACGTGCAGACATAAAATCTGTAAAACAATTATAAATGAAAATAATCATTGTAGTAGCATAAGGTCATCTCGACCTCCAAGTCAATTGGGTGGGCTTAATGTTATGTCATCATTAAACCTAAAACTTAGGTTTAATTACCTAATAAAGCACGAGATTTTGATCCAATAACTAATTAACTCTGCTTCTGAAGTTAAGATTTTGTTATGCTCACTTGAGTTTAATGATGACTATGAGATAGTGTTATGTAGCACCTTGAATTCTAATTATGTACTGCCATGATTATGTTGATATACATACATACATACATATATATATATATATATATATATATATATATATATATATATATATATATATATATATATATATATATATATATTCGATGTTACATGATTACATTTACAAACTATCATATTGGTCTATATAAATTTCCTTCTTATTTTTCTTTTCATAATATTTGCACACATTTCACAAATAGAGACAAACCGATAGTAGAGTCAAAAAGCAAAAAATTCCTCCATGATTCAAGCCCTTCATGCTCCCTTACAAAGCAATAATCTCAATTGAATAGTTAAAAGGACAAACAACAAAGGATTTGTTGGTAGAAAGTGTTCACACTACAAAGTGTTGGAACTTCAACACCACCATGTGATAAGCAAGTTTAATATATTCAATTATTAAACAAAAAATGCTTTTTTGTTAGTTTGTGGCAGACATGTATGGCCTTTCCACATCAAACAAAAATTAAAAGAATTTAATCTCAAGCTATGGAAGGTAAGATGAATCTTCCTTCGTCTCTAGTTTATGCCTATTCTCACTTCAATAATTAATTGCTAATATTTTTTAAAAATTTTTTTGGAGAGAATGAGCGCTCAAATTTGATTTTATCATATTCTTCACTTTGTTTCCAAACAATGTGCTATAAGTTGAAGTACTAATTTTAAAAAATAAAAGTATTTAATGACTAAGATATTATTATATTTTGTTTATGCCATAGGAAACTGATATATATATATATATATATATATATATATATATAAGAATGGACTGAGGCGTGAGGTCCCTAATCCGCCCTATTGGCTCAACCTTCGTCAGGTTCAGGGGCGATGCACCTAGTATTCGAGTACCCATTCCTTATGGCATTAGTCGCCAGAGGCGGGATTTGAACCCCATAGTCAGAGGGGACTTACACCGCTGAAGCAGATTCTCTACCAACTGAGTTAGGAACACGACACACACACACACATACATATTCAAATAATTACCGTTTGATTCAACAAATTAATTAACAGCATAAAAAAAATTTGTTGGCTTATTTTGATGATGAGTCTTGCTAAGCTCCATTTGTTCTATCTTTGCTAGAATAATTAATGGCATCTACATGAGAGCTCACTGATGAAATAATATGATTAAAAAATGTTCAAAGTGATAAGGAAAAGACATTAAGAGGCTTATAATACTTTTGCATTTTTAATTGGGCCCTATGGAATCTTCAAATGGCATCCGAGGACCATGCACATGTATGATTTGGAAGCTAATTAACTAATTTATATTTCCTAAATAATTTTGATTAAATTCCCTCAACATCCCATATCAATATATATATATATATATATATATATATATATATATATATATATATATATATATATATATATATATATATATATATATATATATATATATATGCGCGCGCGAGCTTTGTTCATTAGTTGCGGCCTTTGGTGTAAGTCCCTCGGATCAGGGGTTCGAATCCCACCCATTACGGGGGGATTTGAATAGCATACAGGACTGGAAGGGAGGTCCGCTCCTTGGTCAGTTTAACCTATAGTGGTTGATCAGTGGTCTCCGACTGTCAATATATGCGCGCGCGTAATGATTTATTTTAATGGGTTTTATTTTAGCTGCAAAAAAAATCAAATTTATTCTCTTTTCTTTTGGAGAAAGCATTGAATCACTTGCTTATCTTTTGAATAAAATAATTTAGGGTATGTGTTACATCTTGAATTAACAAACTTATCATAATATGTTAAATACATATGGGGTCCATCAATCTATAAAAATTAATGGATAACTATTCCCATATTAGATTTGAAATGGAGCTTAATCTCATCTATTTGACCTTCTCAATCTTTTTATTTATTCTCTTTGGTGAAGTTTTTTTTTTTTTTTAAGTATTTTAGAATCATAAGAATAAAGTATCTTCAGATTTTTACTTGATAAGGAAGTAGTTCCGGATCTTTGTTTGTCATCTTATAAATAGGATGATTGTTCTTAGTTATCTTTTGGAGTGATAAAAGGACTGAGTAGGAATTATGATTGTGAGGGCGCTACCAAAAGGCTATTTTTGATATGAGAGAGTTTTGGGTGCCACAAAGTGGTCAACTATGAGCACATGAATACCAAGCACCAAAAGCGGTGGCACTGTGATCTGTTGAATGTAACTCTAAACTATTTGATCAGTTTGAGCAAGAATAAGGTTATATCATATATTATATGTTGTATTTATGTCTATAAGTAGGCTAACGCGAGTCAGAGTAATCATAATGATACATATTTGAGATTCAACAATATGACTATAATGATAAGATGATTATAATGCATCAATGGAAAATATGTTTGGGCGAGATGATTATCAATCTTCAATAGCTTAAATGTTAGGGTGGTTGGTCTTTTTTCTCATACGCTATGAATACGAGGGTGCCATAAAATTTAGCATCACCAACTTTTAATGTGAGATGATTCTTGAACACCTATTACTTGAGACATTAGGTCTTAATGTCGCTCAACCTCATCCATCATCGTTTCATGTTACCTCACCTAAAAAAATTTGTATCAATACTTTGCAATACTATTTTACCGCAATATTCTAATTTATTGGCATTAAGAGCTTGGGAATTTTAGTAGACTTGATAATGTGTACCTTATAAATAAAGTCTCATTGACTTAAGTAATCATAATATTGATGTGACACTATAACTCTTTGCCATGGTATTAAGATGTAGGAGTTTGTCTTAGAGATTAGCTCAACGAGTTTGGACCTTTTATGATAGGCATAACCAAATGTAATACAAGCTTATTTTGAGCACTATGTAGTCCCCAAATTTGCATAATTGGCTCTTATTGTAGTCATATTAACTAGTATTTCTTTATCATTTAACTAGGGGCTAAGTTAGCACTGATATGCAAATGACAAAAAAGCAAAGAACATATTATAAATATTTAGTAGATGAATCTTAAGTTCATGATCAATTCTTGTAAAGTAGGTGCAAGATTGATAAGCTTATTGCAGATTTCAATAGCTAATCATTCTAATTTATTTTATCAGAATTTTTTGTTGAGAAATAATTTAAATCTAATTCAAATATCATAGTAGAATGACAACGGGGCTCGGACCTCCGGTGTATCACGTCCTTCGTCCAGTCCGGACTCTGGACATAATATTTTCTCCCTCGAATGAGCGTACAAACGTCCATCACACGATAAGATTCACAACGCCATAAATTAGCATTTGAAATAGACTTCCCAAATAGAGGTGAAACCAACTTTTTTTTTAAAGGAAGACAAAATCACTAAATATTAATTAGGAATATATATATATATATATATAGCATGGGGACAAAATTAAAATAAATCCATCTAGAGAGAAAACTCAATTCTGAATACTTGTTCTAGCTTGTAATTTTGATAATCCTCAATGAAACTTTAAGAAACGCCCTCAATTCCCCCAAATAAATTAAGAATAGAAAAAAGGTATAGTCTCGCAATGATGTAAGAAGACAAATTTTCAATATCCATGATGACATTGAAACACAGCATGCACACGTTGTCACCATCACAAAACTATATATTATCATTTTATCAAAGCTGCAGCTGTCTGAATTATTTAGTTCAACTAACCAACACTTTTACAATCAAAAGGAGACTCAAGCTCCATGCCTCCATGGCTTAAGGTTTCAGAGAAAGTGTTGGACAGCCAAGACAAAGTTGGCAAACATCTCTGCATCCAGATTCCTCTCCCTATAAAGAAAGAGAAGGAGGTAGCTGGATGTCTTATTAAAATATCATACAATATTTGCATGTTTGTGTCTCTTGTTGATGAATGATGATGATGACTCTTCTTGATTGATCAAAGCTATGATGAGTTTTATAAACTTTAGGGGTATTTACATACTTATATAAAGGCTAATTCCTATGAATTTACATGCCTGCACTTTACTTTTCTTAGTTTGGCACCGTCCAAATCTTGCATATCACATCAAAACATCACTATTTTGACTTTAATTAAAGGTGAAATACACATTGTCATGCAAACATAAGGGGGTGTATATATGTAGAGAAATGAGATTTAGGTATAGATATGTAAATACATAGAAATTTAGTGGCATCTGTGTAAATCTTCCCAAAATTTAAGTGACTGATAATAAAAGAAGTGGAGAGAGTAAAATATATTTACATGGAAAGTCGTGACAAAAAAATACTACAGGAAGTTAGCATATTTGCGTCTGACAGATCAGACACAAATCAAACACAAATTCTACGATATTTAAAGGTTAGCTTCGGATTTGCGTCTGATTTTTTTCGATGTTAAATTGGGGGTTGGTAATTTTATTTCCTTATAATTTATAACAAAATATTTCGACGCAAGTAATTTGTGTCGGTTTTTGTATCATATTAGCGTAAAATTTGTTTATACATAACGTAATTTAAAAATATTCGACGATGAATCTTAGCATTGGATTACCAACTCATTTGCGTCGGAAAATAATGTAGAACGATGAAAAATTATTGTAGATGTACCGTTGGATTTAGTGTCTGAAAAAGAACGCAAATCCGACACAAACCTGTAGAATAGAAAAAAAATTTTGAATACCAATTGCATTATCACAACCTGCATAACTACATATTCCACATCATCAGCCACATTAAACATAGTCATATCACAGTTCAATGCTCTAAACAATATCATTAATAAAAGAAAGATACTGTCACGAATCGTCACAAATATGAATAGTAAAATTAATCTAAAAATTTTCACAACAAATATTTAACATAATTCTTACAAATTAAAGAAAATATAAGAAAAATACTCATAATCTCTATCCTCCTCCTCCTCCTCCTGCACAAATGTCATCGGCTAGTTGCCTTAACTATCTACTATGATATATGTCATGCGTGCTATAGAGTCCTTTACTCAATATTGACCTTGTAGTATTTGCTCGCGCAACTGGCAGATCTCTTCGTTCATTGCAGCCACCTATCTGGCAAGAGCCTCTTGGTCATGATATGTGGAGCTCGAGGAACTAAGAACAGGACCACTGGAGAGCTCGGCCTCATAGGCTATGCCCTTTGCTCAAAGTTCATAAACCCTTCTTTTCTTCCTCCCTGTTGTCTGGGTTCAAAGCTTGTACTCGGATTATGCAGTGACAGACTGACTACCACTGTTGCTGGCGTTAGATTGGGTATGGGTCACCAAGTGCCTCTCTCGAAGCTGCTAGAACTCCTTCTACATAATGAAAACCAACGTTTAATTGACACTTTCAATATGTAAAAGTCAAATTAAGCTTTTAATATAAGGTTTTTGACTTACAACAACCCGTCTGGAATGCTCCGAGCACCACTGCACCCGTTGGGAATGCTCCGAGTACAAAAATGATTAGCGCTAAGAAATTACTCCAAAAATTAAATTAAATATTTAAAAAAATCTTACCAGCCTCCTATAATGCTCTATATGGGGGATTGATCTGCCAATATGAAACACAGTTCAACTGGCCCCCTCCTTCGCCTGGTTCACCTTGTTCATTTGCCTTCCACTCTCATAATCTAGAAAGGTTCAAGATGTGGTCAACTGACCCCAGACCAATCTAGGCATATCGCTCTCCCCTTTATCGGTTTGTCATGAACATGTCGGTAAGGCGATGCCTACCCTGAATCTCAAAGAATTGATAGATCTAATGGTGGTTTTTTGGGAGCCAGGTGAAGGACTCTGCAACTTTAAAATTAATCCATGTGTTAGTATAAAAAAATAAATCATATTTACGAATCTAATTCAAATTATATTCCAACTCCCCTGAATCACATGTCCCGAGTGGCTACAGATATATACTTCCACGATAGATAGGGCTCATCGTACCTACTCCTGATAACCTATGTGATGCAGGGGACCTGCAACTTGTGGGGAATGAATCTGCTTAAGAAATAAATTAGTTGCCAAAAGACATATAGCATAAAGAATAAACATAATATAATGTTAAAAATAACTTACGGGTCGCCCTCTAACATTATGTGTATCCTGGGGGGGGGGGGGGGGTTGGCAGGGGTCGACGGGCTAAGCTCAAGAGCTCTGCCAGTAACAGGTGGGGTAGTAGGTGCGGAAGCAGCAGGTGTCGCAGGAGACTGGGTAGCATCAGGTGCAGAAGCAGTTGCCATAGGAGGGGTATGTCGGCCGAAATTTTTAAAGATGTTTTAAATTTAATAATTACGTAATTTTTATTTTGAAAATATTTTTTTAATTTTGAAAAATATGAGACTAAACAGATCACATACATTTAATAATTTAAACAATCGAACAACATTACAAGTAATACACAATCCCGAGAAATATGCATATTACTTGAGAGTGGATTCAATCATATAAACTAAATAATTTATGACATTTGTTTGGTCTGCGAACATTTTTATGTGTGACATATCCTTACCAAATATAAATATTAGATCAGTTTTACTTCATATGGGTTCCAAGTTCTCTATAATGGTAAGCTTCTATAGTTAATTACATCATAAATGACTGAGATAACTTAAGAAAACGCTCGATAATAATAAGAGGTCTTTATCTTGAAGAATTTAACGTTTAGGTTTTTCAAGATTGGACATAGAAAGTTAAGTGGGAAATGATCAAATATGAGCAATTATTTTAGGAGTCCAAAGAAGCGAGAAGTAAAGGATATCACAAATCTTGAGGCGGACCTTAGTGATATGTCAAACCATTCTACTGTTTGGCTTCAATTTTGAAGATGATATTATTTGATGTTTCAATCCTGTGAGTGTTATTTTTTCGGTCTTAAACTTGCATGACACCCAAATCATGCAAACAAAATAGGAAGATAGAGAGATTTATGTCATACCAAATAACAACCTCGAAATTCTAAGGGAGTTCGAACTTATACAACACAACATGATTGTGCAAAAGCCTAAGAGATGATGTGAGGATTTATATCGCACTATACAGACAACCTCGAAGTCCTATGAGTTTGTTATTTGTGTCTAAGAAATGGTTTTGCTAATGAGGATCTTGTTTCAGAATACTTATACCGTCGAACATTTTGAAGCAAATCAAATGTAAAAGCTGCGGCAATGATCAAAACAATTATCCGCCGCTTAACAGCCGCAAAGCCAATGCTAATATTTGCGTCCAAAAATTCCATCACAAATATCGAACGCTGATAACATTTTCTGTTGTAGTGAAAATGACGAGCAAAAGGAACGAGGAGATTATTTACTAATTTCTAAGAAAATTATAAATCGGTTAAGGTCACTGTGCATTAATCTAAATTCATTTAAACCTTATACAACTGTATTGGTCTGATTATTTCAAATTAATTGTGATTTTAACATAAGTATTTAATCTCATCTTCTCCAATCAAGGTAAAGATTAAATCTCTACTCGTAATTACATAATTAATTATTTTAACCGGTCTAGACCCCGTGATTTTCTAACTTGTTAAAATCTTTCCATGTAAAAAAGTATGATTATGTCTTACACTTGTATATGTGATTTAGAAAAATTATATTGAGCTAAAACTTAAGATATAAGATCTTTATGCTGTTGAATATTTTCAAATACCCAATATGTATATATTTATATACACACACATATATATATATAGTTAACAATTACATGTTATTCCTAATCTACCAAAAACATTTTTATAAAATCATATCAAACTGAACAGCTTTTTCATAAAATTAAAGATATGTAATACTATAATCAGTCAAAGTTGAACAAACTAAGCACAAACTATACTTAATTGGCCATCATGTGAGTTGCTGGCCTGCTGTCTGTCCTCAGGTAACATGCATTAAGAACCTTTTAAAGCCATTGTTATCTCCATTAAACTAAAGTTAAGAAGCAGAGCATCCTATGCCTTTAAAGTCATGGTCTGTAGCGTCTTAATTTGTCTTTAAACGGTCAAATAAATCTCCTCAGAAGCGCCGAAAGATGGCATCATGGAATTCTATTGAATATTTCTTTTTTATTTAATTGGGAGCTGGACGCAGAGGAATGGTCTTCATCAAAAGGGAATCATATTTTTGGATTAAATACAGTGGGGTGGTTGTCCTGCTTCTTGTCTCTTTGGATTTGATTTGCAAAGAGAAGAGGTGGGAAGAGGAAGTCATTTGAGTATGTGATTTGATTATGTTACTGGATATGCACGAGGACTATATTTAAATGAAGAAGATATTGAGTTTGCTTTCTCTATCATGGGTGTTGACTATGGAGTGCTGATGCAGAAGCTCTAATTATGAAATGATAAATATTTTGAATCCTAATTTATTGATAAAAATGGCTTAAGAATAAGAGAGAAGATGGGGGTGAAAGGAAATTTAATGTAGAAACCTCATATAGAAAGGCCAACCTATCAAACCGGGTAGCAAGTCTGTTAGCCGATTCGTGACAGGTTGAGTTAGACCCAATAGCAAAATCAGTTTATGAGTTTGTTCAGGTCAAATCCATTTAGGGAACTAATTGTCGCCTGACTAATAAAACTCAAGTGATAAAAATGACGCATTAGCTCGCATCGGACCCACTATTGCTCGAGAATCGGTCTATAAGACGCTTCATAGAATCAATCTATAAGTAGGTCAAACTTACCCCCAAAGCCCAAAATGGGACATAATAGGGCAACAAAAGGCAAAATAATATTTCAAGAGGAGTAAAAATGATAGTTCAGGAGAGGTAAAAGACCAATTATTTTGACATTCAAGTGACAAAAAGATGCATTAGCTCACATCAGATCCACTATTACTTAAAAATATCAATCTATAAGCAGGGGCGAAGCAAGCTTCTTTATTTAGGGGGGTCATACTTCCCCCCCAAAACTCAAAGTGGGACAGAATAGGGCAACAAAGGGCAAAGTAATATTTCAAAGAGGGGAAAAACTGATAGTACAAAAAAGACAAAAGACCAATTATTTTAGCACTTCTTAAAACAATCAAAAGGAGACTCAACTCCATGCCTCCATGGCTTAAGGTTTCAAAGATAGATTTTGACAGCCAAGCCAAAGTTGGCAAACATCTCTGCATCAAGATTCCTCTCCTTATAAACAAAGAGAAGGAGCTAGCTGGATGTCTCATTAAACATTATACAATATCTGCATGTTTGTGTCTCTTGTTGATGATGGTGACTCTTCTTGACTGATCAAAAGGATTCTAGAGCTCTTATGGACCACAAGATCCAAACTCTTCTGGTCTTGTTTGACCATGATCCCACCATGTGTATTATAAAATTAAGGGGCATTTACATACTCGATGAATTTGCATGCCTACATTTTACTTTTCTAAGTTTGGCACCGTCCAAATCTTACGTATCACATCAAAACATCACTATTTTAAATCTTGCATATCATAGCAAAAAACCAAATGTTACATCTCACTGTTCACATGAGGCGGGGGTTTTAGTCTCGTAGTTTCAAGAAGAGCCAAAATAATCTCAATTATTTTAAATTTGAGTTCTATTAGTCCTTTATAGGAACTATTTCAGCCTCAATTTAAAGGGTTTTAGAACTATTTTGACACTTCTATAAATTCTAATACTAATCCGAAAGACTTTACTTGATATTTACATACATAGGAATTGGGTGGTATATATGTAAATGCCCAACAATTAATTCTCCAACACACGAGTTCCCGAAGTGCACGTGTTTGGAGGTACATCCCCCTCTAAATATAGTATAATTTCCTAGTCTTATCATAATTAATATAGTAAGGAGATAGGATAAAATACTGACCTTAGCCGTAATAATAACTTTCTATTTATTTATTTATGAAATGATGAGCATCAAAGTTGAATTTAAGATTAATAAATAGATTAGTGGTAAGAAAATTAATAAAGCTCTTAATCACTCTGCCATGTGGTGAACAATTGATATTCAAAGCTGCTAATGTCATACTTGAAAATGATAGGACTAATATGAAAATTAATTTATTTTGGATAAGATAATACTACGAAAATACTATACTTTTTTATGTTAATATTCGGCTATCTTATTATTTCAAATAAATAGTCCTATCAGTTCTCTGATGACAACAAAATTAATTAAAGTAATTAAAATAAAAAAATATATCTTATTATTTTTTACTCTTGAAATATATCGGGTGAAGATTCATAAACATGATGAGATGATAAAAAAATTGGCTTTTGCATCATTTTTAATAGATTTTAGCAGCAATAAAAATTACTATAAAATATTTCTCAGATATTCCAATACTATTGCAAAATAATTCTTTTTCTTTCTAAGATTTTGCTTGAAGTGTAGAGATTTTCGTTTGGTAAAACAGTGAGAAAGAACAGATCATAGCTCATCTCCGGGAGAAATTATTGTATTAAGAGTCTTGAAGCAGTTTTGCGTCAGAACTCGAATATCTGACAAGAGTACAGATATGCCTCCAACTTAATATATGGTGGGTTTGAATATACACATGATAGACCCTGATTAGAGTCCTGATATAAACGTGCATCAGGACTCTTAATGCAATAATATTTTCATCTCCAATTTTTTAAATCAATTTGGTTTGGGTTATGCTCTTTCAAATGAAACCAAAATCTGCACTATCTTTAATTTTTATTTGCAGTGCATTTAATGAGCAATCCATCCAATGTTTCCTCCCATCCATCAATCTTATCTGATTAAGACTTTTCATATATAAAACAATACTTAAAGGCTAAGACACGAGACATGCAAGCCAATGATACATATATTTTCTTCCTCTGAACATACCCATCATGATACATATTCTAACTTCAAGCTGGCTCAAAAGAAAACCCAAAGAGGAAAAAGTTAAAGAACAAAAGTTTCAGAAGGCTAATGACAATATAGAATCATGTCAGTTCAATAAAGAAAAGAAAGCCCCCCACAAAGAAAAAGAACTTGGGATCTCTCTCCCTCTCTCTAGACTGTTAGTTCACATCAATACCATCTATCTCTATCTCTCTCTCTCTTCATTCCCTTGTCTTTATCTCTCTACTTCCCATCATTCCATCCCATATATAGGGGTCTGAAACACACAAACATTTGGCTTTGCAGACTGGTAGTAATAGTACGAAGAATTTGGTGCAAAGTTCGAGCCTTCAAAGCTCCCTCCAAACACTGAACTATTAGTGGTCGCCATTAATGCCCCATTTGAAGAATCAGAAAAATCAATATTGATTCCGGAAGCGTATAAGCCAATAACATTACTCCCAGAGCTGGCAGCTTGTTGTTGCTCCTGACTGTATTGGTTGTGGAGGGCGAGGAGTGACCAGTAGTCGTTGGGGTTGCAGCCGTCCAAATGTTGATCGGGGTGGTCCTGGACGGCCATGATTGTGTCGGAGGAGGAAGAAGGGGGAGTGCTATTTGGATCGGAGGCTTTGAAGGAACGAGTGGGCATGCTGCCGATGGGGAGATCGCTGTGGGCTATGGTGTTGACATTGTAGCGACTCATGTCGAAGTTGGTCACAGCGTTCAGCCCCCGGAATTTTATGGCTGCTATATCATAAGCCTCCGCAGCTTCCTCTTGTGTGCCTATATATGGTACACATCATCATATCAATGCATCAAAAACACCAAACTATTCAATGTATGAATACATTAAAAAAGATATGTAAAACTATAAATATAAGAACTGTGTCTCCCACGTGGGTTGAGCTCAAATTCCTGAATGTTCTCTTCATATTTCTTATATATGATACAACCAAAAATACATAATAATAATAGTTATAAAACCGCACTATCCCTATATATAACACATATCTAATTAATATTTGCATAGTACTTACTAAAGGTGCCAAGATAGAGGTCCTTGTTGCCGGCAACTCTTCCGATCCTTGCCTGCCACCGTCCATGCTGGTGGTGCCTTGTGAAGAAGCCAGCCAATCACCATGTAAGACAGTCAGCATAAACAATCTAACCCTAACCCTAACCCTAGATTTATTTGAAAAAAAAATATATCACAAGCATATAATATGTATATATATATATATATATATATATATATATATATATATATATATATAGATACCTTGTTACTCCTCTATAAATGGAAGCGCCTCTAGAGAAGCCGCTGCTCTTCCTTCACACAAACAGAGTGGAATCAATAAAAGAAACGACATTAATGAAATAGACAATTCTAATATTTTAGCATTTAACTTAGGGCAAAATTTATTAGTAAAAGAGACATAATAATGCATGCATGGCATGAACATTAATCACGTGGCTTTGTCGTCACCTTCGTAGTGAAGCGACGAATTCCTGTCGAGTCATACTCTTCATCTCTTCCAGTTCCTTCTCGTAGTCCGAAACCTATACGAATCAGTACAACATTCCGTATATATACGTCAAGTTACCGTATTTACGAAACTGCCATTGGCCATATATATAGTGAGAAGACCCACCGGAAAGTTGGTCGTGGTGGTGGGGCCCCAGTACTTAAGAGCTGCCAGGTCATACGCCCTCCCAGCCTTCTCCTCCCTATCATATCCTCCTGTTTTCACAAATATTTCCACTCTTATTTCTCCACGCTCTGATGGTAATCAGACGGTATAGAATCACGAATGCAGATTGTTATAGTCGCTTACCTAAATAAACTGTGTCCAATGGTTGTCGGGTTGATTGAGAAAAAATTAAAACACATATTAGCAAGTAAAAAAATATAAGAAAAGAAATAATTATTACGCCTCTAGAAAATATTATGTCCGAACATCTATGTGTCTGAACACTTAATCATAAGATGAGACAGATGACCGTCCGGATGTAATATTTTCTCGTAGAAAAGAGAACATTAAGTACGAGTATAGAAAATAGAACATTAAGTACGAGTATGTATGCATACTACGTTAATGTACAACATTCGTTAGCACATAACATGTTGTAGACTATGTACCTTGTCTACCCTTCCGGCTTTGACCTTCCCGGCGGCAGCTATTGTCCCATAGGTGTGCTTCATACCTCCCCGTCCACCGATGCCTTAAATTCCCAAAATACCCCATCAGAACCTATGTTCTTCCAAAAAAATGCATATGAATTTTATTTATTTAAAAAAAATGTAGAAATCCTGATCATATTTATTAAGAGAATTTCTAATGATTATATAAAAAATATTTTGATTATTTTTAAATAAATCTATGATAGCATAAAATATTTTCTTCCAAATTTCAAAACAATTGATTGAAAATATGAAGTGAAGTTACAGTCTTCTCCTTTTCCAAAATCTTAATTTACTTTCGGAACAACTTTATTTATTTATTTATATATTTACCTAGTGACGCCGCGGTAAATAGAAGTCCGGTGGCCGAACTTATCGACGGCCTTCTTAGAATCGGAGAGGGTCGGCGAGATTTCCATTATTTGCTGCTCCGGCTCCGGCGGCTCCTCAGACACAGTTCCACACAGAAATCCGGCAGTCACGGCCTTCAAGTCTGACTCAAAGATTACACCTTTGTTGCTTACATGTGCTCCCCCGCTTCCGCTGGCCCCTAAGAAGTCTTCAAGCTTAGGTTCCACGGTTACGCCGCCACCCTCTTCAACTGTTCCTACAAACCCTAGATGATGTAAGAGAGAGAGAGGGGGATAAGTAAGAGAGAGGGAGAGAGGATAAGTACCGGGGGCACTGTAGGAGAAGGCTTCGTAGAGGCCGCCGGGGTGGGGAGAAAGAGAGAAGGCGAGCCAGTTTTGAGAGGAATATTCCATGTCCGTTGGGAGCAGGGGTACTCTGGTAAATTACTAGATTGTTGAGAGCTGGTTCTCTGAGGGTGGGATAGGGAGGGGAGTATGGGTGCCGTGCTCTTAGATAAAATAGAGAGCTTAAGGTCGATCGACGAGGAGGAAAAGCGAAGATCTTATGTATATGTGGTTGGTATTTTGCGGATATGGCTGGGCTTGCTATTGTTGGATTGTGCTGAGATTGCTGAAGTTAAAATGATGGGTGGTGATTGCACGATTATTGATGCAAAATTAACGGCAAAGGGTGATATATGCTTTTGTTATACGTACATTTTTTTGAAGATTGCTCCAAGGTTTGGGAATTTAAAAAACGGTATAATTCTTTAAAAAAATCCAGCAAAAAAAATTTATAAACAAATTTTGGATCAGGTGAAACAGATGTATTATAAAATATTTTTTCTTAGTTGTTGTTATAATTATGCTAAAATAAACCTCTATATATCAAAAAATAATAGCATGAATCTCAAAAAGAGCGAACGACCAAGAAGATATGATCTCATTTCGAGATAAGTAATCAACCGACGATGCAAGTCCGAACATGAAGTCACATCTTCAAATCCGGGATACGTTTATGCTCTGCAGATGGTTCCTCGCTCAGTAGCAACAAGACCCGTCCAAAGTGAGGCGTGAATCATTCCAGCTTCTAGTCTCGTTGGATACCCCACGTGGGCTGCGACAATATCCACTTAAGATCTTGCATGATTGGGATATCCAGTCGAGCCGGCGAACCAATCAGACAGGCAAGATACAAGCCCTATAAGACTCCGACAGCATTCATTGACACCACAATAGTATTAGACTATGACCTGGCCAACACATCCATAAATCTCTCCATAGAGGAGACAGTCTTAAAAGTCCTCTCCCTCCGACGCCAAGACGCCCCCACTTTCCTATTGTAGCAACTTTAGGATGGTCGTCAAAGCCTCTCCACCCAGCTCCTCACTGCTCATCTCGGTCTGAAGGACCTGCTTGTCGACACACGCACCCGAACCAAACTCTGAGGCCCCTCGAAGAGGCCTCTTCAAAGACTAACCTTGTGTATTGTCAGATGAGTCGTCTACATCGATCGGGTTAGATTCAAGTCTTGCCCGTTTTCCTTCGTCACCACCATCTTCTTCTATGTCAGCAATAACACACCTGAATTGTGAAAAAAGAAACTAGTAACAAATGATACAAGGTTCAGTTCATATCTATTTATAGAGCACACAATGTATGAAATCCTAAAGGAAGCACGTTAAAATCAATTCACAAATCTTTTGCTAATGATTGTTTAAAATTTTGTTATGTTCTTACTGTATTTATCGCTATCAGGGAGCAGAAAAACTTAAAGAATTAATATGTATATACCAAATATGCTATCACGGATCTCAAAGATAATGAAAGACCAAGAGGAAAGGGTGTCCATTTCGAGGTATGCAATTAATCGACGATCCAAGGCTGAGCATGAAGCCGTATCTCTAAAAATAGGATAAGTTCGAGCTCTGAAGATGGTTCACCACTCGGTGGCGATAAGACCCACAAATAACGAGGCATGAATCTGTTAGGTATGGCTCATATCTAGAGAGTTGGAGTTTTCTTGGTGAAGAGGTGTGTCTCTTCATGTTTAGTGGGTTGAGGGGGAGCGAGGGTGTATTTGTAATTTATCCGTGGGGTTTATCTATAAATAGATGTGTAATCCTATGAATATGTGAACTGAACTATTGTAACTCCTTTGAAATAGTGAAATTCGTTGCTCTGCTCCCGAGGACGTAGGCATCTATTTGTCGAACCTCGTTAAACCTCTGTGTTCTTCCTCTGGATTTGCGTTGTGTTCGCCATAAATTACATAACAGAATCATCCCGACAACGTGCTCTTCGAATACTCTACGTTAGCTGCGACAATATCAACTTAAGACCTTGCATGATTGGGAGATCCGGCCGAGATGATGAACTAACCAGGTAGGTGAGACAGATGCCCTGAGCCCTGTAAGACTCGAGCAGAACGGAAAATGAACCACGACTTACTAACCAAAAAGTCGGTATTTCATGTTCGACCGACTAACCCCGCGTCCGGACGGAACGACAACCTCACAACTGATTGCTCTGGTCGACTGTGTCAAAAGACACCGAACGAGATCGACATATGTTTGAATACCTTGACTGCCCAACATGTACTTTATATGGCACAGATGCCACTCGGCCGGTCACCTCAGTCGGTGGACTTCAAGCCATTCGACTAGCCCATTACCATCAATGTCAGAATTTAAATTGTAATACAAATATGACATACAATCTATATAATCAATTATAGCCTTAATGACATTAAGATGAGTTTCCATAATCGTTCTCTCTTTTCTGTAACTGTACAAAACACGTCTCTATAAGTACAGGACAAAACTACGAATAAAGAAACATTTATCATTGATTCTCTTTACAAAGTTCTTAGGCTTATTCAACTTATTCTTCCTTCTTTTTTGCACTCAACTATAACTCTCGGAATGTGATCCACAAATGATAAACTAGGTTTCAATAGAATCTAATTACTTAATAATATGTATTGATTAAATTTAAATCAAGGTGTTTTTAACTAAAATGAGAAGTATTTTTTTTTCTAAAAAAAGTTTATAAATTTGCTCTGAGACAAATGAAAGATAGATTATCAAAATAAATAAAATCAAGTTTGAAATTTATTTTAATCTAAACATGATCACGGTATTTTTTTTATTTTTGGTCGATGAGCTTCGAGCATGATATCATTCGGTGCAAGAGTAGGGATTCTGAATTTAGCTCGGAGATCATTAATCGCTAAAAAATCAATACACATTTTGCCTCGGAATGGGATTAGATCGAAATAAACGAGCCGAGTTATGAGCTTAAACTTTGGATTGAATTTTTTTCGAACCGATTCCAAGCCATATAAGGATCTAGGATCTACTCAAACTAACTCCAGATAGGCTTATATCATTTTTTTTATTAAATGCTATAAGCCTAAGTAAAAATGAATATAACAAGCCACGAGCCAATTCCAAGCTGGAACATATCCAAAAAATGCAATTTGAGCCATCTAGTTTTAATTTTGATCTTGATTGAGCCGATTCTTATCTGAAATAGATCGAGCTCGATTCAATTTTTAGCCAGGTCGGCTCGAAATCTAATATAATCAATCACAACCTGATTTCAAGTTGCACTAAATCTATTCAAGCCTATCCCAACTCAACTCGAAATGCGATCATTAATCGTCTTATGAATATCTATCTCCTTCTGCACTCATATGTTCTCACCCCTCTATATATATATATATATATATATATATATATATATATATATATATATTTCACACAGTAATTAATCAAACTAAATTAATTAGTTCACAAAGCAAAGTGCTGTCAAAACCAATATATTTTTTTTTTTACCTTCTTTAACAAAGCAATAGAAAAATGAAGCACGGAGGCCGTGGAGGCCTTTTACCGGCCGGCTTGGGCGGTTCTCTTGACCGCACACGGAAAGCAAACCAGTCTATACCGCTTCTCCTGTTTCGCCGGAACAGCTTAGGCATCTCCGAGTGATGAGTACACGTTAACGCTGAGAGCGTCGCGGAGCAGCGGATTGCTTTTTGGCGTTTGTATTGAGACCGGGAAGCAGGAGGGATGGTAAGGGAACATGTGGACGTGGGGCCGACGCCCGTGCTCTTCTGCCGCGCGGGCTGCCCGAACTTTACATGACACGTGGCAATCACACGTTAGCTTTTCTTGATGAGATCAGAAGGCTAATAGTGAGCTTACGAGAGCGCACGTCAGTGGACCCCGCGGCTAAAGCCTCTGATCATTATCACATGGTGAAAAATAAATAATGTAAATATTTAATAATTACATACATACCACTCAATTCTTCTGTATTTACATAGATCACATCAAAACTTTTAACTTTTTTACATTTTTACCCTCAAATATTTCACATCACATAAAAAGTGAAATATAAATTTTCGTGCATGGATAAGTCATGTAGAAATTGAGGGGTATATATGTAAATATTTCTTTTTGTTGTGGACCAATTGATTATATGTCAAGCCAAGGGCGTAGCAGTGGCCCACGGAATTATGCTTTGTCTGGTTAGGTGCAACGGATGGGGCCTCATTGACCGTCCGATCGAAGGGCCTACGTAATGGATTTTGCCAAACGGCCGGATCCACTGCAACGAATTTATTAACATAAGATTAGAATAAACAATTATTTTTACACTGAGGCCCCTAAACAATACTTATTATATGTAAAGGCCCCCAAAAAATTAAAATTATTTATTGGTAACAGTCGGCGTGGCTTCCCGGCATGTTAGGAGCCCGAAAACCTCACCTACATTGTCCCCCCTCCCGATTTCGCCCAAATCTTCCTTCTCCGCCCTTCGCTATATAGTCGTCATGACTTATAGAGACCACAGAACAGGATCACGACTTATAGAGATCAGCGATTCTCCCATCTTTCTCATCCTTCCGCTCGGCTCCTACTAGAAATCATTGATGAAGATAAGTCTATTTGCATCATTATTCCTCTTTACTTGTAGTATGTAGGCGATCGTGACTTACAGATACAACCGAAATCATTGCGGAATGTAAGCCTATTCGTGCAGTTCTTCCTCTTCGATCATAGGATGTAGGCGAGTGTTTCAGGCTCCTACATAGAAGCCGTGCCATCCGCCACCGCCGTAACAGAAGACCTTCATCTATAATTTTAATTTTTCTTAATGTAATAACTATTATTTAGGGACCTTCACAAGTAAAATCTCTTTTTTTTATTTGATAGATTGGTTTAACCATACGAGATTAATTAGGTCTGGCTGCACGTGGACTGCATCAACAGTGGCACGAGAAGGGGTGATGTGAGATCACACGTGAGGCCAATGGATGGAAGTATCGACAAGGCAATATTGTCCCTAGGATTAGTAATTAATTAAAAATTAATTATAATTTATTAATTAATGTAGTGATTAATTTTTTAGTTAGTTTTTTTTAATATATAGAATAATAATAATAACATTTAGAATATTACATCATATATTATATATTAACAATAATATTATATACAAAAAAATTAAAAATATATTATATAATGCTCACCCCTATCTCAAGACTAACATATGGATTAGGGATCAGGGTTAACACACAAGTCTTATATTTTTCATAATCTTAAAGTAAGGCTTTCTGGAAGAAGAGCATGGGGATCTAAGGGGCTGTCTGGCAAAAGATTTAAGCAAAAATTAATCTGAATGTAGGCTAAATCTTGTTAGATGATCATTCTGGACAAAATAAAGCCGCGGATTTGATAAATCCAGATTTTATAGATTTTAGCCGTAAAACTCGTACTTACTAAATCTCACAACTCGGTGGATTTACGAGATTTACGGGAAGAACTATTCAATTTGTTATACTTAATAGCCAAACAATTATGTTTTAGAGGATTTAGTAAATCTGAGATTTATTAAATCCTAATGACTTAAATGTCAATGTTTACCAGAGAGTAGGGATAATGGGTGCATGTGATATAGACCTAATCAATAAGTTTACTGCACATTAAAAAGTATTAATTAAGAACTTAGCACGTGAAAGAAATATTAGGACGCTAGCTGCTACCAACTGGATTGGTTTAGGAGCTGTGTTGACTATTGGTGTAAACGAAGTCCAACTTCTGCAAACTTAGCGTTTCTTCGTAATCTATTCATTTGAATTTTCATTTGTACATTTTTTTCTTTAACTCGTGTTTAACATGAAATTAGGTCTTAATTTAAAGTAATTTAATTTAATATTTTCAACATTAGGGCCAAATTGAATTCAAATCTTGAAAACTTATCAATTATTCTATTAACTTAATTAGGACTTCAACTATTGAATAACTCTCATAGAGGAAAAAATATTACATCAGGAGTCCTGATGTATTTTTATATAAGAACTTCAACTAAAGTCTACCACGTGTACACCATATATTAAATTAACTCTTTTTTTGTTTTTTACTAAAAGAGGCCTATCTATATACGTGACAGATCGTGATTAAAATCCTGATACAAAACTACAACATAACTTCTCATGCAATATTTTCTCCTGAGAGAGGGCCTTTATTTACACATTACACTCTCAATCAAATCTAATATTTATCTTTCAGCTGCAAAAGATTCAATCTCATTCAAATTATTTTACATTCCAAATTGATTTAAAATAAAAATTTAATAATATCAATATATACTAACTAAAAAAATGTGAACAAAATGAATTTCAAAACTGTATATCTACTTTAAAAATATACATAAATTAACTACCTATACATAACACTAATCTTAAATGTATATCTGAGGGCTTACGATCGAACTCAATCAAAATCTTGATCAGTATATCCTCACATGGACTTCTATTATTTTTCAAAATCATTAGACAATTTCAAATTCAAGAAAATACTAAAAAGCCATAAATTTTGCCCTAAAAAATAATTTAAGAAGGTTTGTAAATAGCCTAAAAGCATGAACAGAGCAAGTCCCTAGCTTTCATGATTTGGATTGTAAAGAAAAAAGGTGGGAGATATAAACTTTCCAGTGAATGTAATCATAGAGCAAAAGTAACAAAATTTAAGTTGAATGTTTATGGCTGATGAAGAAATATATATTATTGCTAAATTCTTCCTGACATATACATTACAACTATAATGTGGGAGAAATCTTTGCAGGATGATAATTTATATTGAGGTTGACGTTTTGAAGGTGTAAATTAGAAGCAACTTGCCTTCTTGATTCAGCAGATTAGTTCTGATGGCACTTGCAAGGGTGGAAGAAGATGAACCAGACTTTCTCCTTCTACTTGTTTCTCAAGTATAGAAGAGCTTACCTTACGGATATTTAAAAAAAAAAAACAAATGATAAAAATATGTCAAATAAATAAGCTAAAAATAGTTTATTAAGATTGATTATAACTCAAATTAGATATTCTAAGTACTTAATGGGATATTTTATTTCAGGAAATATGGATTGCTGCAGCTGCTAAGGTAGATTTGCAATGAAAAGATAAGTTGGTCTTTACAGAGCAAGAAATGAAGCTGCAGAGTGTGAAAACTTTGATTTAAGAAAATTGGACCGCTAGAACATCATCAGGCATGAATGAATAAGAATTCTTTCTTTCTTTTTGTTTTTTTGTCACAAACAAATATATCAGAAGACAAATAACAGAAACTACAAGACATATGAACAGACTACAAGGTGTATATATAATACAGGGAGGAAAATCTTTGTTAATAGCAAAAATAATCTTTACATAATTTAAATTTAAAGCGATAATTTATCAACTACACAAGGCTCGCTCACAAATGAACCTTCCTTTCAGGATTCCAGAATTATTTTATAAAAAATCTTCCGTGAACTTGAGAAGCTTGAGAACTTGAGTACCTTGCACTCTGCGCGAGCAGTACTTAAAACTCTGAAGAATGATCACCAGACGTCTCGCAAATACCTTCCTTGCATTTGCAGGTTCTTCACCAGGCTTTCAGTCTTGGAGCTATCTAGAGAACCCTGCAATAGAACCACGCCCAAGGTCAAAACTTAACCCAACGGCTACATAATCAGATATTCAGAATACAGGAATATTTACATACACACCACTAAACTTTTACGTATTTACATATCTAACACAAAAATTTCAATTCTTATATATATACCACCTTACCTATGCATGATCACATGTATTTCACCTTTTTAAAGTTAAAATGGTGGTATTTTTTATGTGATACAAAAGATTTGGGTGGTTTAAATGTTAAGAAAAAAAAAAGTTTAATTGTTAGATATGTAGATACATATGAATTGGGTGGGGCATATATGTAAATGGCCCTAGAAACAAAACCCTGTTATTCATTAATCCATCGTTAGGTCCTAAGTGTGCAAGCACATAAATAAATTTTGCATTTTATTTTAGCTACAAAGAGGAAGTGACTCGTTACATGAACCTCTTATTGACAGTAGTTTAAGTAAAACATGAACTTATTAGTGAGTTTCCAAACTCTATATTCATAGACAACATTAGCAATGGCTTCAGAGTCCACCCTTCAATGTTCAGATAACGAAAATATATTTACAAATAATTTTAAAGAGATTACTTTTAAGGAGCCTAAATCTTTTCAGATTATGAAAATAACCCTCATCAAGGGGGGAGGTTTCCACAAGCAGATGCCATAAAAGATTTGGGACAGTCTTTACCTGTTCCTGGACTATGTTATGTAGAGTGCGGTGGACATCTTTAGCCATGCCTTTGGCATCACCACATACATATATGTAACCCCCTTCAGAGATAATACCCCAAATTTCTGATGCCTGATAAAAATAAAATAAAATAAAGTGGTCAGAGAAAGAAAAAAGATATATATATATATATATATATATATATAGAGAGAGAGAGAGAGAGAGAGAGAGAGAGAGAGAGAGAGAGAGAGAGAGAGTTTTAGGAGACCTTTTCAACCATTTTATGCTGCACATATTCCTTTGTAGGTCCTTCTCGAGAGAAGGCTAGAAGCAGCTCAGAAAGCACTCCAACTTCAACAAAATTTTTCAGCTCATCTTCATAGATGAAATCCTGCAAGTTTGCCAAACAATTTAAAATTATTTTCTGATTACCAGGAGCAAAACAGCAGAAAGAAAGTGAAAACATTAAAGGATTGGTTTAACACCATTTTACGATTCCTGCATCCAAAGAAGAGTATAGCAGGCCCAAGTACAGCACCGGATTCTTTTAACGCCAACCTCTCCTAAGAACGGAAGCAGAAAATTAATGAAATGATTCTCACAGATGAGTATAATCTACATACATAACACACAATTCTTATGTATTTACATATCTATTATACCACTCAAACCTTTCATATCACATAAAGAATACCACCATTAAGCTTTTAAAAAGTGAAATACACCTTTTCACGCATAGCTAAGGTGGTGTATATGTAAAAATGATGTTTAGGTGTTAGATATGTAAATCTTCCTTGAAACTAAAGTTCACAGCAAACCTGTAAGAATCCTCTGAATGGCGCCAACCCGGTTCCAGGTCCAATCATGATAATTGGCACAGAGTTATCTGCTGGCAATTTAAAATTTGATTGCCTCACAAAAATTGGAGCCCAGCTACAATCTTTACTTTCACCCAAAGGAATTGCATTCTGAAAGGAGGAAAATTTCCAAATCATAGAATATATTTGAATGTCCCTCAAATTATTAAATAATATATTAACGAATCCTAGATAATTATAAAAGTAACAAGTAAGTAAAGCGCGAGAATCAGTTAAAGCCAAATTAAATGGGCCGACATATTTTACAACTAGCACGAGGGATGCAAAATTGTTTTACAAACTCACATGTACCATGAAAGACAGATTTAAAATTCATAAATCAGGATTCAGGAGCATTTCAAACTCAAAAGTACCAGATAGGGAGCATTTATGCTTACTAAATTTGATGATTCTACCTAAAGATGATAAAAAAAGTGTTTTATTGCCTCTACAAGAAATAAAAAAGATATGCTCTTTTACTCAAATTCAAGAAAAAACTAACTTGCACATTAGGTACCAAACCTCTTAAAAATTTCGACAAAATAGAGATATGGATACATTTACAGCAGCCAATAAAAATTGTTTAAAAAGTCACAAAATAGTATTCATAACAACTCATCGTCAACATTGGAATAAATCTTATCACAGCCATTTTAATGGATTAAGAAAAAGCTAGCAAATCCTTCTATGAGGTTTAGTGGTGTAAGTGAACCAAAAGCTAACTCGTGAGCCAGCTCGGGCTTAAGTAGCTTGTGAACTGAGCTCGTTTAGCTAACAAGCCAAGTGTGAGCCGACTTATTTAAAAAATAATTAATAAAAAAATATACTTAAAATTTATCAAAATTTTAGAATTTTTCTTTAAATTATTTAAAATGTTTAAAAAAATATTGTTTTACATTTTATACTAAGTGATTTCTTATTAATTATCAACTAAATGCTCATTTTATTTTTCATTTCATTATAATACTAGTATTTAAATTAATATCTCTCTCTTTCATACTAAACAAGCTAGCTCGCCAACCATTTCAAAAGAATTAAGCTCGAGCTCGAGCTCAAACTAGACTAATTAATCAAAGCTCAAGCTCAAGTCGAGGGTGGCTCAAGCTCAACTCGAGTCACGTACACCCTTATATGAGGTGATATGCTCCTGCACCAAATAAAGTATTGTTAATTATTGTTAATATAAACAGATAAATAGCGCAAAAAAAAAAAAATAAATAAATAAATAAGTTTAAAGTTTTTCTGGGTGTTAAGGGGTTGATGGGTCGGGCTCAAATTTAACCCAATATTGACCCAAACCAAACATATTTAATCCGAATCTGACAATTTATCATGTGCGTCAAAATATTTTGACCCAAACCCACCTAAAAAAAAACCAACCCATTTAAACACATTTATCATATGAAATGTGCAATTTTTTAATTAACATGATGAAATTAATCAAAACATGACCTACTTAATCGAATTAGCCAAACCCAAATTGATCTAACAAAACCATATTAATAATTGAGTCAATTCCAGGACACAAACCAAACTGATATAATAAGTTCAACTCAGAATCAGATTTTTTGAGAGGTTTAGGTTAGATTGTCGAATTGAGTAGTTTATTTAGAGCCATAGGTTTTATTTCAAGCATTTCATTTAAAATATAATTAATAGCATTGTTTTAACAGAAATAGTATCATATAATCATTTTCGATAATTTACAATTTGGATAATTTTAGATTAAAATTTAAGTTTGATGTGATGTTATCTGTTAAAGTCTTATTTCTTTAAATTGAGTATTCATGGTTTATTAGAATAAAAGACTAATGTGGAAAGGAAGGAATGGGAACAAGAAGCAAAATAATATAATTATTATTGATATTGAAAGGAGAGTTACAAGTAAGGTACAACCTCCTCATATGTATCGATGGGTGGAGGGTAGATAGGTAATATTACATGATAAGAGGGTAAAAATATTGCAATATGGTTTGTATGCAAATGCAATTGTATGATGAATTAAGATTATATCTTCTACAATTCTTCTTTTTCTCTCTCCCATCTGACTCATCCTATATATAAACGGGTGGAGGGTAAATAAGTAATATTACATGATAAGAGGTAATAACATTGTAATATGGTTTGTATGCAAATGCAATTGAATGGTGAATTAAGATTATATCTTCTATCATTCTTCTTTTTCTCTCTCCCTCGTGAAGCACTCTCCTAATATTTAACTCATCCCTCTTGCTACTCTACATTTGAGTATTGAGTTCATGCCACCACTTGGATCAGAGATTGAATATGCCACGATATCATATCTTTTACTCGACTTCAAGAACTATTCTAGTTGTTTGCACTTATTTTTCTCTACTACTACTACCTATGGCTTCGTTCATACATAAATCCACCATCTCAAAAGATGCCCAAAAGGGTGCATACATGAACTAGTTCTGACATCATAGCCACTAGACTTTAAAGAATAGGCTTTCTATACAACCATTCAGACGTATTCATGGGCAGAGAATTTAATGAAGCACATTCAAAAAATTTAAATTTATTTCAGGCATTTCATTTATACTAGAATTGTTGGTATTTATTTAACTGAAATTATAAGTGTCAATATTGAACCCAACACCCTAAACCCAAACCAAAATGGAAATTTATAGTTGATATTAGCCCGTCTCAGATTTGAGCTAAGATTCAAGTCATCACAAGTCACTCAAAAAGAAAAAGAAAAACTATCATGTATGTTTTGTGTTAGGTAGTACTCGGATTAAATCAATAACTACTAGGCTCGTTTAATTATTTCTCATTAAAATTCAAACTAAGTTGTAATTTTCAAAAGTTCAAGTCCAAATTGAGTAATCCTGTTGATTTCTAGTTTGGATACACAATTGAACACGACTTAAGTGGTTAATAATGTCATGTAAGGTTGGGCTTAGTGATGTTTAGTTATGATTGAGGTTCAACCATTTAATAAACAGGTTTTGCTCTAGTTGACTCAAATAGGCCTATTTGTGGAAACCTGAGAAGATTTGGTTCTTTTCATATTTACCTCTCATATGGGGTCCGCTTCCACCACCTCCAAATCTTGAAAGATTTGATTTGGATATCTTAGGAAACATTTGATTAGTTTATCCACTTCCTATTTTATGTTTTTCTATTCATAATTATTTCTTTTTCTAATTAGGTGAAATGTGTTTGGTAAGTTTGTAATAAGAAAGGACTGACTTCCTTATATATATATGTACCCTATTTGTGAATAATGAACTAAGGAATTTTCCTACCCGAGTAAAACCTACATGGTATCAAAGCAATAAATCTTATCCTATGTGACCTGCTCTTGCTTGACCAAATACCCTTCCTACAACTGGAACTCTTCCCTACGAGTCCCTTTTCTCCCTGCGGGCCTCCTTCCCGACTTCTTCCTGCAGACCTCCTTCCCGACTTCTTCCTGCAACATAAATCTTCTTTCTTATTTTTCTCCATCATCAGAACTCCTCCCTGAAGCCGGAATTCCCAATTGCTGGCCCTCCTTTGACCGGAACTCCTTCCTACGACCAAACAATCTTCCCTATAGGTTGCCAGATCCCTGCAAGCAGCCGTATTACTCCTTGTTGTAGGCTTTTTGATAGAGGATGCTGCAAGAGCTCCATAGCAACCGCAGCCATAGAAGAATACTCCACAGCCGGTAATAATAAGACTCTCCCCCTTCCATAGCAACAGCAGCCGTAGCAGGATTACTCCTTCCTGCAATCGTAACAGAATACTCTTTGGCAGAATTCTTCTTTAGCAGCAGCCGCAGCCGCAGCCGCAGCCGCAGCCATAGCAGCAAGCAAAAGCAGTAATGGCAAGGGCAAAAACAGCAACAAGCAGCTGCAGACAACATCAACCCTAAATACTCTTGAGGGATGATGATCAAGTACAGGATTAAAATTTAAATTCCATTCCGAAGGTTAAAAGCCCCGCCCCGCCCCGAAGGCAAGAGATTTCGAGACTTTACGTCCGGTCTGAACGTTAGTCGGTCGGTCATTTGCCAATCTAAATCAAAGGCTAGGAATTATGTCCCAATGTCTTCTGAATTATGGAACTTTATCACAAATCATAAACTCAATGGCCATAATAATCTTCAATTGTCACAACCCATCCTTATGTACAATTGCAATAAAGGGCAAGAGGAACTCAATGGCCATAATATTCTTCAATTGTCACAGTCCATGCTTATATACATTTGCAATAAAGGGAAAGAGGAACATCTCACTCGAATGGGCACAATTCCTAAGATCACTAACCCAACCAACGTACATGAAAGAATTGAGACCATATGATTGTCTTGGCTAGTCAACTCAAGGACACCGAAAGTGAGAATTTTTTGCTCTACAAAACTATCAAAGAAATTTGAGAGGTTGCAAGAGAAAAATAATCCAGCACTGAGAACACTGTAGAGTTGTTTTAGAATAAAACCAAGTTTCATGACCTCCGTCAAGGAGAGTTAAATGTCACCCAATACTTCAACACTCTAACAAGTATTGGCTACAATTGAATATGTTTGAGAAACATGTGGAAATGTCCATAAGATGTCGTGACATTTAAATCCATCATCGAGAGGAAAAGGATCATCAAATTCTAAGGGATGATGTAAGAGGGAGGATCACGGGGACAAAGCCTCTTCCATCTCCCCTTGAAGCCTTTGCTGAAGTTAGGAGAGAAGAGAGCGGAAAGAAGCTTATGTTGACAGAAAATGGTTGTTCATCAAGCACTAAAGATTCAGCTCCGCACACACGTCTCTTATCATGACTTAAAGGTCAAGAAGAACGGTCCTACATGTGATTATTGATTGGACATATCAAAGACAAATGTTGAAAACTACATAGAAAGTCTACTAACCAGAAACCTGGACAAGGATGGAATGATCAATAGAGAATGACAAATGCTACTACAAAATCCGAAGGATCGACATAACCATTCACCAAGAAAGAATTTGAAGTACTGAAGAAACTCCTTAAAAGTAATTAAGAGCAGAACACCAATCTCGTTACACACAGTAATATATCATTCTCACATCTTGCTAGGAATGGAAGATTCAAAACTTAGATCATAGATTTAAGAGTCTCTGGTCATGTGACTAAAGACATCAATGTTCCAGTCAACTATCAAGAGGCTTCTGCGTTTAGATCAGTAAGACTTACAGACGTATCGCACTCAAAAATTATTGGAAAAAGAGATGTGAAGCTCTCTCAGAATATTACTCTTTCTTCTGTCTTATACGTTCCACAATTAGACTACAATCTAATTTCAATCAGTAAACTTACTCGTGATATGAAATGTATAACTAAATTCCTTGCAAACTCCTATGAATTTCAAGTGGTGGAATCGAAGGCGATCGACAATACTAAAATGCATCAAGTCTTCGATCTTAAGAAAAATCTCTCTCTAAATACACAACTAATTCCACCTTAATATATTCCTCAAATTTTTGAGTTTGTTGAATCTATATCCATCGAAAAATAATTCATGTTATGATATTGTTGCCTAGGTCATCCTAGTTTCAATTATGTTGCTAAGTTGTATCCAGATTTATTTATCAATAAAAAACTTAATTTTTATCAAAGTGAAACTTGTCGACTTGTCAAATACACTAAAAATAGTTATCACATGACTCAGTATAAACCCTCACATCTGTTTTCTATCATTCACAATAATATTTAAGGATCTTCAAAGATGAAAACCCTAAAGGGGGGCTAGATGATTTATTTTATCTATTGACAATCGTACTAAAACTACTTGAGTATTCTTATAGAGAAAAAATCTGAAACAACCAAAATCTTTCAAACTTTTCATGACATGATTCAAACTCAATCCCAATGTAAATATTTGATCCTTAAAACTATAATTCAAAGGAATATTTCAAATCCATCCTAGGGTCCTATCTTTCAAAAATTAAAATAATCCATCCGAGTTTATGTATTGACACCCCACAATAAAATTAGTTAACAGAGAGAAAAAATAAGCATTTACTTGAGGTGTCCTGCTCAATTATGATTTCTCATTAAGTTTCAAAATATATTTTGGAGGGAAGTAGTTCTTACTGCAACATATATTATCAATCGAATGTCCATCAGAATACTTAACTTCAAAACATAAGTTCGTGTTTTGATGGTTAACTCTCCACACATCAGACTATATCACTTAAAATTCTTGGATGTGTATCATTTGTCCACAAGCATTCCTCAACCTGAACCAAACTAGACCTTAAATCTATCAAGTGTATTTTCCTTAATTGTGCCTCCAGTAAAAATAGATATAAGTGTTATTCTCCCATTGCTAGAAAATATTACAATTCCATGGATGTCACGTTCTTTTGAAAATCAATTCCACCATCCTAAATCTGATATTCACGGAAAGAGTGCAAATTACCATCAATTTTGGGGTACACTTGATGATTCCTACACAAAGAAAACCACCTAGTCTTCCTACCCTTCCACCTGACTCTCCTACTCATGTTGAGGGTATTCAACCAACCAAACCTAACGTTCACAACAAAGAACTTTATATATACACTAAGCGACAGAAAATCACTGAGTATGTGGAAGATGACTTGCAAGGACAGAACTGCTTCAAACAAAACTTTAATCCACATTTATCTGAAATTTTGGATGAGTCTAGCACTCATGAGTTATCACCTTCCTCTTATGGTGTTGATGACAAGTAAAGCGGTACTAAACATCCAACTCAGAAGCATGTAGCTTATGAAAAGCAATAATCAACCTATAGAATATTTATATCTAACCATGGTAGTATGCAAAGTCCTAAATCCATTTAATAAACAAATTTAGTTCCAGTTGATTATATTTAGATCAGGTCATTTTTTGCGTCAAACTCAAATAAACATATAACATAATTAACACCCAATTTAAAATTTAGTTATCCTTTTGGGTGATCTTTAGTTTTAACTTGAATAATAATAATTGGTTAGGATAAGCTTTTAAATTCAATAAGACGCGAGCTTATCTTGTAAACCTTATTTCTATAAACTAGATATTCATTAATTATAATTGAAGGCGGTTAAATAATGAATCAAGACTGAATCTTCTCGGGTCTTCCTCTGCTAATACCCAATTTTCATTGTTACTCTACATAAACGAGTTTATAAAAAAAATTTGGATGTGCATAATTTTGATGTGCAACAACAGAATTAACTTTAGAATTATGAAACATGACATAGTGACAAAGACGCAAATGAGAGAAACATTGTATCATGTCTCTGAGCTAACCCTATTTGCTTTGATATAAATAAATAAAATGTGCAAGAATTTATTATAAAAATGTAAAACTTAGAACAGCATACTGACACAAATGATATAAATGCCATACAAAACTTCATAAGTTGATCCTTGCCCCAAGCAAATCTTATCTTATGAAAACGTAGTTGTACATTATTAACCACCTCAACGAGATATTTTAGGTCTTAAAAGTGGAATTAGAATATTTTTACAATGCTTCTTAATGTAGGACAACAAACACTACCATTGCCAAATCCCAAGTCGCGGATGTGAAAATAGGAGGGTTGCATTACGTAATCGACAATCAACATAAAATTGTTATTAAAAATCTATGATATGAATCCTTTAAAATCATTGTGCAAATGTTAGGGCGTTCCATGTAAGCGGCGCACTGTATTTGCTTGAATACAGTGAAAAGTGTGTAATATCAGTTGCACCAGCACCAGGGTACAGTGTTAAATAAACAAGAGTTTTCATATCATGGACGAATACAAGCAAAGAATTTAGTCCATGAAACTAATATTTGGATATAAACTTGAAATATAGGTAGTCTCACAAGTAAATTAATGAAATTAGAAGATATCATGATTCATAAGAAGATACATATCTTATGCATAATTGATAGTTTAGGTTTTGAACTTTGGTATTCAGGTGGGATTCGTATTCATAAATTATGTAATTGTAAATAAAGAAGAATTTAAAAGATAATGTTATAAAAATTAATTAGAGATATAATTATAGCTTTAAAGATTGTTGTTAATAGTACTATTCTTAATATTATAAATGTTTATGCTCCTCAAGTAAATTTGTGTATTATCATAAAAGAAAAATTTTGAAAAGACCAAGAAGAATTAATACAAATGGTAGCTCTTGAAAAAAAAAAAATTATTGAACGAGATTTAAATTAACATGTTAGTAGAGTGGTAGAAGATTTTAGGAACATTCATGGTAGCAAAGATTTTGGAGCGACTAATGAAGAAAGTAGAGTCTTATTAGATTTTAATTTAGCTTAAAAGTTTGTTATTGCTACTTTATTTAAGAAAAAAATAAGCATAGTATCTCTTATAAGAAACGATTTAATAAAAGATATTGATTAAATTCTTTTTGAAAAAAAATATATCATCAAGATTGTAAAGGTTATGAGATCAATCCAAGTGTTTAAGTATTGAATATCAATTATTAGTTTCAGATTTTAAGATAAAAATGTTGGAAGATAAAAAAATGAAACAAAATTTTATTATAGAATTAGATGATAATACTGAAAATACAAATAAAATTATTTTTATGAATAAACTTCAAGATCTTAAAATTTGATATATTCATGAAGAAGTTGATATTATGTGGAAAAAGATAACGATTATTATTAATCAAGTTACAAAAGATGTGCTTGAGAAAACAAACGAAAAAAACTCTTATAAATAAAAATAAATGATGTGCAAGAAAAGATAAAAAATAAGAAAATGTGTTATAAAAATTGGTTTAAATGTAAAAACATAGAGAATTAAGAAAAATATAAGATTGCTCCTAAGGAATCTAAAAGAATAATTTGAGATGCTAATAATTCTATTTTTAATGATATTTATAATATATTAGAAGCAAAAGAGAAAAAAGATAGATGTATAAACTCGTAAAACAAAGAAGTAAGAAAAATAAAAATTTAGTTCAAGCTAAATATATTATAGTGATGACAATCAACAAATATTTTTCTTAGAAGTGGATATTCAAATATTCAATAAAGGGGGGTGAGATATTTTGATAAACTTTTCAATGAAGACTATGAAAATACATTCCACTTTAATAATTTTAATATCATAAAGAATAACAAAATACTTTATTTTCACCGTCACATTAGTAAATAGAAGTTGGGATGTTTTATAAAAATGATGGAAAAATTGTACAACCTGATAGTATTCCAATAGAAGTGTGAAAATGTTTAGTAGATCTGAAAATTTTTTGATTTAATAACTTTTTTAATATTATTTTGAAAACTAAAAAAAACATATGAAAAGTAGATAAAGTGTATGTTGGTTATTATTTTTAAGAATAAAGCGGATGCATGAAAGTGTAAATTATAAAAAATGTAAGCTAATGTGTCAAACATTAAACTTATGAGGGAATATTTGAACACAGGCTGCGATGTGATACAAAAATTTCTCAAAATCAATTTAGATTCATGCAAGATAAGTATGTTATGGAAGCTATACATTGATTGAGAGTTTGATGGAGAAGTGCAAAGAGAGTAAGGAGGATCTACATATGACTTTTGTTGATTTAGAAAAAACTTATGATAAGTTTCCAAGAGAAGTAATTTGAAGTGTTCTAGAAAAGAAAGGTGTTGATATTGCTTATATGAAAATCATTAAAGATTTGTATACTAGAGTTGTTATTTGTGTTCCAACACAAGGAGGATTGACCAAGTAGTTTACTATTTCAAATGGATTATATTAGGAATCGGCCCATATCTTTTTGTTTTAGTAATGGATGTTTTTATTGGACAATTTCAGGAGGATGTACATTGGTGTTTGTTTTTCGCCGATGATATCCTTCTTCTGGATAAGACTAAAAACAATTTAAGAAAAACTTGATTTTTATGGAGATCAAATTTAGAATCTAAACACATTCGTTTGAGTAGATCTAAAACTGAATACATGAAAGGTAATTTTAGTAGTAATAGGTCGAGTGGCGGAGTTTTAACAATTGGTCATTACAAGGAGTGAATGTTTTAGATATCTTAGGTTTATTGTTGAAAGTGATGGTGATATAAATGGAAATTTTATTAGTAGAATTCAAGTTTGATGGTTGATATGGAGGAATGCATCGAGTGTATTGCGTGATAGAAAAGTACCATTTAGACTTACAAGAAAATTTTATAGGATGGTAACACCTACAATGTTTTATAGTGCAAAACGTTGGCCTGTAAAATTGAAGCATAAAATTAAGTGTTGTTGAGATGAGAATGCTTAGGTGGATGAGCGACTTCTCATTTAGAGACAAAATGGGAAACAAATATGTCCGTGAAGGCCGAAAGGGTTGGAGTTGCTCCAGTGATAGACAAGGATAAAGAGTCTCTTTAGCTGGTTTTGTCACATTAAACGTTGCCATATGATGACCCAATTAGGAGAGTAGATGTTTGAAATTTGCCTTATGCTGAGAAAGGTAGTGGTAGACCTAAAAAGACTTGGGCATATTGTATGAGAAATGATCTTAATTTATAAGAGTCAAATGAAAATATGACACCCAATGGGACAAAATGGAGAAAAAGGATTAAGTAGCCAACCCCACTTAGTGAGACAAAGGTTTGTTGTTGTTGTACTTAAATATGATGTCAAATTCTTAAGATCTTTGAATAAGAAACAAGAATCTTTAGAAGACAGCTAGAGGATCTCTTTCCAAAATTTTATTTCCAACTTCTTTTGAAAAGACGGTACTTGAGAAAAAAAAAAGGTTTTAATCATCAAACAGAGAGGAGGGCAAAGCGAGGGACATGATGGATTAAAATCATGAAATATACGAGCAAACCAACTTTATGTAATAAATCCATATTCTTTAAGATATTTTGGTCTTGGTAGCAGCATGAAATGAATTTAAACAATATATGGATTGGTTAGGATAACCTCTTCAACTCTCATCCAACACACTTCCTCTTGCATCAAGTAGCAATTTCTCATAAAAACAGTGTTATTAAAGGCATTAGGATCATGCTATTGCATTTACATCTCAGCCAATTGGGACATTAAATTTTATGATAAAGATCACTATAAAAAATTTAAGGGAAATTTACATAAGTAGCACATAATTCTTATGTATTTACATCTCACCCCTAAACTTTCATATTTACATACATAGCACTTTAGCTATACATGAAATGTGCATTCACTTTTAAAAAGTGTTAATAGTGCTATTATCGATGTGATATTAATGCTATGTGTGTGAATATAAAATTTTATGTGTGTATGTAAATGCATAAGAATTGTGTGCTGCATATGTAAATGTACCGATTTTTAAATATTAACAAAATCTTCCATAATAAATTGTCTAAAATAAAATTCCCAAAAGACAAAAAAGGTTATGTTTTAAGTACAAACGAGATCTGATAACAACTTTAAGTCGGAAGCTAAAATAGATCAAGCTTAATCTAATCCTTGTTACTATATATTTTGTTTTCTTTATTACCCATTGTATCTTCCCTATCATTATGTTCGCTGGTTTCATCACATAATATGATTTTATGTGCTTTGAAAAAAATTAAACATTTGCATCGTAGAGATGAACAACTAGCTTGAAAATGGTACCTTCATCCAAGTTGAACATACTCCTTTATGAATCCTTCCTGTTGGTGTTGGTCCAAATACGAGCGCAGATGTCACGTGGATTCTTGTTGGGAACATCCTGTGAAACATAAAATGACAATTTTGCCGATCAAACAAAATGTAATCCAACAGGAACTAAATAGGAGATGTAATACGAACCTTGAAGAAGATGATATTGAATAAAAACGATGCTGCAGCCTTGGAGCAATCGCTGCAAAGAAAACACCTAAAGGCGGCTTGGCTGAAGGAAACTCGGCCATAACTTCAAGGAGGCTCCTTTGACTAGCAATTACCCAGTGAGAATATTCATCCTGGAAAGAAGGAATTTAGTTGCAATTTTAAATCTCATTAAAAACATAAAATATGACAGGGCACAGCAAACACCAACCTTCCCAGAAGAAGAAGCCAGAAATCTCAAACGTTCTGCTTCATTTGGGTCAGAGGCATAAGCAGCTAAAGCAGATAAAGCAGCCTGTACATAGATCATTATTGTATAATGAACAAATCATTAATTACAAAACTATAAAATTACCAAGATAAGTGGGTCTCCATTAAAAAAATACCTTTTTGGGTGAGCTCAAAAGGTCTGCATATCGAGTCAACGCAGTTCTCAATGTGCAAGGAGAAGGGAATGGAGGGGTTAGAGCAGCCCCGTTGAGCGGTGTCCCATCTTCTTTGTCAGCATGAATGGAAAAGAAAGTATCTGATGAATAACCTAATAACTTTTCTGCTTCCTCCACGTTCTCCAAACAATTTTCAGCATAGACACCAACATGGTCTCCTGTCTCGTACCTGATTATCAAAAGAATCTAAAGATGAGAAGGCACAGAAAGAAACCAGGGCAGAAAATAATCTAAAATCATGAGATTAATGGTGTTAAAATAGAAAGATTCATCATTTCTATCAAAAAAAAAAAAAGCAAAATTAATGTTAACAAAAAATTTAAATCCTATCGAGCAAAAGAAAAGTACAGCGTACCGAAGACCAGTGCCAGCTATGTCAAACTCCAGGTGAATGCAAGAACGATCAGAAACAGGAGTATGAAGTTCTCTTCTTACAGCCACATTTGATCTACATTAAAAGAATCAAAATGCATCAGAGTTGTTCCGTCATCAACAGAAAACCCAATCAGTTCCCCTGCGGCTCTGCTAAGTAGTTTTCAGCAGAGTATGGACTCAGCAATACCTGCACGGATGGTTAATGTCATAAACAGCGCTGCCATTTGCCAGATTCCAACCCTTTTCTGTATGTGATTGCTCTGCACGATCAATGAAAATGACACGGTATTCAGGCACTGCAACAGTATAAGTTCCACCTGCAATGTCATCTTCATCACGAAGCAACTGATCCAACTCTGGCCAAAGCTGTTCTTTCCTGAAAAGATAATGAATGGTAATAAGAAAGATAAGAATTTTAAATGTCGTTAAAGCCATTACGGTTCTGAAATCTTGCTTCAAAGGATATTAAATTCAAACTTATCCAAAAACAAAATTAAGAAGGTTGAAGCCCTCTGCTGCAAGCCAAATACCATGCGGTCAAGTCGTCCTCTATACATTGATCATCATCTCCAAGGCCAACTGGAACAAGGCGCTTACCACCTACATTAACATAAAAAAAAAAAGGAGAATCACTACAAAGAACAAGTAAATGAAATTGAGAATAGTAACATTATAATAAGCTCGAGACTTAACCCATAGAATTGAATAATGGCAAAGGCAATAAGATTACAAAGCGACAAAGGATTCCAAAATGTTTAATTCTTATCAAAATTTCCTAATATTAGGGAGAAATCAATCCGAAAACAATTAAACTTTAATAACTAAAATACAATGATCAAGAATCACAGGCTGACATGTTAAGAAGATAGATCTGAACAAGCAACATAGAAAGGAACTACAATGCCAAGAACTTTAGAGATAACAATGAGCAAGAGCAAACATAACACCCCGCAGACACAAATAATTAACTTCTGGCCAACAAGTTGTTAATGCATTTTGATTCTTTTAATTGAATGCCTCATACCAACTATCTAAGCAATAAGATCTAACAAAAATATGTAACAATTTGAGACGAAATATGAACTCAAACATCATTTAAATCCTGAATCACAGCTTAACATACATATTTAATCATTGAACTCATGAAATAAAACTGGTAGGAAACAAAGTTGTTTGTTTTTTGAGTAAAATCTCTAACAGATATTTGTTACAGAAGATAGCAACTATGTCCAAGAGGAATGATTTAAGAGGACCAGATTGTAAGCTCAAAGTAACTGAAACTTTATATAATACATCCCCTGTCTTATGTATGAACCTCTAATAAAACAAAATTTAAGGAAAAAAAAATCATAGTTAAATACCTTGCTCAGCTAGGATTTCATCCACAACGTTCGCAACCTGTGAATCAAGCCAACATGGACAAAACATTTTAGTTTCAATTTTTACTTTTAAGAGAAGACAAAAAAAGCTTGTAATCTAGCATAACCTTATTGAAATGTTCGTACTGCCTATTACCCAGCCCAAAAATGGCGTATGTGAGATTCTCTAGCCAAATACCCCTCTCTTTCCCCTAAAAAAGAGCAGTCATCAGATAATCACCCATTATCAGAGCACAACAATAACAAAAAGATAAATTGAACATAAGCACCACCTCAGTAAACCATTTATAGAACCTTGCAGCATTATCAGTCGGTTCTCCATCGCCATAACTACAGTTACAGCCAAAATTTAGCTGGAGAAACCACTTCAAGAATCTAAAAAAGAAAATGAAAAGCTCAAACAGTCAGCTCACGTTGCCAAGAAGAACAAAACTAGAGTTTCTTTCTTCATCTTCTCTTCATACTCATCATCATCAGCGGCGTAATCATCCTGAAAAGAATTGAGAACAAACAGATAATCAACACCAAATATCAGCCAAATAAATCAAGCAACAAACCAAATAATAAAAAGGAAAAACCATCTCACCAGATCAACAACTTTAAACTTAGCTTTATCGTAACGGGCCTTCGCTTCCTCCGCCAAAGACTGTAAAAGCAAACTCTCTACTTTAGAGAAGCAGACAAATAGTCAGCACAATTACATCACCGATATCGAAGTCCGTACCTTCGCGAACCCCTCCGCTGTACCTGTTTGAGTTCCGAAGAACACAGTGACCTTCTTCTTCCCGTCGTCTATCTCCGGCTCCGTGACCTCCCTCAAAAGCGCAGGCCGCTTTGGCTCGGCCTTGGCAGGTGACTTCTGGCTAGCCGATCGCCGCCATAGGAGCAAGGCTACGCAGCCGACGAGCATCGCAACTGAAGTCGCCAGTAGCACCAGGAGCTCTCGATTCCCAGCAATGGAGTCCTGCACTGCTGCCCCCTCCACGCCTCGCCTACCGGTGAGGATGGCGGAGAGCAGATCTAGTGCTGAAGTCTCCATCGGCTCCGATTGCATCTCTCTTAGCCTGCCCTAGGTCGCCGGTAAGCCGTCAATCCCTCCCTCGCTATCTCCTCCCCTGCTCAACCTCGAGAAGAAGAAGCGAGAAGGAAAGAGTTTGGTGAGAGGGAGGAGAGATGAATTGGGGAATTTTTTAGAAGCTTGGGTTTAGATGTTAAAATACTATGGGCCTCAGGGCCCAACTAGTGCCGGCCGTGTGGCCTCTTACGTGGCAACTAATGTAGCCACTAATGTGGCGCCGGCGCGACGCCATCGAGCCGCTTAAAAACGCGTCACGGGAACAGTGGCTTCCCTGCAGCCGCCGTGCTAACAAAACCGCTTGAAATAATTTTTATTTATTTATTTATTGTTATTTCGTGAACAAATTCCCATCATCTCTCATAAATTTTGAGGTATCGTATGATTCTCAAAATAGTTTTTTTGAGTAAGGAATATTCAAACTTTCGATTAAGAATCATTCAAAGCTCATATTTCAATAAATTTATTGTCAAATTGACTGACTCAATGAGACAGCCCAATGATATCAAAATTCGACCAATCCGTGTAAAATGAAGTCGAGATCAAGTCATTGAACAACTTTCATAAGTTTTCTAAACATATTTGGAAGGTTAAATAGATGTCAAATTTGATGAGCTTGTGATTGAATCGAGCCACTGCAAAATGAGTCCAACAAGCCCAAGTTCGCTCCATTCTGACATCGTTAAGGCACTGAAATGTCCATTAAATATTTTCTGATCACGGGAATTTCTTCTGTTTATCCAATCAAAATGGTTTATATTCATTAATTAATTGTAACTGAGACTTTATAAACTGAGCTCTAACCCTCTCTTAAGAGGAAGAGAAGAGAGCTTGAAGTTAGAAGAAGACTGAAGTTTGGAGAATGACCTGATGTTGCCTACTACTTCTGCACTTGTCGACCACCACTCACTCGGCGCACCAATTACCATCGGTCGCCACCCACTCTTTACGATGAAAGCACCATACAAAGCGGTTCATCATCCCTAACAAGGCTAACCTCAAAGACGGTGCAGCATCGTATCTCAAAGATGGGGTAATGTGCACCTCACATAGGATCGTGTCGCTCCTGACTCCAGCCATCATGGCCTACAAATGTCAATACTACTCAGCACTATGACTTATGTGACCAATTTCGATGTACATGGTCCACAACTCATGCAACTCTTGACTCCAACCATTGCGGCCCACAGATGTCATCACGACATACCACTATGGCCTATACGATCTAAATTGTCCACAGCTCCTACAACTCCTTACTATAGTCTCTATGGCCAACTAAGGCTTTTGAAGCAACCATCTACGACCCACCTAGCCAACTAATGTTATGGTTATTAATTACGAATTTTACGTCAAGTCGGAGCTATAGTCGCTATCTACAACGCTCACGACAGAATACTACTTCTGCTACAATCGACTATAACCCTTACAGTTTGCTATTGCCAAAAAGTACAACTAGATTACGAATATCCAACTTTGTAATTTCATCTTCCCTAATTTGGGAGAAGAGCGAACTTGTGTACTCACCATTTATAGTATATTATTTCAACTTGACTAGACCCTGTGATTTTTTCCCCCTTTCAAGGGTTTTCACTTAAAAAAACTGAGGTGTCTCATCCTGATTACTTCTCTTTAATTACATAGTGCTAATAGAAACTCTTACTTATAAGAGTTTATGTTTTATTCTTTTTTCTTATCAAAAAATTTATTTTAATAACCTTCCGATAAATGCTTAACTAATTCGATTTTGATACTCAATACACTTAAATCTCTTTCGAGCTATACCTGATTAATATTATTTTATTATTTATTTTATTATATACACAGATCAGGAGCAACATTTTAATATAACATTATGCCACACAAATATGCACAAATTTAAAAGAAAAAAAAATGAGAATGATCATATTATGTTATAAATCATTCATGTTTTACATATATATCAATAAAACAAACAAAAATATATGTTTCAAAAGCTTCACATATTTGATAAAAAAAATCTTCTATTTGGACATCAATCTTACCCATAGAATTATTTGACCAAACCTAGATTTTATTTTTGTACTTACAAACCATCAAATTTATGTTGAAAACATAGGAATCAGGGCGTCAGTATGTTAAAACCGACGTTTGGAAAGTTTATATGTCAATACATTAGAATTGGGGGGTAAGTATGTAAATGCCCCTATTTATTATTGTTAATGATTTTACTAAATATACTTAGATTATGTTGATTTGTGGTAAGATTAGTACCTTTAACCATTTTTCTAAGATGATTAGGTGGATTAAGAAAGAAATAATATAAGGCTTTCATTTTTCAAAAGTTATTTTAAGGGACAAATTGAGAATAATTATTTGATGGATATTTTGATAAGCAAATGAGTAGACTTAGTTTCTTTGTCCCTAAGATCATACAATATAATGAAGTAATAAGATATAAGAATATAAAACTTATTAAAAATGCATGATTAATGCTTGACAATTAAATTCTACTTATGTAAGATTATATTGCATAATTAAAACTATGCATAATGCATTATGTAGTAAAGAGAGTGAACATAAAAATATTAAAAAAAAAATTAAAAAAAATCATTATATCAACTTTAAATTGTGAAAGAATGAATATATCACATTGTCATGTTTTTTAATGCAAAACTATTATCTAGAAAATATGAGCAACAATGTAATAAAATTTTGAATCAAATATGGATAAGGAAATTTTTTTTTGGATATTTTAAATATAATAAGATTATGATTATAGAGGAATCAATTCGTACTTCTTCTAATGATTTTGATATTGAATATATTATGAATGATATGTTAGAGGACAACAATATTAATGGCAAAGCTGGACTTTTATAGAAAATTGTAGCATTTTTTCGGCACTGTATGAATGAAGGTATATAAAGAGCTTTCTAAAATATATGTTCAGTAGGAGTACATGTTATTTGATAAGACTAATTAGGATTGTCGTCATAAAATAAAACTAATACTCAAACTTTTGTATTAGAGGCAGCGCCCTAATATGTAAATTACATTCTACGATTAAGTTTTAGATCATTATGATGATGAATAAAATATTTATGGGGCTAAGGCGTCGATATTTGAAGGTAAAAAAAAATTAAGATATAAATTTTGAAGGTGATGATGCATACAATGCAATTATGCTTGGAGTATATGTTGGGTAATGTGGAGGCCCGGTCCACATTAGTTAGATTCCTAATTAAGATCTCACCTACCGCTCGCCTACCACATCCCACCTATCGCTCACTTACTTCCCACCTACCACTATATTGGTTTCTATAAATAGCCTCTTTTAGCTTAGAGAAAGCTAAGCCAAGTGAAAAGCCAACCAAGGGCCAAGCCAAGCCCTCTAAGAGAGAAAGAGAGAGAATAAAATAAATATTTTGTTGTAAACGGCGAGGCATTCACGGTGTAATTCCTCGAAGAAATAAAATCCTCTGCAGCTCCGTGGACGTAAGAAAATTTGCCGAACCACGTAAATCTGTGTGTCGCTCTGGTATTTGTTTTTTCAGTGTGCAAGTTTTCTCATTCCATTTTCACTTTATTGTCGTCGTTTTTCACAATAACCGGTATTAGAGATTTGGTTTCGGATCTAAGGAAGAACGATGGGCGGAGAAGAAGTGATGACATCGGGGATCGAGAAGTTCAATGACACAGATTTTGTTTACTGGAGGATGCAGATAGAGGACTACCTCTATGAGAAGAAACTTCATATTCCGTTACTAGGAAAGCAACCGGAAAAGATGGACGAGGCGGAATGGAATCTATTGGATCGACATGTTCTGGGGGTTATATGATTAACCCAATCGAGATCAGTTGCCCACAACGTCATCAAGGAGAAGACTACTGCAGATCTCACGGTGGCTTTTATCAGGTATGTATGAAAAGCCATCGGCGAATAATAAGGTGCACTTTATGAAAAATTTATTCAACTTAAAGATGACGGAAGGTGTGTCTATTGCTCAACACCTGAATGATTTCAACACTATCACGAATCAATTGTCGTCTGATGAAATTGATTTTGATGATGAGATACGTGCATTGATATTGTTGGCTTCATTGTCAAATAGCTGGGAAGCCATGAGGATGACAGTTAGCAGTTCTACATCTAAATCTAAACTGAAATATAATGATATTCGTGATTTGATTTTGGCTGAAGAGGTTCGCAGGAAAGATTCTAGCGAGACCTCAGGTTTGAGTTCGGCACTAATTGTTGATTCCAAAGGGAGATCACATGACAGGAACTCAAACAGAGAAAGATCAAAATCAAAGTCTGGTCAACAGGAAACCTGCTGAAATTGTGGCAAGGCTGGTCACATAAAAAGAAACCGCAGAAATCCTAAGAAGAAGGAAAATGATGGCGCTAATGTTGTAACTGAAGAAATACATGATGCACTATTGCTGACAGTCACATCTCTGTTGATGACTGGATACTGAATTCAGGGGCTTTCTTCCATATATCATCCTATTGGGAGTTGATGTGAAATTATGTTGCAGGTGACTTTGGGGAGGTATATCTGGTTGATGGAAAAGCTTTGGGCGTGGTGGGGATGTGAGACATTGATATTGCACTCCCTAACAAGAGCAAATGAACTTTGCAAAAGGTTAGACACGTTCCTGAGTTGAAGAAAAGCCACATCTCTGTTGGGCAGCTTAATGAGGGTGGTCATTCAATAGTGTTCTCAGATAACACCTTGAAGGTTACCAAAGAAACATTAGTACTGGCTCGGGGTAAAAAAATTGACACACTATATATGACTACTGATTTACTCAACATTTTTGCTACTACAGTTGCAGATAGCACGAGAGATCTGCGGCATTGCAAGCTTGGACACATGAGTCAGAGGTGCATTATAGGGAAGCAGAAGAAGGTCAATTTCTTGAAAAGTGTCAAAGAGCTAAAGACAGGAAAACCGGACCTTGTACAGACAAATTGTAAAGAACCACAGAGCTATGAAGAGATCTTGCCAGATGAGAATTCGAGCAAGTGGGAGCTGACCAAGAAGGAGGAGACTGATTCCATGCCAGGGAATTATATACAGAAGTAACCCAGAAAAGTGCTTGGTGGTACAAGACTACATTGACGGTGATATCTCAAATGATGGTGTTACTCGTGAGAAGCTGAAGTTTTGTTCGACTTCAGCTGGTCTTCTAGCATTAAGACAAGGGTTTCGAATTGCAGAGTTGGAGGATATCGTGTTTGAGGAAAATGTCGGTACAGTTGGTAGATGATGCAGCTAGTAGGTGATGCAGTCCGTGTCCCAATATCCAAGTGGGAGAATTGTTAGGTAATGTGGAGACCCGGTCCACATTAATTAGATTCCCAATTAAGAATCTAATCTACCGCTCACCTACCTTCCCACCTACCGCTCACCTACCACATCCCACCTAACGCTCACCTACTTCCCACCTACCACTCTCTTGGTTTCTAAAAATAGCCCCTTTTGGCTTGACAAAGCTAAGCCAAGTGAAAAGCCAACCAAGGGACAAGCCAAGGGCCAAGCCAAGTCCTCTAAGAGAGAAAGAGAGAAAGAGAGGAAGGGAGAAAAGAAAATATAGATTTTCTTGTAAATATGGAGGTGCTCGACGGTGTAATTCCTCGAAGAAATAAAATCCTCTGCAGCTCCGTGGAAGTAGGCAAATTTGTTGAACCACGTAAATCTGTGTCGCTCTGGTGTTTGTTTTTTCTGCGTGCAATTTTTTCTCATTCCATTTTTCACTTTATTATCGTCGTTTTTCACAAAATATATATTTGGAAGGAGATTGTTGTATTACAAGTGAGGTTAGCAACTATGAAATCCTTAAGTAGATTGAAGTCAAACTCTTAAATATCGATACGCCTTTTGGTACGTATAATGGAGAAATTTTGATAGAAACTCTAATGTTAACTGTGCTTGTTCTGAAACACTCCTAGGATGAGTAAACTACTGGGAAGTTACACTAACTGGACAAAAAAGTGAGGTCATTTGGCCAAAGCAAACAATAACTTAAAAGGTGAGAGTTCGAGTTGTTACAAAAACATGTCCTAATGAAAATAGTTACAACGCCAACAAAATCAAATTTCTTGTAACCACCAGTCTTAGTAGCCACTAGCCACCGTTAACCACCGACCTCTATAACCACCAACCATTGTCAACTACCGCCTACCATCGCCAACCACTGCTTGTAACTGTTGTAATCAGACTACAAATGTCGTTAAATTTTCTTACACTTATATTTTTTTAGCTATATAAAGAAAATTTTAGTTTTCAGTGTAAGAATGCAACCCCGTTCTCCCTATCGTGACAGAATAGCATACCTCTTTACTTATAAACCTATAGTAGATTAATTTGATTGTGTCAGACCCCGTGATTTTTTCCGTCTCCAGAGATTTTCCATGTAAAAAATCATGGTATCTCATCTCACTACTTTTCTTTTATCTGTGTGTGTACTAGACTTCATCCAATACTAAGATGTTATATTATCATTCTATCACCAACCCTAATGTTTTTTTAGGGAAAATTTACATAGAAAGCACCCAAATCTTCTGCATTTACTTATATCACCCCTAAACTTTTAATATTTACAAACTTATGACAGCAATGCCTAATTAATTATGTTGAAGAGAATGGTACGATTTACATCAACGCCCACCATGCTGATCGACGGCTGTGATCGGCTTGATCTGCGTCAATTAATTTTCATCTTCCTTTGTACTTGTGGACCCCTATTTAACCAACCTCCATAAATCATTTTATTATTATTATTAATTTCATATGTAACTTATAACAGCTTAAATTATTGGATTTGATATATGGCAAGCAGTAGTGTATTAAATGCTGTCTGTTCATAGCGGCTGATTTCTGTGGCTAAATTAAAATTAAATTCGTAGTATTTTATAGAAAAATAAATTCTCCTCTTATTTTCCATGTGAACTACAATGAAAACATTAAGAGTTTTGCTTTTTGGCCTAACAAGCTTGGGTGGAGAGAGATATTATTGTATCAAGAGTTCTGATATAATTTTGCATCAGGACTTCAATCAGGATCTGTCGCGTGTACAGACGGACCTCAATTTAATACATGGGTAAGCTTGTCTGTACACGTGACAGAGTCGTGGTACAAAACTGCATTAAGACTTCTAATGGAATAATTTTTCGGGAAGAGAATACATAAACCAAAGTGGTTATTATTGTAATAATCAAAGATACATATGTAGGGTAATGTGGAGACCCGGTCCACATTAACTTAATTAGATTCTTAATTAAGTATCTCACAAACCGCTCACCTACTACATCTCACCTACCGCTCACCTACCTCCCACCTATCACTCTCTTGGTTTGTATAAATAGAGGTGTAACCTTATGAGTATGTTTGAACCAAACTATGTAACTCCTCTGAAATAGTGAATTCGCCGCTCTGCTCCCGAGGACGTAGGCACGTCTTTGCTGAACCTCATTAAATCTCTGTGTGTTCTTCTATATTGTGTCGATTTTTCTTTTTCTTCCGCCCAAACTTTCATAACAACATAGAGTAAAATGCCGAAGTAGTCTGATTATTAAAATATGGTCACTATAATCACACAATTTATAACCGTCAAAACAATTCTCAATTATTTTAAGATTAACCCCTAATAATCCTCCATTATTATTATTAAAACCCTAATTTAAAGAATTTGGGTACAACACACACTTCTGTAAATTCTAAGACTAAAACGACATCATGTAAATAGTCGGAGAACATCTCAACGCTTTACTCAAAATACATTTATATCTAAAAAAAATGATAAAAATTAAATAAGTTATATATATTCTTAATATTATTTAATTAAATGTAAAATGAATTTTAAAAATCAAAATTTTCATATAATTAGATTTAAAAGCTAATGAAAGTGATTATTCAATCTAATTGTCGGACCGTAATTGTTGAGGGCATTTTCAGAATTAAAGTGTCGTGGAGAACCGCGGCTCCAAGCACTTTCTAAGAAAAAATCAGACGCAAAAAACCCAAATTAATGACACGTGTCAACGCGACAAGGAATAAGAAATCAACACGTTTCAAAACCACGTCCATATAAACCAACAAATTTAGGAGTGCTCCCATACTTAGAACCCCAACAAAACAAACATGCTTTCTTATAAATTGACAAACAATCAGCAAATAAAATAATTAGGACTTATTTTGACGCTTATTGAAAAAAAATAACATGGACTGACATATTTATATAGAAAAATATATTTCATCTTTTATGACAATTATTTTTCCATAATTTTATCATACGAGTAGTATTATTGTTGATATTGCATACTATATAGAAAATAATGTTGATGCGTGCTAGAAAATTTATGGTGGTAGAGTAATGAATTATCGTCTTAACGTAGTATGCAGATTCAACACACACTTAGAAGAGAGAAAATAACTAGTAATGATGTCATAAGTTTTTACATGAAAAAACTAAAAAGAGAAAAAACCACAGGGTCTAACCCAGCTCATGAAATTCATTATAAATTAGATATTAAATGTACAGTCCCTCTTGCCACGGGTGGGAAAGAGTTGAACACTTTTCAGACTTACAATGTCGGCGCGCGAATGAACTTGTTCTAAGAAGTGGTGGGGTTGAATGCGATCTGTGGAGGCCGACAGATGGTGGTCGACGGTGGTCGAAGGTGGTCGACGGTGGTCGACGGTAGTCGACAGTGATCAATAGTGATCAGCGGTGGCCAATGGTAGGCAATGGTGATCGACGAAGGTCGGCGATGGTAGACGGCGATCGACGATGATCGACTGCGGTCAGAAATGATTAGCGTCGGTCAACAGTGGTCGACGACAGTTGACGATAGTTGTCAGTGGAAGAAGTGGTGTTGGACTTCAGCTCCTTCTCAAACTTTTAAGTTCTTTTTCAAGCTTCTAGCTCTCATTCCCTCGTGAGATGGGAGAGGTTCTATTTACAATGTTCCAAGTGCAATTAATGCATACACATGAAACACTTTGCTGGGACAATCTGAAGAACTTCCTTCGATCAGACGACGTTTGATGGATATTTGAACAACATAATAATGTTGGAATTTAGCAATCTTGGAATTACTGGATTCGTTTTGTAGAGACGCTCGATTCAACAATAGACTTGCTAGAGTCAACATTCGCCTAACCTTTTAAATATGTATGGAAAACTTCCAAGAGTAGTTTAAGGACTTGATTTGACTCGGATTGGACTAATTTTGATATCATTGGGTTCGTCACATCGATCCGGTTTATTTGACTATAAGTTTGCAGTAATTGAAGCCCTGCATGATTTTTTATCAAAATTTGAACATTTCACACTCAAAAGATTGTCTCGAGATCCGTGTCATTCCTTGAAATTCATACTAGATGATGAGAATTTGTTAATGACTTATCAATTGCCCTCATATTTTTTGGGCGAGACCTTTTCGTCATCTGAAATTATCAAAATATGAATAGTTTTATTATTGTTATATATATATATATATATATATATATATATATATATATATATATATATATATATATATATATATATATGTGCACTTATATAACAGTTAATGTTTAATTTAGTTGGAATTTTGCCCTTTTTTAAGCATGAGCATTGTTGGAATACCTTAGTGAGCCAAAGAATCAAAAAATTTTATTTGACTTAGAAATGCACGGATGAAGGAAAACCGGCAAAGTTTAGCATTTACATTCATACCACTTAATGCTTAGAAAGGTATAGAGGTGAAATGCAGACCAGTGTGAATTCAAAGCGTAAAACAAAAATTATTTATTTATTTATTTATAATGAAGAAGCCGGAAGGAAAACAGCTAGAAGTTGGAAGGACAGAATGAATGCAAATTTTAAAATTTTTTTTGTTAACACCCACCCCATTTTTATTTTATTTTATTTTTTGAGGAATTTGGAAGCCTAAAAGGTTAGAATATGAACAAATTTTCAATTTTTTTTTTTATATTTGAAATGAGGAGCCGGAATGTCAAAAAGCGGAAGACGGAAGGCCAAAAGCCAGAAGCCGGAAAGAAATAACGAGTGCATATTTTAAATTTTTTTTTAAATAATTGTTTTTAATGATATGTCTTATCTTAAGCCTATAAATAGATGTCATTGACGAGAGGAAGAACTACAAATGAAGAGAACTAGATAGAGAAAAAAGAGAGTAGAGAGTGAAGAATAATGCTAGCGAGCTTTTCCAGAAGAAGTAAGTCGTCCCAATCCTAGTAACAGGTAAGCAACGATATCTTCTTTCGCGTTTCAGCCAAGAGAAAAGTTGTCTCAAGCATGAGTAACAGACGAGTAACGATATCTTAAAGTAACAAGATCATCTTTTGTGTTGCGGCCATGAGAAAAGTCATTCCCGTCCTGCATAACATGCGAGCAAGAGGATCTTTCTTGTTGCGACCAAGAGGAAAGTTCTCCCCAACAAAATCTTCTTTCGGATCGGTGAGATGAAGAAAGATATCTCCGTCCCTACCCAGTAGGTGACTCATGATTTTCTTGCTTATTGCTATTATGCATTTCAGTGGAGATGAATAAATGTTAGAGTTTTCCTACCACACTTTATAGGGAGATTTCATGCTTTTGTAGCGTGATGTCCTGTAGCCTTTGTAATTGTTATTGTTGGTCTTTACAATATTTTTAATCATCTGATGTGACATTTGTAGATGATGATAATGTGTTTCTTTGTACGTCTTTGATGTTGCTTCTGAGGTTGTTGTGGTTTCTTAATCGTACGAAATTCTGCAATTAAAATTATCACACAATTGATAAAATGAAGAATCACGTACCTTTTAAGACTCGTGACTTCTGATGTCTTTTATATACATGTGCATTCTAAGGCTCATAGCTTTCCGAGGTTTTAGATGTACCTGTGCCTTTGGGGCTTGTAGCCTTCTTAAGTATTTGATGTTCATGTGTCCTCTAAGGCATGTAGCCTTTTGAGATTTTTGATGTACCCGTGTCTTCTAAGGTTTATAGCCTTATGCGGTCTTTGAGTGAAGCCACTGTCAACCACTCGCTTTCATGGAGTCTTTCTAGCGATAACACCGTCTATTATTAGCTTCCCATTGAGACTTGTCTCTAGGGCTCGTCTTCCGGTGGCATGATAGCTTCCCATTGAGTCTTGCCTCTTGGGCTCAACTTCCAGGAGTACCGTATCTTCCCATCGCGCTGTAGCTTCTCATCGAGTCTTGCCTCTTGGCTCGACTTTCAGAAGCACTGTATCACCCCACGAGTCTTGCCTCTTGGGCTCGACTTCTAGAGGTATGGTAGCTTATCATCCATTCTTACCTCTTGGGCTTGACTTTCAGAAGCACCATATCTTCCCATCGATTCATGACTCTTGGGCTCGACTTCCAGGGGCATGCCAGTTTCTCGTCTAGTCTTACCTCTTAGACTTGACTGTCAGGAGTACCGTATCTTCCCATCGAGTCTTGCCTCTTTGGCTCGACTTCTAGGGGCATGATAGCTTCTCATCGAGTCTTGCCACTTGCGCTTGACTTTCAGGAGTACTGTATCTTCCTGTTAATGTTTGCCCTTTAATCTCGACTTTCAGGGGCAGAACCTTGTCAACCCCTTGCCCTCAAGGAGACTTTCTACACAAAAAATCTTTAATGTGAAAAGAAGAAAATTTCACTGAAATGATAGTTTAAACCAACATGAAAATAAAATTAGGAGTTTATAAGCTATTCTTTTACTAAAATAAGATAATTTGGAGTTATACTTCTCATTCGATAACTCCGACGATTCTCTTCTGGTTCCCCTCACCTTGTTCATGTAAGTAGTGACCTAGGTGACATTAGCATATCAGACGTTCAAATCTTCATTTAATTGAAAATATCTTTCTGTCAGATGTCCATTTTCACAGTGGAAATGATAAGTTGAGTGGTGTGTATTATTTTTTTTGATCGTGACTCATAATTCTCCTGTGGTCTGAACTCTTTTCGCTGCGAGATTTGATCATTTTCCCCGGCATTATTCTTGTGCTTGCCCCCCCCCCCCCCAAATCGCTCAAATTAGTCATTTTGTCTAATGATGGCCTTATCTAAAGAGATTTGAGCTTCCACGCGATTGATGAGATCAGCATAAGAGCGTACCGTCTAGTGATGAATAGAAAGGTATTAGGCGGAGCCATCCAAGAAAGCTCCTCTCAGTAACTCCGAATTCACTCAAGAAATCTTTTGGGCTTCAATGGAAAATCTACTTAAGTATTCCTTTAGGGATCCACCCTCATTTTGGCGAGCTCCCGATAAGTACAATGAATCTTTGATTATTCTATTTATTATGAACAACTCTACAAATAGTCTAACAAGCTCATTAAATGTGCTGATAATGCACCCCTCCCCCCGGAAGAGAGTAGAACCATGTGCGAGCTTCACTTTTGAGAATCGTCGGGAACAGTTGACAAAGAAGCGCATCAGAAGCACGTTGAATATGCATGATGGTTCAATAGTGGTTGACGTGCTTGTATGGGTCAGTTACCCCTTCATAGGCTCTAATGTTTGGGAGTTTGAAACCTGCTAGGATAGATTGTCTGAGAACCGATAAACCAAAGAAGAGGATTCTTGGAAGTTGCGGTGAGCAGGGAAGCGATCCCTTTTATCCAAAGGGAACTCTTCCTGAACCAGGCATCGTAACTCATCTCGGATGAAATCAGTAGAAGCGACAGTAAAGCAAGGTTGTTCCAGGTGAGCTATTTGACATGGATGAGTGGAACTTGTAATGTCGAGAAGATCAGTATTTCGTCTCGACAGGGCAATGGTTTCATCATTAGGAGAGAACCCGGTGACTTGAGTATTTCATGTTAAATGTTGAACTAGTGGTAGCTAAGTTTCATTGGGTTGCGTAAGGATCTCATGCTGAGACTCCTCCATCCTACATACTCATCTTCCAGAGAATAACCCATGACAGATGCAGAGGCTTGATGATATTAGCTTCGTGATTCTTCTAGAATGTTGGCTGTTGGAGTAAGATGTTCAATTGTTGCAAGTGTTGCACATGATGACAATGCAACAATTCCTACAAGTATTTTAGTTATGAGAATGCTATATTTCTCAGAAAAGGCTCCAAACTAATGCGTACTAGAACATACACGGTGGTAGAGTAATTGATTATCGTCTTAACATTATACTAAGATTCAACACACACTCAAAAGAGATAAAACAATTAGTAATAACACAATAAGTATTTACATGAAAACCCAAAAAGGTAAAAAAACACAGGGCCTAGCCCAACTGAAGAAATCCAATATAAACTGGATATTATATCTACAATCCCTCATCCCACAAAGGAGAAAGGGTTGAACACTCTTCGGAGTTTCAATGTCGGTGCACGAATGAACTTATTGTAAGAAGTGAACAGCGTCCAATGACGATCGGTGAAGGCCGACAGGTGATAGTCAACAATAGTTGACGGTGATCGATGATAATCAACGGTAGTCAATGGCGATCGATGGTGGTCGACGATAGTCAGCGATGGTTGTCGGTTGGTGCTTGCCTTCAGCTTCTTAAAGTTTTAATTTTTTTTTTCAAGCCTTAAGCTCTCCTCCCCTCATGAGAGAGTTGGAGTTCTATTTATAGTGTTTTGAGTGTTCTGGGTGCAATTGATACAGAAATATGAACCACCTTGATCAGACGGTCCAGAAAACTTCTTTCAATCATATGACATTTGATGAACATTTGAGTATCTTAACGATGTCGAAATTGAGTACTCATGAGCTCGTTTGATTCGTTTTGTTTAGACGCTCGATTCAACTATAAGCTTGCTAAATTAAACATTTGTTTGAACTTCTAAATATGTTCGGAAAATTTATGAGTGGTTGAATAACTTGATATGAGCTTGATTTGACTCAAATTAGACTAATTTTGATATCATTGGATCCGCCTCATCGAGCCAGTTAGTCTAACTATAAATTTATGAAATCGAACCACTGGATGACTTTTTATCAAAATTTGAATTTTCTTGCTCAAATAATTATCTCGAGATCCGTGTCATGCATCGAGATTCTTGCAGATGATAAGAATTTGTTGAAGGCGTATCAGATGTGATTTGTGATTTCATATAAATTATCATTAGCCCATTAAAAGAAAAACAACCCTTCATTTTTATCCATTAAACAAAAAAAACTTCAAAGGAGTTCTAACTCAAATCTATCAAACTAAGATGTTATAGCAGCAGAATAATCTTCCTATTCAAAACACTTAATCATCCATCACCACCTCGCTCAGCTCAATCTTAATCAGCGTCTTCAATTTCTTCATCCTCTGGAACGCCTCGAAGATAAAGCACATTGTTACACCTGGAAGTAAGTAGATCAGAATAATGCAAATCTAATGAACACTATCTTATTCTGGAAACAGTACAAGTATATCCTACATCTAGTAATGGGAAGATTTACATACATGCCACGCAAATCCCTTTTCAAAAGTTTATAATAGTGATGTTTTCTTATGTGCTAAGAAAGATTTGAGTGATATAAATGTAAAAATTAAAGTTTAGGAGTTAGATATGTGACGTGATAACTTTACATTTTGGAGAACGCCTGATGAAATTGATATGGTCGGAATGTCCATTGTCATGCTTAAAAAGCTTACCTTATAAGTATTTCACCGAGATTTCCTGAGAACTGGCCATCAATATATTCTTCAGTGTTAGCAAGCTGGAAGAGTAATGAACTTACAGTTTCAGAAATTATTTATAAAAATTAGAATAGAAGTAGAAGAGGCATCAGTTTTATGAAAGCCCAAGTTAAATAAATACCTGCAAGTTCATGTAGGAATCAACTGAAACAAGAAAACCTGGGAAGAAGGGTTCCAGAAAGAGGAATACCAAGCCATCAATGGGCAGTTGGAGAGGGAGAGGAGAAAAGATGAGACATTTACATACATAGCAACTAATTCTTATTTATTTACATATCTAGCACCTAAACTTTACTTTTTACATTTAAACGACCTATATACTTCATATCACATCAAAAATACCACCATTTTAATTTTAAATGGTGACATATTCATGCATAGGTAAGGTGACATGTATGTAAAAATTAAAATTTTGATGTTAGTTATGTAAATACACAGTATTTGAGCGGATTCATGTAAATCTTTTCATGAGCAAATATGTGCATCAATGGGTACAGAAGAGTACCTTTGTATTCCATTCCCCATTTCAGTTTCACAATCACAGGTTTCCCAGTCAGATTGTTCAAGAATGGCTTCGGGTTGACTGGCACGGTCTGCAGACCAACATTCAAAAACAAAAAACTTAAAATGCATTCGTTGGCTAAATGGGCAATAAAATTAAACATGAGAATCCGCAAAATATGGCAATGGCTACATCAACTAAGAAATAAAATAAATGAGTATGATAGAGTTTTATAACACAGCTTTAATCAAGGATATGGTATAACACAATTTTTCATGCATAATAAGTAAATACATAAGAATTGGATGCAACGTATGTAAAGTTCCCAAACGAAAATTATGATGATTTCACCATAATGCATGTTGGTTGGATACGATTGGGGCTATTTGGCACTGTGTGTTCAAAACATGTTAAATTAAACATGCCAGGCAATTGAGAAACACCAGAATTTCAAAGATCTACCAAGGAGAAGATTGCAAACAAGAAATTTTAATAAAAAATTAGTTGCAGGGAGAATATGCAAAAATCCATTGTACATTAAGCTTTATAGAGCATAGTACAAAGTTTTTATTTTTCTTATTATTTATTTAGTTTTTATAGAGCAAAGTACAAAGTTAAATTTGACTTCTATGATTTGTTTCAACTACACTTATGTAAAAGATGATACTAATATGCTAAAGCATAAAATTACTCAAGGTGAAAGGGTGGGAGCTGCTCACTTTTCTCAAAAGTAGGCACCGATTTCCAGAAGATTATGAAAAAAGTCTTTTTTTAAAAAAATACATAATGGAAACAGACAACAAAATTCTGAAGCTGTAAAATAGGACTAATTCAGAAGTGTATAAAATATATGAACTAGCACTCAGAAACAATAGCTTTCTTTCATCGTATTAAACTGCAAAGAATGTTTCATAGAGCTGACTCCCAAACGCCCATAAGCATCATTATTAGCCTTTATCCCAACCAGGCAATTATTTGGGATGGGGTTATGTTTTTTTTATTTTCATTCATATGTACAAAAGTGTTTGTTAAATAGGGACAATTGACATTGTAAGATCTCCATGGGACATAATTGCAAGGAATGGATTATTTCAAGTGTCGCCAGCATATGGAAAGATGCATTAAATCTTTTAAAGCCTATATAGAACAAGCTGAGCAAAACTTGAATTGCTAGAAATTTTGAAATTATATTTATGCACAAGAAAACGATAAGATGGTTAAGAAAAACTGCCTAGGTTGAAAGGCATGAGGCTTGGAGTCTAGGAGCCGACTTATCTCAACCATAGCATTGAATTCAGGATTATTAAAAAATAACTTTACGCTTAGTAAATAATTTAGAAATTTTACATAAAAAAAACAAAATAATGATTCTGGCATGTTTAATTGCGCTTTTATTTCATGTTTTCGTTTACAAAAATACTTATGTTAAGAATACAATCGTTCACTTATTTTTTATTTTTTCAATGATTTTTGGAAATAAGTTAGTATGTTTCCAAAAAGTTTGAAAGAGCCACATAAATGTATTCACTTGTTTCAAAACATTTATTATGATAGAGGAAACAAATAAATATCCAAATAAGTTTCTATATGTGATAAGTAACAAGTAACAAGTCAGAAACAAGACAAATACACAGCCGAATATATATGATAACAAAGAATGAATGAAACAAAATATCTACAACATAAAAAGATTCATTAATAATGAATAAAAAATATAAAAAAGTACTTAAAAACAATACCTTTCTTTCGTTGCATAAACTCACAAAAAATAGTTTCATTAGGTAGTCTCTGAAATAGGATCCGATGGAGAAAAAAGGTTCATGTAGCTGACCCCACTTTAGTGGAATAAAAGTTTTACTGTCGTAGTAGGTAGTCTCTGAATCATAAAAAATTTGGGGTGCCAAGTGACCCGACATGTCAACCCGATCCAAACCTAGCTCAAAAAGTCCTAGTTCGATTTGATCCGAATAATATTCGGTTGGGTTTGGGTTAGGAATTCTAACCCGTTTAATTTTTTGGGTCAGGTTCAAGTTGACCCATCAACCCAAATTTGACCTAATAACCAAAAATTGAATCGAAATCGACAAACTAACCTGAAATTGACATGAAATCGACCAAATTGTGACATGAATAGTTGTTATGTTTATGCCGGGTTGAAAACTGGATGAGTTTGTGTTGAATTTTTTGAAAATTTTAACATTTGATCTAGTTTCGGGTCGAGTCAATTTCAGGTCAAACACGAACCTGACCCACAAACTTGATTTCACATCCCTAAAAATATCATCATTATTAGCCTTATAGGCGGGCTAAATGAATTCTCATTTTAGATTTGTTCCTATTGAGTGTTGTCTTAAGCATTAAACCTATTCTTTACAAAACAATTTGAATTTCTAACCATGTAAACTTCAGCCTGCCATATTTTTTTCCTAATATTCTAACACTAATTTTAACTATCTATCTAGTAAGTATATTTTCTAACCTTTCTTAATATAAGTCTAAACTTGTCTAGTCTATGTTCAATTGTATTATCTTTCATAGATGTCAATCTAAACCATTCTAATATAATTCAATTTTAATCCATCCTACTTTGTCACCCATTCATCTTCACATTCTCATTTCCATCATAGTCAACTAAACTATCAATGACTTTTTTACTATATAATTCTCAAATAAATGCAATATCACTAGATTGCAGTTTTATAAATTTTACCCTTCAGTTATAATGATATCTTCTTATTACAAAATACTCCTAAAATAATTCTATCATCAACTATAGAATCTATATCATCATCATCTAAATTATGATTCTTTTACATCATAGAACCAAGATACTTAAGCCCAATACTGCAAAATATCATTTAACAATATTCACTAATACTAAATATAATGCCTACAAAAGGTTCATATCATATCCTCATTTTTATTCCACTAATTCTAAGCCCTCTATATTCTAATTTCCTTTTTCAATATTCTAACTTTTCAATTCAATAAATATGCCACTAATTAAATCGAAAAAAAGTTCACACAAAACACCTAATTTTTAAATATAATATCTATGAATCTACATAAACAATTAAAAAAGAGATGGATTTAAGATTGATTCATTATGCAATCATACTATAATTGAAAATTACTTGGTCAGTCGATTAATTTTAATATTGGTCAAAAGATCCATCATGATCTTTTATAACATCAACATACTTTTGACATGCATATTTCCTTCTTAATGTGCACTATAATTTTTTGTGATCTAGATCAAAAACCTTCTCAAGATAACCTTTTCTCAAATCTCTATACTTACGATTAACACAAAATTATTGATATAGTACATCATCTTAATTTGAAATCAAATTGATTCTCTAAATTGATAAATTCTATGTACAATTTTCAATATACTCAATCATAGATTCAATGTATGTAAGTCACATAAATTTAATTTCTCTATAATATTAAACATCTCCTTTGTTTTTAAATATTAGCACAAAAAAGTCCTCCAACCAGTTGGCATTTTGTTAGCCTTCACTATTCTATTTAAAAATTTTAATCACAACTAACTTGGCTTATATGTTAAAAGAAATTTTTTTGACGTGCTCGAAGGTCATAGATTATATTCTATTCTGAAAAATATCGACAAGGGAGCGTCAATATTGTTGTTGTACACATTATGTTAAAGTTCAATTTTTATGTTTTTTTTTCTATTTGGATGGCAAACTTGTAATAAGGGGGGCCTTAGTGTTTATAAATAAGGGTTGTAGATTATTTTGGATAGAGTTTTTGGAGATAGAGTTTCTATTTTCCTGAAGGGTGGTTCGATACTCATTCCTCCCCCATGCTAATGTATCCTAAGATGGCTGCTAATATATTTCATACGGTTTCTTCTGATTTTTTTTTTCTTTCCAAATAGGCATACCGTCGATATCATTTTGGTATTAGAGCTTGGGCTGCTAAAACTTGGTACAAGAATCTCCAAGCAAAGTTCAAGCCATAAATTTTCAGTTTGCTGAAAGCATTTTCTTACGTGCCTTTCTTTCTTGTTTTCTTCTGTTGTTGTTTCTCTTGATTTTTTCTTGCTTGTTTGTTCCTTCGGTGGCTGCTCCCATCCCTGGTTTCTAGATTAATGGATTCTTTCGCGTGTTCTTCAAGCCTGGATTCTGTGAATTCCAAAATTTTGAATTTTGTTTGTGCATTGTTGTTTCCTTTTTTGTTCCTGTGACTGTGTTACGACACCTGTATGGGAACCGATCTAGTAGGGAACGATCCAGATCCTCCAACTGGCCAGGCGGGCCCGACGCTTCCACGAGGAGTCGATTGATGGGTTGGTGCGAGTAAAAGGAAGGGAGCGGGGTGCTGCGACAGAAAAAGAAGAGAGCAAAGGGGATCCACGAGGGCCTTAATCACATATTCAAGTAGGAGAAATTAAAGGAGTTCGAGAGGGAAGGCTTGGACGGAAAGTTTTTGAAATGCCGAGAGAGAATTCTATTAAAGGGAGTAACTTAGTGCTTGTTTTTCTTATGCATATTTTGCTGTGGCTGCTGTTTTATTTCTTCTTGTAGTGTTGCTAGCGACGTTTAGGCTGTGAGAAAGTCAATCTACCTCTCAAATAGTAGATCAACCTTGAATCTTGCTTATTTCCTTTGAATTTTGTAAGAGCAGCCTTTCTTTGTGTTTCTTCCGCCTATCTATTGTCATTATTCGTTGTTTGTTTACTGATTTTGGTGCTGAGGCGTATCAAATTGTTATCAAAGTTTTGATCTTGGTGAGATGGCAGCCAAAAAAGTGGATGTGCTAGAAGGAGAGACAAGGCAAATCATATCATAAATGTTCGCCAGCATGGAGGACAGGTTCTCTTCCATTGAAAGTCAGACGGGTGATGGATTTGACAGCATAGGAGAAATGCGAGAGATGATGAAAAAACTCATGGAGATGCAAGACAAGTTTGTGCCGATCACTCCAGTTGCAAATCCTAACCAAGGGTTGATCAGGGAATCATTGGCTAGGTCTTAAGAAAATGGGATAGAGCGAGAAGACACCAAAGAAGAGCTCATCTACCTACAAGAGTATTCCTCTAGGACTTTGAGAGGAGGGGGGCGAAAATTGGAGAAGGGATGGTTGAGGGGCAAGGAAGAGTGCGATGGAGGAAGGAGGGATTCGAGAGTGGAATATGTCTATGACTGGAGGAGAGAGTTCCAACCTAGACACACGGGGGAAATAACAGAGGAAGAGGAGATTTGGGTGGAGATGCAAGGAACAAAAAACTGAAGATGTCATTCTTCGAATGGTAGGATGCACATGGATGAGTGTATCGGGTGGAGCGATACTTTGCAATCAACGGGTTGACTGAGGAAGAGAAGCTCATGACAGTGGCATTATGCTTGGAGGGGAAGGCTTTAGCGTGGTTCCAGTGAATAGAGGCAAGGTATCCAATGCACTCATGAGAGGAATTTAAGGATTGCTTGTTGGAGCATTTCCGGACCATTCGAGAATGAGACATACATGAGCAATTCTATTCTCTGACTCAGGAGAGGACGTTTATAGAATACCGGGAGAAGTTAGAGCTCTTGTCAGAGAGGTTAAGGTGGATATCAACATCAGGATTAGAAGCGAACTTCTTAAAAAGCCTAAAGGCCGACATAAGAGTAGCCATCCGCCCCTTGAGACCGCGAGACCTGAGGTAAATGATGGAGCTCGCTCAAATGATAGATGATGGAGAACAATAAACAGGTGAAGAAGACCGGCAAAGGCGGCAACACCGAAGGATTCTACAAGAGCATCATGACAGCCACAACATCAAGGACCCAGACGGTGTCATTTCAGAAAGAAATGCCGAAGGATAAGAGTACAAAACCCCGTCACGGGGGTAATTTCAAGCATCTTACAAATGCAAAAGTGCAGAAAAAAATAGCCGAAGTATTGTGTTATCGTTGTGATAAGAAATACCCAGGACACCGTTGCAAGGAGCGCGTCCTTTAGATTTTTTTAGTTCATGAGAATAATACAGAGAGTGAGAAATCATAAGAGGAAGCAACGAAAGAGCATTTGCATTTGGATGTGGCGGAGGTGTTCCTTAATTCGATGATGGGATATACTCTGAATCACACCATAAATGTGGGGATGAATCGAGGAACAACCGATTATGGTGCTAGTGGATAGCGGAGCCACACATAACTTTATCTCAAATAAGGTTGTAGACCTGGTGACTACAAGGAGCTTCGGCGTCATGATAAAGACAGGGAAGGTGGAGAAAAGTCGGGAAATTTGCAAGGGGTTGGTTCTGACACTACATGGCTTACATGTGGTGGAAGACTTCCTTTAGATTTGGGCAGCACATGTGATTTTGGGGATGAAGTGGCTGCAAACATTATGAGAGATGAAGTTGGATTAGAAGTCCGTGACAATGGGAGTTCCAAGTGGAGGGTAGGAAGGTGGTGCTAAGAGGAGATACTAGCTTATGCAAAACCATGGTGTCTCTCAAACCATGGTCAAGTCATTCGGGGAGCAAGATTGGGCTACTTGGCGGAGTGGGAGAGCATTAAAGAGATTTGAGATTCAGAGTTGACAGAGTTTCTGGAAGGGGTCCGGTAGCACCTACAGCAGTTTACGGTGTCTTCCAGTAGCCAAACAGGTTACCTCCTCCCGGACAGCACGAGCACGCTATTACGTTGAAGAAGGGTGTTTCTCTCATCAGCGTCAAACCATACAGTTACCTCTCAGATTCAGAAGAATGGAATACAAAAACTGATCCGAGCGATGCTCGAAGCTGTAATTATTAGGCCTAGTGGGAGTCATTTCTTCAGTCTCATCCTATTGGTGAAGAGAAAATATAGTAGTTGGAGATTCTGCGTGGACTACTGGGCTTTGAATAATGAAACAGTGTTGGACAAGTTTCATATTCTTGTGATAGATAAGTTGCGAGATGAGTTTTCTGAGGCAGTCATTTTCTCAAAAATTAATCTTTAAGTCAGGGAACCGTCATATCAGGATGAATCCAACGGATGTGCACAAGTAGGGCTGTCAAAAAAGCTCGTTGTTCGTGAACAATTCGTGTTCGGTTCGCCAAGAAGTTCGTGTTCGATTCGTTCGATAAGCAAACGAGACGAACACGAACAATTTTTTTCGTTTGGTTTGTTAAACAAACCAAACACGAACAGTGATGTATTCGTTCGTGTTCGGTTCGTTATTGTTCGAAATATAAAATAATTTAAAATAATTATATATAAAAAATTTATGATATTTTAAAAATAATTATATATTATAAAAATTTATCATATTTTAAGTAATTAAACTTCTATAAATTATAATATATGATAAATTATTAATAACAATAATAATATTATAGTATTAATTATATTAATATAAATATTATAATATTATAATTAGTATACTATACTATATATTAAAATAAAACCCTAAACAAAACCCTAAACGCCTTATTCGGTTTGCTTCATTTTAAGGAATTATGGATTATCAGATGTGTACGGAGTACCTGATTAATTTGCTTCATTTTGAGGAAATATGCTATCAAAGCTAGGGCTGTAAAAATGTTTATTGTTCGCGAACAATTCTTATTCGGTTCGCCAGGAAGTTCATGTTCGATTCGTTCGATAAACAAATGAGACGAACACGAGCAATTTTTTTTCGTTCGGATTGTTAAACGAACCAAACATGAACAGTGATGTGTTCGAACATTTCAAACACGAACACTAGCTCTGTTCGTTCGTGTTCGGTTCGTTTACACCCCTATGCACAAGACAACACTCAGGACACATGAAAGACATCATGGGTTCTTAGTGATGTCGTTTGGCCTCACCAATACCCTGGCGACATTTCAATTCCTCATGCAAAGAGTTTTTCAACCTTATCCCCGAAATGTCCAGATTTTTTTTTATGATATTCTGATCTACAGTCGTACGGAGACAGAGCATGATAGTTCTGGAGACGTTACGAGAGTCCCATTTGTATGCTAACTTGAAGAAATATTCTTTTACATAGTTACAGGTGAATTACCTATGACATGTGGTGACCAGAATGGGGGTAGTAGTGGATCAGTCCAAGATCGAGGCTATGATTGATTGGCTCTTACCAAGCAATTGAAGGAGGAGAGGATTCTTGGAACTCACGAGCTACCACTGAAAGTTCGTGAGAGGATATGGCACGATAGCATGACTCGTTGATGGAGCAGTTGCGAAAAGAAAATTTCAACTGGGGGGAAGCAACAACGCAGGAATTTGAACATCTGAAAAGGGTCATGACTAGCGTACCAGTATTAGCACTTCCAGATTTCAGTAAACAATTTATGGTGGAGACGGATGTGTCAAGATAGAGATTAGGAGCAGTGCTCGTATAAGATCAACAACCAATTAGCTACTTTAGCCAGGTTCTTATGGTCAGAGCGAGGCTAAGGTCAGTATATGAACGGAAATTGAAGGTCGTTGTCTTGGCCATTCAGAAATGGCGACCCTACCAGTTGAGACGACATTTTTTGTCAGGACATATTAGAGGAGTTTAAAGTATCTTTTGAAGCAGCGGGTGGTGACTGTGAAGCATTAGAGATGGTTATCCAAGTTACTGGGGTATGATTTCAATATTCACCACCGGCCGAGATTGGAGAACAAGACAGTTGACGCATGAACCCAAATAGATAGCCTGATCATTACACTTGGTCCTATATTGTGAAGACTTGAGATAGGAGAGCAAAAGGGATGAGGAGCTGAGGAAGATAAGAGTATTTACTATAGGATCCGTATAATCTTCACGGATATGCATTGAGGGGGCAACAAATGCTCCACTAGGGGCGATTCGTGCTACCCAAGGTGTCGGAGTATATTCCCAGGTTATTACAAGAGTTTCATAACAGTGCGATCGGAGGACACTCAAGGGAGCAAAAGACCTACAGTCATTCGACGACAGAGCTTTATTGGGTGGGGATACACAGAGATATGGAGGACATGGTGGCAAAATGTGATGTGAGCCAGCGACCCATGTACTTGACCACAACACCAAGAAGGTTAATACAACTATTAACATCACCGGGGAAGGTTTGCGAAAAAGTGATGATGGACTTTATCGAGGGGTGGGTTGTCACGGTCAAAAAGATTCTCGATGATCATGGTGGTTGTGGATAGCTCAAGGATGCACATTTCATTCCCCAACGACATCCCTACACTGCGGTCTTGGTCGCAGCAGTGTTTATCTGGAAAGTAGTTCGTATGCACGATGTGCCGGAATCGATTGTATTAGATAGGGAAAAGATATTCCTCAACCACATCTGGAAGGAACTATTTAAGTTGCAAAGGACGGTCCTTAAAAGAGGCACCACATATCATCCTCAGATTGATAGGCAGACAGAGGTGGTCAGCAGGAGTGTGGAGACATATCTGCATTGTTTTGTATCTGATACACCGAAGCTATGGGCTAAATGGATTACTTGCGTTGAATATTGATATAATACTTCGTACAACACCACAACACAGACAACCACTTTCAAGATATTGTATGGGCAGGATCCACCTCACTTGAAACATTATGGGCATGGTACCAAACTGGTATCCAACATCGATCGGTACTTGGAAGAGAGGGACAGGATACTAACAGAGCTTAAGAGGCATTTACTGAGAGCTGACCAAATCATGAAGAGGATGGCGGACGAACACAGGAGAGAAGTGCAATTTGAATCAAGAGACATGATCTACTTGAAACTAAGATCATACCGACAGAAGAAATTGACCCGGAGGAGAAGCGAGAAACTGTCACTGCGATACTTTGGGTCTTATGAGTAGATGACACATATGGGAGCAGTGGCCTACCATTTGAAGTTACCACCATTGTTTGCATTGCACCCAGTCTTCCATGTATCACAATTGAGACGTGTGACTGGAGATCACTTGGAAGTGATTATAAAGCCACTAGAGATCGAAGGATTGCACCGATGAGTGGGGGGAGCTAAGGAGATAGCGGTGAAGTGGAAAATTTTGCCAAACTATGAAGCCACATGGGAGCCTTACGAGGTGATCCACAAGCAATTTCCATCTTTTCACCTTGAGGACAAGGTACGTCTTTGGGAGGGAAGTATTATTATGCCGCCTAAATGTGAACCGGTTCAGGAGGGACCGGTCCAACATCCTCCAACCGACCAGGCAGGCCGGATGCTTCCACGAGGTGTCGAGCTGTGCGTTCCTGCAATAGAAAAAGAAAATGAGTAAGGTCCCGCGACATAAAAAGGAAGGGAGCAAAGAGGATCCACGTGGCCTTAATCACATATTCAAGGAGAAATTAAAGTAGTTTGGGAGGGAAGACTTGGAAGGGAAGTTTTTAAAATACCAAGAGAGAATTTTATTAAATGGAGTAACCTAGGGCTTATTTTTTCAAGCATATTCTTCTTGTGCTGTTTCGAGCGAGGTCTAGGGTGTGGGAGAGTCGATCTACCTCTCGAATAGTAAATCAACCTTGTATCTTGCTTATTTCCTTTAAATTTTGTAAGAGCAGCCCTTAGTTGCGTTCCTTCCACCCATCTATTGCCATTCTTCGCGGTTTGTTCGTTGATTTAGGTGTTGAAGTATATCACATTGTTGATTCAAATTGGTAGCAAATTCATGACACTGAGTCTTCTAGATCTTCATGGTTGTGCTGCTCCTTCACCACCCTCCTTTTCTCTACAATTTTTCAGTGAAATAACATGCCGCCACGAAGACATGCTGCAAGAACCAATCAAGAACTCGTTATGGAAGGTTTACGACAGGAGAACTGGAGGCTTCAAGAAAGAATAGTTGTTCTTGAACAACAAAATTTTGAAGAACATGAAGTGGATCAAGAAATCAAAATTCTTGAGGAAGAAGATGAAAACATGTTTCATCCAGAATCCTCAAGTTTGGATGGGTTTGAAGGCCTGGTGTAGGAATCACCGTGTATACATGTATATGATCAGCCCATGTATGATGAGGAGAAATGTGTTGGAATTCCTAGAGTAAAAAGTTTATGTGATGATGTTCGGTGGTGCAATATGATGGAACTCATTGCGAAAAACATTCAAATTAGAAGGTTCCTTCTATCACTAGTGAAGTATATGATTATTTAACCTCTACGCAATCCAAATTATCGTTGAATGATCAGTTTGATAATGATGGCAAGAAGATTGTCTCTATGCATATTCGCTCAAGTGCGACTGATTTTTTTTGTCATACAACTACAGTTGCAACTGCAACTACACAAAATGCAGCCAAATCCAAATTTAGTGTTGTTGACGCAAATAATTCAGCTCTTGGTAGATCTGCAAATGTTCAATTTGGTTCTAGTTGAGATTGAAATGATGAGGACAGTAGACTTGGTATAGAAATCCAATCATTTCTCACAGATTTTGGAGACTATGGTGACTTTTATGAAAATGATGTGCTAAATTTTGGTGAGCCACCAGGAACCACCGAGTCTCAAGTCATTGTATTTCCATCAGTTGATTGTGGTGATATCAGTGGTAGTCCTCGCACAATTGGGATCGATAGCCTTGGGAAGAGAATTTCAACTCTAGGTCTTACATCTTCAGATAAATTTAACCATCTTCAAATTTTATGGAGGATAGTAATGCTACTAAGGAAGCTAAGTCACTTGTTACAATAACTCATTCTTTGGTATCATACACTGAAAAGTATGACAATTCGACCAAAGTCAAAGCGATGGTGTCATTTCCTCATGAATATACGACAATTGAAATATTTACAAGTGAATTCAGCATTTCGACTTATCAGGTTCTAAAAAGTTTGAAACTTCGCTCATACCCTCACAACACCGCCTTCTCCTTCAATGTCCGATAGGAAGGAAGGCTTTAAAAATCTTCTAAATTAAAACTTAGAATTGACATGTAAATTATAAATCCTCATGGCCAACTTGGGAAAGTATACACACTTGTGAAAAGTGCGCCTAAAAAGAGCAATAAAAAATTGTTCAATGCTATCTTGCATTCCAATAAAGGACAAAAACCGTTGTCTCCTTTTGTGATGAATTCATCCATTGGGACTGCAGATATAAAATGATAATACATTTGAGGCAGAACATCTTCTCGTCCATGGAGACTGCTTGCTACTGAAATTGAGTGCATAATATTCCTGGTTGTTATGTGCGAGAATCGGCACATTTTATTATCTTTTAACAACAGAGTTCCCATTGGTTTGAATAAGCGAAGTATGCTATGCTTAATTTGATTTCATTTGATACTATTGGATACCTGAAGTAATTCCCACCAAACATGAAGAAAAGATGACATATATGCTACCTGTCAGAATTGCAGGTGAAGTTTATACTAGAAGGTTGGATGCGCTGGCAACTGGATCTGATGGTGTTTGGCGTCCAGTCAGTGTTCCCAAAGGGGTGAAGCTTTCTTCACCATCTTTGTCGCATAATTTCACAAAATAAAAAATCTTTGGTTTTCATGGGCAAAGGCAACCTTTTAAAAACTTCTTAATGCAATTGACCTACTTGTTCAACAATTTGCTTCTCCTGATGATATTTCCCAAGATATGGATGATATCGATGGTTCCTATTCTTGCATTAGAGGAGCAACAGAGGCAGGGATTCTCTTGCGACCCTTCCGCTTGTTCTTGGACAGTAATAATTGACAAGGTAAACGCAGAAATCATTCAGGAAGGATCTATATTATCAGGCACCAGAGCACTCTCCAGAAAAGGTTGCTCTATGCATAACATTTGGAATTAAAGAATCATGCAGTGAGTACAACAATTTGAATTTTGCACCAAATCTATTTCTAGTTCCTTGGAACCTTTAAATCTCATGAATGCAACCAACAGTCTCGAAGAACTTTCTTTGCTTGTAAAAATGTACTCGTGTTCTTCTATATCAATCTGATGATTGGTGTGTTTTCAAATATTCTTGCTTGGGCGAATTTGAGTATTGCATAAAGTTTAAATCAGTAGAGGAACAATGTTTACAACTTAATGAACACCAACCTAAGATTTCTTCATATGTCAACGATCTTGACCTATAAGCTATGGCAGATGTTTGGATCACCGATCTTGACCAACCCGGGGATTAGAACGACTCAATTATTTTCAATGTCTCCAAGTCAAAATTGGAAACCCAAGTCGAATTTTCTCCAATCTCAAGAGAATGACACGGGAGCCTTAGTACTACTAATGTCCGCATTATGTTAAAGTTCAGTTTTTATGTTTTAGTTATCTATTTTTTATGTTTTTTTCTATTTGGATGGAATCCGTGTAATAAAGGGGCCTTAATGCTTATAAATAAAAGTTGTAGGCTATTTCAGATAGGCAATTTTTGGAGAGAGATTTTTGTTTCTATTTCCTTTAAGGATGGTTCGATACTCATTCCACCCTCTTACTACTGTATCCTAAGGTGGCTCTCAGTTGGTGTTTTTTGCCGATATATTTCTTACAATTCCCTTTCTGATTTTATGTTATTTCCAAATGGACATATTGTTGATATCACAATACAATTTAGTTTGGCAGCAGCCTTTTAGGCATTTGTAACGAACACAACTAGCAAGTGGAACCTTGAGCAGGGAACTAAATATGTGCGCCTTGATGGAACACGCCAGAAAAACCTTGAAATCTCCCTTAGAACTTATTGATATAGATGATAAGCAAGAGTGAATGAGTGTTATGAAGATGTAATGGAAGAGGAACAAAAAAGGAAATAGAGTTATCAAATCAGAAGCGATGGAAGAGTGCAGGAGGGTGTTAGCGGAAAGGTTAATGGAGATTACTTCAAGATAAAGAAAAGGACGGGATATGATAAGTTCGAAATGGGGTTTAGGAGCACGCGATGCACAAATTAGAAAAAGTCAAAACAAAAAGAAAGAGAAAAAAAAAAGAACTTGATCAAATTTTAAATACATTTTTCAAATCATCAAAGGACATTCAATAGGAGCAGATGGGGCTATATAAAAAAAAACCTGAAAGTACAATGGACAAAATAAAAATACCATAAAATAAACTGACTAAAAATCATAAAAAAATGACATCAAAATTTAATAGGCATAAGCATGACAGTTATAAAAATAAATTACATCACTCTACCTCTGCTCACAGACACATTAGTTCTTAATGTTTGTCATTATTTCCATTGCCGTCATAATAAAAAAACTAAACCCTCAACATTATCAAGATACACCCAAATAAAACCAACTTGTTGCTTCTGCCACAACCCCTACTTTATTAAATGGATAAAATATCGTAAAAAGAAAATGATATCTAAATGTAACGTGCATAAGCATGACAAAGTCATAAAAATAAATTATATATACCTCCCTCTTCTCAAAGATACCATTAATCTCTTAATGACCATCATTTCTCCATTGCCATCACAATAAAAAAATCATGCCCTCAACATCATAGTGACACCCAAACAAAACAACTTGCTGCGTTTACCACCACCCCTACTTTATTAAATGATCCTGCTTTGCTCCCTCTCCAAATCAGGAACTACCATTGCCATCACTATGAAGCCTAGCTCCCATAGTTCTTCTAATTGTTGATCCCTAATCTCAGAGTGGCCCTCACTATCACACCAAGATCTAACCACCTACGCCTTTGTTATTTTCCTCTTCAATCACAATTCTTCCTACATGCTCTTGCTAACAATAATGTCAAGACGCGAACTGAAGATATCTGATTTAGTCTAGTCCAGTTTCACCTAAGAGTTGTTTGCACCCCTAATCATACATATAAATAAATAACAGCAAATATGACGCATTTTAAGAAAATGATAACATGGGCATAATTATAATATCGATTAATGAAACTCCACACAATACAACATAAAATGCAGGAAAGAAAAAAAATCAATGAACTAGAAAAAAGATGAGCTAGAAGATGTGAAGAACAAAACTGGAAAGGATAAACTCTTGCCCATGATGAAAGAAGATTAAATAGACCCTACAAAACTTATAAAACTATGGAAATGATTTGAAATAGTAAAGAGCAATGAAATATGGATAACATTAATAATAATAGATAAAAAATCATATTCGTTTACCACAATTATGAATAAATAGTATACCATATCTCAACATAAGAATATTTAAAAAAATGAAAAAAAAAGGTAAATTGCCCAAGAATAATTAAAGCGCTTGCATGAAAGGCAAGGCTTTCTGCCCAAATAAAAGCGCTTAAGGCAAAGCACCTATCACTAAATTCAAGTGTGTATAACATTGAATCACTAGAAGTTAAGTGGAGAATTTTCTTTCCAAAAGCACCTCAGCAACAATAAATGATTTTAGTCTTTTAAACAAGAGAGGTTCAAATCTGCCACAAATGCTAGTTTATATGAAATTATTCATACATGTGTCATGGTGGCAGTGTAATAGTGCTATGCAATTTGCAAGTTCAAAGGATGCATTACATTAGAAAGATGTGTAGTTTCATAAAAAAGATGAAATTAATAGAATCATCAGTGAGTTTCAAGGTATGTGATACCAAATAATGAGACCAAAACAATTACTATAAGCCAAGTAAATTCTGGTATAAAATAGCTTAAACTTTTAAGATATAATTGGTTAAAACTTAGGAAATCATAACCAAATAAGAATAGACTATTAATGCATGAATTTGTACTACAACTAATTACAAGCAAACATCCTAGCCTATAAAATAAGTTTTAACGAAATTGAGAAGAAAAAATGATTTTATTACATGGTTTCAATCTAATTCAGAAGCTCTAAGGTTTTGAATTGATTGCATGTCAGCTCTAATTTTTTGCTATTATAATCGAAACTGCTTTCATAAGGGAAATACAAAAAACTAAAAATAGAAAAGACGGGTAAGATAATATTAGCTCTCAAAACCAAAAGCGTATCATGATCTGACAACAATTAACTCGGAAATTACATCGCATGAGAAACAATTATATAGCTCCTACAATCAAACAAAGTAAGCATCTGAGGCCTAGCTTTAGAATGAGAAAACTCTCAAGGTAGCCTCAGAGCTTTAAACAATTAGAATAAATATTTAACATATTTAGCCAAATTGTACAGAAGAAGAAACAAACATGGCATCGACAAGTCCTAAAAATAGGAAATAACATTTGAATGATCTATTTTCCATCATTATTCTTGCAAAAACTTTTATCAACCAAACCATGTAATCTATATCTTACATAAAACAGAGAAAGAAAGAACTTCACAAGAACAACATTTATAGAAGTTAAAATTTTAATCATAATCTTAAATAATAATACAAGAATGCTAGTGAGATGAAATAAAGTAGTAACAGGATAAGCTTGAGCTGGGATTTTAAAGGTTTACAGCTAAAGACCAATGGATGAAAAGGCCAGTTTCAACAACCTACATATTTCAATGCTCTAAAATAGTAGCTAACAATTATCCAATTATACAGTAGACTATACTAATAACTTAAACACAAGTCTCTCCAGGATAAGGTTGCGTGCACTAATAAGCTTCATGCATTGGATACTTAGTTACTACATAGTAGCTCAAAATTTAAAGTGGACTAGGCTAGTATTCCAATCCTAATTTACATGGACTAAAATGCAAGTTTATTTTCCAATTTGGACTACTCTAGTATTTTAGATTTCAATTCAATTTATAATAAAAAAAATGTTCATATGTCAATAATTATGTCTTAAATCAGTTGGTTTAAACTAAGGCTTCATTTAGGACAACTTCTGGCTGTTTTAGTAGTAGCTAAAGGAATCTATAAAAAAGACTAAAAAAAAAACTATGCATATTTGCATGATAACTTTTCACTCTTTTTACAAAAATTTGCCTTAAAAATTGCTTTTACAAATCATAACAAATGGGAAAGCAGCCTTTAACAACAAAAGAAAAATAATTCACACCGAACAGCACCTAAGAAGCCAATGAAGAACTTTAATGGAGGTCTCCAAACAAGTTGTGATTAGATAGTGGCTTCCAAATCATTCAACATAAAAAGTGTTATGCACACTATATAATGTAGGATTGTCAACAAATCCCACATTGTGAAATAACTCAGGTTTTTAGCCAGTTAAGAAATTCCTGTTTTATTCATTTGTTAATTGGACTGATACTAAACGATTATTTCGAACTCATTTGTTTAATGACTTGAACAAACACTGTCGTGTCGGTCCCAAGCCCGGATGTGAAAAGTGGAGGGTTGCGTTAGGTAGTCGACAGTCTGTGTAAAACTTGTCGAAAAAAAATCATGACATGAATCTTTTTCATCATTGTGTAAGTGTTAGGCGTCCCTGAAGTGACGCGTCGTATGGCTCGAATAAAGTGGAAAGTGTGCAGAGGCCGCTACACTGTGCGGCGCAGATGTAGTGTCAAATAAACAAGAGTTCCCACATTATGAACGGATGCGGGTAAAGAAATTAGTCCATGATACTAGTATTAGAATAAGATCTTGGAATGTAGATACTCTCAATGATAAATTAATGGAATTGGTTGATATTATGATTCATAGAAAGATAAATATCTCATGTATTCAAGAAACTAGATGGATTGGAGAAAAAGCTAAGGAGATTGATAACTTAGGTTTTAAACTATGGTTTTCGGGTAAGAGTCGTACTAGAAATGGTGTAAGTGTAATTATAAATAAGAGTTTGAAATATAATGTTGTAAAAATTAATAGAGTTGGAGATAGAATTATAACATTTAAGATTATTATTAATACTAAGATTTTTAATATTATAAGTACTTATGCTCCTCAAGTATGTTTAGATATAGGCTCCAAAGATAAATTCTGGAATGATTTCAAAGACTTAATACGCATGATACCTCTTGATGAACAAATTTTTATTGGAGGAGATTTAAATGGACATGTCAGTAGAGCGGTAGAAGATTTTAGAAATATTCATGGTGGCTACAGTTATGGAGCGATTAATGAAGAAGGTAGAGTCATTTTAGATTTTGTTTTAGCGTATGATCTGATTACTATTAATATTTTATTCAAGAAAAGAGATGAGCATCTTATTATTTATAAGAATGGATCTAATAAAACACAAATTGATTATTTTCTTATGAGAAGAAGAGATCGTCGAGATTGTAAGGATTGTAAGGTCATTCCAAGTGAGAAATTAAGTACCCAACATCGATTATTAGTTCTAAATTTTAAGATGAAGAGTTGTAAAATAAAGAATACTAGGATTCAACATCGTAAAATTAAATGGGGTACTTAAAAACACAAATAAAATTATTTTTACGAGTAAAATTCAAATTCAAACATTTGAGATATTCATGAAAACGCAAATGCTATGTGGGAAAAAGTAACTAATACTATTAAACAAGTGGTAAAAAATGTACTTGGAGAATCAAAAGAAAAAATTTTTATAAATAAAAATACTTGGTGGCAGAATAATAATGTGCAAGAAAAGATAAAATATAAGAAGTTATGTTATAAAAATTGATTTGGTTGTTCATGAAAACGCAAATGCTATGTGGGAAAAAGTAACTAATACTATTAAACAAGTGGTAAAAAATGTACTTGGAGAATCAAAAGAAAAAATTTTTATAAATAAAAATACTTGGTGGCAGAATAATAATGTGCAAGAAAAGATAAAATATAAGAAGTTATGTTATAAAAATTGATTTGGTTGTAAAAGCGTAGAGAACTGGGAAAGATATAAAATGGCCCGTAAGAGTTTAAAAGAATAATCTATGACGCTAAAAATTCGGCTTTTAGTGATCTTAATAACATGTTAGATACTAAGAAGAGTGAAAAATATATATATAAACTAGCCAAACAAAGAGAAAATAGAAGTAAAGATTTAACTCAAGTAAACTGTATTAAATATGAAAATCAAAGTCTTTTTCTTAGAAAAAGATATTCAACATAGGTGGGTGAGTTATTTTGATAAACTTTTTAATAAGATCGACCTTAGTGATCTTAATATCGTTAATAATAATAAAATATTTCATTTTTATCGTTGCATTAGTAGAAAAGAAATTGAGGAGGATTTAAAGAAAACCAAGGGTGGAAAGACTATAGGACCAGATGAATATCCCAATTGAAGTGTGGAAATGTTTAGGTGATTTGGGGGTTTCATGGCTTACTAAAATTTTTAATATTATTTTAAAAACTAAAAGATGTGTGAGTGGAGCAAGAGTATTTTGGTCCCCATTTTTAAGATAAAGGGGATGCACTAGAGTGTACAAATTATAGAGGAATTAAATTGATGTGTCATGCTTTAAAATTATGGGAGAGGGTAATTGAACATAGGTTAAGACGTATTACCAAGGTTTCTCATAATCAAATTGGATTTATGTTGGGCAGGTCTACTATGGAAGCTATATATTTATTGAGAGGTTTGATGGAGAAGTACAGAGAAAATAAAGAGGATCTACATTTGATTTTTATTGATTTAGAAAAAGCTTATGATAAAGTTCATAGAAATGTTCTTTGAAGAGTCCTTGAGAAGAAAGGCGTTGATATGACTTATATTCAAGTCATTAAAGATATGTATACTAGAGCCGTTACATGTGTTCGAGCTAAAGGAGGATTGACCAAATATTATACTATTTCTGTTGGTTTACATCAGGGATCAGCTTTAAGCCCATATCCTTTCGCTTTATTTATGGATGGTCTTACTGGACATTTACAAGAGGATGTACGTTGTTGTATGCTATTTGCTGATGATATCCTTCTCATGGATAAAACGAGAGAAAAAGCACAGGAAAAACTTGAATTGTGGAGATCTACATTGGAGTCTAAAGGTCTTCGTTTGAGTAGAACTAAAACTGATTGCATGGAATGTAATTTTAGTAATAGTAGCTCTAGTGACAGAAGTGTAACTTTGGGTAATCAAATTATTAAAAAGGTGTGAACGATTTAGATATCTCGGGTCCATTGTTCAAAACGATGGTGATATAGATGGGGATGTTAATAGTAGAATTCAGGTTGGTTGGTTGAAGTGAAGGAATGCGTCCGGACTATTGTGTGGTAGAAAAGTATCGCTTAGACTGAAAGGAAAATTTTATAAGATCGTGGTGAGACCTGCAATGCTCTATGGTACTGACTGTTGGCCTTTAAAAGAGAAGCATAATGCTAAGTTAAGTGCTGCTGAGATGAGAATGATTAGGTGGATGAGTGGCTTTACACTTAGAGACAAAATGCGAAATGAATATATCTGTAATAGGGTTGGTGTTGCACCAGTGACGGACAAAATTAGATAGAGTCGCCTTAGATGGTTTTTTCACATTAAACGTCGACCACCTGATGATCCATTTAGGAGAGTAGATGTTCTAGATTCAACTTATGTTAAGAAAGGTAGAGGTAGACCTAGGAAGGCTTGGGCTTATTGCATAAAAAAATGATCTTAATTTATTAGAATTAAATGAAAATTTGACACTAAATAGGACGCAATGGAGAAAAAAGATTCATGTAGCCGACCCCACTTAGTGGGATTAAGGCTTGTTGTTGTTGTTGTTGTTGTTGTTTAATGACCTGAACACAGCCAGTGACTTATTCAATCATACTGAGCTTGTTATAGATGCATGCATACTTTAAATTATATATTAATAATTTTCTTTTTTAGATTTATTTACTGGTTTTTACATAAGTAGAATAAATTCTATCATGTTCAACTTAGTTCGGAATCGACTTGTGTTCAGCTCGAAGTAGAACGAGCCGAATACAAACATGATGTTCATGAACAATTCCAAATAAATGAAAATTCTAACAACCTAAACAAAACATATGGCAAGCCCAGTCAAGTTCAGCTCATTACAAATGATTCAACCTCAGGTAACCTAAATTAAAATCAATCTTTTCCTACAAATTTATTAAAATTTAACAACAGAGCTATAATACTACTACGGGATATAAAATCCAACACCACGAGTACCATCAAACCATATCGACCACCAAAATGTCCCCAAATTCCCAATTTCAAAAACGAAACAGACAACTATGATAATCTTCATAACTATTTTGAATAATGTAACATGTTTTCACGTTTTCCTTAGCTCTTGTGCACCGTAAGAAGATTGGGATCCACGGAAAATCTTTTATTTCCAAGACCCTCATCACTCTACTTGAGCACGATCCAAATATGAATTTATGCTACTTTGCAGAAAAAAAATAATAATAATAAATTAAAAAAAAAAACTTTAAAACTGGAAATCACTTGCGTCGGTTGTGTAAATCAATTTACTAAGTTAATATCAACATCTGTGCACAGACCTATAAAAAGACAAAATATAAGATCCATTACCAAGATTCCTCTAACGAGTGGTGAATGGAAAGATCAAAAGAAACAAAGGAAGGGAAAACGGTACACGTAAGATTGAGAGAGAGAAACTGACCGCCATTAGAGCCTTAAAAGGGATTCAGTAGTCTGTGCGAGTGACCAGAGATTGACAACACTCAGAAGCTTGCTTGCGCGGCTTCAGATCGCTATCACCGTCGCCGGCGCAAGGGCGAGAGAAGCGAGGGTTAGCAAAGGTGCACAGACCCAAAGACAGACGCAAATTTAAATGAAGATTTACATTCATACCACTCGACTAAATTTTATGTATTTACATAACTAATACCTAAATTTCAAATTTTACATACATACCATCATTTCTACATATGAAAAAAATGTACTTTACTTTTTTTTTTTAAAGGATATCTTTATATAATAAAAAATTGAATAAAAAGTAATAAATAAAATTTGGGTATTACACACTTATATATATATATATATATATATATATATATATATATATATATATATATATATATATATATATATATGAGAGAGAGAGAGAGAGAGAGAGAGAGAGAGAGAGAGAGAGAGAAATTTAGGGTTTGAAGTGTGGAAATGCCTCTTATCATATGAGCTTCAATTTGTTTTCAATTATTTTCTTAAGGTTGTATTGTTTGATATATTTAAAATTGATGCATTTTGGATTGATAAGAAAATTTGGAATACAATATTTGAGAAATGTGCATTTTATTTGCGAAAACACGACAATGACAATGGCTGGTGAGTGATGATGGTTGATAGTGATCTTCGAGCTCATAAGTTATTGGCAATAATCGTTTATGAGACAGTTTAGGTTAAGCGCTGCGAGTTTCCTTTTATTTGAAATTTACCTGATTTTGAATAATTTTAGTGTTGTAAAAAGAAACATTATAAGATATTCTCACGCTGCTAAATCAATATTTTGTTTCCAACTAAACATAAAAAAAAATCAAAACTTATATTTATTTTATTTTAGGCATAATATAGACATCCAAATATTCTTTTAAAGGGAAAAAATTGTACATGTAGTGGACAAGTTTCTTAACCCATTTTCTTCTTAACTTTTTTATTAAAAAAAGTGTAATTATTTTATTGGACAACTCTAACATTAAAATTTTTAAAATGAAAATAAAATTATTAGTTTATCTTAATTATGTGCCAGCATGATAACATTATGATTATTTAAATATTTAAAATTTTTTTCAAAGGGATGTCTTATTTTCATTATTTAATGTGTTGAGTTTGTTTGCATGATATGTTTTTTTTGTTTAATGCAATGAGTTACTTACATTTTGCACAGAAGAAAATTCCATACATGAAGTCATTACTCTAACTTTCTTATGTGAAAAATGCATATACTCTTGTATGCAATTATATTCTACGTGTATAGTTGAGTTCCTTCAGATTAAGCCTAAAGTAAAAGTCACAAGCTGTAATTTAATAACAAGATATCTCGAGCTTTATTCGGTAGTCAACAGTTCAACATGTGCTAACCTTAATAAGCTTAACAACTTAGGGTCCGTTTGGGATGGCTTGTGCGTTTTAGGATAAATGATTTATCTTGAAATGCGGTCTGCCGGTCGACCGTGTGGTTCGACCCGTGGCCTTCGTTTAGTGTAAAAACCCAACCGTGTTTTCGGATAAGTTGCCAAAATACACGATCTAAACGGTACTGCGGCATTTTGAAAAATGCCCCCGCACTCATAAGCTGCCCCAAACAGGCCCTTAATCTCATCAATTTGACAGATGCCAAATAGAGCCGATTATATTCAAAGGATTATCTCCTAACAAACAAATGATCGGGAATGACAATGTAAAATATGTCAAACATATTAGGCAATTGAAATGGATTGCTAACTGATCGTGTTTGACTTGATGTAATTAGGTGCTCCGCTATGAAATCTCTTTCAACTAACTTTAGAATAAATTATTTTTATTATATAAATTTTAATTAATGTCAATAAGTTCTCATATATTTTTCAAAGTGTGAATCTCATTCTTCAACAATATGAAACAAAACATTTAGCGAGGAGACTGCATACTCAACACACTTATAGTCTCACTCTTATTGCCCAAGGGCATGTGCATTTTTATGTATATATATAAATATTATTCTACATGTATCCTTCATAATTCAAAGTTTTATCTATCAAATTTGGTGAATAGTCATCGCTGCAGCTTATCCAAACTTATTCGAATAAGCTGTACTTATTCCGATAATCTGACGATAGTGATCGATCCGAATAAGTTGTCTGTCTGTTTGGTTTGAGCGTTTGGAAAACAGCTGATTTGCAGCTGTTTGTGGATAAATGACTGTTACGCCCCTGAAATGAATAAGTTGTTAAGTTGTTTGGTTATTGCGGTTTCGAAACAGATTTTTTGCAGCTGTTTACAAAAAAATAACAAATTCTACTGCTTTTTAGGGCCATTTGTAGACATAGCACACAATTTGTATGTCTTTATATATCACACGCCTAAACTCTACTCAATATCACATCAAAAATACGACAATAGGAGGTTCCAAACGCGAATTCTAACATTCCAAAAGTACAACTAACATCGATAAAAGTAAAGTGACAACATTTATAAATTATCAATATGAGATTTTAGCCACACCAAACTACCATGCTTCCTATACTTTTGCCAAAAAAAAACAAGCAAAGCTTTCAAGTTTTCACATATAAGCCACCCAAACTTTTCAAATTTTCGAAAATGAGTAGGTGGTAGAGATGTAAATACAGGAACAGTGGTATGCATGTAAAACTTCCCATAAGTCAGCTGCAATAGATTAGAAGAAGGCTCTTCAAGAAATGTGAAGGAAGCGAAATATTCTGAAGAAAGCAATCTCATGCCTCTGTTGGGCCTAATCCACAATCTAGAACAAGATATATAGGCATTTTTTTCACATTGGTTCAACTAACATAAAAAAATATTTTACACATGTATGCACGCACCGTTTCAGTCCAGATTAGAGAGGTTAAGCTTGAATTTTACATTCAATAAGGGCAAAACGATAGGTTAAGCTCGGATCGGAGAGGGAAGAGGGTGGGAATGGTGGAGACGCATCATTGGTGGACGGGAAGGAGGACATCGGTGGAGGGAGGAGAGCGAGAGGAGGGAGGAGATCACCCTTACGCTTAGGGTTCTCGAGAAATGGTGGACGGGAAGGAGGAGAGCGAGAGGAGGGCGGAGAGGAGATGGGGCGAAATTTTTACCTGCCGAGAGCGACGGGAGCGAAGGCCGAGAGCGACGGGAGCGACGGGAGCGAAGGCCGAGAGCGACGGGAGCGAAGGCTGGAGAGCGACGGGAGATCTAGCTCGACGAGAAAAGGGAGGGTATCGCGATAGAAGAGGGCAGCGCTGTAATAGCAAGCCATGCGAACGCGGAACGTACCCTGAGGGCCGCGATTGGTGTTTAGTTTAAATTGGAGAACGCTGTTTTCAAGCGTTTTCAAAAAAACATACAAAACGCGCGAACCAAACACTACAGCGGCGTTTTCAAAAACACCGCCGCAGTTATAAGCTGTCCCAAACGGGCCCTAATCAGAGATAAAAGCACTTTTACCATTCTTCAAAATATTCAATATTTATTTCAAATTATGAAGCCAAGAAAGAAGGATAAAAAAAGAATATTAACAAATAAAACACAAGAATTTTATATAGGTCGACTCAAGTAATGGTTTAAGCTTGTCATTTTTGTAGATAACATTATTGAATACTTTTTTGTTCTATCACATGACATTCTAGACCAGTCTCTTCGTGTCCACTCTTGAACTTATCCTTCCATTTTGTGATGGGGCGAGAAAGCTATTCTTGCCTTGATGTTCTGAGTAGCCACTTCTAGTTAGGAATGTAAACAAGTCCAACATGAGAGAGCCCGTGCTTAGGTTTTGTTCAACTAGTTAAAAAATACCATTGTTAGTGTTCGGATCGTTTATATTTCAAACACAAAAAATTGTACATGTTCGGCTCATTGGTTTAGCAAGTCAAACACAAGTTGTTCGCAAACAAATAGTCGTTTTGACAACCCAACTCACACAAGCGTGGGATGTCAAGGGTAGGGGCAAAATTTAAATATTTTCTATTTATATTTAAACATTATTTAAATTTAATTTAATATATTTGTATTATATTTTTAATTAATAATTCTAATTGATTATAAATCTTTGTAGGCTTTTAGATAATTAAATTATTTAAAAATACTACTCATCAATTATATATAAATATAATTTAATTATTTTGAGCCAAAATACGACGAACACGAACGACTAAATCTTTGTTCATGTTCTCAGCTCATTTCGTTATGACAAGCAATCAAAAACAAGCCTTTCGACGAACCAAACACGACACTGTTCAAGATCAAAAACCGTTTTTACATCCCTAATTCTAGTTTATATATATATATATATATATAATAAAACTTGTAAAATATCCTAAATGAAATAATCGAGATTTAGGGAATGACCAATGACTAAACTTGTGAAGCACATTTTTTTTCAAGGGGCTAAGAAATTAGACCCCTCAACTTAAGTAAACAATGCTATCACATGAACTTATGCTTCCTAAGTTGATGGACTGGAAAGTCAATAACTTGCCCAACAAAGATCCTGTCTATCTACGACGACGGAAGGGGTATCTGGCAATTCAATAAAAGTGATGGCTTTGCACGTTTTGACAATATGCAAATGATGAAAATGAAATTTGGTCTCATCAAAGATTCGTTATAGTATGAAAACAAAATATGTAAATTCTTAAAAAGTTTATTTTGCTCTCATTTTACTTCGTTTCAAACCATTAAGTATTTGAATGATTCTTTTAAAAATTCTATGGATATCCATTATTATTATTGCACGTTTAGAAGTATCCCATGAATGATTGTTATAGAAAATTTCACGGTTGTAACATCAATATTCAGTTTTGCTACAACCATCCATTTTTACCTTCGATAAGAAAGTTAATATCTTACCATTACTACAAGGAAAATTTGATTTTTTCTGACGATTAATTTTCATTGGTTATGCTAAAAAAAACTGACGCTTTCAATATTTCAGACGGTTTACTGATGGTCCAAGACTAGTAGGTAAAATGCTTATTGGTAATTCCAAAATCGACTGATATTTCGAATGTGCAAAAATTGTTGTGATATAATATGGTTGTTTTTTTAAGAGAAAATTAGTATCTTCGATGTTTCTCGGTTCATATAACCAGCCGCGAAACCGTCAGTAATAGCAATAGCCAACACATCGAAAAAGTGACACGCCCGATGGAACAATGTCGCTAATGCATCAATTATAAAATTGACGGTTTAATTGTCGAAAAAGTGTTGCACTCGTCAGTTTTGCATTTTGTATGCGATAGCGCCCCACCTACGTGCTTGGAGGGCCCCATGCCTCCAAAGTTCGACCGCCTATTCAGTCATGGTCTGCTCCCTCTTCTTCTCGTGGTTCAGGGAATCTCAAACCCTAAGCATTGTGGCAAAAACATCTTCTCTGAGCTAACGAGGATGTTGTCATGATCTCTGAATATTGTTAAACATGTCCCAGAGGCGATTACTGACCTTGCGCTCGATGTTGCGTCAGATGTGGCACCGTGCTCGGGATGCTAGGAGAATTATTTTGTACAAAATTACAGGGATTATGTTTGTTCGCAATCTCCTTCCAAGACAAGTATGTTGAGTCATACTTGCTCCGGATGATATCCCGAATGACATGAATAGTCAATATCAGGGTGTAGAACCTTAAAACAACAAATTGTTATTTTATATTCAATCGAAAAAATAAAAATATTATTGTCAATATCTTAAAAATAACTTGTGTGCTGCCCACAGACTCAACATGGTAGCTACTGTCTGCCGACTCTTACCCGGTAGAAGCAACATGGGCTTCTGACGCACTCAACCGCGCTGTAGTTAGGGTAGAGTTAGGGGTGGCTAGGGGTGGATGTGTTAGTAATGGTGGGGTGGGAATGGGGGTCGGAGCAGTGGTGGGTGGGGTTCGGTGCGAGGGTAGGGGTGGGATCAGGGTGGTGGCGGGGACAAACAGAGGGGCGGAGGTGGGGGTGGCGGTGGGTGCCAAAGAAAGGCAGCCTCTTCTGACTTTTTTTCTTTGTCAGATAGGGTTGTGCTCCACCCCCAGAGTGGCAAGAGAGATCGTCCCTGCTTTCAGTCGACATTTGCAACAAAGAGAAAAACTTTTATTAATTAGTAGACATAACAACATAGTATGTAATAAATGAAGAACAAAACAGCATGCAATTATAAACATAAAACATGAAATTGTTGCAAGGCTACTAAAATCGAAAACACAAAAGTACGAAATAATCTGAAATACAAAATTCTATGAAAGTTATAATATCTGAACTTACAAGACTAAAGCTTCAAATATTCAAAGTAACTTACTCATTTACTCAACATCATTTTAAGAGTGACGGGAGGATGTAACCATTATCTCATATTCAAGTGCAACCTCTAGATTAAACTTTTCATCAATCTCATCAAGTGAGAAACAAGAACATGCCATTTTAGTTTCTTGATTGGTGGGTTCAAAGTTATTCTGAATATTAATAGTTTCTCTTGGTTTACTTGAAATGACAACCGCCTAGTTAACGTTATCTCTTGCACGATGTAGAAATTAAAGATAATAAACTTGACTCGTCTGTCGGGCTAAAATGAAATGATCAAATTTAGTATATTTTATGTTCACTTTCACTCCTGTGATATTATATAGTTAGTTTACTCTTGTTCCACAATTAAGTACAAGATTGAACCAAGTACATTTGAATAAGAATTCACTTCATCCAATAGAGTCTGAGTAACATAATTCAACAATTTCTTTCAAAATCCCATGATAATCTTTCTCGTCGTTTGATTTATCACTTGCTTTAATACAAGCACCAAAATTACACAACATTTTTTTTCCTTTGAAGTAAGATCTCATATAAAACTTGTACCCATTTACATCATAAATTTGTTAGATTTTCACAATGCACGTAGGTCTCAAGCAAGATCTATCATCCCCTGATATGTCATTCCATTTTTACTGTCATGAATCTATTAATATATACATAAGAAATCTTGTCTTAATGAAAGATACTATGTCACATGAGAAACGAATACGATAATTTTAACTCGCACGCATTGTAAACCACTCGGGGAAGTTGTTCTCCATTTCTCTGCTGGTGTCATCGTCTTCAACTAAAATTAACGAATCGATGAATAAATTGTTCACATATTGAAATATCATTGAAATAGCTAATCATAATATTTTGTTAGATAAATTAGTGAAAAAATTGTAATACATAAATATTTTACTCAATAAAGGGTTATACTTCTTCGCAATTGAAAAGAACATAAAGTGTCGCTGCTCCAAGTTTCTGATCATTAAGGTAACGTCATGTGCACCTCCCCGATGCTCCACCCAACTATAGGAAATCAGAGAGGGTCGATGGTGACACCAAACCATATGAGTCTTTCGTGAAATTCCCTTTCCGCAAAATAGGAGTAGAATGTCGTTGTCTCCTGCAGTAAATATGTTTTACATATTGATTCATCTGGACAAGACTTATTCTTCACAACTCTTTTTAGTTTATTCAAAAACATAAAAAACAAATGTTTCTTAGCACCTATTAGAAATCTTATTTATAAATGAGTGATTAACTACCAAGTCTAAAAGTAATTACCTCTCAAATGAATACATCCAACAACATTGTACTGGACCTCCAATTAATGCATCATAGGGTAAATGTACAGACAGATGTTCCATCGAGTCGAAGAAACAAGGAGGAAATATTATCTCGTGTTTGCAAAGTGTTATAGGAATGTTTGTTTCCAACTGACGTACGCCTTCAAGTTCCAAACAAGCTTCACAAAGTTCTCAAGAGATCACACTCATTTTAATCAATTGATTAAGGATTTCGCTCGACAAACTACTAAATGCGGTTGACATTAAATCTTGTAGAAAAATATGATATTTGTGATTTTTCATGCTAAATATTTTGTCAGCACCCACATCAACACAAAGACCCAAATTTGAAGAGTATCCACTCGAGAATTTTAGTGATTAGAGCCACTCACAAATTGTTCTTCACTGATAAAGTTGGGAAATATTTTGTTTTAAGCTTAATGAGCATGTCGACAACAATTTCTCAGATTTCCAACTCACACTTTGCATATCATTTTTCAAATCAAGTCTAACATTCTTGTTGTCCTTCGTTCTTCTGCCAACATCCATAATAGTAATGAAAATATTATAAAAAAAATTTTGTTTTTATGTACATAACATCCAGATTGTGTATGATCATATTATTCTTCCAATAAGGCAGATCCCAAAAAATTTACTTCTTTGTCCAATTATGAGTGACACCAAATATGGGAAGATGATGTGAAGCAAGATCGGGCCATACAATAATGTTTTAAATGTCACTAATAATCTGTAGTATATCTTCCCCATATATTCTTGTAAATTGTGATGATTTCTCAATCTTGTTTCTTCTGAATGCATTATTGTTCCTCTTTAAGGGACGTTGAACACCTAGAAACATATGATGACAGTCAAACAATGAATTATTCATGTCATGCTGGGCATAAACTCCTTAGATGAATTCATGCAATATAGACATACTAATTTTATTGCGGTGCTCCACCCAGATAACATTCCATATGTAGAAAAATCACTTATTGACCACATTAATGTTGCTTTCATCAAAAAGTTGTGTTTTATGGAGATGTTGTACGCCATCACACATTTTTCAAAGAACTTGCAACTCATCCATCAATAACTGCAAATATACATTAATCTTTCCTTTAAGGTTATTAGTACTAGGTATACTCAGCGTCAGGAAGAATAAAAGGATTTTCATGCACATCTCAAGTGGTAAATTGTATTGCGTAACAATCACTGGCCAATAGGAGTAGGGTGATGTGGTCTGACTATACAGTGTGAAGTCATCTGAGCATAAACCAAGCCGCACATTACGTGCCTCCGTAGCGAACTTAGAATACGAGCGATCAAAATATTTTCACACCTCCCCATTTGCTGGATGACTCGTTGAGTTATTTTCTCATGATATGCTCTGATGTCACATCATATGTGGAGCAGTACACATTGAACTGTATAGCCTCTAAAGATAAAGAGTCGCTTGAACGAAACTTTCTTCGGTGTCTTACTTTTTTTTGCTCCGAGGTTTGAATCTACGAGAATTATAAAATCTGCATTGGGTCTCCATCATACTACTCTTATAATATAGCATACATCTATTTACACAACAATCAAGTTTTTCTGCTTTAAGCCATAACTTTCAGACCAATCTCGTCGTCATCTACAAATCTTCACTGACTAAATCTTCAGGTGGATTAGTCTCTTTCAACAAGCTTGCAAACTAATTGAAACACCCTCGAGGCATGTTGTACTCTGTTTTGATTTCTAGCATTCTGAGAGCTACGGATAACTCAAAATGAGCGTGCAACCCTCCTGCAGTGGTCTTTGCATGAAAAATTTGGATATCTGAGTCCATTTTTTTCTCTTAAAATTTATTTATTTCCACATAAAAAATCTCCAATCTCTTATGAGCTTCTCAAAACTAATTTACATGTATACAAAGTCCTAATTTAATATTACAAAGATAAACTCTCCCAATTGCCATAAAAATTCTAAAAACAATAATCATAAATAGAGCAACTTAAATAATCTCGAAGACGTGTTGACTTCGCCAAACACAAAAATTAAGAGTTTCTCACTCTTTAGTTTAAGTCCCAATCCATCTCAGATAAATCCAAAAGAAAATGCTTCTACAAGAACACAGAGAAAACACGTCCCCAAGAATAAATCCCCCAATTTCTTTGGACTTGTTCCAAAGAAACAAGAGAGTCCACCAATACAGGTAAGTGAGCTTTTCACGCTCCTACTCATTTAACTTTTAAGGGATTTACGTTCTTACCAGCCAGCTTTTATATATTTACATGTTTAACCTCTAAACTTTACTTCTACATTTATAACATTGTACATAAAAGATGTGCAAGCACTGATCTTGAGCAAACTTAAAGGTTATCATAAGAAAGAAAGAATAATAAAAGAACACCAGTCGATGTAAGACCAAGAGGCCACTTATCCGACCAGATGTGATCACTAGAGCAGAAGATAAAGGCCAACCAGATGTATTCATCTGAGCCAATGACAAAAGACAGTTGAGCCATGAGAAGGAGAAAATGACGATCGATTGATTCAAGTCCAAACAAGGCACATAAGTATCCGGGTCAACCATTGCAAGAGAGCTGACCCCACCCAATAAGGTCAGTTATCTGCCAGCAGCTTCGACCCAAATAAAGACTCAATTCCTCAATATCATTAATCATCCCACGAACGCTCCCAATGCTCCTCATCGGGGATCACAAACTAACAATACAATAGAGTTTTATAGTCATCCCACTAGCTCTCTTCGTTGAGAAACGAGTTGCCTAACAGGTTACGGTGAACTACCCTATGCTCGATAATCTAGTCTTACTCCGCCAACCAATACTTCTCATCAAAAGATTGAGAATCAACATCCATATTAAATTAATCAATCGACAAAGCCAATCTATCGAAGCAGTCCCACCAATCTAAGCCAGCTCAGCCTAGCCAACCAAACCGGCCATGTATTAGATAATACACTTTTTACATGTATTAGATAATACGGTATATATGTAAAAAATGAAATTTAGAGGTTAGATATGTAAATTATATAAAGGTGTCAATATCTCCCTCAAAATAAAAAAAGGTAATAATAAAATTACACGTTTCTTATGTTTCTAGAACTCTATTTTGCCTGCACATGAGGGGATCAGGTCAACCCACAACTCCTCTAGCGGACTTGGGCTAACTTCTTTCTAGAAAATTTTAATTTCTCAACAGTTGGACACCTAAGTTTACAATAAATATAATTTTAACCTATTTAATTCTGCTTCCATAATTAGTCAAATATCTTTACATATTTATCACTCAATTTCTATGTATTTACATATCCAACCTTTAAACTTTAGTTTTTTGCATGTAAAATTATATTTTATTTTGTGAAAATTAAAATGGTATTTTATTTGATGTATATGAAAGAGTTGGGTGGAGAAATGTAAGAAAATATAATTTATGGGTTGGATATGTAAATACATGAGAATTGAGTGGTATGCATATAAATGCCTCTAAATTTCTATTAATTTTTTGTAATTAATTGAAGGCTCATTTGTTTCTTTGAATATATCAAATAATATTTTGTTAAATATAATTGTTAATTAGAAAATTTTTAAAATTTATAATTTTTTTTCCCACTGTCTACAATTATAAAGATAAGATAAAAAATATCTTTTTGTGTGAAATCACGTAGCGCAATTCCACAATTTGAGAATTACAAAATTGTCACGATGCTATTTTTTATGCGCCGAACACGAGCGAGCCTAAGCTCAGTTTGTTAAAAATATCGCTGTTTGTACTCGTCTGGTTTATATTTTGAACAAAAAAAAGTGTGTTCATGTTCGGTTCGTTTGATTAGCGAACTGAATATGAGATATTCACGAACAAAGAGTCGTTTTGATAACCCTAATCATACAACCGTAAGATGTTAAGCGTTGTAGCAAGTCTAAATCTTATTGTTTATATTAAAACATCATTTAAATCTAATTTAAAAAATTTTATTCAATTTTTTAACTAATAACTTTAATTGATTATAAATCTTTATAGTTTTATAATCAATTAATTTTTTAAAAAATACTAGTCATCAATATCTATATATATATATATATATATATATATATAATTGATTAGTAGTATTTCAAGTCAAAACGAGCCGGAAATGACCAACAAATCTTAATTCATGTTCGACTCGTTAGCGAACGAGCCCAACACAAACTTCTTAACTACCTAAACAAGAGCTATTCAGGAACAACGAGCCTTTTTTATAATTGTAGATATGGGAAAATTATTCCATACGAACAACGTACGCAGCGCTGCGTACGGATTCCCCAAATAACTATCAAATAACCACTTAATAACCTCTGCAATAGTGTATTTTAGGATTATTGAAAGGTTATTAGCAGGTTATTGCGGCATTATTCCGAATAATCACGAATAATAACGCCCCAATAACCTCCGCGGTTTCATTTTATATTTTTTATCTGTTATTCGGGGTATTATGAGGCTATTGCTCAAATAACGCTGCAATAACTTCATAATAACATGTTAATAACCCCCGCAGTTTCTTTTTAATGTTATTCACGGGTTATTCGCTAGTTATTCAGTGGTTATTCGGGGAATCCGTATGTAGCGCTGCGTACATTATCCGTATAAAATAATTTTTGTAGATACGAGAAATATAAACACAAAAAAATTATGAGATATTTATGTAAATGCCCCCACAAAATAATGTGAACTCTTGCTTCACTTAAAAACAAAAGATTTAGAAGTGAATTATAAACATAAAAAAATTTAGCATGACCTATAATTATAATTTATATAATTATATAATATTGATAATTATCATTTTCAACCGCTAACAATATTGAAATTAAAACCAAATGTGCATCATCCCTCCACTTCCTCTTCCTTAATAAAACTCAACGCTGGCTGCAATGCACAGATTTAAAAAATCCTCTTCTCCATAATAATGGAAGACATGAAGAAGCCGAGCAAATCCGAGGACTCCATGGGAGATTTCATCAGCTTCTCTTTCCGCGCGCCACCGGCCGTCGACGAGATATACGCGGCCGACAAACTGTTCTTCCGGGGAAAGCTTCTTCCTTGCAAACCAAACACACCGCCGCCGCGTTCTGCGGCGGCGGTGAGGAGAAAGGTGTCTCCTTTAAGGCAAAGGGGAGCAGAATCGCCGGGATCAGAGGATCGCCGGCGATACAGGGAAACGGACGCCGGCGATTACACGAGACTGAGAATGGCGTCGCCGGAGTGGATGCCGGAGATGGCTGGGGGAAAGCTGTCGAAGAGGCCTCCGTGTGTTTTGGGTGTGGCGAGGTTGCCGGCAGAGATGGAGATGAAGGATATTAAAACGCGACAGAGAAGGCTTGGAGCGCAGCCGTTAATGGCGGAGAACCGTCGGCGGGGGTTTCTTAATTGGGGGCTTCAGTCGTTGAGCTGTAAGGCGACGGAATGCACCGCCGTCGCGCCGGTGAGCGCTGCGAGGTGAGCTCTGTTCTCTTCGCCGGAGAGGGAGTTTATTGATTTGGAAGGGGGTTTGTAGGAAGAGTTGCGGTGTATAAAACTATATATTGCAAGGTAAATTTGGATTTAAGTGTTGGTGTAATGGATTTCCCCATTGATGTAATCCTTACACGATCCAATCTATATTTCAAACCAAAAATGATATTTTGATTTTTTTTTTTTTTTTTCATTCTTTTGTAGAGTTAGTGCATCAAGATGATGATATAACAATTTTTTATTTTTAATGTATAGATTATTTTTTAGCAACTCTAACAGAGAATAGGTTAGCTTAATTCAATTTTCTCTTCGTTCCATCTTTTTTTCGATGTAAATTCGGATTTAGTAGATCTGACTATTAGGTGAATTTAATGAATTTAGCTTAGGAAAAAACACGTAAAACGGATTTATGCCAAACGTGTCAAGCATATTTAACTGAATTTTACTTTAACTTCACCAAACATTATTTCGGATTTAACAACATTCAGAGGGTGATTGGTAGCGCCTTATTCAGAAGATTTATTGCCAAACAATAAAAAATAAACAAGTTTTTTGGATTTATAAAATTTTGGATTTGAGGTTTGAATTGTGGCTTTGATTCATGTTATATTCGAGTTTAATAAAACCAGTAAAAAGATGGATTTAATAAGTCAAGATTTACTAAATCTTACGAATGCTAAATCTTTTTTCAGTCAAACACGGCTTAGATAAATCTAGATTTACCGGATTTATTAAATCTTATTTAACATAAATCCCCATTTAACTCTTTCAATTTAATTCAATCAATATCTTAATAAGTCAAACTTCGAAGATCAAACAGTAGATTTCTCTTGGTTTAATTGCTCAAATTTAAGCTTGTAACAAGAACCCAACAATGGCCATAGAGATAGAATGGGAAATTATAAAAAAAGAAAAGGGGAACAACACTTCTAGTTAAATAATTATAATTATTTAAAGATGGTAATTTTAAACAAGTCGACTCACAAGCCAAAGAATTGATTTAATGTTGCTCAAACTTGACCCAACTTGATCGAGACGAACTCATGTCATTCAACACATAGTTCTAGAGTTTAGCTCACGAGCCAATTCTGCTAATTTTTACCCTTGCGTACTTCTAAATAGATTAAGAAAATTATATAATAGGAATATGATAGCTTAAGGTCTAGTTGGGGAAAAATTTTTGCGTAGAGCTACGTGCGGAGTCCGATCTCAACCACACATCGCGCCATTAAAAAAAAAATAATAAAAGTGGGACCCACCACCCATACACTTGCGTGATGGGTGGTGGAGATGAGGAGTCCGCAGACTCTTGATGCAAAAATTTTTCCCGGTTGGGGCAGCAGTACATTGACGATGCAACAGTTTTATTTATTTGGGTAAACTGTATTTTTGTCAGTTTTTTCAAAAATCTACAGTTAAAATCTACATTCAGTAATAAGAAGATAAAGGGAGTATATGGGGCAACCCCTTAACTCCGGCGAACTCCTCAGCCAACAAGATCCTTTCCAGTGACTTCATTAACGATAAAAATCGGAGGCTAGTGGTGAGAAGGAACGGAGGCAAGCAGAACGAATTGGTCAAAGAAAAAGCAGCAGAAGACTCTTTGCCGGCTTGCTCAATCTAGACGTTTACTTAGACTCCGCCGCCAAACACCAGCCGGTCTTCCACGAAGCTCTTGTATGCTACAGCTCCCTCGTCGTCGTCTTCTACTCGGTCCGTCTTCCCTTTTCTAGTCTCTGGTTCCTCTCGAACTGGTTATACCGGGTTTGCGAGCGAGGCCTAACCGGTCTAGTTAAAGGATTCAAACACTCCGAAACTCGAGTTTCGAGTTAAAAATCCAGTATTAAAAGCTCAAGTAAACGCACCGTGAGGAATTTTTGCTTCACCCAAAAAAAAGAAAAAATTATTGTATCAAGAGTCTTGAAGAGTCTTGATGGAGTTTAGGATTCTAATCGAGGTCTATCGTGTGTACATTCAAGTCTACCCATATATTAAATTGAGGGTTTGTCAATATACATGACAGACTTTAATTGAAGTCCCGATGCAAAAATATATCTGAATTCCTAATGCAATAATTTCTCAACCATAAGGTACCAAACTTCTCAAATACTCTTAATGCGAACGCCACGAAAATTCTTTTATCTTTATCTTAAATTCTGCAAATGTAGTACTTCGATATTTAATTTAGTTATTGTTGTAGATTAAACCCTGCTACTGAAAAAAATAATCTTTAGAAGTTACTTGGATTAAAAAAAAAAAGTTATTTTTTCCTTTTTCTTATTAATTTCTTAATTCCAAAACCTTTGAATAAAAAAAATTTTTATCCATAAAATTTGCTTTTCATAATGAAAAAATAAAAAAGTATTAAATAAAAGCAATCTGGTTGTTATTGTTTAATGCGATGGTGATGCTGGTTCACATAACCTAAAACTTACTGCCAAATTGTGATAATCTGCATTTGACTTACAATTCATATTCAAACGTTTAGGTTAACATAGCATATAGCCATATGATCCGAAGGCAGCTCAGATTCACATTTCATAAACATAAGCATATGAGGCTTTATTTAATTAAGGAAGGTTTACATACCACTTAAATCTTATGTTGTTGGATCTTAGATTGTCTTTTGTGAACACGCCCCAGGAGTTTAGGATTGAGTGAAGAAAGAAAGCGGGAAAGAGAGAGTCGGTTAAAAGGTCATTTTATTTGTGTTTTTGCTCTCTATTTATAAAGGTTTATTTTGTACAATTACATGAAAGATGGAACGGTTATGAAAACCACTCTTAATACAATTGATGCTCTAAATAATCGTATGAATTTCATACTATAAGGGTATTACAATTTAAATTTTAACATGGTGGTAACTTGGTCAGTCAACTTGCTTGAATTCGGTCGACTGAGTGACGACCAAGTCATTGGTGGGTTGGCTGAGGCGCCACGTTGAGTATCATTATTGTATGCCATGGTAAAGGCAGGTTGCTATCAAGGATTCTTGTCTGTGCTCCGGTTAGTTGGGAATGTTAGCGTGGTATGTCATTTAGATCTCTCGCCGTGGTGTGTTAGTCGATTTTTGACGACGCAGTTGGTGGTAAGGCTGTAAGACGCCTTGGTTGTCCGGTCGTCGTTTAGGCCGCTCGAATTCTTTGAGATTCGTGTTAACAGTTGTGGTGTATACATATTAGTTCCTCGAATATACATATTAGTCCCTCGAATTTTACTGTTCTTTAAAAGTGATAGCTTTGGTAAGGACATATAAATTATTAGTATTCAATGGCACTAAGACAAAGAAAGTAAGTTTAACAATCAACTTCCCTTAGATTACGTGCTCAGTATGCTCTATAAATGGAACCATAGGCTTGATATTGTATCCGTTGTAGTTATTTTTCTCTGATCAACGAATTTGAGTTATAGTCGAGGATCTAAAGGAGCTCCATGTAGACCCCAAGATTCTGGAGAAGATGGGCTATATTCCCTTAGCTTTTGTAAATAAGATCATAGTTGGCAGTCGAAGACTGAACTTGTGCTGGTTGATCAAGTCAGCTCATTTGGGGACCCTGAGGGGTAGGTGTTGAAAGTCCCTCGTTAGAAGACCGTGAATCCTGAGTCGAGCAAGGGCGCGAGCTCTGGGGGCCAGCAGGCCTTGCTCATTGAAGGCGTTGAGAAGGGCGATAAAGGGTCAGAGGAACGGAGATTGGAATCTCCACTCAACTGCTGCTGCAGGAAGATGAAGGCACCTCACAACAAAAGAAGGGGGAAGATGTATGCAGATTGTCTCCTCAATAGATAGATTTAAGAGTACGTAAAATTTTTTTTCTTTTTGCATTCGTCGGTTTTTAATACTTCCCGACTTTTTTCATATGCAGTGCATAGTATGTTGCTTTAGTGGCCGGTCTGCTAGCCGAGCTCACAAGAGTCATGTCGGCAACCATTTTGGGAGGATACCAACTGTCCGCACCTTTGTCCGCAGCTAGTACCAGACAAGAGTGAATAAAGCATCGATCACCATCCCTTTGAGTAGTGGGACAACAGGCAAGGGTTCCAGGTCATTGGCGGCAAGGGTCAGTTCATCAGCGGGGTCGGTCCAAGGCCTCATCACAAATCATGTGCGGGAGGTTTCAATCCCTCAGGGGTTCATGGGCTCGATAGTGGCAACCCTGTAGGTGTAGGTTGCTACTTTACAGGATGGCTTGATCGAAGTGTTGCACAAGTTAGGAGCACTTCGAGACTGTTGGCATTGTCCATCGTTCGAATCTCTCGCCATAATGTGTTGGTTGATTCTTGACTATATGTCTAACAGTAGGCAATATGATGTCTTGATTGTCTAGCCATCATTTGAGTCATTTTAATGCTTTAAAATTCATGCCAAAAGTTGTGGTGTATACATATGTATTTACACAAACTTTTTAACTTATATATATATACATACATACATACATACATACATACATATATGTAATGAAAATGTGAATATTACAATTTGAAAGTTAAAATACGACTATTATATGGAATATTCGACTGATATAAACGACGAAAATAAATACCTAAGAAACAAGTGGTATGCACGTATATGCCCCCAATAATTAATTGATTCAACGTCAAACTTTAACCGGGCGCCCCTGCCGGCTGCTACGAGTAAATATCAACGGAACTTTAACGCCAATTGGGTTTTCGGGGTTTTGCCACCTGATTCCCATAAAGATAAAAATAAAGCAGTGTTGACAGTTGTAACTGTGAAGTAAATCTTTATCATGACTATATATAATTTTCAATATAATATATAACAATTCAATTATTTATTATTATTATTTTTCTTATATTGACAATGACATTCATCTTAATCAAAATTTGATTGAATATCTCAGCCCAAAAATTTTCTCTGAAACAACAATAAACTTACCGCGAGAAAACACAAAAATAAATTCACTAAAACAAGTGCTGCAGTATGTGGCAGAATATCATTACAATCAGCACCAAATGATAATTAAGTTCCAGAAATCTTTTTATTCTTCCAGGCATCATATGACCGAGGAAACCCAACGTATACATATACATCCATACATACATGTATGTATGCATATACATACATGTGTGTGTATATATATATAGAAAAAATTATAGTGCCAGGGTTTATCACAAGCTCGGATAGTCTATCAGCAAAACTTGAAAAAATTGAAGCAAAAATAAATAAATATTTACACAACAGAATGAAATTATAATGTGCCTCTAAGAAGATATTTCTCCAGAACATCATGCATTAGATATTTACCTCTAAGGCCCCCTCATCTCTTAACTTATTAACATCCTGTACAGAAACAAAATACAAGTGTTATACACATTAGAAAAATGTTGGACGAATAAAAGGTGAGGAAAGGAAAAAGGAAATTGCATAGTTGTCTTACTTCGTAGAGGCAATGGCATTTTCATTTACACCGATATGAAGGGCATAGTTTATGCACTACATGAACAAATATAATCATGTACGCAATAACTATATCGGATCCACAGATGCCTCAGCCAAGGCATCACCAAGCAAAAAAAGAAAAAACAAAACAAAAAAAAAGGTTATTTACATTTTTATAAAACAGTAATTTCAGCCTTTATAGTTTTTCGTCAACATTTTCTGGAGATGAGTGGGTGTGGAAGGAGGTTGAGTTCACTTCACATTAATTGCAGCTGCCATTTTTCTTAACCTCTGAGAGATTTCGGAGAAGGACGGCCTCTGAGTCGGATCGGAAGACCAGCAGTTTTCCATCAATGATTTCCATTCAGGATCACACCAACTTGGGATCTCAGGACGCAGAGTGCAGTTCACAATTCCTCCTAAGAGAATATGAAATAAAGCATTGTTCTGTTAAGCAGTTGTGCAGAAAGAAGAGGGTCAGGATAGCCTGGCCAAAATTTGATTGGGGCATTTACATATATGCTAACCAATTTCTCTGTATTTACATATCTAATACCTATATTTTGTCTTTTTACATTTATACCACCCCAATCATTCATCACATAAAAAGTACCATCATTTTAACTTTTAGAAAGTGAAATACACATTTTCATGCATAGGTAAGATGGTATGTATGTGAAATTTGAAGTTCAGGAGTTAGATTGTAAATACATAAAAATTGAGTAGTATGCAATTAAATCTTCCAATTTGATTATAATGAATTTTAGATTTCTTTGGTAAGCTTTAAGTTGCGTAAAATACTTGTAAAATTAATCTGACTCTTGTATTGCTCTAATCTCAAAGCACATCTAAAATCCATCCTGACTGTCATTAAATTTCTTGGATGTGTTTTCAGATGGAGTATAATATATGTAGAATTAATCAACTCTTATATTTCACCAAATTCGAGGAGTAAATTTCCGGATGGGTCATTTGCATACATACCAACTAATTTGTATGTATTTACGTATCTAACATCTAAACTTTACGTTTTACATTCATACCAACTATAACTTTCTTATCACATAAAAAATACCACTTTTTACATTTATACCACCAAAAACTTTCTTATCACATAGAAAATACCACCATTTTAAAATTTAAAAATGAAATACACATTTTCAAGCATAAGTAAAGCGTTATGTATGTAAAAATTATAGTTTAGATTTAGATATGTAAATACATAGGACTCGAGTCCTATGTATGTAAATCTTCATTTACGGATATTAGAATCTGTCCTGGCAAAATTTTGGTCAGAAATTTTCCCACAAATATTTTTCTTTGAGATACAATTTAAATACAAAAAGAGTGTTTACAGGAACATTATCCATTGTAAGGCGTACCGATTATAGAGGCACAATGCCTATCCGAGTAAGGCTCTTCACCAGTGAGCAACTCCCACATGACTATACCAAACGAATAAACATCAATCTGCACAAACATGAAGACAGTAAAACAGAAGCAAATAGTTCCTCCAAGAAAAAAATAAAAATAAAACATGGTACAAGTTCAAGCAGGCTAAGAACAGAGAAAAATGAGGTGCAGTAACTGTTTTCCTGAATTTTATAGATAAAAAGGAAATTTCAAAACCTTGCACACAATTCTTATGTAGCAATATCTCACAAACCTAAACTTTCATATTTACATACATAGCATTATAGCGCTTTAAAGCTATTATGCATGAAATGGTATATGAAAGTTTAGCTGCGAGATATGTAAATACATTAGAATTGTGTCATGTATGTAAATGCTCCATTTTACAAAATAACATACCTTTTCAGACACCATACTAGTCTTTCCACTTAAAAGTTCCGGGGCCATCCATGGCAAAGTTCCTCGAACACCTCCAGACACCAAAGTATGTTGCTTCACCTTAGACAGCCCCAGATCACCAATCTGAAAGAAGAATTGCAAAATCAATGAACTAGCACTACAATTATGGTTTCATCAAAAATATAGTTTTGGAAACAGATTAGGATAGAGATGAAGCAATCAGAAAAGGGTAAAAAGGATTATATATATATATATACATACATATATATATATATATATATATATATATATATATATATATATATATGTATATATGTATATATATAGATAGATAGATATATAGAAACACACAAATATAAATGGCAGTTAAAACAATATTGGCGTTGACGTAAAACCGCAAAGAAACATCTGCGGATCAACTATAGAATGTCAAGACAAGCTCGGCCATTAGCATGAGTTGTTCCCGAGTCCAAGGAGAATATATACAGCTTCTCGACAAGCTAACCATCCGCTTTTCAACCATCATTAATAATAGCATCGGATGACTTAAGAATATACATAGAAAATCTAATTAATGATTAGTTGGCTTAGTAAATTGTTAATTAATGATTAATATAATTAAAAATAGTAAAAAATAAATTGAATAAATTAGTCTTAATAGTTGCATCATCAATATATAATATTATAAACATATTTGAATTGAATTAATAGACTTAAATCTTGAAATAAGATGTCAACTAATTTCACAGCATCTGATTATATTTAACAACTCTCATGTCAAATATTCAAGTTTACCAACATAGGATTTATTAAATTCGCATTTATAGAATTTACTAATTTCTATAAGTTGGCAAATAGTTCCAAAGTAACAAGGGCCATAATGTTTCTAGAGAAAAAGGTATAAAATTTAAAACAAACTGAAGATTGTAGCATAAGTTTGCATCAGCTAGGTTTCTATCATTTTCTATTTGTAGCCACATGTTACAAGTGTACATGCATGATGAGAGCGTGAAGACAGGAGGTACGAGTAGAAAGAATGAACTGACCAATTGGACAAGTCCAAAAGTGGAGCGCGAGTTCGACCGACGTCCTAGGGGTCGGAAATTTCTGCCTAACATAATTGGAACCCTCCTTAGTCGTCTAATAGTATTTATAGGTGTTTTGTGTGTTCTAGGTTGAGTTTTGCTTTGAGATTTCTATGAGGACAGCCTTCGATGTCCAGTTTTCCCCCATCCTAAGACTATATCCGAAGACGAGAAAATGCTCCGGCTGTAACTCACCCAGAGATGGTGTGATCCTTCTTCGGTTTGATGCCGCCCTCTTTACCTTCCTAACTGTTGCCCAAAACCATCAGCCGCCCGTCTCCTGCTTGTTGTCGCCGTCCAATCTTCCACCTGCTTGCTGCCACCCTCTAACCTTCCACCTGCTTGCTGTCGCGCCCTTCCAGACCACTTCCCTATTTGTTGCCGCCTCTTTCCTGTTTGATGCCAACCTTTCCAATCCTCTTCTCTTTTGCTTGTTGTCCAACCACCAGACAGCCTTACCCTAGCTTGTCTTTAAGCCACCCTACCATCTACAGCTCTCAATTTCCACCACCTCAATCCGCAACAAACCACCTTCAAACCTAGCCCGATATTTTTCAACTGTCTTTGCTTGTAACCCTATTGACTAATACCTGTGTTGACCTAAGCCACAATAGAGAAATCATTCCATTTGAGCAAATAGTTAGAGAAGATTTCTTTCTTAAATTCCCTTTGATTAAATAAGTTAAAATCCAAGTAAAATGATCATAACTAGTAAAATTATACTTAAAACAAAAAAAGGACATAATTAATAATTATCCTTGATTTTAGATAGCAACATTAGCCGTCAACATCTTTGTTAATAATTATTATTTTCCATTTTCCGATCGGCAGGAGTAAGAGAGCTGCGAGACAGCTTAGACTGAAGGAGGAGATTTAGGCACCGTGCTCGTGTTGAAGAAGAGGAGGAAGAAGGAGACTATGGGTGCAATCTGCGTCGAAGACGACGAAATCTTGCGTGCGGCTTGTGCGAGGAAGCAAGTCTTGTGCTTGGTCTGTGAGGATGAGTCGGGATCGAAGGAGATGAGGAAGAAGGGAGGGCTCTGTGAAGCCAAAGCTTCCTGCATGAGCTAGGGCAGAGACTGAAGTTAAAGGTGAGTTTAATGAACCTTTTAATAATAATAATAATATATATATATATATATATATGAGTTGGGTTACGATATTTAAATCATGTATTGTAGTGGAAGATTATGAGGGAAGGGAAAGTGTTGGAGAACTAAAGGATTTTAAAATATATTAGGGTTCTTATTAAGATAGTTAATGAATTTGTGGGGCTGTATGTGTATAAATGTAATGTCAATTTAATCAGGACTTAATACAGAGATTTTTGGCTTTGAAGGAGAGGAAGTGGCAAAGCGAGCGGAAAAAGAAGGAGATCAACCTGAAAACCTATAAGGTAGATGTTAAAACTTGTATCATTAATGAAATTAATGACATAATTAGCTTCGTTAATTAATTAATGTTATTAAGCTTTATTAATGTTAGGAAGTAAGGAAGAAAGCCAACTAGTCCCTTGGATTTGAAGAAGAAGACAAATAATTTTAAAGAAAAGGTATGTCTTAAATTAAAGTTTATTTGTACTCAATTATGAATTGATATTAATAACATATTAATGTTTAACTGCAATTTTAAGTTGAAGCACATTTAAGCCTAGAAAATCAGAGATTCAGGAATCAGTGTGGCAAGCTAGGCAAGTTGAGTAATTATTTTTTCATATGTATTAAATTTAAAGTTTATTAAATAAAGAATTTCTTTAATGCTTTAAACGATTATATTTGTATGCATGTTTTAGCTTAAAAATGGAAGAAAATGAAAGGAAAAAAGGAAAAAAGAATGCTTAATGTCTTTAAAAGGATGTAATTTAAATGAAATGAAGGTTAAATTGTTTTACATGAATATACCGTGCACGTTAAAGAAAATGGTAAATGTGTGCTTTCAAGAGCAATTTGAGGGTATATTTAAGTAGAACAACTATGATGACTATTAAAAATATTAAATTGACAAATACTTGAAATGAAATGGGAAGAGAAAATTTTAAAGTTTTAATGAAATGATTTGTATTCTCTATTGATCATTCATGCAAAGCATTTAAATACAAATTTGATTATAATCACTCACTAAGTTGTACTTATAGTTGCAATTAACATTTTCTTTCAGGAGAATAAAAGTTCTAGATGATATGTATAGTAGGAAAGATTAGGCTCACAGAAAAAGAACCACTGCTACTGATAGGTATTATTTTATGATGTGACTTTAGTTTCTTTTATTGTTTACTTCTCTTTAGAAACACTTTATATGTTAGTCTGAGATGTTGTTTATTATGATGTTGTTTCGGTATACATCAACAACAACAAAGCCTTAATCCCACTAAGTGGGGTCGGCTACATGAATCCTTTTTCTCCATTGCATCCTATTTATGCATCCTATATATCGAGGAGCAGAAGTTTCTCGATATCAGATCTTGAAACAAAGGAGGACCATTTCTCACATCAAGGTAACTACGATAAGCAAAAGAAGCTAAACATAGAACTAACAAGATAACTAGCTCATAAAAAGAGTTTTCGGCCGGGCAATTATGATTGGGAATATAGAGATCTTTCCTGGGGACCTAACTAACTCGATATTAGATCGCCTCTAGGTCCCCATATACTGAATGAGTTAGATATGGACATTCACATTCAAAGACACTTGACTGAAAGCTGACAGCAAGCATTCCTTTAGCAAGGAATCCAAAGCGGATATACCCGGAAAGACGCGAGAAACACCCGGAAAGTTCCGCATCTTACCCGGTCAAGTCCTATCTACGAATACCGGGTTCTCCTACTCCAGTAGTGGGAGCAGTCCTTCTGTGATGCAAGCAGTAGGAGGAGCAAAGAGAAAAAAGGAAGTGGAGTCGAATCATACACTAAAGGCGCTAGGTGCTTGACCGATCAGAGATATACGGTAGGAGATCTAGTCACCAAAGGCGCTAGAGAAGGACGGGTTTCCTCACGCGGGAATAGGTCTTTTAGCAGGTTCAGTTCCCGCGGGCGGGTAAGGTTCTTAGGAGTTCTGAGTAGGTGCGGGTTAGGAGCAGGAATGACTGAAAGGAAAAACAAAAACCGTATGGCTCGCGTATTGAAAGCTCCCATGGCTCCTTTCGTAAACTCCACTCGCTGGTTGACGGTGCGTGTTCAATACCATAAGAATAAAAAGACGTTGATCAAGGGGAAGGTGACCTACGGGGTGGAGGGAATATAAAAATCTGTCTTGACTTTAGGGTTATGCTGTCTTGAAGTGAAGGCTGGGCGAGGCTCTGAACTTTGTGAACCTACTGGTAATGATAAGTGCGCAGTAATGAAAAAAGCTATTGAATCGACAAGAAAGATTTTTTGGTTCAAAGAAAGTCTCCCTCATAAGAGAAACCTATAAGGAAGAACTTTTTCGTAGCCTAAGTTGTTTTCTCAAAATTCTTGTTTGGGTTGCTAAGCAAAGACTCAAGCTTCACTTCAGCAGTTCCAGTTCCGACAATTGCTAAATAGGGACGATCTTGCTTGCGAGTGATGTACTGGTTTAAGGTAAAGGTCGGGATATAGGTTGCTGATATATAAGGCTTTTCAAGAGGTTTCTGTGATAGAATTGAAAATCTTCACTTTGTTGGGCGGTCCAAAAAGAAAAGACAATAGTTTGATTCTGAAAGTCAAGAAGAAAATGGAAAGCCAGCCTTTTAGCCAAACCTCTTTTTTACAGAGTTTACTATAGATTATAGTCGATGTAAACTACCAACTTCTTCTCTCTAGTGCCTTGACTTGAAAAGTGAAAGGGACGAATTAGACTCTACTCCCATACAACTAGATTCACTTCATTGAATTGAAATGGTAGAATGGGCTTGGATGAGGTCTCTTCCGAAAGCTTATCTGGAGCAGCCTCTACCGAGGTTTGGTTCTTCCCTATCTTTTGAGTTGGTCATCAGGGACCTTATTTGCAGCATTGTCTGGGGGCTCTCTATGTTCAAATCTACATCCATCCTGGAGGGCCTCGTTGTCGCCAAACTGTGCATCCTTCGGTTCTGCAACATCTCCCACATCTGAAATAGTTGGACTTGAAACTTTGACTTCTTTCAAAACTGGTTGGTTAATTGACCAACCTAGTGTGGCATCAAAAAGGGAAACAAGTGAAAGAACACTAGTTTTTGACAAGGCCATTGGAATCTTGCATTTTTCTCCTTCAAACCTCTCCTCCATCATGCACATAGATAAGATCAGCCCTACTTTGGACCAAGTCAACTCTGCCTCACTTTCTATCTCAGTAATAGCTTGAAATGAATGAAAGATAAGTTTTCCTTTCATTGACTGTCTCAATGAAACGCTTCGCGTCTTGAACTTGTCTCAATGAAAAGCATTCTTTTTACTCTTTGTAATAGGATCCTTTGACTTTCTACTTGAAAGCTCAAAATTGAGAACTTAAAACTGAGCTCAATTATGATATCCGCATAGCCGGGAAATAAAACCGAGAGGGGGGCATGTGAAGTTGTTCCAACTACATCAGAAGTGTAGCATGGTTCGAGGGATCACTACGTAAATGAGAAAAAGAAATGAAATGCTTGGCAAGGCGCTAGTAGCATTGAAAAACATAACCTCGCCCAGATAAAGTTTTAACCAGTCTTCTTATTGCACCAGGTATAAGAGCTTCCTGAAAAACCAACATCCACGATACCTATGGCAGCAACGAATCCCTTCAAATCTGTCATGGAAGTCACATTAGCTTATTAGTCTCTTTGTCCAGATAGCTGGGTCTTTGACTTCAGCAAGAAAGAGAGATGTTCCGCACAATCAAATAGACTCAAGTGAAAAGTACTCAAAAAAATGAACTTGTCACGTTCCCAAAAGAGAAGCATACCATGTAATACTTTTCTATATAGAAGATATAAGCCAGCCTTGTAGATCAGATCTCTTTCTAGTAGTAAGGTTTTCACCCGAGGGAGAGAATTCCATTGTAGCAAAATACAAAGAGACAATAGATAGAGTCGTCTTGGGATGAAATCAACTGAGGATGGCATGGCTTATCCCATGTGTAGTCCAACAAACCCCTTATGGCAATCAAACTGAAAGTTTGTATTAGAAAAACATGTCTATAAACAAAGGCGCTAGAGCGAAGAAAATAGTGTTATGTGCTATTTTGTGATTCGTACGTATGATTTGAGTTTACTTAGCCCTATAGAATATAATCAACGAGAGGAAGAGGAGAAGGAAAGGAGTCGGATTCGCAATAATCCAACTATCTAGAACCCCAAGGAGCACTAGACTGATTTAGTGATAGATGTACCTTATTAAGCAGTAGCAATAGGATAACGTAAGACACGCAAGTTACTTATTGCACCAAGGCAAGGTTGAGAATCCACATGGGGAAGGAAATGAGATATCAGGAGCTTAACCGACAGATGAAGGAGCGGCTCACTAAGCTACGGGACATCAGGAAAGGGGGAGAATGGCTAAGAGCACTGCAAGCCCCTTCTAGGGACTAGAATAGGCCGCTACAGAAAAGTAACAGATCAAAGAAGAAAGCGGCAAAGAAAGCAACCAAAACAGTCGAGACGAGAAGCCCAACTCAGTCGATGAGAAAGTTAAAGATCGGAAGAAGAGCAACTTTGTAGCTTCAGATGAGATGAAGGCGCTAGACTCAACCACTCGACATAGGGGGTCCTACTCTGAATAAGGTAAGTGGCCAGCCAGCCTTTGAAGGTCACAGATCAAGTCATTCTTATATTTTCAGATCGATTCTTCTATCGGACAATATTCATGGAGAATCTACTTTGAGCATTGAAGCAGAAGCAAGACAACTCAAAGCACTAGTGGAATGAAAGAGGATCTCCTCGGGCTCAGGAAAGCAGGGACTAGACCACTATGACTGGCCAGGAGCATTTAGACACTGTACCGACGAGGTTACAAATCGGAAAGGGAAGGAAGCAAGGCGAGTAACATTGAGGAACCTACCTTCTTTATTCTCCAATCACCTGACTGTGGGAAAGAAAGAAGACCCCGACCTTCTTTCCTCTGTTCAATACAGAATGACTGAGTTTAGTTGGTAAATTTGATCAATTCATCGATTGTCCGCAAGTATGATAGTTCTAATGATAATCTTGCACGCCTTTCGTGTGTATCTTATGGGTGGGTTTCAAAATCCATGCGACTGAACTTGGGTGAGAGGAGCACTTCTGGCTGTATTGACTTCATCTTTTGGCGTAACTGGTTCTTCCTTGCCTTGGGACCAAATTGGCTATTGGGCAATCAAAATTGTCACAGGCGTGCCTGAGGTTATTCCTATAAGAGGATCTTTTTTGGTACTTGAGTAGTAATTTGAGTTCAGTAGCTCCTAAGCAGAATAAGAAAAAGAGGGCTATAAGTTGGCCTTTTGCTATAAGGACTGCTCGCCTTTTGACGGCTTGGCTTCGCTATCGCTCCGTAGTGGTGGTCGGCCTTTCAAGGAGTCTTCCTACCATACCAGAATGCCTATGTTCTTTCTAGTGCGTCAAGCTTCGCCAGAAGCAAGCAGTATAGTAAGGCCTCGCCCTAACTTCAGTCTTACTTTTGCACTCCACTCGCTGTCTACTAAACGAGCGTTAGAGCGAATTGAGCGAGCGAGCGAAGCCTTCCTGGAGCTTCCCCCTTTCCTCACCCTACAATTTTATTTCCGCTCCAGCTTACCCGGTTTGGAGGAGGAATTGATTGGATACCCGAGAACCATAATCTTTCAAAGGAACAGCTTCTACGACGATAGATAGGGGTTAGGCATTTATGTCCCTGTCCTCCAACAAGTATGAGAGCCTCTCAGCTCGTACTGCTCACACTCCTAGATCTTCACGGCGGCACCTCCGCCACCATAGTGTGAGCTGGGAGCAGCTCTGAAAATCCCGGCCTACTCAAAATGAGCTTGAAAGTCAACGTCAACAACAACAACACGAAAAAGTACACGTTGGTTGCCCACTAATCTTATCAGAGGTCAAATTCAATCCTTTCGCCTCTCGGAAGCGAGAAAAGGAGCAACAAACTTAGACTTCGACAGTGCGTTTTTGGGCGCTAGTACTTCATTTGGAAGCTTCAAAACTCAAGGCGCTAGCTACGGCTTTGATGCTGGAGTTTGCTGGCTTTGAAGTGAAGCTGCTTAGGAGCGTCGAAAAGCGAAGCGAGCCGCGCTAGCGCGCTACTCTTCTTTTTTTTTTCTTTTCGTTCACCGCGGCACGAAAGAATGAAGAAGCTGGAAGAACTCAGAAAGAGAGTGGCGCCTAACCGTTGAGAGCGTCTGTTGTCTTTTCAAAAGAACTGTACGATCTTGGACTGGCCCCCTTCGCATGACCTATAATGAAAAAGAGGTCCGTGCTACTCTAAGGCTTCTCCACTCCTTCCTCAGGACACTGTTGCGTTGCCATGTAGACGGGGTAGCCCCGAAATGAGAATTGAGGTCCTTACGCGGGCGTCTCATCTCTTAGACTTGCTTGCTTTGATGGAGTGCCCTGTGGTTTCTCGAGTGCCAGCCATCGAGGGAATGCCATCAACTAGGTCGCTATTTTCCACTAACCACTCGCTTGTCGGCCGCTCGGGCTCCGCGTTTCAAGTTCGTTATCCTAACCGTCTCCTCTGCTCTACCGGGAGCTTGGCCCCTTATTCTATCTTATCTACTACCTTGTTCCTCGGCTCCTTACTCCTCTAGCCACTCACTGTTAGCTTGCTTATTGGGTCGTGCGGCTGAGCCAGAGTGGGCTCAGCAGTCGGCCTATGTATCCGGGCGCACGCATAAAGGCATGATTAGTTCCACGAATCTCACTGCACTGACCATAGTAAACTCCTTCTCGTTGTACCGAAATGGAGGTCTGATTTGAACGACCAGGTACAGCATCACATTTGACACCTGAGGAAGGTACAGCCCAACTATGAGGTACATCAGCAGGTGTTACAATCATACGTAGATGAGTTTTGGCTGGTACAACCACTCTATTGTCTACTTCTAATAAACGTGATTGACCTAATTCTAGATCATCTTCTGGAATCGTATAACTGTCAAAAGTGAGTGACTGTTCATCGGAACTGTTATAGTCCGAATACTCATAAGGTTGGGTCGACGCCCGCCTCCCCCCAAACTTGACTTGCAAGTTTCCCCGCAAAAAGCTCTCCACGCCTACTCTGAGAATCTGAAAAGCACTCTTCTTATTTAGTTAGGTAGTTCTCCCCCCTCTCAGAAACCGTCAGACCCCGGTGGAATTGAAGGCCCGCTTACTAATAGGCAACGGGGGACCCTTTCTCGCCCAGCCCTACCTACTTCAGTTTAGCTCAAACCGAAAAAGCACCTGGTTCAACACACATGAGACACGCAGAAGGTATGGGACGACCAGTTCACCACGGAAAGCGAATTCGATCCTATAGTCGTCTTCTTTGTTCGAAAAATGCGCAGTTGAAAGGGATGCTAGTCGGCTCGGCAAAGTTGTAGGCCCCAATAGATCAGATCAAGAGTGATTCCTCACCTATACTGTCAGGGGCCAAGTCGAACGCTCGAGTATAGATTCCCTATGCTCATGTGAACGGCCGGCCCGTAGATCTAAAAGGATCCATCCATAGGCCGGACCGGAAAGTTTGTCCACGAAATCAAAGACGGAGGATATAGACTCTATATAGATCATAGATCACTCTATGAATAGGTCAATTCTCTTTCTTTTACCTCCCACCGTTCACGACATCCCTTGCTTCTCGCTGCGAACGGCTCCTCGTAGAAGCGCTGGTCCCCTTCGGTCAAGTGCTTTGCTTGTGCCTGCTGTTACCTACCGTAGGACCTCCGTCCCCGAAGCGAAGGAAGAGGAGCAGGAACAAAAGGTTGTCCTCTCCTTTTATAACAAAGCTTTAATCCCACTAAGTTGTTTCTGAATGTTTATTTTTATTGCACTTTGTGGACTAGTGAATTTTTTATGTATTGAAAGTTTTCAAAATGTAGATAGTTAAATGTTAATATCGTCTAACTACAGTCCCAACCTTAGTTAATTCTAACAATTGGGTCGGGTCGTGACAACCCACCACTCATCAGCCTCGCCTTAGAGTGTCTTTATGTTTTTGTTATTATTTTTCTATGTCAAGAGTCTTGGTTTGTAATCCTCTTTGAATTTCAACTATAACATTTGTATTTCTATTGTGGTTTGAGTTCACTCCGGTATCAATGTGTATATCTCAAAATGTCATAGTTTTTCTAAGAAGTGAAAGTTTTGATTTGTCGCACATTACAGGATATAAAAAAATGTTGTAAAGTACTATGAATATGGCACTATTTGTAACTCAACTTTGCTAAACTCAATTATCAAATTTTTACTTTTGACAAATGCATTGATAAATTTTGTACATACACACATATATCGATGACTCATTCAAATGCATAAAATATCAAATTGATTGAAAAATGAAAGAAAAAGGACCCACAATCGAGATGTTACATTTGATTGGTCATTTTCAGCCTAGGGTGGATACTATAGCAATAACACGAGGTACATATGCCTGTTGCATACTCAAACTAATCATTATCATTTTCATTATGTTGCATTAACACTAATAGCTCACTTTCATAGTCTCAATGGAAATGTAACTCAGTTAATTGACTTAATTGGTGATGAACAGATTGACATTATTTTTTAATTATATCCATCCTGTGAGTATATTAATAGTATATATAAATAATCTCACATGCATGAACCATATCATACATCAAGAGAAGAATACATATTGATTAAAGACATTAAACTACACGGTTAAAAATCAATATTTGCCTTTTGTAATATATTTTGGTCTTCTTTCTTTACATCTATTTTACTACAGACTAAAGGAATTAGGAGGTATTATTTTTGGCAAACTAACACTTTTGGGAAGTATATAGAACCGCTTTTGCAAGTGCTATTATTTGTTGGATTATCTCTAGTCACAAATACTTCACCATCTTTCTTTCCAACATGCTAGTATGAAATATTTTATAGATTCCATAAACTTGGACAGAGGTCCGCTGGACTGGCAAGTTCATGTGGTGTTATAAGACAAAGTGGGAAGTTGAAAGTAATTAAAGAATATGCATAACAAATAGAGTTGTGCCTCTGACGATTGAGACATGGGCACCTCTCTCCGTCTAAAATTTTGCAATGCATATACATTAGAATAACCAAAGAAAAAAGGAGTAGCAGTATAATTTTTAATGTGTTTGATTTGATGTTATGCCATGAGTCAATTATCAATTATATGAACAATTCTTTCTTTTCATCTCCTCATTGTGAAGCCGCATCTAACCCTCTGTTAGACAAATCCATATGGCTTACTCCTGAAGCTAAGTCTACTACTGATGGTAGATTTTAGACATATCAAGTGCACTAGCGTGACTATTGCATTATTTTGCTGGAAGCATTTTGACTGATGAAATATAAAAGCTTAATGTGTTGGATTCAAATTTTATTCTGGTCTAACATATTGATGCTAGAATAATGAGGGTGTTTTCCAAGTCTTAAAATCTTGTTGTTATTTTGTTCCTTATCTATGTCCGTCCTATGGCAAGGAGAATCATACAAGGTTGGAATTCTGCTAGCATTCAAGATGTGTCTATTAGGATTCAATGATATGACTTATGGCGCAGAACTGTAAAGTCTTCTATTCCATATATTACTACAATGTCTTTTTGTGGCTAGGTTGTTGCAGGTACATATGGTTGCTTTGATTGGGCATTTTCTTCATTTTCTAGCTCACAAATGATTGGATTTAATTTCTAAATTGAACCAATAAGAAGAAACCAACATGTGCTTAGAAATTGAAAATATGAAGTATGTAATAACAACTTTAATTCAATAAAAATTCAGCTTCAACTTTTCATCTAATGTTTGCTAATTTGATGTATGATTTATGTGAGCGGGGTACAAGTGCGATTACTTTAGGGAAATTAACCTCTTTTTTTTTTCTTTTTCTTTTTCTTTTTTTTTTTTTTTGGCAATAGTTTTTTTGCATATCTTACTTACTGGCTTGTTAGCGTTTACGAAATTTTTTTGATTGTGCTCCCTTGGCTTGCACACACGAGCGACTCTACTGCACGACTTCGCACTCAATCGTGTGCCAAGTGTGCATCCCTTAGGCTCATCTTCCATGCATGCATCTCATGACTATGTGCTTAGTTGGGCACGCTCGAGCAAGTACACCTGCATGCATTGCATTTCTCCCTCCTCTCATTCCATCATCCTAATCTCATTCGCAAATGTCTCATGCATCAAAATTCAGCTCTTCCCACACTCACTCATTGGCAATGATGTTGATCTCAATCCTTCTGTGATTGCAACATGTTGTGTGTTGTATTCACGACACATAAAGGTGACAATGTAGGCAGAAAGTTTTATAGATATCCTAAAAAGTTAACAAATAAAGACTGCAGATTTTTTCAGTGGGTTGACGAACCAATGGATGCAATACAGGAGCGAGAGAATGAGAAAATAAATGCATTTGATGATATGGTGAAGAATGATCTGAAGGACTTAAAATTGCTTATGAAGGTCTTGTTTTTATTTGATTTTGTCATCGTAGCATTATTTTTATTGTTATTGGCATTATATCTGTTTTGATGAAGTTCATGTCAAAGACTTGAAGTTTCTTGTGAAGACTTTATTTTCGTTTAATTTTGTAATTGTGTGGTATTAAGTTTTCAAATCATACTTTTTTAACTAGTCATTTTTAGTTGAAATAATGTAAATTCTGAATATCAGACTTTAATCATGCAACCCAACAACTGAGACCGTTTGATTTATCACAATCTCTTGTGATTATGTTGTTGTTAGAAGACATAATTTGATTAATTCTTATATTCGGTTAAAATTCACTTTAATTTGTCATATCGTGTTGTGTGTGAAAATAACTTGATAAATTATTATTGAATTTATTTCACAAGAAGCACTTTTAGAACTGTGCTTTTCAAACAGTTTAAATTGTACTGTGTTTATATACTTAGGGGTATTACAGTCATTATATTAACGGGCAACACTTTCAGAAGTGTATTTTTCAAACAAACCAACTGCTCCTGAAACATTAGCTTCTGAAAAACAGATTTTCAATAGCATCTTTTGAAACCAGCTTTTTTACAGTCATGGCTGAAACAAACTCACGTCTAAATCCATCTCTAAACTTTGTATGTATAAGCAAATATAATATTTTCGTGCATACACAAAAACATAATTGTTGATTTTACACAAAAAGGCAAGTAAGCATTTAAAGTGTAGAACTTAATAATGTGCATGTTTCTAACATGGGAGCCCATCGCTCAAAATTTTCATGGTACTATAGTTGCTACAGTACCACAGGAATAGCTACAACAAGAGAGGCGCTAAAATAACCTATTTTTCCTTTATTATGCTTTCTTTCATATTATCCTTCATTTCTTCTGTGTCATTTCCTAAATATGTAATGTATCAATGTTTCAAAGTAAATTATTCAAGTGTTTTGTTTAGGACTGTTGCTGGCGTTCATACTTCTCCCTTCGAGGGTTGTATCGTAGGGATTGGGTGTAGCTCTCTCCCGATGTGGTGATTATCTCCCCCTATCCCCTCTGCATCCCTCTCGCTTTGTTGCCTCGCATTCTTTACTGGTCACCCGACAACAATTTTTTTGTTGTTTTTCTACAATTTAGGAGCTTTTAATCCTTTTGTTCGTCGCCCCTGCCCAAGATTGCCTTCCTTTGGCTGTCCGACCGCCCACCACATCCCCCATTGCCGTTCCAGCCCTCCATCCTCAGTGCTATCACCTCCAACCCATTGCCAACCTAGCTTCCATCCTCCCAACAGCCCACAAAACCCTCTTGATCAACCATCACCCCCTTCCCAGCCTTCCTCGCATCCTTCACGGCCAATAGTCTCCTAGCTTCCAACCACATCCTCGTTGCAACCGCTGCCATTTCCACACTTCCCCCTTGTTTCCATCAACCCGAACAACCCTCCTGCATCGTCCTTCAGGTGTCTGCTTATCATCCGGCCATAGAGAAACCACTGTCGTGCTCTTTTCTTTTTGTAATCATCTTTTCCAACCTTGTGCCACCTTCCTAACCCTCCCTGACCACCACCACCACCACCTAGGATCTACTCTTGTTGAGTATTTGTGTTGTGTTAGTTGTTATTTTCTAATTCGGTGTCTTTAATTGCAACCTCTATCTGCTTTTAAATAATAATATTTGTTTTCCCTATTGTAGTTTGAGTTAACTCTAGTAGTATTTGGTATCAAAGCTAACCCAATCCTAGTCTTATCCTAAGGTTTTTAGTATCTGCTATACCCAAACCTATCTCCACCTAAAATTTTTCTTTCTCACCCTACATCACTCTTACAACGCCTCCTTTCACCTACCCACACCCAAAACCAAGCCATGTTGCCAAGAAGATAATCTTCAGAAGCTTGATCAAGGGGAAAGGAGACGATATCATTTATGAGAAATCCACAAAGAGGTGTCCAGGAAATTTTATGGATGATATACAATCAGAAACCCGCCAAAACAATTAAGGCTTACCACCTTCGAGAATGAGGCAATACGGATGGGTCACCCATAGCTACAACGGTGACTTGCTAGACCAAAAGGATAGAGTGAACCCCTTCCATCATGTCGGGAACGAGGCCTTTTTTTGCCATGGCTAGAATATTATATGGAATTATTTGGATATTAGATCCAGTTCAACAGTGTACCCACCATTAAATGTCTACACAGAAGGGACGAACCATAGCTTTGAAAATTATCTTTGAAGCTTTATGGGGAAAAAAATCCTCCAATGGGATCGAAGTCCCTTCAGAGATGAAGGAGAAGAGACCTCTGAGCGGTTATACTTTAGTATTGTCCAGTTTGCCATAGATTTCATCCCAGAGTTGATTCCTCCTTACATATTTGTTTATCAGATACACTCGAATGAGTATGGAGAGTGAAAGAAACTAATTATAAGTTTAAAGGCTCGAGCCTTGGTTCGTGACGATGCTCATCCACATACAGTTCCAATTATGATTGTACCAAAATATACTAGATACATATTCTACCAAGTTGTGGTTTAGAATGCCAGCATCAACGTGATTGACTTACTGGGATTATAATGTTTCCACCACCTTTAATGTGGTCAACCTGGCGCTATGCGATGAGGAGACAAAAGCTTCATCAGATGAGGTCAAAGCTCCCACAACCCTGGGAGATTGATGCAGGAGCTTATCGCTCAAAATTTTCGCGATATTACACTGCTACAGTACCGCAAGAATAGGTATGGCGAGAGAGGCACCTAAATAATCTTATTTTCCTTTCTTAAGATTTCTTTCTTATTATCCTTCATTTCTTTTTAGTTCTTTCATATATTTCAATGTCAGTTTTCGTGTGCTTTGTTTAGGCAGTCTTAGCCTCTATTTTTCTCCGTTTGAGGGTTGTATCCAAGAGATTAGGTAATACTCCTGTTGTATTGAGGTGGTGATTATCTTTCCAATCCCCTCTGCATCCCTCCCGCTTTGCTGCCTCGCATTCCCCCTCCTGCATGTCGCTCTGACAATAGTATTTTTTGTTGTTCTCTGCAGTTTCCTCGCTGTCCAGTCCTTTTCCTCGCGGCCCCTGTCAGGATCGTCTTACTTTGGTTGTTCGGTAGCCCAGCACATCCCCCGCCGCTGTTCCAGCTCTCCATTCTCGTTGTTGTCACCTCTAACCCATTGCCAACCTTGTTGTCATCCTCTCGGCAGCCCACACAATCCTCCCCATCGACTATCGCCCCCTTTCGAACCTTTCATGTAGCCTCCAACACTGGTTGTCAATCATCGGCCAGCTTCCAGCCGCATCCTCGTTGCAACCACCATCATTTCCACCCTCCTTGTTGCTGCCATCAACTCGGACAACCCTCACGCATCGTCCAGTGCCTTGTTGGTTTCTGCATGCCAACCGTCTTTCCCACCCTCGCACGACCTTCCTAATCCTCACCGACCACCACTACCACTCGGAATCCACCCTTGCTGAGAGCTTGTTTCGTCTGAGTTGTTATTTTCTATTTTAGTATCTCTGATTGTAACCTCTATTTGCTCTTGAATAATAATATTTGCTTTCACTATTATGATTTGGGTTAACTCCATTATCAGTTTCCAATAAGCATAATGAAACAAGCAAAGTTTACTAGTATATAAAAAATAAAAGAAATCATACCTTACAAATGGGACGATGTGGATCCCTCATGTTCACCAACAAATTTTCACACTTCAGATCAAAATGAACTATATTCTTTCCATGCAAATATTCCATGCCAAAAGCAACATCCATAGCTATAATCAGTCTTTTCCGCCGATCAATGGTTCTGCTCAAAAAGATTCTTCATAATTAGAGTATTTAAAACCAAGACAGAAAGTAGTCCCTACTTTGGCAATACTCGAATTAAAAATAATTCTGAAATTGTAAATAGATAAAACAAACAACAACAGAAAATTTAAACATGAACATAATCGCTCAAGCAATAAAACCAGAAGGGTACCTATCTTTCTTATGAAGAAATTGCTTAAGAGAGCCGTTCACCATGAATTCTGTGACTGTTGCTAGGCTTCCATCAGGACCATCACGAACCACACCATAGAAAGATACAACATTGGGATGATGTAGTGAGCTCAGAATCAAAGCTTCCCTCCAGAAATCAGCAATCTGCAATAAAAAATAAGCATATTATGAAATCATTCTAATAGTCCCATTGAAGTTATTGAGAACTGAAATGAATATAAAAAAGCAAATCTAGAAAACTTCATCGCTTAGTTTTATGCATTTAACTCTGTTCTTTCATCCTGCATGATTATAGGGAGTTTATCAGAAAAAATAAACCTCGAGTTCCATAAGATTGCATTCCATACACTGTTATCCAGGCATACTACGACTACAATACTTTCAGGTTGAAAAGGTAATAAATATATACATAACAAAATTCTATTCTAATTTGTAGCCGAACATCATATTTTGTTTTATCACAATGTTATGTTCACGGATTCATAGAACATTCTTATTATTTCCTTCATTTTCTCTATTCCGCTGCCTCAAAAAAACAATACGATTTTCAACTATCAAGAGCCTCAAAATGATTTATCAGATTTTGATACAGCCACATACAAACCCAATACAAACAAAAAATACAACCAAATCTTTGGACCTCAAATGTAAAAAGGTTATATTATCCTATTCTTCCAAGCAGAAACTCGGTGATGCTTCAAGTCTAATATCAGGTTTTAAAAGCGTTCTTCACAGTCAGTCCATATGAATAGATTTTATGATGTCGGATATATAATGTGTTCCCAGCCACAATGTACAGAAAAGTGGTCCTTGGCAGATCGATCATACCTAATATGCTGTGTATATCCAACACTATTTCGTATAGAAAATAAATAAATATCTAGATTTATACATTGAACAATCAGATTTTAAAGCAGACAATTCAAAGCTCTCCCGTGGTTCAATCCACTAAATATTCATTTGATTAGTTGTACATTAATCTTAAATTCTATGACAAAACAAGAAATATTCGCAAACTTCTACATTAGAATGGCATCCCAGATAATAAACATAAAAGTTTCTGATTCAGGTGTGTTCAACATTCGAACAAATATAGTCATTTAATAGTTTAAACCTTGATTTGATCACAGTCAATTTTATCTCTCAAAATTTATATCATCATCAACATCATTGGTGCTGGCCATACTATTTCAGTTAGCTATATGAATCATTATCCACTAACAATTCCCATTGAATGCTATTTGATGTGCTAACTTTGTGATGTGCAAATTTTAGCCATTTAGCCTTTGTTATACCTCGATCAGAGAGAGAGAAAGAGACAGGAGTGGACCAAGACAAATAAGAAAGTGATACATATCTAGGTGATTTAATTAATGTACAAACGAGGGCCAAAGATTTAACAAGCCACAAATAAAGTCGACAGATACAAGACACCTAAAATGTGCCAATAAATACATAGGGTGTGTACTCGGTGCATGAAGCTTCCTATCCATGCAGAATGTAGGGAGAGCTAAACCTAACACTCCTAAAATTTAAATGACTAATATGTTATTTCCAAAATTTGAACCCATGAACTTCATGTCACATGGGGAAGAGCTATAGTTAGCAGCCTTGAGCTTGCATTACAAAGGCATTATTTCTAAGATTTGAACTCATGTACTTCATTTCACAGTGGAACAACTTAATGACAACTCAAGCCCTACCCTCTTGAAAATGCATGCATGCTAACATAAATGTTAGCTATTGATCAGAACAAGCATAAATGCATTTATGGATGTCCAACCATGTAAACATTAAAAAGTACACGAATATATTCTTAATTTATACATCAAAAATATACTTCAAAACTGCAGCATTATATTGCAACACATCAGTACTACCATTACTAACAATGAGCACGGTCATAAAAGCATATTGAAGTACTATTTTGCATATAACTAGTCCAAATGCACACTGTCCACAGGCTACTTGATAATAAACTAATGAAATAAATAATTTGAAGCTACAGACTTGCATTATATGAACCTAAATGCAGTATCAGGATAAAAAATGCATATACACTATATTTGATAAATCACAATATTTTCAATTATTATAGTACATATACTCGTATATTTTTTATGATAACCAAAAAATCAAACTGCAGATTGCTTAATTTTATAAAAGGCTTTATAAGTAAAAGAAAAAAAAACCGTGAAGATGCTAATCTAAGGAAAAAAAAAGTACCAAAAAAAAAAATTGAGCTTCAATAGGGTTGAAGATTTGAGTGAGTGACCCAATGGTTGAATTTTTAAATAATAATGTTTTTTTCTCATAGGATTTGCTCAATTTTAGACTATAAATAATGTTCAGAGTAGATTTATATTGGTATAAGTACTTAAGAATAAATGAAGGATTCAATATTATGGTAACAACATGGAAATCAAACAGGCCATACCATAAAATTTTAGTACGGGAAATTTGGACATAGGCTCAAAAAATCGTATAGGAATTGGAGAAAAAACTTTAGTTTATGCAAAAATAATATCACTATATAGGTGATATATCTATTAGTCAATTAGTGGAGAAATATATAAAAATAATGAAAGAATCGTCATAAAATATTTACTGAATATAAAAAGGCACATATGAGTGAAAATACTATGGCTGTTTTGGTGGGGCAATAAGAAGAAATGATATAAGAAAGAAAGTTTACTTATTAAGGATATGCATAAAGCAACTATGGAGTTATTTAAAAAAGCTCTAATCATAACAGGCTTATACCAAGAATTAGTACTAAGCCTGAAAATTTTCTATTAGTGGGAGACATGCTTATCACGCATACTTAAAGTGTGACAACTTGATGTATGCTATTTATAGATAATCTCTCTTTTGATGCAAAATTGAAGTTAAAAGAGAAAAAAAAAAATTTAAATAGAAAAGGGTAATAAAAATTAATGAAACAAAAAAGGAGAACAAAATATGCAGTTATTTTATTCTAAATTGAAAATACATGTTGTTATTATTGAAACACCAAACGATATTTAGTTGTGAGCAAAAATATTGAATCTATTGGATTTGTACAAAAATATTAGATGTAGATGCTAACAAATTTTAGAGTTAAAATCGAGCTCTACAAAAATCATCGTTCCTTAAAAACTTGATAAAACAATAAATAGATTAGCTATACTAGATAGATTAGAATGTTAATAGAAAACAAGTCGTTGATATTTAAATCATATTATATAATAAATGCTTGAATATCAATGATCGTCATTATTTATAATAAATAAGCATTCACGTGAGCTGGCTTTAATTTATAAAATTAAGCTTAAGATCAAGCTTGAACTCAATTAATTAATCAAGCTCAAGTTAGAGGAGGCTCAAGCTTCACATGACTCATTTACACTCATAGCCACCGACATTGCTCTTAATGTTAGTAGCCCACCATCTTCTCTTTTTTTTCTACTTTTATAAATTAATTTTGTTCTCATTGATCATTTGCATTTCAAGTTATTTGTTTTGAATGAAATATTCTCTATTTTAAATTAGGCTTTTAATTTAAGTTTATTTTCAAATGGTTAGAGGTTTTAAAAAAGACTTTAAACGATGGAACGACTTGAAAATATTAGAATAATATATATGGATAAGATATGAAGTAGAAAACTATGATCCAATGAGCTTAGAGGAGGTAGGGGAGACGACCGAGATTAAGTCACCATAAGAACTAGTTTGGTTGAATGTTATTGGAAGAGTTTGTGGATTGCATGGGGGATGTAGAAGCTAGAAAAAGAACTTGGTAGATGAGGAAGTTGCAGGATAAAGTTAGTGGTGTTGTTGAAGGACTGAGAAGATAGATTAACAATTAACTATAAAAATAACTATGAATTTCATGAAGAAGAATCTTAGGGAGGCCTGCCACCATGCTCCAACCCAAGAGAAACACTTATGCAAATTTTTTCTTCAAAATAATAAAACTTCATTTCCACTCATTCTAACAATAATTAAAAGAAATATATCAAATTCAAAGTCCTAGAATTCAAAAAAATAATAATAAAATTAAATCAAATAATAAGAATAACTTGGCGAGGCAAAATAAGAAGTGGAGTAGAAGCACTCCAAGTCTCCCTCCTCGCATGGGATAGTTGGCCACTCCTTTAGAAATCTAAATATAAATCTAAGTCTATCTAAAACATAAGAAATGAAATTAAAAGCCTCCCACTTGGAGAGAAAAAATTAAAATTATAAATTCAAAAATTCAAGATCTGCTTGAAGTTTTGCATCAAAGATAATGATGGTATAAGCGTAAACCATTGACAATCTTCACAAAAATACATATTAGACTTGGGCGTATAAATGTTCTTATTTAAGTTCTAGATTCTTAGAATACGAGCCAAACTAATACCAACATTAAAATAATGAAAATTAAAGTTAAAGTGATTGAATGATGTTAAAAATTAAGGTGCTTTAGAAATTTATATCTTATGAAATCTTTACAAATTTTTTTTTTTTTACTTACCTTATTTGAGATATAATCTATTGATAACATTCTCGATCTCTTCAATTTCAAATGCTCTATGATGAAATTAACATACATTAAGTTTATATATTATAGCAATTATTATTAATGAATTTCCTACAGAATATCCTAAATTAAAAGAATATACATAACATATAATAAATTTTGTAAATTTTTTAAAATATAAATTCCTAAAATTGCCTCATTTTAGATACAATTCGATGACTTTAATTTTAACTTCTATTTTTTTTATATCGGGATCATTTTGATTTTTATTTTCAGAGAGTTCAATAACTAAATCAGACTTTTTATATAGTCGAGGACTGACACCCCATAAATAGTTGAGTAACACTTTAGTCTTTGTCAACCTATAATATTTTTAGACAATATTATCATTAATATGAATTCTTCATGTTAGTAATTTTTTGCCTGTGCATGTAGTATTTACAAGTTATATGATAGCAAAAATAAGATTTTGATGCTATAAAGCATGGCTCAATTTGAAGTTCTTAAGGAAATCAGATAACCAAATTTTAGGGATTCATAAGAGATGATTCGAAGCTATATTGAGAAAAAAATAGAACCCAAAATACTTTGGCCAATATAAAGAAAATTAAGGAAAGAAAAGAAAAAATATGCTCCACTTCTTTTAGAAACTAATTTGAAGCAGGTAACACAAAGTTTGTTGAAGATTTTAAGAATTCAAAAAAAAAGAGTTTCATGGATTTAAAATTTTATAAACAACTTCAAAAGAAACTTTCTAAGATTGAGTTTTTATGGTGGACTACTCCTTCAGATAGCTAAATCAAGAGGCAGGGAAAAAGAGGGGAGCCATATTCTCCCTTAATATTTTAGATAAGCAGTCATAAGTTGGGAGCATATAAATTCTTAAGAGAGAGATTCTAACTTTGGGAGATGGAAAAAAAATTGTTTTTTGCCAGGGTGAATGAATTTTAAGATTTGGAATCTTGTATATTTTTCAAATAAAAAATCTATACACAAAAACATCTCATATACTTGAAGAGAAAATATAAAAGAAGAAGATTACAAAAGATTCTTACTCGCAAATCAAGAATTAATAATGTGAAATATAATTGATGTCAAATGATATAAAGCAATGTCTTAATGACACTTTCATACAAAATATGATATATATGGAAGATTTACACACATTCCACATAATTCCTTTGTATTTACATATCAAACACCTTAATTTTGTTTTTTACATCTAAAACACTTTTAACTATACAAGAAAAGGTGAATTTCAATTTTAAAAAGTTACTAATTGTGGTATTTTTGATGTGATATCAAAGATATAAGTGTTATGCATTTAAATATAAAAAATTAGGCGTTAGATATATAAATACATAGGAATTGTACGTATTTATGTAAATTCCCTTATTTTAATTAAGGTCCAGAGTTCAGCTCGAAGACTACAAATCACACAAAAGATGATTCAATTTTTAGCTCATATTGAGCTCAATTCACACTTAATGCGCCAAGACATAAGCCCAATAATTGGATCAAACTTTTTTTTATTCGGTTATAAGCCATAGGTGGATCGGCTCGGTAATGCTTGAAATAAAATTTAAATATTATACATATATATATATATATATATATATATATATATATATATATATATATATATATATATATATATATATATATATATATATATCATTTCATATTAATTTATATATATTTCGTTTAGATGTATTTAAAATAAAATGATTGTTTGGCCGGGTGACTTGTGTCTCAACAAAATTTGCAAAATTTTGTAATTTGGATGCCTTTGAATCCTTTTGTAAATGTAGTCTTTAGCCATTAAATTAAATTTTATTGATTTTTATCAGTATACCCCATTTCTTAAAATACCCTAAACTAAATCCCCACTTCACTTTCTAGCTCCCCTTCTCGAGGCTTCCCTGTTCAAATCTGAAATACTCGATTGTAAGGACTTTGTACTCCAAATCAAGCTCTCCTTTTTTTTTCTCCCCATTGAAGTAAAAATCCCTATCAGGACGTACTCGTCATTACACCAAATCCACATTATGCTTGCATGTTTTTGAAGAAATTGGTTAATCCATTAACTTTTAGTTCAACAGTACCATGATGAATTTATATTATCTTCACTCTTGTTGTGTGGACACAGTTGTCACTACCATGGCCTACAGGCATCTACCGTCATTGGAGAAGTCCAGTTTAAAGGGGCATTTTCTATTTGTGTCTTTGCTTTGCTTTACTTAAACTAGTTCTAAAAACTGCTACATTTGCTCCAGTTCTATGGTCTCTTCTGCTTAGATTTTTAGATGTTCTATTGCAATTTAGTTGCTAGATTAAGCGCCTAACGATGAAAATAGTTGAGATGCTTAATGACGTATAATTTGAGAATATAATGGTGGTTTGGTGGTTTTTTGAGATAGGAAAATTTGGTCAATGAGTATTTGAGATCATTTTCTTAATCCAATCCATATTGGCTATTTTACTGATAGCTGAGATTCAGCATTGGCTTGTTTGAACTGCCACATTTGGTTTTTTCCCTTTATTGCTTGCTTTTGCTGCGCTGCAGTGACCCTAGCGTTCGAGTGGTGAGAGTATTTGTTGTTGGTTCGTGCCTTACAGCCTACAACTTTGCTGATTGACTATTGTGCATTGTTGGTGCCTTGCTAAGAGCCTACACGTAGTTGGGCTAAGACCAACATTGGTCAGTTTCTCGTCTTGATGTCTTCATCTATACCACCTCACTGTGCATCCTATGTTTCTGTTGTAGTAGAGAGTAGAGATTGAAATTCAACTTTGCATTAATTTGTTGGTTTTATTGTACTTTTCATTTTATAAATTTCATTCCACAATTCCACAAATTATCTTTGTTTTTAGATAGCATTATAATTACACAATTAATATCTTAATATTTGTGTTATTATTTTTTGAAAACTGATGTTTCACAGGCTTTCATATGTCCACCAAAAGGGTAACCTCAGATTTGGCAATGTAATTGGAAAATCAAAAGCATAAAACTTATGTAATACAAAGTAATTTATATAATTACAAGTTACAGTAGATTGATTAAAAGTGTGATCTATATTAACATTGTAACTTAAAAATGCAAGATTTATCTTAATTTACTATTTTTTTGTTTCCTCTCATCATTAAATTAAATTAATAATTTGTAAATTTCCTTTTTAATAATACTTTAATAGCATCATGGGATTTTTACGGTTCATTTTTCTAAGTAACTTTTCATGCTGGAATTCAAACCAACCCAAGATCAAGCCAGTTTGATTCAAGTCAGCTCAAAATCGATTAAAAACCAATTCACCGACTGATTTCAAGCCATTAAAATTTCCATTGATATGACTTTGAGACATGCTTAGCTTGGTTCAATCAGAGCGTTCATAGCATAACCTTCCTCCTTGATTACTTATATGTTCCTCTCTGTGGCTTATTGCACTGATCATATGGATTGTTTGAAGATTATACGGAATAATACTATGAAAATCTATATTAGAGAGAAAAACAATATAGAATTTAAAGAAGTTACCAAAAAAAAAAATGGATAGGCCACGAATAGCTAAAAAGTACAAGACATTGATCATAACGCGATGTTGAAAAAGCACCCAAAACAGAGTCAATACTTAATGTAACCGCAAGAATGAATTGAATAATGTTTATAAAACTTCCCTCAAATACTTATGATAAGGTTAATGGTGATGACAATGAATGAAGTGCAAGAAAATGTAGAAGCTAAAAAAGCGATATCAAGTCAATATGTATTTCATTTCAAAACTCGAGAAGTTATGATATTAGATCAAAAACTTAGATTTAAGGAAATGCATGCGCAACTCTGATGCCTCTTGACCTCATTTTTGAGGTCTTTCTTTCCCCTTTCCTTAAAGCATAGGATCTAGCCCTAGGATTTTCCTATTTTTGGACTCTCTTAGAGGACTAGACTGGGACCCACCGTATTTAGAAATTCAAGTCATTTCCTTACTCGCTCGAAGTTTCGTATGGACGGTTCTAAATCCTCGACACACTAGTTGAGTCGATTAAAAGCCGACGTATTGAAATTCTCGTCGAGTTCCTATAAGGATTTAAAAGTCATAGGTGGACTACATCTGCGTGCGACGTTTGACTTTTTGCCACGAGCAATATGTTTGGCTATGGTTCTTGCTTAGCGAAGACCGGTCGTTAATTCTGCTCGTTAAGTGGCTCCGTAGGGTCGAAATAAATTCATTTTCTGCACGTTGCGCAAATTTGATTTAAATTGATGCGACCGTCGGCGAACTTGTCCGAACGGCATCGGATGACGAAACGGACCGCGCCGATGCGTCCGGAACGTCGATTTTAGCCGGGAAGGACATACAACTTGATATGGTTTGGAATCGACTCGATTTGGGTGTAAAGTCGACGAATTTAAATGAAATAATAATAATAAATATTTTTTTTATTAACAGGTGATAATAATAATAATAATAAATGTTTTATTAAAGTATATTAACTCTTATATTTACCTAATCTCACGATCCACGGGCACTGTTCACCGTCTCTTATCTCGCGCACATGGTTTGTTTTCTCTCTTCCCGTGCCCTAGTCGGGCCTCTCCGTCCCTTTCTTGCGGCGATCGAATTCGAGGAGTTTCTAGCCGGTTTCCGGTCTTCTCCCCCTCCTCGACCGCAACCGACATTCGTCGCTAGGTTATAACTTCGGTCACATTCTTGTAACGATTCTCCCGCCCAGGTGAATCGGGTAACCTTCCTTGCGGTTTGTTTTGGTTGGTTCTCCTGCTAATGGTAGAGTTCTCGTCACCGTCGGTCTTCACCGACGGTAGCTTCAGCAGTGAGCCTTCTTTCCCGTCACTATAAATACCTCTCTTCGTGAGAGAGTAGGGTTAGTCGAGATCTTCTTTTCTTAAGTTTGATTTCTGCGAGTAGTATTTCCTTTGAGAGGATTTATGAGGTGAAAAAGAAGGAGGAGTTTAAAGAGTTTGTTGATTCTTTTGAGATTTGAGATTCTCTCGTTAGTAATTCGTTGTTGTGTCTCGGATTTTCTTGAGGTAAGTTCTTCTTACCTTCCTCTCTTCTTCGGCCATCTAATATGATATTTACTTTTGGATTTCTATTACGCCTTTGTCTGGAAAGTTAGGAGCTAGAGATGAAATTCTCAATTTAGCATTGGTACACTCTTGCTTGCTATTTGTTTTATCTCGAATCATTTAGATATGCAGTTCGTTGTGATCTTTTCTGTGGGAAAGAACTTGAGATGTTTTCATTATATTCGACTCACATTTTCCTTCTCTGTCGAGAAGAATGAATATAACGGGTTTTTTTTTAAAAAAAAAAACATATTTCGAGAATGATTCTTGCGATTTGAGGATTCTTATTCGATCGTTTTTTTTTTTTGAGTTGGTGTTTTTCTTGAGGGAAAATTCTCCTCCTACTCTTCCTGCTCTCTTCTTCTTTTTTTCCTGCCCTAGTCATTTCATGAGACAGTTTCATGTAGTTGGAATGGATAACATCAAGCTTTTGTTTCTTTATAAGACAATTGCAATTTACTTTGTGATTGAGATGAGAATGGTATATGAAATTCTTGGAGGACTGCACATTAAGACCTACGGTTTCTGTGAACAATTCTCTGCTTTCCCGTTCTCTTTAGTTGTCTAATATAATGTTCACTCTCATGTTGGGAGTTCTCGGTTATGAGTGGTCAGAATTGTAGTCCTTTACTATCTTGAATTGTTGAAATATACATTCTATTCTAATTCCTTTCATAAAGAAGAAATGATCCCTTGTAGATAATGTAAAGAAGTCATTGGGATTTTAATTAACAGTTATATATTTGATCAGATATGGTTTACAATTTTAAATGTTTTTAAAGCCTCTCTCCCTTCTCCTAATTTGATGGTAAAAAGTTTCTTTCAGTCCAGTGAACACTTGGAGGCAAAAATATTTTTGAATGTCATTTTCTTATATGTTTTAACCATGGAATATGTAATATGAGGGGAGGTGTTGTTTATTATACTATGAGATTTAATTTGGAACAAACGTATTCTTGGACTGTTTATAAGATTAATTGATATGTACAGGTTTTATTTCATGATTATTTTGAAAATCATTCTTTGGAGATGAGATACTTGGATTAGTATCAATTCTTATTCTGTCTGAATTTGCAGACATTCGGAGTAGTGCTTGGATTTGTGAGACATCTTTAAATTCTTCCGTGTGTTGGAATATTTGAGCATTGTATCATATTATTAATGAGTTTGTTGCTTCGTCTCAAGAATGAATTACAGGCTCCTAAGGCATAATTGCTTAAACAGCTATTCTCGTCCCTTTAAGCTTTTTTTTTTTTTTTTTTTTTTTTTTTTTTTTTGATTCCGTTGATTTGAGGGATTCTTGGTGAGCCCTTATATACAAAACTTGAGTAATTATATTTGCAGACTTGGTTAAGCCTCACAACTGGATAGTTAATTATCTCATACTTGTATAGGATCATCTATAGTATATCTGCATGTTTTGTGGTGATGGATTGGTAGATTTTTGCTTCACATTAGTATCTACAAGTATAACACTTCAAACCTTTATATATTTACACACTTAACACCTAAATTTAAATATATGATACTTACAGATTTTTTTTTACATAAATCAATGTATTTACATACTTAACACTTAATATATATATATATATATATATATATATATATATATATATATATATATATATATATATATATATATATATATATATATAATTTTCTGATTTCTTTTATAATATTTACATATATAACACTTAAACCTTTAAATTTACATTTCCAACATGAAAACTTCAGTCTTCTTTCTTTACGTTTCCATGGATTTGCAGGAGCCAAAACAGGGATTCTGGGATGTTTTATTTGGTCTTAGATTGAAACTCAGCTTTTGGGGTCTTCTTTATTTTGGCTCACTCTAGCTGAACTTTGAGATTTTAAAATCATAGAGATGCTTTTGCTGAAACTGAAATATAAAATTTTGAGCAAATGTATTTTGCTCTGATTTTCTGAAATCAAAATATGGAATGCAGGAAGTTTCCTTTGATTTAGCCTGCTAAAATCGAAATATGGAAATATGTGCCTTCTCTATTTTAACCTACTGGTGTTCTTTGGAAATTTGGAACTAAGCTTGTTTCAGCCTTGCCGTGGCTCGGTTTTAGCTCTTTTGACGTTTCTGGTTTTAGCTTTATGTTGGGGGTGTTCCAATTTAGTGTTGGGCTCAAATTTTGATTATGTTTTAGCTTGGGTTGGATCTTCTAATACATTTTGCTTTAGCCTTGTGTTGGGCGCTGTTTTGGCTTGGAGCTGGGCTAATTCACAGCCATATGGCAGTTCAGATTTGACCTGTGCTTGGCTCGATTTTCAGTCTTGTGAGGGCTCAATTCTTAGTCTTGTGCTTGGTTTGATTTCAATTTTTATGATGGTTTGATTGCAGCATTGTATAAGGTTATAAATTGGAAGTTTGGAAGTCTTAATGTTGAATTGATTTGGGAAGCAGCAGTCAATTTTGCTTTGCTCTATAATTTGGAATTGAAAAAACTATTACCAGTCTCTCTTTAATTCTTTGAGGCATGCTGTTACTGGTTCTATTCGTTCTTATAAGTTAAATTCGGAAGTTGTGGCTAGTTGGTCTTTTCTTTAAACTTTGAATTTAGGGAATGTTTGCAGCTAGCCTATTCTTTGTTCTGTAATTGCATCTTTTGGAAGCTGTCATAAGTTTACCTTTGATTTATTTTGAAAATGCTGTGTAATTATATTATTGTTTACCCCCTTATTTAAATATATAAACATATGGTTTAAGGGAAATAAAGTGAGTAATATGTGTGATGGTTTCCTAAAGCTGAATCATAGCAGCTTTGTGTTTATTACTCTAATTTGCTAAAGCTGAATTTTGTGGAATTGAATACCTGAGCAAGCTTTAACTCATTTGAATTAGTTTCTATGTATTAGATATTGGAAATGTGAATAAATGAGAAATGAATAGTATATGTATGCAAAATTTTCTGATCCTTTATATAATGCAAGTTGTAGCAATGTTTTAATTTGGATAGAGATTTCTCAAATTGTTGGACATTGATATGAAAGTTCAAAGTGGGTGTATAAGTTGGAAATGCGGGGTACGAACGATGATGCGTAAACTCGATAATCATGCTTTTATAGTCGAAACAAAATAAAATCGATACTTCGATGTTAGATGCCGATTTTACCTTATGAGTTAAGTAGTTCAATCCTTACGTTTAATAAGTCAGAAGCCCAACAACGAATCTTCTGACACGGATATTACTGCTGATACGATAATGAATCTACGATAACGAATACTGCAATGACGCTTGCATGATAAATAAACACGCACACTCGCATACTGAATCTTCTGCATCATACTTGCACGACAATAAACACTGCCTGCATGACGACGAATCTTATATTAACACATAACACACTACTTGCTATACACTACTGCATTACGCATCACAAATCGCACACGAGATCTTACATATCGGATTTTACGCTCATGAGAATTCGAATACTACGATCACGGATGCTACACTTTCAAAGTTCGAATCTTACTATCTGGTTCACTCATTAATTAAGTAGTAGGGATTAGATTTGTCTACTTCTAGGGTGATTTCTTGGTGACCTTATTTGAGATTGATACGAACTTGATACTCGAGTTGCTCGTGGGATCGTGATATAAAAGAAGTCATAGATCGAGCACTATCCTCGAATAGAATTCTTATTCCCCCACTTTGATCTTTTATATGTTTATAACCAAACTTGATTATACAGATACTTGTAGTTATTAGCTTGCTTTCGATGCATCAACAGAATTGGCCAGGTACACTTTTTTTTTTTTTACTGCACAACTCTTTTATTTTATTCACTATATATTGTCGTGCATTCCTTTACTTTTCATTATTGTACATATTTACTCATATTCATGCTTTTAATTATTTCTCTTGCATACTTGTACATACCCCTAGGATAGGCCATTTAGGGCATGACTAGTTTCTTTTTATTACACATGTCCATTTTAATTATTATTTCTCTTGCACACCTGTACATGCCCCTAGGATAGGCCATTTGGGGCATGGTTGTTTCTTTTTTATTATACATGGTTACTTTAATTATTCCCTTGCATATACCCTTAGGATAGGTCATTCGAGGCATGTTCTACTCTTTTCTCTCCTATCTTTATCCTTTCTCGAGACGAGACGACAGAGGACGAATGAAGGATCTTCGATCAGACTTTCATAGATATAAATAACATCTATAGGGCGTTAAGGTCGTCGTTTGATACGACATAAATCCTCATACTATCTTTTAGGACTTAGTACGATTGTGTATCGTACGATATAAGTCCTAAACTGTTTAGGATTCCGAGGTTGTCATTTGGCACGACATAAACCCTCTCATATTTTTGGGTCATTTACACATGACATGTAGATATAAATCTCAAATCATCTAAATAATTTACAGGATTGAAATATCAAATCCAACTCCACTTTCAAAGATATAAAGCCCAATCATAGGTTAGTTTGAGATGTCATTGAAGCTCTTTCAGTATCTTCGACGTCTCCCACTCTTTACTTCTTTGGACTCTGAAAATAATTGTTCCATATTGAGCAATTCACTTTGATTTTCCTACAACCGATCGTGGAAAGCTTGAACGTTGAAATTCTTGAAGACGAAACCTATGATCCTTATCGAGAGTTTTCTTAGGTGATTTCGGTCGCTCAGATGTGATTAGCTATGAGGACTGCTGCATATAGGGAATTAAGCACTAGATTAATCTAAGCCTTCTAATTTGTGTATTAGATAGAGGAATTTATCATTATAAAATACGCAGGTTAAAATAGAGTCATAAGCTTTTAAGTTTAGATAGTTAAGCGCATTAACGAGTGGTACGCTCAATCTTTCGGAATGATGTGTCACTTGTAGTATCGTGCTCAACTATTTAAACTATTAGATATATGAGATCTATCTGGTCTCGTTATTTTCAAAAATAAAAAAAAAATATTATTTTCAAAATCAAAATTATATTATACATTAAATTTAAATTTAAAATTTCATATTATTTCATAAAAAAAAAATGGCCGACAATGCCATCAAATTTGTTTTTCATTTACACAATAATTAGCTCTCCAAAAAAGCAGAGAAGACCTGGTCGATCTGTTTAAAACAGTTAAGTATTTAATGGTCAAAATGAACTATTATGCATTATCTGCTACCCCAACAATCTTTATCCCAAACGATAATAAATTCTGCAATGTCTAGAACAGCTAACCAGTAATTCAAAAATCAGGAGAATCATACTCACAAATCTGTTACTGTCTAGTTTCATCATCTTTCACATCCAGAAAGCTCCACAGCCCTCAAATAAAGTTCCACGTACAAATCAATACAAAAATATAATGGTAGTTAATATTAGACCAATTTCACTGTCTCACATAAAGCAGGGAATGCAAGAAGTCCGTGACTCATGAAATCCTTCATAAATAGAGTATTAAGAGGATAAGAAACAGAGAAAAAAATTGCCCCTCCTGAAAATTGCTTTTACTAAACCAGCAGCTTTATCTTTTAGTTTATAAGAAACAATTTATGAAGCCAGTTTTTAGTATCATGCAGTGCAGACATCTCAGAGTATGTTGCAAAACAGGTAGGCATATTAAAGCATTGCAATTGATTTTCAAGGCTAATCATAAGGTACTAAACGGTCATTAAGTTACTAGCAATCTTTAAAGGATGATGCCGCAATTATTAGAATGGGAAATCACCAAACATTTACGCACGAAAAGCAAGGTACTAAATGGTCTTTAAGTTGCTAGCAATCTCCACAATTTGGAATGAAAATCAGACTGAATAGAAATAAGCAAGAGTGCGAAATGTTTAGGCACAACAGCGCAATTTGGCAGAAAAAACAAACTGAATAGCAATAAGCAAAAGTGGGAGATAAAGTCAAAAGAATGGGAAATCACCAAACGTTCTCTTTCAGATGGCTTCCCAGCAAAACAGCTTGCTTTTATTCTTTTGACAGCCACATCAGAGCCTTTCCATTTGCTATGGTACACTGCTCCGTAAGTACCTGAACCCAACTGTTTGATTTCTTCTAAATCGTCATTTTGAATAGTCTGCAAGAATATTATTCAGAATAAAAATGTGAAATAGATGTTTGATATTGAGGAGTGTAACAAAATAGACAAAAACCTGTAACCCTTTAGCCAAGGCTTCAGTTTCAGCTGCTGTAGGTTCAATTCTTGGAAAAATCTCGGTTTCATCATCTTCATCAGATTCAACCGCCCCTTCAGCATGGATATTCTGCTGATCAAAAGGTTCAGAAAGAAACCAGATGGAAGCATACCATCATTGTAAACAAAGTTTAGGCCCTTACCCCTTGCTCTAGCTCACTCAAAGGAGGTTTCTCACCATTTTCAACAGTTAAAACATCGGCGGTGTCTCTTTCAGCCACAGCCTTTACCACTTCAGCACCTTCTACTGCCACTCTCTTGGCAGAGGCAATCAACTCGGGCAGTAATTCTAGACTTTCTACTCTGGCGTCAGCATTAGCATTTACAATGGTAGCCTTAGCATCAGAGTCACCAACTTCAGCAGTATCGGAATTCCTCTCAACAAATTTTGCCAAAGCTCCATTATTCTCCAAAATCTCTACGTCACCATCTTTGGACACATTACTGGGTGCAGGTTGGTATCCATTAGGCATGAATGAAGCCGGAATCGATAGGCATGCATCAGAAGTTGCATCAGTGGGAAATACATTACTATTTTCTCTAAGACCACGCTCATTATGAGAAGCTGATGCAGCAGGTTTCTGTAAAAAATGTTCATTTTGTACAGCCCAAGGACTCTGAGCTTTAACATCCATCCCAAGGCCTGTAATATGAGGGCTTGTATCCTGATAACCATGCACAGGGCCCGAACTGATTGTACCATTTGACGCCATCAATCCAGGCAACTCATAAGAAGCTCCAGGACCTAGTGGAACTTGCACTTTTCTCTGTATAAGAAGTGGAGGCAAATTATTCTGAAGCTGGTAGAAGTTATCCTCTCCATAAACAGAAGGATGGTTGCCATAGCAGACTCCATTGTCTTCAAAACCATCAGCATGCATATGTGGAATAGCTCTATCTGTTTGTTGAGCCTGATGCACTTCATTTCCTTCATAAAAATTTCCATGCGCATAAGGAGAATTAACAGCATTCACATCAACAGCATAGTGCTCCCCTACTCTTCCAGGTTTGGGTAAGTGAACTCGTGGGTCATCCATCCTCAGATTATTGTGATGAGGGTGAAGAATCCAGTTCCCATCATGCCTTTGAGAGTCCTCTATAAAGACTCCATGGTCCACTCTCCTGTCGTGGTTCAAAATATAAGGGTCTCTGCCATGGTAGCAATCAGCACATGCATTGCACTGATAAGGCCCGTGCATAAAACGAGAATCAGGAAACCATGAATTTGGCATAGGTGTTTGCCCTCTCTCAAGAACCATGTGGCTATGCTCACACGTGGCATTTCCCTCATAGGCGTTCTGGGGATTACCGAGATGAATAGGAAAGCCAGATTTCTCTTGAATAATGGCCCCAGGGGGCAGCCATATCATATTCTCCATTGCTGGAGTAGACTGATGCTCGATTTGGATTGCACTGTGATCAGGGAATTCCCCAATTCCAAAGTGATGGTATCTTACGGATGATGGTGAGCCCGGGTATTCTCTGTGATCCCCATGATATGCAGGAGAGAAGTATGCAGGGCTCCATGGGGTATCTACTTCCCCGTATTTCTGCCCATGAGCAGGATAGAGCGGGCGATGGCTCGAGAAGTGGTCGGCAAAATCCATTTGCGATTGAGATTTTACATCGGTCAAGCTATTGAGGGCGTCCACATACCTTCTCTCCGTCTCCCTTTCATCGGCATCAAAATGGGCGGCAGCGATAGCTTCGTCTGCGTCGGGAAACTGTGAGAATAGAAAGATTCTGAGGCGAGTCAATCCATCTCCGGTGTTGCTGAGCTTCTCGTATTCTTCCATCATGTTCATCACATCATCATCATTCACCACAGAGACCAGCGCATCGAGATCCTCCTCCGGCTGCTGATACTTTATCATGGCAGTCTCTTCAAATATCTCACGCATCCGAGCCAGGAGATCCTCGTAGGAGACGTCGATGGGAACGGTCACAATTCGAGTCTCGCCCCCAACGTAACGTAGCTTACCGTCATGCGGGCGATGGAGTCTACAGCCGCCAAAGCTGCAGAGGAACTTGGCACGGGAGCCGCGCTCATCGCCGGAACCCGGAGATGGTGCTGCAGGGGAGTCCATGGAGCCGGCAACAGCCCCGGAGGAGCAAAGCAATTCTTCTGGAAGAGAGGAACCCTCGAGTCCTAAATTGCACATGGGGATCGAATCAGAGAAGGATGGCGGTGGAAGTCATGGATGCTTCTCTCCAAATGGACCTGTTGGCGAGTATCAGAATTTCGCCTGGGGAATGATTCCCGAACTATGCCGATAAATTCTTGCTTTCCCACTTCAAATCCCGCAATGAGAATCTCGTGTCCTGGCTAACGAATTATGACTGCACCTCCAGGCCGATCACCTCCGGCGGATCAAAAATAAAGGAATTGGAGGCAGAAGCCTGAAACGGGTGAGGGAAGAGATGGGAGAGAGGGAGAAATGGCAATTATAACTGTTATCGTGGACATTAATGGCAGGAGCGGGTTCTGCCGCTTCTTCCTTCCGCTCTCGTGTATGGAGCTGGGGGGAAGAGCGAATCACGGAAGCGCTGGATATAAATGAGGATATGCCCTACCGATACCGCGACAGCTATGGCGGACATCGTCTCCTTGCGGAGGAGTGTTCTGCGGGACTTGATGTTCCAATATAGGTTTCAAACGCTACGCTGCTATTAAGTAGAATAAAAATATTTGAGGACTTTGGAACTTGTCCCAGCCTGATAAAGAAGAAAATAATGAATAAATAACTTTATGAGTGTGTGTTGTACTCCAAAAAATATGCAATAAAATATTATATAAATGTTTTTATAAAGTTTTTTTTTTGTTAATTAAATTATAAAGGAACATTTAGATACATGGCACATAGTTGTTATATGTATGTAGATCAAAAAATGAGTTTTCTTAAGAAAGGAAAACCCATTATTTAATGGGCCTAATGAGTTGAGCTTACCGATCATGCAATCATGAATAGTTCATACCAATAATACTCATTAGTCGTACATTTGAAAATGAACTTGAATCTGCAAGCGAGTTTCTTCAGCTGAGCTCGTTCATCTTTTTTTAACTCTTCTTCGTAGCACGTAAGTACTAATTGAGTCATTCTACCAAGCAGTTGATATTGATGACCAGTTTTATGAGGCAGAATGAAGAGAACTTCGGTCCATCATTGAGTACGTATCCAATTATTGACTGCCTGGAATTAATGTCAAGGAACTTATCAATGATGAGTCTATTTATGATTTGTATAGTACACCAACAATATAACATTTTATTTATTGTTTAGACCTTTGCACTAGTACAGAGACTCTGTAAAGTATAAATAAGCAAAAAGAGAGGAGGTGGTGGCAAGATGTTAATGTTATCTCTCTCAGACGCTATAAATAACTCTCGTATTCTTTCTCTAAGAAATCCCTTGGCTTCTTTGCACTTCTTTCACGAGGTCTCTCCCAGATTGTATGGTTCACAAATCATAGGGGATCCACATCCCAAGAAAACTCAACATCCTAAAAGGTACGGTAAGCATAAAACTTATTTTCAAAATCTAGCAAGGAGAACTTTTAATCGACATAAAAGTGAAAAATATCAATGGATTGCGCTAGAGAACTTGTGAGGCAACAAATGAATGAACTCATAAAACAAATGAATAAAATGATGGAAGAAAGCAAGATTTGTTCAGAACCCATTTCAGATATCGCTCAAGAAGTCATACAGAATTGTCAATATTTGTGGTGTGAAGACAATAACACTAAGAAGCTCAATCACCAAGAGAGGGGATGTCTCGAGCTAGAGTGAAGATCTCTGACTCCAACGTTAGAAAAAAGAAGTAGAAAACGATAATAACACGACATATGCCCTTGGATTAGAGACACTATAGTCCTCGGATGATGAAAAAATAAGAAGAAGAGTGTTGGAGAATGAATTTTTTGGAGAAATTGCTGAAGCTGAACCCCCAAATAGGTTCAATATCCATTCCTTGGATTCTGATAAAGAAAACACTTATCATGTTGATCATGTAGCTTCTTTCAAAACAACAGCTTGGCTGCTACGAATAAATGATACACTGAAGTGTCACATATTCCTAACAACGCTCAAGAAATTGACTTCTTGCTAGTTCAAAAACATGCAGATACGAGCAATTACCTTCATTGACATATTTAAGTAGATGCTAATTGCTCAATTCATTAGTACTCAAAAGACACAAAAAACTCACTAGTTCATTAATAATCCAAGAAGCTCAATTTCGAAGCCTAAGAAACTTTATCGACATATTTCAATGTGAGATGCTTGATGTTAATAATCTTGAGCCTTCCATCACCCATGTCGCACTCGTGCAGGGTCTACACGAAGTTCCATTTTGATGCACATGTGACTTGTTAGAGCCATAAACTTTAGCTTAACCTTTAGAGCTAGCAAATGACCATATTTCAACTGTGAAATATAATTATTTATTGAACCCCCTCGACAAAGAAAAACCCAGAGGTAAGATTCCAAAAATGACTCTGACGAATACTGGGGGGATCCTATGCTAATGCACATAAAGATACCATCGAGATGCCCTTGGAAGATATTTTTGATGGTAGTAGCAATCAGAGCAGTTCGATTGGAGGCTTATCACACAAAGATCATGGAGGAGGCACGAGATATCTCAACCCTCCACATTACTAGTCACTCTTTTGCAAGTATCGATGGCTGATATTATAAGGTCGTACAAAAAGAAAAAAAAATTAAGAGACCTCCAATGATGAAAGCAGAGAGTTTCTAGCACAATCCTAATAAATATTGTGTTTATCATTGCAACTATGAGCATGATCCCGAGGAACTCGTCGTCTTTGAAACCTAATCGAGGAATTAATTTGAGATGGGAAGTTAAAAAAATTTGTTGCGCCTGAAGCCAACACTCAAAGACGAGTTGGCGCCCACCAAAACCACTTTTGATAGGCCAATTATTACCACAATTATGCATATCATTGACGTCATAACCACCATTTTCAATGGAGATTGACCTAAAGCCGCAAAATGTTCGAGTTTAGAATGAATAAAAGTATGTGACAACCATTCCACAAGCTTGACTAAGGCCACCACTCATACTCATCTATCGATCACATTTGTAGGAGTTGAATTACCTGAGTATGGAAATTCTTTCAGCAACATTATAGTTGTAACTGCTTAAACAACCGATAACATTCAACCGAATAAGAGCACAACTTACTACGAAAAAAGCCAGTTTATTGCATTCGATCGACTGACCCCGCGTCCGGACGAATGACCCTCACAAGCCAGGCTCTAGTCAACCGTACTGAAAGACACCGAGTAGGATGTCCATATGACCGAACACCTCGACCTATGAACACGTACTCCATAAGGTACATATGTCACTCAATCGGTCGCCTCAGTTGGTTGACTTCAAGCCAGCCAACCAACCAATTATCGCCAATGTTGAAATTCAAAAGTATAACACAAATATGAGATAAAATCTATATAATCAATTAGAGTATTAATGACATTAAGAACGGTTTTCATAATCGTTCCCTCATTCCTATAATTGTACAAAACAAGCCTTTATAAATACAGGGAAAAAATACGAATAAAAAAACATTTTCCTCGATTCTCCCTACAAAGATCTCATTTTATTCTACTCTATGTTTCTTCACTTTTTTCATTCGACTATATCTCTCAGAGCATGATCCACAAAGGAAAAACTAGGATCTAACAGGCGGGGATGTTAAAAATCCTTTAAGTTTATGAATACCTCTATGCATTCAATTGTCCATTCAAAATGTTGATTTTCCTTAGTGCCTTAAAAAACGTTGCACACTTATCGCCCGACTTCGGGATGAAAACGGTGGAGCTCGGCAATATGGTCGGTCAATCTCTGAATTTCCTTGGTGCTCCGTGGGAGCGGCATGTATAAGATCCCCTGTACTTTCTCGGGATTTGCTTTCAATCTATTGGGAGTCAACAGGAAGCCAAGGAACTTATTGGTCGATGCACAAAAGGTGCGTTTGGTATGGTTCAATCTCATGTTGAATCTTTTAAGTGTTTTAAATGTCTCTTTCAGATCTTCAATGTGTTGTTTAGCTGACTTACTTTTAACTAAGATATCGTTGACGTAAACCTCAACTTTCTTTCCTTTTTTATTAGAAAAAATTACATCAATGAGAAGTTAATAGGTCACCCAACATTCTTAAGCACGAAGGACATTACATTAAAACAAAAAATGTGTTGTTCAGTAACAAATGTCATTTTATCTGCATCAGCTGGATACATCTTTATCTGGTGGTAGCCAGAGTAAGTGTTGAGGAAACTCATTTCTGAGTATCCAACCGCCAAGGGGTCAATCTTTGGCAAGTGACATTGGGTCAGTGAAATCGACACACATCTGCCCCTTTTCACTGGCTTTCTTGACCATGACGATGTTCGAGAGCCAAGTTGGGTACTGGACTTCACAGATGTAGCCGGCGTCAAACAACTTCTGTACTTCCACTGCTATTGGTTCGACCAAAAGTTCTGGCAGCTCTATTAGACCGTTCGAGAGTAGGGGCTGATGTTCAACCAGTGACACTTTGCATCAATTGAATTGTTGGGCATTTATGATGCGGTTCAAAAGAACACTTCTTGGTGCTCTTGAAGTGTCTGTACTAGTTGGTTCCCGAATTAAGTGTCAAAACATTCACTTATTAGAAAAACCTTACCAGTTCTTCATCGAATACTGGCGCCTGGATGACAATCTCACTAGTCTTAAGACCCTCCTCCCTGAGTGATTCATGGTCGACACTCGAAACTGCTCCAAGTTTCCATATACCATAATTAATTCCCCGTTGCTTGGGATCTTCACGGCTCCATGGTAGTTGAAATTTACAGCGCGACAGCTGTTCAGGAGTGGTTGACCGAAGATAACATTTTCAGTCGGTGGTGACTCTACTACGAGAAAATCATACGTGTTGTTATACTGCTTTCCTATCTCTCCCCAAGAGACGGTGAGAGTGATAATGTAGCACCTCCTTCCTTTCCCGAGAGATTCCAAACAACGAGCCGACTAATGTTGTTAACGGATCAACCTTCAAAACGATCTTGTCGAATAATGATTTGAACATGATATTCACCAAAGCTCTGATATCAATGAGAATACTACCTACCTAGTAGTTGTTGATCAGTGATTTGATGATGATCACCTCATTGTAGGGGTTCCCTTTCGGTGGGAGATCTGCATCTGTAAAGACAATGAGTAAGTGGTTACGTGTGTATGGGATGAATGAGCATATCTATTTCGAACGTTGTCTATTTATACCAAATGATCGGGCCCTTCCCCGAAGATGCTGGGGATTATCCCTACTACATGGACCTCGTTTGCCTTGACAGACCCATTGGAGGGATCCCTAGCTGGCGCTTTACCCTGTTGTTGTGTATGTGCGCTGACTGTTACAAATTCTTTAAGCTTTTCAGCGCGAATGAGTTGCTTGATTAGGTTTTGGAGGCGATGACATTTCTTTGTATCATGTTCGTGGACATGATGGTACTGACAATACCTTCTCAGACCTCGTAAGGCCAGGGGTGCCTTTAATGATGCGAACGACTTAAATTAGTCATTGTTTTGGATGTCTTAGACTATTTCGGTCATCAACACGTTGAGTGGTATCAAACTTTTGCATTTCTCTGCAAACACATGTGGTCACTCATAATATTGAGCTGATCGTTGATCAGAGCAGTGCTTTCGGTCATGGCTACCTTGGTTGCTTTTCCACTGATCATGAAGTCGGTAGTTGTTGTTTTGGTGACCTGTGAACTAATTGCCCTTCACCCTTCTTGTTCATTCCGTTCTTTCCGTTTCTTTGATAGTTGGTTGGACCTTCGGGGAGCTCTAGAGGTCTTTTTTCGGCGAGTATGTGCTCGTTCACCGTCTCCAATACTTCTGTGAAAGTAGTAGGTTTAAACAAATTTTGGTCATGCCTGAATCACATGCTTCTGACTCCACACTTCAAGGTGTCCTGGTTATTTCCAGCTTCAGATTAATAAATTCCATCATCTCGTTATGGAAGCGGTTGATGTAGGTCCATAGGCTTTCATGTTCTCCCTACTTGAGGTCGAGCACGGTGTCAGAGTCTTTCCTCAACTCTACATGTTTGAGAAGTGAGAAACAAAGAGTCTCTTAAACTCGCAGTAGCTTGTGATGGTTTGGATCAACATGCCCTTTAACCACCAAAGGACTGGCTCTTCGAGAGTGGTTAAGAAGAGACGATAAATTATTAGGCTGTCAATCATAAGTAGACTGACGGATGATTTGGACAACCCAACGTGATCGATCGGGTTAATTCTCCCTTTGTAAGAACACAAGTAAAGAATTCTTAGCTTTGACGGAGGCATTTCCTCTTTGATCAAACGAGCATAGGTCCCTCCTGCGAGCTACCAGACAGACACTCGCATCTTTTCTTCCCATCGCCTGTTCACTTGCGCAGATGTGGCTGTGTCAGTGCGTTGGTACTCGACTTATCCCTCTGTCTGTAGGTTGCTGACCTGGTGAGCAACAAGCAGGTTCTCTGGTGGAGGCCTTTGGAGATGAACACCCCCCCGACCCCCGGTTTCGTTTTCAGGCAAGGCACTTGATCGTTCCTCTGAGTGGTTGCTGCCCGGAGGACCTCAAATTGCTCCATCATGAGGGTCATATGGGATTGTAAGCACTAGATCCGTGCAAGGACGTCTGGTTGTGTAGCGTCTCCGTTGGGTTCCATGCGTGTGATCTCTCATTGGGAAGTTTTTTCTTTGTAGTTAACTCTGCTTCTCGTCTGGGGCATGTCCACGCTCACCGCAACACTTTTAGTATGTTCGATCCTGAATTTTCTTTTGTAAACACCTCGAGAGTCAGAGCCGGGTGAAGGAGAGAATGAAGTGAACCAAGAGTTAATGTGGAGAGAACTGGAGGAGTCTCAATGGCCCGCATCAGGTCATTCTTTTGTCTCTTATTTATAAGAATGTGTTTTGTACAATTGCATAAATGAGTGAAAAGTTATGGAATCCGTTTTTAATATAATTAATTCTCTAATAAATTGTATGTATTTCATTTCATATATGTGTTACAATTTTGATATGACAATATTTGATTGGTCGATTCGCTAAAATGCAACTGACTGAGACGATGAACTAAGTGGTGACCGTGTCTTGTGTTTGGTCGACCGAAGCGTTCGGTGGAACTACAATCTCATCCGTCGGGGCAAATGCAGGTCGACTGGTCAATCACGATTAGGGCTGTCAAAAAAGCTCGTTGTTCGTGAACAGTTCGTGTTCGATTCGTCAAAAAGTTCGTGTTCGATTCGTTCGATAAGCAAACGAGATGAACACAAATAATTTTTTCGTTCGGTTTGTTAAACGAACCGAACACGAACAGTGATGTGTTCGTTCATGTTCGGTTTGTTATTGTTCGAAATATAAAATAATTTAAAATAATTATATATAAAAAATTTGTGATATTTTAAAAATAATTATATATTATAAAAATTAATCATATTTTAAATAATTAAACTTCTATAAATTATAATATATGATAAATTATTAATAACAATAATATTATTATAGTATTAATTATATTAATATAAATATTATAATATTATAATTAATATACTATACTATATATTAAAATAAAACTCTAATCAAAACTCTAAACGACTTATTCGGATTGCTTCATTTTGAGGAAGTATGGGTTACCTGATGTGTACGGAATACCTAATCAATTTGCTTCATTTTGAGGAAGTATCCTATCAAAACTAGGGCTGTCAAAAAAGCTCGTTGTTCGCGAACAGTTCGTGTTCGGTTCGCCTGGAAGTTCGTGTTCGTTCGATAAGCAAACGAACCAAACACGAACAGTGATGTGTTCGAACATTTCGAACACGAACACTAGCTCTGTTCGTTCGTGTTCAGTTCGTTTACACCCCTAATCACGATCAAGGGGTTTCTGCCTGCGCTTCGGTCGATCGGTCGACTGATGAGTCGATTTGTTTTGTTAGGTGAATCGTGACTCATTTGTTGTTTTGACTCAAGTCTTACGGGACCTCTATGTCTCTTCTACTTGGTTGGTTTGTCACCTCGGCCACATACCCATATTAGCAAGGTCTTAGGCAGATCTTATCACTTCCTGTGTAAGGTATCAGATCAGATTTGCTATAAGGATGAATTACGTTTTGCTCTTGACAAATCTTATCGCTATGAGGCGAGGGCTTTGACCTATCTCAGATTTAGAGACGCTACTTCACCTGCTTGGTGGTGACTTATCGATCGACTATTTACCCTTAGTCTAGTGTATACACTCGACCAATAAAATTATTCAAATATTCTCATAAAAATGAAATATCATAGTCATTATAAATAAAAATTCCTCGTATTTCTACATTTTTATTTTATAATTTCTTTGGGGGCATTTACATACATCCACTAAATTCCTATGTATTAATATATGTAACACCTAAAACATATATATATATATATATATATATATATATATTTATATATATATATCCTCATATCATTCAAATCTTACCACCATTTTAATTTTTTGAAAATGAAATACATAATTTCATGAATAAGTAAAGGGAGTATGTATGCAAAATAAAATAAAATAAAATTTAGAGGTTAAATATGCAAATATTTTGGAATTGATTGAATTCTTCTTCTTCTTTTTTTTTTTTCTTTTACTGTAACTCCGCTCGAAAACACAATTTGACGAGCATCTCTATTGCTCTTCGAAGTTGGAACTTCGCCGCCCGGGAAGCTTGGCCCAATCGGAAAAGCGGGAGATTTGGCCATGGAGGGATGGGATCCGAGCACGAAGTCAGCCCTCACGCAGATCCCTCTGCTCTCCACCCGGGCCGGACCCCGCGACGGCGCGGCATGGACTCAGCGCTTGAAGGAGGAGTACCGAGCCCTAATTGCTTACACTTCGATGAACAAATCCAACGACAATGATTGGTTCCGGATCTCCGCCGAGAACCCCGAGGGCACCCGATGGACGGGATTCTGCTGGTACGTCCACAATCTCCGACGCTACGAGTTCCGCCTCCAATTTGACATCCCTGTAACCTATCCCGCTACAGCGCCTGAGATCGAGCTCCCCGAACTCGATGGAAAGACCCATAAGGTTTCTCGCCTTTCTCTTACTTTGATTCGCTTTTATTTTTGGTGCTTGACATGTGTGTATCTGTGTTTATGTTTGATCAGATGTATAGGGGAGGGAAGATCTGCCTGACAGTACATTTCAAGCCCCTTTGGGCCAAGAATTGGTAAATGACCCGCCTTTTCTCTATCAACCTTGATTTGTTTATGGAGATTACTGTGTTTCTATTGTCGTTTTTCTTGGTTCTAATTGAGGTTTTTTCATGGAAACAGTCCACGATTTGGAATCGCTCATGCTTTGTGTTTGGGTCTTGCACCATGGTTGGCAGCAGAGGTGCCAATTCTGGTTGATTCAGGCATGGTGAAGCATAAGGATGATGAAGCTTCATCTGCAGAATCCTGAGTATAGTGTTGTGTCTATTATTTAACAGGGAAATAAAAATGATCAACAAATGTTGTTTGATTTGTGTTTCTTAACTGTTTTTAAGGAAATATTTTATAGTTAAAATGATTACATTTTGAACTTCAGTTGAGCATAGTTAAGTTGAGGCAGTGTTTATTGAAATCCTTGTTGCGTACAATTTTCATTCTTGATTGAAAATATATATTTGTGATTCACAATTTTAAAATATGATTTGCTGACATCTTCACTCAAAATGATTAGTAATAAATTGTCTATCTGCTTTGATGTTGAGAGCTCCTTTGAGAATGTCACATTAATATTATCTACTGTGCTTTATGTGCTTTATAATTCATCAGAACTCTGTTAGAGTTTTGCACTTTTGCTGTTTTTGTCATATTTTAATGTGCAAGGTTACTGGATTATTTATTTATTTATTTATGATGTATTCATTGAAAGTTTTGTTGTTTAAGTGATTTTTCATTGGGTTTTAATGCACTTAAATATTATTTTTGTTAGCCAGTATCCACTGACTTGAGAATTATATGGGATATGTTCAAGGAATGTAGGTGCTATGCATGAAAAAATCTTAGGAACATCATGAAATCCTTCTGAAGCTTTAGGGCTAAACTTTGTGACGTTGTACTTTGAAGCTTAGGATTATTGAAGAGCTAGTGATTTTATTTCTAATCATGGTTTAGGGATACTGATAGGTTAAGGCCATTAGTAAGAATAAATGTTTAGGTTGAGTTTGTTTTTGAGATTACTTGCATGGTTTATTTGTGATCTTGAGGCCCTCTATCCATATGGTTTCGTCAAGCTCAATGGGGAGCATTTGTTGAATTCCTTCATAGTCAACCCTTCTTGGCTAACCAACCATTAAGGCATGAGCTAAGTTCATTTGAGCTCGAAAGGCCTACATGGAGCTTCATGCAAAACTTCAATTCAAGGATGGACTGCGACATCTCCAACGAGTCTTCTGTTGATATGGAGTACAACATAACTAATGGAGTTCCACTTAATAATTAGAGGAATTAATAAAGGTTTGCTCATCCTTATGCAATTTGGCTGCCTATTCTTGCTCTCTCCCATTTTTTTGACTAGGAGAATATGAGCCTTTGGTATTTATTTCAGTTAATTTTCTTCATTAAATTTTTTGGCTGAAAACTTTAGTTCCATAATAGCAAAGAAACCGAAAGGTATAGTGTCTAGCAATTCATACTCTTAGGTCATTTATTTCATCTTACCTAAGAATTTAGCATTTCTCTTTTTTTACCTCTCCGTACAAAGCTTAAATAAGTTGGATACACCGTAGGCGAGGTATTTTTATTCAATTTGGGCTTGATTGACCAACTAGCCAATCTATGTTGATGGATCAAAATGGTGCATCTATATCAAATTAATTTTAAGATTGGTACATTAGGCTTAAACTTAGGCACAAAGTCAAAACTAAAATCAAGTCAAATATTTATGGTTAAATCCAAAAGTTTAATGGATGCATCATGGATACAAATCTATAATTGGGCTACCATAGGTTACAATTTGAATCAAGAATCCTTTAATTAAAAATCAACAACCCCTCACCTAAGATGAATGAATTAACCATAGAAAGCACAAGGAGAGTGAAATGCTTTCGAATGGGATTTTATTGAAGGATATATGCGTGTCTATATATATATATATATATATATATATATATATATATATATATATATATATATATATATATATATAGATATATATATCCAAATAAGTGAAAATCTCATTATTATTGAGGAATTGTCCTATCTGGTAACTTATATCTCATACTCAAGGGATTCACTCTTATCAATTATCATGCTTATCAAAGATTTTTCTTTTTGATATATATAATAGCTTGTATGAGGTTTTTAATGATTAAAAATTTCATCCATTTGTTATTCTATTCAATGGTTTGGCAGTTTGAGTCTCCCTCACAATTCTTGTCTAACTAGTTAGAGTGGCCTCTATTGACAATCTTCAGCCAACCCTTCTAAGAAAAGTAAATCATTGCTTCTCTCTCTGTCTTTCTCTATTTCTCACTCATAAACAACTTTTATGTCTCGCTAAGAGAAAAACGGGATTTTGGCGCAGTATTGCACTCAATGAAGCAATATCGAGGCCAGAAAAAGATAAAGAAAGAAAGTGAAGGGGCAAAAGGAGAAGATCCAAGCAAGAACAAAAGAGGAACAAGCCACTTATGAGTGGTTCTCTTAATCTGTGTAAAGCTCTCTTTTTATTGAATTTTTAGCTATATTTTCTCAAAGTATATCCCTTTGGTTCTACTTCTTCAATTTGCCTTGTCTATTTATTTAGCCTTTTCAGTATACAAGAAGGAAAACTTATTCAGGATTTCTTATTTTAAAGGTCTTAACCCTTAGGCCAAACTGATCCCATATTATTTTCCTTCTGTACTTCATTTGTAATCATGGTCACTCTTTAATAAACCCCCATTTATGTAAATTCTAAAGGTAATCCAAGAATCGAGACAACCCATAGTTTTATTTTCCTTTGGAGCATACACAAGCCAACATCCAGGGTTGAGGAGAGGGTTAACCAAAAACGCTCATCTTCTTCGTATATCATTTCTAGCATCAGCATATAGTTTTTCTAGTGGGCTCTGAGAGTGGAAACTACCTCAATTAAAAAACCACAAATCTACCATTGTATGCTTCCTCAAAATCATATTAAAGAAGAAACCTCCACTTAATCAAAGAAGGCCTTGAAAGAAACAGAAAATTTATTATAGTTGCTTGTTATTGAATTAGCTTAGCTTATAACCTTGAACAATTCTTAGAGAGAACTTTTTATCATGTTTAAGTAATCAGTGCAACAAAAATCTTACAGGAGTGTAAGAATAACCATGAAGACCATGAGCTTGGCGTTAGATGCTATGTGTATCTAAGACATGTTGTAGGAGGAAGTAATGCAAACTAGTCTACTGAATCATAAGAAGATACAGAAGGGAAAATGTGGCAAGCTAGAAATTGCAATAGTTGTAATTTAAAAGCCTGAGAAGAGAATCAACTGCAGAAAAGGAAAAAAAAAACAGGTTTTATTTTTACTAATCCAATGTCGCAAGTGCAGCCTCCCTTTAAAGGTCCTAAGGTTGAAGAGGTTGAAGACCATGAGTTCGACGTTAGACGCTGTGTGTATCTAAGACGTATGTTTTAGGAGGAAGTAATGTAAACTAGTCTACTGAATCATTAGAAGATACAACAAGGAAAATGTGGCTAGCTAGAAATTGCAATAGTTGTAATTTAAAAGCCTGAGAAGAGAATCAACTGCAGAAAAGGAAAAAAAAAAACAGGTTTTATTGTTACTAATCCAATGTCGCAAGTGCAGCCTCCCTTTAAAGGTCCTAAGGTTGAAGAGGTTGAAGACCATGGGTTCGACGTTAGACGCTGTGTGTATCTAAGACGTATGTTTTAGGAGGAAGTAATGTAAACTAGTCTACTGAATCATTAGAAGATACAACAAGAAAAATGTGGCTAGCTAGAAATTGCAATAGTTGTAATTTAAAAGCCTGAGAAGAGAATCAACTGCAGAAAAGGAAAAAAAAACAGGTTTTATTGTTACTAATCCAATGTCGCAAGTGCAGCCTCCTTTTAAAGGTCCTAAGGTTGAAGAGGTTGAAGACCATGAGTTCGACGTTAAACGCTGTGTGTATCTAAGCCGTATGTTTTAGGAGGAAGTAATGTAAACTAGTCTACTGAATCATTAGAAGATACAACAAGGAAAATGTGGCTAGCTAGAAATTGCAATAGTTGTAATTTAAAAGCCTGAGAAGAGAATCAACTGCAGAAAAGGAAAAAAAAACAGGTTTTATTGTTACTAATCCAATGTCGCAAGTGCAGCCTCCCTTTAAAGGTCCTAAGGTTGAAGAGGTTGAAGACCATGAGTTCGACGTTAGACGCTGTGTGTATCTAAGACGTATGTTTTAGGAGGAAGTAATGTAAACTAGTCTACTGAATCATTAGAAGATACAACAAGGAAAATGTGGCTAGCTAGAAATTGCAATAGTTGTAATTTAAAAGCCTGAGAAGAGAATCAACTGCAGAAAAGGAAAAAAAAACAGGTTTTATTGTTACTAATCCAATTTCGCAAGTGCAGCCTCAGCCTCCCTTTAAAGTTCCTAAGGTTGAAGAGGATTTATCCATATGCGCTCACTTGATACTAAGAGACGTATCTATATTTGCTTCTTGAGAAGGATTGTATGTAGCTTACCAAATTATGATACTTATTTCAATTAGATTGCTTCAACACACTACAATCCTTACATATATATCCTCATTGCTAGATAGGGCTAACCGAGCCCCATCAGTTATGTATTTTGGATCAATAAATTAACTGTTTTGACCACCTTCAAAATGTGATTAGGTCAACTCCAATTTTAGCAGTGACTCCATTATCATTGAGCCAACTCTAAGAGCCAGACCAGCCATTATCCTTATTAAGCCTACTCTAACAGTAGGATGATTTCTACTTGAGTTGGACATGCCCAATTAGATTGCATGGGTAGACCAAACCACCAACATGGCTTGCTGCAGCATTCACTGGTTTGATTACTTGATTGAGGGTCAACCATAAAATATAATTTTTTAGTAACTAATTATCTAGGAGCAAATGAAGCAAACGGGAGACTATGATTTATTAGTCTCTTTCATGCAAATTGAGCTTGGTTAACTGGATAACCAAACTATATTGGTGAACCAACATGGTGCGCCAGCTTCAGACAACATTGGGGTAAGCCTCATAATTGGATCTCTAAAATGAGGTCCAAAGTAATGTCACAGCTTGGTTCAGGGTCAAGCTCACATGTTCAATTGGGTGTATGGATCATACAAGACCCTGTGTAGATTATATGGTGGGCTGCATTTAGTGAAGAAGGGAGAAGCATTTTAGAAGGCATTATCAAGGTAGAATGAAGAATATGAAAGCAAGCGAAGGAACACGAGAAGAAGATCCAAGCAAGAACAAAGGAGGTGTAAATTGCTCAAGAGAGGTCATCTCAATCTTGGTAAAGCTATCATGCAGTTCTGCTTATTTAAATCTAAATCATCTCTCTTCCAAGTCTCTTTCTTATTCTTATTTCAATTTAATTAATCATTTTATTTTGGCCAATTCATCATATAAGAAGGATCACTCGGTTTAGAGCTTCAAAGTGAGAAAGGTTACCTTTTAATAATGCTGGCTAGTTAAATTCTAAGACTGTTGTAATAATGAAGGCCACACATGACTTTGATGTTTGACAAATGCCAACATCCCAACATATATTGTTGAGGAGAGTGTTTACCCACAACTTCCATTCTGATCCCAAATCAATCAATTCCATAAGCTTGTTTTTTAATTATATTTGGTCTTAGAGCAATAGATTTATCATGAATGAATTATTATATATTAAGTTCAAAATAAGCGGAAAGCAGAGTTGCAACCTATTAATTATGATTCATCTAGATTAATTTTTGAAAGTGCGGAGTATATTGAACCATCATGAAGAGATGAAGAGGATGTGATGTTCTAAAAACCAAAGAGAGTTTGATTGTTATATTTTCATAAACTGCAATTTGTAATTATACTATATATGGTGAAGGCAATATAGATGGCAGCATGAGCAATCATGCTTAGGTTGTTGGGCAGGAAGGTGAGCTTTTTGCCCTGATTTAAGTCTCAAGTGTTGATATTTTAAATGTTGAAATGAAGATGATGTGAAAAGAGACATCCTTTGGAAATAAGATTAAATGAATGTGCATGAATTTAAATTTGAGAGTAATATATTTTTTAAATGAGGGATATCAGTCTAAGAAATATAGTCCTATTAATTTAGTCTATGAAATATAGTCCTACAAATTCAGTGACAGTGTATGGATAATGAAAAGATGTCATAGATTATGTTTAAAATTAGATTATCTTTAGGTCTACATGCTACAAAACTTATTTAATTGTACATGTTTAAAATCATACATATAATATATTTGATGATAATCTTTTGTACTTTTCATTCATAATTCATATGATGAAGTTATCTCTATATAATATATTTCTTATGATGGTGCCTGTTGCAAGCTTAATATTATTGCTTCTTATTGTGAGCGCACATGGTAACACCTAATGCCCATAAAAATTAATACATATGGATAGGGTGTATTTTGAGCGTACAATCCTAAACCGCACATACAAATGATCACATGCAGTATTCTTTCCCACAATTTAGTAATAATATTATTCTATTTAATGCTTTGTAAAACATTGGTAATAACATATCATCGCAACCAGAGTTGACAAATTCAATATCATTGACCTAAAAAGTAAGTTCAATGTCCAATTCAATTTTGATTTGCACGCACCAATGATTTGATGGGGGGAGTTGTAATATTGGAGACATTTTACCCATTTTATGAAGGTGATCAAAATTAGCTAGGGGAGCTATAATGTCATTTGAACTGGTTTTTCAGGACTAATCCAACCATTAAGAAGATAGATAAGTGTCAAAAGGATCCAGACTCTTCAATGGGGTTTTATTTTAATCCTGAGTTTATGGAAATGTCAATTTTAAAATCTCCATCAGGGATTAATTTAATATTTTTATAAACTTTAGGATTATATTGACCCCTTCTGAATAATCAGGGGACTCTGTTGGCCCTTTATCCAAAACAAAACTTAAGATAATAAACCCAGATAATTATATTTTAATTAGTTTATACTGTATTACACTAATATCCACCGTGATCAAATTTTCATGAAAATATTTTGATCCAACATTTCTCCTTTAAATATAAGAAAATCAGGAATTCCAATTCTAAATTACAAATCACCAAGATTATTGCATGTCAAATTACAATTTGATGCCAGAATTCTGAACAATTTAACACAAGTGCACGACAAAAAGGTCATAATTAAGCTGACGATGCTGTCAAAACGCAAGAAAAGGGTAAATGTTCCATACAGCTAACATTTTTTTCCAAATAAAAGCGACTTATCAACCAACAACCTCAAGCTCATATCAACTAAATCAACATTTTTCAAGGAAGAAAAGAAAAACTACCATAAATAGAACACATTTACAAAATCCTTAGAATTTCCACATATTTAACATGATCAATAAAAATTAAATAAAAAACTTGAATCAGGATGTTGATAAGACTTGCCAGTATAGATAGAACCAGTTGCTTGGCAATAGAACTCATAAATTAGTGTTGTTTTTTATCTGAAATCATATATCCTAATAAGCGAGAGGCCGACAAATTTGGATGTATCCATAGCTCCAAAATTTTTTTCATCATTGGTTCACAACTCCTTTTCAGGCGCACAGTGCTTTCTGCCTTGAGTTTCTGTAACATTGGAATAGTTGCAAAATCTCATTCCATATCAGAAACTTCATCTTCATCCTCATCGAGGATATAAACCAATGCATGCTTCCGAGCAGAGAAAACAGAAGCCACACCTCTGGAGGCTGTGAAAACACTTCACTTTATTAAGAATTAACTAATTTAAAAAAAAAGGGAAATATGATAGATTTAAACAGAATTTCCTTAATGAGGGAATTAACTTGATCATCAATTGGTTCATATTTTTCTAAGCTCACGCAGAATAATCAGTACAGTGCCATTATATTAAAAGGAGTTGTGATGAAGTTCAAATTTTGTGGATGAAAGCTAATGCTGAACGATTATGTGATCATCTTAATAGAAAGATTGTTTGCATTGGGCAATTGAACCAAAATCTGCGTGAGAGAATGAGGCTTTCAATAGAATTTGGACACACGCACTCCTTACACATGAATGAATAAATGTAAAATTTATTGACCCCCTCATAAGGCATTTGAGAAAAAACTATACCTGTCCTAATACATTGTTCGATTTGGACATTACTCTTATTTATTAATCATCCACCAGACATATAGGATTCATAGGTGACTCTTAAATAGTTAAGAGGTGGCTCCCACTATGAAACACTTTATCCTATTTTGGGTTAAAGAGGTAGCTCCAATAACGAATCGCTTTGTTCAATATGATACTTAATTCTCATCTTCAAGCTAATATAATGCTCTGATATCATTTCCAAGAGTCCAAACTCTCACCCATCGAGATATTCCTGATAACCTCATGATTTTGTTTAATTGGTGTAACATCCCAGAAGGTCACCAACCATGAGAGTGGAATGAAGTTGAACTCTTAAACATCGAGATGCCTTTTAGTGTAACGGTCGAAATTTCATCAAAAACTCCAAAGTTAAGCAAACATGTCCGGAAGCACTCCCGGATTGGGTGACCTCCTAAGTTACACCTATGGGACAATACCAAGACGTCATGAGGCCAAAATGAGCAATATCTCGATGGATGAGAGTTCAGGCTATTAGATTAAGTATGCTTCTTTTTAAATAAAGAAATGAATCATACTTAGTTAAATGTATATTTATTCTCAACTTCATAACTCATGATCACAATAACAAATCTTTAGTTCAATATTTAATATATCATATTAATTGTACCTTTAAAATTAAATATCATTCTTATATATATATATATATATATATATATATATATATATATATATATATATATATATATAAACAAACTTTATATTCATTATATCACTAGCACTAAGCATTTACTTTTGCCTTCAATATTGTCCCCTTTAATTCATTACAACTATTTAATTAATAATAAATCTTCAAAATATTCCCCAATTATATTTCTTTACTACATATCATTTTAAATTAATATTTATTTTTACTAAATATATAATAAGTTGTCATTTAATGATTGAAATATTTGATTTATTGGTCAGCATTACATTAATGTTTGAATATATTATTTTCAGTTTTAAACTTAAAAAAGCACAACTTTATAATTTAAATTAGAACTTTAACATTTTTTTAAATAAAATTAAATCTTAATTTTTCTCAATAATTTTAATCAAAATAAAACAAAATCTTTACAAAAACATATTAATTTAATCTTTTAGACAAGCTATAATCAAACACAATCTTAAATGAAAAAAAAAATCAAAATAAAAGCACTACCATGTTTTCATTCTACTGACTTGAGGCAAATTTGAGGGGGCGATGTGGTGGCAGTATGATGCCACACCGTAGTTCTTCCTGTTTGACAAAAGACCGTTTTGCTTGTGTTCTCAAAAAACTGCAGCTAAAAGCAGTGTTTTCCCACCAGACTTGGCTACCTACGGTGGTTGCTAAAAACTTGCGGTCTGATTAAAAAAAAAAAGAATTTGTAATAGTCACCACAACCTTTTGAACATCTTCTTTAGCTGCTTCTTCAAACAGAAACAGTTGTCCCAAATAAACCCTTAATTGCTTAATTGAGTTTTGTGTGGATAGCTCTCGGCTTCCAACCATCCTCACCCCCCGCGACTTTAAGGCAATGCTCAACTGCCTTAAATCTCCTTCTCATAGGACTTAGGCTCTCACTCAGTCTTGCCTAGTTGCTTGACAACCCTGATCAAAACGTCACCCATTTGATATGGATCGATCGTTGCTCAAGATTTCTCGTCATGTCAATCTCACTACTTCGAATGTGCTAAACAAGTCAGGGTTGCCACTACTCCCTCCAATCATGATTTCTGCTCTCTCGCTCACGCTCATTTTCCAGCTTGCATGCACTCTCATTCTCTTGATTTGTATCCCAGATTGCTTAATCTCTCATTTTCTCGTTCTTTGGTTATTAACACAGGCATCGTATCCCTTCATCTCACTTTCTCACTCTCTCTTTGTTATTCATGCCTACAGTTTGTCTCCATCTCCTTCCCTTCTTTCTTATAACGTGGAACCAACTAATGCCGGCATTAGTCGGTTTAATTTCTATTTTTTCTTTTATTATGTTTTTTTTCTGAAGTTTGCAAGACTTTACATAGCAAATTTATAGCTAAAGCTTAAATAGCTAGCCCATTGTCAGTTTGATTTTTGTGCACCAATTTGCAAATGATGATTCACACAACTTCAGATATCAAATTTGATTCCATAAACTGGTGATGAGTTAAAGTCTGATCACTTTTGAATTTATCTGGATTTGATCAATCAAACTAAAGTTGTCAAACCTCAAGTTTGGGGTGACGTGGGCCTCTCATGCTAGGGGAAGCATCGCAGGAGGAGGCAGAAAGATGAAGAGAACTTTCATGCAAAAAAAAAAAAAAAAAAAAAAAAAAAAAAAGAGGATGGGAGGAGTATACAAAAAAGGAGGAAATGGTGAATCATAATTATTTGAAGACTATCAGACAGCATTATCAACAGATACAAACTAAAGCAGTGAAATGTTGAGTTTGAATCATTTTTAAAACTCAAACGGCTTCAAATCCTACTAAAGGATACTGGATAAATAACATGAATGATTATGCTATAGTTTATCTCTATTCATAGAAAGATGTTCTTTGATTGACTACATGGTTTTAAGGTGTGAAACCCCTCAAGTACAATGTAACAGTTCAAATTTCATAAAAAACTGTTATTGCAAACTGGATAGTTACACTTTTTAGAAGATATTTAGAAATATTGATGTTTAGTGACTCTTCAATGTTTGGATGATATTTTGGATTATTGTATATGTCAGAATAGTATGACTACCATAATAATGTTTGGATGATACTCTGGATTATTGTAAATGTCATAATAGTATGGCTACCATAATAAAACAGTAACAAACCTAAGAATCAGAAGGGTAACAGTAATTGAATATTAAAATTTTAGCGGTTCTGATGGTTGATGCTTTAGTTCACAAGTACAATATATGCTAACTTTGTAAAAGCAGAAACATTGAATTGAAAATTAGAGGCATAATAGAGAAAAACAAAGAGATAAGAAGTTGCACTTAAAATGGACAGACATACCACTCACAGCCAATGGGGCAGTCACCATGTGAGGAATGCAGCGAACTTTACCTCTGCTCAAGTTCAATTCCACAGCAGAACCCTAGAGTGCAACCCAAAAAAAAAAAAAAAAAAAAAAAAGAGCATTTAACCTAAAAAGAAAAAAAAAAGGCTGCAGCAAATAATAAGAGTAATTAAACAATCAAATCAAGCATGGCTTCGTCAACTTCAACATAATCATCATTAGCCTTATCCTGATTATTTGGGAGAAGTGATGAGGGGCAATGTAATCTCCGATTCTATTCCTTATCATGCAAGCATTCCTTATTCCATCCAACCGCAACAAGCAGACCACCAACAACCTTGATTCTACCAGTCTTCAATGTGTGGTCCGCCCACACTTGATCTATATCTCCATTCTTCTATATGATAAATCCAAGGTAAAACCTAAGACACCTATATACCATCTTATCTTTTAACAATACATAATGATAATTATTAATATTTTGCCTACTAATTATATATTATATGCCCAGTCTTTTTTCTACTAATTCCAGGGCCTTTATCCTATAAATATTTCTTTCATCGCTTTAATTTTTCCCTGATTTCAATGGATGTCTTGTTAATTAAAACTACAGTATCCACAAAACATATATACAAAGGTACCTAGTTTTTAATCTTATAAATTTCTCTATAACCAATACAAAAGACATGGCGTAATGCAGATCCGTGAAATAAATATATGGCAACTAACAAAATCTTGAATTGCTAAAAAACTATTTTAATTCTTGTAAATGCTCTATTATATCTTTTAAAAATTTTAACATATCGTAGAGACACTTATCTTAAAACACACAATAGATTATCATAATACTCAATCATATGTCATTTTAAATCAATCTATATATATATATACATATATATATATATATATATATATATATATATATATATATATATATATATATATATATATATATATATATATAGCATATCATTTGTTCTATATAATTCTACATTATATATTTTAGCACAAAAATATCCACTACAATAAATCTTCTGGAATGAAACCAAATTCATTATTTGAAATTGATATATTTTTTTGTAAGTCCATGTCATTCCTTTATAGTTAACACAATTTTGAACATCACCTTTATTTTTAAATATTTGCTCCAAAATGCTTCTTCTCCAATCATTAATTCCTCCGTTCTTCAAAATTTCATTAAAATCATTACAAAATTCCCTATAATTTAAATCTCAATAAGTACCTTATCTGGAGCTAAAGCCTCATCTTTATGCATTTTTTTGGAGTAAAATTTATTTCATCTCATTGTTCATTATACTCTTTTAAAATAATTTAATCCTTAAAAAACTTATTTAGAAATTTTCAAAGTAAAAATTTCATCTTTTTCATGTCATCATCTTTAAATAAATTATATGATCTTCAATTTTAATGCAGTTAATCAAATAAAATGCCTAAATATTTTCTCTTATATCAGAAATTTTTTAAGCCATCTTTTCTACTTTCTTATTACTGAGTGCATTATCTAAATCATTAAAACTTATAAGTTTTATTTCATGCGCTACCAGCTTAACAATACTTTTGATTATATATTCCATTATTATCTCATAACTTCATTTTAAGACTTAACAGTTTGATTCCTTTATAATATGGGACTGTTTTTAAATATTTATACCAAAATGATGCTTCTCCAATCTTGTCATGCATTTAGCCTTCAAAATTATAATGAAAAAATTTGTTATTAAACCAACATTCCTCAACTCAAATAGCAATCACAATATCACTAATTCTATTGATTTCAATAATTTTTATATGTGAAATATTTATCTACTACTATCCACCCCCATTTTTATTGTGAAGCTTTCCAGTATACAGTACCTGATAACCTTCCTTACATTTAAATATGAGAACTGATAAAATAGGTAACACTGATTATCTCATTCATCTACAAAAGCAAGATACCAAATAAAGATCAAAGTAAATAGGATGAAGAAAGCTCGTGATGTCTTTCGCATCCACTTTATTTTAACTGACATGCATTGCGGAATAAAAATGATACCTTTAATTCATGCAAGCTCCAGAGATTTCCAAGTGATGCTCTTGAAATAGATATGAAGGGAAGAATACTCATTTGAAGCATCATCATCCATGATTGTCCAGGATTCTCAGAAGAAGAGGTTGACTCGGTCAGTAATAGAATGAGCTGATTTTCCTAGCAGAAACAAAAAAAGAGGTTTGAAAGACTTGAACTTGATACGAAATCAGAATTTAGGACCTGCCATTTTACCTTATATAAAGATAAATCAACACACTGATATCCTTCAGGAATACGTAATAAAACAGCTGCAATGGATGTTGGGCCCTTGTCAGTTGAGCTTGAGTGGCACGTTAAACCCTTCAGTATACCAACGCAATTTGCCGTTTCTAACAATTCATCTGGTATTCTGAAACATATATAGTCCAATAGGCAAGGCTGAGAAGTCTCACGATTGGATACATGATTAAAATCACCCTACAGTAGAAGTAATATCATCTCAAGAAAGAATATAATGTGTTCTCAGAGCAGTAGAGATAAATTGATTGAATAGCATAAATTGATTGAATAGCAAAAAAATCTCTACTATTGAACAAAAATTCCATAATAAAATAAGCAAAACATGATCTTCAAGAAGCAGAGGCGGTAGTTCATAAATAAGCTATGAAAAGCAAGCTATGCCACTTTTAAATATTTTCTACGAGGATAAACCACCAAGATAGATGAGTCATACAATTGGATATATTTAGAACCTTGACAAGCCCAACAGTTACACCGACTAGCCATGTGAACGGATACCTAGGTTGTATGGTTCACTTTTGTATGTAAGAGGTATATTTGGATTAACTCAAGAGCTTCTTCTGAAACCGAATGGACATATAGCATGTTTCATTGACCCAACCAAATCTTTTTTATGTCAAAAAAGTAAAAAGCGATATTTTATACATAACTTGTTAAGATATTTGGCAGGAGTTAGCTTTGATGAAGATCTTACAATCCTATCACTCCAGTAAAGCTGGAAATGCAGTTGTTGAAGTATATGAAGTAGAGTTAGCTTTGATGAAGATGGAGTTTTAGATGAGATAATTGTCTAGAGTGGAGAACTATGTGTGATATTACAATGCTTCAATTCATAAAATTTTTCAAAGAATTTTAAGGAATAAGAGGACACCACATAATCGGATAAGATGTATTTTGGAAATATTAATGATTACGTAAATATAGGGAAATAGAACTTGTGATTCACATTATGAAATTATAAAAGAAAAAAATGGACCATGAACTAAAAAGATTGTCATAATTTTTTGGAAAAAAAGATTGTCATAATTTTTTGCGAAATTAACTAAGTGATTAATTTTTTTGGTCAAAACAATTAACGAAATTTTATTGAGTAGATATACAATTTTCATACAATTTATATTAATTTTAACAAGGCATGCAATTTGAATATCACAAGATGATTCGGTGAGCATTATATAAGAAAGTTGCCAGCAAAAGGAACATTAAAGTTACTAAGATTCATATGATCAAATATTTATTAGGATCAAAATTATTTGCAGAGTTACTCAATAGTTGGATTATATCAAGATCAATATTATGTTCATATAATTTCTCGGTTGTAGTTATAGTAACACGAACAAAGGATATAGATGAAGGTACTTGTATAATTTTTGTAGAAACGTATTCCAAAATAGTAAGAGGTTCTTGAAGAAAGCAGAAAGGAAAAAACAAAAAAAATGTTTAGAACATATGAAGCTTAAAATTATTAAAAAAAAGGTTTATTGAACATGCAATTTAAGTACATATAACAATAATAATTATCGGTAAATATTATATAAAAATTAATGATAAATGGGTATCATAAATTTAAGTATATTGGATATACCCAAAAAGGTGAATATTGATTAAGGTATAATTTTTAAAAGAATTGAAGAAATACTTAATGAACATCATGGAATAAGAAACTTCAAGAGACTTAAAAATAAATTTAAAGTTAATTGTAATTAGTTATATTGTAAGAAATCACAGATACTCAAGTTGAGCGTAGTAAAAATGTGAATATTAAGATGGATAGTTAGCAGACTAAGAATGATAAATTGAGAATAATTATATCAGAGAGAAAATTGTAGTAAGAACCTTTGATGATAAGGTGTAAAAAAAAAAAAAGCAGGGCTAAGTCACGTAGAACACACAAAACAAAGTTTTCCAAGAAGATTTATGCAGAATAAGTCTAATACTTTGGGTGCAGGACATCCAGATCTTATAATAGGTAATGTAGAGTATGTAGTTTAAAAACAATGTATGAGAGGGAAGGCAAGAAAACAAGTAAAACAATAAAACTAAAATATAGAGGGAATGAAAAGAGAGAGAGATTACTAATATAAACCAGGAGAGGAGACCTTCGAACCAAGGCAGAGGAATGAATGTGCCAAGATGAAGAAGATGGTTGTCTAAATGCTTCTTTTCAACCTCAAATTACACTATATTAGGTACTACCTTTAAGCACACTAGTTAGCAAGTATGCATGTGTGTTAGTCTAGAAAGGAGTAGATTTATGCAACTTTACCCCTAGAACGCCAAATCAAAAGGGAGGGAAGTTAAGCATTGCTACAAGTTATTGATATATTAAAGCCTGAAGTGAATCATCACATCATAAGGACACACATCTCCAAGTTACTTCGATTAATATTTTTATCCAAGAAGGCAATGATAATATGGAAATATTTACGTTTTTTTCCCTTTTTGCTTAAATCATCATTTCTTTAAAGAACACAATGACGCATGTTAGTTTCAGCAATGATAATTTTGCTCCACAACATAATGTTTTGTGAAGAGATCACAATGTTCTAGCCCATGAAAATATTGGTACGCAACATTTTCTCTATACTATCAATTCCACTAGAGCATTCACAGGAAACAACTCGGCCCATCTATTTTTTAAGGAAAGTGTGAAAAACCAAGAAAGAATCACCTTATAATAAGAAACTGACGTAGGCGCATTCAATATTGAAGTTGTAGATGCAGGGGAAGGATATAGTGGCAGAAAGTCTTCACAATATATCTTCTTGGACACGGTAGAAAAAGGCATGAAGAAAGCCTCCTTAAAGCTGAATAGAAGAGGCAACAAAAGTTTAAACCAAAAGTTATAAAGAGATGAACGCTCTGATTAATTGGAAATCATTTGGCGAATGACTGCAAAGATTTCATTTACTTGAGAATCAAACTAGTCATGAATATCCAATCCATAGCAAACATAAATGTTTGTTTAGCAAAATGAAAATACAGATACAAATGAACAAAACTTGAAACATCCTTTAAGCTCAGAATTCAAAAATTCATAAAAAATGAGTTGAACTAGGTCATTTAAAAAAAAAAAAATCATAAAAGGCCTCAACAATCAAGGAAAGCATTGTCCATTTGTGTAAGTTTGAAAGGCATTTTTAACACTCCTGTTCGTAAAACAATATTCTTACAAATAATAATAATAAGAATAAGAATAAGAGTAAAGTGCCAAAATAGTCCCTGAATATTTGCATGGGGCCATGAGTAGTCCTAGAGTTTATAGAGTGTAGTCGCTGATTATTTTAAAATTGAGCTTTAAATGTCCTACATAGAAACTATTTCAACCCCAATTTAAAGAGTCTGGGGACTATTTTAGCACTTCTATAAACTCATAGATTAAAATGGCCCCAAATAATTAGTCGGGGACTATTTTGGCACTTTACTCATAATAATAATAATAAGGTCCTTCTCAGCTGTTGTTTACAGGGCTGTGAATTCGAATCCAAAATTAGATCAATTTTATCTTCGAATCGAGCTCTAATTGTAGTCAATGAGCTGGTTAACAAACGTAACCTAACTAAATTCGAACATGATATAAGCGCTAGATAGAATCAAATTTCTGGTAATGTGAACATAATGTATATGGATGTATGAATGACATGTGCACATTTATTGATCATTGTGAAATGGCTGCATATTTTCTATTGGACAAGACCCACACTCACAAAGAATTTGCACTCCATTTTGGATAATTTTCTCCCATTTATCAAATATCTCTTCCATTTTGAAAAATATCCTCTCTAACAGGCACCACATGCTCTCTCTTTCTTTCAACTCTCACTATTTATGCCTCTAAAGCCCCGTTCCCTCACTTCTGTCTCCCCCGATCTAGCAAAACCAAATAAATCTCCAATGTTTCTCTTAACTATAGCAAACACCTCTTTATATATAATACAGACACCCACAAACCCTATTCAAAATCACTATCCCAAAATCTCCCTCTTCTAAATACAATTTCCTTTAGCTTCTCTATATTAATCTACTCTTCTTCCCATAAGCCAAATAGCAGAACCATCCTATAAATTCTCCCTTCAACACAAAATGCCTCCTCTAGTCTCATACCACCCAACATCCCTGCCCTCCCCTTCACTCTCTAAATATCATTAAATACAACCTTTCTTGCTTTTTTCTCAACACACACACTCTCTCTCTATAGAAAAATCTAACACATTATTAAAATTCTGAATTACTTCAAAGTCAAATCCTAATATCAATAAGAACTCCAACGCAAAGCTGTTTCTTCTTCTCAGATTACTTCATTAAGCTATCAAGGCCTTCACAACAAAAGTTTAACCAAAATTTATAAAGAGATGAACGCTCTGATTAATTGGAAATCATTTGGAGAATGACTGCAAAGATTTTCATTTACTTGAGAATTAAACTAGTCATGAATATCCAATCCATAGCAAACATAAATGTTTGTTTAACTAAATGAAATTACAGATACAAATGAACAAAACTTGAAACATCCTTTAGGCTCGGAATTCAAAAATTCATAAAAAATGAGTTGAACTAGGTCATTCAAAAAAAAAAATAAATAAATAAAAAGCCTCCACAATTAAGGAAAGCATTGTATATTTGTGTAAGTTTGATAGACATTTTTAATACTCCTGTTCGTAAAACAATATTCTTACAAATAATAATAATAATAACAAGAATAAGAGTAAAGTGCCAAAATAGTCCTTGAATATTTGCATAGGGCCGCAGTAGTCTCAGAGTTTATAGAGTGCCAATATAGTCACTGATTATTTTAAAATTGAGCTTTAAATGTCCTACATAGAAACTATTTCAACCCCAATTTAAAGAGTCTGAGCACTATTTTAGCACTTCTATAAACTCATAGATTAAAATGGCCCCATATAAATAGTCGGAGACTATTTTGGCACTTTATTCATAATAATAATAAGGTCCTTCTCAGCTTTTGTTTACAGGGCTGTGAATTCGAACCCAAAATTAGATCAATTTTTTCTTTGAATGGAGCTCTAATTGTAGTCAATGAGTGGTTAACAAACGCAACCTAATTAAATTTGAACTTGATATAAGCGCTAGATAGAATCAAATTTCTGGTAATGTGAACATAATGTATATGGATGTATGAATGACAACATGTGCACATCTATTGATCATGTGGAATGGCTGCATATTTTCTGTTGGACGAGACCCACACTCACAAAGAATTTGCACTCCATTTTGGATAATTTTCTCCCATTTATCAATTATCTCTTCCATTTTGAAAAATACCTCTCTAACAGGCACCACATGCTCTCTCTTTCTTTCACCTCTCACTATTTATGCCTCTAAAGCCCCGTTCCCTCGCTTCTGTCTCCCCCTATCTAGCAAAACCAAATAAATCTCCAATGTTTCTCTCAACTATAGCAAACACCTCTTTATACATAATATAGACACCCACAAACCCTATTCAAAATCACTATCCCAAAATCTCCCTCTTCTAAATACAATTTCCTTCAGCTTCTCTATATCAATCTACTCTTCTTCCCATAAGCCGAATAGCAGAACGGCCCTATACATTCTCCCTTCAACACAAAATGCCTCCTCAAGTCTCATACCACCCAACATCCCTGCCCTCCCCTTCACTCTCTAAATATCATTAACTACAACCTTTCTTGCTTTTATCTCAACACACACACTCTCTCTATAGAAAAATCTAACACATTATTAAAATTCTGAATTACTTCAAAGTCAAATCCTGATATCAATAAGAACTCCAACGCAAAGCTGCTTCTTCTTCTCAGGTTACTTCATTAAGCTATCAAGACCTTCACAACTTTCAGAAAATTTGAACTTCTCCAAGAAAAAGTCGGGTCTATGTCCTCATTGACTAAGTTGAGCGTTGAATAAAAGATAAGTTGAATAAAAGGTATCTATGTAAGCGTCCGATCGATCTCCTCTTTCTAAAAGGAAGTTGTCTAAACAAGCGGGCATACAATGGTAGGAGTTAAAAAAGTTGGTATGCATTGGTAGTAGCTCTCTAAAATGCCTTTGAGTGCGACTTATTATTCCTAAATCAGGATTAGAAATCTTCCTTTGAATACAGGATATTCCATGATATGCAAAAAATAAAATGATAAGAAAAATTTGGCCCAAGAAATTTCCCTTTGGTTCTCATACATGTGCTGGACAAACACTTCCAAAAAGCGATCATCTTTCACAGTTGGAATATGATAGCAAATGAGCAGTAAACGGTGAAAAATTGAACCAGGAGAGATAAAACTGAACAAAAAGAAAAGATGGATGGCAAACATATAATTCTCAAAAGATGGTTGGTAAAGTAGGCATAATATGAAAAAAAGAAACGCTAAATTAAATGGGTTTCTTGATTCGACTTTGCTAAAATAAGTGAAATAAAGGACTCAAGAAGAAAATTTATACTCATCAGGACCCTGCTGAAATGCGTCAATTACATTTCAGTGAAAAAACATAGAACCGATAAACATGCACGCTCACACACACATAAACACAATTTTGTTTTCATTTGAACATTAATGGAATATCCTTACCATTGTTCCAATTGATTAAATTCCATGGATAAAGTTCTTTCCAAGAATCCAGTGTCCGAGAACCCTCCAAATTCCACAAGTTCTTCAATTTGTTTAGTTGTGTCACTACCAAAAAAAAAAACTTGTTAGGAGAGTCCACTCTATCACTGAAATAATAGATAAGCTGTTAAACTTTGAAGGTTGTCTCGATAATCTCACTCATTTCTACTGGAAAATATTCAAGCTAACAAATTGATACGGCACTGTTATAAAATAGTTGAACAAAGACAAAAAATCACTAGTTTTGCAAAGAGGCTGATATTCTCTTCTATAATGAAATGATGAAACATGGCATATTTTTAAAATCCTTGTGTTTTTTAAAATCAGAATAAATGAAAGATTAATCACTTGAATAAAAGATTATGCAAGACATGATTTAAATCAGCAAACTAATAAGCCAATGTCAGAGCACAGATCCTTCAGCACAAGACGGTGTTTAGCATTTTTTTTCTATATTTTTTTTATGAGTATTCGAAGGTATGTTGGATCTGTTAATATTTATGGTAGCAAATTAGTGCATCAATCCATTACAATAGGTTGGCTTGATTATAAGGTCTAATTTTATTTACTTTACTTTTCATGTTCCTTATGATTTGTTCATATCAAAGGCAGAGGATTGTTAAATTTGAGCCCAAAGATCTATCAAAACCTTGCAATCCTTTATTTTGTTGATGAATAGATGGAAGAAATAAGGATTTAGTTTGCAACCATCTTTGGAGAAAACTCAGAAAAATCATGACGTTGAAGATTTTCCAAACCCGAATAGCAAGATGCGTGAAGTCATTCCAAAAAACCGTTGGCCTTAACCTATGCAAATCCTTATCTACACTGCAAAAGGGTAGTTTGACAAGCAAAAAAAAATACTAAATCCATGCAACAATTATACAACGTTTTCTGCAATGAATAGGATTCATATTCCCTTTGTTTTGCTCGGCTAAAAGTTTGAAAGCCATCTGAATAGACTAATTAAAATGGTCAAGGCATTGATTCGCTACTTTTTTGTCAGTTCAGATGATGCAGTATGACAAGGACACCTATAAATGCGGTTAAAACAAAAAATTCAGGAAAAAACACAGAAGATTTATAAACCATTGCCCTGTAAGTCTCATGTGGGTCTACTTTGTATTCCGCTTTATTCTTTTGAGATAATTTACATAATAATTTTAACTCTCAATTTTCTTCTTAGTTTGTAATTTAAGAGCTTATTTGGCTGTTCAAGTGGAAAGAGACGGGAGCTGGTTTTGGTGTGACTGTTAATGCTTTTGTTGAGGGATTTTGGGATATTGAATATGTGCTGATGGAGAGATGTGCGCGTGGTGTAATGTAAGCAATGAAGAGTCAAAAGCTCATGTATGGGCTGTTCACCAGATTTCAGGAGGAGGAGAATTGGCGTTGTGGTGGTGATGGCTGCAGTATTGTGGGTAGCATGGTAAAGGTGTCCGGGTTGGCTGCTAAATCAGAATAGAAGAAAAGAGAACTTCTTTTTTGTAGGTGCCTAGGTTGGGGGTAGCTGTAAAGAGGCATGAAGCTTGGCCTTGGCAATGAGATGAGAAGCTCGAGCAGTGGAAAGAATACAACATGCAGCACCTCAGAGCCATGCTCACAAGCATAAGAGGACGGGAGATAGCTTTGTTCAGCTCAGGCTAGATAAAAAGCAGGAGCTGCTAAAGATGGCAGAGAGATGGAGGGCTGGGTCTTGCAGCTTGTAAAGTGGAATGAACGAGTGCAGGAAAACTAGAAGGAAGAGGGTGTGTGTCATGTGGCAGATGGAGCTGCGGGAGGTGCTAGAGATGGCAGAGAGATGGAGGGCTGGGTCTTGCAGCTTGTGAAGTGGAATGAACGAGTGCAGGAAAACTAGGAGGAAGAGGGGCGTGTCATGTGGCAGAAGGAGCAGCTGGAAGGATCTTCTGGATGAGAATGCAAGAGGGATGGTGATTACTGGAAGTGAGGAAAGAGATTCGTTGGGCTGTTTATGTGCGGAACAAGGAACCGGGAGCAGTTGGTCTAGGAACCTTCATGCATGAAAATGAAAGATAGGGAGAGAAGACAATGATTTTATTTCATTTCATTTTTTTAGTCAAAACGAAACAGGGGGACTGATTATGGGATGCTTCATCTTTACAGGGACGGTAAATGGGATTTGATTTAATTTAATCTTTTCAAAAACATTTTAAATATGTATCCTCACCTGGAATTCTGTGCTAATGACTTGTGAGCAGAGATCTAGCCAATATGGGTGTCATTACTAGGCAATTTTGATATTCTAGAACTAATTGGGTAGTCCATTTACGATCAGAAATTATTGCGCAACTTTAACAATGAGACATTGAGGCTCAATTAACATGATCACATTCAATTCCTGTTGTTACCCTTTATAGAGTTTGACACTAACGATGCATCAACGCAACCTATTTTGCGAGCAGAAGTAATTTGGATGGCTTCAGCAATAATCGAGATGATGCGGACTCAATACATGCAATTTCTTACATCTATTGTCCGTCGCCTTTCCTGAAGTGGTTTCTATTAAGCAATTCAGCATTCTATATTCACTGACGGATTCTATTTTACGAAACAAGCAATTGCTAATTGATTCTCTCTAATGTGAAGCATATCGACACCAACTTGTGTGATATGAGGACCGTTGTTTGCAGTTTCTGATGCATTTGATCATAAACACGTCGCCAAGAGGAGCTGATATGGAGGTCTACACTATTTTATCTAAAATGACAATAAAAATAAAACAATAAATATAAGATTCTAATTTTGAATTACAAAATGGTTCACAAATTTATCAAGGGCTTCTAAGCCACATAAGATAGAAAAGCAGATAAAATAAATCACGAGGTTAAAGAAAAACCTAGAAAATAAATATCAAAGGAGCAAAGTTGTAATTCCTCAATGCAGATAACAGAAATTATGCCAACTGCTAAGGAGCATACGGATTAGCTGCAATGCCACGGTTTCCATCTGAACTCTCCAGAAACTGTCCAACCGGATCGTGATCAAAAATATACTTCAAGAATAGGACAACATGTTCGCTGTAAGAAATAACGAGTCAACATTAAACGCACATAAAGTAATCCCTAACAGGCCAACAATATATAAAAAAATCATCTGAATTAAACCTATTGGGTTGCTGAATTTGATCAGTTGGTTCAGGCAGAAGTATCCTTATACACTTCGATACCCAAATGAAGAAATTCTGAAACTGAAAGAGAAGGAAAAAGGTTAGCAAAAAATTATGATAAGATCCTAAACAAATCCTGCACTCGACCTGCCGCCCTTTCCAATTGAAAAAAGATACTCATTTCTATTGTAAAATTTTTTAAACTATGCACCTAAAAAAGTTTTTCATCCGATTAATCATGAAAAACATGGCGTTTTGAAGAAAAACACTACTGAAACAATTACGCTAAAAGAATTGCAGCCAATCTGTACACTTATTAGTTCATAATATGGGTACCGCCTTTAAAGGATAAAAAGGATATGCTGCAAGGTGCAAATTGCATTAATAAAATAAAAGGTTACAAAAAAGTGTACAACTTATGTCCTGCGGACATGAACAAAATGAGCTATATCATCTTGCGAAAAAAAAAAAAGAGGATCTAAATCATTAGCATGTGTCAAAACAAAAGCGCCTTCTATAGCCATCGTAGCACATGTATAAGCAGCTTTTTTGTTGCTCCTGAAAGTATGTTGGAATATTATTTGTTTGAAACTGCACAAAAAGTTTAGATTTAGATTATCGGGGATAGCACTCCACCACTTTCGTTTGTCCATAATGTTCCGATAAAAGTCTATAACATTGAAGTTGTCACTTTCGATAATAACACCGAGAAATTTTGTCATCCACTCCTCCAAAGGCCGTTTGAGAGGAGATTGCTAGCATTTCCACTAGTGCATTGTCCCAATGGAATAGCTTCCACCCCATAGCCAAAATGAGCTCAACCATTTCATTCCAGATAATGACTCCAATGCCAGCCGCTCCGGTTGAAAGTAATGCTTCATCAAAATTCAGCACCCCAATGCTCCAACAAAGGATTGAGGTGAGGATTGGCAAGAGCAGATAAAAAGGTTACGGAAGAAAGCAGAAGTCCCTGTTTGAAGTTCCCCACACCTATTCCTTAAATCCTAAAAAAGAAAAGCTTCTACAACAAATGGGAACCGGGAAGTATGAATAATTCAATAATTCCAAATGCATTTCAGGCCACGTTAGACGCCCATCAAATATAGACGACTCAAACTGAACTCCTCATAAGAGGAATAGAGAGAAGGGGAGATGAGTCGCATCTGTGTCGCACTACAAAAGGGAGGAGTCGGCTTAGGGAATGAAGCGAACAAGAAGATGACGGCAGACGTAAGATCTTAAATGAAAATAAGAGACAATGAGCCGAGCAAATTCGATGTTTAGGCTCTGATGTAAATACGATTGCAAAACACAGATAAATCACAAGACTGAAGCTTGAGATCTTTTTGATATGTGTCGAAAGGTCCGTTATCGTAGAGTAATGAATTATCGTCATAGAGTTGCACAAAAATACAACGCATACTCAGACAATTAAAGATAAGCACGAAGAGATGCCTCAAATTTTTATGTGGAAAACTCCGGAGAAGAAAAGGCCACGGGATCTTGTCCAATTCAAAACAATCAACTACGAATTGTGAGTAGACATGTCCCATCTTCTCCCAAATTAGGTAAGATAAAGTTATTAAGTTGATCATAATAAAAATACAACAATAGTTGTAGTTTGGCTCTAATGAATGTAGTTCTTGGTGATAACGGGTAGCAAAGGACGTAGTCGATTGCTATGGAGGAAAAAGTTTGTTGTAGATGGTGGTCGTAGCGCCAACTAGTTGTATAAGCCATAGTCAAAAGACATGATAGTGGTTGGCCATGTGGGTCACAGACGGCTGCTTTAAGATCATCGGTTGGCCACAAAGGTCGTAATAGGAAGCTGCAGGAGCTGTGGATCATAGGCTATAGTTGGTCACCTAGGTCAATGTTATAAGTTATGATGACGTCTGTCAGGAGTTGCACAAGCTATGGACCACGTGGTGGCGAGCTGCAATGACATTATTAGGCTGCAAAGGCCAGAGTCGGAAAATACATGAGTGGTGAGTCACGTAGGTCGTAGTTGGCCATAGTGGTGAATTATGATGACGTTCATATGCCGCAAAAGCCAGAGTCAGGAATTAGAGGTACGCGTCATGCAGGTCGTAGTGTTGAGTCATGATAACGTCTATATGGCAGATAGGCCAGAGTCGAGAGCTGCATGAGTTGCAAAACATGTAGGCCGTACTTGTGAGTTGTGTTGACGCCCGTAAGCTGTAGAGACATGATTTGGGAGCTACATGAGTTGTGAGCTATGTAGGATGTAGTTAGTCACAGGTCGTACTGCTGAGTTGTGATAATGTTCATAGGCCGCAAAGGCCGAAGATGAGAGCTGCTTGAGCTCTGAGCCACTTAGGCCGTAGCTAGCCACATAGGTCGTAATTGTGAGCTGTGATGACGTTTGTAGACCACAAAGGTCAAAGTCGGAAGCTACATGAGCTACAAGCCACATAGGCAGTAGTTGGTCAAATAGACCATAACGTGGAGCTGCAAGGAGAGCAATAGGAGTTGGAGAAAGTTACCGTCTTTGAGGTGCATTATTATACCGTCTTCGAGAGACATCATTGCACTGTATATAGGGTGTGTTGTTACATTGTATTTGAGAAGCATCATTGCATCACATATGAGGTGTGTTGTTGCATCTCATTTGAGCGCATTGTTACACCGTCTTAGAGAGATGTCATTGCAGTGCACGTGAGATGCGTTGTTAAACAACCATTGGGGTGCATCGTTGCACCGTATTTGATTTGTGTAGTCACATCTTCGAGAGATAACATTGCACCGTATGTGAGGTGCATTGTTACACGGCCATTAGTGTGTTGTTACACCGTATTTGAGATGTGTTATTACACGGTTTTCTTGCAAAGAATGTGGAGGGCGTTGTTATACCATCATCGAGTGTGTCATTTCACCAAAATTCAATGTGAGTTGTCCTGAGGGGTGCCTCGTTACTCTGCGGTATACGTCGAGATTCCACACTGCACATATTGTGGTTCCACGAGGAATTTTGCTGCAAGGAGCAAGTGTGGATGATGGTGGTCGACGACGGCGGTGACTGAAGTTAATGACAACGTAGAAGGGAGTTGGCGGCGGCGGCCAAAGTTCGCAGTGATCACTGCCGAAGTTGGAGTTATTCGTCGTATCTGTAGTGTAGAATACTGAACTTCAACCCCTTTTTCTCCAGGCTCTGATCTTCCTTTGGTTCAAGATCTAGCCCTCTTTCAAGAGGAGGGGTAGAGCTATATTTATTAAGTCGAGATTGCAAATAAAAAATAAATTCAGACATCTCCATCAAACTGCCCAAAGAGTTTCCCTCGATTGGATGGCGTTTGGTGGATCTTTAAGTATCTCAATGATATCGAAATTAAGTGATCTTGAGATCGTTGTATTCATTTTGTCGAGAACGCTCGATTTGACTATAACCATGTCAGATTTGGAATTTGTTTGACTTTTTAACTAAGCACTTAAAACTTCCAAAAGTAGTTTAACAGTTTGATTTGGGCCAGATTTGACTCGGATTAAACCAATTTTTGTATATTTGGGTCGACTTCGTCGAGCTAGCCAATTTAACTGTAAATTTACTGAAATCAGAGTTTTGGATAATTATTAATCGAAGTTTGAACATTTCTTCTCAAAAAATTACCGCGAGATTCATGCAGAATTATGGGAATTTATTTATAGCATATCACTTCTTTTGGGCTTGCATTTTTACTAAGATAGCTAAGGAGAGATCGATACAGACAAGGACAAAGTCGATCCACATGAATTCGATGCTAGAGCATCGCATGCAGAGCTTTCACAAGGTTTGGGAGGCGTGCGCAAAGAAGTGAAAGCGCAATTGGGCTAGAGAAGCAACCGAGAGTAAGGCATTCTTGTACTCTTGAGACCAAAAATGGGAGTCACAAGAGCAGCAGTAGAGTTGGGCAGCCAAATTTGGAGTACATCAAGTGCGCGGAATCAACAAAGTAATCTTGTGTGAATAAGTAATGAGGATTAATTTGCGCTAAACAAGGTTCAAGGTAAGATCGAGCGCAAACTATTGATAAAAACGTTAGGATTTTATTTTTAAGCCTCTTTTAATCACTATTCTTTATAATATATGATGTAGTGTGATATATTTATTGTGAAATTTTATTAAATTTATAATAATAATAATAATAATAATAATAATAATAATAATAATAATAAATAGAAATAAGTTATAAAGTTAACCTTTATATTATATGAAATTTATTGATTGAAGTTTTAAAGAGTAAATTCTAAAAGCAATCATAATGTAATGAATTTAGAAGACTAAAATTATTAAATTTTAATTTGTAAATTAAGATTAATGATATAAATTTGATGTAAAATAAGAAATAAAATGAATAATAATAATGATGCGGGAGCTCCCGCTTTCGTGTTATTCAGCAGAATTGTGAAATAGTCGGGATCCCGCAATCAGGACCAGTGTTCTTGTTCTTACAGGAAAGCTATTGCGCTGAGACATCGTCCTGTTACCTATGTCAACCCAATTTCTTTCCTTCCTTCCTAGTTTTCTTCCTATTTCTAATTAGATTATTTTCATTTAGACAACTTTTATATATGTAGTATTTCTGCTATTTTGAGACATCAGCTTGATTTAAATATTTTGGGAGACTTTCCTCAGGATTTTGCTCTCCAAAATGTTGTAGCTTCTTCCTTTTACAAATAATGTGTCTTTAGTTTGCCCAAGAACAAGTGATGGATCCTCTTTATTGCCCATGGTTTGTTATTTCATCGTTAGGGCACTATTTTCAGTCTGGACATCTCCAAACACACCGAATAAACTGTCCAACAACAAATTTTGCCACCTACCTCTTTCCAAACGCTACTGACTGCCCCCATCCTACTCCTTGTACCATTCCACAACTATCTCCCAACAAAACTTACTTCCTTAACACCTTTTAAAATCCCTAGAATGGTATCATCTAATATCAGACTCCAACAAACCCTAGATTTTTGGGGATTTGTCTTTCCTTCACCAAAACCAAGAATCCATACAAACCAAACACAACACCCCCCACATAAGAAAAAAATCCCCACGGCATCCACCTAGCCCTAGCTAGGAGTATAAACGAGCCAAACATGAGCGAGCCGAGGTTATGTTCATGTTCGACTTGTTTGCATTAACATATATTCAAAATTGGCTTTGTGTTTGAATTAGGCTCGTAATGAGTCTGTTCACGTTTGGCTCAATATTGCTCAATTTGTTCGCAAGTAGCTCAACTTTGTTTGTTTGTTTGCACGATTTTAGCTCAAATTAAATCGAACTCAACTTGCAAGCCAAAGTTTTCACACAAGCCATATGAGCCTTCCTATTTTTAAATTGCACTAATTCAACCGAAGTTACTCAAATCATAATAAAACTACAAATATATTGCTCCTTCCCTAAGTAGAGCCGGCCAATCTAGCCTTCATGCTAGACTGACAAATCCTTGCCAAAACGATCGGCTCAGCCCAAGCTTGACATCACTAAGTTAAGAAAAAATATCTCACAGATGTGAGATTAAACCAATGTAAGAGTGATGTGAGTGGGAATGAGGGTATGGGGTTGTCCGCTTATCCTGCTGCAACTTTCTTTTATTTTTGGGCATTTACATACATACCATCCAGTGCTAATGTATTTATATATCTAACACCTAAACTTAACTTTTAATATTTAGACCGCCTAAAATGATAGATAAATAATAATTTTAAAATTATATTATTATTTCAAGCCAAAATGAGCCAAACACGAATAAACAATTTTTTGTTTGTATTCAATCTGTTTATAAATCGAACTCAAAAAAATTATTCATGTTTGACTCAATCGCCTAACGAATGAATCAAACACAAGTTATTTAATGAGTCAAACATGAGTTGTTCACGAAAGACGAGCTTTTATTACTGCCATAGCCCTAGCCCTAGCCCTAATCCTCAACCACAATTTTCTTTTCCGTCAAAACTTTCATTGAAAGAACAAGACGTCATGTCGCCGATGAGAAACTTTCAACGGTTTGTTTAGGTGTTTACTATAAAAGACATGCAAAGAGAAATCCTCCAAGTGCAAAAACGGTTTTCTGCATCTGAAAGGAGACAATCCGTTGAGATTACTTATAGCTACAACGATGATTTGGCATGGAATATCAGAGGAGAAACCAATATTTTGGAGTAAAGATAGAATTACCGATTTTTTACAATCATATGGATCCCGACAAGTTTATCGAGTGCTTCCAAACAGTAGAATTAATTTTTTAGTACAAAAACGTACCCGTGACAAGAAAATTAAGCTAACATTCATCAAGTACAGAAAAATACTTCATTGTGGTGAGAGAACCTAAGATGAAAGGAAGAGTAAGATCACTCCCCTGGCCTAAGATGAAAAAGAAAAGACAGCATAAATATCTTCCCCCACATTAATAACATAGATGTTCATAAAACTTCACCACTTGCGCCAGAGAGATTCTTCTGTGAAGGAGTACATAACTAAATTGGATCAATTCATGCTAAAATGTAATTTGGTGGAACCAAAGAGTCATACATTAGGCATTAATATCTTCCCTGGCCTAAGATGAAAAAGAAAAGGAAGCATAAATATCTTCCTCCACATTAATGACATAGATGTTCATAACACTTCACCACTTGCGCCAAAGAGATTCTTCTGTGGAGGAGTACATAACTGAATTTGATCAATTCATGCTAAAATATGAGTTGGTGGAACCAAAGAGGCATACAGTAGCAAAATATCTTGGAGGACTGAGACCATCTATTAGTAATATGGTCCTTAATCGATGTACAGACCCTAAGTTTGATGATGAAGAAATAATGAATTTACTTGGTATTTATTACAATATGTAGACATACTTCAATCCCAGGATTAGGCAGTAAAAGTACACCCAGCAGAACATACAAACCAACCCTACCAGAGGGAAAACCAATCCAGAGTAGAGAAAAAGTGAAGCGCACCAACACTCTCAAATCCGTCCCAGTCGGAAGTGCTTAAGTGTCAAAATTTTGGACATAGGAGAATGATATTTTTCACTGAATGAAACAGTTTAAAAAATGGACGGTGACACAAGAAAGAATGAAGATGTCAAAGAAGAGTATCAGTTTGCAATCAATGAGGGAAAGATGTTAGTGATTCAATTTGGGCTCATGAGAAGGACTCTAGCAGGACTAATATTGGTTGTCCTAGAAAATAGTGAATTTGAGGAGCTAATAATATAAAAGGCGTAGCCCTTGTTAAAGATGTTCTCAAATGTCTTGACTGACGGTTCAACTCCTGGTTGCTTACTACTGAGGGTGGTCCAGTCTATCATAAATTTCATTCCAGTGTCCATTTCTCCAGAAATGCTTGTTTATCAAATGCACTTAGCCGAGTGAGATGAGTGGAAGAAAAAAGTTACATATTTAATACTTAGGCATTTATTCACAAGAATACCAGTCTATATGTAATTTTAGCTCTAATTGTGCCATAAAATGATGGTTATTTATCTTATCAGGACATGCTTTGGAATGACATATACTTTAGAGTTGTATGTAATGAATTTGAGATTAGATTTTGTAGTGATATTACCTTAAACACACAAAAATAATGACTTTGTTATGATTGTGATAGATTGATTCCAAAAAATTTATAGAAAGACAATGAAGGTCCTCCAACCCTGAGCGAATGATGTGGGAGCTCTTGCCTAGTAGAGTTTTCGATCGGAGGCCAACTGCAGGACCATATGTGGTGTGAAATGGTCCCAATGGATGTCTGTCGCATTCTGTTGGGACGACCGTGGCAATTTGACTGGAGCACTCAGTACGACGGATTCAGATGTATACTCAATGAGGGAAACACATCATTTTACTTCCTTCGGCACAGCCTGAGATCACAGGAACTCTTACTAGCAGAGAGGCGTCAGTGAGGCTAGTTCTAGTGACTGCACAAGATGAGAGGTCCGAGACAACGGCTCAAGACACAGGGCAGTTACGCTAGAAAGGACATCAGGGCCTCACAACTAGCACCGTACCATCAGCTCCACCGGACGAGAAGATTCATGTTACTATCACGACAAATCAGATTGACTCGACCGTGGGTTACCTTGGGAGAATCCAACAGTACAAGAATGGGCTACCATCTCAGAAGTGCGCATCGATGGGGACATGGGCGCATAAGAGGTGCCGACTTCTTCGAGCTTTGGCGGACAGTGGAACCCAAGTGCCGCTAAGATTAGAGACGTGGAGCAAGGAGCTTAGAAGAATGAGATCGAAGCTATCCAAACCCCGAGAGACAAACGCGGGTGAGGGAGTTTCCCCTCGCTGCCATCAACACTCCCTTGCTACGACCACCCTTGCCAACCATCCCAAATCACCTAGCCGACATCCACCGCCCTTGGAATACACCTTAGAGGTTTTCTCCTGTGTCATTTATGTTTTGTATTATTATTTTCTGTTGTGTATGTTGTAACCCTCTCTCTACATTAATCAAAGTTTGCTTTCATCTTTCCGTTGAATTTCACCTTGTTCTGGTATCATAAATTAATTAAAAAAAATTAATGACTGCTTATGTAAAGTCATAAGAATAATAATATTAAATAAAATAATTAACCTTAAAATTGAAGAATTATATTCTTAATTAAAATGTAATAAGAAAATAATAATAAATAACAATTAAGTAAAGCATAATCAAGTAATATGATAAAAATCTATGAATATGAATATTTTTAATATTAGATGTGTTCAATTGAAGGAATTACGAATTAAGTGATAAAATATGAAATGTTGAGATGAGTACTCCCTTAAAAATTTTTGAAGTCTTACAATGTGACAAATTTTACACATTGTTTATAAGAAATTTTATATTGATTGATATGAAAATGTGAATGACATGAATTAACACAACTAGTGATTGTAGTACATACTGAATATGATGGAGCGCCCATTCTTAGGGTACTAACTAGAAATGTTAAAGTACCTGTGCACCTATAATGAAAACTATTATTGATATTGCATTACATTAACCGGTACAATTTAGAAAGTGCTCCTGTGAGCGATGCGAACAATATAGATATAGATAAGTTATCGTACTATAGAACCAGATATTTTAAACTTTAGTGAATGGTCATAATTGAATAATAAGATGTCAATTGATTTTACACTGATTAAACATATATTTACTTTGTCTAATGATGTATCTAAATTTATAAAATATAATAACATCTCAATGACATATCAATTCTAACATCCAGAGCACATATCAATCTCCTAAGAATGTTCCTCTATAAACGCCAGCAATGGGAAAAGGACTTTAGCCAAGTGCTGTTGGAGGACAGCATTACAGCTGCATCTCATCAATTGTGGAGGCAACATGGGAGAAAAAATGAGAACAAGAATGAGAGAACCGGTCACAACACACAAGAGGATCGGGACAGAGTTCTTAGAGACGTCAATGCAAGAATTGCACCGCCCACAATCCCAATACTCTCTTCTTCTATCTTCACAAACAATCGGAAGAGGATCATACATAAGGACACTGGAGGACAGTGATCAAGCAACAGCTTATCAATGGTGTAGGCTAAAGGGAGAAACATAATGAGATGACAGAAGTTGCAGCACATAAAATAGAGCAGAGTTTTAACAGAGCATATCAATCTCCAACCAAATGCGTGGTGCATCCTGTCTTGTGCCCCTTTGACCGGGTTATCTATCTCATGAAATACCTATAAACTCTACTAACAGGGTGCATAGAAATAAACTACTTGCGAGGCTCTCATAATTAAAAAAGAGAATAAAATTTGTAATACACTAAGAAAATTTTGAATACCATCAAGCATCATGACGAAAATATTTTTCCAATCAAGAAATCAAAGGAAGGGATGATTGATTGAAGGGCTTTAATAGATGCAAATAAACACACGTGCAAAATTACATAAAACAACTTCATTATTAAATAATAATATTATCCTTCATTACCTCCCAATGCCAAAACACATAAGTATATTTTAAATAAATAGTAATTTGTTCACATTAAAATTTCAAATACTCAATATCTATGGAATGAAATGGAAAATCATTCTCCTCCCTACGTAACTTTTTTGTATATAATGTAACAATAACATATAGGAATTTATAATGTTTACTTCCTGATTTAATAATTTTATGCTTTCGTCGGTTCCATTTATGATTTCCTCCTCAGAACTTAGCGATGAAAAATATGTGCAATCAATAATTGGATAATGTACTCATGTAGGAGGTGAGAGATGGTGAGAGGGTAAAGTAAGCTTTTATGCTCAAAGCTCATTAGATATGAACAATTTTATTCTTTTAAATCACAAGTCCAAAAAACTAAATCAACAAAGCATCAGCAAGACAAATTAAAATGAAGCACAAGAATTTAAGAATGCATATATATATCTGCACCAATGTCTCTCATTAATGCAACAGCATGCCAAAATGAAAACATAGAAGAAGAAATTTTACGAGCTTGCATATAGAGTGAAATTTATGCAATCATGAAGCATACCAGCTGGATCACTACTGCAAGAACCCTTGCAAACCGTTCAACCTGCACAAGGAACATTCCAGTCTTTTCTGTTGCATTTTCAATAAGCCTTTCATCCAGTCCAATATTCTTGAACCGTGAATGCCATCTAGAAAAGCCTCTGAGTTCTCCAATTCTAAATCCCATAGTCTCCACAGCAGGCTATAAGGAAAATAAGCTCAGAGTGCAAGCATTATTAAGCAAACACTAATAAAAGCAGAAAAATTGCAATAGCTGTAATGGGAAGGAGATGGGAGCAAAAAATCACAAAACTTAACACATCTTAGTTGTGCCTAGCTGTGCAAGCTGCACAGCTGGTTCAATAGCCAAGACAATCAAAAGTGAAAATGAAATGCATTTAAAAATTTGAATACCCTAAAGCATTCACATAAATACACTGAAGAAAAAAAAATCAAAAGATAGCTGCAGAGAAACTTTTGAAATAGGATATCTGCCCTCCCTCCCATGTAGTCTGAGCCTTGTGGTTGGTTAATCAGTTAGACAAGGCAAGCATTGTCGCTAATGGCTGAAGAAAGCATTTCTTAGATCCAAATAAAAAATCAATGAAACACAAAGGGCAGTCATCTTTTGGACCAATCAAATCAAAGATCAACTAAAATTAGAGCTCATCCGATTAGTTTTGATTTTGTAGTTTTTTCTTATTCTCCACAGTTTTATTCCTCCACAATTCATTTATTGTGTTTTAAAGAGGAGATAGAAGCAAACGGCTAGTGGAAAAAGTGGGTAAAACAATATCACAATTTGGAAGTAATGGCAGGATTGTGTGTAAAGTGAGTGGCTGCATAAGGTGATGTGGGGCTGTCCAACTTCACACCCGTCGATCGGGCGTGACATTGTTTCAATCCAGCCGTCCGTGCTGGACCGGACCAGTCCACGGCATTAAAATGCCGATCCATTTAATCGCTCACCCTACTATCCACCACGCATCATGCACACCGCTCGTCTCCTCCCCCATGCCCTATTCATTCGCCTATGAGGCTAGCCGCCGCGAAGCCTTCTATTTTTCACCTCTTTCTTTCTCAAGATCTTGCTCTTGCTATCTTCCCTTCCTCATCTATTTATGAATGTTATTTACTTAGCTCTAACCAGTTTATTTCTTTGTGATTTTTGATTCCAAGTCTGTCGTAAGGCGGCCCCTCTTATGAGGCATTTATCCAATGGCGGGTGGTGCTTTTGCTATATCCCACCTGTAGTGGTGACTACCTCCCCACTCTTCCCAACGGTCAGCAACCTTCAAGCTTCACTCCTTTAGCATTTCACCTCCAGGTCTCTTCCCACTAGTTGCTGGTCCCGCCGGATTCCCACAGCAGCCATCATGCCGCTCCCGTCAACCCCTACCAAGCCTTCCAGCTGACATCAATGGACGCCAGCTATTCTAAGTCCTCCCTACGACCACCACACCACCGGGCTGCACCCCCCCATCCGCCTGTTTCCCCCATTCGACCTTCTCCACCGGAGCGTTCCATTCTCCAGGTCCTCCCACTCGTCTATCACCACCCACCCACTCCTAGCAGTCGTCGGGATACCCTAGCCCCTTCCAGCAAGTCTTCAGCTATTACCACTCACCGTCGCACCGGATTTGTCACAATTCAGGACCACTTCTGCCTTATGCTTAGTCTTATTCTGCATTTGCTATTTCGTGTACCCCTTTTGTATTGTTTCTTTTGTCATTTGTGTTATATCCTTTATTGTTTATGCGTTATTGTTGTAAGGAGTCGTTAGTGTACTTGTTTCTTTACATTCAACAATAAAATTTGTCGCGTCTAAGTCATGGACTCCGATATTATTTAGTATCAAAGCTAATCCAACCTAGGGTCCCTAGCATCCACACCAAAAAAAAAAATTTTCCTTCCCTTTTCCCCTTCTGATTTCTTCCCTTCTCTTCTCATCTTCACGTCCTTCCTTCTCTCATCTTTTTCCCAAAACAATTCTGATCATGCCACCACGTCAATACACGACGGATCCGACCAGGGAAGAAATACAATGAGAGATTTGTTGCTTATAACAACGATTGGCCGAGATCAACGATGAGACTCAAGGCAATACTCTCGACCTTTACATCGATGGTAGAAGAGGAGACCACGACTAAATTCGTTGCACCGCGATGATGTCAGCGATAAAGAATATCGTCCATGTCGCTTTGGCATTCACCATCATAGAATGCCAAGCGAGGAGCCCATGTTCAACACCCATTGGGATTTCAATATCAGAAAGGATCTACCAGAATTCGACAGAAGCATGGACCCCGACGACTTGATCGATTGTTTGCAAGTGACCAAACACATATTTATTACAAAGAGGTCTCAGAAGACAAAGGGGTTAAGCTTAGCGCTATCAAATTAAAAAAAAAAAAAGTGTCGGTATGGGGGGCAACTTGCAACGGCAACGAACAACAAGATCACTAAGTGGGCCAAAATGAAGAAGGCGATGCTTACCCCCCCCCAAAATCGCCAGGACATGTTCCTCCGGCTCCACAACCTACAACAGTGTGACTTGTCGGTCGAGGAATTCACGGCACAATTCAATTATCTACATATGAATTGCGACCTGGTCGAACAAGAAGAGCACACAATAGCCCTCTATCTCGGGGGTTTAAACTCCGCCATTAACAACATTGTACAACTCCGTCATACTGGACGATACACGATGTCCAGTCTCTCACATTAAAAGTAGGACAACAACGAAAGCAAGCAAAGTCTAAAAAATCCTTCCGATAGCAGTCGGCATTCAAACATCACCTCAAAAGACTTCTACCCACAGCAGATATCAGCAAGGATGCCACAGAACGTGCTTAACAAATTCAACAACTCCACAGGGACTAATCAAAACCATAAATATCAATCAAGGACTAACAAATACAAAAAAAATAACCTTTGAAGAAGAAAATCTCGTGTGGATTCGTCTTTAAAAAGGAGCAATTTGCCATAGGAGCACGTGAAAAATAAAACCACGAGCCGACGAACCTTTTTACTTACTTAAGAATCTCATTGATAATGCCTACAAAATCAACCTACCAGGCGACTCCAAAATTTCAATTACAATAAATGTCGCGGATCACACCCCATACTATGAGGAGCCACAAGCTTCGACAGATGATGTCGAAGTCCAACAACTCCGAAGGATTGACGCGAGGCTGTCCAAGTTGACGACGTCGACCGAGGGTGATATTGTTTCGGTTCAACAGTCTGTGTTATACCGAACCAGTCCACGACATTAAAAGGTCGATCCATTTAATCACTCGCCCTACTCTCCATCCCAAATCATGCGCTTTGCTCGCCTCCATCCCCGTGCTCTATTCTTCTGCCTCAACTCCTAGACGTTGCAAGCCTTCTATTTTCACCTCTTTCCTTCACAAGATCTTGCCCTTGCCATCTTCCATTTCTCTCTTTATGCATGTTTTTGTTAGGTCTAGACTGTTTGTTACTTTGTGATTTTTTATTCCAGATCCACCCTAAGGCGTTCCCTCTTATGACGATTGTATCAAATGACAGGCGGTGATTCTGTTATACTCCGGCTGCAATGGTCAGCAACCTTCCAGCTTCACTCCTCTAGCAATTCACCTACCGGTCTCTGTGGGCTCCGAAAATTCACGACTGCACCCCGATGACTCTTTGTATTTTATATTAATTTTGTTTTGTTGAGAGTTTTCATGAGGGTCCAATTTTCAGAAGGCATGTTGAATTGTAGAAAAAACACAACCCATAATTTTGCCCTCATTTAGCAACGACGTTTTGATATGGGGTTCGTGGTTTCCCATAGGCGAAACCCCTATGGTTAATTACCCCACCCGATAACGGGAAAACACTTTTGATTAAGGTCAGTCATTAAGAATTGAATATTCAACATAAAATAGCAGCAGACTTAAATTTAAATTGTAGAATTCACCACTTGAAGCTTAAAGCGGATGGTGGAGGAATGAAGAAGAAACCCGATCAAGATCCATGATTCCGTCATTCTAGGTCGTCGTGGTCTTTGATCTACTTAGTCAGATGAGATAGCCGACCCAACTTGACAAAAAAATTAAAGTCAGCAGCCATGGATTGCATCGTCCAAGAGATCCTGGTAGATCTGATGTGGATATTTGTCTAAGGGGACAAATTAAAATTGGAATTAATTAACAGAAGGCTTTATGCCAATAAATTGTACATTTATGATTCAGAACTCAAATGGTAGAAAATCATTGGGGAACATATGGGCTGCGGACGTGATTTAATATAATAGTGCCATTTGACGGCAACCACCTAGTTAGATAGCTCTGGTCGTAACCGCTATTTTTTGTATCATTTTGCGGCAGAACCATACAAATAGAGAAATCGGGTCATGTCTTTACTGGCATGCAATTACTTTGATTGCGAATATATTGATACATTTGATATCTTTTGCTCTCTGTGAGCAGAAGTCAATCAAAAGTTTATCACTCTCAACAAACAGTTGTGGAGGGTGGATTAAATTTGCTTTGTCGTTTTAAGTGATTGAATTTAATTTGAATATTAGTTGGCTTTTAGTACGTCAATTTAAGCTTTTCAATGTAAAAGTATTGTCGACTCCTATTCTTATATGCAGAAGGATCGGTCTAGGTTATTTGGACTTATAAAATCTTATTTTAGGATTTAGAAGTTAATTTTAAAATTATTAAAATCGCCAACTACAGTCCTTATGAGGAGGAAGATCGAACAAGTGAAGTAGGACTTACAACCATGTCCCATAGACAAGACGGCCCGTTTAGCCCGTCCAACATTCTAGAACTTTGTATTTGAGCATCTAATACATTGGTTGGAGCACATACAGACTTTTAATTTATATATTTGAATGGCTTAAAAAATTTCGAGACTTTAAAGGCTTGTGTAACCCTTAAAACATAGTTATGATTGACAACTTTGAACAAGAGATTTTGAAATCACGTATCAGATTCTTATCAATATGAATCACTTAAAACATAAACAAGTTAAGAAAGTACAAACTGAGTTTCAAAATATTTTCATATATACCAAATTATTGCATTTGACTTAGGAATAATATGAAGCTTATATAAACTTTAAAGACCTCTAGCCATATTGAAACTATAAGTTTTTTATTTTGAAATCATCACATGTAATGTTATATCTTCAAGCTTTAAGTGGGACCGCCTTTTGTTCGTCAGCTAACATGTTGCGAATCTGGTGGCGGTGACGATTGATTAGAGAAAGCTCCACACTTGAATTAGTCTTCGCCCAATAAAAGCCTAAGTTAAGAGAAACTCAATTTTTTCATTGATTTTTAAATTCTAGGAGCCTAAGCCTAAAAAGCTCAATTTTTAAAATATCTTGAAGTTCATGGCTTTAAATATTAAAATACAAATTTTAATATTTTTTAAGCCCTGAAAATTTATATTTTAAAAGCCCAGAATTTTAAAACTTCTAAAACCTTAAGAGCCTAAATATTTAAAAGCCATAAGAGCCTAAATTTTAAAAGCTCGAGTCCAATCATTTCAAATTAGAAAGAGTCAAATTTAATGTTCTTTTACAAGCTCAGATATTTTAAAATTTTAAATTAATTACAAGTTCAAATCACTCGGAATTTCGACAGCCTCCCGGCGTCAACCCACGTTAGGGGGCACGTGAGAGTGCCAACCTTTCCAGCTATCTCAAAAGAATCTCTGAGACACTGCGATCGGGAAGAAGAAAGAGTTTTCATCCTGGGGTCTCAAAAGATGCAACAGGACTTCAATGTACCTGTAGAAACTGTTAGATTGCAAACAAAGATCTCTCGATTTTAAAAATAATTATCCAAACAAATTCGCATTTTCCCCGACCAACGGTTACTTTGCTTTGATCAAATGAAGGTTTTCAAAAATTTCCCAATTACCCCAATATTGTAACAACAGGAAAGCACATACCCCAATTTTTTAAAAAGAAATTCTCCAGACGAGTTCACAGTTTTCCCCTCCTAAAGGGTACTTTGCTCTTTGCAAATGAAGGTTTTTGAAATTTTCTCAATTGGCCCACCTTTATACCTTTCAAGCCTCGATGTGGCTGGTGGCATTGACGATAATATAAAGAAACAACACATTTCCTCTCTTTTTTAATTACATTACACAACAATAAATAATATAAAATTAGCTCAAATTTGGTGCTCGGGCGGGCATAGATGATCGGGTAGGACTCGATTTAATGTGTTGCTTCGAGTCGCATTAGAGAAAGCACAGAGGAGTTCGGCTATATGAAGCTAAGGCAAAGAAGGCTTGATTTGGGCCTTACAAGGAGGAATTGATTCAAGGATTGAGCTTGGGAAAAGCTTGGGTAGAACTGCAGAGGAAAGAATTGCAGCTTAAACGCGGGCTTCCAGCAACGCCAGGGGGCATTCAGCTAGGCCGACAAAGGCTAGAGGGTCTGTGCGGCTTCGGTATGGGGGCAAGGTCGGAGCAAAGCTTTCACTAAGGAATAGCGTCAAGGCCGAGACCTTCGGCGAGGGGACGTGAGGGCTAGGACACAACTGCAGAGGGAACTAGGAGGCTCGGGCATAAGCTTCATGGTACAGGGAATTGAGGCGAAGAAGGAATCGCGGCTTGGGCTGAGGGGAATCGAGAGTTTGTTTCGCGTGAACAAAAGAGGAGTGGGGAAAGTCATAAAGAGAAAGGCAAGACAGGGAGAATTGATGTTCATGGCACTGTGCAAGGGAGGCGCAATCTAGTGCAAGGAATGGCGGTGTGGTATACTGTATTTCAAAATGTGATGCAATGCTTCGGCTTTGTTGTGTGGATTTCGAATTGGAAGAGGAAGGCGATCGCGGCATAGGGATCTTATGCGACTTTTTGTGAAGGGAAATGATACGCAGTGGGAGGCGACAAGGGTTATGCGTAAGTGGTGAGGAGGAATAACTTGTGGGAAACAAAAAAAAAAGAAGACAAAGTGAAGTAATAGTGCAAACATGCGCGTAGTGAAGAGCTGCAACGCTTTCGTGGAGATGCGAATTGGATGGGGGAGACAGACGAGATTGCAATTTTTTTTTTGCTAGGGTAGAGGGATTTCATGTCGTTTCTAGTAAACATAATAAAAGAAGAACCACCGAGATAATGTGAATGAACAAATAAGTTAGGTAGACATCCATTTGATTCGAACAGAAGCACGAACAGTTAATGGGATGAGAGCGGGAATGAGTGAGTTAATATTAATAAATTTAATTACTAATATTAACTAATTTAATAATTTTTTTAAAGTCAACAGTGTCCTCCCATCGGCTGCTGGTCCCGTCGGTTTTCCACAGCAGCCATCGTGCCGCTCCCGTCAACAGTTGCCAACCTTCCAACTCTCATCAGTGGACCGCCAACCCTTCAAAGTCTTCCCTACAACCACCACGCCACTGAGCCGCACCTCCCCACCAGCCAGTTTCCCTCATTCGACCTTTTCCACCAGGGCGCTCCATTCTCCGGGTCTCCCAGCCACTCGTCCACCACTGCCCGACCACTTCTAGTTGTTGTCGGTAGCCCCTTCTAATGGGACTTCAACTATGACCTCTCATCGTCGCGCTGGATTCGTCACCATTCATAATTGTTTCTGCCTTATGCTTAGTCTTATGCCGCAATTGCTGTTTCATTTACCCCTTCTGTGTTATTTCTTTTGTCATTTTATGTGTTATGTCATTTACTGTTTATGTGTCTTGTTGAAAGGAGCCGTCAATGTACTTGTTTTTTTACATTTAATAACAAAATTTAAACTGAATACATGGAATGTAATTTTAGTAATAGTAGCTCTAGTGACAGAAGTGTAACTTTGGGTGCTCAAATTATTAAAAGGTGTGAATGATTTAGATACCTTGGGTCCATTATTCAAAGCGATGGTGATATAGATGGGGATGTTAATAGTAGAATTCAGGTTGGTTGGTTGAAGTGGAGGAATGCGTCCGGCCTATTGTGTGATAGAAAAGTACCGCTTAGACTGAAAGGAAAATTTTATAAGATGGTGGTGAGACCTGCAATGCACTATGGTGCTGAATGTTGGCCTTTAAAAGAAAAGCATAATGCTAAGTTAAGTGTTGTCGAGATGAGAATGATTAGGTGGATGAGTGGCTTTACACTTAGAGACAAAATGCGAAATGAATATATCCGTAATAGGGTAGGTGTTGCACCAGTGACGGATAAAATTAGAGAGTGTTGCCTTAGATGGTTTGGTCATATTAAACGCCGACTACCTTATGATCCGATTAGGAGAGTAGATGTTTTAGATTTAACTTATGTTAAGAAAGGTAACCGTAGACCTAGGAAGACTTGGGTTTATTGCATAAAAAATGATCTTAATTTATAAGAATTAAATGAAAATTTGACACTAAATAGGACACAATGGAGAAAAAAGATTCATGTAGCCGACCCCACTTAGTGGGATTAAGGCTTTGTTGTTGTTGTTGTTGTTGTTGTTGTTGTTGTAGTAACAAAATTTGTTGCATTTAAGTTGAAGATTGGGTTGCCTTCGGTATCATAAGAAACATTGCAAGCAGGCAAAGCATGCAAAGTGGGCTAGTATGTGAGGGCTTCTGGTTCACAGAGCAAAGCTTGTGTAACATAACATGCACAACAAAGCCAAACCAGGCAAAACAGGAACATAAGCTATGGATGAAACGAGTTAACTCATTTGAAAGTGCATGCAGGGCCAAAATTATAGACCACATGAAATCAAGGTGTGAACAAAGTTGTGGACAGACTTTTTTTATGTTTTTTGGGGGGTCAATTCCCCTTTTACTCTTTAAGAAAAAAAAAATATCATAAAAGGGGAGATAAATGTATATGGCTTCTATCCTTTCTATCCAAACTTAGCTTGCCAGTTTTAAATCATAAAATAAAAAAATAACCCACGTTAAAAAAAAACCCCTCTCCAAACAAAAAATAATACTTTCCTAACAGGTATAAATTTTGCATGATAGATTGCTTTCAAATTTCTTAAAATACTGAATAAATGAATATCTCCACGGGATATCTGATAGGCATGCTAGACAAGAAATAATACAGTTCAGCTTTCACGACATGAAAATAAAAATGAGATGAGATGTGTACATGAAGATGCTCGTGAATGACGACATGAAGCTCCTTCCCAGCTCCATAGACAGCTTTAGACAAACGTTTTAAACCCTATAAGAACCTATCTAAGTCAATGCTAAAAGTAGGAACTAGAGAACATGCTCGAGTTTGACAGTACCGCTTCGCCAAGTGAATTCACAAGGAATTGATGAAGTGGAGGACTTGTTCGAGCTCCAAATAGAAGGCTTAAAAACTCATCTTGAGGATTCCAATCTAGACCACCTATATAAGAACAAACCACATGAAAAGGAAATAATAAAGATGAAGCAGAGCATGAAAACCAAGCTGCTATGTATATACTCCAGCATGACAAAAGTCAGTTAGGAAATGTAAAAGTAACTACCATGGCTGACGATCAAAGAAGAGAGAAGGCTAAACTTCTCATTAAATGAATTCATTGCACTAGACCATTGCTTGGACATCAACGATAGGGACTCTCGAATAACCTCTATTAAATGATCAATATTTGAAGCTTGCTGGGCAATTTGATGAAGCTCATTCTTTCTGCGACAGTGATAATTTACATGTAAGTGAAAGGCTTGCACCCAAGAAGACAAACCGTAACATGTTAAGGTTAAGCAGAATTATATAGAAAACATTATGCCAAGACAGGCTAAAGAAATGATGTAGCAATATTCATATTGCTCTCTCTCTCTCTCTCTCAACTCAAAAAAAAAAAAAAAGAAAAAAAGACAAACACACATACACACATACAAAAGAATAAGATATACTTAGCTTGCTCAGATGTGATCAAGCAACTACATCATGCAGACTATAACACCCAATACTTTTGCCGCTGTAAGTATACCATTGGAACAGGAGTCATATCGATCTGAAAGAGTCATATTTGATACGGAGGGGCTCTCCCGACCTATTTAAGAAGAGGCGAAAGGAAATATAGGAAAATAACTGTTGAATCGAAGCAGAGACAACATCGAGAAGAAGAGAGCGAAGCGCGGGTGATGTCGATTCCGATCGTGAACATAAGCAAACCTTGTGTGTGTGTGGCGGTAGCTGGGGGTGTCTGTGCATTGACAGAGATCTGATTTGAATGTTAACGAAGACTCGAAAGAGACTCGCTAAGTTGCTGTGTATTTCGAGTTGGAGAAATATAAGAGGAGAAGGAAAAGCAATGGAATTGAAGGAAGAGAGGTAAAGGTGCAACGTGGCGGGCCGTGTCTCTCTAGCACGGAGAAGGTGAGCAGCCAGGAAGAAAAAGAGGAGCATAGAAAGATTCTTGTGCAAGAAGAGGAAGAATCAAGCGCCTGTTGTGCGAGTTTGAACAGGAGGAAGGACTGCGACTTTATGCACGAATAGGAAGAAGGAGAAAAAAGGAGGCCAAGGCTGCCAATAAACTATTACATTATGAGCTTTATATAACGACGATAGTGCCACGTGTAACCGACAGGCCTAATGAAGAAAAAAAAAACATTATATTTCATTGTATGATCTGGCCCAATCTAGCTCATTTCTTCTAAAGCAAAACCCTTCACGTCGAATAAATCTTCATTTTCTTCTACCGCCATCGAGTAGGGTTTTGCAGAGTGTTATTAAATTGGTAGCTAGCGTTTGATCCGTTTAAAATCTCTGGCACTGTGCTCGCCGGACGCATAGTTGTGCAAGACGTCTCCTTTGTCGGACCCAAAAATAATGATGAGAAGTCTGAAACGGATGTGAGTTTAGCTGCGATTGAAATGTCGACATTAATTTATTTTTTGCTTAATTTCCTTTGAGGTGTTATTGTTATTTTATTTGAGTGGTATTGCGACGGCTCTGTGGTGATATTCTCCTCATGTTATTTCAGTGTTATTATGGTGTTATTGTGGTATTATTGTGGGGTTATTGAACTGTTACGGAAGTATTATTATTGTTTTATTTGAGTGGTATTGCGACAGTTGTAGTGATATTCTCGACTAGTATTATTATGATGTTATTGCGATATTATTGTAGTGTCATTAAGAAGTTATTGAGATGTTATTGAGGTGTTATTGTGGTATTATTGTTGTGTTATTGTAGTATTATTCGAGTGGCACTGCGACGGCTCTGTAGTGGTATTCTCGACTGGTGTTATCAAGGTGTTATTGTGAAGTTATTTGAGTGGTATTGCGGCGGGTTTGTGGTATTTTACTGGTGTTGTTTCAGTGTTATTACAGTGATATCACAATATTATTGTGGGATGATTGAGGTGTTACTGAAGTGTTATTATGATGTTATTTGAGTTGTATTGCGGCAGTTGTGGTGATATTCTCGACTGGTGTTATTTGGATTTATTATGGTGTTATTGAGGTGTTATCGCGGTGTTTATATATATGTATGAGACAATCCGACGATGCTCACAAATTATGGGGCTAAATGAAAGTTTTTCTCTTTCACTGCATACCATAGTTTATGTTAGAAAAATGAAATGATACATATAATATAACTAATTTTAAATACAGGAATATAAATTTTTTACTCTTTTATTTTTTTCATAATACCTTTTTAATCTGGAATTAGATATCCCCTTTGAGCGCAACTTAGTTGGGTCCTTCAAATTGAATTCTTTATTGAATGTTTTTTATTCGGTTTTTGTTTTGAGTATGGTGCTCTCCCACTCAATATGTCATTAACATCGATTAAAAATTTTTTCAATGATTCTAACATGCATTGCTCAGTTGCTTCATTTCTTTGTGTTTTTGAACTAATTTAATATGCAAACTTTTGGATGTGTGGGAAATACGATGCCACTTGAATAATCATTCCACATTTGTGTCAATTGAAGATATTTATATCCACAACTTTTATAGATGTCTCTTTTTGTATGAATAGACCATCAAAATAGGAGATATTTATCAAATATCTTTGTCATATTTTCAAAGTTGTGAACTCGTAGAGAGTGAGCACATGATAACCCCATCAACAAATTTTTGTAACTGTACTTATTTTGGAACTTAAGACTAATCAAATTTAACTACACAAGGCTTGTTGTCCCCTAATTGTCCAAATTTTTAATATAAAATTCTGCATCACTATTTGTAGAAAATTCTACAGCAACACCGCATAACCCATGTAATAGCTCTTTCTCAAACACTAAGTACAGCTTCCTTAAATAAAATGGAGTTGTCTTTCTCAAAATTGAACTGTTTTAACATGCGCAATTACAGACTGGGCACATTTAAAATCTTTGTCCTCATTTTGCATCCATGTTTTAATGACATTTTCAAAACCCACAAAACAATCAGTAATGGACGATGTTGGCTTTGAGATATCATGATAAATATTATCTATAGACTCACTTCTTTGTGTTGATAAAATTCTCATTCCAAATATTTATTTATTAAAGACTGTTGACCACTTATGTTTAATGTTGTACAAATCAACTAGCTATCTCAACCATGACAGCCCAAATTTGTTCAAACTACTCTTCAGAGTCGCATTTACTTATGCATTTGTAGGAAAGGTCGTTGACTGTCTTATTATCCACCGCACAATGAACTTTCGAAGGAAGTTACTTGTAGATATGTCACTGGCATAATCTATGTCGTCTATGTGAAAGAGAATTTTATATAGCTCTGACAATGATTGATTACGATCAGTAAAGATTGTTATTAAATGTTTGTCATCCATGATACAAATAAATATTTCAAATACATTTGAATTAATCAATCGTCTTGTCCGACAAAAAATTAACTCGGAAGAGAACATTTTACCAATGGTGTTCACACCAACAAAAATAACTCAACATAAATTATATTTATTCAGTGTATAACTTGTATAAAAAATAATGACATCCTCAAAGCAGTCATAATCAAGCTTGGACATGTAATCACTCCAAAAAAGGTCAACCTACTGCTCTCATCAATTTGGAAGTCTTACGCAAACATATTATCCTTAGCTTATCTCTCTAAGAACAATTGTAGTAGAGAATTAGCATCACCAATTTTAATTCTAGACTTCTTATTTCGAATGAAATTGAATGCATCTATCTTCATACATTCAAGATTCTCTACCCCCCTAACTTCTGTAGTAGGAAAGTTGAATGCATACATAGCTCTTATCATGATTTTGTCATCGATCTGAGCACATCTGCATTAATTTTGCTTATCTTTCTGTTGAAACAGAGAAGATGCTTATCATGGGGCTTCACCAATGAGTGGTTATAAGTTTCTATAAATTTTTTAACAGTCTAGTTGCACCGAACATCAATTGCATATCGAATCATTGTTGGACAACCAGTGAACTTCACCGTGTTGATGAACTTCAACTCTTTAAAACCAGCTTTACCACAAAAAATTCTTTCTTCTTAATATTCATCGAATTTCATCAAAAACTACTGTGGTCTTTCCAAATAGTAAATTCAAGATCATGAGCATAAGCACAATATAGTTCATATGCTTCTTATTCATTGTGCACCAAAATGTGAAAAAATATGTCTGCAACTGGATCATTACAAAGATCTTTAGGCTCATCAAACTGCACAAAAGAAAAACGGCAACAGATTAAACTCGGTGATAAGTATCATTTATGTTGAAGTCTAAACTCTTAAAATCTCCTTTTATCAAAAGTAGAAAGTTTTTTCTAATTGGTGAGAGGACTGGATATATTTTATGATACTGGATCATTACAAAGATCTTTAGGCTCATCAAACTGCACAAAAGAAAAACGACAACAAATTAAACTAAGTGATAAGTATCATATGTTAAAGCCTAAACTCTTAAAATCTCCTTTTATCAAAAGTAGAAAGATTTTCTAATTGGTGAGAGGATTGGATATATTTTATGATATTGGGATATATTTAAATTTTAAATTATTGACATATCTACCCTTTCTTAGAGTTTTCATAATAAAACGTTGTTATCTTTCATAGAATTCAGTCGAATGTAATTTTTGTTTTTCCTGTCGACTTTAATTTTGCATAGTAGTACTCTGAAGGTCATCTACATTTTACCAATCAAAGTAAATTGTTAATTATTTTAATCAATCTTAAAATTTGACATTGTCTTCCACAGCATCAAATATGGATGCTTTTAATTTTTTGACAATCTTCTAAAATTTAACATCGCCTTCCACATCATAATAAAAACATAATAACACCCAAATAACACTAGTCGAATATCACCATAGAGCCGCCACAATACCACAAAATAACATTACAATAACACATCAATAACACTTAAATAACACCGCAATAATATCGCAATAACGTCATAACCGCACCGTAATAACAACAGTCGAATAACACAACCACCATAATATCACTCAAATAACACCACATCAATAACACCACGAAAATATCACAATAACACTACAAAAAATACCGCAATAACACCACAAAAACACCGCAAAACACCATAATAATATCACAACAACACCGCAACACCTCAATAACACCTGAATAATATCCTAATAACACCATAATAACACACAAATAACACCAGTCGAATACCACCACAGAGCCGCCACAATACCACTCAAATAATACCAAAATAGCACCTCAAAAATACCTGAATACCACGACAATAATAATGCAATAACACCATAATTACACCATAATAACACCAATCGAATACCACCACAGAACCGCCACAATACAAAGCAAATAATACACAATAACACCTTAATAACGCCATAAAAATATCGCAATAACATCATAATAAGACAACAATAACACCACAAAAACACTTCAATAACAACTAAAAAACACCACAATAATACTGCAATAACGTAATAACACCACAAAAACATCACAATAACACCTAAATAACGACACAATAATACCGTAATAACACCATAAATTAATGTACATTTCAAACGCGACTAAACTCACTTTCATTCAAACACCTCACCATTTTTTTAAGATTTCATCGCCTCATTTAAAAATTCTCCCCATTTCCTTCAGACTCCACCTCAATTTCAAACTTCTTGGCATTATTTTCAGTTTTAATCACCTCCATTTCAAACATCTCTCCATATTTTTCAGATTTTATCACCTCCGTTTCAAACTTCTCACCATTTTTTTCAGATTTCATCATCAATATTTCTCGTCCAACGAGAGAGAAGGACAGAGAAAAACACTCTGCAAATCCCTACTCAATGTCATTAAAAGAAAATGAAGATTTATTCGGCGCGAATGGTTTTGTTCTCAAAGAAATAGGTTGAGTCGAGTCAGGTCATACAATAAAATATAGAGTTTTTTTATTTTTTATTAAGTAGATCCGCCACTTGCAAGTGGCAAAATTTCATTGGAGTTCGAACGCATAACTCCGTCTAGACTCCTGATGTAATATTTTTCCCAAGGCTATAAGTTTGCTCTCTTGCGAGAGATTAAGACCAAACTGAACAAAACCAATGCTTTAGAAGGTATGGATTGGTTTTTAATTTGGAATTTATTTTATATGGAATTGAATAGTATTAATTATTATTTATAAATTTAAAAATCAGAATTATAAAGTATTAAAACAAGAAAATTTTGGTTTGAATTGCGAAAAGTTGGCGACAATGAAGGTAAATGTTTGATATGCTATTTAGACAAGTTATTTTACATCATTAATTAAATGTCATTAAATTATACTGAATATCATGAATTGATATTAAATTATACTAAATATCATGAACTAATATTAGTGATTAAATCTGGATAAGCTGTTGAATTAAAGGAACAAAGGGAAATTGATGTCGGATTGTTCTAAAGAAGAGGAGTTAAGATTAATGTTTATTTAGTACTCAGTTATAATTAGTTTAATTATAAAGGCTACATATTAATGTTATAATATTACGAAATAGAACTGAGTGGGAAAATTTAAGCTGTGAAAGAGAAACTTATAAAATTTGAAAGGATAACTTCCTAAGTTTATATTAAAGTGAGTACTTTTACTTTTAAAGTATAGTAGATTTTGATTTTCTAAACTGAATTAATTAAAATTTATATAATATAATAATTATAATGATAAAAATTAATAACATAATTATAATTGTTCGAATATTTGTTCCTGCTTTGGTTAATTCCAAACCTTGAGTTAGGTCACAACACAAACTGACAAGCACTACTTGAGAAGCTGATATGAAATTTTGCTATGTAATTAGTATAATAAACTAAGCAAGATAGACACGGAATACTCTAACGATCTTCTATTAAGAACATTTATTGCATCCTTTTGAAAGCAAATAAACTAGGACGTGATTTTGAAATGAAAAAACCATCCAAATAGTCCCTGAAATACTAATAAGAGTATGTTTTAGTGCACAAGATTATCTAATGACTCCAAAATAGTCTATTGATTGAGTTCTCAATTTTAATTCAAGCTAAGCTAACAGTAGCCTTTTTTACATCATATTTCATAAGCCAATAGAACAAAATGGCCGTATGCAAATAGTCTAAGGACAATTTTGACATATTTCTCCATCTGAAGCAAAAAAAAACTTCAAAATTCCTAGCATCGATGGAAAGTATGAGTCCAAAAGGTAATAGAAATTTTATTTTTAATGCCGACTGCTTGGTATGTGATTGTTAAATAAATGATTAACTTAAAGCTTTGCTGCAAATTGTACTACGAGGGCATTAAAAAAAAGAAACAAGCTGATAATGAGGCAGATTTTAGATTAGTCAAGCAAAGAACAAGAAAGCACAGTTTGGCTCATTTACATCTCTGACAGGTTCTACACACACAGATCAAGATAATGAAATTAGTGTAAAGAAATCAAATTAGGCAGGGGAAGATAAAAAGAATATCGAAAGATTTACCTGCAAAAAGAAGGCCCAAATAAAAAAAATAACGAATAACATCAAGGTCTTTATCAAAAACGAATTGCTGCAGCATGCAGGTCGCTAAAATGTTCACTATTCTAAGGAAAATCTTTATTTAGAGCTTTATAAAGAAATGGCCTTTAGAAAAGACAGTTCTCTTCATCATGCATCAAACAGAAAGAAAAAATTACGTATTTAGTTACATTATTGTACTTCTGATAATATAGTTATGAATATTTACCATTCAAAAAACTAGAGCGAATCCAATTGCCATATGACCTTATATCATGAGTAAAGTAAAGTGCATAAGTTCATTCAGTTGCTTACCTGTTGAGAAATATAGAAGTATTGAGAAGTATACAATGTAAACCAGTAGAAGAACCAAAATAGGGGCCTGATCCACCCATTTCAACAAATCCATCATCCTTGAAAACATGCTTATCATGTGGTAGAATGGCATCTTCAACCAAGTCTCCAGCACAAAGGACAATCAGTTGACATAATGTATTTGATAGAGCAACCTTCAGAGACAACATTCACCCAACAAATGAGCCAAACAACATCAATCAAAATTCAGGTAAAACAATGAATCCCAAGAAATACAAAGTAGAAAGTACCGGAAGGACCCCAAAAGAAAAAAAAAAAGGTGTCGCAGGCTTCCACCATTTCAAAAACGGCCTAAAATTTCATTCTACTCTCCTTAATTAACAAAAAAGCTAATTCAAGCCTGTACAAATGCTAAAAGCAAAAGAAGAAGGGTTCGAAAGTAAAGGGAATAAAATGTAAGTACCGAAAATTTCCATTACTTTTTTGCTATCGAGCCACAAAATCAAACCTTCATTTTCTTCCCACTTGCGAATGTGCCTAGCATTTCCCGAATTGGAGAAGTTCCGCAATCACCTTTCCTTATTTCTTTCCTTCTACTGAGCCGCGATAGCACAAATCACGCAATCTTCTCCACCACCACCTTCCTGAAACTGATGATTTCCATTTTCTATCGCCTACTTATCTCCTTCCCAAATTGTTTGATCTCGCCGCCTCAAAAGCATACACATTTGAGATCGAAGGGTTCAGACTTCACCCGCCTACTCCCCTCCTACAGTTGTTGATCCCCTGTAGCATCATATTTCTCGCTCTATGCCGCCTCCTTGACCTTGCTGAGGGCTAAGGATCAAAGCCCCCTCCTCCTTCCTTTACGAACATGCGGCGCCACAAGCCCCTATTTTCCTTCCTTTTTAAATGCAATATTTAATATATATATATATATATATATATATATATATATATATATATATATATATATATTAAAAAAAAGATTGGGCGGAGGCTAAGATACGAGCCCCCAACCAAATCTCATGTGCCTAACCACTCGACCTAACCGCACATAGGCGAATTCGAACTTCCGACGCCAGGAGACTTAAAACTAACTTTGCAGATGTCAAACAAAGAGTCGAGGAACACATATTTATTTATGGTAAGTTATTATGATGTTGCACCTAATTTAATAACTATGTTTGCATAATTATTTATTTTAAATCCTAATTTGTGTAAGACTGATAGTCAACGCTAGTTAAATCACTGGAATACTTAAAAGTTTCATTTTGGTCGTCTCGAGGTAAGTAACTGTTATTTTTTTTTGGGATAAACATACCATTTAGCATTAGGGATATTAATCTTTGCTATCGGTACTAGATTTTTAGTTACATTGTAGGATTGTGAATCATGTATATGTTACTTTATTTATATATTTTATTTTGTTTTACACTTGTTATCGACTTCATTCTTTGCTCATAATGAAGTAATTAGTTGGTTTATTGTATTGTTACACAACTCCCTGAATATTTCCGTACATTTATAATATTTTCATTTCTTGCGCTTTACATTTACGAAATACATGTAGATTTATCATATCACCAACTCGTGTAAAGTAGCACACTGCATACATATCTAATTATGCAAAAAATTCCAATTGTGTATGCTCTTATGCAGTGGTATGTAAGTTGTTGGAACCCTTTGGATAATTGACTAGAGAACCGACGAGCCCACAAAGAGATGACATTACAGGAAATTGTCAAGTTTTTTTAGGTTGGTATTTACCTTCTCGGTTTCAAGATATCTGATAAAATTGATTGTATAAATATAATTTAAATTAAAATTGAATAATTAATAAAAGAACTTTTACACTAGTAAGACTTGATCGAATTTAAAATGATTGCAGGTTTCATAAAACTGAGCATATTCATACAATGTTTGCATGTCCTTTTTATATGCACATAATAAATTGTCTCTTTGTTTATCATATTGCATGCCCTAATATACATATTTTTGTATAGCATGTTCTATTCAGTCACTTGCAAAATCAGCTCTGCACTTTCCAGTTTTAGATTTTCTTTTAGGTATTTTTCAGTTTTGCATTAGTTGTTATGGATTATCTTTTAGGTTTTGGGCAGTTGTTTCCTATTATCATTTCAGTTTTTCCTCAGTCAATTCTTGCTTTTCATTTCATTGTATCAGTTTTACTTTTATTTATAGAATATTTATAGAAAAAAATTTATCTTTTGTTTTTGTTATTACTTAGATATAATTTTCTTTTCAAGAATACAAAACAAGTCACTTCGTTTCATCATGCTCAGTGTTGTCAAGATTTACCACCTTCCGGACGCAGTGTGTGACAAAAGATAATACAAATACCAACAGATAGATGACACCCACGAGCGTTTTATGAAAGAACAATACTGCATAAAATATTAACCGAATAAAAAAGTACATAATCAATGAAAACTAATACTATAAGAAAAACAAAATGCTAAGGGTGAACTCGTGCAAAGCAACAAGATGCTAAGGGTGAACTAGTACAAAGCTTCAGAGTAAAAAGATCAGGCATTGATACAAATACACCATTTAAGAAGGAATAATTAATTGAAGCATTAGTACAAATACTCCATTTAAGAAGGAATAATTAATTGAAATTAATTGAAACAGTTAAATTTTAAAATCAACAGTTAAATGGGGGAGAAATTAGCAAATTAGAAAGACAAATAAGAAAATTTAGTTTAAGAATTGAAGGTGCTAAAGAATCTAATTTGTATTACAGTGACGCGCTAAAAACCAACCAAATTTATGGTAGCACAAATACAAAATTAAGATGGATGGGTAGCAAAAGTACGCAAATTAGAGTTGAATAGAGAAAGGTGTTAAAATGATTATTAGGCCATTTAAGTCTCAGACTCTCTAATGTATCTAGTTTAGGCCCTCGACTCCACAAATATGGTCAAAAATAGTATGTTCACTCCTCAAAGCTAATTCACAATAGTCTAAAATTGGAACTATTTAGATTGTATTTGAGGATTCAAGTGACTAAATTGAACATATTATATAGTTGAGACTAAAATAACCACAAACAAATAATCCAGGGAATATTTTGACATTTTTCTTATTAAAAAAAATTATATAAAAAACTATAAGAGTAGTACTTACTACAAATAAGATTATAGAAAATAAAGGGAAAGTGATACAACAGTATAATAGGAACTACACTAAAATTCAAATAAAAAATGGAAAGCAAAATTCAAAAAATGGCTGAGAGTTTAGCTCAAAGACCAAAGATTACTCAAAAATTCAAAAATTAGATTTATTTTTTGCTCCAATCCAGCTGAAAGCAGCCAAGCTAGGTGCCAGAATTTTAACTTAGTTTGATTTTATAGTTCATTTGAAGACAAACCTAGCACTAATCAAAGTGAATTTGTCAACAAAATTCTGAAAAATAAAGATCCATGCTAGGTAAACTAGTTAAACACAGTATAGAAATGTAGACAAAAGATCTTCAAGTTCTAGAATTGTAAATCCAAAGAAAAAAAAAATTAGCATGATGACAGCAGAATAGGAGGCTAGAAATCCAATAAAGGAAAAGAAAGAACTAATAATGATGAAGGACAGCAAAGCGGATCAATTTGTGTCCAAGCTACAGACGTAACAAACTAAAGTGATCAACTATGTTTGCTTAAGACAACTTATTATTGATGTGCAATGAACTTGGTAATAATGAAACTTGAACATTCCCATTGAACATTCAATTTCTTCCCACATAGTGAATGCAATCACTTCATTATATATATATATATATATATATATATATCTATATATATCTATATCTATATATATATATATATATATATATATATATATATATATATATATATATATATATATATATATATATATATATATATTTATATATATTATTGAAATAAAAGCGGTTACAGAAGCTTGAGGTGAGGGCCCAATAAATGGAGCCCTACCCCTACGATACAATGCTAACAAAAAGATCCAAAAGATCAGAACAGAAAAAGAGCGCAAACAATGCCTAAGAACGAGAACGTGATACTCTCGCTCTGTGCCTTGGTAATCCATAAAGTAAGCTCTTTAAAGCTACCCCATTGCCCTGAGTAACCAAGTATCATCAATTAGAAGTGTATCTCCGAGCCTTCTACCATCGAGAATGATAAACACCGCAAATATTCTCCATCTTCTTAACTTCTACTTTACATTTCTTACCTCTTCAGTTGGTCGATCCTGCTGATTCATACCGGTGGGTTCGGCATTGGGTTGAGGATTTCTTCTTTTTCTGCTAAATGTTTGGATGTATCTGTTAGAGTGGACGGCTAAAGTAGCCCCCTGGACGGCTTGCGCCACAGGAGGAATATAAATATAAATTGATGCCTAGTGGTTCGGGCAATGTGTAACATTATCTTGCCTAGAGAATGCCAGGCAATTTTAAAAACACTCGAAATTAGTTCATGCCATTTTACTATTCCTACTTTTTAACCATAATTCCAGCTGACGCGATAATGGGCATAACATAGAATAGTAAAGAACCATATATTGAATCCAATCTAATCTAAGAGATAAGTTGATAAAAATATAATTAAGCCAGTAATACAACGAGTATTAGCCTCTGTGAATTGCTGGTGAAGGTATAGGAACGATCCAATTACTTCATAACAAACATATCAGAAGCCTTACGAGTTGGGCACGCAAATTTTAAACTACTTCATTTGCATGGCGAAGAAGCAATTTTTTTTTTCTATCCACAAGGGGGAGAAGCTAACTTCCTATGTTATTATTCCACAAAAGAAGCCGAGCACTACAGTTTGAGCATGCACTAGGAAACTATACTGTAAAATATAAACAGGACACAAAATTAAGATAAAAAGGGTTTCAGGAAGAATGATTATCAATATAAGATGGCAAGAGTGTCCTTGAGAAGTTAACTGGTTCGATTAATGTAGTTTTAACCCGGAAGAATCTTGACAAGTATAACAAGATTATAGTAAGCATAGACGGAAAAATAATTACCAATACATGCGAGAGGCTATTGATAAAGTGAAATGAAATAATAAAACTAAAGCCCCACCAATCATGTATCCTGAAATAAAAAGAATAACTTGAACCAATAAGCCATACATTACCTTTTGTAAAGAAGCATTACGCAGTTTGTAAGTCACATTATCATCTAATGCAGATGTTAAAATAGACACGTTCCGAATGTTCTGTCAATTGAAGTTAGTTAAAACGAGTATAGAATAGCAATAATATTTTTACAGAATACAGCAATGAAAATACTAGGAAAACGGCAAATAAAAATTAATATCTATTGAATCTTCACACTTCCAAAATTTCATAGAGCTCCAAAAAAAAAGTAATCGGAGGGAAAATCATACCAAAATAAAATAAAACAAAATAAACACCAAAGAAACATATCAAAGTGTTATCATTCTCTTGAAAATTCAAATCAGCAATTTCGAGAAGAGGCATACACACAACATAGGCCTGCTCACAACATAGGCATTATGCTTCTCTTTTAAAGGCCAACATTCAGCACCATAGAGCATTGCAGGTCTCACCAACATCTTATAAACTTTCCTTTCAGTCTAAGCGGTACTTTTCTATCACACAATAGGCCAAACGCATTCCTCCACTTCAACCAACCAACCTGAATTCTACTATTAACATCCCCATTTATATCAACATCGCTTTGAAAAATGGACCTGAGATATCTAAATCGTTCACACCTTTTAATAATTTGATCACCCAAAGTTACACTTATATCACTAGAGCTACTATTACTAAAATTACATTCCATGTATTCAGTTTTAGTTCTACTCAAACGAAGACCTTTAGACTCTAATGTAAACCTCCGTAATTCAAGTTTTTCCTGGGCTTTTTCTCTCGACTTATTCACGAGGAGGATATCATTAGCAAAAAGCATACACCAAGGTACATCCTCTTGTAAATGTCCAGTAAGACAATCCATAAATAAAGCAAAAGGATATGGGCTTAAAGCCATTCCCTGATGTAAACCAACAGAAATAGTAAAATATTTGGTCAATCCTCATTCAGTTCGAACACATGTAACAGCTCTAGTATACATATCTTTAGTGACTTGAATCTAAGTCATATCAACACATTCCTTCTCAAGGACTCTCCAAAGAGCATCTCTAGGAACCTTATCGTAAGCTTTTTCTAAATCAATAAAATCAAATGTAGATCCTCCTTATTATCTCTGTACTTCTCCATCAAACCTCTCAATAAATGTATAGCTTCCATAGTAGACCTACCCTGCATAAATCCAAATTGATTATGAGAAACATTGGTAATACGTCTTAACCTATGTTCAATTACCCTCTTCCATAATTTTAAAATATGACAAATCAATTTAATTCCTCTATAACTTGCACACTCTTGTGCATCCCCTTTATTCTTAAAAATAGGGACCAAAATACTCTTCCTCCACTCCTCAGGCATCTTTTTAGTTTTTAAAATAATATTAAAAAGTTTAGTAAGTCAAGAAATCTCCAAATCACCTAAACATTTCCACACTTTAATTGGGATGTCATTAAGTTCTGCAGACTTTCCACCATTGGTTTTCTTTAAAGCATCCTCAACTTCTTTTCTACTAATGTGACCGTAAAAATGAAATGTTTTATTATTATTAACGATATTAAGACCAATAAAGTTAATCGTATTTTCAGAATCTTCATTAAAAAGTATCAAAATAACTCACCCACGTATGTTGAATTTTTTTTCTTCTAAGAAAAGCACTTTTTGATTTTCATCTTTACTACACTTTACTTGAGTTAAATCTTTACTTTTCTTTTCTCTTTGTTTGGCTAGTTTATACGTAGATTCTTCACCCTCCTTAGTATATAACATATTATAAAAATCACTAAAAGCAGAATTTTTAGCGTCACAGATTATTCTTTTAGACTCCCTACAGGCTGTTTTATATTTTTCTCAGTTTTCTAAGCTTTTACATTTAAACCAATTTTTATAACATAACTTCTTATATTTTATCTTTTCTTGCACATTATTATTCCACCACCAACTATTTTTATTTATAGTTGATTCTCCAAGTACATCTTTTGTCACTTGTTTAATAGTATTCATTACTTTTTCCCACATAACATTTGCTTCTTCATGAACATCACAAATGTTTAAATCTTGAACTTTACTCATGAAAATAATTTTATTTATGTCTTCTAGATACCCCCCATCTAATTCTACAATGTTGAATCCTAGTATTCTTTATTTTATAACTCTTCATCCTAAAATCTAGAACTAATAATCGATGTTGGATACTTAATTCCTCACCTGAAATGACCTTACAATCCTTACAATCTCGACAATCTCTCATTTCATAAGAAAATAATCGATTTGTGTTTTATTAGATCATTCTTATAAGTAATAAGATGTTCATCTCTTTTCTTGAATAAAGTATTAGTAATAGATCATACGCTAAAACAACATCTAAAATGACTCTACCTTCTTCATTAATCGGTCTATAACCGTAGCCACAATGAATATTTCTGAAATCATCTACCACTCTACCGACATGTCCATTTAAATCACCTTCAAAAAATTTTTTTCTTCAAGAGGTATCAAGTGTATTAAGTCTTCTAAATCATTCCAGAATTTATCTTTGGAGCCTATATTTAAACCTACTTGAGAAGCATAGACACTTATAATATTAAAAATCTTACTATCAATAATAATCTTAAGTGTTATAATTCTATCTCCAACTCTATTAATGTTTACAACATTATCTTTCAAACTCTTATCATAATTACACCAACACCATTTCTAGTACGACTCTTACCAGAATAACATAGTTTAAAACCTAAGTTATCAATCTCCTTAGCTTTTTCTCCAACCAATTTATTTCTTGAATACATAAGATATTTATCTTTCTATGAATCATAATATCAACCAATTCCATTAATTTACCATTGATAGTGCATATATTCCAAGATCCTATCCTAATACTAGTATCATGGACTAACTTCTTTACCCGCATTCGTCCGTAATGTGGGAACCCTTGCATATTTGACACTACACCCGGGCGTCAATGTAGCGACCCTTGCACACTTTCCACCATATTCAGGTCATACAGCGCGTCGCTTCCAGGGGACGCCCTAACACTTACATAATGATCAAAATGATTCATGTCATGATTTTTTTCCGACAAGTTTTACGCCGGTTGTCAACTACCTAAAACAACCCTCCACTTTTCACATCCGGACTTGGGACCGACAACGGCAGTGTTAACATAGGCCTGCTCACAAGGTGGCAAAAATGAAGGAATTACAGATCCTGAAAAAAAAGATCACTGATTTGAGGATGAAGTTTTAATTTTTTTTCAAATTAAAACATGGCCGCCAACCCTCATGGCATTACCAAATTATGAAACTTCCAAGTGTTGTACAGCGAATCACTACTTACCATCACACAACTGAGAGCACGGTTTCGTTAACAATAGATAATAAAAGCCATAACATCATACCAGAGTGAACACGAATCACAATAGAAAAAACAATATTATTACCGAAAGCAAATATGCGGCCACAACAAAAAGCTCTTGAAAGGAAAATACAAAATAAGTACAAACAAACTCAACTAAAGTGTATCCCATGTGTGGTGACAGGTGAAAGAGGCTGGTGTTGTTGTGGGTGCAACCGGGAAGGGGTGTGCTAATTTACGACAGGAGAAGGTTGGGGGTTGTCGACTATAGTGGAGAGATTGTACATGGCTAGGACAGCGATTAGGATATGGGGGAAGGGATTCGCGAAGGCTGGGACAGCAGCTAGGATGTGCGGGAAGGGATTATGTGAGGTTGGGGCAGCAAATAGCTGGCAGAATAGCGGTTGTTTGGGTGTTGGAAGGCGATGTTGATGGATGGCAGCAAAGTGGGAGGAAGCTAGGTGGTAGGCGGCTACAGAAAAACAATAAGGCGGTTGTTTTCCTAGTGGTTGCACTGAATACAGTGCTGACGGGGGAGGGGGGAAGAGGGGGGAGAGGTTGCGAAAGACTGGAAAGGTCGAGGATAATCACCACTTCAGACCAAATACAACCAGAGCACTACTTGTCATCACATACAGCCAAAGAAGGGAAAACCTGGATGCCAACAGTTGTCTTGATAGATAACACGAAAATACTAAGAATCCAAACCCTAATACACACATTTATTGGAAATGACTAAACCGGAATAGAGGATGATAGTAAAGAAATCATAAAAATAAGGAAAACGAGGCATGCGGCCCATCTCCAGTGTTCGCAAGAGTCACGGTGTCCCCCGATCAAAGCGGAATCTCCCACATCAGTCTCTTAGGGTTGGGGGAGCTTCAACTTTATCCGTCAAAGCTTTTGACTCATCGTAGTATGGCGTCATATCATTCACATTGAAGGTGGCAGAAAACAATCTCCCGATAAGCCTTACGTAAGCTTTGTCATTCCAAATCACATCTTGATAGAATAGGTATACATCCCATTCACAATCATAACTGAAACTATACATGGATGAGTATCCTCACGAACAATTAAATGTGATGGCTTCTTCCACCCTCATACTCAACCGAGTGTATTTGATAAAAAAGTTTGTATAGGAACCAACTCTGAGATGAAATCTATGCTAGGTTGAACCACACTGAAGTATAACCACTCATGAGAGATCTCTTATTCCTCTCTGATAAAACCTAGATCCCACGGAAGAATCTTCTTCCTCCTCAAGCTCTTAATAAAATTTTCAAAGCAAAGTGAGAGGAAGAATCACACATCCATACTATGCAATATACGATTGGCATGTCGGGAAGGGTTGAAATTTTGCCTAGAAATAGAAATCTTAATCTTCTATCATGTAGAGGGAGAATGTTAAAAGTGTTTGAATAGAGCATCTAGACCCAACAAATTGGAATCTTTCTAATAATCTAAAAGCTAAATCCCCAACAATAATTTGTCAAGGTATCAATGTTCATTTGACTATCATCCGCAAAACGAAGGCTGAAGTTATAAAAATCCTTTCGCAAGATTCACACCCAGGCTAAGTCTATTTGCGTGCCATCATCATTTGTTTCCAATCTACCTATGCAGTAAACCTCTACAAACCAAATAAATCAATTACAGCTACACCAGAGAAACGAGGAGCAACTGGGAAGAAAAGTGTTTGGATGCTTAAATGTCCATCTTATATTTTGCCTCATAAAAGCTTAAGTAATGGTGGGTATAATCTCCTCTTCAAAGTCCAAAATTGCATTTAGTTGTTTGGTCAATGTTTCGTTGATTCAATATGATAATGATAGATACGAATGTTGAAGTTAAAAAAAATAATCAAAGATTATTAATATTGTTAATTAAGTTTAATTAAACTTAATTAATATTAATTTAAAATTTAAATCTTTCGTGTGACTGACAAATTTATTTAACTTATAACTGCTCCCACCTACGTCACCCGTCATGTTTCCAAAATAGTTCTATGTAAATAGCCGCGTGATAGGCTTTTGTAAGTTCTCTCCCTCTCATTCTCCCACTTTACGATACAAACGGATACCAAACAAAAACTCTTCTTTAGTATCTAATCAATTATACATATCACTAAAAGTAAAATTGTTAGCGTCATAAATTATTCTCTTAGAGTCATTGTGGGCCACCTAAAATTTTTCCCATTTCTCTAAACATTTACATTTAAATAAATTTTTATAACACAACTACCTATATTTTATGTTTTCTTGCACATTCTTATTATACAACAAACTACTTTTATTTAGAGAAATTTTTCATTTTGTTCTCCGAGAACATCTTTACTCACTTGTTTAGTAGTGCGTGTTACTTTATCCCACATAAAATTTGTTTCGTCGTTAACATCCCAAATCTTGAAGTTTACTCATAAAATTAATTTTGTCTTTTAGGTATCGTCATCTAATTTTATGACAATATTTTCTTATATTTTTACCTTACAACTCTTAATCTTAAAATTCAAAATTAATAATGGATGTTGAGTACCTAAATTTTCACTTGGAATGACTTCACAATATTTACATTCTCGAATATCTCTTTTTCTCAAAAGAAAATAATCAATTTGTATTTCATTAGATCAATTATTATAAGTAATAATATTCTCATATCTTTTCTTAAATAAAGTATTACTAATAACAAAATCATACGCAAAAGTATAATCTAACATGGTTCTACCTTCTTAATTAATCACTCCAAATCGTAGCCACTGTGAATATTTTTAAAATCATTTATCTCTACCAACATGTCTATTTATATCTCCAATAAAAATTATTTCTTTAACATCCATCATTTGTATTAATCCTTCTAGGTAATTCCAGAATTTTTCTTTTGAACATATATCTAAAACTACTTGAGGAGCATAAGCACTTATAACATTAAAAATCTCAATATGAACAACAATCTTAAGTGTTATAACTCTATCTCATTTTCCATTTAATGTTACATCATTATATTTATCTACAATCACACCAACAACATTTTAGCATGAACCCTACCAGAATAATAAAGTTTAAAATCTAAGCTATCAGTCTTTCTAATTTTTTTCTCCAACCCATTTAGTTTCTTGAATACATAAGATGTTTATGTTCTTATAAACTATAATATCAACTACACTTGAAGCATGTGAAAAATAACGCCAATGTGAAATTAAAGAATAAAGAATCTAACTGAAACTAGAACAGCACAGTGAGGCATGACGTTCAGTAATTGAGTTGTATTTCAAGACTACTTCCTCAAGCATATGAACGTGTACAATCTTAAATTGCAAGCCAAAAATTAAATTATTATAAACTCATCATAAACCAGTATAGATAACTGAATCCAAAATACCGGTTATCAAAGTTTAACTGTGTACTCACAATTTTCCCCATCTGAAAAATGCCGAATGCACTAAAGCAAATACAGCCATCCTTATCTCCACTACAGAGTACGTTGAAATGCTGATAAGAACAATTAGATAGCTCTTGAAATGAATCTTCAGAATCATCCACGAGCGCACTGTCTCCAGAACTAAGTCCATGCATTCGAGGAATTCTAGGGGAGGGTGGAAAGAACCGCATGGTACGATCTTCATAGGTATATAGGTTGTTTTCGTCCTGTGGACATGTGTTAGAATGAACAGAAAAAAAACAGATGTCGAATGTCAAGGGAAGTAAAATAAGCACCAAATTTTGCCCACAGGAAAATACTGATGTATCAGGAAGGCAGCCCAATAAATCCGTTGTCACCTTATGAAATAACATAAATATTCTACATATGAACAATAGATATCAAAGATGGAAAAAAATTTCAAGTATCAGAACACATTAATACATAAATTCCTTAATTTTGGGATGGCACTGAAAAAGAAACACAAAAATGCAGTTAGATAGTTACTAGTAGATTTGAACGACTATTTCTGTTGACATCTGTATGACCCAAAAATTCAATTTAATTGGTCAACTTTTTTAATGGTCCCTAGCAGTTGCAATTCTCTAGACTTCAATAACATGTTCTTAAACGAAGATAAAATCATGTTGCTCTTATTTAACGCTATCTTAGGCACGTGTTAGTTCATCTAGGCAAACCAGCTGTTGTGAACTCCTACGCTGAAGAACGCGTTACAAAGTGTAACAACCCAATATAGACACTACACAAATTTTTACCAGCAGCAAAGGAAAAAAATAACTAGAATTACAGGCCTCAAATATTTAGAAATTGGACTGTTAGATTTAACATCTCCCATTATTAGTATTATCTATCTTTTAATATATTCTATTATTGGTACATTATGATTCTCGTTTCCCTCTTTTATTATGGGAAATTATGGCAGATATTATTGTTTTCCCAATATGGGAGCCATCCTCCTTTCCTTAACTTGTTTCTATGAAATTGAAGAGGAATTCTCCTCCCAAAGACTACATGGTATCAGAGCCCAATTCCCATCAACATCTTCAACCTAGGTTTTGTTTCGTGGCCCCTCGCCATGCAAACTCAATTAAAGCTCTTTGGAAAGGCAACAACCACATTGTGGCACTCGAAGGAACGATCACATCGCTCAGAGGTAGGCATCGATCAACATCTTCAACCTAGGTTTTGTTTCGTGGCCCCTCGCCATGCAGACTCAATTAAAGCTCTTTGGAAAGACAAAAACCACATTGTCGCACTCTAAGGAATGATCACATTGCTCAGAGGTAGGCATCGATCAATGATAATCGCACATATTCTGCTCCTACCTCTCAATCTTCACGATTCGGATGAGATTAGAGCAAGCTGCTAAGACATCCAGTCACAATTAAAACTTGTGGCGAAGTGATCCAGCCGTGATTAGAGCTAGCTTGTAAGATCGGGATCACGAAGAGATGTAGGGTTGTGACTTTTTTCCTAGCTGGGAAGCCAACAACGAGATCTCGGGGTTAAAACATGCAAAAATAAGTGAACAGGCGGTGTACAGGAGTTTCACGCCATATTTGAAAAAAAAAAAAGTGATGCGATCGTGGCATAAAGGAGTTTCATATCGCTTGTGCAGTAAAGTGAACCGATTGCTACGTACCGGAGATTCGTGTCATTCTTGATCGCGATGTAAAAGAGTTTTGCGCAATTCTTGATCGATATTTTTCAGATTCTAACGATGTACAAATCAACAATGATGACGGGAGTCCAAAGAAATTTTACCACATAAACTGGAGCCAGTAATTTTTAGACACCATACCTCACCCGACAGCTCCCCTAACGGGTATACGGCTGAATGTTTTCTTTAGAATTTATCACCTTACCTCACATTCATAAAACTTGATGGACACAACTATCTCGTGGGCACAAACTATAAAATTGGCGATCAACAGAAGAAGCCAAATGAGGTATTTAATCAGAGAAATCTCAAAAATCTACTGCTAATGATCCAAATCTGAGAAAATGACAATCCGAAAATTCTCTGTTAATGCACGACTTATCAATTTCATAAAACCTTCCATAGGAAAGCCTCATCTATTCATTCCCACTACTCGAGATATCTGGAAGGTTGTTGGAGATCTCTATTAATCGTTAGAAAATTCTGCACAATTTTTTTAGTTAAAAACTCAACTTTGGAAATCCAAACAAATGAATGTGATGTTACTACCTACTACGTAATATTATGGCAAAAACTTGATCAATATTAAGATAATATTAGGGAAAATTCAGATAACTATGCTTGCCACAAGAAAAGAGAGGAAAACGGCTGGGCCTATATGTTCCTAGTTGGACTTAATCGATGTTTGAATGAACTTCGAGATCAAATCCTAGGTAGGAAATCTCTACCCTCAATTCGAATAATCTTTTCTGAAATTAGACGGAAAGAGTAGGAAGGCAAATTATAATGTAAAATACTGATTCGTCTGATAAAATTGTCAGGAGAACTCGACTCTTGCGTCAAAAGAGGTTGATACTAACAAAGAATGGCAAAAAAAATATATAGTGCGGGCATTGTAAAAAATCATGGAACACAAATGATACATGTTGGAAACTTCATGTAAAAACTGCAAATTAAAAATCAAAATCTAAGCGTGAAGGTCGAGCTTATCAAGTCACTCCTGAAGAAACCCAAGAGTCCTCTGTTAATTCAAATGCAATCACTTTCACCAAGAAACAATTAAAGCAACAACAACAACAAGCCTTTATCCCACTAAGTGCAAGAATCCTTTTTTTCCATTGCGTCCTATTAAGTGTCATATTTTCATTTGATTCTAATAGATTAAGATCATTTTTTATACAATATGCCCAAGTCTTTTTAGATTTACCAATGTCTTTCTTAACATAAGTCGATTCTAAAACATCTACTCTTCTAACTGGATCATTAGATGGTCTACATACAATGTGACCAAACCATCAAAGACAACTTCCTCTATTCATGTCCACTACCACAGCTACACCAACCCTATCACGGATATGTTCATTTTGTATATTGTCTCTAAGTGCCAAGCAACTCATCCACCTAAGCATTCTCATCTTAGAAAAACTTAACTCTTTTTTATGCTTCTATTTTAGAGACCAACATTCTGTATCGTAGAGCATTGCAAGTGTCACCGCCATCTTATAAAATTTTCCTTTCAGTCTAAGCGGCACTTTCCTATGACACAAATAGACTCGATGCATTCCTCCACTTCAACCAACACACTTGAACTCTACTAATAACATCCTTATCTATATTAGCATCACTTTGAACAATTGACCCGATATATCAAAAACGTTAACACCTTTTAATGATTTGATCACCCAAAGTTACAACTCTACCACTAGTATTCAGTTTTAGATCTACTCAAACGAAGACATTTAGACTCCTATGTAGACCTCCATAATTCAAGTTTTTCCTAAACACTTTTCTAGTCTTATCCACGAGAAGGATATCATCGGCGAAAAACATACACCAGGGTACATCCTCCAATAAGAGCATCCTTAGGATAAGCAAAAAAATATGGGCTTAGATGTAATCCAACTGAAATAGAAAAATGGGGTCAATCCTTTTCCTGTTTGAATACAAGCAGCAGCTCTAGTATACATATCTTTAATGACTTGAATACGAATCATAACAACACATTTCTTCTCTAGAACTCTCCAAATGACTTCTCTCGAAACCTTATCGTAATCTTTTTTTAAATCAATAAAATCATATGAAAATCATCCTCATTCGCTATACTTCTCCATCCAACCTATCAATAAATGTATAGCATTCATAATATGCCTGTCTTGCATAAATCCAAACTGATCATGAGAAATTTTTATATTACGTCTTAACCTATCTTCAATTACCCTCTCACATAATTTTAAAGTATGACACATCAAATTAATTATTTTATAATTGGCAACTCTTATGCAGCCCCTTGATTCTTAAAATTGGGGACCAAAATACTCTTCCTCAACTCATCAGGCATCTTTTTAGCTTTTAAAATAATATTAAAAAGATTAGTAAGCTAAGCAACTCTTAAATCTCATAAATATAGGGTCTTACTTATTTTCCACCCATGATTTTCTTTAAAATATCCTCAACTTCCTTTTTACCAACGAGATGGTAAAAATAAAACTTATTATTATTATTACTAAAGATATTAAGATTTAAGATCATTAGTATTTTCAAAAACTCATTGAAAAGTTGATCAAAATACCTCACCCACCTACGTCGAATGTCTTCCTCTAAGAAAATCACTTTTTAATTTTCAACTTTAAAACACCTCACTTGAATTAAATCTTTATTTTTCTTTTCTCTTTATTTGACCAGTTTATATATATATTTTTCACTCACTTTAGTATCTAATTTATCTTAAAGATCAAAAAAACAGAATTTTTAGTATCATAAATTGTTTTCTTAGACTCCCTACAGGTCACCTTATATTTTCTTAGTTCTCTAAGCTTTAGAGCAATTAGAGGACTTGAAAAAATTATTTCATCTTCATTATTATCCTTGGCTCTATCTTGCTCTTTAGTACAAAACCGTAACTCTCTGATCATTGTTTTGCTAGATGTTATTCCTAATTTTTTATCATTCTTGGATAATTGACTTTGACGCAATTAATCATATGACAAGTTGTTCAAAATTATCTTGCTCTTCTAGATCATGTGCAGGTAATAAAAATATCAAAATTGTCAATGGTTCTCTCTTGATAATTGCCAGAATTGGAACCGGCAACTCTCTCCATTGTTAACCATTCATGATGTACTCCATGTTCCTAATTTATCGTGTAATTTGTTGTTTATTAGTAAAATTACTACTAATCATCAATGTCAAGCTGACTTTGTCTTCTTACCATGAGTTTTTGGAATTCATCACGGTGAAAAGTGATTGGCAATGTTAAGGACAAATATGAATATCATTTGAACTTGACTCAAATAATGTCAAAGTATTACTTTTTAAATTTTGTTACTGTCTCTAAAGACAATCAAATTATGTTATGGCATTATAGCTAAGGTCATCACAATTTTCATTATCTAAAATATTTTCATCGTAGTAAACATAAGAAGAGAAAATTTTGAATTAGCCCACATGCATACGATAGTTAAGAGTAGTTTTCTAATAGCTTTCATATCAATATCATCTATTTACGAGCAGGAAAACACCTTAAAAACAAGAACACTTGTAAACACATCAACGTCGATCAAACTTCTTTTTTTTTTGTGGGGGGGGGGGGGGGGTAAAAGACAAATTAAAATGGTTCAACAAGAAAATGTGTTCACTAATTGTTTCATAAACCACTCATTCCTCCATCTTAGCATCCTCATCCCCTTTCTCCGTGTCTTCAACATCACGGCAAGCCTATGATAGTTTGTTCAAACAACAACTTACGTATGATTGTTAGTTCCGGAAGCTTAAAATTTGTCCGTGTGAGGTTATGTTTTAGTGGCATGTCTCGAAGGATGCGATCCCAACCAATTCATTGCTCTTTCGAGGGATTGGCGATGACATGACTTGCCCTTGGGGATGTCAGGATGGGAAAGATCATGATCATGTGGTTACTGAGTGTGAAGTCCTTGTGGCCATTCTCCAAGCCTTACAAAAATAGCGTGTTGGGATTCCTCATTTTTGTTGCTTCGATGATATTTACAAGCGGATGGGTGATCTTCCTAAAGCTCTGATGTTGGTGGGGAGGATTTTCTGTTATGCGGTTTTATCATAGTTGGAGAGCTAGAAACTCCAAGAAGTATGGGCGGCCCATCAGAACCCTTGTGGTCATGGAGGCTACGATCCTATCTTCCCTTACCAACACTCAGCCTTCTACTATTTTGGAGCACTAGGGCACCTCTCAGCCGTATATGCTTTATTCCCCTTTAATTTGGTGCCCTCCTCCTCTAGGCTGGTTGAAAGCTAATGTTGATGGGACCCTTTTGCCTTCCTGCATTGCTAGTGCAGGGTTATCATTTGGGACGAAACCGGAAACGGCTTGGTAGCTGCTGGTTGAAAGTTGCTACATTGGGACAGTACACATGTTGAACTCCAGGCGGTGTTGTTCCTTGGCTCTTTACTTCAGCCTTGGATGTATGAGACCCACGGAATCATGTAGAGGAGGAGAACAACAACATTATTGACCTTCTTTGTAACACGTTGGATATGAAGACCCGGTAACACCAACCTTCTCATGGGCCTGACTTGGGCTTTCTTACCGAGTCTATACAGGTTCCTTTTTGTCATATAGGTAGATCTAACAACACTGCTGCTCATTTTTGTGTTCACTCGGCTTTTGAGTAACTTTCTTCTTTCTAGCTTAAATAAGAGTCGTCCTCTTTTTATTTTTTGTCAATGGGGATAGATTGCCTCATGCCCTCACTTCTTAGCATTCTTTTGTAATATTTGTTCATTTCATTTTAATGCAATATGCGCCCCCTTAAAAATAAAAAAAATAAAAAAAAACAACTAATGCGGCCTGTTGAGGCTCTATTCAATTCCTTTCAAGAAATCCTCTTCTTTTCAATATCTCTTCAACTCTCCTTCTAGTGAGTGTCTTTCTCCAAATCCACCCTTCTAATCCTCTTATTCCATGAGTTAACTAATCTTCAAAAATTATTCCAGCTTTCGTACCAATCAACCAACCTTAAAAGCTCTCCTTCACTGTGGATCTATCCTACTGCCCATTTTTCCCTCACACTCGCTGGTATATCTAACCCTACATCCTCTCTTGCACCCTCATTTCTATTTACCATCAATTCCTTAACATCTTTATGGGTACTCATGGCGCATCTCCTATTTAATTTTCATTTCCACCTCCATCCCATTTTATCTTCCTTTAATAACCTCGAACTCAACCCTTTCCACCCATCTAAAATTATAATAATTACAAGAATAGCAAAGCTACATTTTTGTGCTCACCCGGCTTTTGAGAGTGACTTTGTTCTTTCTAGCTTTAGATGAGAGGCATCCTCTTTTTGTTTTTGACAATGGGGATAGATTGCCCCATGCCCTTGCTTCTTAACGTTCTTTTGTAATTTTTGTTCCCTTTTAATGTCGTATGCACCCCCTTCAAAAAAAAAAAAAAAAACTAATCCGGCCTATTGAGGCTCTAGTCAATTCCTTTCAAGGAAACATCTTCTTTTCAATGTCTCTCTAACTCTCCTTCTAGTGATTGTCTTCCTCTAAATCCATCCTTCTAATCCTCTTAATCCGTAAGCCAGCTCTTTTTCAAATATTATTCCAGCTTTCGTACCAATTAACCAACCTTAAAAAGCTCTCCTTCACTGTGAATTTATCCTACTACCTGTGTTTTTCCCTCACATAACCCTACATCCCTCTCTTGCACCCTCATTTCTATTCAACATCAGTTCCTTAATATCTTTATGTGTGCTCACAGCGTATCTCCTATTTAATCTTCATTTTCACCTCCATCCCATGTTATCTTTCTTTAATAACCTCGCACCCAACCCATTCCACCCATATCCAAATATAATAATTACAAGAATAGCAAAGCCCTCTGTGTGTTAAACTCATCCCTCTAAACTTCATAATTAAGTAAACATTAATGTTCCTTAAAACCTTGTCTCATAGTTCCACATAAATATGTTTAAGAATAAAAACCCAATTATCATAATTAACTTGTTAGGTCCATATCATTAAGTGTCTAAACTGATTTATGCAGTCCAAACTGATTTATGCAGTCCAATTCGATATTACTGGCATAATTTTTTACTATACCCCTGACACTTGAGTTCTTCGTACCATGTCTAGTGTCTCTAAATCTATCTAAGAGATGTCTTCATATTCATACACCAAGTCCACCATTCGTGTGATCACTCCGTAGTCACTTTCGGATTTCAGTCATTAACTAGTGGTTTAGCATTGACCCAATCCCATTTCTTTGGATTACTCTGAATATTCCTAATTCTCTCTGGTTGTTTTTGTTTGCTGCAAAAGAAGTACATTGCATTCATTTTGAAAAAGTTAATAAATTTGAGTGTTTGGTGGGATGAATTCCAAATGAAATGTAAAATTACAATGCATTTAGAATTCATTCTCTAGCTAATTTTCATTATATTTGGAATTTGTTGGATTTAAGTAAATTTTAAATACATTACTTTGTGAAAAGTGTTGCATGCCACGGATGACCTCTGCCATCAATGCCCGCAAGCAACCTTCCAGCCAGCAATTCCCCGATCGTTGGCCCCCACTTTCCGCCCATGTTAACTCTGCCCGCCGCCACCCAACCCCATGGCCCCCACCCGCCATTGCCAGAGCTACCGCCCAGCCCCTACCACAGCCACCGCCCAGCCCCTACCACAGCCACCACCCTCTATTGTCGGCTCGCAACCTAGCTTCTCCATTTGCCCCCACCCAAAACCATAATCGCCACCCACCCCGCTGTCGCCCATCGCCCGGGACCTGTCGACCGTCGCTTGCCCCATGCCACAACCACCACCATATTTTAGATTGATTTTAATTTTCTTTAAACCAAACAAAAAAAAAAATGAAATCCCATATTTATTTAATATTGAATCAAACAACTCAAAGTATTCCAAATACAATATATTATTTTTACACCGCATTATTTTGTTATGCATTCTTTTTTCATCAAACCAAATAGCCCCACATTTTCTAACACATACACTAGAGTTGTTGCCAATATCACTAGGTTCGATTTGCTCATAGCATTGCATTCTATTGTTGATTGACTCAAATATCACGCCATATGAGGTATAATTTCATTAGCAATCCTGGCATATCTATGATCCAAGTTTAACAATGATTATATTAGTGACCTTGTTAGAATAGAACCCAAGATAAATCTTAGTGATGCAAAGATGGGTATAAATACCTATTACAAGATTTATTAAAAAGGAAAGAAAGAAAAACAGAATATAGTAGAAAAGAAATAAAATAATAGAGAATTCAAGCTAATAACTCAGAATAAAAAGAAACTAATAATGACTAAAACTAGCCATTAATAAATATTTTAATACTCCCTCTCAAGTCAAGTATAGATATCAGTCAAACAGTGGCAGAGGAAGGTTCTTGGGCTTGGTTTGACAAGGCATCAGCATTCAAAAAAAATACTTTAAAACAGAGTGCAACATAAACAGAATTATAAAGTTGAATTTTTTAAAGTTAAAAAATTATTTGATACTAACTTCTCAAACGTAAAAAAATAAAAATACCCCTTTTTATTATTGTAATTCTATTTTAAACAGTTTTATGTATTTTCTTTCCACAGACTGCTCTCGTTAATGGCGTCACATTTTTTTCCCCTACCTTCATAAATGATATTGGGAAGCTTTCTCCATGGCATCATACTTTCACCGTCCTACAGAGCCAAACAAGAAGAGCTGGAGGAGAGTCGACGGAGAGGAAATGCGTTGAATATAAAAATGATAGGGATTTAAAAAAAAAGGATAGGGAAAGGGAAAGGGAATGAATTGAAATGCAGGGTTAATCTCGCGATCTGAAACAGAGATAAAATAGTGTTCCGGGACATTGTAGTACCAAACGACAGCCATAATTTTGTCGGCATTCTCCTAACCGCAATGAAACTTCATCGCATCACCAAACCAGGCCTTAGTAAGAATATATGTCAGTTGGCCACTAGATGGCACAAAGTGAATACAAATTTTCCCCAGCGAGCTTTCTTCTTAATGAAGTTTCGGTCAATCTCAACATGCTTGATGCGCTTATGTTGGACCGGCCGACCGGGTTATGAGCAATGCTAATGGATGTCTTGTTATCATAGAACTGTAGGGGAGCCGAGATTGTCAAACATAGTTCGTGGAGCATGATGCGTAACTAGAGAGCTTCACAAGTTCCCAAGAACATGAGCCGAAATTCAGCTTTCGCACAACCCAAGCAACTACATACTGCTTCTTGTTTGTCCACGTGACCAGGTTTCCCCGCATAAATGAGCAGTACACCGAGATAGATCGCAGATCATGGACAGACCCAGCACAATCAGCGTTTGTTTAAACTATAATAGAACGAGAGGTATGACGAGATAAAAGTAAACCTAAGCCTAGTTTGCCTTCTAAATAGTAGAGAATATGGTGGATAACTTAGAGATAGAGCTCAAGAGATTAGGCATGATTTGACTGACTATCCCAACTGTGTGGCAAATGTTGGGCATGCATGGGCAAGTTATATGAGTTACCCACAAGGTGCTGGTAGTGAGTCTTGTTTACAGGAACTGTATTGGGAATATTAAGAAGTTTTTCATTGGGCTCCATTGAGACAACTACAGGTTTGCACATGAGAAGATTGCTCTCCGTCAAAAGATCAATCATATAGTTCCGCTGAGACCAGCAAATTCATGAGATAACCAAACAACTTCCATGCCTAAGAAGTATCAGAGAGATCTCAAGTCCTTCATTTCAAAGGAAGCATCAAGAATGTCTTTCAGAGACTCTAATGTTGGTAAATCATTACTTATGAGAACAATATCGTCAACATAGACGATAAGAATAACTATCCGGTTGTTGGAGGAATGTTGGAATAAGAGATTGTGGTCTGATTGAGCCTAAGCAAATCCATCGTCTACCACAACCTTTGTGAACTTCTCAAGTCATGCCCATCTTGATTGCTTCAATCCATAGAGGGATTTTTGCAACCAACATACTTGGCCATGGGAGACAGTGGAGTCAAAGCTTGGAAGAGTCATGTATAATTCCTTTATAAAATCATCATTTAGAAATGCATTCTTGACATCATGTTGGAATAAAGTTCAATCCATATTCACTGCAAGAGATAAAAGGACCTGAATGATGTTTAATTTAGCAATTGAAGCAAATGTCTCCTCATAGTCAATTCTGTCTGTCTGTGAGTACCTTTTGGCGATCAACTACGCATTGTTGCTTTCAAATGATCCATCAGATTTAACTTGATGCTAAAATTCATCGACATCTCACTATTTTCTTGCCCTAAGGAAGATCAACAATATTCCAGAAATGGCTCCGCTGAAGGGCATTCATCTCCTCCATGACAACAGTTTTTCAGGATGGGTCTGTTAAAGCAGCCACAATAGTAGATGGAAGCTGGTGATTGGTCAGGGCCGAGCAAATGCATTATAGGTTTGCGATAATCTGCGAAAAGAAACATCGTTTGCCACAGGATAGAGAGAGCATGTCTGATTGCGTATTTTACTAGAGGAACTGACTTCCACATTTAGAGTAGGAGCAGTGTTGGGTATATCATCCAGAGGGAATTTAGAGTCCACCAAGGGGTTAGCGAGTTCTAGAGTGGGTGCATCAAAACGAGTGTGTCGAGTGTAGACACTGAGAGTGGATGTGTTGGTGGAATCAATGGGATAGAGGACTCCTTGGTGATCAGAGAATTGGGTAAAACCAAAGGAGCAAAGAGTCCCTCGATGGTAGGTGACGTGGGGGGAACATCCACAGAAGTAGGGTATGGAACGGTGTCTCGAGAACTCTAGCTTCCCCTCATTGAAGGCCAAGTTAGAAAAGTAGGAAACACTTTCAGAAAAAAAAAAAGAGACATCGGCACTAAAATAAACCTTATTTGTGATGGGGGCAAAACACTAATACCACTTTTGAGTAGGAAAGTATCCGAGGAAAACACATTTATAAACCTGGGATCAAGTTTATTATGGGTTGCAGATGTGTTCCGAACAAAGATTGTGCACCAAAAAATTATGGGATCTAAAGTGGAAAATGTCTGATTGTTTGAAAAGTGTGATCTCAAGGTGGCTAAAGATGTATGAAAGTTGTAAAAGGTCATGCACCCAAAAATTTTGGGATCTAAAGTAGAGAATACTTGATTGTTAGGAATACACGATCCCAAGACGACTGAAAGGTACAAACATGATTTTCTTAAGGAATTATATTGAATAGATAAGTGGCGGTAATAATGGCATCATTCCAGAAACATGAGACATTAGGGTAAAACATAATGCAACAAGTAACGTCGAGGAGACATCAATTTTTTTCACGACTATCCCACTTTGTTAAAAAGTATCGGTACATGAACTACGATGGAGGATGTTGTTAGCTAGAATTCTTCTAATATAGAGTTAAAATTCATGACCATTGTCAGTCTGAAAGACTTAATAAAAGTTTTGAATTGAATCAAAGTGAATGTGTGAAAGTTTTTCAAAGTGACAGCAGCTTCAGATTTATCTTTTAAAATATAGACTCATGTCATTCGAGTATGGTCATCAATCAAAGGAATCGTTGTTTATTGGTACAGCTAAAGAACGAGAGGGTCTCCCATAAATCACTGTGAATAAGAGAAAAATGAGTGAAAGTTGTATAATTGGGGAGATGATAAGAAACACGATAATGTTTAGCTAACAGACATGTTTCACATTTGAAATTAGAAGGATTTTTATTACTAAACATCAACGAAAGCAATTGTCTTAGATACTAGAAACTAAGATGACCCAATTGACAGTGTACCAACATAATAAGGCATTCAGTTGACAAAGATAAACCACAATTATTGGGTGGAGTGTCCTCGTTCTCTAGTAGAGCCCGCCAACCCACTTAGAAGTTTCAATCATCCTCGAACGACAATCCCGAAAGACACATATATCAGAGTAAAAATAAACAACGTAATCAATGTCTTACTAACAGATAAAAGTTACACTTCAGCAGAGGTACATATAACACAGATTCCAGAATTAAACATGTTGTTAAAACAAAAGATGTTTTTAACAGCAATATAAGTTTTGTACCCATCAGCAATTTTAACAGTATATTTCCCTAGCAAGGTTATTATGTCCATAAGGCTTGAGAACTTCCAATCATGTGGTATGTGGCACCTGAATCAATGAATCATGGACGAAAAGAGGCAAAAGAATTGAGTTTCATAGAATTGATACCTTGACGAACATGGGAGGTCAACGAGTTGGAAGAGACCGGACTGGAGCCAAGCAGCTTGGTTAAGTGCACCATTTGACTTTTAAGATAAATGGAGGATTACTGATGGTTATGGAAAGAGGTCAATTGTACTGTGTTAAATTCAGAAGCTTTAGTGAGACCCTTGGTAGCGGAAGATTCGGTCGACAGTTTGGATATAGATTTATCATGAGTGTGGTTGGATTTGTAACAGTAAGCACAAGTGGGGTGACCAACTCGAGCTTGAGCACTATTAGAAACCCAAGGCGGACACTTCGACAGACGGAGTGTAAGCACCAAGCAAGACAAGTCTTTGACTCTCTTCACGACGAATCTCAGTGAAAACAAAGCGAATGTAAGCACCAAGAATACGGTCTCGAACTTCGTCAAGATCTCTATTGAGGCCACCCAGAAATTGGAACATGTGGTCCTTTTCTATAATTTTCTGGAAGAAAAATAGGGCGGCCCGAGATTCCCAAGTGTAGCAATAATACAGGTCACGTTCTATCCATAATGCAACTAGATCATTAAAGTATTGGGTCATGTCCTAATCATTATTTTGCCCCACCAATTTTCTTAGATACCCTATAAAGTTGGATGAAAATCCTTACATCTGAGTATGTATCGCGGACTGTCGTCCAGAGAGCACTAATGGAAGGAATGAACAAATATGATCGGCCAATCGAAGCCACTATGGAGTTGATCAGACATGACATGCCCATAGAATTCTCTGCTTCCCAAGCTCCATATGTTGGATCAGCCTTTAGAGATTCACGAATCACACCAGTGAGATGACCGAATTTTTTGCGCTTTTTGAAGAGCAAGGATATAGATTGGGACCATTGGAGAAAGTTATTGTCATTTAGTTTATGGGTTGTAATTAAGAAGTTCATGTTGTTTTCTTGTCCTCTTGTCTGTAGAGAAACGGAGGTCGGAATTGACCCTCCGGTGGAATCAAGTTCACTTACTGAGTCCGGCAAGATTCCAATTGATCCAAAGATGTTGAGTTGTTGGGACATCGAACGATTCCAAAAGCAGGAGAAGATAGAACAAGCCGAGGAAAGAAGCTCCGACAATCTGGAAAAGAGACCCAGTAAAACAGCCTTCCTCCTAGGCTGGAAACACGTATGGCATATTGGACTGATTATTGGACGTATGTCAGGCCAGTTGGAAAGGAAGAATACTATTGTATCGGCGAACCTGGAGGGAGACCGAGCAGTCAGGATCTGTTTCCAGCAGCTGGAAAGTCAAGGCGTGCCTTCTGGAGCAACACCCGGCCAGCAAGAGGTAAACGACGCCTGGAAGAATCTCTAGCTGAAGGGACTAGACTCGGAAGAGAGAGACTATGAGACTCGGCCGGCCGGAGGAAGGGACAGCGCTGGGAAGGAGCAACCGACGGCAAGGAGAGGCCCAACGACTAGTTCAAGACCATAGCTCTAACACCATGTTAGAATAAAACTCAAGGTTAATCTTATTGATGCAAAAAGGGGTATACATGCCCATTACAGGACAAATTAGAAAGGAAGGAAATAAAAACATGATATAGTAGAAAAGAAAGGAATAATAGAGAATCCAAACTTAGTGAAAGATGGTCCTCCTTTGCTAGGATTAGCAAGACCATCTCTTAGGTCAGAGCTTGTCCGTTATGTTAATCTTTTCCTTAGGATAGAGATTCCAATACTTAGTAATCTTCCCTTCTCTAGGATAAACTCTCTTCTTAGGATATTACTCCTTTCTAACATCGTTACCATCATTATTATATTTACTTTTTCATCTTCATGGCATAAAAAACTTCTCCCACAGTTTCCATGATCTATGACTTTGAGCCTTTCCTATAAATCATGCATTATCTAATGTTTCGGAATATGAGTCTCATCATCTTTAAAGCTATCTTCTTAAGCTATCATTTTCTTAAGTATCCATATGCCAAAATTACATTTCTAGATATTGAAGTAATAATCTTCTTCTACAAATTAACCGTTCATGCGCAAGAATTTGATTAATTGCATCACAAACCGAAGATTATACCTTCCTTTCCTAAGAACTCGCCCATATCTTTCACCATTTCATAAATCCATATCAACCACAATATGAGCCTCGCCTATATCAAGGCTTGCCTACCAGACTATGCTTCGATACGCATAAAGTTTGAGTTATCTTTGTCTTGAGTCCTTAAATAAAGAAACCAATTATAATTAAATAAACACGAGTAATTATTTTCAATAGAGAGATGTTTGAGCATAGCCTAAGATATAATTAGGCTTGGGAACAAAGTTCTGAGAAAGTTCGAGCCCGAAAAACTTATCATTAATATCATGAGTTCATAGAGTAGATTATTCTATGATTAATCCTCCATAATAATTCATCGATATCATCCCAAGTTAACATTTGTACTAATTTCAAATCCATTCTTAAACTTCTAAAAGAAAATTCTATACAACTAAATTAAATACTTGGAACGGCGTAATTTGTTTCTAGTAAAGTATAAATTTACTTTGTATTAAATAATATGTCTAAATGTGTACCACCGTAAAATTCCAAACATTTCCTTTTTTTCATGTTCATGTTGCTGCACGTACCTATATTGCATATACACATACCAGCTACATAGAATTTAAAGGAGGCGTGTAAACAAAACTGGCATTCAAAATAAAAAACATAAAAGCAAATGCAGTAAATTGCATGAATGAATAGCGAAAATATTAAAATGCAACAAACTTCAACCAGTAAATAAAATAGGATAAGCAGCCGAACTAACTATACCACCCAACAGAAAAAAAAAATGAAACTGGTGGAAAAAATACCTTCGTTTGAGCAACTTCCTCCCAGTTTAAACAAATAACAGCAACACTGTGAGTTTTTACTGCCCTCAATAGCTTCCCATTCTGCAGTAATGTAAGTAATGTTCATTCTATCTTCACAGGACATAGCAGCAATACTAACTAGGCTTCAGTCCACTCGTACTTAAGGGCACGGACATCAAGGAAAACTATATATCATATTCGTCATTGTGATTAAAATATATGTAAAATTTCAGTAGACAAGCAGAGTTTCAAAGAAAAGAAGAAAAGACACCAACATTCACTAATGACCTTAAAAAGACTGTTTTGGGAGGTGGTCAACTGATGCCAACATTTGTAACTTTTGATTCCTTTTAGGAGTTAATGGAGAAGAAAGATTCGCAAAACTAAACTTGTATCTCAAAAAAAATAATAATAAAGTAGACAAGCATCCTCATCAACCTTATCAAAATACCACAAATCATGAAGCACATAAATTTAAGTAGAGAAGGATAGTTGGCAATGAAGAGAAGGAAAAGCTCCATTTTGTGATGGCCATAAAAAGAAAAACGGACTTAGATGCATCAACTACAGGCAAATTATAACTTTCGGAAAAGGAAAATTATATCTCCACTAAATGATTAAAATGTGAAAAAAAAGCAGTACAGTATAATTATGAAAACCATAGTTAAAAAAGCTCAAATTTGTTCATGTAATTAAAAAAAAAAAAACTTTACATTTGATTTTTATTGGTGTGGGTAAACAATTAGCAGCATATACTAGAGCCTTCGATTCTCATTTTTTCTATCTAACTTTTCTAACTCAACATCATCATCAGTCATATCCCAACTATTTCATGGTCAGTTTGAGAAATCCTCATTTTTAATCGTTTAACCTACCTCAACATCATGCAGTGAAATGGTTCCATCATCAAGGCCAAAAGCTATAGCTTTTCCATCAGGACGCCAACAAAGGGATGTAATACCTTTCCCTGAAGTAGCGAGGCAATGCAAGATACATGCAATCAGAAATAACAACTAAAATTGAATGTACACAAAAAAAAATGTGTGAAAAAATAGGATAGCCAACAAATCATATATTTTTTTCGATCTTAGATAAAGTAATGAAAACTGCCACAACTGAAAAAAAAAATTTAAGTCATCAGCAAGTCAACATTGGATTTAATTATGCAAATGCGGGTCCGAATAACTTCTGGCAGATAGGCATATACTGTTGAAATGCATCATTGTCTTGATGAATACAAACACCATCGCTCGTACATGTGAGTTAGATGCCCTCATTAAAAGCACAAGTGCAAAATCAATAAAAGAGGATATTTGCTGCTCAAGTCTAAATCTTTGCCAAAGAAAAGGCCCACTCTTTTATATTTTCAATTTCAGGGTATCTAATTTAATTACTGTTGTATGAAAATGCCATTTAAGCACATAGGACCACAAAAGTAATCAACTAAACTCAGTTTTGATCAGACAGAACGTCTTTTTTTCCGACAAAACATATTTAAAATAAGGAAAAAAAAAAGCCAAACGAGTGACCAATCAAGCTGCATCCATATTGAGCAGGAAAAATTTAAGTGAACTTGACTGACCTGCTTGACTTCGGGGTATCAAGTAAAGTTGGAATGGTAAAAGTACGGGTGAATTTGGCCAACCCACTCAAGAAAGGAAAAACAACTTTTGGTCAACCAAATTTTTAAACTTAACAAGCAAGTAAACTTACCTTTACAGGAAAATTAGCACATAATCTCATATGTCCCCATTCATCAAGCACTTTTTTTGTAAGATACACCCCAGACATCTTTTATTTGTATTAAAATTATTCAACAGCAATATCTGTTTTGTAAAGAGAAGAATTATGATTGTATTAACATTCATTTTGAACACATCACGACCACTCTCTCTCCCTCCAATTTGGCGAATCCTATTAATTCATTAAGTTATAAATATCCCTTGATGTTCTTTGGTTGCATCATATACATGAAAGATATTCAATTTAGCAAGTTTTGCAGTGCATAGAAAGTTCTACATTGTAATTCATTTCATACTTTGTTGTATCTTAGCCTGAATTTTTAGTATCATTTCTTGTTATTCTTTCCTCCTTCAAGCCTGGGAAAAGTTTGTGGTTTACCTTGGGGTTGGAAGAGATGCATATTAAATTGATTATAATGAATTAATGAGGATGGTTACAGTGTTTGGTTGGAAGTATTGGATTTGTAAAATAAAAGGGACAAAGGGGTTTTGATCGTTTTTTTTTTTTTTTTTTGGGTCTAAAGCAAATCAAAACACAAAAAAAACATCTTTTGGTCAACCAAATTTTTAAACTTAACAAGCAAGTAAACTTACCTTTACAGGAAAATTAGCACATAATCTCATATGTCCCCATTCATCAAGCACTTTTTTTGTAAGATACACCCCAGACATCTTTTATTTGTATTAAAATTATTCAACAGCAATATCTGTTTTGTAAAGAGAAGAATTATGATTGTATTAACATTCATTTTGAACACATCACGACCACTCTCCCTCCAATTTGGCGCATCCTATTAATTCATTAAGTTATAAATATCCCTTGATGTTCTTTGGTTGCATCATATACATGAAAGATATTCAATTTAGCAAGTTTTGCAGTGCATAGAAAGTTCTACATTGTAATTCATTTCATTGTATCTTAGCCTGAATTTTTAGTATCATTTCTTGTTATTCTTTCCTCCTTCAAGCCTGTGAAAAGTTTGCGGTTTACCTTGGGGTTGGAAGAGATGCATATTAAATTGATTATAATGAATTAATGAGGATGGTAGCAGTGTTTGGTTGGAAGTATTGGATTTGTAAAATAAAAGGGACAAAGGGGTTTTGATAATTTTTTTTTTTTTTGGGTCTAAAGCAAATCAAAACACAAACAGATGTGTAGGGTGCTTTGAATATCTGAGAATGCCTACCAACCACACCACCCCCCCCCCCCCCGCCCCCGCCCCCGCCCGCACTGACCATCATCACCATTCTGTTGTAATTCAATGCATTTGAAATAAATCATAGCAAACACAAAAATATATTTCCATGCATTTGATTTGCATCCAATTAACAATTCAACTTCTCAATGTATTTCAAGTGTTTTAATTTTTAAATTGCAGTTTAAAAAAAAATCTAACCAAACTACGCATAAGTGGAATTCTCAATGGGAAGCTTAGAGAGTGGAGTGAGCCTTAGTTGAGAAGCCTAACCAGTCTAAGATGTTATCTCTTCTTAAGGTCGTCTTTCAAATCATGTTATTTAACTGCCATAATCCATTACAACTTTCATGATGCTTTCACATCACTCTCCATGAGTGAATTGATTTAATTAATAATCTCGGTTGGTTTTGAGAAAAAAAAATTATCAACTAATCCATCCAAACCCCCACCCCAAAACCATCTTGAGTGTGCACACAAAGCCAACAAGTAGTTTTAGAGCCTAATTATCCAAAAACAGTCGACAACCTAGAGATGACCCAAGACACCCCACTCATCTTAAAGACACCCTAGGTGGGATCTCTTAGTGAACCACCCACTAGACTTCAAAGGCAATACATTTATTGAAAGACCATTATGTTTATTCATATTTTACTGTTGATATAGAAATGTAAAAATATTAATCAATAAGTATACAATCCATAACAAAGTAGGTGTGATTGATGGAAAGGGAAACTCGCTCAAAAAACTTTTGTTCAATTAAAAACATGAATTATATAAGTAAATTTCAAGGCTCTAACAACATTATTATATCTTATCCTGTAGTGAAATCAACCAAGAGTAAAGCTCGTGGGAATTGAGCTAAACATGAAGTGGCATATGAGGGCACTAATAAAACTCAATATAAACATGTCATACGGGGTGAAGGGCTCTTTGATAATAAAAAGGAATGCCTTTGGATAAAAGCTATCATTTTTTCTTTATCGACATGAGCAGCAAGCCCCTCGCAATGCATGTCCTTCATCAATTGGGGCCAAAGATATGTATTTGGTATGCTAAGCTAATTCCCGTAAAAATAAAAAAAAAAACCCTCATAGAAATATATGAAGCATGGGTCATGCATAACGCATTTGGACCAAGGATTGACAAAGTGTCTGCAGCATACAAGTATTGCTGCATCAACAATTCAGAGTTGGCATCTGAAATTGATAAGTTGACTCCTTAAATAAGGGTGTTTGCAGCACGATTACTTAATCTTGCTTTCTGCTTGAGGATAACTGAATATTTGTAGGAACATTATTTGACGCACATGTTTTTGATGAAGATTCTTTTGAAAATTTAACTTTTGGAGGGATTGGCAATCATCGAACGCACAACTTCTTAATGAAGAAGTTACTACTCCCACTTCATGAATATTCTAATTATCAAAGTAACTTTTGATCGTTGTGGACCATTTTTTTCGAGTGCTGTCAAGTTTCTCACAAAAAATTTCTATCAATTTTCCATCATGGGATGGTGCAGTGCCAATGTAGTAGGGATGTATTTGGGATGCCCGGTTGATTTCCTTTAAAAAGATAGACTCGCTGAATGCAGTAGTCACCCATGGGTTCGTGTACAATGCAATTGGACCAAGGATTGACAAAGTTGACGACCTCAAAAAGCAAGTTTTTAGTATCCTCAATAATGATGTCAATCTAAACAACCACTAACAAGTTGGCTCATTGATTGAGGGTGTTCATAATGTGATCAGTTCATCATCTCTTGTGATTGAGAACAAAACAAATTTTTTGTAAAAATATAATCTGACGCGCATGCATCTGATTCTCTCATGAGAATTGAGGAATTAGAAAGATTGGTGATCGCTAAATAGAACTCTTGGTGAAATATGTAAATTTATCGTTATTTGAGTGATCTATTTACCACATATAGTTCTTGCTCATAACTGGGCCATTTTTGTTAAATGCTAATAAGTTTTTCATTAAAGAATTCTATTACTTTTCCATCTTGGGATAGCACCCAATGACTAATTTGCCTGCCTCAATTGAAAGAGTTTATCAAAAACTGAAATGGCCAAAATGAGGGCATAGCAAGGGTGTTCTTTAATGGAATTGAAATTTAGTTGTTGTTTTATTTTCCAAAATAAATGTGTTTGCTTCAGACAATCAGTAAAAGAAGCGACGATGTGATTATTATTCCAAATAAAATGGAAATAAAAGTTGTCAATTTCATGAAAACAACAGCAACTTTCATGGAAGACGAAAACGACCATCATTGAATAGCGTCAAACTTCTTTGGGTCGATGTATATCCTTAGGCCAATGAAAATGCACTCTTTCGACTGCAAACTCATGTTGGGGCAGATTAGCATAGTGTTTGTGATTTTATAATGCAAAGAAAGAAATTTAATATCGCAGAAATGGTTAGGCATTGATGTACTAAAAAACCAAGATATCATAAAAAAGCATGCTGCAAAATAACCAAGAAATGATTTCAATACCACATTCATAAGACACACAAAGGTGTTAGGTGTATGACGCGCATAAACCACCAAAGATAATGACCCTCACTAGTTTTAAATGTGGTCTTCCATTCATTTCCTACTCGTGTTCCGATTTAATCATATCCATGGTGTATCAAATTTAAAAAAAAAAAAAAATTGTGTCATTCAAGTAAACAACAAAATCCTCCAACAATGGCATTGGAAATTTATATTTAACTATAATTTACTAGTTGCTCCACTATCAAAATAAATTCAACATTTCCCATCCTAGTTTGGAACAATCAATGCAAGTAATATGCAAGGATTTAAGCTATTGAATGAGTTGTTCTTTAAAAAGTTCGTCAACAAACTCTTGTAAAATTGTCCGATGCATTGTATTAATTTTATAGTGCAATAGCTAAGAAATGATGGATCCAAGGACAAAATCAATTTGGTGTTAAACACTGCATAAAGGTAGAAGTTGATTCAGTACCTTTATAAGCTACATCAAAAACAGTTTATAACAATGCAAACAGCACTAAACTTTTTACTCACACAAAATTTTGTTCAGCCAAAAGAAAAGCAAACATGTTTGAACACTCCTTGTATGCATCTAGGAGTTAGGAAACAATGATACTAGAAAAAGTCGATAAACCAATGATGACATTCCTTGTAGTTGATAGTGTCAAGAAGAGTCTGGTTTCCTCCCCTATCCACTGAAATGCATGAACATTAGCAAGGCAATCACACCACACTAACATATCAAATTTTCAAGATCATCATATAATTAAGTGACGTCCATCCATTTCTAACACCACAAAAAAGCTTCAAAATAAAACTATTGCCAATCAGAGAGAACACGTTCCATATATCCATAATGAAACTTCCACACACCCTTCTAGATCCAACAGATTTTGTATGGTTTAGAGGTGTAAACGAGTCTAGTCGAGCTCGAGCTGCCCTCGGCTTGAGCGTGAGCTTGATTAATTTTATCAAGCTTGAGCTCAAGCTTAAGTCAATGAGTTCGAACTGGATCGCGAGCTAGCATGATTAATATAAAAGAGAGAGAATGATATTAATTTTAAATAACTTTATTATAAGTAGACAAAATAAATAGGAGATAAATAATAAGAAATCACCTAATATACAATAAAAAATATTATTTTCTTAACATTTTTCATACCTTAAAGATAAAATTTTGAAATTTAATGGATTTTAAGTATATTTTATGTTAATATTTTTTTTTAAACGAGTCGGCTTATGAGCTAACGAATCGATTCGTGACTGGTTTGAGCTTGGTTTGTTAGCTCAACAAGCTCAGTTCATGACAGCTTGAGCCAGCTCACAAGTCGGCTTGACTCACTTGAACCCCTAGTATGGGTGCGTGCGGATATTTGATAGGTCTCCTTCATAATGATTTAACAACACTGAAAGAGATAATATTTCAATACATCTAATATTCAACAAAAAGTCACGCCCCTTTTCATTGATGGTGAAACTGGACCCAAACATGGCATGGCATTAAGTAGTTAGGAGTTGCTTTAGGCCAAATAAAACATTTTCAAGTATGTAAGATAAGAACTCACCATCTATGGTCACATCTTTAAACTTTTCACCAACCAAATGGTTAGTGAACCATCATCCTCTTGTTCTCGTTCCAACAATTTTAGTTGCCACCTATCAATACACTCATTGGAATGATGTCTCAACAAAACATAAAATAAGTATTTGGTGGGTTTATAAAGTTTATTGATTGTATACAGCGTTTGCCAATACCTTAGGGTCATTTGATGTTGCAATAAAATACAAGAATTTAAAGTTTAAGAGGGCTCGCCTTGTTTGACAGAACTCCCGTGTGACCATTGCTGCTCAGTTTAGGAATAGGACATCAGTTGTCATAAGAGGTAACGTCGAGGTCAAGTCGAATCTCCACCTTGCATATGAAATTAGCTACTTTTGGGAGAAGCCAAACAAAATTCATCTCTAATTTACTTTGAATGATTTATTGACAACAAATATAGTGCCATCAATATTTTTGTGGTTCATCAAACTTATTTTGTGTGTTGAGTAAATAAAATTCATCAATGCAAGCTTTGACAGAGTGCAGCCCCTAAATGCATAGTTGATGTTAGAGATAGAGCATCTTATGACTTCTATAGCTTATAAACAAAACCCTTGTTTAAATTATTCCAGCCCTTCTTAGTGTTTCAATGCAAACTACTAAGTGCAAATCTTCCTTGAGGTGATCTTGAAACATTTGGCTATGTCATGTGAAGCTAGATTTTCAATTTGAGTTTGTATTTTATTAGTCTTTGATTTGGATATTGGTTTAACATGTTCAATAATAATCAAAAGTTATTTGACTTGGCAAATCTTGATGAATATAATAATTTTTATATTATATGTCTTTTCATTAGTCTATTTTATACTTTATTGTGCCTTGGGTTGCATTTCTAGTAACATTTTCTTGATATTCATTCCTCTTGCCATAGTTAACCTTAAGGTTAAAAGTTTACTCTCTAAGCCATATGGTACTAATTTTTTCTGCATGGATTGGTCGTTATGGTCTAATGGAATTCACAAGAGGAAGCTTGAGGAGAGAACGTTAGATTACTTGAGAAGCCAATCCAGTATAAATGATTGTACATCATCTTGTCATTGTTATTAGAATTTGTACTTTCAGATTCTCTGGTAATATTTGTGGTTCTATTCCTACTATCCATGTAAGAATTGATTAGATTATTTTGTTTGATAATAACTACATTTTAAATACACAGTTCAACTTCCAAATTTTTCACTTACTCTGGGCAAAATATAGATTCACTGTAAAATTAATCCCTAAGCACTGCGCATTCGTCAAGTTCTAATATAGCACGTTAGGAAATATTAGATTCACTATGACATAAAAGGTTCTCCTTGTATTGCAATTCCTACATTATTGATATATAATTAAAATGGTTCAAAGTCAAATGTGAAACCATGACATGGTTTTAGAAATAAAAAATACAACGTCCATAGCAAAAACATTTGGATTATGTGGAAGTGGGGTTTGGTGAACTGTTGATGTAAGCAGCTTTACCCCTACTACCCTACATTTAAGTTAAGGTAGGATAAGCATAGTCCCTCAAAAAAGAAATTAGTCCGTCCTAACTTATAAGCTTAATTTAAGAAATATCATCTAAAAAAGCAAAAAAAAAAAAAATGGCAGCCTTTACATGTTTGAGCTAGCTTTAGAGCAATTAAAAGTTGAATGAAAAAGTGATAAATTGTTCTCCTTCCTTAGCTTGGGCTATTTATTTCCCTAGGCAATCGTAAGCTAAGCAAGGACATAAAAATGGCATTAAGCACAAATACACCGTACAGTAGACCAAAAAGGAAACCTAGTATAAGCTCAAAATTTGTTTGGAGAAGAAAGAATGTATAAACTCAAGTAGAAATTAATTATGAATGTTAGTTATAGATTACTAAATCAGTTAATATATCAATTTCAATTATTATACACAATTAGGTTAATTAATTTTAACTATTATCCAACAATTGCATCATCTAAAATAATCGTGGCAACAATTCTGACAAAGGCATAAATAAAAATTATCATAAAATCGATGATGATTGTGCCATCATTAAAATAGATTACAATGATATAACACAAGTGATAATGAAGGGCAATGACTACAATATGATTGAGAAGTATAGCTCAAACATGAAGAATAATACTGACAAAAGACTCAAGGGAAGGACAAAGAAGCTAATATAGGTAAGACGAGGACGACATCAATAAAACTCATCAGGGCTATGGAAATAAAACAACCTCGAGAAAAAGATAATCAGTAGGTGAGCGGGATAAAGAAGAGAAGTGAGAAAATCAACATTAGGTGAAGAAGAGGTGAGGGAAATTTTAAGAAGATTTGCAACTATCAACAAAAGAAAACCCATAGATGCATGGTTTGTTGGCTATGATTAATGCATCATAATGACATTGCAAGGCTTGTTTGGTAGAAGCTTAAGACTGGCCTAAACTCTAAGACGATCAAAATATTAACCCCAGCTCTTGCTAAAGGTAGGCTTAAGCCAAGTTAAGCTGAGCATCAAAAGGGTTAAACTCCGCACTCAACTTGAGCTATCTGTAATCACAGTTGCTGCCCTACATGCTACCACACATGACAACGTCACAGCCTTTCATACTCGAGTGTTTGGTTGCCATCCTTCATCATTATAAGTGTCATTGTTGTTGTTGATCCCGAGTTCTCCTTGCACAATCATTCCCTGGGTCACTGATGATTCTTTAGTCATTGTCTTTATTTATTTTTCCTCTCATCAAATTCATTTAGTGTGCTGCTCTACCAATTTTTTTTAATGTAGTTCATGTCATCGTGATGTTTCTTGCCCTTCCACTTATCCTGCTTCAATAAGTTGTATGCATACTCTAATGTATTTCCACAACAACCAATAGCCAAAATTCCAATAATTTCGGTCATAAATTTTCCATTATTCTGGCCAAACACGTTTGTCGAAGTTTACAAATAACCTTATTCAAACAATGAACTCTCAACTAAGAAAATGGGTAAAACGAGGAAAGTCAACCTGGGGAAAGAGCCCAGAGTCTCTGCCAGTTAAAGCGATGGAGGAGAATCTTGTTATCCTCTGTCACCATCGCGAGTAGGTCCTTCTCAGGATTCCACTCTGCGATCTTGACCTGTTAGGTACAAGAGTCGTAGAGGTAAAAATGATGAAATGAGATGGAACACGAAGGATTAGGCGAGAAGGGGAATTGATTATTGTTCTGGGTTTAGGGTTTAGGGTTTAGGTTAACGAACCTGAGATGGAATCTGTTTGTCGAATTGGAGCTGGAAAGGAACGGTTCCTGGCGAACCTCCTTCGGCTTCCATCTCAACCCCCTCATCTTCTGCCATGGCTTCGGCCGTGACAATCTTGGGGTCCTAGCTCAAGAAGAGTAGTGGCAAGTGACGAACACAAAAGCAACTTTCGCAGCAGCATAGGCGGGAAGTAATGAACAAGGCGAGGCGTGAAAGTTACCTATCATCTTTTTTTTTTTTCTTTTACGAGTTAAGTTTCATATTACTTAGCCTTTTAAATGTATTTGTATTGAATTCATGATTCTGTTTGGTTGAGTGGCAGCTTATTGAATTATCTACTAATAAAAAATTGATCCTAATAAACTGTTTATCAATAGCTTATTCAGATAAATTGATTGTTTGTTTAATTTCTGCAGTTTGAAAATAACTGATTTGCAGTTATTTCTAAATAAATGATTATTCTACCATTGTTCAGTAAATTTGTTTGCAACATAACTATAATAGCAATATATTTGATATTTGAGAAGCAAAAAATCACATTGGAAATGTAGAAAAAATAATATGTATATCTCATTTAGCAGTGAGTATCAATTATACTATGAAAAAAGAAAAAAAATTATTAAAATTATAAGTGTAAATATGATAAAATTAATTTTAAATTTATGGCAGCGTATGTCACGAGTTACGTCGTCCTCAAAATATAACATCTAACTCTGATCACTATCGGCAGTGGAATTAAAAATTACATGCCACTTTTGTTTCATATGTATATGAACTCGTGAGACTAATCAAAACAAATCCAACACCCACGCCCAACATCCAACACCCTACCAAATGCAACAAGCGATAAGGTATGATATTACTTACAGAGAAAAATAGAGAAAGCCAAAAAAAATCATAGAAAAAAGTCATTCAATTGAAATTCTCCACAAATAGCATGATATTACTCACAGATAAGTCACTTCATTGAAAATCACCTCAACAAAGACAATAATATTACTTATAGAGCACCACAACCATAGATTGCTGAGAGGAAGAGGGGGAGAAAGGCAAAAATCGAGATAGACGCGTCAGAGAGAGACGTGTGAGAGGGACAACCAAAGAGCGATCGAAGCCACAGGAGGAGGGCAAATAAGAGGATCGAAGAGGCACCTAGTGCACGAGATGAGGGCAAGCACGACAGGGATAGAGAGGAAAGAAAATAACTCCAAATGTGGGTCGTAAGGTTGAACCCACGGTCGGAGTTTATTAGAAGGCCATACCCACATATTGCGAAACGCACCGAGAACGGAGAAACTAAACGGGAAAGCGGTGTTTTGAAAACCGTAAACACATCCGATAAGCTGCGCCAAAAAAACCCTTAATCAATAATGCACTAAAATATTATATAACGGGCATTTTCATAAATCCCAACCAATTTTTATGTATCTACATTTCTAAAATCTAAATTTTAATTTTTTAAATTTATATCACTCAAATCTTTATATCATATTAATAATATCACTGATGCGTTATCAACAATTTTTTATCATCTAACACGAATCTCAATGCATTTTAGCAAAAAATATTTTATATTCAAATTCAAGATCATTTTTGGCCCCTGATTTCAATAAGTTAATAATTAAGCTCACTATCTTGACAAGTCAAACCTGATAATACTAAAATTGGTTCAATCAAAATTCAACAAGTCTATATCAAATCATTAAATCACATTTGACAATTTTGAATCATTAATTTAATTGTCAAATGAACTCCAAATTTAACATAAATATAGCAAAATTGAATGTCTTTATGAGAATAATCCAATGAGCCTAAGCTCGCTTAATTCTGAAGTATTTAAGACTCTCAAAACCTTAAAAAACCTCTCATGATCAATGTGGTTCGACATGGACCGTCCGATCAGGTGCTTATGCAAGTTATTTATTAAATGACCAAAGTGCCCCCTCCCATTTAGGTTATAAATATATCCATTCTCTTCACTTGAGAGGAGAAAAATAAAAAGTTAGATTTCAATGTTTTTCTAGACTGAAGACTGGGCGAAAACTTTGGTCTCGATAGACACTAACCACTGTTGACCATCACCCATTGCTTTTCACCGACCATCGTCGGACACCCCTGCTCACAGTCATAGGTGAGCTTTGTGTGCTTACAAAATATCTTTAATACGGGATAATAAGAGATCCCAAATACAGTGCATAGAAGTATCTCAGATACAAAGTAACGAATAGCATCGTATTGAAGAGTCAGCGATAAATCTCTGTGATAATTGTTTGTGATCGTCTTATTCAAAACACGACGACTTTCTCCATAATACTAAAAATTTGTATGTGTTGCTTATCGATAAGTATTGTCTGAGTGTAAAATAGCAAAATTCGATAGAACAGTTGTAGTCACAAACTGGTGTAGCACCAACTACGACACATTTTGTTAGCTTCCCACTATAGCTTATGAGGTCAATTACTATTGCAGTTGTCATTACTTCGAATTTGGCAATTGGCGCTCTTGCAACTACCAACTACAACTTCTGTGACTAATTATTACTGCAACTTCCCACTATGACCTATATGGTCAAGTGATACTCTTGCGGACTCCAACTATGTATTATGTGGTCAACTAACATTATTACAATTATCAATTGTGACCTATGTATCCAATTGACGACGCTACAACTACCAACTATAACCTATCTGACCAACTATGACCTATGTGACTAACTGCTACTTCAACTATCTACTACAGCCTCTTTGGCCTAGTGACATTACCAAACTGTCAACAATGGTCTATGTAGCTAACTACAACCTATATAACAAATTTTTATTGCAGCTTTAAACCATGGTCTATGTGACTAAGTACTACTATAATTATCAACCATGGCCTATGTAAACAACTATAGCTGATGTAACTAACTACTACTACAACTTCTAATTTGGGTCAGTGTGGGTAACTGCTGCTACAACTACAAACCATGTCCTATGTATTCAACTACAGTATATGTAAATAATTACTATTACAACCTCCAACAACAACGTTTGTGTCCAATTATGGCAACTACAACTATCAAATACAACTTGCGAGGTCAGCTGCAACTACAACTTCCAACAATGCCATTTGCGGCCAACTGACATTATTCCAACCACCGACTACAATATTTGTGACAGATTTTTGTCTTCTCAACCTACTGACAATATCATTTTCAAGAACTACATTTGTTGTAGACTAATTACAACTATCAAAATCATATAACATTATCATCACCAGTATAAATTCATCTCCTATAATTCATGATAAAAGTGGACATATGTACTATATGATTATATAGTGGATCACACTAACTGAGTAAGGCCCGTGGTTTTTTTTTCCCTTTTCAGAGTTTTTATTATGTAAAAAATATCGGTGTCTCGTTCTATTACTTTTATATTATTTGGGTGTGATGGATTATTCTAAAACACAAATGTTTAATTATGACTCCACCGTCATGAATTTTCCGGCACACAACAAGCAATATTTTAACATTTAAAATGTGAAATACACATTTTCATACATATTTAAGATTATATATACGTAAAAATTGTAGATTATATATATATATATATATATATATATATATATATATATATATATATATATATATATATATATATATATATTATGTGGTATATTTCTTAATCTCCCAAGAAGTTTGTCAGCATATGATCGTAGAAAAACTGACTTTATCACCATAATATATTAATATGGATCAATACGCTTCTTATATTTTGAATTGGTTAAATATCTTTCAAATTTATTTTATACTAAAAAAATCCTTACGCCTAAATGTTAGGTATCATCCATCGTATTTTGGCAATCAAATTATTTAGACCTTCAAAACTCTCTCCAAACAAACTCTTGAACTGCCTTTTTGCTTAATCGATCAAATAATTGTCACTCAAATTGTGCATTTTTGCTCAAATTGTTAAAATCATCTCTCATTCTATCCCCTTTCAACCCCCATAGGGAGGAAAAATTATTGTGTCCGGATAGCGTTCCCAAAGTTGCGTCCGGACTCCAATTATATGACGACACGTGTTCGTGTCGGCCTCATCCCTCAAAACACAAAAATACAACCGCGGGTTGTATTGGAATATTCTGGAATACTACCATAATACAACCGACAAATTTAATCACGCGGCCCGACCCGACCCAATTTTTTCAACAGAAATAAAGTCGTGGTTGTATTCAAATATTCTGCGGTTTTATTGGAATATTCCCCGGTTTTATTGTGGTAGTATTATGGTAATACAATACAATCGTGAAATATTCGAATACAACCTCCGCGGTTGTATTGGAATATTCCCGGTTGTATTATGGTAGTATTCCGGAATATTCCAATACAAACTACGGTTGTATTTTTGTGTTTTGAGGGATGGGGATACAACCGGAAATATTCGAACACGTGTCGTCATATAATTGGAGTCCGGACACAACTTTGTGTACGCTGTCCGGACGCAATAATTTTTCCATAGGGAGTGTGAGTTCTAATTTGTTTTTAAACAATCTCAGTTAGTTGATCCTCATAGTGGAAGAGAGGAAAGATAAATTGAAACATTAGATTTGAACATGTATTTATAATATTAAGTTTAAAAATTACTTTTGAATTGGTTTGAAATGGGTTATAACCATGGTATAAGTTTTAATTAATTAATTGATAAAACTTTAGTTTGAATCTTCTTCAAGCACTCGATATGGTATTTAGAGTTGAAGGTAGGTTCAACACTGATTTCAACGTACAATATGGTGTTCAAGCTTGTAGAGCTCGATTTAGAACTCGTTCAAACTAATAATTTAGGTTTAAATAAAACTTGAATCTCATTTTATAGGCTTAAAATTAGCTCAAAATTTTTTTTTAGCATAAGATATGCATATTTGCTTTGAAATTTAGTTTTAATTAGATCCAAATATTGTTTAAACCCCATATTATAAGTTTGAACATAATTTGAGCATCTTTTTGGAACAAAAATATATTAGCTTCAAAGCAAATATTTGAATTTGACTTTGAGTTGTGTTAAAACTTTAATGACTCACATTTTATGATTCAAACTCATTGATCTTGCATGGACTTGCATTCACTTAATTTGATTTTTTGTGAAGACAAATGCCAAAACTTATTATTCATGAAAAGATACATTAAATTGTGTCAGTCTCATTTGAAAGTGATGATATATTAAGAAGGGCTAAGAAACCCCCCTTCAAAAAATTCTTAATAATGTCAATCTGCAAATATTTGGGCCACGACTTATCATCTCATCTTTCAAAAACTTTATGAGATTGAAATGATTATTATTTTATTGTGTTCAACACTATATAATAGAAAAAAAATGTTTGATAGTTATGCATTTGCATTAATAATTAGATATGATTGAGATTTAGTGATTATCCTACTAAACAAAAGTTTGAGGAGATGGTCAATAGCATAAGGCTAATTGATAACTATCTCAATGGTAATAACAAATTCAATAATGTTGATCTTTATGACGCCATTGAGCACACCGTAAGATAGATGTTAGTTGTTTTTTTATCGAACGTGTTCTTCGCAGATCTCATAAAATTTATATCTAAATGATCAAATAATACATTTGAAAAATAATGTATCGGCCCAATGGGATAAAATATTATCTTAAAATAGATCTAATCATTGAGATGATGAAAAACTTTATAATTTATAAATCTACGTGAACTAAATCTTTTTTTACTATCTTATGAGTGTGAGATAAAATTTATTTTATTCTGCAGTTTGGTATCCCTACAAGGGCAAGCCACTGTAGTTAGTTACATCTTCAAATCTATGAACTCAAAAAAAAAAAAAAATTGTTAAAATACTGACTCGTCTAATTTATATTTAAATATTGGATATTTCAAAGTTAGAATTTTCAAGGGTGATGTATAGATTCGAGATCATAATTTTGCAAGGATTGAGATCGGAGTTGAAACTTACATTTCAATGATGGTTTGTCATTGAAAAGCACAAGACAAAGATTTAACCAACCTTGTGAGGAAGGTTTAACTTAAATATTTAGAGTTGATGATTGTTGAATGTTTGAGTACAATTAAGATTAAGATAAAACCAAAGATATTGAAATTGATTGGGTAAGCCTGACTGGGAAGATTAAGCTTGAAGATAGGTTCGAAAGATTAAGTTTGAAAAGTTTGAATTATAAATATCCTTAAACTAAGGAGTGGGGTTTGGTAAGAAAGATTTATAGAAAGAGTTGAAACCTTAATTTTTAAATAAGCCTAAGCTCTATAAGGAGACTAAGTAAGCAGACTAACTAAAATTTTGGGCATTACACTCTGAGTCAAAATTCTCATGACATTCAATGGTCTCCGATGCATTGGTATCCTTTAACTTAACCATTCATATCATAAAATATCTTCAAGTAACTCCACATCAATGACAAGTGTAGAGTTTCTTAGATAATGGTGGTTAAATGTGTCTTCATCAATAATCATGAGTGACATCATCCTAAGACACCTACATTATTTTAGGGGCTAAATATCATTTATTTTATTAGTCATAATCCTTAGTGCGATTCAGAGGTACCTAGCAATCTAACCTGTGCTTCTTGTCTAAACTAATTTAGGGTGTGTTTGATCTTGTGTTTTGTTTTTAAGTTGGCTAATCTTGTGTTTTGTTTTGTTTTTAACCTGTGCTTCTTGTCTAAAATAATTAATCGTCGAAAAAATATGGACGTCTGTCAATAAAACTATGTTTTTCGCATACAGTATCAAAGGTTGAGAAGTATTATGGTAGATAAACTCTGTTCAAATTAATCATCGAATAACAACATTTCTTCTCAACAATGCCTCAAGGTTCGTGCCCAGTAATACAACTTGTTGATGACATATCACTTCTCATCATTGAATATGAATCAAAGGTTAAGATTTCGCGTTGATTGATTCTATTTGTTGTCATGGGATAATTTTTTTCTAATACACACAATTTGCCTTAAAATGTCCTAAGATCTTTCTTCAGTAACAGCCTTCACCACGAATTCACCGCCTGACATCAAAATGCCAGAAAAAAAAAATTAATAATATAATTATCTATATAATAATATATTATACATATTATTTATAGAATAATATATTATATATATTTATATCAAGTTTAAATCATAATAGCTCGTACGGTAACGTGATCATGCGTCATTTTTTTGTAGATTTGGTTCAGTTCGAATTCAACACTCTACATCTATATTTTTCAATTAATTTTAACGAGCCTAACACGAATAATATTTAAATTGAGCTTAACACTAACACACTATTCACAAGCCAATTTTGAACACGAGTTGATTTCGAACTCAAGCAAGTTCGAACGAGCCGAACGCATGCCAAACCTGAGCTCAACCAAACTCGGCTTGTTTACAACCCTACATGTATTACAAATTAAAAATAATCATTTGAATTAAATTTTATTATTCAACACGATCAAAATCTCATGATTTTTCTGTTTAGATACAATCTCTCGAACTTATTCCATCAAAGCCAAATAATTTCATGCCATAGCCATTTGTAAATAAAATAGCTAACTAGAAGGTTCCCTCATCCCAAACATCCCAAGCATAGTTAAAAGATGCCAATGTAAGGATTAATTATGAAACCATAGCTTTTGTAAGACATTCGGCTATCTTTTACCTACTATGATTTCTAAGTTATTTATCTCATTAAAAAATAGTACTTTCGAGCCAAATAAACGAACTATCTACTAGCTCATAATGAATCGTCTAAAAATATGGATGGTCTCTACTTGACGATTGATATGCCATAACTAAATTTTTATCATCTGACACGAATCACGAGACACAAACAAATCTCAAGAAATTTTTTTAGTAAAAAACGTTCAAACTTCGATTAAGTGACGAAGAATTTTGATTTCAGCAAATTTATAGTCGAATGGACTGGCCAACAACATCAAAATTAGTCCAACAATTCAAGTCAAAATATGACCGTTAAACCAGTTTTGGAAGCTTTTAAGTGCATAATTGAAAGATCAAACGAATTTTAAATCTGACAATTTTATAATTAAATCAAGTGCCTCGATGAGACGAATTCAACGAACCTAAGATCGCTCAATGTTGACGTCACTATGGCATTAGTTCACCAAATGTCATCTGACCAAAAAAACCTCTTTGGGTCGTCTGATGAAATTGTTCAAATTCCTTTCTTATATACAAAAGTACCTCTCCAGACTATATAAATAAAGTTCTACCTCCTCTTGGCGGAAGATTTTAAGCTAGAAGAAGACTGAAGCACATAAGAGGAGCTAAAGTCCATCATCACTTCTGCACTGCATCTTCAACAAATACCACCCACTCCTGCTGCTGTCAACCACCATCAAATACAGCCTTACAACACTCATCATTAATAAAGCTTAAAGATACTCAATATATATTCAAAACAACAAGAAAATTTATGGAGCTAGATGCCAAGTTCAGAATCATGATGTTAACTTACACCAATATAGTAATAGATGATGGAATGACTAATTAAATAAACGAACTGTGTGGTCTCTTTCCAAGAGATCTTCTTCTATATGTCTTCATATATATTTGTCTTCAAGTCAAAGGCACCTAAGATGAGCTTTGATGCACTCGAAATTATTCCCACTCCTTAATGGTAAATTGCAACTTAACTACGTCTGTATTTTAACACTTATCTGCTAGATACTATTGTATACTTTCTTGTTAAGAATCCCCATTTAATTGAATTGAAAAGCTTCCAAATATGCTATCAATTTCTTATACTTCTTTTATCAAAGATACAATTGCTTTTTGATTTGTCATTACTGTCCAATATTTGAGCTGGCTTTGTTTGGACTGAAGAAAAAATTAAGAGGATGATATAAATTTCAATAATTTGGTAGCGGGTGGTTATCAATCTCTAGCATTTGTTTGCAGTAACCTATTGGTTGAATGAGAGGACAAATTTTATGATAAATTGACTGAATCTAGCTTCCATGGATCTAACGGTTTAGAGCGCGACAAATGCCGCTAGAAGAGCATATACGAGAATAATTAGAGGTAGCTGAAGGATGACAGAACAATAATAGTCGACGACTGATTAGAGATTGGTTGAGTAGCTAACCACGGACTGACCGACCAAGATGAGGACTAACTCAAGAATTGCCCATATAAAACTCGATCGACTAGAAGGCGACTTGCCAGAGGCCCACCTACGGATTATCACAATAAAGATTGCTCAAGGGTGTAATTGTTATTTCATAATATTGGCAATAGATGGAAATTTAAACCATAGACTAAAATATCTCATTCGGAGTCTCTCTTCTTACCATATTCTATTCTTTTGGCACCATAGATGTGATTTACGGACAAAGCTAAGTTCAATACAAGTATTAAATATTGATGATGCGGATTGATAAATTCTAATATCAGTGAATAGTAGGAGAAAATATTACATCCGGAGTCCGGATGCAAAGCTGCGCCCGGACAAAGACTGCGATCCACCGATGGTCATTCTTTTCTCTCCTCCTCCACTCAATCGATGCCGATGTCCGTAGGTGCAGACTCCGGATGGACATAGATGGATAGCTGGTTTGAATTGAAGAAAACATTGAGAAAGCAAAACGCTACTGCTCTTGTCTGAACTCTTATATTATAATTATTTTTCTTAGATTTTGGCTCAAATGTTCATCAGCCAAATATAGCATTTTTAAATCTTCAAGTAATAATAGAATGAAAGAAAGCTGAACAGTATTGTTTTAAGGTATAAGATTTGAACTGAATTCCTTGTATTTACACTAATATGAGTTATTTCTGTAATTAATAAATAAATATATTGATTTGCAGGTCCACATAAAGTGTTAGATATATAAATACGTAGTAATTGGGTTATATGTACTTGGGTACGTAACTATTCCTGAATAAGTTAGTAAACAAGCGCAAGTGCGCGCGCGCGCACACACACACCTATCTATCTATCTATATAAAATTAAAAATGAATGGGCCGCGGCATGAGGTCTCCAACCCACCCTTATGGGTTCAACCCCCGCTAGGTATGGGGGCGACCTGCTGTGTAGATAATTCGAGTACCACCCGGTTTAAGGCTACACTATGTCTCTAATGGACATACGACCTTCAAAAAGCTTGTTCTACCAACAGGCAACAGAACACGCACAAAAAAAAATATTTTTCAACAACGCAACATGAAATTGGCACGTGGAGATCATTCACTTTTAAAATTTTAAAATAATTAATTTGAATATATGTCAAGTATAAAATGCAATATCCTAATCCAATATCTCATTAGCAATATAAATAATTCATTATTTTCATGAAGTAGGGGTGCTCAAAATAAGACATTTTTTTCAAGCATGAATGCATAAAAAGACATCTACCACAATTTTGATGGATCAAATTTTAACATAGGAAGATTTACATAACTACCCTTCATTTCTTATTTTTTACATATCTGACAACCAAACTTCATTTTTTACGTACATACTACCTTACCTATGCTTTAAAATGTTTATTTTACCATTTAAACATTAAATTGGTGGTATTTTTGGTGTGATGCGAATGTCTTAGTTGTGATTAGGGTTAGATGTGTAAATACATATGAATTGGGTGGTATGTGTGTAATTAAATCCCCTTTAAAATATTACATAAAATAGAATGAGCCATCTATTTCTTAATCAAGCAAATTCTTCTAAGAAATTATAAATCTATATCACAAATTATTCTTTATTAGTAGTCCAACATCATTAATTTTGATTTTATAATATATTAATTACAAAAAAAAAAAAATTAAAAATGATCATTTCAAGAACCTTCTCCACCATTTTTCCATACAAAATTCTCAATTCCTCCACAAGATAATAATGTGCCACTTCACAAATTCTTTTCTAATAATCAAAATTTCCATAAAAAATAATTGGAAACCAGATCACATATTATATATATATAAAAGAATGATTGAAGGATATTATACGAGCCCCCGGCCACCCTCATGTGCCTAACTATTATAGGACCACCCTCACTACAGGCAAGCTAGTCAAAGAGGATTCAAATTGTGACCTGAGGAGATTTACGACCTTCAAAGAAGCTGCTCTACCAATAGGTCACGACTAACAGCGCAATCACATATATTATGTATTTATCACTCAAACAAACCTAAATACCAAAAAAATAAAAAAATAAAAAAATAATTTCCAAAATCCAAATATACAATAACAAATATGAGTTTAAAAAAAAAATCATTAATACAGAAGAAGTGAAAGATACTCAATTAAGAAACAAAAAAAAAAAAAAGATAAAAGAAGAATATTATGATCATAGCCTTAGCGACAGATCCACCTCATCATCCTCCTTCCTCCTGTAAACCCCACCCCAAAACATCTCCCCTCCCAAACTTCCTCCATGCCTCGCCGGCGCCGCAGCCTTCCGCCCTTCTCCGCCTCCTGCAGAGGCGGAGTGCTGCCTGAGAACGGCGGCCATCTCCCTGCTTCTCTTAGCGAGGTTTCTCTCAACCTTGTGAGCATTTTGATGGCCACCGAGAGCCTGCGAGCTGTAGAAAGTTCTCTCGCAGTAGTTGCAGGTGAACACTCTCTCTGGTTCATTTAAGTAATCTGCCATGGCGGAAGATGGTGGAGAGGACTGGCTTAATGCTAGTTCTAGGTTCACCTCCTTATTTTTCTCCATGAACTGTGATTATTAACTATAAGCCTTGCAATTTATGCAGTGGTTGGTATATATATATATATAATAGGTTGAATTTGTACAAAATGTCATTGCTGCCCTTGTTATATGGATTGTTGTGAGCACATATCAAGGGCATGGATGACATTTTCATCATGTTGGAAAAAAGTTTCATTCTCTTCTACACACTTAACAACATACACTAATCATAATAATACCTTTTAAACACATAAAAACTAATTCTTTTTGTATTTATATTATTTAAAAGATTGATCGGGGGATGAAATCGTTGATCAACTCTTAATGAGCTAACTTGATATGGGAGCCGATGAACACCACCAGCTTTTAGGAGATACTACATCATCAGTGGATTCGAAACCGAGACCTGAGAGGACTTGTGAACTTCAAAGAGGTTGCTCTACCAACAGACCATGAAATGCACACATATAAGTATCTATCATTTTATGTTGAGATTTGTGTTGATTTTTTTTAAGATATAAGTATCTATCAATGATAGAGACTAACGACCACTAATCTCAATACAAAATTAATTAAAATAAAAATTTTATATAACTCTTATGAAATGCACATAAACCATACAATTTGTATGTATTTGCATATTTAACACATGAAGAGTTTGATATTTACAAGTGTTATACATGTAAATACTAAAATTTAGATGTTAGATATGTAAATATATAAAAATTGAATGGTATATATATAAATGTTACCCAATTTATTTTAAGTCATTTTTAATAATTAATATGTCTACTGTCAGAAAAAGTAACGTTTGTATATGTTGACTGCCAGTCTGCCATAATGCCATTTGCCGGACCTATTCACTCATGCATCAAGATTCGCGAGATCTGGATCGTCCATGATGCTTGATGTGTACCGTGGACGGGATGCGTGAAGGGTGGGGGGAAATTATGCGGGCGGAAATGGGACCGCATGATAAATTGTACGACCTGTCGCACAACTACTTCTGTTCTTTTACTTCAAAGAGGGACTACTTTTACTTTAAGAGGTCATGCCATTTTTGCATGTTTAGTTATGGTGAAGCTCAGCTTCATCTTGTGAACCCCATACCTAATTTGTTGTGATTAGGCTAATATATGTGATGATGATGATAATTAATTATATTGTTAAGAAAAAATTATAATTAATTAGAGTTAATAAATATTAAGAAAATATAATCATTGGTAATAACACATGTCATATATCATATTTAAAGAAATTATTTATCTAATTTTTACTTTTATGATTCTTTCTACTTGCTTGAATTATTGATCTATGATTTAACATAAGACTATGATTGCGTGATAAAATTGTTCTTTTCAACTAGAGGTGAAGTGTTGTTTCAATCGATTCATTTTAGAAATACGTCGGAGGGCCCAACATAGATAATCAATTACTATGTATTATGTTTTTGAGACATTTCTTTTTCATATCCTATAGGGAGACATATGCCTTTGACCAAAATGTCGTGTCCAAGTTGTGTTAGGTGGCTTCTAGTATGCTCTTGAAATTAAAGGAGTTTGTTACTATAGTGGACTAGCCTAAGTTAATGAAGGTTATTGTGAGTGCGTCTATTTTAGCATCTATAATAAATGTTAAATTGGTATGAACAAAAAATGTCAAATTAATATCCATAAGCAAAACTAATTTGCTGTAAATGAGGTCCTTAAATCAAATTTCTATTAGCCTTTTCAACAAGTACGACCAAATAAATGCTTCAATCAAGCACTAAGGTTAGATGGGAAACAAAGAATTTTACAATGGAGGTCTGATAAAATTAAGTAATGTTGTTAGATGTACGTGTAGAAAAGGGCCTGGCACCAGAGGCTAGACATCTAAGAGTAGTTATATAGTGGTACATGTTTGTTGATTGAAGATAACAATCAATTATGATTAGATAGTTTAAGAAAGCTGATCATTAAAAATTGAAAAAAATAAGAGTTTTCTAGTTATGGAGAGTAGATGAATAATGATCAATGTGGAAACAAAAAATACATATGCATGAGCTATTAAGTTAATAAGGATGAGATAGACATGAGATTGTCTGCAAGAAAAAAGTATACGAGAAAAAAAACAAATTAGGTGATGCGCATCACATATGAATTAGCCAATATAATAATGAAAGTTTAATAATAAATGTCAGCATTAATATAGATTCTTGATGAGCAATATTTGTTCATGTAGTGAGCCATAACGTGATGGAGTTAGTTTGCATTAGAGACTCGGCTAACATGAGCTAGTAGAGTATTATGATTGAGGTAGTTTGAGGCATTGGAGACTAGATGAAATGGGTGCAAAAAACAAAATGAAACAAGAAGGGGAAAAAAACTAGGATTCAATGATCAAATTGGTAAAGATGGTTTGATAATAAAGGAGAATTGTGCATTATCTAGTTGACAGATATATGCTCAATCTTTGAGTATGAGTCAGAAAGAGTTACATAAAAGATGATCAAGATTTAATAAAATAATAGAAACTAAAAATACGAAAGCATATTAATTGATATTAATATTCAAGCAATATGTTATAGAAATACAAGTTGGTAAGTCATTATATATAAGACTAATAAAGATATTACTAGATAGGAATTGAACCAATCATGTAGTAGCTAACCATGTATAATTTTGCAAAGGAATGAAGGATTTTGATAGTCAAAATTTTAATTAATTACAAAAACTATATGTTTCATAAAAAATAATTAAATTTAACTACTAAGACATCGATTTATAAGCATGTTGGAGGTTAACTTAAGGATGTATGTTTATGGATGATACTTATTTAGATTGAATGATAATAATATTGCATATTTATAAATCAATTTTCATGAGTATGTATATACATTTGTGGAATTTTTTATCATTAAACTGAAGCAAGCGCTTAAGAAATTATTTAACTAAGGATGCGAGCGAGCTTAATAAGTCAGCTTGGGGAGTTGGCTCAAATATGACTCATGAACAAACTTGCAAGTCAATTTTCTTAAGCCATGAGCTCAAAAAGAGCTTAGATTATAACTCATATAATATACATGCTTGAATATGAGCTCATCTCAATTTGGATTGCTAGCCTGTAAGCAATCTTGATTCAATTTGGATCCCTAATTCATGTTTCCTCTCCTTCAATCTATTTATGACATCATAATAATGAGTATTTAATGTTATAGAATTATTAATTTATGCACTCAACATACTTCTTTTTCTAATGTTGTTGACCCCATGATTGCCTTCTTTAGTATGCTCCTACCACAATTTCTCCCATGACACTAGTTTATTTGCTACATTTTCTAATGAGCTCTCATTACGAATTCCCTGTTTTGTTGGTTTAATTACAACCTTATTTAGCAAGCTCTCATTGTAAATTTCCACTTGTTTCTTGGATACTATCTACGATAAGCTCTCATTGCCAGTATGTCATTGTGAATATGTTGGTTCTTTCAGATGATTTTTGTTGGGTTCCACCTCTAGTGAGCTCCAATCCATGCCAGTGAGAACCCATTATGCGGGTTTTCAAAATTCGGCTTGAGCTTGTGAGTCAAGCTGATCAAGCTCATTGATTATTTTTCTGTAGTAATTCAAGGTTAAGCTCATCGTTTAAGTTTGACTCAAGCTTGAGTTTAATTTTAAGCTTTCCATTAGAAAAGCAAGTCAAACTCTGATTAGCATTTATTCAAGCTCAACTTAACTCATTAGCATCTCAAAATTTAACCTATGGTTGTAAGCCTTAATCGAAAAAAAATTTGAATTTTGATTGCAAAATACAAGACACTAGCTAGACCATTTACATGAAATATATTACATAAAATTATGTATTCCATATTGATGAAGAAAAATTTTAGGGTGTGCTTTTCACCAATTGAATTAGATAAAATTGGACTAATGCATATGTATAAAGAAAAAAAAAAAGGATACAGCTCTTTCTTAAGTAAAGTCGTGTCTTGGGAAATTCATAGTGGTAGAGTGAAATACTAATATTCTAGTATTTTACGAAGACCAAACACACACACAAATAAAAAAATAACAACATTTTTTTTACGTGAAAAACACAATAGGGTAAAAACAATAGTTCCTAGCTCACTTGAAATGATTTAGCTATGTTGATGTAGGTTACAAGTTTTACAAGCACTTAAATATTCAAAAGCAATATTACATAAGTGAGGGTTATCGACGTGACTTCCTCCCGGAGACTGGCGATTGGGGAAGTGGTGACCGAATAGTTGTGAAGGAAGACCAAAAATAGAAGTCCTGTTTTATAAAATATATTGTCAGTATCATCAGCATTGGCATCCCAATGGTGGTGGTTCGACAACTATGGCCTGGAAGTAGTAGTTCAACAATATTGTTGGCTCAACGATGATGGTCCGATGATAGTGAAAATGGTGGCCGAGAAGCAATGGTCCAGAGATGATAAAGGTGGTGGTTGAGAAGCAATGGTCTGACACTATGGTGGTCTGACGAAACAATAGTAATGCCCATGCAACAGTGGTTTGATGATATTGGTAGCTCGATGGAATAGTCCGACAACTTGATGATGATGGCCTGACGGTGTCAACAATGGTTTGATAGCAGTGATAATGGTGGCAAGTCAACGGTGGTCTGGCGGTGGCAAAGCTAAAAAACTATGGTCTGGCGGTGGCAAAGCTAAAAAACTATGGTCTCGTGGCGGTGGTTGGGCCACATTGGTTTGACTATTGCATTGACCTGAAGGTGATGGTTTGACGATACCGATAGTGGTGGTTAGGTAACAGTGGTCTAGTGGTGGAGGTCTGATGATAGTGGTCCAGTGGTGGTTAACCAAAATTAATGGTCTGACCATGAAAGCGGCAATCCGGTGGAAACCTAGCGACACTAGTTTAGTGGCAACGGTGGTGGCCATGCAACGATGGATAAAACTATATGACAGTGGTTTGATGGCGGCGATGGAGGTGGCCAAGCAATATTGGCCCGAAGATGGCGGCAGCCTGACAGTGATTGTTCAAAGGTGACAATCTTGGCGGCTGAGCAGCAATGCTCTGACGGTGGCAGTGAACGAAAAAATGGTCTGGTGGCAACAAGCGTAGTGTCCGGGTAGTTGTTTTTCAATGGTGGTGACGATGATAGTCGGGCAATGATGGGTATAGCGGTATGGGCGTCAAAAATTGACCTGACACGTCAACTCGACCCAAACAATTATAAAAAATTATGGTTTTGGGTTAACCTCAATAAATATTGGGTCGAATTAAGGTTAATATTCTCAACCCATTTTTTTAGGTTGATTTCTAGTTGACTTGCCAACCGAAAATTGATTTGATACTGACCAGCCAACCTTAAATTGTGGGTTAAAGGTGGGTCGTGCTAGGGTCGGACTTTTTGAACTCTTTAATATTGGGGTCAGGTTCATGCCGAGCTGTTTCGGGTTCGGTCAATTTCAGGCCAGATCGGAATCTAATTCATAAACTTGAGTTGACACCTCTATCTGGGAGCGACGATGGTGGAGGTTGTGCAATAGTGGTTCGATGATGGTGACCACTCGACGTGGTGGTGCGGAAAATCTCCCAAGAACTTGGAGCTTCTTCAGCCTTCTTTCTCTGTTCCCCTTCATGAAGAGAGCGGGGTATTTATATAGATTTCGTGAGTAACATCCTCCATAAATATTGCATGAATCAAACCACTCTATCGGATGACCCAGAGTAATCCTTTTGTTCAAGTGATCTTTTATGAGTATTTAATTGTCTTAATGATGTTATATTTAAGTGATATTAGGCTGGTTGGATTCGCCTCATCAAGATCTTGATTTAACTATAAACTTGTCAAATTTGGAGATCATTCGGTCTCCCAAAATATATCTAAAAGCTTCTTAATCTATTCTAAAAGTATAATGTGGGCGTACTTGAACTCAAATCTAACTATGCTTGATGTCAGCTAGCTCGCCTTATCAAGACCTTTCAGTTGAATTGGAGTATAGATAATTATAACGTGTTAAAATAACTTTTTCTATGTACATATCAAGTGTAAATATGTTTATGCCTTGTGAGAAAGTAGTCTAACAACTAAAATAATTATGAAAAAAACATATTTTATCTTTTAAATTACATAAAAAAAAATAACACATTATTGATTAATGTTGTGTGACTGGCTTGTGGAACCTAATTCAAATACACAAGACTGCACAAGCATGGAGGCCAAGAGGTCAACCTAATCACTCCCATCATGTTCATACACTAATAGATATAAGAAGATTTAATTCTAAGCTCAATGTGATCAAGCATACCAATAATTTCCTTTTAACTTACTTTTTACACTTATATATAAAAGTATATCATTAAAAAATGCATTAAAATAAAATATTTTTCCTTTATCATATATCTTCTTTATACAAGCAATTAAATGGGCCCATAAAATTGATTTGGGCTACAGCAATTTTGGTTGGCTTTGGTGGGTATGATAATAATTTTCAAAAATTGGTCCAAACAATGAAGCGTGGAGGTATCATAATTAACCTTCCAACCATAGATGGAAACATCTATTCTAAAAGTCTCAAAATGCCTTATCATTTTCAAGACTTTTGATACCACACAACAAAAGATATTTATCATAATTTCACAATTAACCTTTCCATAATTAGATTTGTAATAAGTTTCACCAACAATTTATTATATAAAAAATAACTCTAAAAAAATTTAGTTTTTGAAACACGGATGCAACTGTTAGGTATAACTCATATACTAGATAAGGAACATATGCTGAAGTGGAGCGGAAGCATCTGTCCAATCGGGAGAGTTTCGTTATTCGGGTTGGGTGTGCGGGGCAACGCTCCTGCGATACAGTACGTGGGTAATTTTCTAATTACATATTTTACGCCGGGATTATATATATGTTGTATTATAACCCTGAAACTAATCTTGTGCCTTTTTTCTAAAAGTGAAAATAAAGTCCCCGCTCTGCTCGCTAGGACTTAGACATCTTTGTCGAAGCTCGTTAAATCTCTGTATTTCTTCTAGATTTGCATCGATTTAAATTTCTTTGCCCTAAAATTTCTCAACAGAAACTATCTCAAATATGGTCGGCAAAATAACATTACCAAATATATGGTACTTCTAAGCTAAGACAATGAACATGTGAGAAACTAGTGGTCCTATTACTGTGGGGTTGATTTTTCTCTCATGCGCATGAAATGAGGCTAAGAAATCATGTGAATAGGAAGGGATAGAGATTAAGATATACACATCATAGAAGGTGGATTCCTACCAACTCTTATGAACATGATTGAGACCTTTACTTTTAAGTGGATTGCTCATTAAAGTAGTGATTAGCAACATATTATGGCTGACCACATGTTCTCATGCGATATTAAGGAGTGGATAATGATTTAGAGGAAGAGATGTGATTAATGAAGTTTCTCTTGTAAGACAAGAACAAAACAAAGTATTGGCTTTTCAGTTGGCTATTTGATTGAGCATTTGGAGGAAGAGTTTTGTGTTCTTTGCAATTGTGCGTTCATTTCTTTAGTGAACTGTGTTAGGTGGGTCCCTTTAAAGTAGTCTTTTCAAAAGCTAATAGGGTTTAGGAGATCGACATTATTGTTGGGACTCAGTTTGTTGAAAAATATCTAATGCTCTTAAGATGTATGTATCTTAAGAATATATAAATTGAGTTATAATAAAAATGGGTATCAGATGTTGGTGTCTAATGCTTTTAAGATATATAAACTAAGTTATAATAATAATGGGTGTCAGATGTTGGTGGATGATGGTTAACATACGTGTTAGTTATTGGCAAGGACTCGAGAATGAATAGTGGAGGAACTATAGGAGTTAGAAATAGTGAGTGATCAACTTTGTTATTTTATTTTTAGGAGAGGAGAGTGGGCAATCAAAAAGAGAGATGATGGAGATTGGGGGATCATCATAAATCGATATTGAACATATGTTTTAAACGTTAGATGATGAACTACAAAAGAAATAAGAAATAAGATGATAGTTAGTAATCAATATACTTGTAGAACAACATTTGGTTGACCGCTAATTAGAATTGGGAGAAGGTTAACGTTGGGTGTTGAAGCTGATCAACGACAAGTAGGCGACAGTGGATATAACCATTATTGGAATTAAAAAAATTTGTGTCAGCCATATCAGACGTAAATCGAAGGCAAATCCGACGATATTTGAGATTTATCGTGGAATTTTCATCGATAATGTTAGTTACGTTCATTTTGCGTTGAAATATTTCGACGCAAAGTATTTGCATCATATTATTGTCCGATTTGTTCTAGGCTACATGTGCGTCGAAGTTTGTGTCTAAAAACATTAGGCAATAATATTATTCCTCGTATTATTGTCAAATTTGCGATAGATAATATTAATGACCGACACAAATATTATTGTCAATTTAGCATCATATTATTCGACGCATAACAAACGCAAAGCTGCTGCACAAAAAAAAAATATAAAAGACCAATTACACTTCTACAATCTGTATGCAATAAAAATTCACATCTCAACCATATTTTATCCAGCCATATCGGCTTAAATCGAAGCTCAAATACATATCAGTAATGAAAGTAAGATGCTGTCACAAATTAACCAACAACAACAACAACAAAGCCTTAATCCCACTAAGTGGGGTCGGCTACATGAATCCTTTTTTTCCGCTGCATCCTATTTAGTGCCATATTTTCGTTTAATTCTAATAAACTAAGATCATTTTTTATACAATAAGCTCAAGTCTTCCTTGGTCTACCTCTGCCTTTTTTAACATAAGTCGAATCTAAAACATCTACTCTCCTAATTGGATCATCAGATGGCTGACGTTTAATGTGACCAAACGATCTAAGGTGACTCTCTCTAATTTTATCCGTCAGACCATCACTAGAGCTACACCAACCCTATGATAGAGATAACCATTTCACATTTTGTCCCTAAGCGTAAAGCCACTCATCCACCTCATCACTCTCATCTCTGCAACACTTAACTTAGAATTAAGCTTCTGTTTTAAAGGCCAACATTCAACACCATAAAGCATTGCAAATCTCACCAGTATGTCATAAATTTTCCTTTCAGCCTATGTGATACTTTTCTATCACACAAAAGGCCCGAAGCATTCCTCCACTTCAACCAACCAACTTGAATTCTACTATTAATATCCCCATCAACATCATCGCTTTGAACAATAGACCTGAGATATCTAAATCGATCACACCTTTTAATAAATTGATCACCCAAAGTTAAACTTTTACTAGAGCTACTTTTATTAAAATTACATTCCATGTTTTTAGTTTTAGTTCTACTTAAATGAAGGCCTTTAGACTCCAATGTAGACCTCTATAATTCAAGTTTTTCCTAGGCTTTTTCTCTCGTCTTATCCACAAGAAGGATATCATCATCAAAAAGCATAAACTAAGATACATCCTCTTGCAAATGCCCAATAAGACCATCCATAACTAAAGCAAAAAGATGGGCTTAAAGTCGATCCCTGATGTAAACCAACATAAATAGGAAAATATTTGGTTATTCATCCTTCAGTTCGAACACAAGTAACAGCTCTAGTATACATATCTTTAATGACTTCAATGTAAGTCATATCAACACCTTTCTTAACAAGAACTCTCCAAAGGATATCTCTTGGAACCTTATCGTAAGCTTTTTCTAAATCAATAAAAATCAAATGTAGATCCTCCTTATTATCTATGTACTTCTCCATCAAACCTCTCAATAAATGTATAGCTTCCATAGTAGACCTGCCCGACATAAATCCAAATTGATTATGAGAAATCTTGGTAATACGTCTTAACCTATGTTCAATTCCCCTCTCCCTCTCCCATAATTTTAAAGTAGGAGACATCAATTTAATTTCTCTATAATTTGCACACTCTTGTGCATCCCCTGTGCAAATTGACCGAAATAAGAATAATCAAATTAACAAAAAATTCCACTGTGAATGTGTAAAGTAATGAATAAAAATAAAATAAAATATAAAAAGATGCTACTCATCATCTCCGTCCTCATCCTCCTCGTCCTCCTCCTCCTCTTCGACCACTTGCCTCGATGATCTGCTAAAGTCTCTATTATGCACTTTATAGAGTCCTCGAACCGATGTTGGCCTTCTAGCATCTGTTCAATCAACTGATGGAGCTCTTTATTCATTGCAACAACCTACCTGGCAAGAGCCTCTTAATATGGTTGTGCGAAGCTTGGGAAACTCAGTACTGGATCAACAGAGATCTCGACCTTGAAGGCTATGATCTTCGCACCATGGCCATAAACCCTCCCCTTCTTCTTCCCCGCTGCCTGAGTCCAAACCTCTTGGATTGCGTAGTGATAGAACATTTGCCACTGCTGCTTGTGGAAGTACGGGCTGAGTGGCCAAGTGCCTTTCCCGGAGCTGCTCAAACTCCTAATACAAATTAAAACTAATGTTTAATTGAAATTTTGAATAGTAAGAGTTAAAATAAAGTTTTACATTTTTTTTACTTACATCAACCCGCCGGGAATGTTCCATGATCCATTGTTGCATCCCAATGAGCTTAGATGTGCAGCTTTGCAACAGAGGGCTCACGAGTCAACTAGTTAGCCTGTGTAACATAAACTAATGGTTTGCACCACATATTTACATCAAAGATTCATTTTGAAAATATGTAAAAGAAGTTTACCAGCCTCATGTTGTGCTCTGCATGGGGGACTGATCTTCCAATATGGAGTGCAGCTCCCCTGGCCCCCTTCATCACCCAGTTCTCCTAGTTCATCTCCCTCTTCCTCCCATAAGCAGGAGAGGCCCAAGTTGTAGTTAGCTAAACCAAAGCTCCTCACCGATCCAGGCAGGCCGCTCGCCCTTTCGGTGGGATGTGGTGAACATGTCACCAAGCCAATGTCTCCCTCAAATCTTCAAGATCTAATGGATCTGGTGGCGGTGCTCTGGGAGCCGAGGTAAGGACGTCTACAACTTAAAAAAAATCCATGTGTTAGTATCAAAAAATAAATTAAATTAATAATTTTGATTCAAATTACATGACTATACCTCGGACTCTCTGAAGCACAAGTCCCGAGTGGTTTTTGGGATCCGCTTACAAGAGAGATACGACTCATTGTACCTGCTCTAGTTTATCTTTGTAACACAGATGATGGGCATCTTGTGGGGAATGAACCTGCTTAAAAAAACTATGAATGAAGAATGAAGAACTAACATAATATAAAGTAAAAAATAACCTCAGGGGGCAAGAGTCAATGGACCAGGGCTCGAGAGGTGTCGAAGCCGATGGGGCCGAGAGCGTCGAGGAGGGGGGCGGGGGGAGGAATGTGGGTGGGGTAGCAGGTGTGTAAAGTAATGAATAAAAATAAAATAAAATATAAAAATATACTACTCATCATCTCCGTCCTCATCCTCCTCGTCCTCCTCCTCCTCTTTGACCACTTGCCTCGATGATCTGCTAAAGTCTCTATTATGCACTTTATAGAGTCCTCGAACCGATGTTGGCCTTCTAGCATCTGTTCAATCAACTGATGGAGCTCTTTATTCAATGCAACAACCTACCTGGCAAGAGCCTCTTAATATGGTTGTGCGAAGCTTGGGAAACTCAGTACTGAATCAACAGAGATCTCGACCTTGAAGGCTATGCTCTTCGCACCAAGGCCATAAACCCTCCCCTTCTTCTTCCTCGCTACGTGAGTCCAAACCTCTTGGATTGCGTAGTGATAGAACATTTGCCACTGCTGCTTGTGGAAGTCTGGGGCTGAGTGGCCAAGTGCCTTTCCCGGAGCTGCTCAAACTCCTAATACAAATTAAAACTAATGTTTAATTGAAATTTTGAATAGTAAGAGTTAAAATAAAGTTTTACATTTTTTTTACTTACATCAACCCGCCGGGAATGTTCCATGATCCATTGTTGCATCCCAATGAGCTTAGATGTGCGGCTTTGCAACGGAGGGCTCACGAGTCAACTAGTTAGCCTCGTGTAACATAAACTAATGGTTTGCACCACATATTTACATCAAAGATTCATTTTGAAAATATTTAAAAGAAGCTTACCAAACTCATGTAGTGCTCTGCATGGGGGACTGATCCTCCAATATGGAGTGCAGCTCCCCGGCCCCCTTCATCACCCGGTTCTCCTAGTTCATCTCCCTCTTCCTCCCATAAGCGGGAGAGGCCCAAGTTGTAGTTAGCTAAACCAAAGCTCCTCACCGATCCGGGCGAGGCCGCTCGCCCTTTCGGTGGGATGTGGTGAACATGTCACCAAGCCAATGTCTCCCTCAAATCTTCAAGATCTAATGGATCTGGTGGCGGTGCTCTGGGAGCCAGGTAAGGACGTCTACAACTTAAAAAAAATCCATGTGTTAGTATCAAAAAATAAATTAAATTAATAATTTTGATTCAAATTACATGACTATACCTCGGACTCTCTGAAGCACAAGTCCCGAGTGGTTTTTGGGATCCGCTTACAAGAGAGATACGACTCATTGTACCTGCTCTAGTTTATCTTTGTAACACAGATGATGGGCATCTTGTGGGGAATGAACCTGCTTAAAAAAACTATGAATGAAGAATGAAGAACTAACATAATATAAAGTAAAAAATAACCTCAGGGGGCAAGAGTCAATGGACCAGGCTCGAGAGGTGTCGAAGCCGATGGGGCCAGAACTGTCGAGGAGGGGGGCGGGGGGGAGGAATGTGGGTGGGGTAGCAGGTGTGTAAAGTAATGAATAAAAATAAAATAAAATATAAAAATATACTACTCATCATCTCCGTCCTCATCCTCCTCGTCCTCCTCCTCCTCTTTGACCACTTGCCTCGATGATCTGCTAAAGTCTCTATTATGCACTTTATAGAGTCCTCGAACCGATGTTGGCCTTCTAGCATCTGTTCAATCAGCCGATGGAGCTCTTTATTCAATGCAACAACCTACCCGGCAAGAGCCTCTTAATATGGTTGTGCGAAGCTTGGGAAACTCAGTACTGAATCAACAGAGATCTCGACCTTGAAGGCTATGATCTTCGCACCAAGGCCATAAACCCTCCTCTTCTTCTTCCCCGCTACCTGAGTCCAAACCTCTTGGATTGCGTAGTGATAGAACATTTGCCACTACTGCTTGTGGAAGTCTGGTGCTGAGTGGCCAAGTTTCTTTCCCGGAGCTGCTCAAACTCCTAATACAAATTAAAACTAATGTTTAATTGAAATTTTGAATAGTAAGAGTTAAAATAAAGTTTTACATTTTTTTTACTTACAACAACCCGTCGGGAATGTTCCATGATCCATTGTTGCATCCCAATGAGCTTAGACGTGCAGCTTTGCAACAGAGGGCTCACAACTCAACTCCTTAGCCAGTGTAACATATAGTAATGGTTTGCACCACATATTTACATCAAAGATTCATTTTGTAAATATGTAAAAGAAGTTTACCAGCCTCATGTTGTGCTCTGCATGGGGGACTGATCTTCCAATATGGAGCGCAGCTCCCCTGGCCCCCTCCGTCACCCTGTTCTCCTAGTTCATCTACCTCTTCCTCCCATAAGCAGGAGAGGCCCAGGTTGTAGTTAGCTAAACCAAAGCTCCTCACCGATCCAGGCAGGCCGCTCGCCCTTTCGGTGGGATGTGGTGAACATGTCACCAAGCCAATGTCTCCCTCAAATCTTCAAGATCTAATGGATCTGGTGGCGGTGCTCTGGGAGCCAGGTGAGGACGTCTACAACTTAAAAAAAATCCATGTGTTAGTATCAAAAAATAAATTAAATTAATAATTTTGATTCAAATTACATGACTATACCTCGGACTCTATGAAGCACAAGTTCCGAGTGGTTTTTGGGATCCGCTTACAAGAGAGATACGACTCATTGTACCTGCTCTAGATTATCTTTGTAACACAAATGATGGGCATCTTGTGGGGAATGAACCTGCTTAAAAAAACTATGAATGAAGAACTAACATAATATAAAGTTAAAAATAACCTCAGGGGACAAGAGTCAATGGACCAGGCTCGAGAGTTGTCGAAGCCGGTGGGGCCAGAACTGTCGAGGAGGGGGGGGGGATGTGGGTGGGGTAGCAGGTGTGCCAGTAACAGTCACAATAGGTGAGACAGTAGGTGTGCTAGCAGCAGCAGTCAGAGTAGGTGGAGGAGTGGGTGAGGAAGTAACAGGTGGGGAAGCAACGAGTGGGAGAACAAGTGTCGCAATAGTTGTGGAAGTAGCAGCAGAAGAAAATGTACCCCTCTTCCTGCCTTTGTGGGTGGTCTCTAATGTTTCCCTAACGCGAGGTCTCTTAGATGGCTGGTCATCTGCACCATCTATTGCCATCTGTAATTAAAGGACGAACATTAGTACTTTGTTTTGGAATTAGTGAAGTTATTAAGTGGTTATTAATTAAAAATGGAATTATAAACAGTTTACATTAAATTGATTTCAAATTGTTAATAAATGATTAAGGTAATTAGTGAAAAGACTGCATTAGGAAAAGAGGGCTTTGTTGCAGAAAAGAAATTCATGTATAAAGTTCCATTTCAAAAATTTATTATTTCCGTCATAATTAATGAATGTAAAATGAAATAAAGAATATTAAATATAAAATTATTTATTATTAAGTTGCTATTAATGTTAGGTGCCCAAATGAAAATTTTAAAAGCTTTAACATAAAAATTAAATTGGATATTCCTACAAATATATGTATATTTTGTAGGCTCATACATGTACATATATATTATGTATAGTTCTATTTTTTTATAGGTAAATAAAGAACTTATGAATCTAATGATAGAAAATCTAGAAGTAATAGGAGAGAATATTAACACTAAACAAGAAGTTAATTACGTTTAAATTATTATTATAGGTGCACCTACAAACTAGAATGACCAGAGGAAAATGATAGCAGACTACACTCTTGATGTGGGTAATATGTTTTTATTTTACAATAATGCAATGACACTTACCACCTATTGACTTGCCCAAAATGTCTTGTACATCATTTAGGCCTTAATAAATAGAAATTACTTCTTTTAGTTATCAAACACACTCGTCGTAAATTTTTCTTATAACAAAACTCTACGATTGTATTAAGTTAATCATAACATAAGTTTTTTTAACAATAGAATTTTATTTGTTGTTTTTAAATTTATATTACAACATGCTTGTTATTTTGTTGGGTTAGGTTAGATTTGCTTGCATCATTTTCTTAAAACTTATTTTTCATTTATTTGTAATTTTTTTATTTTTTGTTATATTATTATGAATTCTATTTATGCAATAAAGTATTATTATAATTTGCTATATTATCTTCTTAAACACATTCTTTTTTCATAATTTGATATAAATATGGAATCAAAAGCTATATATGTACTAAAAAATATATGTCAAAATCAGTTTCCCTAAAATATCAACTTGCAAGCAATTAACAACAATCCTTTTTTGCTAATTAATCCCACAATATTTCCTTCCAGTATGATTAGCTCCATCTAACCATACAATTAACCCTATCTTTCATCCAAAATCAAGCAAGAGGCAACATTTATTGTATCAATTCATAAACCAAAAATACAATATTTACATATATAATCAACTCATTTTTTATAGTTAGCATTACCTCGTTACAATTATAAAAATACATTATGAAGGCTGATATGTACAGAAAAACCCTAAGACTTTTTTTCATTTTTTTTCCTAGCACAAATCATTTGATTTTTGGATGGAATGTTTTGGATGTTATGGGAAAGGAGTTCAATCAGTGGGGACAAAAGGGGGTTGAGTGGTCATCTTCTAAGCTAGAAATGTCTCTGTTTGGCCAACAACAACTTGAGTTGCAGCTAGGCCGCACAGTTTAGATCAATTAGAGTGGTTGCTAAAAATAATTTTTTAAAGATGCTGCCACTTTTTTCTGAATGAATGCTGTCAGATGGCTATGGAGAGTTGGCTGTCATTGTATGTATATATGTATGTACGTGTATATATATATATATATATATATATATATATATATATATATATATATATATATATATATATATACTCGTCGTGACATTTTGGTAGTGCAGCGCTACGTAAGTTCGTTGGGTCACGAGTTCGATCTCGCATGAGCACATCTGCCTTGCAGTGTGAGATTGAGTGTTGAGGCACGTGATGGTGGTTGGAGGCTCGTATCATAGCCTCTGGACATTCATACATCTTCCTCATCCCCTAACTCTATTTGGTTATCTACCGCCCCATTGAGATTAGAGCGCATCACTCCTCACAAATTTACGCAATGATGTGCTCGACTCTCAATGGTTTTCTCCACATGCAGACAACCATACCTAAGATTTTTTTCTTCTCAATGAACTCTCCTTAAATTTGTCTTGGCTCATGTTTTGTTGTTGTGTTTGTTCTCTTTTCTATTATTGCCACTAAAGTGGCTTTGATTTTTATTGTGGAGGCTAACTTTTTTCATATATGCAAAACATGTTGTACATAGATTTTATAATGGGTCATTTAAAGATTATTTTTTAAAATCATGGCTAAACATGCAGTGGTGGTAGGAAGATGTAGCTATAAACTGAGTGAATATACCACAAAATTTTTATTTCGCTATTTTTTCTCATCTTCGTCATTCGTTTTAAACTGTTTTGCCTCTATTTATGTATTTTGAGCCGATCGACCATACATTAAAGTATTATAAGCTTATTTTTATAAAATTGATCAACTAAAGGGTAAATCTTTAAAGAAATTTAATAGAGTGATCGATTTAAAAAATTTGAGTTATTCTTTTTAAAAAATTATATTAGCATAAAATTAAATTATTGAAAATGAACAAAAAAAATCTAATGGACGTTGGGGGACATTTAAAGTGGGCTTTTCTTAATATCCATTCTCATCCTCATGAGGAATGGGCCGTTGGGCTTTTGGTGGCTTTTTTCCTGCTACCTATTTGCAACGCCAATGTTGTGCATTTAAATTCAATTTGAATTTGATTGTAAAAATTTTAAATTGAAGTGGCAATTTTTTTTTTCTTCAAGTTGGATTTAATGGAACCAAACTTTAGTTTGATTTTGATTCTGTATGAATTAAAATTTAATTAACTTATATAACGAACATAATTATTTTTTAGTAAAAATAACATGCATTAAGAAAATTATGTAATAAATAATATCTATGAATTTTAACATTTAGGGCATGTTTGGGGCAGCTTATAAGTGAGGTGATGTTTTTGAAAATGTTGTCTAACCATTTGATTCGTGCGCTTTTTAAAACGCTGCCTGCAGCGTTTGAGTTTTTTACACTAAATGCAGACCACGGGTCGACCCGCGAGCCGCATTGCAGGATAAACTGCTTATCCTGAAACGTACAAACTTCTCCAAACAGACCTTTAGAGTTAATTTTTCATAAGAAAAAATCTTATCCACAGGCATGAATCTCGATATATTTTGAGAAAAAAATATTTTGAATTCAAATTTAAAATCATTTGAGTATCGAACCGATTGAGTGTCTCGATAAGATAAACCCATGAAAATGAAGTTGAAAATGATCTAATTCGAGTCCAAATAACCTCAGATCAAACATTTGAAATTTTATTGAAGATTCTGGTACATCAATCGAAATGCTACATAGCATCTAAATTTTGTTTGCTTATAAGCAAATCAAGCGGCTCGACAAAAGGAATCCAATTAGCCCGAGATCTTCTAATTTCAAGGTCGTTAAGACACTTAAATGTTAATTAAATACCAATGACCAAGGGAAACAATATGAACCATTCGATAGAGTGTTTTGAGATATTAGTTAAATTTATAAGAACATCCATATCAAAAACTATAAATAAGCTCTTATTCTTTATTTGAAAGGGGGGAGGGTAAGAGAAGAGTGAGTTAACTACTAAAGCTTAACTCTTGAAGAAAGTCCCGTTAGCAGTTGTCGGTTACTCGCGATTACAACTAATCAATAGAGTAAGAAAAACTTTGAATTCAAATTCAAGATTACGATTTCAACAAATTTACAGTCAAACTAATCAAGTGTCTTAACAAGATGAACCCTTGCAAATAAAGTTGATAGTTATCTAACCCGAGTCCAAATAAACCTATATCAAACATTTGAAGTATTGTTGAAGATATTCGGGCTTCAATTGAAAGACAAAATAATTTCTAAATATATTTTGCTTTTGTTCAAATCAACTGGTTCAGCGAGAGAAATCAAATAAGCCCGATATCATCTAATTTTAATGTCATTAAAACACTTAAATGTTAACTAATCATCTATGATCAAAAGAAACAATACAGATCGTTTGATGAAGTATTTTAAAGTATTGGCTAAATTTATCAAAACAACTCCCAAAAACTATAAATAAGCCCCCATTCTTTAATTATTTGAAAGGGGGGAGGAAATGAGAAGAGTGAGCTGACAATTAAAACTTAACTTCTAAAGCCCCGTTAGTTATTGTCGGTCACCCAAAATCACAACTAATCACCAAAGTTCACCGCCAAACACAAAAGTTTATCGTGAATATGACCAACAATTGTTGCAGCCAACCAAACCTATTGTAGCCAGCAACTATAAATTATGCTGCAAACTATATATGTTATAGCAGCTAATTCCAACTTCGTAGCTAACTACGATTATATCCACCAACTACGAGCCAACTACTACTACTTTATACACAAACTACACTTCTTGTAGTCTAGCTAAATATAACTCTTATAAAGTTGTAATCACAAATGCCAAAAAATAATAATAAAAAAAATATTTAAAATGTTGTTATTGGAGCTTCCCGCCAACTCTTTTAAAACTTTTTAGCGGGAATAGTTCGCTACATTGCGCCTCCTCCGCATGCGACGAAGTAGCGAAAGCTAAAATAAAATAGAAACAATGCCCATAATGCCAGAGAACCCGGTTCACCTTCCGGCCGAGAAATTGAGCCTCGGCTGCCCGGTTCTGGACCGCTTTCTCGGCGGCGGCATCCCCTTCGGCTTCGTCACAGAGCTCGCCGGCGAAGCTTCCTCCGGCAAAACTCAGCTCTGTCTTCAGATCGTCCTATCCGCCGCTTCCCCCAGCTCTTCCGGCGGCATACCTTCCGCTTCTCTCTTCATCTCCACGGAACCCCCGTTTCCTCTCCGTCGCCTCCTCTCTCTCTCCTCCGACACCGCTCCCCTCGACCACATCTTCGTTCGCTCGGCCTTCTCTTCCAAGGAGCTATTTGGTCTTCTCAATCATGTCGATAAGCTGCTCTCCCTCGTCCGCCTCTCTTCCGGTCGACGTGTAAGAATTCTCATCCTCGACTCCGCTGCCGCCCTCTTCCATACCGATGCAGAAGATGCTGTTCATCGCTCTCCCTTGCTATTTACCGTCGCCGCTAAGCTCAAGGAGCAGGCGAGAAGGTTTAATCTTGCCGTCATCGTTACCAATCACGTCGTCGATGTCGTCGGCAGTGATCTACGGGTAGGCAATTACCTGAGTCTATCTTCTTCAGGGAGGAAGGTTTGTCCGGCGATGGGACTCGCTTGGTCCAATTGTGTCAATATGCGGCTATTCCTCTCGAGATCTGCGGAGGATGGAAATGGGGATATCCAAGGGTGCGCGAAGGTGCAGCGGAAATTGCAGGTGGTATTCGCTCCGCATTTGCCGGAAGGTTCTTGCGAGTTTGTGATTAGAAGAGAAGGTGTCTTTGGGGTGGGTACTCAGGCCTCGATTCCTACTTCACTGCAATGATCTCTTTCCTTTTTATTTTTCTTTCGCAAACTCCAACCTTTTTGTCGGTTTTGTTTTTGCCTTTTTATATAGACAATGAGGAACGTTTGGGTGCTTGATTATATAAATTCTCTTGACTAAATCCATACCATGACTTATGATTTGCTCTAAATTTTCTAATGGATTAATATCAAAGAGGTTGTTTTGATATTGCTTGTGTTGAATTTTTTATGCATGATTAGTTTAGCATATTCCAATCTGTTTCTATAAGAATATATCAGCTTGCAACTCTGCAACTTAGGAGCTGTTTGTTTACAGTTAGGATTTGAGTTTCATTCCTAAAGAAAGGTGTAAGCAACTCAGCAGCATCAGTAACAGTTGGATGTGGAAATAGACTAAAATGTAACAGATATACTTCCCAAAAACTCTTTTCCCCATTGGCATGAAGCTTCATTACTGCTTTTTGTGTGTATTTATGCTTTGCTTTGAGCCGAGGCTCTGAAATTGATCAGTATGTGATCACAGTGACGAATGACTAGATTTACTAGAGTTCATGATTTGTGATTTCTTTGTGTGGAGAGATAATGCATTAGTTGTAATCATCTAATTTGTTTCATTGCTTTTCAAACCATTCGTTAACTATTTGGTATGCATTTAGTTGGCCTAGATTGATTTATGGTAACATTATAGCCCATAGGAGCATTACATTACACCATGCTAAATATCTTGCGGAGCACTTGCTTACCGCCTCTTTTTGCCTACTCAAAATAGCGATCATGGCATGTTAGAATTCTATATGTTTATGTCCAATTCTTTTTCCATTGGTAATTGTCAAGCATGCGACATTCAAAATTACATGCTCAAGCAGTGCAACACTTTTAGAGTGATTTCTTTCGAACCCACCACTAGATTTTGCTCATCAACAGCTAGCTCTCAGGATCTTGCCCACTTATCTCATGGCAACCACGCCCATTACGTTGTCAACAACACTTTGATCATTATCACTTAGCTAGTAGACTATAGTGCCTCTCCCCACATCACTATATACTTGAGCGATCTCTGACCTCATACTTTATATGGTGGCCTTAATCACTTTATAATTGGAGAAAGCATGAGTTTACTCATAACCTAATTGGTATCATTTGTTTAACCTTCAAATTCTTGTGTTTTTCTACCTTAAATAATGTCCTTCATCCATCTAGCATCAAACAAAACCTTTATTTCATATATCAATTATGTCATTCTATTATGTATCTATCGTGTTCCTACCCATTGCTTTTCACACGAAGTATCTGCTCATAAGGGCACTACTTTTGATGGGGCAATCCTGTGCATGACTAGTCTGTTTGCATACACGTCACCTCCACTTTTGGCCTTTATTAGTGTCAAGATCGCTGCATTTAACTGACTATGAATTAGGCCATTCATCAATTTTAATTCTCAGATATATTTTTTTTCCCAATATAAAGTAGGCTTATCATACCGATTATTATTGACTTATTATTTTTAGATGTGTGAACCTCACCTTTATCATTCTACAATGACTTCAAGTATATTCTCTCTCTCTCTCTCTCTCTCTCTTATCACTGTACCAAGTACTTCTTGTACTATTCACTTAAGCAAAAATGTCATGTAAATAGTGTCTTGATCAACTTTAATGTCTTAGTGGAAAAATGCTTTGATTGCAAAATCATCATGCTATTTTTCAACAATGACGGCAATTATCAAGCTCTCAATACATTATTGGATACTTTGGAAGACATGATTGGCTAATTCTTGAAATTAGTTTCTCACCTGTTTTATGCATCCATTTCAGCTACCCATTTGATTTATGTTTTCTCCATGGTAGTTTACCTTAAAACTTTCTACTAATCCCCAAACCTTACCCTCCTCTCCATATTAATAACACTTTAGTTTTTCCACAACAATTCTAAAACTATAGCGTTCAACTCTTTTTACCGCACATGGATTTGGTCATACACTATAAATAAACTTGAATCTTGCTTCAAACCTCACATCTTCCTTGGCTACTTTCTCACTAAAAAAATCCATCTCTACCTCAAAAACCATCACATCCAAACTTTGTCTCCAACCACGTAAACTTGTCTTTAAAAAAAAAAAAATTTTCCCTTGCCTTTCCCCATCTCATGTCAATTCTAAAGAAATTCTATGTGTGTCACACCTTCCTTATTCTTCTTCAAAGCTCTCTTCATATGCCCCATCCAAAAATGCCTGCACACGTAACACCATTTTATATAACCTCCTTACCAAACAAAACACACGATAACTCCTTCCCTCGCAACAAACTTGAGACCCTCTTCCACAACACCATCACCAAACCCCCTCCCACCCAACAATACTGACTTAGTGCAAACACAAGCTCAAAACATCATTAACAAATCCGTCCAAAAACACACTTTCACAACCAAACTGAACAAATTGCTTTACCTTGAACCCACCACCTTATCCCGAGCACATAAAGATCACAATTGGTATTGGGTTACATCAGATGGATACGATGCTTTTGATCTGAATGAAACATTAGAACTTGTTCTATTCACCTTTACTCAAAATCTAGTTAGCTGCAAGTGGATTTTTGGGATCAAATATAACTTTAATGGCTATATTGAGAGATATAAAATTTAATTTGGTGCTAAGGGCTTTCGCCAATGGTTGGGAGCTGAATTTTATGATTAATTTAGTTCAATTGTCAAGTCTATTATTGTGTTGGTTCTTAGGAAAGCTGCCAGCTGACAATGGTTTCTTCATCAACTGATGTCAACAATGCAATTCTTCATTGCCATTTTCTGTGGACATTTTATGGTCCAACCTCTAGGCTTCTTCGCAGAATAATTCTATATTCATGTGAAAACTTCGCAAAACTGTCTAGGAAATCCAGGAACATTTATGTGGAACGGCAATCTGATAACAACATCTAGACGTGAAGACTTTTACGCTCACTAACACCATTTTGCTTTGAGTATGGGCAGCAAGTTTGATGAGTAATATCATTAATAGAGTAGAAGGTGCGAAAATGGGATTGTGTGGATTCTAAAGTATCGGTATGTAATGCTTTAATGGAAGATGCTTTAATGAGTAAGAATTTCATGCAGATCTCAAATATTTGAGTGATAAAACTAAAAGGGATTGGAATAACAACTAGCAGTTGAGGATAGACATGACATATGGTAGTGTTTTCTCAGCTTATTTTGTAATAATTGAATTTGAGTATATACGAGGAATCATAAGCAAAATACTAAAGTTTATTGGTGTAAAAAATATCTGAACTAATATCAATTGTCATCTCGCAAACTGCACTAATTACAACACATTCATCAATCCCTTTCTTCATATGGATTTTGAAAGATATAATGAGAAGGTTTTTAAGTTACAAAACAATTATGAATATAGTAAATTAGGGAATAGATAATAAATTTATAACAAACTGTAAATATACAATAAATCGAAAATATGGAGAAAAAGCAAGGGGGAGGTAAACCTATCTATCATATGAAGAGGAATGGATGTCATATTAAGAGGATGAAAGTTTACGGTTACATGTCATATGTGAAGAGACATTTGAATCTATAATCTTGTACTTAAACAAATAACTAATGTAGATCCTGGAAATAAAACAATATAAGAAGCAAATGCTAAGTTCTTAACAATTTGAATTAAGTGTTATTACTTCTTGAGTAAGCATTGCATGGCCTATAGAAGTGGTAGTAGTATAGGAACTATCAATGAAACTAAATATTTTAGAGGTATGTTGGGTAGTGGTGGTGGTGGGTTAATCACATTTGGTTCATCATTGCTCTTCAGGGTCTGTGTATCCACAGTGAGAGTAAGGAGAAAAAGGCTTATCCTTGTATTAATTAGGACAACATTCATATCTATGACTATATCATTTGGTTATATAAGTTCAAACACTTAAAGCTTATTTTATATTACTCCATTTCAATACTTTCTCTATTTTCTTTAATAAGATCATTTTTCATTGTACCCATTAGTTTTACAACTATTCACATCAGTACTCACTTCTAGAACACACTCATTTTAGTTAATATGGCCTTTTTAATGTTCTGTATTCATTATATTCTCCTATTGGATACTATTATTAGCAGACGTCTACAGCAAACTAATTTCACTCTTCCCTTCATCGCCTGCCTAATAAATTATTAGGGAAATTTACAAACATACCATCCAAATTTTAGGTGTTTACATATCTTACACCTAGTTTTTGTTTTTCTATTTATATTTCACAAATTATTTATGTCTGTATACACCTAACCCGTCAACATAAATCTCAAAGCCATCGAACGGTCTAGGATAGCGACCGGACAATCAGAGCATCGGAATGGAGGAACATGATCCAAGCCGACCATTAGCAACCAATCGCTCAATCGGAGTCAACCAACATGCGATGTCGAAGGACTCCATCGGCGGATCATGCTTGTAGCCCCGACCTTCCAAACTCTTTACAAGGGCGGTTGATCGCAACTAGTCGACCAACCGACTTTTACTTTAGCTGGCATGACCGTCATTCGATCAATCGTCTTAACTGGCCTAAACCAAACTAGTCGGTCGATTGATTACCACCGTGTTCAAATTCCAATTATAAAACAAATTTGGTAATAAATCAGCATGAATAATTAGCATATACATCGTATTAAAGGCGGTTTCTATAACCGTTCCCTTCTTTATGTAATTATACAAATACAACTCTATATATAAGGGGCAAAAAGACGAATAAAAGGAACTCTCTCTGTTTCTTTGCATGGACATCCTCAATTACTCTCTTATCCTCCTCCAGGCTCTAACTCTCGAGGTGTGTTTTCACAAAGAACAATTTAAGATTGAACACACTGAAAGGTGATGCGGTGAGCGTGGACATTCCCTAGACGAGAAACGAAGCCAACTATGAAGGAGAAACCACTCAGAGAGACGCCGCATCCATGGAGTTCAATAGAGAAACGATTCGTCGAGACATACAAGAAGATGTCTGAACGCTACGAGCACAAATTATGGACCGATTTGAGGCCCTCCAAGAGGCATTGACTTAGAGAAATGTCCAGCCGACACCCTTGGAGGGGGTCTCGGGGAACTCACCCCCAGAGAGAGCATTGATAATCCAACATCACCCAACGGTCAGATCGACCGGCTGAAGGGCAAGCAGACTCCTTGCACGTTGACAATGCGGGGTCTACACCGATGGTCAGGCACCAGGAAGATCGAGGGGGAGCGTTGGCCACACCAATAATTGACAATGTCTTCTGTCAGAAAAATCCGGGAGACTATCCCCCCGATGATGCTAAGGATTCCTCACTTCGATTCCTATGAAGGGAAAAGTGACTCGTTTGGTCATCTAGCTTCTTTCGAATCGTCTATCAGTTTGATGACGCCAAGAAGTGTCTGTTTTTTCTTACCACGTTGAAAGAAGCTGAACTTTGGTGGTTTAATAGCTTGCCAAATGGGATCATCCTGTCATTTGAATTCCGAAAGCTTTTCCTGTCACACTTCAACAACGCACAGACGCCGAGGAAGGATACAGAGTTCTGCTCTAGTTCAAGCAGGGAGAAAATGAAAGCCTACGTGCTTACATTACTCGGTTCCAAAGGGAAATGTTGGAGGTAAAGAATTTGGATCCACTTATCGCTCAAACCACCCTGAAGCGGGGGATGCACAACAACCGATTCAGATATGACCTGAACTTCTTTTCTAAGGTCCTAAAATTAGTCAACGATCACATCGTTACCGAGGAAGATCTTATGGATTCCTCGAACACCAAACTGGGGCATTCGATCGAAGGTCGCAAAAGAGAAAGGGTCAAGACGAATACAGAAGGCAAAGGGGCGATCGACCCCTCGTCAGTCGGTAGATCGGTAGACTGACAATCGTCGATCCCGAGAGGGTCGAGGGAATGATCAATGAGGCAAAGGTCAGCTACGCCATCCGGACAAACATTCAGCCCAATACTATGTGCGTCCACATGTATATCAAGAGAAGCAAGGATTGAAACCCCTGAATGTGTCGATGGCCGAAGTAGTCCAGGTCATTCAAAAGAATGATCAATACAAAAAAACCCCTCCGCTGAAGATTGCACCAACATTGTGCAATCAAAACAAGTATTGCGCCTACCATCCCGACCATGGGCACGACACGAAAGGGTGTCCATCATCTCCGGAACTTGGTGGAGGAAATCATCAGGGCGAAGAAGTTAAAAGAATTCGTCGTTATTGGAGCACACACACAACGGAAAGGCGAAGCCCCCGTAGAGGAACCCAAGAATGGACTCGTTCAAACAAGCAAAATCCACTTGGCTGGGATCATCCCGGCTATTTTCGGAGGATGGCAAAGGATTATCTCAATTGTCCGGCCTAAAGAGACACAGGTGGGGGGGGGCTTATGCTTCATCAACCCCTAACCCTTGTACTCACCCTCCAATCGTTTCACAGAAGCTGATCTTCCACTAAAAGGAAACTCGTACAACAAGGCGATCGTTTTTACGATACTCATAAACAATTACCAGGTGGGTAGTATCCTGGTCGACACTGGAAGCTCGATAAACATCTTGTTCAAAACCGTGTTTGAAAAGATGGAACTCAAGACCGATAGATTGGTGACACCGGCTGGTGCACTGTTCTGTTTCTCAGGAGAAAGAAAGGAAGCCTTATGGGTAATCGCTCTAACCATCTCGTGTGGAGAGCGAAACAAACAGTTTGTTGTGGCATATATATAATATAGAATAAAACGATCGACAACGAAGTGAAAAAATAGGACTAGAAAAATTCACACCAGAAAGCAGACACACAGATTTACGTGGTTTGACAATTTGCCTACGTCCACGGAGTTGCAGAAGATTTTAGTACTTGAAGAATTTACACCGTCGTCGATCGCCTCGACGATTACAAGAAAGACATTTTCTCTCTCTACCTGAGATGCACACCGAAAAAGAAGAAGAAGAAATGAGTCTGCTGCTATCTCACTGTAAGCCTCTTCACGTACAAGAGAAACCCAAAAATTTTCTTCTGCTGCAAGCCACCGAGGAAGGAGAAAATTTGGAAACTTAAGCCAGCCTTTTTAACTTTTCATTAACAGTGAGTAAGCATCCAAACCCAAAAGAAGCCTCCGCCTATATCCTATTTCTTCCTTTGCAAAAACTCCTTTTCCTTCTTATTTCGTCGCAAGCCATTAAGGAAGGAGAAAATCTGAATTAAAGCCTACTTCACAAAACATTTAATTCATCTGTTTTGCATTTAAGGATGGCGGGACCAGTTTTGCAATGAAGAGGCGTTGTGGCTTTTCAACAAAGTCGTAGACAGGAACATTAAATTTTTTTTTTTTTTTTTCAACCAGGCTCCACCTTTAACAAATCGTCCACTTGGAGACCGGTACACTAACAACATTATCTTCTTTCTCAAACTGATATCCTCCACTGGCGGTGTCACTCTTTTCTTCAAACGTGTTATCCTCCACCTCTGCAACTCAAGGCCCCCGTGTTCACACTAGATGACCAACTGAGGCTGCGCACAGCTTCAGTTTTTCAAGAGTAACACCCTTTGTCAACATGTCAACATGGCTCTCACTTCCACAAATTTTCTCAAGCAATAACTGTCTGTTATCCAACAATGACCGTATGAAGTGATACTTAATCTGAATGTGCTTGGTCATGAACTGAAATGTTGGATTCCTGGCAAGGAGTATAGCACTCTGACTATCACTGTAGAGAATGCTCTTCTGATTCTTCTTGCCCAATTCTTCCAAGAAGCCCTGCAGTCACATCATCACCTTTGCAGCACCTGACACTGCTATATACTCTGTTTCTGTAGTAGACAATGAAATTTTCTTCTGCAGATTATAGCACTATGATACTATAGTGCCACCAAAAGTATAAATATAACCCGTGGTACTTCAAGTATCAATATCTCCAGCTAGATCAACATCAATATAGCCCCGTACCTCTAAACTCTTTCCTGAGAAACACAAGCATACGACGCAAATCGTCACGCTTCTCTGCATCGTGCAAACCGTCGCGCCCAACTGCTGTCCTACTCGAATTCTTGCTCGCCTGTCACAAACTACCACACAAACCGCAATTTTATAAAATAAATGCAGTTTAGGGTTAGTTTGGGGCCGCTTTTTTCGAGCTGCATGGCCCCAATCCGCAATTTTTTTTTTTTGTCATTTGAATATCACATTGACGGCCTCTCATTGTGAATTTGACGGAAAGATGGGCTACGGGATTGACCCCGCGGCCCGCGTTGCCGATCAAATATTGCCCCTTCTGCCCCTCGCGTTCGCGAAGCCGGCCCCTGCTCTAGCGTCTCGCAAGGCTTAAGGAGACGAATCTAGCCTTATAGCGTCTCGTCTCACTTCCTTCCCGTCCGTTTCTCCCGATCGTCTCGCGTAACGTCAAGCCTCCTCGAAGCTTCAAGCCCTCTCGCGAAGCATCCTGCACACCTCTGCGCTCCTTCCACCGTCGCTTGAAGCATCAAGCCTCACCTTCTTTGGGGAAGACATGTGATTAGTGGAAAACTCATTGGGGGTAAAGCAAAAGTCTTTGGGGAAGACGATAAATGCTTAGTGGAATTATGGGTGTGTTAAACCTGCTTTAATTAAATTCAATATTTGCTGAAGCATGTGATTTAATAGATTTAAGAATATATCATCTCATAAATGCTCAGTTTTAATAATAACTATGTTAAATAGTTTTCACATTTTTTTCATCTCCACATTTCTTGAATATGGATTTTTAGGATTTCTCTAATTGCAACTTATGGCCAAGCATTATCTGACTCTTCATTTACTTGCTATACTTTGAGCACTTAATTTGATTTCTTAAATTACTCTAATTCTCATCAAACTTTGTGCATTGTCCTGATAAAATTGGAAGGCTTATTGAACTTTGATGTGCCCAAGATGATAAAAAGAACGCCCATTTAAAGAAGTCAGATAAGGCGGAATAAAATCTACGACTCTTTAAGGCCCTGTTTGGTTTAGATTATTTGGTGCGGCGTGACACTTCGCAGCGCATTTGCGTCGCCACGGTACCTGCTTCGTTCCGAATTCGCGGCACCACAGCGCGAAGTTCCCTCACAGCGGGCCTCGGGATAAACCCCGCGGCCTCAGATTTTGCTCCGCTATCGCGACCTTTTTCCTATTGTTGCCCTTGCCCTTCGCACGAACTCGAGCGGCTCTCCCCTTACTCTCTAGAAGTTCTCGCGAGCCTCCTGCGCCTCCTCTTTCTCAACCGATCTCGTTACTTCGAAGGTAACCGTAATGTCCCTCTTCTTCCTGGCTTGTATTAATGAATCTCTCTTCTGCCACTTCTTCCTCTCCTCCGAATCGGGATAAATCTTTACAATGGGGTCTCTCTTCTCCCCTGCACGATGTCTTCTCCCCTGCAACATACATCTCTTCTCTCCTGCATATCTCTTTTCTCCCATTCGGATCTGTGAAATCTACTCATTCGGTTTACTTCAATGTGGGTAATGTGCTTGGTTTTTGGTTTAGGAGCTGTTTGAGAAACGAGTTCATATCATTCTGCCACTTCTTCATCTATGGCCGTTTTATTTCTGTTTCTATAGGAGTTCAGGAGTTCTATTGTTTTGCTTTATGTGTTTATTTACATATGCATATGAATTATTACAGAAATGCATATGGATTACTTACATTAGGAAATGAAAAATGGATTTTAAATATACATATGTACAAATAAATAAAACTTCAAAATATCCATCATAAATATATGTAAACACATCTTTTCATACTTTTAAAATATATAGATATATAAAAATCAATTAATTTTGTTTGAATAAATAAAACATAATTTTTTTCAATTTTTATGTATTCATTAAACTTACAGACATAAAATTCGAAACAGCTTTTAACAAACGAGAGCGATCTGGTCATTTTTAATAAAAATGCTTGCATAATTGTTTTACTGCATACTGCAACTAAACGAATATCCAGATTTCCCATAATTGTTTCCTGCAATGTTATTCACAGAGCAATGAATATTACAGATTCTAGTGAAAAATGCAATGAATCAAACAGACCCTAAGGCAAATTTTCTGCTCATGAAGTATCAAATACGTGGCTGACACAGTTCTGTTTTAAATAACTTTATTAAACAGCGGCATAATTGACATTTTTTCGAAACTGATTCTTGCGCATTATTTCCGCACTAATCGCAATAACGAACAGTCACTACTGCAGCGAGCTTACTGAGGCGATGCGGATGTAGCTGAAAAACTGAGAAGGACGTCTTCGCCAAACATTGGTGCGTTTGGGGCGGCAGGGGAGCTGCGGCGCGGCAATGTGCAGCTAGTTTCCCAATTTGGGGCGCTTCCTGCGGTTTGGTGCGAACGTGGAAAGCCAACCATCACCTGCGACCCAGCTTCGTCGATGCGCTTTTTACCCCCCTCGCCTTTCATTGCAATACAGTCGCGATTGGAGGTAGCTGAGAACGCAACGACAGGGTCGCAATACAGTCGCGATTGGAGGTAGCTAAGAGCGCAACGAAGGGATCGCGGTTTGCAGAGACCCAAAACTCCCGTTCTTCTCCTCCTTAAGCTTCTCTCTTATCTGAAACCGTCGAGGAAGTTAATGTCCTTTTCGCGCGGAGCGTCCTTCCCGAATTCACCCAAGTCCACCAATTCACGGGTTTTGAAGGCCGAAACCTGGTTTTGTTGACGTCACAGTGCTTCTTCGTCTCTCTTTGTCGCCTGAGGTTGGCCGAAGATAGCCAAGCAGGTATGAGAAATGTTTGAAACCTTACAGCTCCGGTATCTTCTCTTGTTGCGTTAAGCTGCAACCAACTTGCAGTGCTTTCCCAATACTCCGATCTTTGTTGTTGTCGGTTGTTGCATTACTTGATTAATTAAAGATTAGGCTGTTTGCAAATCAAACTTGTCGAATTATGATTTACTGGTTGGCTTGTTTTAGAAATTTAGAATCAAGAAAATTTCTCCGGCTATTTTTACGTGATTTGATCTCTTCCTGTTTTTTTTTTTTTTTTTTTTTTTTTTTGGTACCAATTTGCTTGGAATTTGTAAATCAAATTTCATATACTTTTGAATATGCTAATGATTTTAGAGGATGATCGGATTATATGTGTTGATAATTTCATCATTGCTTGAATTTTATTTATATAGAATTACATCACTTTTTGTTTCAACTTGTTGGAAACATCATCGAGACTGTTAAAGATTTTGAATAAATAGGCTGCTTGCTTTGTTCCTTTGATTTCATTCCAATAAATAATAGTTCATACAATCTAGTTTAGGTATCCTAATAATGCATAATAATTTATAATAATACATATTACAAATTTAACCATTGAGCTATAAGGAAAGAATATGTAAAATAAATATACAGAATTCAATATAACAATTTAAATAAGAAAACTCTTAATTTTGCTTGATTTCATTAATCTTTTTTAATAGAGACCATGGTTTGTAGTTTTGTGTTGCTTTTTATGGTATTTAATATGGTTAGGTCGCTTCCAAATATGTGATTGTCACAGTTCTGGTTTAAACAACTTCACTAATTTGGGACAAAATTGTTATATTTCCAGAAACAGCTGCTCCATAGCTATTTTCACACAGCTTCCTCGAACAGTCAGCCAGTTTCATCACAACAACTTTCTGGGCCAACACAACTGCAGCCGAAGAACTAAGAAGCAGCAGCTGCCCCAAACATAACCTAAATGATGTTAAATGTGCTTCCCATCTACATGCTGGAGTGTTGGGGGTTTTAGTTGGATCCCGACGACAAAAGTCACATGGTCTGCAGTAGGATTGCACATGGCCCTATTGGAGTCATAAGTTTCCCTCATCCAAGGTCTAGGGGTGTAAACGAGACGAACACGAGCGAGCCAGGCTTAGCTTGTGTTCGGCTCGTTTATATTTTGAGCTCAAAAAGTGTGTTTGTGTTCGGCTGGTTTGCTTAGAGAGCAGAACACGAGTCATTCACGAATAAAGAGTTGTATTGACAACCTTAATCACGTACCCATAAGATGTTAAGGATTGGGGCAAGATTTACAAATTATATTTTATATTAAAACATCATTTGAATCTCATTTAATAATTTTTATTATATTTTCTTAATTAATACTTTTAATTGATTATAAATCATTGTAGTCTTGTAATCAATTAAATTTTTTAAAAATACTACTCATCAGAGAATATATATATATATATATATATATATATATATATATATATATATATATATATATAAAATTAATTAATGAGTAATATTTCAAGCCAAAACGAGCCGAACACGAACGAACAAATCTTTGTTCGTGTTCGGCTCGTTAACTTAGCGAACAAACCGAACACCAGCTGCTCGCGAACAATGAGCCGTTTTGACAGCCCTACCAAGGTCTTGTAAAGGTGATATCCCGCCTAGGAGTTAATATTTCTATAATCACAAAGGTTTAGTGGAGATCAATGTAACAACAAAAAAATCTTAATCCCACAAGCAGGGCCAGTTACATGAATCCTTTTTCTCCATTGCGTACTATTTAGTGTCATATTTTCATTTAATTCTAATAAATAAAGATCAATTTTTATACAATAAGCCCAAGTCTTCCTAGGTCTGCCTCTGCTTTTTTTAACATAAGTCGAATAAAACATCTACTCTCCTAATCAGATCCTCAGATGTTTGACATTTACCGTGACCAAACCATCTAAGACGACTCTCTAATTTTGTCCGTCACTAGAGCTACACCAAACCCTATCACGGATATATTCAATGGAGATCAATGGAGCAAAAAAATTTAGATCATAAAAGATTGAGTTGGTTGCAACATGACGGTGACCAGAGTTAGTGTTCCACAAACAAAGTAATAGTAAGATTTATATTCTTCGATATAGATTTCCTATTGCAAAACAATTATTCGATGCAGAAAGTCCATTAAGTGTCACTAATGCTAAAACGAGAGTGATAGGATGGAGGAAAATATATGTTGAAGTCATTGGGTGTTCTCAGTAGCTTTATCGCACTACTTAAACATATGCATAATCCCCCTGAGAAAGAGAATCGTTACTAGGAAGGGTAGGAACATAATCATAAAGGTTAATAGACGTCCACTAAGGCCTCTGCCACAATCAATATATGGTGTCCTTAAAGACCATGCATTAACAGCTACCAAAATGGCAGAATGACCATTCATGATTCCAATTAAAGAATGATAATGAAAATTTAAGGATAATAAAGGGATGCTTAAGAACCTTTTAAGAAATGGTATCAACTCATTAGAATAACCATGAATCCAAAGAGAGGACGATAATACTGTCAAAGCTTCCTGGAGATTGTGGTTTTTCAGGCATAAGCCATGTCTAATCCATAATTGAATAAATAAACAACATTATGTGAGACTGTATCGACGAAATAAAAGCCATCTCTCACAGGAAAAGACTTGGAATTCTCTCCCTCAAAAGATCAGTGCAAGTATCCGTTACATCAATGCCCAACGGAAGGGCAATTTGATTTTTATACGTCTAAGAGTAATTTAGTCTTTTATTATTATTATTGTCGGGTATAAATAGACTTATTATGTTTTGACTTAGGTGGAGGCATGAGACTATTAGTTGTGAGTCTTAGATTTTGTTTTTGAAAGAGACTTCCTTCCTCTTGAATTATAAAAATTGGGAGGAATTGCCTACCTCTATGTTGTTTTGGATTATTAAATAAAATATTTTCTTCTCCCTGATTTTTATGAAAAAACGTGCCCATTTTGAGGTCGGATTATATCAAATTGCTAACAGAGCATTTGATTCCATAATGAGATTGCAACTTATACAGCACCGAATCCTCGTGATGAAGATTGCAGCATATAGAAAAAAATTCTTTTGGGAGACAACAGAGACCTGCAAAGGGTTGCAGTGTTCAGAGTTTCGCTGCGAGCCACATACAGGAATTGTCGATCGCAGATTTTTAGAGTTTCGCGCGTTGTCCAGAGATCGGTGTCGAATCTGATCGCAGAGGCCATAGTCCCTTGCAGCATGCAGAATTTACGGGTCAATTCCAATCGCCAGGAACCTTTTTTGAAGTATAATGGCACGTCGTACAAAGACGCTCTGCTCTCGATTATGAAGATCACGACATATAGAGAAACCAAACTCGCAACTTTCTGTTGTTCCCGCTCCATAACTCCCATATTTCTCCTATTCCCACTCTGCGGTCGCGAAGCAGTCACGATTAGAGCTAGTTGGGAAGACAAGACCGTAGCTACAATGGGACTGAAGTGATCCGGGATCACTAAGTTGCGGAACAGTAATTCAATCTGACTTATCTGGAAGAAAACAACGGGACTTCAGGCTATAGGACACCATACGGTAATTACAACTTGCTCAAATTTAAATCTTGATTTTCATTTGAAGGATTCATTTTAAAGGTTTGAAATTTCTTTTGATTGAACTAGGTATAGGACACTCAGGACGAATTACATTGCTTAATAACAATCAAATTAAAAGTTTTTCAATTTTTATGTTTTGTTGTGATCTAGTGTTAACAGCAAAAATTCCATGATTCACATAACATGTTATTATTTTCAAGACATCCAAATACCATCTTGTTTAAAAGTAAATAAGATGTATAAAATATTCTTGCAGTCATCCACTGGAAGTTTTGTTCCTTCAATAAGAAACAATCACAATTGTTTTCATAATAGATAATAAAATATTGTACATAAACTGATTATAACAACAAATCCTTCAGAGATGACCAAGAAAGTAGAGAATTTAGAGAAGAAGTTGGAGGAAGACATGAGTCAAATCAAATATGGGATGGAGGAAAGGTTCTCCAACATAAAAGAAAGGTTTCCGTCCATGGAAAATCGATTTGATGGACGATTCGAGAGCTTGGGGGAGATGTTGACCAAACTTATTGAGATGCAACTTTAAGAACATGTTGACAATTCAATTTGCAAACATAATCAAGGGATGACCAGAGAAGCCTTGGCTAAATCGAAAGGGAAAGAAATTGAACAAGAGGAACGCGATGAGGAAGCATCCTGCCTAGTGGTGTGAACGACTCGAGTCGAGTCAAACTCAAGCCACTATCAAATTGAGATTGAGCTTGATTAATTTTATGGAACTCAAGCTCCAGCCTAAGTCTACGAGTTAGAGCTAGCCGGCTTATTTATTATAAAAGAGAGAAAAAATATTTATTTTAAGGTAGTGTTACAATAAAATGACATAGAATGAACAACTAGGAGATAAATAAGAAAAATCACTTAATATAAAATATAAAATATTACTTTTAAAAATATTTTTAATACGTTTAAAGATAAAATCTTCAAATTTAATATATTTTGAATATATTTTATACATATATTTCTTTAAAGGAGCCAGCTCACAAGCTAATGAGTCTGAGTCGGGGCTAGCTTAAGCTTGGCATGCTAGCTCATCAAGTTTAGTTCACAAGCCGCTTATCGAGCCGAGATCAAGCTAGCTCACGAGTTGGCTTGACTCACACCCCTAATCGCACCTCAATAACGCTCACCCAGGGCTCCGACTCGGAGTGGATTAGAGATTTTCGATGGAGCTGGTAGGGCTGAAATATGGAGAAGAGGTTATGCAAGGGGTATGGAGGTGTGCGGAGAAGGAATAAGAGAACAAGGATGGGATATGACTATGATCACAGATGGGAATTTTACCCTCGATGCATGGGGAAATAGCAGAGGGAGAGAATGTTGGCGTGGAGATGATACGGTTAGGAAGTTGAAGATGGATGTGGGTGGGTGTACCAGATTGAGCGATATTTCATGGTGAATATGCTAAATGGGGAGGTCAAGCTCATGGTAGCAAGTTTATGTTTGGAGGGGAAAGCACTAGTATGATTTCAGTTGAGGGAGGTTGGATATCCGATACGTTCATGGAAAGAATTTAAGAATTGTTTGTTGGAATGTTTCCAAGCCACTCAAGAATGATACCTACACAAGCAATTCTATATCTTGAATCAAGAGGAGACTCATGGAATATAGGAAGAGATTTGAGCTATTGTTAGGACGGCTAAGTGTAATTTTTGAAACAAGATCAGAGGGGAATTTCATGAAGGGTCTAAAACCTGACATGAGCAGCACTTTGACTATTGAGACTGCGGGGATTAAGGGAGACGATATAGCTAGCCTGGATGGTAGAGGACAAAAACCAGAATAAGAAGGCAAATAAAAGTGGCACATATGGAACATCATAACAAATTGCTATAACCACAACAATACCAAAAGTTCAACTAATGAAAGTCCAGAGGGAGGTTGCTCGGGACAAATAATAAGCTATGATTGCACTCAAGTGTCTTGCAGAGACAGAGATTCAAGAGAAGCGAGCTAGGGGTTATGTTTTCGATGTAATGAGAAGTTTACTTTAGGACACCGTTGCAAGGATAAAAAATTACAAGTTCTCATAGAGCGTGAAGAGGAGGCAGATGATGAAGAACTAGAGAAAGTTGTGGTAGAAGAGGAACACTCAATTTTTTGCTTGAGAACAAGGTGTAGTTTTTTAGGCAGTGGGTGTATTGTTACGTTGGTGCCTAACATAAGGGTAATTTAGTCTTTTATATTATTATTGTTGGCTATAAATAATTATTGGGTTTAAGGTTTGGTGGAGGCATGAGATTGTTTGTTCTGAGTTATGGGTTTAAGGTTAGGTGGAGGCATGAGATTGTTTAAGGTTTAGGATTTGGGAGAGGCTGCCTACACCTCAAATTATAGAAGTTGGGAGCGATCGTCTACCTCTCGAGTTATAGGTGGTTATCCTTTAATTATGTTGTTTTGAATTATTAAGAAAAATATTTGCTTTGCCCTAACGTGCCGATTTTGACTTTGAATCTTATCAGTATCTTAGTTCATCTAACACTACCTCTGAAGTAAAAAAACAGTGCTTATACATAGAACCAGACCTATCTTGCTAAAGAACAAAGTATTTTCTGAGAGAAAATTTGTGCTAACCCAAAACATGCCTTTTCAGGTCTCCTAAGATAGTTTCAACAAATAATTAAATTCTAAAAGTTAATCGAAACAAAAGTGCAAAATAAAAACATACCCAATCATTATCACCCTGTGTCAGAAATCATCACGTTGATTTCACTTAATCTGGCTATACTAATGGAACTCTCCAATGAATCCTTGCTCGAGTACAGTTGACAGCCACCTGTGTTGTTTATGCATATAGTTGGTGCAGAATTCTATAGAACAATGAAAATGAATTATTCATATTGAAACAAAATCATTGAAAACTTAAACTTTAGGATGAAATATTAACTAAAACAGTGGGATAAACTAGCACAGTGCTGATCATTATTTATCTTTAGCTAATAACTGCATTAATGCTTTTCATAGTTGACAAATGCCTCACGCAGATTAGTCCAGCTGAATCAAAGATTTATAGTAAGTTTTCCACCACTATCTACATTTTTTAGAACATAACAAACACATAGTTTTTCTATTTAAATTAACGAAGAGCATTGCAGAAAGAAAAAGAAAATTAAATTTGAATAAGCCTAAATGTCTATCCCAATGTCTCTTTGGTCGTCGAAAGCAGTGATCAAGTTTGACAGTATTTTCTAAAGGTAACAATCACAAAATCTCTACGAGTAAATGTTTTTGAGACATCATTATGCTTCATGATAAATGGATATCTAAGAGATCCAATTAAAGCGATCAAGTAGATTTAATAAAAAGATAGAAATGGGTATGAAGAAAGTTTTTTAAATTTGAGCCTTGTGTAGGGAAATGCAAAATAGAATCCTCTATGACAGGGTTCTAGGGCTCCTAGAAAGTACTCGGAAGGCGGATTTAGCTGAGAGATGGTTGTGGAATATGAAGGGAATGATAATATGGATAGTCGACATTATTTGGAGGGAGATAAGCGAAATTCGGCGGCTTTCCCAGCTAAAACAGCGGTTCGAACAGCAAAATGGAGAGATACGGGAGGCAAGGAGGTTCCACCACCTATTATTGAGAAAATATAGACACAGCAGTTGCAAAAAGAAATAATACGATACTCTTAAAGCAGAAATTAAGATATAAAATCTTCAAATTACACAAAATCAATAAAAATAAGTCCCGTATTAGAAAATAATCAAATTATAAAAAAAATAAATAAGAAAAAACCAGGAAAGCAAGAGACAAAAGAAGAAAACTTGCTGAAAATAATAAATAGAAAGAAAAGAAATAAATCTCGCTATCTATTAGGCTGCGTTTGGTTCGGCTTTTTGGTGCTGCGGCGCGACAATGTGCCGCAGTTTTTACGCCGCGGGGTTAGATTCGGGAGAAATTTGCGGTGTATCACCGCGAAGTCGAGCGAAAGCGGGCCGCGGGATAAACCCCGCGGTCCCGAATTTCACTCGGCTTTTGACTGGCTTTTTACCTTTCGTTGCCCTCGCTCGTCCGCGCTCCCGAGCTCTGTGCTCCCGAACTCCTCCACCCTAGAACTTCTCGCGAGATCTGGACTAGTTCTCCACCGAGAAACGACCAAATCGAATGTAACTTACCTTCGATCTAACTGCTATCCTTCTCTCTCGAGGCTCCGTCTCCCTCTCTCTCTCTCTTACTCGTTCCTTCCTTCACCATCTTTCGTTAATTCTTCGATCTTGAAGAGTTCGAAGCATGAAGTTGGGAAAGATCCGGATCTATTGCAGTTTTATTTCTCTATTGTATGAAATGTGTTTGATATTTTCTCTATCAAGATCATGTAGGGAAGATCTATGGCAGTTTCTATTTTTGTTTCTATAGGAGTTTAGCAAGTTTTTATCCTGATCTATGGCAGTTTTTTTAGCATTTTTTATTTTTGATATTATTTCTATGAAGCACTTGTAGGGAAAGCTCATGTAGGAAGATCTATGGCAGTTTTTATTAATGCTATAGGGAAATGTTATCTCAAATAACTGGTGTTGGGATGTGGCTCATGATGTTGATTGGGAAAAAAAAATCTTAATTTTGTCACATTGTATTTGTTTCAAATGTTCCATGTTACCTTGTTCTGTTCTTAATAAATTGGCATGGATCCGGATAAAAACTGCTCTGTTGGGGAGTTTTGGTTATGCAATTCCACGGTTTATTTCTTGATGCTTGTTGCACTATTCGGTTGAATTTGTTAAGTGTATGTCTGCTCATGCTTGTAACCCTATTCGGTTTGAACTTGGGGAGTTTTGGTCATGCTTGTGAGCCCATAGCTATAGGTGCTAAAATCTTCTGACTGTAACCCTATTCGGTTATGACTATTTCTTTCCTTCTTTTACTGAAACTGCACGACAATTTTATTGGGGAGTTGGAACATATGAGTGAGCAACACAAATTATAAAAACAGTTTCTCAAAAATGTGTTGGATGCTATAGATATTTGCACTGCGGAAGTTTTTACAGTAGTATTGAAAGGCAATTTCAAATGACTGCAGTCGTTTATTGAAAAAACTTCAAATTTCAAATGCATGAAAATTTGAAGTTTTGAAAGACAATGGTAGTGGAAATTACAAGTTTTGAAAGGTTGTGGTTTTATTGAAAAAACTTCTACATTTCAAAGGCAATGGCTTTTACAGTTTTTTGTTGTTCTTTTTGGGATGCATGTATTTCTTTGGAAAGGCATGTATGCAAAGGCCTGTTTACAGTTGATTGTTAGAGTAGAATTGAAATGCTAATGCCACTGAAATTAATTCATTGCTTTGGAACAGTTATATATAACTTTTGTGCAAGGAATATTTGTCCCAAGCATCAATTGCATGGAGTTTTTAGTTTAGGAGTTGTTATGGAGTTAATATAGTTTGCTCGTTAGAAACCTTGCTTACTTTCTGTCAGGAAGGGCATATGAACAACAAACACATGCTATAGGAATTGTTATGTATATGGAGTTCTTGTCGTTGGAAATGTTATTTCATTATATTCTGTAACATTTGCTGTAATCGGTGTATAACCCAGGGTAAATTGGAAATACTATGTACATGTTATCTATTTCAACAATAAAGAAATATCATTTCTTTCCCGTGGATGTAGGTCAATTTGACCGAACCACGTAAATTGTTGTCTCCTTCTGTGCTTAACTGTATTATTTGGTTAAATTCAATTTATATCTCTCCATGCTAATATAAGTAAAGGTATTACTAATATTTCTCCTATTCATAGCATGTACGATAAGAACAAAGAAGTTGCTTACTCTCATATCATTGTGGGAGAATGATATAAAAATAATATTCTGCGATCTGTGCATAACTGAAGTCGAAAAGGGGAATAGGCCAAATTTTTTTTTCAGCAAAGAAGGTTGGCAAAGTATTGTTACGAAGTTTAGGGAGGTCCAGGCAGGGATTATGAGAGGCTCTAGCTAAAAAATAAGTGGGACCAACTGAAGAAAGAGTGGAAATTTTGGAATGATTTAAAAAAAAGATCGACTGGCTAGATATGTAAAGTGTTAATATGTTTATAAAATTATTAAAGTTTATATACTATAATTAATAATTATAAAATATAAAATGTGATTTAAAAGATGATTTTTTTTTAAAAGAATGTAGCGTAATATCTAATTTGATTGCAATAGTAATAATTATATATTTTGATACTTTTTAATAATATATTGTAATAATTTAAAACTTAAAAATTACAAAAAATATAATTATAACTCAAAACAAATCTATATTTTAAAGGATAACTAATCTAATGAAGTCATAATCATCATAAAATAAAATAAATTAACTAAGTAGCTCTTTATGCTCTCTTGATAAACTTTAAAATAAGTTAATTGTTTTACATTAGCGCTTTAAAGTGAGCCTCAACTTACAAACATAAATTTCAAACAGTTTTAACAGACAGGCGATCGATCATTTTTACAAAAACTGCTCACATACATGTTTTTCCACGAGCTATAACGAAACAGACAGAACTACTTCCCACAATGCTTCCATTACTTACTGCAGAGTAAGCGTAATTAGCTGCAAGTTGAACCAAACAGGCTCTTAATCTCAAATAGAAGAGGATTTTCCTTCGTCTCCGAAGAGCTTAAATGTATACTCCCCTTGGTGATATCCGAAGAGCAGGATACCTTTGTTCTGGGCCGGCTAATTTCCAACCATTGTCTCCTTGCACAAGTGATCAATAAATTCAAAAACTCAACGGCTTCCTCAAAACTAATGGCGCTAAAAGTCGATATGGAGTAAGCATATGATAGAATGAGTTGGGACTCACTTCGTTTAATTATACAAAGAATGGGATTTCATGACAAGTTTATCAATCGGGTGCTACAATGTGACTGCGGACCAAAGTTTGCTCTTCTCATTAACGGCCACCGCTCACCATGGATAGAGGTGGAGTGCGGATTTCGTCAAGGGTGCCCGTTATCCATGTACTTATTTATTCTCTGTTCCAAGCTTCTCTCTTTAGCTCTATCTCAATCGGTGCAGGAATTCAGGATCCAACTTAAAAGAGGAGGACTCCGATTATCTCATTCGCTATATGCGGACGTGTGCCCCTTTTCGGGGACGTCTTACTACCATTGCCAAAATATTATCCGGATCACCAATCTATGATCATGTTCAGAAAAGGCACTCCTAACTGGAAGCAGAGGAAACTTGCTAAGCTACTGCAGTTCCAAAAAGTGGATGAATTCCTTTACTTGGGCTTGGGCATCAAATTGAGCCAACGGAGACTTACCAAAACTGATTTCAGCAAGCTGCTCCCTATTGCTGTTGCCAAACTAAACGCTTGGGAAATTTGGTTTCTCTCGTTGGCTGGGCATATCACTCTTCTGAATTCGGCCTACCATCATTCTGCCAATACATTTACTCTCTCATACTGAGGTACCCCGCAGTGTTTTGTATGAGTTGGAAAAGAACGCACTATGTTTTTTCATAGGGGAAGGGTAATGGGAGATCTGGTATGCATTACGTTCCCTGGCATTACGTTCCATGGCACGAATAATGCAAACTGCAGTTATATGGATTCCACGCTGCGGCTGAATGGAAGGGGCCTCTCTGTGCCCGTCCTGCTTGAAACTTTCTTTCACAGCGAGGTACCCTTCTTCACAAAAGTTCTAGCTAGCAATTACGGAGAATATTTATGGAATTATCACAGTAAGACAGGGGACTCTATGGTTTGGAACATTTTGAGAGATGGGGCGAGGAGCTTAAATAAAATTATATGGTGGCGGTTCAAGAATGGTGAGGACATCATTGTCCTACTGCAAAAATGGATCTTGGATCGTCAACTCAACATATGGCCAACCTTTATCAATCCGAATATTGAGGAACATGCTTCTGTTGCGATTTTAATTGATAATCAGGAATGGAATACTAATAAACTGCAAGATTTCTTTGGAATGGAACTATGCGGAATTATAATTAATCAACCAATTGAGAAGAACCAGCCATATGGCACACTGGAACTATGTAAGAAGCTAACTGGAAGTACTATTTCGGCTAGTGCTTTCCAAGCTGACTACGGGCACCTAACTCTTACGCATGGTTGGCTTGCCAAGCTGAAATTGTAGCCCAGAGAGAAGGTTTTTTGGTGGAGAATGAGCATGGACGCAATCCCAACCACTGCTTGGTTGCTGCTCGAGGGTTAACCGAATTCAAAGCTGCTTGTGGGGTTGTAATGCAATGGAGAATAGAGAGCATATCACGACAAATTGTTTTTTTCTGGGTGTTGTTATGATAAACTCAAGAGATGGGGATTTAATATTCCGAAGCAACAAAGTTTTCACGATATCATCGCTCAGTTTATAAATATCAGGGTTGCTGATATTCCTTCGGCCCTTATCTTTTGCAATTCGTTTAAATGCCATGGGACCCCCACTAAAATTGCCTCAAATGTTCTGAAGACTCTGCCTGACTTCTGCTTCCCTCCTTCCGGGAGCAGTGAGGTGTCAATCACTCCATGCGACTGTCCCTCTACCGATCTTTCTTGCCTTTCTACCCTTTTCTTTTGTGTATAAGTCTCTTGAGAGTCTATAAATTGATGGTCTTGTGTGTGTGTGGGAGTCAGTAGTGTTTGTGTTTGTTCTCATATTACTATGTGGAGTTATTTTCCCTTGTGGGTTGTATCCGAAGAGGTGGTGGTGCTTCAGTTGTATCCTCTCCAAGCTGGTGATTGTACCATCTGTTTTTACCTTCCACAATCCTTCTCCTCCTCACTCCTCAACCGTCGAACTCTCCCTCCATCACCACGACACTCAGTCATTCCCTCTTTCTACAGACTATTATTGGTGTCCTGCCTCCCTAACTCCTTTCAGCTTCTCCCAACCACCACACTACCGCTGTCGACCACCTACAACCCTTCACTCTTGTTATCCATACAGTTCTGCACATTCCCTTCGTTACCACCTGCTTCTTGTGGTTGTCATCATACCTCCCAATCATCTATATCCTTTAGCCGACCTCCACCACCTATTGAGATATATTTAGAAGTGTTTCCTTGTATCAGTTTATGTTTTGTTTTGTTATTTTCATTCAAGTAATGTTGTAACCCTATTTTAATATTAATAAACTTTTGTTTTTATGTTTTACACTATTTTTCCTACTAGTTCAGGTATCACTCCCTTCATTGAAACCGTGTTAGGGCTTTTCTCTTTAGGCATAATCCTGTCACCATGAGATTCTCTTCCTCATTTAGCCCATTCACCATGAAATATCGCTCCACCAAATACATCCACTTACGTGTATTTCCCTATCAAAGATTGGCATCGTCAATTTCTTAACCCTAGCATCTCCATCCCAATTTCCGCTCCCTCTGGTGTTTCCCCCTATATATCTAGGGTAAAACTCCCTCATTTGATCATAGCAGTACCCCATTGCGGCTGCTCTCCTCCCTTCTTCATGCTCCTCCCAACCCCTTGCAAAACCCCGTCATGTTTAGATCCAAGCCCCTCCGAAAGAAATCTCTAATCCACCCTACCCCCTTCCCCCTCCAATCAAAGTCATATGGGGAGTTCTTGATGGTGGATACTTTCCTCCTTGTATTCATCACGATTGATCCCTTTCTCCTTTCGATACGACCATGGAATCTCCAGTCAAACTTTGCTTAGGGTTTGCAAATTGAGCCGCCAGTGGGGTCTTGGATTACATCTTAATAAGTTTCCTTATCATATCCTCCACGTTCTCAAAACAGTTGCCAATGGAGGAAAAAATTTCTTCCATCCTGAATTTAAGTCACCTTCTCCTTCTAATCTCTCTGCCAAAGCATCCACTTTCATTTTCTCTATCTCTCTAATATTTGAGTGAGTCTGGCTTTGGGTGGGCGTAATTTCGGCAACCCATGATCCCTTCTTTGGACTCTAATCTATCTCAGATCACTTCTATTTCGCGAGGCTAGGTCACAAAAGCGGCACTGTACACTGTGATCTTTCCCAGCTAGCTTGAATTGTGGTTGTTTCACAATATTAGGTTAAGGAGGCAGTCCCCTCGTTGACAGCTAGCTCCAGTTGCAATTCAACTACGAGTTGATTGGGTCACTGAAGTTTGAGGTCTCATAGTTTGCTTAATTGTATGCCACGATCCTTTCAAATCATAGGCCATGTGTGTCACGATCCCTTCACGCAGTGATCCCGATCGCTGGCCCAACTAGGTCCTTCGGTCTTCCCAAGCTATGTGTCATGATCTTTTCTTGGTTTCCGAGAAATCAGGAGCTCTTATACCAATTTGATACGAAACTCTGTAGAAATTAGGACAAAGATAATATATTTTATTCCACTCATATCAAATTGCAACAAAACAATACCAAATACCGAAATATAAGCGATTGCAATTCAAGAGGTGGGCGATCTATCAAAAATCCTACAATTCAAGAGATAAGGAAACTATCCCAAACCCCAACCCTAAGACTTAAACAGAATCTCATGCATCACCCCTAATCCTAAACATATTAGCCTTATTTATACTAAACAATGATAAATAACAAAACATTAAATTGCCCTTAGGTACACAAAAGACTAAATTTTGGGCACCGGCGTAACAGAACGATTGCAAGCAAACTCAACTATAAAATATATGCTAACATCCATCCTAGGAAACTCTGAACACAATCATTCTAAAATTATCCTGCTAGATTAAAAAAGACGCCCTTCTTTGACACAATCAAAACTGAGGTTGCATCTGGTGTAGTATTCTCACTAACCAAGTTTCTAATAATCAAGTGTGTAACATATTTTTCCAACTTCCCATATTTTGTTGGTCGCATGCCATAAATGAGTTGGTTTGGCAGAAAAAAAAAAACCTTAAATGAGGTCTATGACATGCTAAATCTCACTTGGTGGTAACCATTCATAAAGAAAATTGTCAATCAAGAAATCCGACAACTCTCTTAATAGGGTTGCCATTTTTTTGGTATTGGTTCTTTGGACTCCCTACATTTTAGGACAATCAATGTTAATCATGTTGGATTTTCTCTTATAAGCATACCTTGAATCACTAGCCTTTCGCCCTTTCCGATTGTAAGTTGATACTTCGCTTTGAGGTCTTCATTCTATTCTATGTCACTGCCTATTTCTTCAATAGCTCCCTACTCAATGAGCAAGATCATCCTCCCATTTGTGCAATCTAGTGCAATGTGCCCAAAATCATGACACTTGAAACACTTTTTGATCGGGGCAGATTTGAAAGTGTTGGTGGACTCCGCCTTTTCTCTACTTTGGATTGGTTTCTACTTAGGTGGGGTTGCCTTAGCTACTTCAATGATTGTACTCTTGTTGTTTGGTTTTGGGGTTAAACTCTATCAATAAAGGGTGGGAATCACCTTATGTTGTTGTTTCTTCACCTTCAAAGGTAGGGTCTGTACATCAATCATGGACCGATATGGTTATAGTCGCACCACATTACTAATAGTTGACTTCAATTCTCAAGATATCTAGTCACTTTAGGCTCCTTTAGTTTCACCAACTCATATTTCAGCATGAGTTGAACCAAGTTAGTTGTGTACTCCTCCACAGAAGTGACTCTAGTATAGATTGTGTAGTTTTATAAACACGCCCTGGGGTGCATCTTTGTACTCAAAGGCCCGTTCTACTGTCTGGAGCCACTCAATGAACTTGTCTGGATCTATGAGAGCATCATAATTAGATAAGTTAATTATCACTTTAACATCCTAACTTATCTGATATATTATGCCAAATTGATGGGATTTTGGTTCTTCGTCACAAAAAAACTTCCCGAAGAAAAGGATTCACTACCTCTTCTCAATGGCGAGTCACCGTTATGGCTACGAGTGACATCATCAGGCTATTTTCTCACAAAGGCGACGAGCCTCTGTTGCGGTTCGAAGATTTTTTGTTTCATATCCTCCATAGTGATTTCTTGAACACCTTATTGTGAGCTTTTCCTTAGCTACATGGTCTCTCTTTTTCAGATTTTGGCTAAAAGTCAAATTATGATTTAGGGTTAGACCTAAGTGGGTGGTGTGAGGCCTAAGTGGCTGTTTTCTTTTTTTTTTTTTTTTTTTTTTTGGAGATATTATGTTAGCTTGTATGAAAATTTAGTTTGGGAGCAAAATATTAAGTAGAAGAATGGTTATAGTATTAAAATTTTATTTTAACCTTATTTGATTACTCTCTAGCCTATTTGGCTATTTTGTAACCCATAAATAATGTCAAAAAGCTTCTTTAGCCCTCTATATAACAAAATGGTTTTGAGTTATAAATGACTATGCTTCCACTACCATCTTTACTCTCTCCTTAAATGGAAATACTTACTCTATTTTTTATAAATCTAATCAAAATAGAATGAGTAAAAATGTGTATAACGGGGTTATAGAAGTCCTTTTTATGAGCTTCATGCATTAGTCTAAAATGAACTTTTTCTAAAAAAAAAGAGACACCTACAAGAGCCTTAAATATAAGCTAATAACGCCTAAACTCTCCATCGCCTCTTGCAACTTGGAACACTGCCTCGTCTCACTCACAAAAAACTTGGTCTCACCCCCATAGCCCAAAACCACATCCCTTTCAATGGCATATGAATTGTAGGTAGCATTATTATTATTATTATTCTAAATTTTGGATAATACGTATGTAAATAGAATAACTTGAGTTTTAGAAACAAAAAAAATATAAATTTTCTATAAATACTCTACATTTTGAAGTTAGTCCCATATCTCTTATTCTTAAATAAAAAAAGCAACATCACTTAATAATACAACTAATGATGCAATACATGTATGCTAATTAAAGGACAATGCCACAAAATCTCAAATTTTCCTTTTTCTTCTTTTCCTACAAAGGCCACAACACAAGGATTTCCAAGCTTGATTTTGTTTGATACTCATGGAGCTTGATCCATATAATGCAATAGGCAAAAACATAAAAATGTTCTATCCCATTTTTTCTACATTATAATACTAATTTTTACCTTATCCCCATCACTTTTCTTCAGTGGCAAGTACATACATAGCACCCAAACAACCTTATTTACAAAATCTAGTGCCCTCTTTCACCCACTTTTCAAATTCTCAAATATCAAAGTTCATGATAAAACCCCAACCTATATTTTTCGTCTTTATCAAGTTCTCAATAGCTTAATTATGGCACACATAAATACATCAATTCGATGGTTCGGCTTAGGCTAATTCTTGTAAATAGCAATTTTTCGGGTTCTATGAACCTGTATTTCTCTTTATTCATCCTGTCTCTTTCCCTCTTAAGCGAGTCATTAATGAGATCGATGTATATAAAGCAACCACTCAAATTCTCATCCCATCCACCTGTCCATAGAAAGAAGGATAGAGTAAACTGCTGAAATAGTCCGCTAATTTATGTATAGTCATTTGAACTCAAAAATAGAAGTGTTAAAATATTTCATAAAATTTTTAAAATGAGGCTAAAATAAATGGTTCGCATAGAAGACTCCTTGATATTGGAAAAAATAGTACATCAGGTGTCCTGATGCAGCTACATATGGCTCCAATGACTGTCTGCTATGTATACAATCTAGCCCCACTATGTATTAAATTATTTATTTCTTTTATTAAAGTGGTCGGACTGTACATATGAAAAACAGTAATTGAAGTCCTGATGTAGCTTTCCGATGAGAGGCTATTTTGATATGTCTATAAATTTTGAGATTAAAATAAAAATTATTGTCACTATATAGTAAATCCATAGCAGCACATGAGAGAGAAAAGTGCATCATGAACATGAGAGAGAGAGAGAGAGAGAGAGTAAATTGTCTCCATAAAATTCTCTCAAATATCAACCATCAGAGTACAGTAATCTTAATTAAATATGATGAAGGGCAAAAATCAAGATCGAAAGAAAAATACAGTGAAAGAATCCTGCTTTTATGAACCCGACCTAGCTAGCTATCAAAAACCCTAATTTTATTGATCGAGAAAAGTGGCAGAGAACTAAAATCAAAATCCCAAAAAAGACTCCAACAAGCCTCCCCATCGCCCCTAATTGGAATTCACGGCGACGCTTAAGCTCGAGGATTTGTATTGGAAGAGGAGAACGAAGACGACGACAATGGCGATTGCTGAGTGATGAAGGGATGCTGAAGCAGCTGAACAGCCGTGAGGCGGCGAGCCGGTTCCTTTTGAAGACAACAAGCGATAAAATTCCTCAATTCCCTCGACGCATTAGCGGGCGCTTCCGGCGGATTCGAGTAGCAGATTGCGCACATCAGACTCGCCCAATCCCCCTGCCTCCCAATATTCTCGCCGAATGGAAATTTTCCCAGGTAGAACTCCAGTATACTGATCCCGAAACTCCAGATATCGCCAGCGTATCCATCGTAGACACCATGATTCAGATCAGTGTTGATCCTCTCCGGGCTCATATATGCTATCGTCCCCACCGACGAGTTGCAGGGATCCATTGTCCGCGCGAGGATTCTTCCGACCCCAAAATCCGCAATTTTCACCTGATGCGCGGAGTTTATAAGAAGATTCGATGGCTTGATGTCGCGGTGAACGATTCTTTGGCGGTGGAGATAGGCGAGACCTGAAAGAATCTGGCGGGCAACATCAGCGAGAGATCGCTCCGACGATATCCGATGACCGTCCAGGGATCCCCCGTCCATGTATTCGAGGAGAATCTGGATCTCGCCGGCGTGATCGTACATGCCGTGGCATCGAACAACAAAGGGGTTATCCGCAGTTCGGAGTATCTCGATTTCGCGATAGATCTGGCGGCGAACGGATTCCTCGTGGTTGCCGTAGATGACTTTCATGGCGTAGATCTTGCCGGTGGGACGGTGGCGGACCATGTAGACGGTGCCGCCGCTGCCGATGCCGACTCGGCGGACGCGTTCGATGTCGGAGATGTTTGGGGTTAGAAGGAGTTGACCGGCGGAGGTTGGGGGGGTCGTCGTGGGGTTACTTGAGGGAGGTGGGAGGGGGAGGGGTACGGCGAGGGAAGGATCGCGTTGGGGGAGAGGAAGAGTAAGGTCCGGCCGCCGGCGAGGACGGCCGGCTGGGGAAGGTGCCGGAGATCCGGCCGGCCTCATAGCGAAGGGTGGAACATATGAAGATGAGTGGAAAGGAAGGATTTTGGAGGAGGGGAAATGGAGAGCAGGTGTGTTGTTGATGAGGATTCCAGCTAGTTGTGGGTAAGAGACTGGCGGGTGGAAGCAAGTTTGGGAGTTTAGGGTTTAATTAAAGAGAGGAGAGAGGGTGAGATTTATAGAGAGGGAAATGGAGATTGATGGAGAAAGAAGGGATTAAGAATTGCATGTTGTTTTAGCGGTGAAATTCTTTATTATGGACTTGTAGTTTGTAATTAAAATCGTCTTTGATTTCAGAGATTTCAGAGATTTAAATTGAGAGTGCCGTGTGAGGGTGTAATTTTAGCCAACAAGCTAACTCATGTGAAGTAATTTTGACGAGATAATAAATCAAGTTTAAGTCAGTCTCGATTTGATTTGTTTTACCTCGTGAGTTAAGTCATTTTAAAATATATATAATTAATATAAAATATACTCATATTTGATGTATATCGGAAAATTTATGACCGTAGAGTGATGAATTGTCATCCCAGCGTTGCATGAAAATTCAATACACATACGGGTAATTAAGGGGGTAAACAGAGTGAGACACCTTAATTTTTATGTGGAAAACCCTATGAAAGAATAAAAAGGTGTCGGGGCTTGGCGTAGTTAAAATAATGCATGATGTAAATTTGAGTACATGAGTCTACTCTTTTTCATAATTAAGAAATATAAAGTTAAAAAATTGATCATTATAAATGTGTAAGAGTAGTTCATTGATAATTGTCTTAATATGGTCATAATGAATATATTCTCGGTGATAGCAAGTTGTAAGAGTCATAATCGATTGATATAGAGGTAGTAGTCCGCCGTGATGGTTGTTAATGGTGAATAATTTGTCATATAGGTCGTAGTTCAAAGTCATAGTAGTAGTAGGTCATGTGGGTAGTTGATGGCTGCCTTCGGCATCGATTAGTGGTAGGAGACTACAGGAGTTGTGACCCACGTAGGTCATAGACTCATAGTTGATTGTATAGGTTGTGCATTCGGTCAGTTCAGATGGATCGGCTTTAAAATCGGGAAAACTGATCTAAACCGAAATCCAGAAACCGAACTACTGAATCAAATACAATTTTGGTAAAATCGAACCACTCAAACCGAAGTTTAATTTAATTTGAACAGTTAGATTTTTGATAAAGTAAAATATATGTATTTGATGAATAAATAATATAAAAAATACATAGAAATAGTTTTAGATGCTAACATATAAAGTTGTATTGTGCTAAAAAATTCTCTAACAGTAGTTTTAGCTCAATAATAACATCTACCAGACAAATATATACAAGTAATAAGAGATATTGATTTTTATGTGAAAAATCCGAGAAGGAAAATGATCAGAGAGTTTTTTCTAGTCAAAATAAACTATTTTTTTAAAGTGATATAGTTTCACTAATCTATATAGTTCGAGTTATGATTACATGGTGATGAGCACTTGCTTGTCATTCTGTTGCTGCCTTATTATTTGAATCACAATGATTTGTAATGAGCAAATTGGAGATAGTAAATGTGCTACAACAACATCATGACCATAGTTGGCTACAAAATCATTAGTGATGTTCAAAAATAATAACCGTTGGTCGTTGGCTTTGAACTTTCTTTAATAGCGTGGACTTAATAGTTTTGTCCTATTCAATGAGTTTTTAGGAAAGGATTTGATGACGTGTCAAAATCTATAATACTCTGTCTGACAATTGTGTCTTCCATTGATTGAATATATCTCATTTAGCATTTAAGTGTCATACTGATCAATCACAGAGTTGAAAGCTTCAAAGTATGCCAAATTTTGAGGTCATTTGACATTTCAACTAGTGTTTTTAAGCTTTCAATTATACTTCAATTGTTCAATTTGAGCTCATTTGAGCTTGAATTATATTATTTCTTGTATCGTTAGGTTCATTTTGTTTAGCCATTTAGCTTGACTATAGATTTACTGAAATTGATATACAAACTATCCCCATTTTTTTTTTACAAAACTTTCAACCTTAGATCTGTAAATATCGAGATTTATGTTCGATCAAGCAAATTTTCTGCTCTATTTTCAAAGGTCAAAATTTCTACAAATAAATCTTAAAAAAAAAAAACTGACAATGAAAATTTTTCTCCTTTCTTCTTTTGTAATTAAAAAATCAATATTAATTTTTATGAAATATATATATATAAGAATCTATAGTCAATACATGGTATTTTAATTAATTTTTAAAAATATATTGTAATTTTTCTACCAACTAAAATAAATTGACCGTTACATGCATGTGTTTTCAAACTGCCTCTTAGTGTTTGACAAAATGCAAAATTTTTCCACCAAGGAAATCATGCATGTCAGCAGCTTCCTCGTAATTTACTTTGAAATTGTTGTGTTTGATTTCAGCTACCCGTCAATGGACATTATCTGACTCTGAAAGTAAGACTGTAAGAAATTTTCCTTCAAAATTTTTATATTTTATGTTAAGTATTATTATTAAAGAAAAAAATATATTTAATATTTAATTAATATTTCAGTACTATCACTAATTGCATACCAAAAATCAATAACCTAGGACGAAGAATAGTCTCGCTATAAGAAGATACGAATAACGTCGGAATGACATGTTAGAGTGACTTATTGACCTTTCTAGTCGACACGTCAGATCACCTATATCAATTGCCAAACTCACATGGCAGGCTGACGTGATGGACTCACATGGCGTACTAATTGATCATACTTATCCCCCTCGAACTCATCTCGTTAATGATATTCAGAATTAACGGAACAAAAAAATTAAGACCTACATCACATATTGATATATCTCATATCATAATTTTAAAGCTGCATGACATTCATGTCACTGTCTTTACATTGAAACAACTCATATTCTAATATTTTCCGACAACATGTATAACAAAGAGGAGAGGGGGGCAATCAATTATAACAATCTATCGATCGACTATGTCTCTCCTCCAAGCCTTCTGGGATATATCTCACACTGTAACTTTGGGGACCTCTCTCACTTTCTCTCAAACGTTCCGTCTTTGTTAGATCATTCTCTCCGCCTCTTTTGGGGGAAAGATCATCATAAGAACGTATAATATAAACATGAAAAACATATGCTCGCTTTTCCTTCCCCCTCCTTACACAAGTTTCTTCAGGTTGTATCTACTCGGTCATAGAATGAGTCAACACTAATTTAGTCAAATTGTCTGCTCAATTTCAGATAAAAATATCAATCTTGACAAATAAAAGATTGAGAAAAAAAGGCTTTGAAATGGTCCTCCATGCGTTTGTATTCCTGCTTGCATTCCACAGTTTGAGGAAAACTTTGTAATTCAAACTAAAGATGCTATTACTTTGACTTCCAACTTCCAAAGAATTGAAGTGGTCAACGAGACTGTCTTGACTTTAGTTTATTGGCTTATAAATTAAAATATTTCATTTGGTCTAATTTTTTTATTATGCAAATTATGTCATTGGTAAGTATTATATTCATGGCGACTTAAAGCCTTGAGATTGCTCTCATGGAGCCAACAAGACCTGTCTATTCAAGTTATTATTTTGAAGGAAAGATTTACATATATACCCCTCAATTCCTATGTATTTACATATCTGTCGCCTAAATTTTAATTTTTACATTTAATCATGCCGCTTTACCAATGGAAGGTGTATCTCACTTTGTAAGATTAAAATTGTTGAATTGTTTACCCCATACGAAAGAATTGTGTGGTATAAATGTAAATAATGTTGGATATGTAAATTAATAGGAATTGGGTGGTATGAATGTGAATGCTCCTAATTGGGAAGATGATAATTTGGAACTCCTTTAAGGTGTTGGTGGTGAATTTGCTAATGAACATCCATTTGCAATATCATGATTTTAAAAGTAGGACTGGGCGAGTTGGTCTAACTGGTTCAACTGTAAACTGATCTTCTAGTCGATTCAATCTATATCAACAATGGTTAAACGGGTAAACATGTGAACCGATGTGATTTTTAAAGTATCGTCCATGTTCAAATTTTGACTTTTCGATTTTAATGGGATGATAAGAAATAAATGATTTAAGCTAACTAAACTATAAATATAATGTCCTAAAAAGTCATGTGAATAAGAATATTATATTCTTGATTGGCGAAAATATTGACATTGTATCATTATTAAATAGGCTTAATATTGATTTATGAGGTTCAACTTAGGATTTGTTTGGAGCAGCTATAGTTGTTTGAAGAAGCTGTCGTGAAATTACTAATAAGAAGCTATTGTTCAAAAAGTTGTAGTGATTATTAGAATTTTCTTAAAGTCAGGCCTCAGCTTTCTACAGCCAGTGCGAGTAGCCAAATATGATGAGAAAACATAGCTTTTAGTAGCAGTTTTTTGACAACACAAACAAAAAATAATTTTACCAAACAGGAAAAACTATAGTGCGGCACCACACTGCCGCCCCAAACACACCCTTAGCTTAATGAGCACTAAGCCACTATTTCTAATTCAATGTCCAACCTCATATCCAAAATATTATGTAACATTATTCAATATAATTTATGACTTCCTTTGATATTATAATATTAAAACCTCTAAATCATGTTAATAGCTGATCAAGAGTTTTTTTGGGGTGATTGTAGCTTTTTAGAAATGTGATTGTAAAACTGTGGTTGAGAAATCAACTCCTTACAAAGCTGTGGTGAGAATTATATATATGTATATATTTATCTAAAAAATCAGACAATAATTTTTTCACAGCCACAACACTTTAGCATATCCTGTTAAAAAAAACATCTTCCAACGACATAAATTTCTCGAAAGTAGCAAAAAAATAGTTCTCAAAATGAAACTGTGGTGATAACCTAAAACACAAAACAGAAAGAAAAATGTCCCAAACATACCTTAAATTTAATTAAAGATTCATTAAAAGAAGATCACTGCCATGCAATTCCAACAAACACATAATATACATTTAAACAAACTAAATAAATTTAAATCTTATATAATTCAAGTCAAAGGCCATGTCCATCATCTTCATCATCTTCAAAGTTTAAGACACCAAATCATCTCATCCCTCCTCTCTCCTTGATTTGATTTGTTTTTTCAATCATGTAAAAATTTAGAAATAGTTTTTATCATTATTTTTTTAGAAACAATTTACTTTTTTTTATAATATCATAAGGAATAATTTTTTAGTTTAAAATATTGTAATCAAAGTTTAATAAGAATGAATAAAAAGTTCTTAAATTTATTTTAAAATAATTTAATGTAAAATAATCAATCAATTTTATGTTACTCTTATTATATATTTTTTATATTTTTTATTTAAATTGTAATAAAGCATAAGTTTTAGTATTTTCTCACATAACTTCTTAATATTTAAATTACATAAAAAAAATTAACATTAAATATTTATTTGTATAAAAAAAATATTTGATACAAATTATACACTAAATTTTTACACAAATAAAATAAAAGTTTTAATTATCAATGTAAATTTAGTTAATTTTTTTTCCTACAAATACCATTTTGTTCTCCAACGACACCCGCCCAACGCGAGCACGCCACGTCAATGGGCGGTGCGAGGGACGCGTGGCGACATGGCCTCTCCGTTCCTATCATGGGTCCCATTCTTGGTCCAAACAATCGGTTCATCGCCAATTGGGCATATTAGCTTTCAATGAGCACGGGACGTGGACTCCAAGTCTTTTATATATGTGCTAAATAATTTTCAAGCTGCCCGTGCCATAAACTGAAAACTACACCATGAAACTGCAATTTATATTATTTATTTTTTAAATTTCATTTCACACTTAATCATAATTTGACCATTTTAATTCAAGTTATTGTGTCAAATTGAGAAGTCACGTTAGGGAAATCAAATATGAGTAGATCTCTTGTAATGGAGAAATTTTTTTATACGAAGTCCGGAAGCAGTTCTGCATGCTGACTCCAGTAATATGGCGCTACATGTGCTACACCAAACACACCTCATAAAATATTAAAAAAAATGAATTTTTTTTACAGGTGTTATTGAAGTGGAACCGCGAAGGTTATTGAGAGGTTATCTCCGGAGTTATTGAGATATTATTTTGATATTATTTGGTGTTTTTTCTTTGTAATTGTGATGATAAATAGAATTTAAATATCAAATGATCAACTTTGAAACTATCAATATTTTATCTATTTGTAAATGAAATTTAAGTTAATAAAATTCAATTTTTTTATAATATGACTTTGGAGTATATCATGTAAATTTTATTCTCAACATCAACATCATTAACTTACCTTGTTTTGATAAAGTAGTAGGTGATGTAGTCCTCATTATTCAATATGTGGACATTGTTTTTATACTGTTGATGAAGGTAAATAATATATACGTACAAACATCCATATATCATATATTATCAAAAGATGTCTACTAAAAGAAGAACAAAAATTTATCTAGCTAAAAGGCCACATAGTTTCACCCTCCTATAATGAAGCACTAAAGTTTCTAAGATACTTTAATCAAATTTGTGCTTATTAAAATGATTGCGCTTTAAATTGGAATGTCTAATAGGACATGATAAAAAGACATTAAATGTAAGGAGTCTAGATGGGACTTAATGATGGAAAATTAAATAATTTTATATAAATTAGTTTTGAAGAGCATTAAAACAATAATAATAAAGTGTATGTGTGAAATCCTTGGCTTATTGGTTGCGGCCTATGGTGTAAGTCCCTCGGGTCAGGGGTTTGAATCACATCCATGATGGAAGGATTCGAATAGCACACCGAACTCGGAAGGAGTCCACTCTCGCTCGGTCAACCTATCGGGGTTGATCGACATTCTCCAACTATTGATCAATCTTTAATATATATATATATATATATATATATATATATATATATATATATATATATATATAGAGAGAGAGAGAGAGAGAGAGAGAGAGAGAGAGAGAGAGAGAGAGAGAGAGTTGCACCATAATTTTGATGTGATGCCTATTTAAGAGAACACATGTGGCAAAATAATAGAGAGCTTCTTGAATGTGGGGTAAGAAAAATAATATAAATATAGCCAATTTTGGCCTTATATTGGCTCAAGGAAATGAGTTGCATTTGTCAAAATGATTTAAGAATAATATTAAGCCTCCAACACATTACATGTTATCTTCACAAAAATAAAATAATGAAGAAAAAAAAAGAGTTCTTATTTTATTTGTTTAATTATTAGTTTATATATAGTTTAAATGCGCTTGACGATACTTTTAGTTATTTTAAATGATTTAAAATAAATGCATTCGTTAAAATATATTGATTTTATAAAGCAATAATGGTCCAATGATTATTATAGTAGTTTTTTTCAATATTAAAATTAATATAACTTTACAGAAATAAAAATTTAGCATCACATCAATTAATGAAGCTCGAACATGATTTTAAGTATAAGATCACCAGTTATATTATTTACGCAAAAGTATGTGAGCTGTAAGATTTCATTAAACTATTTTGGTAATAACAGAGAGCTGCAATAATTTTTGTATGCCATGTCAGGTATAAATCGATTACATAAGTCATAACAGGTAGTTGTACTAATTTTTGTATGCCACATTGGGCAGTATTTGGAGCTGCTTGAACTGCGATAAAATTCTTAGGCTGAAGATGCTAGAGTCGGAAGTTGTTTGAGATGTGATAAAGTCTGTAGGTTATAAAGGTTGAAGTTGAGAGTTGAATGAGTTATGAAAATGTTCGGAGATTGCAGAGGCTGAAGTTGAAAGCTACATGAGTTGTGTTGACATTTGTAGGCCACAGAGATCAGAGTTGGAAGCTGCATGAGTTGTGATGATGTTTGTAGACCATAAATGATGAAGTTGGGAGCTGCACGAGCTGTAATAATGTTCGTAGGGTGTAGAAGCAGAAATTTGGAGATGCATGCGTTGGAGACCATGTAGGTCGTTGTTGGTTACATAGGGCATAGTAGTGGGCTGCAATGAGAGTGCTTTAAGAGTCAGGAGAAAGTCATTATATTGTGAGTATGATAGTTGTAAGCAATTATTGTGGGGTGCATTGTCACGTCGTCTTCAAAAGACATTGTTGCATCATAAGTGGGGCACATCGTTGTACCGTATTCGAGGTGCATTGTTATAACATCTTTGGGGTATATTATCACACCATCTTCAGGGTGTTTGGTCATATCGTCTTTGTGAGGCATCGTCGCGCCGTATTAATACAGGTGCGTTGTTACAGCTTATTCGGGATGCGTTAATACAACATATGCAGGGTCTGTGTTGTATCACCTTTGGGCATTGTTACGTTGTCATTTGTCTGTATTGTTAAACCGTCTTTTGGGTGTGTTGCTCAATAAAATGTTTTGTCACTCTGCAAGGTTGAACATTACTTTGCAGATATTTTGTTATAAACAAGGTTGGTCGTTGCTTGAGACTATGTTTTCGTTACTCCGCAATGTATGCTGAAATTCCACAGCACACATCGTGAGTACATAAGAGGCTTTGCTATGATGGACAGAGGTGGCCAATGGTGGTTGATGGTAGCCGGCAAGCAGCGATCGCCGTTGCATGAGCAGGTGACGTTCGCTGGACCTTTGGTGTGAAACACTGGACCTCAACTTCTCCTCCTCCAAGTCTCGAGCTTCCTCCAGTTCAAGGTCTAAGTCCCCTTTCATGGAATGGGTATGGCTCTATTTATACAGTCTCGAAGATGCCTCCTAACAAATTAGAAAAGAATTTGAGATTGCTCCATTTGACAACTAAGAGATTCTCTTGATCAAATTTCATTTTCTGGACATTTAAGTGCATTTACAATGCCAAAAAAGAGTTATTTTGGGCTTCTTGGATTCATCTTGTCGAGTCGCTTGATATGAGCATAAGCTTGTCACCTTTGAAATCCATTTGATATTCCAATTGGACACTTTAAACTTCAAAAAATTACTTAAGGACTCGATTTGAGCTTGATTTGTCTTTAATTAGACCAGCTTTTAGTGTCATTATGTTCGACTCATCGAGCTAGTCAGTTTTATTGTAAGTTTGATGAAATTGGAGTTGTTGATGGTTCTTTTGAGCTTGAACGTTTCTTGCTCAAAATTTATCTCGATATTCGTGCCCCACATCGAGATCTATCTTGGATTATGAAAATTTATTGATGTCGTATGATATCTACTTTTCAAAAAAAAAGAAAAAAAGAAAAAAAAAAAGAAATTGAGTGCATATATTCTACATAACAATGCTTTTAGTGCTACGTATGTAATTGCCTCAAAGAAGATTGGTGGATATATATAAGTGAAACATTTATCTCTGATATATTGATTGAGAGTATAGTTTCTCGTCGTGAGGTTGTGAATTCGTTTCGTGCATATTGCCTTTTAGACTCACCTCTCACGAAAAATAAGTACGGTTAAATTTGGAGTCACCTTCAATGGAATTCCTAACATTGAACTTATTTTTTATTTTTAAAAGCAATTAGAAGTTATTACTAAATATTTATGCACACATCATCAAATTTTTATATTTTGATGGAATTCCTATGTTTGTGCTTCTCTTTATTTTTAAAGCAATTAGATTTATTAAATAAATATTTACTTGCAATTTGTTTGCACATCATTGAAATTTTATATATTTATACATGTAACATCTAAATTTAAATTTTTATCTTTATAGTCGGTGTATGCTAGAAAATTCTCGACAACAAAGAAATATTAAACCTCAGTTAAGCATAATTATTGCTGCACACACACAGAAAAAATTGTCGGAGACAATCAAATTATTTTTTATGTGTAGAAACCTTGAAAAGGGAAAAAAATAATAGGATCTGCCAATCAATATAATATATTAACAAATTGAAAGTACTTAAGTTCACATTCTCATTAAATAGAGTATAATACTAAAAAGTTGATAATCACAAATTTTTAATAGTTTTTTTTTTTTTAAAGAGCCTACAAGGCTCTAATTTTATTCCACAAAAATAAAATTACACAATCGGGAAAAAAGTCTCAAACTCACACACCCTACATAAAAACTCAATAAAAATAAAAACAGGGACCTTTTTCCAATAAAAAGAAAATACAACTCAACACGACACAGCACCACGACACGACCAAACAAAACACACAAAAAACAGAAATTAAAACTCAAGTCTGATTAAATGATATAAGTAATCAGGTAAAACATTAGACACAACAGGTTTCTTCAACTTCAATTCAAGTTTCGCAATCCAATCCGCAACCTTGTTTCCTTCTCTTAGAGTATGGCTCCAAATAATATTAAGGCCAGCAGCTAATACTTGAATTCTTTTAACCTGCATTATAATACTCCAGTGGCAATTAAGATTAAAGTTACAAATATTCCATAGATATAAAGAATCCATTTCGAAAATAATATTACACCAACCCATTTTTTTAGCAATAAGTAATGCAAAAATAATAGCCTTCAACCAGCAATTAAAGGTGACAATGCCAAAATAGGAGCAGCAAACCAATATATCATAATCCCATTCCAATCTCTAAAAAGACCTCCAATTCCAACAGCCGCAGAAATCCAAGAAGCATCAGTTTTAACCTTAATGAAAGGAGCAGGTGGCTTTTGCCACACCACAGGAACCGAGTGTTTAACAGGTAAATGAAATCCTATATAAAGCTTACTAACAATAGCACATAAATGAATATTGCTACTTAATTGAACATCTAAAGCAGTTAAGCTTTTACTAATATATGCTAAAATTTGATAGATTACCTGTTTGGATGTAATACGAATATCATAATGTTTAACCTGATTACGAGTTAACCAGATAAACCAAAGAACAATAGATGGAATAGAAGTTAAACAAGAATGCCCTCTATTATTCCAATCCCTAAAAATTTCAAGCAAGTCATTATAGCCAGTAAATGAAACAGATCGATCAGAAAGAGAGAAAATATTATTCCAAATATCAAAAGTAAATCTGTAATTACCAAATAAATGTATTCACAGATTCATCACAATTGTTACATAAATAGCACTTGGAAACAATTCTAAGACCTTTAAGTTTAAGAATATCATCAATTGGAAGACAGTTATGAAACAACCTCCAAGTAAAAGAAGAAATAGATGGCTTAAGCCACTTGTTCCAAAAGCAGGAAAGATCAAGACCAGGGAGATAAACCTCCATAGAGGCTAAAGTCCTCGTAATAGAATCACCAATCTTACCCTTAACTTTAGGAATATCACTTTTAGAGACATTAATAGGAACAATAGAGATAAAAGCAGCATCCTGATAGTGAACCATATGACATAACTCGGTTATATTCCAAGTGGAATTTATCCACAAATCATTCACCATTAGATTAATATCATGAGGGCCCCCATAAAAATTAGATAAAGGACCACTAGTAGTCCAGTCATCATACCAGAAGGAGACCTCTCCCTTACCAATATCCCAGCAAATAGACTGCTCAACAAGAGTAGAATAATTCCTCATTTCCTTCCAAATGTAAGAATCATTCTTAGAGGCCTCAATTGTTAAAGGATGAGAATTCCCACAATATTTAGCTTTAAGAAAAAAAGCCCAAATAGAATTATTCTCCCTGAAATGAAGCCATAATTTCATAAAGCTATACTTAATAGAATCAATAAGCTTCCTAAAACCCAAACCACCACAAGCGATAGGTTTACACACCTTTTACCAACTTTTCCAATGCCAACTTTTCTTGCCACAGCCATCCCACAAAAAGCTATTAAACATCCTTTCTAATTTCTTAATAATAGTAATAGACATATTCATAACTTACAGAATATATAAAGGTAAGGAATTAAGAACACTCTTAAGAAGGGTAATACGCCCACCAAAAGATAAAAATTTATTTTCCCAAGAGTGAATCTTATTCCTAATCTTATCCAACAAATCATTAAACAGAAATGTTCTTTTAGTCTTTTTATCCAGTACAAAACCAAGATACTTTATAGGTAAATCAGCCTTATGACAATTAGTAAAATCAGCTATCCAATTAATTTTAGCAGTAGAAACAAATTTAGAACAATAGAAGAAACATTTGGAAGTATTAAAAACTAACCCAGATGCATTTTGGATATGAAGTAAAAGATGCCAAATCTTCTTTATAGACCTTTTATTCGAATTAGAAAACAGAATAAGGTCATCAGCAAAACATAAGTGAGAAATACTAAAACCACCTTTATGATTGTAATTAAACAAATTTTTAATAGTTGTTTGCATGCATAATCATAATTATGTTACAATAATTGTAATTGGCCGGTACAAAAGTCATTGTTGGTTTCATCATAATTGTTAGTGGGTGTGGAACTTCGTTACTCCAGTGGTCGGCCATAATCTCGAGTGATCAGTAGTATTCGTTGGGACTTCGAGAATTAAGATTTAGTAGTCAGTTCACTCACCGAGTTGCTTGATTTGTTTAAAGATCATTTAGACTTTTAATTGAAGTATTAAAACTTTGGACCACATTTCAAGTGTATGTACTCGACTTATTTGGATTCAGATTGTATCACTTTTATCATCATTATATTTATCTTGCCAAAATCCTTAATTTGACTATAAATTTATTGAAATTGAGATTCGGACGATCCATAATTTGAATTTGGAATACTTCTTGCTCAAAGTGCATTTAGATTCTTGCATAATGGCAAAATTTTATTTGATGACACATTAATAGTATTTTATCCATGCATTAAATTAAAAAAAAAAAGTTAAAATATTGATCTTTTAGGTGCAATAGAAAAATTAGTTATTATAAATATTTAAAATAAAATTAAATGTTAAAACATGTATAATACAAATTCGTAAGAGTTGGATGCATATAAATGACAAAAATTTTCCATCAGGACTCCGCACGTACCTCTACGTGCGGAGTCCAATTACAGGACGCCGCGTGGCATCCTGCCACGTATGATGCCACGTGGCGTCCGTGGGTCCCGCTTAGAAGAGAAAATGATTAAACGAGAGAATTTACAACCCGGCCCGAAACCCAAACCGTTCGTCGTTCAAAAAAAAGAGCTTCGTCTCTCCCGAACCGTAACGCATTCCGCCATTTACATCTTGCATCTTCTTTAGAATTTTGACGACCATTACGCTGCCCATTATCGCCGGCGACCACACGAGACACGAGAACGGTGCTAGCGCTAGCGAAGGAGAAGACAATGGCATCCGAGCGGTCGGTTAAGTCAAGGTATGAGGAATTTTTAGTGGTTTAAAGAATTCCTAAAACAAGTCCGAGATATTATTAAACCTCGAGAATACTAGGGTTTAGGGTTTAGGGCATTCGAAAAAGTAAATTCTGAATCATGAATTACTATAAAGCATGAATAACACAACAATAATACACAAGTAACACACCAATATGGTTGCAATAACCGAGTAAAACATATATTTTTTTCGTGTTTTTTTTGTATTACTCTATGTAATAATTTTCTTAGTCAATAACCGACATCCTAAATAAAGAAATAACATTAATTAAACACTGTTTTATATGTGTTTTTGTTGTATTATTATCGTGTTATTACCGTGTTATTAATGTATTATTCATGTTCTAGGGCTGTGCAATTCAAGTATTATTAATGTGTTACATTAGTTGATGCGCTTCTGTTGTATTCATATGTTATTCGTATGTCTTTAGGGTAGTGATTTCTGCTATTATTATTGTGTTATTTTAGTGTTATAACAGTGTTATTCCTGTATTATTAGTGTGTAATTCATGTGTGATTAATGTTTTATTAATGTGTTACTTTAGTTGATGTATGTTGGTCATGTTTTCACCTGTTATTCTTAGGTGTTGTTTGATGTGTTATTCCTGTGTTATTCATGTGTTATTCCTGTTACTCCTGTGTTATTCATGTATTATTCATGTATTATTCTCGTGGTATTCCTAGGTTATTCGTAATATTCCAGGTGTTACTCCTGTGCTTATTCTCGTGCTATTTCGTGTTATTCATGTGTTATTCCCGTGCTTTTCCTCGTGCTATGATTGTGTTATTCCTGTGTTATTTCGTGTTATTCTCGTGTTATTAATGTATTTATGTTGTATGGTTGTGTTATTCATGTAGCCATGTTTTAGTCTGATTTATTTTGATGTGTTATCCTCTGTTCATGTGTTATTCTTTAGTGTTGAGGTTATTGTTATTTTTTTTAATGTGTTATTTCTGTGTTATTCATGTATTATTTTTGTGTTATTCATGTATTACTGTTCTATAAATATCGATGTATTTTCGTTGTCCGGTTGTGTTATTCACGTATTATTGTTTTAAGTTGATTTATTTTGATGTGTTATACAATTTTCATGAGTCATATGTGTGTTATTTATGCATAATTTTGTTCATTTTTCAGGATAATGAGCGCAAGGACCTTCAACTGCAGATGTCGTCCATCTGCAGTGAGGGCTGTACTGGATGGACTCAGGCATCGTATTTCCGAGCAGACTGTAAATAACTTAAGGGAAATGAGGATCTACAATTTTTTTGACATGCCCCCTATCCTCAAGACAACGTTCTCACTTTGCATATTTTGAGATGTTGGGATAACAGGAGGAGGGTTTTCAAATTTGGTGGGAAAGAGGTGAGGCTAGAAGCTGACCACGTGGCCTTGTTGCTTGGCATGCCGAACAGAGGAGAGCGGGTTGCATGGAAGAGAGGTGGACTAGCTGCGGAGGATGCCAAAGCAATAAAGGAACAATTGGCAGCTTTCTTTGCAGAGGGAGCATCTGCCCCTCCTTTTGAGTAGCTGTATATAAAATTTCTGTTAACTAACCTATTCTTTCCTTCTAGCAATTTTCATGTGCACGCGAGCTTCGTCGCATTTGTCGATGATGCACGAGCCTTCCCTCCTTTAATTGGTCTGCTGTCATATGTGAAATGATATTGGAACAAGTCACCACAGCGTACACAAAATTAAAGGATAATAAATCATTGGGATATATCCAAGGTTTCGTGTTTCTGCTTACGGTATGTAATTCTTTAAAACATTTCATTATGAGTTTTAGTTTTATTGTTTTTTTCTCTTACATTAATGGTTATTGTGTATGACGTCTTCAGCTATGGTTTTACGAGATAACATCATCGGTGACTCTCGCCTCCCCGAGGCTCGACCACGCATCGCCGAGATGGCCCACAAGTCATGGACGGATCGCGAGCGGATTCATGAAGCATTTAGGGGTCTTCATCCTTCACGAGTTCGTAATTCATTGCATTAAATTAATTGTAAATGGTTATACAATGAAATTTAATTTCATTGCAGGTCAATGACGCATTCTTGGATTTGAGGGATGACGAAGTACATCTTCTCTCAAATCTGGATCAGAGACCACGTACTCCTCCAAGGCCTCGCCCACAGCACGAGACCGAGGCATGACCATCCTCACCTAGAGCAGGTACTCTAGTGTCGAGTGAGATGACCCCGGTGATTGGTCGAACTGGTGGTCCTGCTGATAATGAAGCTATGTATGAGCTGATGAGACATAACCACCAAGTGACCTTAAATATTCAGGACAGATTGGACTCACATGACATACAATCGCATACCATATCCGATGTCGTACTAATCTCACAGATCCTTGTAAATAGGTTGGTTGAGAACACAGTTGATAAGGAGGTTGAGAATGAGCAGTCCAGTAGCAGTTCCAGAAAGAGGTCTTTTGAGCCGCCGGTCACTCAGTACCAGTTCAGATGAAGACCTAGGGTAGCTGATGTAGAGGATCCTGTACATATTGATGATCCATCTCCGACATTACCTGACAGAGATACAGATACTAGACCACATACCGCCGAGGCCGATTTGCGGACGGATGATCCCAAAGTGGCCCAAGCGCCCGATTTGCGGTGTTGATGCTACTGCAGTGGCCCAAGAGGCCCATGTGCATCTTCAGGATTCGACAGTTGCCGAAGAGGTCGATGTGCATACTGAGGATCCCGCAGTGGCCATAGAGGCTGATCTTCAGATCGATGCTCCCGCAGTGGCCCAAGCGGCTGATCTTCAGGTTGAAGCTCCCGCATTGGCCCGAGAGGCCCATGTGCATCTTCAGGATTCGACAGTCGCCGAAGAGGTCGATGTGCATACTGAGGATCCCGCAGTGGTCATAGAGGCTGATCTTCAGATCGATGCTCCCGCATTGGCCCAAGAGGCTGATCTTCAGGTTGATGCTCCCGCAGTGGCCCGAGAGGCCCATGTGCATCATGAGGATCCGATAGTGGCCAAAGACGCCTATTTGCATAGTGGTGATCCGGCAGTGGCCCAAGAGGGCAGTGCTCATATTGATCCTTCGAAAGTCGACTAAGAGGAAGACCCCGATAAAGTCGACAGAGCAATAAAGAGTATGTTGGTTTCCATATCGGTGAGTACTACATGATTTTATTTGAACAGTGCGATCTACGTTCCTTGTATGTTTGCTAAAAACATATTTTGTACTGCAGACTCATCTTGTGCCATCAGGTAAACCAGTTGATGCCCAAGAGAGTGATGGGCAAGGCAGCGAAGAAGTGGAAGAAAGCATAGAAATATCTAGTCCGAGTTCTGGTGAGATCCAACGCGCCGAAGCTGTAAGTACATAATAAAGTTTAAGTAGAATTTATGTATTATTCATTTCTTTAAGAAAACATTGAAATATCTAGCCCATGTCTTTATGCAGAGCCGTCCTCCAACTGGACCTATTGATTATCCTGGCAAATCTTTAATACCACATGAAATGCGGAAGTCATCGATGATTGCATTGCAAGACACCCAAATCCGTAAGTTAATGTGAACATTTAATTTCGATTGGTGCACTTGTTTTTAAACTTAATTTGAGTTAACGTAGACGTCCGGTTATCAATGCAGTAAGCGATATTGTGTTGTATCGAGGAGGCATTATGATTGATAGAATAGCCCTATCAGATCTCCTGCTGCATAAGTCTATCGGGAATGAGCACATAGATCTTTTTGCCACGCTATTGCGGGAACGAACACTGAGAAGACCTGATATATACCGACCTTACCTATATGTTTCACCACAATATCTAGTAATATTTTGAGACAGTATAATTTGCATGAATTTTTTTAAAAATTTTGCTAAACTTGAACTAATTATGTTATTCAGATGCACAAGAAATACGACAACAGCGAACAATTTGTTAATCACATAACTGCAGAGACTTTACATGACACGAAGACTATATTGTTTCCAATTGTACATAACGATCACTGGATTTTGTTGGTGCACGAAATCAATAAGTTTAGATGGAGAATTTATGACTCCCTTCCGAAGCCGACTCATAAGGTCTATGCTCAACAAGTTGTAAGTTAAAACAGCTCTTTCAAATATTATTTCAAAATCAGATTTATTATTTCAAATATTATTTCAAGTTATTCCAAATATTATTTCATAACAACTCATAATAACACACATGTTACAATTTACTATTCTAATCGTTCAAGCAGATTCAATTGTTCGCAGCACATTGTGGACATCTTTTCAAGGCAATAATCGTCAATTGGCCTCATGCAATAGTATCTGCTGCACCAACACAATCAAACAGCGTTGACTGTGGGATGTTCGTGTGCAAGTTCATGGAAACAGTCGTGCTGGCCCAAGAACCCGATTGGAAACAACACTTAAAATGACAGTTAGAAATGTTAAGATTCAGGACAGAATTTGCTTATGATATCTGCAACCTGGCAAGAACTTAAAATGTATAGATAAAGGGTTAAATCTGCAAATGTATAGAAAATGTATATAGATTTTGGGTGGTACATATGTAAATAGAATTTGGTTAAATCTGCAACTGTATAGAAAATGGTTAAATCTGCAAATAAAAATAATATATCTTCAATTAAAATATTAGAGTTTAAATTATTTGATTCTATTAAATATTACTTTTATTTTGGAAATTAAAAAACTCAAAATATAAATGTTTCTGAAAAATATTTCTATTTGTATGCTATAAATATTTCAAAAAAATATATATTTGTATGCTGTAAATATTTGTATTTGTATGTTTGTTTCGGAAGTACGAACATTATATTTGTATGCTATAAATATCTCTAATAAGATATATATTATATTAGAGTAATGCGTTTTTTATCACAGTAACATGATTTTTTTACGATTTTTTGCGGCAGTAACACGATTAATTGCCGATTTGTAGCCAGAATATTCCATAGTAACACGATTATTTGTCGAGTAAAAGCCGCGGTAACACGGGTTTTTATGAGAGTCGAACGCGCGGTAACACGAGTACGATCCTATATGTTGTACTCACGCATTATTTACGTGTTATTATGGGTTATTCAGTTATTAGTGACCATATATTTATCATTCTATTATACTGATGTTATTAGACGTATTATGGACGTATTATTTACGTATTATTTTTTTGTTATTCAGGTATTATTTACGTGTTATTTGTGGTTATCCTTGTATTATTTATCGGAAAATTAACGTTGTATTATTTTTTGCGTATTACTTATATTGGGGTTACTCTAAGTATTATTTATCGGACATTCATGTTTCGTTATTTTGGTGTTATTAACGTATTTTTTACGCGTTATCCGGGTTGACGTGGTATTACTTACCGTAAAAATATCGTTGTATTATTCCGGTGTTATTGGCGTAATATTTGCGTATTATTTACGTGTTATTGGGTGTTATACAGGTATTACTTACGTGTTATTTGTGGTTATCCTTGTATTATTTATCAGAAAATTAACGTTGTATTATTTTTTGCGTATTACTTATATTGGGGTTACCCTAGTATTATTTATCAGACATTCATGTTTCTGTTATTTTGGTGTTATTAACGTATTTTTTACGTGTTATCCGGGGTTGACGTGGTATTACTTACCAGAAAAATATCGTTGTATTATTCCGGTGTTATTGGCGTAATATTTGCGTGTTATTTACGTGTTATTGGGTGTTATACAGGTATTACTTACGTGTTATTTGTGGTTATCATTGTATTATTTATCAGAAAATTAACGTTGTATTATTTTTTGCGTATTACTTATATTGGGGTTACCCTAGTATTATTTATCAGACATTCATGTTTTTGTTATTTTGGTGTTATTAACGTATTTTTTACGTGTTATCCGGGGTTGACGTGGTATTACTTACCAGAAAAATATCGTTATATTATTCCGGTGTTATTGGCGTAATATTTGCGTATTATTTACGTGTTATTGGGTGTTATACATGTATTACTTACGTGTTATCTGTGGTTATCCTTGTATTATTTATCAGAAAATTATAGTTGTATTATTTTTGGCGTATTACTTATATTGGGGTTACCATAGTATTATTTATCAAACATTCATGTTTCTGTTATTTTGGTGTTATTAACATATTATTTAAGTGTTATCTGGGGTTGACATGGTCTTACTTAATAGAAAAATATCGTTGTATTATTCCGGTGTTATTGGCGTAATATTTGCGTATTATTTACGTGTTATTGGGTGTTATACAGGTATTACTTACGTGTTATTTGTGGTTATTCTTGTATTATTTATCAGAAAATTATAGTTGTATTATTCCGGTATTATTAGTTGCTAGCTTACAAAAGCAATTCATAAACTAAGCAAAACAAGGACTGAATTATTTCTCCAACAAACAATAAACTAAAGAACTTATCAAACATAAATACATCTATAACAAACTAGGACCTAAACAACAATAAATACATCTATATCATACGTAAACCCAAACAACATATCACTAACTCGTGGAATCCATTAAGCATTCCAAGTGTATGTACCGATCGGTTGCGTTTCATAGTATTCCCGCAATACAATATCAAAAATGGTTAAACATGAATTGCATAATCCTATCGAAGAACCAACCGAATCGAATAAATTAAACGCACTCGTGTAAGACAATCAGTCAACATTTCCTCGAATATATTAACGACTTCACGGCTAGATGACCCATGCTTGTTCCTTTCCGAAAGCAAAGCCGAAAATTATTTACCGTAAGAGAACAAAACTCAACATACTTAGAAAGAAAGCATCACTGAAACAACGACTTCTTACTTTTGCATTTCTTAGTTTTTTCCCAATATCCTTTCAATCTCGATGTTGAGACTCCTTTCGGCCGCATCTTTGCGGGGTCGTCGACAGAAAGTCTTAGTTTTGAAATTCTTTTCTTCTTTGTCGTTGTAGTAGGTTCAGATTTCCTCCCTGCTAGAACGTCAGCAAGGCCAACAGATAGTTTTTTAAATGTCGTCCACAACAACTCCTCCGCTGCATCATGTCCTTGTGCCATATTTATGAGTTGATAAGCAAATTTCTCAGAACTGGACTTGAATAACAATGCACTTGATGAAACATTGTTCACATTCGAATTTCTCATATCTCTACATCCATGCCTATTGTAGATATCCCTTTTAGCATTTTTAGACCAGCGCAATAAGAAATACTTATCTGGAATCACCTTTATTTTCACAACATTGAGCACAAATAGAGCATGGGAGCACAACAGTCCCATCATCTCAAATTTTTTGCAAGCACATGTAACCTCAGCACTAACTCTGTCGACTAATACAGTCCACGGCTACATTGTCCCCTCCTCATCCAAACTCATTACATTGTATCTACCCTCGCTATCCGCAGATAATTTAGCTGTAAGCCCACATAATCCATTCATTAGCTCTTCTTCAAACATTAAATAAAGCTTCCTTGTATAGAATGCAGCTGCTTGCCTCAAGACGGGATTGCTTTTAACCATGGGCTTTGTGACGGATCGACCGCATTTGAAATCTTCATCTTTCTCGTTGCGACGCCAAGATTTCATGATGGTTTCAAGTCCAATGAAACAATCCGTTAGAGAGCTAGTTGGTTTTGTAACATTATGACATATATTATTGGTTGACTCACTCCTCTGTGTCGATAAGATTCCCATACCGAATACATCCTTATTAAATGCTGTTGACCATCTGTGCCTGTGACGATACATTTCAGCCAACCACGTATTATTCTGAAGTTCCCCAACTTCAATCATTAATGACCAAGTTTCTTCGAAATCCGCCTCGGTGTCACACTTACTCATGCATTTATAAAAAAGACCACAGATGCTCTTAGTACGAACTCCACAATTCACCTTTGAAGGAAGTTTTTTATGCATATGTCATCGACATAATCTGCGACGTGTCCGAGGGAAGCACTCGCAATGGCTCTCGCCATTGCTTCGATCCTCGATCGGTAAATATTGTTACTGGGTGCTTCTCTCCCATTATTCGAGCAAACGATTTGAAAAGCCACACAAATGAATCAGTGGTCTCATCGGACATAAATCCAACTCCAAATAGTACGTTCTGCCAGTGGTGGTTAACCCCCACAAATGGAGCGCAACATAAGTTATATTTATTTAATCTGTAGCTTGTGTCAAATATTATCACATCCCCAAAACAATCATAATCCAACCTGGACAATCCATCGCTCCAGAAAATGTTTGTTAGCCTTCCGGACTCATCCGTTTGGAAATCCCAAGCAAACATGCTATCACCAACTCGCCTTTCCATGAACAATGTATTAGAGCATTGACATCTCCCCGCTCAATTTTCTCGTCTTCTTTCTCTTCGAATGAAATTATGTGCATCCGTCTTGGTGCATTCCAAATTCTCTACACCACCAACCTCCGAAGCAATGAAATTGTATGCATCCGTTACTCCGATTCCCACACTCGTCATGGATCTTAAGACATCTGCATTCAACTCACTTATCCTTCTGCTCGAACGAAGAAGATGTTTATCACCACTTTCAGCCAAAAGATGGTTGTGATTTTCAATGAATTTTGTCACTGTCCAGTTGCCCTCAAGGTCAACTGCAAATCGAACCATGGCCTTACAACCGGTCCTCGTGTCCGATTTTTTGTACTTAACGTTCTCCGTGTTGTTAGGCTCTTTCTTGTAGCCGGCTTTCCCGCATATATAATCTTTGCTCTTCAGTTTCCTGGAGTTGGGCCAGTAGCTAGTGTGGTCTTTCCGAACAGTGAACCCTACGTGATGTGCATAGATACGATAACTTTCATAAGCTTCTCCCTCATTGTAGACGTTGCTTCTCAAAAACATCTCTGTAATTGCTGGATTGCAAGGTTCTGTAGCCTCACTCGATCGCATATTTGATGAATATATTTATACAACGTTAGACATTGTCAAAAGAGCATCAAAAAGCCATGATAACACCAAAATAATACTTCAATAATAGGACCAGCATAACAACACTCCCACACCAGAATAACACCACAATTATACAAACGTAACTACCGTAATAACACCAACATATTAATTCATCTTCTTCAAAGTAAACCCTATGAAAAATCCCTAAACATATATCAAATCCATGCACCAACTAAAAATCACAAGAAGAACTCTAGTAACACCTTAAACACAAAATTTTATTCAACTTACACAAAATAACACTAAAATAACAACTGTAATAACACCACAATTATACAAACGTAACTACCGTAATAACACCAACATATTAATTCATCTTCTTCAAAGTAAACCCTATAGAAAAATCCCTAAACATATATCAAAGCCATAGCACCAACTAAAAATCACAAGAAGACCTTGGTAACACCTTAAACACAAAATTTTATTCAACTTACACAAAATAACACTAAAATAACACTCGAATAACACCACAATAATACAAACGTAACTACCGTAATAACACCAACATATTAATTCATCTTCTTCAAAGTAAACCCTTTAGAAAAATCCCTAAACCTATATCAAAGCCATAAACCAACTAAAAATCACAAGAAAGACTTGGTAACACCTTAAACACAATATTTTATTCAACTTACACAAAATAACACTAAAATAACACCGTAATAACACCACAATAATACAAACGTAACTACCGTAATAACACCAACATATTAATTCATCTTCTTCAATGTAAACCCTAGAGAAAATTCCCTAAACCTATATCAAAGCCATAAACCAACTAACGTAAAGTAAAACAAAAAAATAACAAGTACTCACTTCGATTGCTTCGAAATTAGGGAGAATGATGGGGGGTTTAAATCCTCATGCATTTCATCGTCCATGGAGAGCAAAATTTTTTCGAATCCCTAGACACTAAGGTGCAAATAGAAGAACCTGAGCTCAAAAAAAAAAAAAAAGTTTCACCTGCAATCCAACAGTACTATCTTCCATTTCGCGGCAAATTATTTTGACGGAACGGAACAGAGTGGAAATATTTCGGTCCCGGTCGTAAATTCTCTCATTTAATCGTTTTCTCTTCTTAGCGGGACCCACGGACGCCACGTGGCATCATACGTGGCAGGATGCCACGCGGCGTCCTGTAATTGGACTCCGCACGTAGAGGTACGTGCGGAGTCCTGATGGAAAAATTTTCCATATAAATGACCCCTCTTCAGCCCTCCCAAAACCTCAAGGTTTACTTACACGCTCATGGCGGCAATGAACAGTTCCAGCCAAGAACTTCCTCGCCGGAACCCTAAAATTCCAGATGACACTGTCTTCTACTCCATCTATTCCGACGACATCAACTCTTCCAGCCCGCCTGATGCCGCCGAGACCGCCCTCCGCTCCCTCCTTCTTCGCTTCCACTCCATCCTTGCCCCACTCGTTTCTACCTATATCTGGCAACACGAGCCGTTCCTCTTATCAACCGTTGCTTCGTCCACCTCCTGTCGCCTATGCGGCTCCCCTCCTATCCCTCACCTTCACGGAAAGACCCGTTTCGGTGACAACCTGGAGGATGAGTGGTTCATCGTCTTCCTCCTCTTCGAGCTCTCCCGTGCATTTCCCTCGCTTTCCATCCGGGTTTGGGACTCTGACGGCGAGTTCCTTCTCATCGAGACAGCCTTCTCCCTTCCTCGCTGGCTCAATCCCGACTCCAGCCCTAATCGCATTTTTATTCGCGCCGGCGACCTCCACATAGTCCCTAAGTGCATCTCATCATCCACTCCCTCCCTAAATTTCTCCCTTGAAGCCTTGAGGAACCCCGATATCGACACTAAAGCATCGAATTCTATCCAATCCATTCTGAAGAAGAAGATCTCGGGTTACCCAGAGAAAGCAAGGGCAAATATGCACAGAGCTGTAGTTACTGTTCCGCTTAAAGTGGCGCAGGTCCTAAAGCACGAGCCTTGTTTGATTTCTCTGGCGGTGGAGGGATTTTATGACCGGGACGTGGATTCAATGAAACATGCTTCAAGGATGGAGAAGTTCTTGAGGACTGAAAAGGCGGAGGGAGAGATTGAGATGGTTAGGGTGTCGGTGGAGATGTCGAGGGCCATGTATGCGCAGCTCGTGCAACAGAGGTTCCAGGCGCCGAGGTGCTACCCAATGCCAGGGAGGGAAGATGGGCCGGTGGCTTTTAAGGAGGCGGAACTTGGGATGAAGATTGCTTGCGGATTTGAGATGATGTATCAGGAGAGGAAGAGAACCGGGAAGGAAGCCAATGCGAGTACGTGGGATGCCTTTAAGGAGAGTTTGGAGAAGAGCGGATGTTTCAATGGGATGCTGCCGGGATCCAAGGAGTATCAACGAATCATGGATAACGCATTAGAGTACTACAAAAGCAGTTCTTTATTTTCTCGAACAAGGTATGGGTTCCGTTGAATTTATGCAATTTTATTAGCAGAGGAATGCAGATAACTAAACAGAAGAGTTAGCAGTGGCAAGTTTTTAATTTGAAAAGGTACCCATTGCTATACATTGAGATCACGATCATAAGAACCTTGGAAAGATGTAAAAAAAAAAAGAAGACTATGATTTGTTTCTAGCTTTCTGTACTACATATGAGATGTAATTGACTGCTCACATAATATTTAATTCTAGTATCCCTATTAGTGGTGGCAAATGCTTTGTTTGAACGATCTAGCTTTTGATTTATGGATCAGGATCACATGTAAGGAGGCCTTTTATCTACTGGCGAAGGTGCTTATACTTAAGTATCTTTGATGTATTTTAAGATTTTTGGACAAATTTTCCTGCAAAACATAAACTTATAATATGTTTGTATTAGGGTGGCTTCATATTGAGAACTTGTATGATGTTTTTTGAACATACTAGCTCATATCTATCTAGATTTATCACTAACTGCCTATTTGGCCTGGATGATTCTTATAACGTATCAGTAGACCAGGACGAGCCAATAAATTTATATTTATTCCAATGAAAAAATTACGTGCCAACAATTACATAGTTATCTATATAAATGATTAGAGCATATGAATTCAGTTACACCTATCAATTTAGTGACAAATGTATAATTGAAACTTACCATCCATCATACAAAAATTCATCCAATTAGACCGATAAGACAATTCTTTGATGAACTTAATAATTATATTACATTAATCTCCTTCCCATAATTCCTGAAGCATGAATTTAGAGACATCAAGTTCAATAATGCACAACTAATAACACAATAATCACAAATCAACTTGTGCGAGCTTGTAAGAGCAAAAAACTGAGTAGCTGAAACTTACTTGCTTAATTATAAAGATATCATATCACAACTATTATAACTATTGCATCAACTAGAATAATCGTATGTAACAAAATCTACAAGATAGCAACTATTATGAAATGATAATCATTTTATAGAATCAAGATAAAATGTGAAAAATGACTACCAACTAATTGCTAAAATAATGGCATCAATCAATGATATCTAATACTTTTCTCTCATAGTAGTTCGAAGCTAGAATCTAAAGGATGGCCTTCAGATAACTAATAATTCATTAACTTCTCTCTAAAAAGTCGTCACACTGAATTTCAAGCTTGCTTCCAAGCTATTTTATAAAATATCAGTAAGGAGAACACAACCAACGATCATAATATTATCAACAATAATAACAACAACAAGAAGCCTTTTTCCCATTAATTGCGGTCAACTGTATAAATCCTTTTCTCCATTGTGTCCTATTGAGCGTCATATTGAAGGTTCTGAAGCCGGACTGGACATTGAACTGGTAGAAGGAGAGGTACCAAGTTTAAAGGTTGAGTCGGGGTTGAACTGAATGTTCAATCGGGTGATCTAATAAATCATAGATGTATTTAAAAATGACAATACATAAGATTTACACCTAAAATTCAAGTTTGATATATCATTTCATCTATGCATGAAAACATGTATTTTAATTTTTAATAGTTAAAATAATGATTTGTTTTATTTGATATGGATGATTTTGATAGTATAAATGTAAAAACTTAGAGTTTAGGTGTTAGATATGTAAATAAATAAAATTGGATGGTATGTATGTAAATTGAATTTTTTTGTAATAGTGATGTTTTTGATGTGATATGAGTGATTTGGGTTGTAAATATAAAAAATTGAGTTTAGGTGTTAGATATGTAAATTACATAAAATTGAGTGTTATGTATGTAAATGCCTTTGATTACATAAAATTGGGTGTTATGTTTGTAAATTGAATTTCTTTGAAATTAATTAGAGCATATTATATTTGTTATTTTGTAAACAGTTCATCTTTTTTTCTTTAATCCTACATGTTAAAATTAACAATTGGTTTTATTATTTAATTTAAAAAAAGATGGCAAGACTACCCTGTGAAATGAATGGTTTCTTAGAACAGAAGCTGGTTTGCCTATTCTGGGGTGGAACTGCTGGTTCAATCCGGTTTTGGGTAGTTCTATGCTGGAAGGGTTTTTTGATGCTAAACAGAACCAGTTTTGTGGTCGGCTCACGGTCGAACTGGCCCAGATCCGGTTTTCTAAACCATGGTCATATTTTCATTTAATTCTAATATTTTAAGATCATTTTATATACAATATACCCAAGTCTTTTTAGTTTACTGCTGCCTGTCTTAACATAAATCGAATCTATAACGTCTACTCTCCTAATCAGATCATCAGGTGGTCGACATTTAATGTGACAAAACCATCTAAGATGCTCTCTCTAATCTTATATGCCACTGGAGCTACACCAACTCTTTCACAAATATATTCGTTTCACATTTTGTCTCTAAGTCTCAAGCCACTCATCCACCTAAGCATTCTCTTCTTAGCAACACTTAACTTTGTTTTATGCTTCTCTTTTAAAGGCCAACATTTTGTGCTATCAAACTTTGCATGTCTCACCACCGTTTTATAAAATTTTTCTTTAAGTTTAAGCTATACTTTTCTATCACACAATAGCCCTAATGCATTTCTCCAATTCAACCAACCAATCTGTATTCTACTAATAACATCCCCCTCTATATCACCGTCACTCTGAACAATCGATTCGAGATATCTAAAACATTCACATCTTTTAATGATTTGATCACCCATAGTTACTCAAACGAAGGTCTATAAACTCCAATGCAGACCTCCGTAATTCAAGTTTTTTTTGAAAACTTTCTCTAGTCTTATCCGCAAGAAGGATATCATAAATGAAAAGCATACACCAAGGTACATCATCCTGCAAATGTTCAGTAAGAGCATCCATAACTAAAGCAAAAAGATATGGTCTTAATGCCGATCCTTGCTATAACCCAATTTAAATAGGAAAATACTTGGTAAATTCTTCTTCCGTTCGAACATAGGCAATGACTCTTGAATACATATCTTTAATGACTTAAATATAAGTCATATCAACACATTTCTTCTCTAGAACTCTCCAAAGAACTCTTGGACCATATCGTAAGTTTTTTCTAAAATCAATAAAAATCTTATGTAGATCCACTTTACTCTCTCCGTACTTCTCCATCAAACCTTTGAAATACATAGCTTACATAGTAGTCTTGCTCTACATAAATTCAATCTGATTATGAGAAATCTTTGTCTCTTGTTTTAACATATGCTCAATTACCCTCTTCCATAAATTTAGAGTTTGACACATTAATTTAATTCCTCTATAATTTACACACTCTCGTGCATTTCCTTTGCTCTTAAAATGGAGATCAAATTACTCTTCCTCAATTTCTTGAGAATATTTTTTGTTTTTAAAATAATATTAAAGAATTTAGTAAGCCAAAGAACTCCCAAATCTTCTAAATATTTCCATACTTCAATTAGGATAACATCAGATCCTAATGATTTTCCACCTTTAAGTTTCTTTAAAGCCCACTCAACTTCATTTTTACTAATGTGACGGTAAAAATAAAAAGCTTTGTTATCATTAATGATAATAAGATCACTAAGGTTGATTGCATTTTCAGAAAATTCATTGAAACGTTTATCAAAATAACTCACCCACCTACGTTGAATATATTCCTCTAAGAAAATCACTTTTTGATTATCATCTTTAATACATTTACTTGAATAAATCTTTTCTTTTTTTCCTCTTTGTTCATTTAGTTTATGCATATATTTTTCACCATCTTTAATATCTAATATATTATAAAAATCACTAAAAACATAATTCTTAGCAACATAAATTATTCTGTTAGAGCTCTTTAGGGCTGCTTATTTGTTGTCGTGCGGTCTGAACAACGTAGAAAATTTTGTTTGGTTGTAGCGACACAACAACGGTTTAGTCACCACACCCTTAAACACGGGGCGTGGGTTTGAATCTAGAGTTTGCATTTTTTAGCGATTTTATTACCTGGCTACCCTCCTTCTCTTGACGCACTTCAAACTCTCTCGCAAGGCTGCCCCGTTCTCCTCTCTCGCGTATCTACTCTAGATATCTTCTCATATGGCGCTTTTCTTCGATCTTCGTTTCAGATGGCACATGACTGCCTTCTCCTCTCTCACTTCTCTCCGATCTCCGGCTCCGTTTGGTTCCTTTGCTCTCCGTTCTCCTTTGGTATCCTCCACCCCTTCTCTTTTTAGTTATGCTATATGCTATTTGTGGTTTGAGATTGATTGCCGTGTGTGGCTTACTTTTTACGATTTGTCTCTTGGAAGGATGGGATTTCATTATTTTTTATTTCTTTTTTTCGTTGAAATTTGGAGGCCTGCGCTCTTTGTTGTTTGTGCTCTTTACTTTATTTGGTTTCTGGTTCAATGCAGTTTGTGGCTTGATTTAGTGGTTTGTAGCTTCTTAAAGGATTTTACTTACAATTTGCACTTATTTTTCCTATGACATTTGTAGGTTGCTCCTTGTTGGTTGCTATTGGTGGTTTGCTCTTTTTTGTGACATATTAGATGGGTTGCTTATTGTGGTTTCTGGCCTATGTGTATGCTCACCGAAATTTTGGTTTTGTTGCTCCATTTCTCGTTTGGGTTGCTCTTGGTGGTTGGTCCTCTTCCTCGGATGGATTGCACATTGTGGTTTGTTAGTGTGGTGGTTGTGGTGTGTTCATGGTGTGGTGGTGGTGATGTTGTGTTGGTGTTAGTGTGCTGGTTGTGATGATGTGGTGGTGGTGTGTTGGTGTTGATGATTTGGTTGTGTGTAGATGGTTAAAGTGTTGTGATGGTGGTGGTGGTGGTAGACTGACAATGTGTTGGTTGTGATGATGTGGTGGTGGTGGTGGTGTGTTTCTATTGATAATGTGGTTGTGAGTGGATGGTTAATGTGTTGTGGTAGTGTGTTGATTGTGATATTCGAACTAGATCTCTATTTTCATGTATGAAATGTGTAACCGGAATGATTCTGTTATAAATAACACAATAATACTGGGGCAGAAAAGTCTTTTTACAATAAACAACTGCTGATACAAAACAAACAGATACACAACTTCCCCGCAACAACATTTTAATAAGCTGCAGTTGCCCTAAACAGACCTTTAGACTACCGACGGGCCACCTTATACTTTTCTCAGTTCTCTAAGCTTTTGCGCTCAAATCAATTTTTACAACATAACTTTTTATATTTTATCTTTTCTTACATATTATTATTTCACCACACTTTTTTTTATTTATACAAATTTTTCCTTTTGATTCTCAAAGTACATTTTTCGCCACTTGTTTAATATTGCTTGTTACTTTATCCCACATAAAATAAGCTTATTTATGAACATATCAAATCTTGAAGTCTTGAAGTATAACGACTCTTGCACACTTTTTACTGTATTTAGGTCATACAGTGTGTTGCTTCCAAGGGACGCCCTAGCATTTACATAATGATTTAAATGATTCTTCTCATGATTTTTCAACAAATTTTTATACTGGTTGCCGACTACCTAAAGCAACCCTCCACTTTTCGCATATGTTGCTTGGGACCTGTTAATTCTAGTGTTAAAGATCATATCCTTCAAACATATCAATATAATTAGAAATATATGAGTTGCCATGAGTGCAATGCTACAATAAAGGTACACATTTACATCATAATTCAAATTGATTAGCGAATCAATTCAATTACATCACATTGATATTGGATACTCGAGAACTAGTGCCATGCAAAATGCAACAATATACAAAATAATGGGTCAAAAAAATTCATGCACGATTGTAATTTGCTATACTAATATGTACTCACAATTTTAAACGTGCGAAAATTGTCAAATAATAACCTACGCATGAAATAACATATAAAAATTAGGAATATATCCTACAGGAATGCCACTGGAGTGTCTATAAAGGAGAAAGGTTGTAATTAGTCCTCAACGAGTAAGAGTCACATATCACAAAGTGAAAAATTCACATGCCAGCCTACTCATCAGTCTTCTTTTTTAAAATTCATGAGTCATAAATCAGTAACTTTTGTGAGTTCAATGCACAAGGCATGCAACAAATCATTTGAGTTATTATTAACATAATATTTGAATAAATGCTGGTAAAATTAGTCCTCAACGAGTAAGAGTCATATATCTCAAAATGAAAAACTCACATGCAAGCCTACTCATCAGTTTTCTTTTTCAAAAATCATTACTCATAAGTCAGTAATTTTTGCTGAGCTCAATGCGCAAGGTATGCAACAAATCATTTGAGTTATTGTTAACATAATATATGAATAAATGCTGCATCTTTCTTTGTTAATAATCCAAATACTTTTATAGTAAAGGAATTACGTAATTTTTTAAACCAACTTTCATGCTTATATTATCCCATTAATCTAATTTGATCAGAGCATGACAAATGAATAATTCATATATAATAAATGTAAGATTTTATTCTCTAAACCTGTTCTAACTCGTAAACTAATTTATAAGATTAAATCTCAAAATCCTTATCAATAAAACTATTTCCAATTTATCCATTGAACTTATTAGCCCTTCACTCATCTCTAAGTTAACTTAGAAGCTTATATTTTAAACACCTTATAGCACTAGATATAAATAATACGTTAAAACTCCACTTCAAACCTATAGTCTGTAACTCTTTAACATGCAAATATACGAATGTGGACGTTATGAAGTGCTTTCCAGTTTAAAATTTTTCACCCTCAACTCAACCTAAACAAGTATTTCTCTCCAAATTAATATTTAATCTAATTGCCGATCCAATCCTATGCATCATTTATTAACTTCAAATATAATTTGATTAAAATGGCAAGATTTGCAATTGTTCTAATGTCATTATGAAGCCCTCCAACTAAGATTGGATGAAACCTATTCCATTTCACTTTCAGACATTAAAACATTGAAATATCTCTTTTTATTTGAGTTACGGTTTCCAATCCTATTGTTAGATGAAGAGGTGGAATGCTAAGGGAAGGAAAGACCTAATTTCAAAGATTTGTTCACAATCGTCAGTCAATTAATTATCTCTTGCCATGATTGAAGAGCATGATAAAATGAGGAGTTGGGGGGGGCATTGCACCATCTTTATTTTGTATCCTTCGAGTCATCAGTGAGCACATCATTCCAGTCCTTCCTCACAAACAAAGTTTTTTATTTGCTCAAATTCTCTTTCTCTATGTTCTTTCTCTCACTCATTTTCTCTCTCTATTTTTTGCTCCTTTTTTATGTTCTCATTCGGAAATTAAGAGGGACATGCTCACTCGCTCTTCTGTTTTTTGGCTGTGAGATAACCTAGTCAGTTGAAGTAATCTGGTCTAAATATTTTTTTTTTGGGGCATTTACATGCATACTACATAATTCCTATGTATTTACATTTCTAACATTTATTCTGATGTTTATATTTATAATACTGAAACCTTCTATATCAAATAAAAAATATCATTACTAACTTTAAATGTGAGAAATGCCTTTTCATGCCTAGGTAAAATGTTATAAATGCAAACAACAAAATTTTGTGTTAGATATGTAAATACAGTGGAGTTGTGTGATATGTATGTAAATCATTTTTTTTTAAAAATGGGGCGTTGATATGATTTTATTATTTCTGTTGAGTTGTGTGATTTTTATTGATTTAGAAAAAGCTTATGATAAGGTTCCAAGAGATGTTCTTGAGAAGAAAGGTGTTGATATGACTTATATTCAAGTCATTAAAGATATGTTTAGTAGAGCTGTTACATGTGTTCGAAATGAAAGAGGATTGACCAAATATTTTACTATTTATGTTGGTTTAAATCAGGGATCGGCTTTAAGCCCATATCTTTTCGCTTTATTTATGGATGGTCTTACTGGACATTTACAAGAGGATGTGCCTTGGTGTATGCTTTTTGCTGATGATATTCTCCTTGTGGATAAGACGAGAGAAAAACTCAGGAAAAACTTGAATTATGGAGGTCTACATTGGAGTCTAAAGGTCTTTGTTTGAGTAGAACTAAAACTGAATACATGGAATGTAATTTTAGTAATAATAGCTCTAGTGACAGAAGTGTAACTTTGGGTGATCAAATTATTAAAAGGTGTGAACGATTTAGATATCTCAGGTCTATTGTTTAAAGCGATGGTGATATAGATGGGGATGTTAATAGTGGAATTCGGGTTGGTTGGTTGTAGTGGAGGAATGCGTTTGGCCTATTGTGTGATAGAAAAGTACCGCTTAGACTAAAAGGAAAATTTTATAAAATGGTGGTGAGACGTGCAATGCTCTATGGTGCTGAATGTTGGCCTTTAAAAGAGAAGCATGATGCTAAGTTAAGTGTTACCGAGATAAGAATGATTAGTTGGATGAGTGGCTTTACACTTAGAGACAAAATGCGAAATGAATATATTTGTAATAGGGTTGGTGTTTGCACCAGTGACGGACAAAATTAGAGAGTCACCTTAGATGGTTTGGTCACATTAAACGTCGACCACCTGATGATCCGATTAGGAGAGTAGATATTTTAGATTCAGCTTATGTTAAGAAAGGCAGAGGCAGACCTAGGAAGACTTGGGCTTATTGCGTAAAAATATCTTAATTTAGAATTAAATGAAAATTTGACACTAAATAGGACGCAATGGAGAAAAAGGATTCGTGTAGCCGACCCCACTTAGTCGGATTAAGGCTTTGTTGTTGTTGTTGTTTAAATGGGGCGTTGCTCCTTTCTTACCCCATTTGCAGCTTATAAAAAGCATACCTAGAGAAGTCTTCTGCTTATTATACATTCAGGTGGAAGTAGTAAAATAAACTAATTTCCATGCCAGAACAGAAGTTGCAGACGAGTGATACGATTATTTCTTGTAGAATGAGAAGGTATAGGAGTGATGAATCGTTACAGGCTATTAGAAAGGTTTAATTGAACTGAGATTGACACCAAGCTCCATTAAAAAAGAATTAATGGTGAAAATTTTTGTAAGGCTTGCTAGATTTTATTATCAACGACTTTTATATATGAGTTTTGTCAAAACCCAAGTGTTTTTGAAACGTTAAAAAACATTGATGATGTAAATCCTTTGACATGAAAATGGAATTAAATTGAGATTGTGCCCTGAATTTTTTTCTAGTTTTACTTTCAGTGTGACACGCACTGGCAAGAACTCATCTTCTGGAGGTTTATAGCTATAAAAAAGTTTTGTAAATCTAAATTTCGATCAATTCAGTGTTTCACATCTCTAAGTTATGTGAGCTTATTTGTTATGCACATAAACAATTTTGACTGTTTTCTGAATAATGGCTTCTTCGCAGGGACATCCTGACTGGTCCTGTAAAAAGGATTGATGAAATACTGACCTCAGCATATTCTATAAATGATTTCAAAGATACGCATCTTCTTCCTCCAGATGATGATTCCTGGTTATATAATGGAGAAGATGAGTTAAATTCAGCCATATTAGAGAGACAAATGGAGATGGAAGCTTATGAGTCGAAACACAGGAAAGACAAGATGGTAGGGGAACGGTTTGGTGGTTCTAGTTCTCAAACAAATGATTTTAATCTTAAGGATGTTGCAGAATCTATGCAAGCTTTTGTTAGAAAAGTTTCAAGCCTTGAGGGAGCTGAGGTTCCTCATGACTGGTATGTTGATAGTAATGGTGAATATTATGGTTTTAAATGTTGTCTGCTTGATACTCTTTTGTTCATTAATTTGTATTTTCTTATATGCTTATAGCTTTCAAACCTATTTTTTTAGGAAGATTTACATACATACCACTCAATTCTTATGTATTAATGTATCTAACACCTATACTTCAATTTTATAGACATGCTGCTTTACGTTTGCATAAAAAGGTGTATTTCATCTTTTAAAAGTTAAAATGTTGTTATTTTTGATGTGATAAGAAAGATTTCGGTGGTATAAATGTCAAAAGTTAAGTTTAGGTGTTAGATATGTAAATACAGAAGAATTGGGTGGTATGTATGTAAACGTCCCTTTCTTTTACTGGGGTTGTTTTAACTCTTTTTCCTTCACGTGCTTCTGTTTTTTTTCTAGCACATTTATGTTTTAACTTCTATCTGTCATAACTTGATTTTTTCATGACCAACTATGGCTAGGGAAAACATCTTGCAAGACAAATAGATCGTTAACATAAATTACTTTTGACGTTTATAAAATCAAAAGCCACTCAAGTTATTTTTCACCGAGTAATTTTTAAAAAATTAGTAAAGAAAATAGTATCTGCATGACCTAAGATACTTTTTCATCACTAATTCTTTTGAACTTCTTTTATCCATATACCTTTGGCCAATCTCCTCTCCTTTCGTGAATTCTTTGATACTAATTCATATGATTGTTTATTTGGTATATTTTTTACCATTAATTGTACATATTCAAATCACTCGAGTCTTTCTTCAATTATCATATTTTTGAAAATGTTATTCTGATTATTCTTTTAATATAATCGCTTCTTTAAACAGCTCAAGTCAATGGAGTATATTTGTAAGTTGAGTGGTGCTCCTTTGAAAGAGATCTATGACATCTATGTACAAATGGAATTATTTATATTCCTCGCTTGTTTATATTGATTGCTACAAATCTTTGTAGATAAAAAATTATTATGTTTACTGCATGTGAAATGGGAAAATTGAAAACATATATCGGAAAAATAAGGAGATAAATAAAAAACAAATGTTGCATTACAAAAACAAAAAAACTAGTTGATAAGATTGTACTACTTGAGTTTGAAGAAAATGGATAAAGCAAGAAGCTTAATATGATATGAAGCACATTCCGGACACCAAGGAAATTTAATAAAGGCCAATTATCTAGTGCTCTTTGGAAAATGTCTGGAGTATCTTCGGCCATCATTACTGCATGTTAAATATGTGTATAAAAAACATGATTTATTCTGCTCAGCACTATGCTATTGGTAGTAATTTCTGTTGCAAAATGTCTGACTGCATTATGCAAATCTAATAAACTTTAAAATAATGCTTTCCAGATGCTTAAAGCCTACCATTTTCACGATATGAGCTTATAAGGCATGATATTTATAAGAAACTTAATATACGTAGTGCTGGTGGGTCAACATCACATATTTTTATGATATACAACCTAGAGATGTACATATGGTGCTAAAAGTATTTTTATTTGAATGAGCCAAATAGCAATTCTCTTAAGATAAGAGTAATGAAAATGTTGAAATAATTTCAAATAAATATTGAAGGACGGAAAGATAAGCTATAGTTTATTGGCTTAAGCTCAAATATTCATGCATTTAATTATATCAGAATGCATAACTGGTATTGTTTAACACTTCTTTTAATTAAACTGTTATAGTATTTTTACTTCATTGACTTTTTGGTATCTTCTATTTTTTTCCTTCTTGAGTAATCTTAAGTGTGCGATGGTGGTGCCTATAATTTTTTATTTCTTATGCCTTTTTTTTTTTGTGATTTCTTGTGGCTGTACGTTCATTGTAATTTCTGGAATGGTAACATGTTTCTCCTTTTTCAATAACAAAAGGTCAAAGGAAGTGGAACTTGATGCTGAACGGTTTCTTAAAGAAATAGAATCAGTTGCAGGTCCCGTTTCGCAAGAAAAAAATTCATTTGATGCTGATTTAGAGGAACTTAACTCATCTTCAGATATGGATTTTGGTATGTCACATTGTGTTTATTTTTACTTAATTTCTCGATCACTTTACTCGGCCTGTTATTGTGGGGGTGGGGGGTACGTATAGACCACCCAAAATTTGTTATTTACAAATCAACCACCCTCTTTCATCTATTTTTTAAGTTCTCACTGAAATATCAAAATTCATGGTAAAAACCCAACCATGTTTTTCATTTTTATCAAATTCTCAATAGTTGGATTGTGGCATGCGTAAATGCATTGATTCAGTTGTTCAAAAAAAGCTCCTAGGTTGTTTATTTGTAAATATCAATGTTTCTGATGATCTTCATGTAATTACCCCCCTTTTATTTGGTTGTTTTTATAGTGTTGGATTAGTATCTCATTTTTAGTTTCATCTATTAATAGTATGTCATAATTTTTATTTCTTTCTCTTGTTATGGATTCTTATGAAAGATATTATTGTTTTCCTAACTCCTCTATTTGACTTGTAATTGTGTTTCAATGAAATTGAAGAGGAATTATAATTTTTCTCCTCCCAAATGCTATATGGTATCGGAGACCTAATCTCGGTGTCCTCTTCCACTGTGGGTTTTGTCGCGTGACCACTAGCCGTACAACCTCAATTAAAGCTCGTTGGGAAGCCAACGACCACATCGCAGCACTCAAAGGAATGATTCACGTTATTCTGTACAACCATCATGATTTAGTCTTGATCAGAATTTGCGGTGAAGCAATCCAGTCAGGACTAGACCTAGCTGCAAAGAACCGAATCATGTATAGACGCAGGTTCAGGAATTTCTTCTAACTAGAAGCCAACGACGGATCGTGGGGTACAAACATGCACAGAGAAGTGAATCGATTACGACGTATAGAAGTTTCGCGTCATTCTTGATCGAAAATAATGATCAGGATCACGACATAAGCGCAACTCGCACATGAAAATGAATTGATTGTGACGTACAGAGTTCAATGTCGTGGAGTTCCGCACAGCTCTTGATCGGATTTTTTTCTGAGATTATGAGGATGTTATACATGTAAGCAATGATGATAAGAGTTCAAAGAAATTCTACCACATTGATCGGTTCCAATAATTCTGAAACTACCATACCTCACCTAACAGCTCTCCTAATGGGTATTTCGGCTAAATGGTTGCCTCTTTGTTATAAAACTAAATGTACATAATTACTCGAGTTGACACAATTTATAAAATTGATGATCGACGGGAGAAACAAAATTAAATATTTAATAAAAGAAATCCCAAAATCTACTGCAAATGATCCGAGTATGAGAAAATGGAAGTCTGATAATTCTCTTGTAATGCCATGTTTTATCAATTCTATGAAATCTTCCATAGGAAAATCTCATCTATTTCTTCCCACTGCTCAAGGCATCTGGGAGGTTAAGATCTCTATTCAGGCTAGGAGAATTCTTTACAAATCTTTGAGTCAAAAACTTAACTATGGAAATCCAAACAAAATGTTTGTGATGTTGCTACATATCACAATGATTTGGTAATATTATGACAAGAGCTTTATCAATGTTATGATGATATTTCTGAGAATTCAAATGACTATGCTCACCACAAAAAAAGAGAAAAACAACCTAATCTACGTTTTCTTAGCTAGCCCTAATCAGAGTTTAGATAAAGTTGAAGGTTGAATTATTGGTAGGGAACCTCAGCCCTCAATCCGAGAAGTCTTCGGAAGTTAGACATGGATAGTCCAGAAGGAAAATTATGTTGTACAACATGAAATCATCTGGTAATATTGAACATGAGAACTTGACTCCTATGTGAGAAGGTGTTGATGCTGACAAAAAAGGATGAAAAAAATAAGCTTCTTCCTCAACCCTCACCCATTCACGTACACATAAACACAAGGAATTTGAGAAATTTTCTTTGATTACTCATCTCTTTATACCAAAATCCCTGATTTGCCTCTAGATTAAGTGAGAAGATACAGAATATTATAAAGGCAAAAAATAAGCTTTTGCAAGAATGTTCAGGCGGAACAATGCTAAAGCATAAGAAGATACAAAAGCAAGAAAAATTTTTTCTTTTATAATATCATTGATAACGATTCATAAAGGAGCAATAATTCATAAAGGAGGTTAAGTTGCATTAGAAGTAGATGGACTAAAGATTTCAGAATAATAAGAAGATTCATCAAGGATTTATGCCTTACACGTTCGTTGTGTTGGCCATGAATGCTTATGAATATATTCAAAGTAGGTTATCCTTCTATATGCTATATGAAAATGACATTGTTTAATAAGTGTTTTTATTTGAATTAAATGAAAAGATGAAGCAAATTGATGAAATTTTAGAAGATAAGGAATCAAAATTAAAATTTTTTGAATATATAAGATGTTTATTTTGGTGACAGTAAAATAATATTTATTGATAATGTTGGCATATCAAGTGATTCCTTTTTTATAGCTCGCCATCTTGTAATTATTAACAGAAGATTGAAATCATGATGAGAATATAATTGTGTATTAAGTCCGGCCTATTAAAATGAATGCTATTGAAGTTCTATATGAAGGGAACATCATAAAAAGATGTATGGATTATTTATAAAACCACAAATTTCACTATTATATGAATTAAAGTATTTACCATAATAAAGTCACTTATAGTCCAAATTAACTAAGGCAACTAGGGGAATTTTAATATACATGAATAGTAATACTAGTAGGGATTGATTAAGATGCTGAGGGCACATACAAAGGATTATAGAAAATGCATAAATAAGACAGATAGAATTAACATAAACTAAATCGGTTGAGCAAATTATTAGTTGTGCAAATCCAGTTAATACTTGAAAACAACTCCACATATGAATGGGATACATATTCATAAAGCCGAGCCCATAGATGTGTTGGAGGTTGGTGTTGTTAATGATTATGATATGATTTTTGGCAGAAATTAGGGAAAATAATATTTTATTACAAGAACATCAAACACTCAAGTACAAAGATAAGCACATAAAATTCGGGGGGTATACGATCTCTCTCCATTCCTACGATTCAAGAGGTAGGATATCCCTTCCAAATCCTAATCCTAAGGCTTAAATGTAAAAATCTTATGTATACCCAACCCTAAACCTTTTAGGGCATGTTTGTACAAAACAGTTATAAATAATAAAAAGACTCGATTGTTCTTAGGTTGATGAAAGATTAAATTGCTCCTTAGGCACCGATATAACAATACTCCCCTCCCAAAAAATGCATTTTCCTGAAAGTGGAAATAAAAATGAAGGTTTTCCTCCACCACAGCTTCTTCTATTTCTTCATCCCGTACCTCCTCATCACATATTGTCAGAACCTGTAATGTTCAATTTTTGCAACAGTGTCCTGGAGTGAACTTCTCGTTATACTGAAGATATAAACCATTTTTTAGCTTCTCCTAGATCATCGTCTCTGGGAGGCGCATGAGTGTTGCCCATTGTTGTGATCCATGATTCTTGTCGTGTGAAGCCTCTCTTTGGACTTCTATTATTTGAGCTTTTGGTTATATTGCGGTTGTAACAATTTGGTATCACGATCCACCTGTGCTTCTTTTATTAGCTCGTTCCATGGCAATTATGTTCTCCAACCAACCGCGCTAATTCTATAGTTTCTATCAAATCTTGTGGTCTTAACAGATGAAGTGTTGCACGTATGTCTGCTTTAGGCCATTCGTGAAGTTTCCTTCTAATATTGCTTCAGAAATGCCCCCTTCCCTTCCTGACAAAAGATCTAATCTCTCCTTATTCTCTATGATACACCCTTCGTGAAGTTTCCTTCCAATACTGCTTCAAAATTCTCCTCCGGCCCTCTTGACAAGAGCTCTAATCTCTCCCTAGACTTTGACAACCCCTTCCCAAGTCAATGCAAAGATTTCTTATGTAGGTCTCCTTCCCGAATGGTTTGGAAATGTTCCAACAAGCAATCATTATATTCTTTCATGAGCAGATCAGGTATCTAGTCGGTCTCACTGAAACCATGCTAGAGCCTTCTTCTCCAAACATAACCCTGCCGCCATGACCTTCTCCTTCCCTTTGAGTCGATTCATCATGAAATATCGCTCTACCTGGTACACCCACCCATGTGTGTCTTTCCCCTCGAGGATCGACATCTTTAACTTATTTATACGCGAGTCTCTTTCTCAATTCTCTAGACTGAAGTTCATTCTGCCCATGAAGCGTTGGTTGGGTTCCATTTTGCATCCTATATTGAATTCTCTCCTTTCATAAGTTTGGCTCTCCCTATAGTCAGCCTGCATGTCCCCATAGGCTCTTGTCTCACCTTCCGGACCAAGTTCGATGTAGCCCTCTGTTGGTGTCCCACCCAACATGGTTCCCTGTTCAAGGTCAAAATTCTTCGAATCGATTCTATCTAGTCTCTAATCGCACACCGTTCCATTCCGTCTGTTGACGCTAGTTTCCACTGTCCAAATGTTGCACTTCTCTAGTCCGCTCTTGATGCTGCTAATCGATCCTACTGCAGGCTGTCGCGAGTTTGCTTGAAACTCGATTAGTTTCTTCATCATTTATACTAGGGTCATAAATCTGCTCTCCATGGACAAAAATCACCCTTCTAAGGACATGAATCACACGTCCATCGATGAGAAATTCTCCTCAATTCCAGATATGATTTGGTTGATATGCTTCTCCAATTTCTCTTCTGGAGCATCTACTTTCTTAGTCGTCATTATTCCTCAGAAGATTTTCGATCACAAAAGATAGAATGTCAGTTGAAATCCCAGTGTAAGCCTCAAGCTAGTTTGAATCACAATTCTATCACGATATTAGGTCGCATTTGCTTTCAGATAGGTCAAATCGAGCGACTGTTCGCTCTGTATGATGTGATCCCTTTCTGTGATCTCACTGTCGGCTTCCCCAGCTAGTTCTACTCGTGACTTCATCACGATATTAGCGCGTGATCACGATTTTGCTTCCCAGAGTATCCCAACGTTACGATTTGGCTTCCTTGTGATCTCGATTTTGCTTCCCTGTGATTCTGATGCTGCGGTCCCATATAGTTGATCACAACTATATTGCAGAAAGCCGCAAGTTGTGATCACGTCATCTCTTCCCAGTTAGCTCTATTGCGACTATATCGCGATCATGTTGGTCACTTTACACGCGATCCTTTCCCCTCCCAAACGACCACGATTTCGTCAGTCTTCCCCAACTAGCTCGATCATGACTCTATCGTCACGATAGATTAGTTCGATCTCATTGGCTTCCCAGCTATCGATCCGATCAATTCAGACGCTCCGATCTGTGATCCCTTCCTCGATTGCCTTTTTCTTCCAAGATCTAATGTTCTAATACCACTTGATGCGATTCTTGACCGAAATTAGGGCAAGGACATCAAACACTCAAAACGAATAAAAAGATAATCACCTACATTTCAAGAGGTGGGCGATCTCTCTCAGTTCCTACATATCAATGGGTAAGAAATCTCTCATAAATCCTAAGCCTAAGACTCGGACAATAACCTCATGCATACCCAACCCTAAATCTTTTATTCTCCATTTATACTAAACAATAATAAACAATAAAAGGCTCAGTTTTCTCAGGCTAATAAAAGACTAAATTGCCCCTTAGGTACCTACATAACAAATCGTATGGTGCTTATTTTGCGTGTGGTAACTCGCCTTGCCATGCTATCTTTGTTGGTTCCTTTGGCTAAAACTTTTGATTTCTGGAGGCATTTACGTGCATACCACAGAATTCTTATGTATTTATATACCTAATACCTAAACATTTATATTCACATGCATATCACTCAAATCTTTACATCACATCAAAATATCACAATCATTAATTTTTTAATAGTGAAATACATCTTTTCTTGCATAGTTTATGACACGGAGATGTTATAAGTAAATATCAAATTTTGGGTGTTAGATATGTTAAAAACGGCCCCCCCCCCCCCTTTTTTTCCGTAAGTAATCTTTAACATTCTGTTAGCCTCGTCTATTTATCATTGGTTGTTTTCTGCTTCAGAAGATTCAGAAGAAGATGATGATATGGGTGAAAAAGCTATATATGATGACACTGAAGATGCTTTTATGCAGTCTTATTCTGATGTTCTCAATCAGGAATTAAGCTCAACGGCCCTGAACAATAGTTTTATTCGTGCAAGGCTGCCCGACGCTGAGGATGAGGTAGCTTCTATATGAGCTCTCTAATTATATATAGTGTAGTTTTTTTTTTTTTTCTTCTGCCTTATGGACTAAAGCACATTTATGCTTATTTTGCATGAACTTTACGTTTTGCTTTAATTCCTTCAAACCAATTACGTTGTATACAGAATGCTTGAATTGGTTAAGTTTTTCTTTTATTTTTAGATTCATTTTGAAAAAGGAGAACCTACATATGATCTTTATGGATTTAGAAAAGGAACTTAGGATAAGGTTCCAAGAGAAGTCCTTTGGAGAGTTCTAGAGAAGAAAGGTGTTGATATGACTTATATTCAGTATATAGCTGTTACTTGTGTTCTAATAGAATGAGGATTGACCAATGATTCTCCTACTTCAGTTGGATTACATTAGGGATGCCCATATCTTTTTGCTTTAGTTATGGATGCTCTTACTGGACACTTACAGGAGGATTACCTTGGTGTATTCTTTTCATTGATGATTTCTTGTGGATAAGACTAGAAAAAGAGTTCAGGAAAAACTTGAATTATGGAGGTCTACATTGGAGTCTAAAGACCTTTGTTTGAGTTGAACTAAAACTGAATACATGGAATGTAATTTTAGTACCAGCAGCTATAGTGATAGAGTTGTAATTATGGGCGATCAAATCATGAAAAGGTGTAAACGTTTTAGATATCTCTGGTTTATTGTTCAAAATTATGGTGATATTGACGGGTATGTTGTTAGTAGAGTTCAAGTTGGTAGGTTGAAGTGGAGGAATGCATCAAGCCTATTATGTGATAGAAAAGTACTGCATAGATTGAAAGGACAATTTTATAAGATGTTGGTGAGCCTTGTAATGCTCTATAGTGCAAAGTGTTGGCCTTTAAAAGAAAGTGTTACTGAGATGAGAATGCTCAAGTGGATGAGTGGCTTGACACTTAGAGATAAAATGCGAAATGAATATATCCGTGATAGGGTTGGTGTAGCTTTGGTGGCGGATAAGATTAGAGAGTTGTCTTAGATTATTTGGTCACACTAAACGTCGACCATCTGATGATCCAGTTAGGAGAGTAGATGTTTTAGATTTGATTTATGTTAAGGACAGGTAGACCTAAAAAGATTTGAGCATATTGTATAAAAATGATTTTAATTTATTAAAATTAAATGAAAATATGACAGTCAATAGAAGCAATGCAAAAAACGATTCATGTAGCCAACCCCACTTAGTGGGTTAAAGGTTTGTTGTTGTTGTTGTTTTATAGGGATTCATTTGGTGATGTGTTACTTTTGTGGTGCTTTTGACTTTGATGTTCTGATACAATTTTGACATTTGCTGGCAAAAACAATGAAAAGATTTGCTATGCATATGGGTTCTGAACCACGGGGAACCCAAAAGCATATGAACTCTCCCTTTGCTGTGAAAATAGCAATGACTTTATGGTTAACAAAATACAACACATCAACAAACAATGACTAAATTAGTTAAGTCTTACAGTCCACCGAAAATATAAAAAATTAATAAAGAAAATGTAAGTTTTATGGCTGCCACTCTGATGAGTATGATAGAGCTTTTAAGGTTCGAAAAAATAAAAAATAAAAAATAAAATAAAGAAGGGAAGACAAATAGTTACCTAATTTAAGTATTGCATCAACTTCTTACTTCTAGAAGCGAAACTTGGGGGTCATGCTTCATCAATTACCTTCTGAAAGTCATCAAGGAAAGTACTTCAAAATTAGATGAATATAAAACTAAAACATATGATATTATGTGTCAAAATAAATGTTAACAACTGAATGAACTCAATAAAGACATAATTAAAGTAAATGTTATTAAGTATGGCTGGGTAGCTTAATTATGTATGTAGCACTTAATTAAGCATAATCAATACATTCAGAAAAAAAATTAATGTGATATATGAAACATTTAAAATAGATTAAATTTGTTTAGATCTAAAATATTTAATTAAGGAATTTTAATAATAATCAAACTTTATTTTCTTGATTAGCAAATTAATGATATAATTAGCATATTTAAAATTACAAGGCAAACTCAATGTATTTAATGAAAACTTTGGAATCAATCGAATATGCAAATAGTTATATGCGATCTACATCATAATGATAAGCCAATTAAGCTTGTAAGCACAAATAAATAGTATTTAATATAATTTTCCCATTATAAATAGGGAATAATTGAAATAAGTAGAAAATAAACTTAATTAGACAGCCAAAATTGTAAAATACTTTTTGTGAGTTCATAAATATTTTGAATACTTTAGATGAAATCTAGCTGATCATACTTGAGATATTGGTAAATCAAACCCAATACAATGAATCTAAATACAACACACCCACTTATCTGCTATTAATAATAGAAATTGAATCCTCACTGTGAGTTTTCTTGACTTCTTTCTCCAAGTTGCTAGTGAAACATATCATTAATTTGATGGTTCCTAGAAAATGAGTATTTCAAAATGAAATACTCGGCAAAATGTCAGAGGACACTTCTGTTGACCTCGCTTTCGATCGTGCTCGTGTTAAAATTTCTCGACGATACCAAATTTTGACGCGATTGTCGACGAGGTTGCCCAGACGACCTCGGACGGCGAAACGGACTGCGCCGATGCGTCCGGAACGTCGATTTCACTTAAAATCAACGTTAAGTTTGCGACGATAGCCCGTCGGGTGCGAGAGTTATGATTTGGGGCGTATTTTCAAACAAATTAATTTTAAATCTTTTAAATTAAAATTTAAACCCTAAAATTCTATTCTCCCTCACTCGACCCGCTCGGTTCACTCGTCTCCCGTGCTCGAGCCCTGTAGGAGCTCTCTGCGACTCCTCTCCCGCGCTCGATTGTTCTCCTTTTTCGACCGTTTATCCCTCGAGCCTCTCGCGATCACTCCCATGCCTGTCTCTGCGCGAGTAGACGGCCCCTGCGGCATCCTGTCTGTGCGAACGTTATCCCTGCGGCGCGTGCGCAAGTGGCCCGAGGCTCCTTGCGACATTTTCCCCCATTCTCTCGTGCCTTACCCGAGCTTACTCGACTCCTTAGGTAGAGAACGACACTCCTCCCTCCCCTTGGCCTATATAAGCCCCATTTTGGAATGGTTTAGGGTTGGCCCGATTTGTCTTGTGAGAAGGGGAGGTGCTGCCGGCGTGGTCTTCGATTCTCTGCCTTTCTTGTGTGCTCTGCATCTTCTGGTATTTCTCCTCTCCCTTCTTCTTTTCGGTTTGGCCCAAGGAAGCCGTGATTCATGCTGTAGCTGTAGGCCTAGCTTCCTGCTTCCTTGTTTTTCTTATGTTTCGGCTGGGCCTGGGCATGCTAGAGAGGACTGCTTTATCACATATCCATTCTCTTGGAAATTTCTTGCACGTTTTGGCTTGATGAAGAAGATGGAAGGTTTCATTTAGCTTTGTATATACGTGGAGTTTGTTTCTTTACTACCTCTCTCTTGTTAGAAAGCATGCTAGGGGAAGTGTTAGGCTTAATTTGGAAATTTTTATGTTTCCCTCATGCAAAGTATCTTATGATAACAAAGCTGTGAATGTTTGAGGGCTTAGTTCCTGGGCTTCTTGCATTTTGCCCCCTTTATGGAAGTATGAAAAGTTTTATTTGAAGGCTATATACATGTGGAGTTTTATTCCTTACTTCTCCTATCTCTTCTTTATCAAACAAAAAATGCATGTTAGGGATGGTTCGAGCTGATTTAAAGAAAATTTTCATGCTTATCTACATTGGAAATATATTGTGGCTCTACACTTTGATACGTTAGATGCATGGAAATGTTTATCTTAGCTTCATGTTTAGTTTGATTGTAGCCTTGTTATGGCTCATTTTAACCTCATATAGAGGCTTGGTTGGCTTGTTTTAGCTCATACCCGTGAGCCCAGTTTTGGATATATAGTTGCTGCTCTTGTTCTAATGTTTTAAAGAATTTGTCTTGGCTTTATTGGGTTTGGGTTTGAGCACTATGCTGGCTTAGTTCCATTTTGTGGTGAGCCTCTGTTTAGGCCTTGTGCTGGATTTGTCTCAGTTTCATATCTAGTTCGGTTTTAGCCTTGCTATAGTTTAAATTTTCGGATTGTTGTTGGAATTAATGTTGGGTTTGTCCTGGATTCATATTTGGCTCGGCTTTAATTCTTATGTTGGCTCAATTTTATTCCTGGAGTGAGTCCCTGCTTTGATTGTGAGCTAGGAATTGCTGCGGTCGATTCTGGACCTATTTTTGATGGCTCGGTTTTGAGCTTGTTGGCATTTTTTTTATTCTTTAGCTTCATCTATGGTAGATACTTATTTAGGCCTTGGAGCTGGGTTATTCCTCTAGTCATGGTGGCTTGGGTGAGGCTTTGTTTTGGGTATTGCTGGGGTGTGCTGAAGTTGGATCTTTGGGCTCGGTTTTAAACATATGGGAGCTGTGGCATTATCTTTATACTCGGCTTAATTTCACTTTGTCCAACAACTTGATTTAATTGTCGAAATGACGGTGTTTGGCAAGGTCCCAATTTGATTTTGGAATGTTTGGTGAGCTCTTCGATTGTCTTGCTCGGTAAATTTGGAGTTAGGTTAGAATGTTCTGGGAGATTGTACATTCACTTTCTTATGTATTGGAAATTTGGTGATTCTCCTGTTGTTGTGAGCTTGGTCCCGAGCTCTGGGGGTTTCGTTGAGGGAATCTGTGTTTCAAAAGATAAAGAATTAATTTGGAATTGGAAAGCTGGGTTTTAACAGGAGCCTGAGAGTTTTGTGTGGGTTTTCCCCGAGTCATTTTCTTTTCCGTTTGATTTATAAGGATTTAAACGATTTTCGAATTTCATTTTCTTCTTTTATATTTGAACGGAAAGGACACCCTCTTTGGGTCGATCCAATTGTACCTAAGCAAGAAAGTGACACCCTCAGGGTCGATTCCGGGAGCTTGGATTTTGCTTTCAATGTTTATTATTACATGTTTTAGGGGAGTTTTAGATTAACTCGCCTGTCGAACTAATCCTTCAAATTCGAGGGTGATTTAGTCTTCTATTCCCCTCCTTGTTGCTTGACACGTTTTCCCCGCTCCACTCGGAGTTTAGTTTGTTTTGTTTTTGGGGCAATGACGGCGATGATGCAGAAGGCACGCCAGTGATAGGGTAGAATGATATCCCATCCTACGACATCAGGACTCGCTCCAGGGCCCTGGTGAACCGTAGGATGACGGTATCATTCACCGTTACAAGGCAAGCGGGACACCCGTAACTTCTTAGGATTGTTAGCGATCCTTTACCCGACGAAATGATCGACCCGTGGACAATCATAATTTTCAAAATCTGATAAAAATATGATATTACATTTTGAAACAAAAATATATATATATATATCTTTACACTACAATCGGAAATTGATAAAACTCTCTTGTATGCTCGAAACTCATGTGCATGCTTAAAAATATAAATTTCAAAAATTATATTATAAAATCCGGTTGTCCATTTGTTGATTATCGGTCTTGGGTTGAGAACACTCTCCGAGTTAGGTTTAGTTGGACACCCTTCGTTGAGTGGCGAGGCTTTATACACTCGTGTGACCGAATAGCACTTCGACGACCCTTCGAGCAAGATCTTCAGCAATTCCGAGCCTAGTCCGACCAGAGTGCTTGCGGTTTCTTCGAGCTTTCGTTTGATTTTTGATGAAGCACTCGTGGTCCTTTTTCCGGATTTCTGAGGGTTTTGATGATTTTATTTTTGACTTTCGTTTGTTTTCTCGGGTTTTTTCGTTATGAGTCGACCTCCTTGCTTTCTCGAGCTTTTCGACGACTTTTTCCTTCTCTTGTTTGCTTTTATGTGATACACTCCTGCTTGCTACACATAAGAAGACTACGGATCCCCAGTGTATATAGGTTTGTTTACATTTGCAGATATTACTTTTTATACTCGTCTATCGCACGCTCTCCTGTTTAGCATACACTATATCCTGTTGCATGTTTTTTTTTTATCGTTTTTCCATGCTATATATCCCGTCGTAAATCGTACAACACTTAAACATACTTCGCATGTGATGTTTGAAGCACTCGACAATAGAGTCACCTGATTGAACATTTTAACTCGTCATTCTAGAAACTCAACCTCTTCACTATGAAAGAAGCTTGGAAGCTGCGTAGGCGACGACGATCGCCTTCGACAACAGAGTGCATCTTCATCGCAAGACTATAGGATAGCCTGGAAGTCGACGAGGTCCGTTTCGGATCTCCGATATCCCCTAGTCTCTTTCCTTGGATTTTACGATATAACATTCCAAACTTGAGCCAATCTTTTGCACACCTCCATATCTTACTTCGTTGAAAAGTCCTATCCTTTTCGACCTCGAAGATAATATTTCCGATTTTTATCGAGAGTTTTCTTAAGTCGATTTCGATCATTTAAGATATAATTAACTATAGAGACTCGCTTTATAGGAGACATTTCCGAACTCAAGTTTAAAATAAACCCTATTTAATTCTTTATATTAAATAGGAGAATTTATCAAGCAAATAAAATGGTTTCATGACTAAACGGACGTCATATATTTCTTAGTTTATTTGATCAGTCTCACTCCAATGCTTGTGTTTGTCTTTCGGGATAAATGCATGACTTGAGAGTGTAGTCATTCTTTTATTTAAACTATGAAAAATATGGGGTCGGTTTGATTCCTTCCTTTTCGAAGGATCCTTCCGAAGCGTGCGACGGGATTTCGATTCCGACGACCAGACAACTTCTTACGGCACTTCACGCACAAAACAACGCCGACAACTTCATAAAGTTTGTTACCATGAAACCAATAGTGAACCACATATTAGTTATATGAGCTTTTAGGCTCAACTATTATTTCCTCTATCATTCAGTGGTTCATTCTTTTTAACTTAATTGTTTTTGCATATCTCTAAATGTTTTGCATATATAAGCCATGTTAGATTTGTAAATTCTTGAATTTGATGCCCCACTATATTGAATTATATATATATATATATTTATTTAAAAAGAATGGCCGGAGGCTATTATACGAGCCCTAAGCCACCCTCATATGCCTTATTATTCGAGGACCGCCCTCACTAATGGCAAGTGGACAGAGGTAGATATATATTTATGCATGTACGTATGTATGTATGCATATATTATTTTTATTTTAATGCTGTAGCTCAAATTTACTACTCAATAGAAATTTCACTCTTCTGAATTATTTTTGTTGTCCAATGGTAGATGGCAAATACATATTTTTTTGTCCTCTCTACTATGGCATCAACTTGGTCTAAAGCATTTAAAATGTGACATCCAGTGGTTATGGAGATGCACAATATTTGCCGATATAGGCTATATGAATCACATTATTCATATGCTTGCTATTATACATAAAATGGTTGAAGCATGCATATCATATGTTAGAAAATGTTATCAATAGAGATCGTATCATATTTATTTAATTAATAATTACCTTGTATCCATACAACCATCACATCAATTAACGACATATCCTTATGATAAATTCTTTACGGCCTCTCTCAAACGCAGATTTTGATTAGTTTGACTGCTCTAATGAATCAATGTCCCTTCTTTGAAATATGAGGATACTAACATTACAAATCACTTTATTTAAGCTTCAATAATCCATGCTTTAATAACTACTTAGCTTTTCTTTCACTGTGTAGGGCACTACATCAAACTCTTGTAAGCACGCAGATGATGATCTCACACCAGTTGATGTGGACATGAACCTTGTGCAAAACTTCCTCGAATCCTTCGCATCCCAGCAAGGTCTTCCCGGCCCCGCCTCAAACATGCTCGGACTCATGGGCTTGAATGTTCCGGCGAACGTGAAAAAGACTTGATCTCATACTATGGATCAATCGAGTAAGTCCTACTTTGTTTCTAATCAAGAGCTCTCTTTTCTTATTTACCAATCAAGCATAACACATATAGGTTAGTTGACCTGATTGTATTATACCATAGTAGCATGAATGTCAGCTAATTACGTTTTGTTCATATAAAATCAGTTGAACATTCATATCAGATATATTATTGTAACATTGATAGTTGGTTGTTAGTTGGGGAACCACAGAGCCTGCAGAGGATCTATCTCTTCCTTCCAAGTATTGTATAACTTTGTGCAATATGAAAATTTTATGATTTAGTTCTTCTGTAATTCGTATGTTTGATTTTTATAAATTTATTTTTTATTTATATTGTTTCCAATTGATACTACTAATATCAGCCTCATGATACACTTTTTTTCTCCCTTTTTTTTTTAAGTTTTATAACTATTTTTATATTAATTTTTATTTTTAGTATTATTATTTTTGGTGTCTATGAGGCTTAATTTAATTATGGTGGTTTAGCAGTGGTGAGTAGAGGTGTAAGAAAGTCATCGTGAGCCGGTTCGGGCTCAGCTCGGCGAGCTCTATGAGCCAATAAATCAAGCTCAAGCCAGCCTCGTTAGCTGTAAGTCGGTTCGTTTAAAAAATAATTAATATATAATATACTCAATATATTAAAATTTAAAATTATCTTTAATTATTAAAAATATTTTATAAATATATCTTTTAATTTTATATCAAATGATTTCTTATTAATTATTTTTGAAGTACTTTTTCTTATTTTTTTAATGCTATTTTGAATTAATTTTATTTTCTATTTTATTATACTAATAAGATTTTATGCTATGTATTATATTAAAACACATGATATTTACCTAACTTTTTAGCTGTTAATTATTTTAAAATTTTAATATAAATTTATTTAATTAAAACACGTTTAGGAGAATGCAACTTTTCCTATTTCATTTTTAGTAATAAAAAAAAAATTAATACATAAGATGATTTAAAAATCGATTTTGCTAATTCAACAGATAACTTTTTATTTTTGTTTATACCAACTTTTTTTTTCATATAACATTAAAAAACATTATTATTTTAACTTTTTAAAGGTTGAAATAAATAAATATTTTTATCCATATATATATATAGGGTGACATAAATATAAAATCTGAAGTGTATGTGTCAGATATACAATAAAAAAAGGCATCGAGACTGCTAACCTAGACCATATTTCCTTTTCGCGTTTTCGCTATCAACGCTTCTGTGGGAACAAACCTAAATTCGGTCCACCACTGAAAAGAGCAGCGAAAACCAGAGAATACAAAAGTTGGCCGTCTTCTGCTTTCTCACTATGTGAACTCACTTTCGCCTGCTGATTCTCCATGTTCCTCCTCCGACGGGTTTAAAACCCAGAAGACATGAGTGGAAAGCTTCCATTTTGGAGCTGTAAGAAGGTAATGTAACATCTGCCGCCACTAATTTCTCTGGTATCCTCATTTTGTAGTTCAAATGATGGTTTGTTCTGGTTTTTTGCTTCTGAACTTAGGTCTTTTTGTTTAAAACTTTTCTCTGCTTTTTCATTTAAATCTGTCTTATAAATGTCGTATAAACAATTTCTTAAGTTTTAAACCCTCCAGTATTTACTAGATCTGAATTTGTAAGATTTGTTAAGTACTACTTGTACCCAAACCAGCTCCTAAATGCGCTCATTAGTTCCGGTAAGTCATTTCAGCTCATTTTATTTCATTGGGATTTGGCTTTTACGGGGTTGGCTCACCTATTTCTTTGGTAACCAAGTACATTATATTAGAAAAAGTCTTCACTCTTAGGGGGTATGTGGTAGCAGACTTTCAATAGGATTTAACGTTGGGTTTCACCTAAATCCATCCATACACAATAATTCGCGTTCTTCACACCGAAAAAATTGCAATGCGACATATGTGGCACAATCGAAGTTATGGAAAAATTTACTTGGGGATCTGTGGTGGTAGAGGAGGGCATTATACACTCCGATGTATATATATGTTGTTTTCATCAATTTTGATGTGTAAAGAAAGTGATTTGTTGATGCCGAAGCCTAAGTACTTCACCATGTAATTTTCCTCGAGTGTACTTAATTTTCTTCTCCTTTGCTGATGCTTTTTTGCTGTCTGAGGATTTTCCACATAAATCTACATATATGATTCTTTTTGCCTTTATCTCATCAATTTTGTAACATGCTGTAACGTAGCTACCTGGTTTTTAACATTTTAATTTCATTTATCACTTCATTTAAGTCATCCCTGTTGTATTTATGAGGCATAGATCTCTTTTATTGCTTTGCCTATGTTGTTTTAGCTAACTGTTCCCATTTCTATTTCAGATGGCTTCTCTTCTCTGGCTCTACTGCTTATTCCTCCTATCAGTTCTTGTTCTTCATTCATATGGCTTGAATTCTGAAGGGAAATCTCTTCTTTCTCTTTCAAAAAGACTTATATTGCCATCCAGCATAAAGTCGACCTGGAAATCTTCAGATCCTAACCCTTGCAGCTGGTCTGGAGTCTACTGTAGCAGTCTCAATTATGTTGTTTCTCTCAACTTCTCATCCATTGGGATATCAGGCACCTTAGGACCACAGCTTGGACAACTAAATCAGCTTGAAAGAATTGATTTTGGTTTCAATACTCTCTCTGGTTCGATCCCGCCAGAGCTGGGAAATTGCACTCGTCTCCAATACTTTGATCTTTCAAACAATGCTTTCTCTGGCGAAATACCTAAAAACCTAGGAAACTTAAGCAGGCTTTCTTATCTCTCTCTCTACAGTAACTTCCTCCATGGAAGCATTCCAGATTCCTTGTTTCAAAACACAAATCTTGAAACAATTTTCCTGAACCAGAACAATCTCAGTGGTTATATCCCACCAAGTGTCGGAAAGATGAGAAAGATGGTCTCTTTATGGTTGAGTGATAATCTCTTGACCGGTATTGTGCCCGATTCAATCGGAAACTGCACCATGTTAGAGGAACTCTATCTTGCCAACAACCAACTGAGAGGATCTCTTCCGGACAGTTTAAATAAAATCAAGGGTCTTAATTTTGTTGATACCAGCAGTAATGGCCTTACGGGAAGGATTCCTCTAATCCCAAGAAGCTGCAAAGAGCTGCAATGGCTGGACTTGTCAAATAATGAGTTTGAAGGCGAGGTTCCTGAAGGTGTGGGAAACTGTAGTAGTTTGAGTATTTTTGCAGCTGGTAATAATAGATTAACAGGCCAGATACCCTCTTCTGTTGGTTTATTAACTGAGCTTTCAGTACTTTTCTTGTATGAGAACTCTTTGATAGGGTCAATTCCTCCTGAGATTGGCAATTGCAGTTTGTTGTCAGATTTACAGATTCATGAAAACCAATTAGAAGGGAGAATTCCGAAAGAAGTCGGTAAACTAAGTAATTTGCAGAAACTCTATCTCTTCACCAATAAATTGAGTGGAGAAATCCCTGTAGAGATCTGGAAGCTACAAATGCTTCAAGAAATTCTTCTCTACTACAATAATCTGTCTGGGGAGCTCCCACAGGAGATTTTGGAGCTGAAAAGTCTTAAAAAGTTGTCTCTTTATGGAAACAAATTTCGCGGAGCTATACCGCAGGGTCTGGGAAGTAATATCAGCCTTTCGCTGATTGATTTCACTAACAATTCCTTCACTGGTGCAATACCACCTGGAATCTGCCATGGAAGAAAGTTGGAGGTCTTGAATTTGGGTCTTAATTGTTTGGAGGGCTCCATTCCTCCAGATATTGGAAACTGCACAAGCTTAACGAGGCTGATTCTTAGTCATAATAATCTCACTGGTTATCTTCCTAATTGGGCGATTCGATCGAGTTTGAACTACATGGATTTAAGTGCGAATAATTTGAATGGGAGCATTCCTACCATGGTCGGCAACTGTGTGAATCTTACTTCCATAAACTGGTCGAGAAACAAGCTCACCGGACCTATTCCTCACGAAATCGGTAATTTGCAGCAACTCGGAGTTTTGAATCTTTCTTACAATAGTCTGGATGGTCATTTACCTCTTGAGATCTCTCATTGCAAAATGCTCTATCTTTTGGACCTTGGTTTCAATTCTTTGAATGGTTCAATACCGTTAAGCTTGGAGGAACTAAAAGATCTCTCTCGGTTGCTGCTGCAAGAGAATCAATTTAGTGGAGGGGTTCCTAATTTCCTGTCACAGCTTGATGATCTTATCGATATTCAGTTAGGAGGCAATATTTTGGGCGGACAAATTCCATCTTCATTGGGTTCTTTACAGAATCTGGAGGTTTTGAATCTTAGCAGTAATGGCCTTAAAGGTCAGATTTCTCCACAGTTGGCAAATTTGAACAAAATCCAGAGCTTGGATCTATCTCAAAATAATCTGTCAGGAAGCCTCAAACCATTGGGAGAACTCCGCTCATTGATTTATGTGAACTTTTCATATAATCGGTTTGCAGGTCCGGTACCAGAAAATTTACGCAAGTTGTTGCAATCATTACCGAGCTTGTTCATCGGAAATAATGATCTTTGTGATTCTTGCTCATCTTGCTTAGGTAAAACCATCTTAAAACCGTGCAACAGTGGGTCGAGCTACCCGAAAAGCTCGCTCAGTAAGATTGGCTTGGCTGCCATAGTTATTGGCTCATTACTCTTCTGTTTCTTAGTGATTTTTGTATTAGTTTGTTTACTCCCAATGTGTCGAAAAACAGTGGTAGAGGAAGCTCTCTCCTTACATGAAGGTTCTTTTTCGCTTCTGAAGAAAGTGGTGGAGGCGACAGAGAACATGGATGAGAAATATTTTATGGGGAGAGGAGCTCATGGAACAGTTTATAAGGCTTCATTAAGCCCGGATGAAGTGTATGCTGTGAAAAAACTTGTTTTTGGAGCTCAGAAGGGTTCTAATGCAAGCATGGTGAGAGAAATTCAAACACTAGGGAAGATCAAGCACAGGAATTTAATGAGATTGGTGAATTTCTGGTTGAGAACTGATTATGGATTAATATTGTATGAATATATGGAGAATGGAAGTCTTCATGATGTGTTGCATGAGATGAAGCCGCCTTTAGTTCTTGATTGGGAATTACGTTACAGAATTGCTGTGGGGATTGCACAAGGTTTATCTTACCTCCATTGGGACTGTAATCCCGCCATCATCCATTGCGACATAAAGCCAAAAAACATACTTTTGGACTCTGAAATGGAGCCCCACATCACAGATTTTGGAATTGCTAAATTCTTGGATCAATTCTCAGCCACCCCAACCAGTAGTGGGATAATGGGCACCATTGGTTATATGTCCCCAGGTGTAAATTCTGAATCTTTGTCATAATCTGCAAAGTCTTATTCCATTTTACTGTAATTATCTACTTCATTTTCTTAACATATAATGCTTCTTATCTTCAACAACACTCAAAAGTTCTGAATTTGCAGCGTTTGATCAGAGTTGAGGTTTTCTCTCTCAGGCTTGTTTTCTTATTTTTTTGTTTGTTTTTGCATTTCAGAGACTGCATATACTACCAGGAGAAACAAGGAATCTGATGTTTATAGTTACGGGGTCGTCTTGCTTGAACTGATAACGAGAAAGATGGCGGTAGGCTCGTCTTTCTCAGAGAGCTCGGACTTGGCTAGTTGGGTGAGATCAAGCTTCAGTGGAATAGACGATATAAGTGTGATCATCGATCCAGGTTTAATGGACGAAGTTTTCGAATCCAAAGTAGCAAAAGAAATATGTGAAGCAGTCATGTTAGCCTTAGAGTGCACATTAAAAGAGCCTAGTAAGAGACCTTCAATGAGAGATGTGGTGAAGCGGTTAACTGACATCAAATCCAGTGAGATTTATTTGCAGAAACAAAAAATGAATGTGACTAGCTCTACTAAGCATTGAAATATTGGAGTAGAGATCAGTAGGCTATAGGATGCATCTTCATTGATTATATTTTCCTAACCCTCTAGTGATCTTTATAAAAGTAGTTCACATAAGCCACATCGAAGACAAGATTGAGAGTTTGTCTAACAATCAATTGAGAGCACTACAATCATTTAAGTATGGGCTATGGTAGTTCCACACGCCCTGTAAGATATGCCTCAGGATCATGAGTCATCTTTTATTTTTGTAATCTATATTTTTATGTATTTAATCATGGTACTCCATATATATATTAAAGATATATGTATTTAATCTATCTTTTATGTATTATTCTCTCTTTTCTCCACCTCCCAAGCTCTCTTTACCTAGGTGATGTATCTATCAAAAAAAAAAAAAAAAATTACTGCAACATTAGATCAAGTACTATGAGCACGAACATTGCACGAATTAGAAGATGAGTGTCCTGCAAAGTTGATCATGATGACAAATAATCTAAGTGAACGTGGTGGTCAATGGGTATAGTTTCAAGAAGTTATCGTCAGGTCTTTAATATGATGTTATACATTACGAATGGATGGTAGTCGGCTGTAGTCTGTTGATTCCGAGGTTAAAATTATCATTGGGTCCTTAATATGGAGTTATATGTTATTGTTGTATTTGGAATATAACGATTAGTAAGCATGAGTCGTCGACGATGGTGAGATTGCAGGTTTGAATTGCGCATGTTGCCCTTTAGACTTTTGTTTTTTGAATTTTTTTTATAGTACTCTAATGTTATAATTTAGGCACAAAGAAGCTTATTTCTTTCAAGAAAATAAATGATTGTGTATTTTTACATGATATTAAATTTTTGAAAGTGAAATATATATATATATATATAAAGAGAATTTTAAGTGTTAAATATATAAATAGATAAGAATTATTATTAAATGAGAGAGGACTACACGAGAAATTTTTGCATACTAATGACGTAAGCATAGCTGCGTACGTCGTCCAATAATATCACGCCCTCATCCCAAAAATATATAAGTTGGGGCCCATTTTTTAATACGCAGTTAGTGCCTTCCGGATGCAAAAATTTCTGGGACTACCCAAAGTGAAGTTGAAAAAGACAGCGCGACGACCTTACCGTCTAATGATCACAATTCAAAGTCGTCCCTGCAGTAATGTACGACATGTATCCATTCATAATTTTTCATTCAAACTATTGTAATATAGATATATAAAGGTCAATTTATAAATAGTTAAATATGCTTTGATATTAATTTTCTAAACGAAGTGTTTATATAATAGTAATTTTTAACTCCATTTTAATATAATTTATTTTAAAATATTTGATCGTAATCATTTTAAATTATTTTGGTTTTAATTGATTTTTTTTTATTCATTTAATAAAAAATTTAATTAGAGGATATGTTGTTAATTTTTTATCGTAAGAAAATGGGCCATTATATTTAAAATAAATAAAAAATTTTTAATCAATGTGACATATAGTAAATGAAGCTAAACTCTTATAATATAAGTAGTGAATTAAAGTTGATAAATTTGGAATTTATTCCATACCCCAAACTTAGGGTTTTTATATACATATCACATGAAATAGGCATATCTATCTATCTCGCAACTAAACATTTCTATGTACATATAAAGCACATTTGATGGGTTCTTGTCAACAACTTCAGGGGTCAATCATCCCCTCTTGTAAGATGGGAAAAATTTTCTGTTGATCTGGACGTAGCTTTACGCATGGACTCGAAGTAATGTCGTCACGCGCGCTACATCGCGTAGATGCTATCGGGTTATCGTTCGAAACCGCAGAGGCGCAGAGAGAGTTATCAAGGGCTATCAGGCGTGTATACGAGAGTTAATGCAGGAGGCTGATTGAAAGTTGAATCCATGGAGGCTATTCACTGGTTATTGTGGTTATCGCTTTGTTATCGTACGAAATTATTAAAGTTTGAACAATGGATGTTATCGGTATGCTATCGGATAATATTCGAGAGTTATCAGACGATGTGATCAGAAGCGAACCGCCGATGTTATCGGAGAGCTATCGAGTGCTATCGCGCTGCTATTCGAGCTCGACGCTCCAATAATCTCATAGTAACTCTCACAATAACATCTGCGATTCCACTTCACTAACCTCAACGGTTCCACTTTATTATTTTTTTAGGTAGACCCGATATATCACACATGACACTATATTACTCGGCGTCCACACGTAGAGCTACGTTCAGAGTCGGAACATAAAATTTTTCCTATAAGATGACGGAGAACAAAAAATGATTTAGATATAAATAGAAAAATTTAGATGTGAAATACATAAATATGACTATTTCAAGTGCTATGTATGTAAAAACCCATTTAAAAAAAAAAAAAGAAAACTTTTAAGAAGATTTATATTCATGTCAATCAATTCTCATATAACACATATCTAACACTAAAACTTTAGTTTTAACACAATGCCACTTTATCAAAAGATTTATTTCATTTATTTTAACTTCAATTGACATAAAGATTTAGGTGTTATAAATATAAAAATTTGGGGGGTTTGCATGTAAAATTCCCCATTGTTAAGAGACTTAAGGAGCAAGTCAACCATTTGCAAATAATACTCAAAATTGGTAGCTTTGACTCAGTCCATCCCTCCTCTACATTAAAACCATAGAGAAGAAAGCAGCGAATGGCTGAGACGAGTTACTCACTACTAATGACAAAGCTGCTCTCCTTCCTCGCCCTCCTCCTGATCTTCTTCTCCGCCGTCATCCCCTCCGCCCGCTCATCGGCGACGGTGAAAGTGGGCGTGATCATGGACCTCACCACCGCCGTCGGCCGTGGCTCTCTCGCCGCTCTTTCACTCGCCCACTCCGACTTCTATGCCTCCCATCCAGATTCTCCCGCGCAGCTCCTCCTCCTCCCCCGCAACTCCCCACGCTCTGACCCCGTCGATGCTGCCTCTGCAGCCCTTGATCTCATCTCGAACAATCAGGTCGCAGCCATTCTTGGTCCCCAAACCTCCTCATCAGCCGATTTCGTAACCAAAATCGGCGCCCGCGCTCGCGTTCCCATCATGTCCTTCACCGCTACCTCCCCCTCCCTCTCCCCCTCCCTCTCCCCATTCTTCATCCGCGCCGCCCCCTCCGACGCCGCCATGGGTCCTGCAATCGCCGCCCTCGCGTCCGCTTTTTCTTGGCGCCGATTAGTTCCCATCTACGAAGACTCTGATTTCGGTGCTTCTCTTATTCCCAATCTCATCGACGCCCTCTCCACCTCCGGCGACTCACAAATCCCCTACCGATGCCCTATTCCCCCCACCGCTTCTGATGACCACATATCCATGGAGCTTTACCGCCTCAAAACACTACAAACCCGCGTATTCGTGCTCCACGCGCCTTCAGCCCTAGCAGCACGCATCCTCGCGGCGGCCGCGAAAGCGCGCATGACTGAAACTGACTACGCATGGATACTCACCTCCGCCGTCGCCGGCCAGCTCAGTTCCATCAATCCTGTCATCATTCTCAATTCGATGCAGGGCGACATCGGCGTCCGCCCCTTCATCCACCGAACAAACCGCATCCGTGACTTCGAACATCGTTGGCGAGTCGAATTCCTAAAACAGAACCCTAACTTCACCGCCGAGATCGCCGCCGCTGACCTCAGCCCATTCATCTACTACGCTTACGATGCCTTCTGGGCGGTCGCCACAGCCGCCAACACAGCAATAGCCGCCAATCCCAGAATATTCAGCTCAAATTCGGCGAGCAATCGATCCAGTATAGCTCCTGCGGAGATCTCGAAAATACGGTTCTCAAACATCGGCCCGAAGCTTCTGAAATCTATTCAAGAAACAGAGTTCGACGGAATGAGCGGGCGATTCCAGCTCGTGGATGGGGAGCTGAACGTATCGGCGTTCCAGATCGTGAATATAAACGGGGAAGGGGGCAGGGGAATTGGATTTTGGACGATGAACAAGGGGTTATCTAAGAATCTGACATCCAGCGGAGCCGGTTACTCGGCGGATAGGAGTGACCTTGGGACGGTGTTATGGCCGGGGGAATCGGTGGCGCCGCCGAAGGGGTGGGAGGTACCGACAGGCGGCAAGAAGATGAGGTTTCTGGTGCCGGGACCTGTTGATCCGGGATTCCATTCATTTCTTAGGGTGGTTAGAGATCCTGAAACCGGCAAACTTGATGTCGGAGGGTATGTGATCGAGATTTTTGAGGCTGCTGTGCGGCGGCTTCCATACGCGCTGCCTTTTGAGTACCATTCAATGGCGACCGACGGCGGGAGAAAGACCGTCGACTACAACACGCTGGTTAAGGCCGTCCACGACCAGGTCAGAACCGCCAACTCTGCCTTGAGCGCCGCCATTTCTTACAAATTAAATAAAATTTTAATGATAAAATTTTAATAGAATTTTAACTGTTACTTAAAAATTAAGTTTTATTAAATCTATATAAAATTACAGAGAAAATATAATAGAATTATCAGTGAGATTGTGTGAATGACAGTAGATCTGACTATTTTTGGATGACTTTCTCACCCTGAAATGGTTGACCAATTAGACGATTCCGTACATGATTGATGGCATGATCCTGCATGATTGACTATCCTTTTAGGTGTTGATTTCGGATGCATACGGAGTCTAGTGGCAGGACGCTACGTGATATGTGGGCATGTCACTATTAATATTAGGCAATGCCGGTGTGTGGTGGTGATTTCTACCTATCACATGGCGCCCCGCCGTCGGACTTCGAACATGAAGAACGTCCAAAATCCAGATCTAAAAGGCGCTCCCTTTTCTGATCACAGTATCTTCCTGTATTGGTAGTCCGTTGTTTGATCTTCCAACAATCATTCGTTAATATGATCGTTAAATTACTTTGAGATTCGTTCCTATCGTATAATCCTTATAAAATCATTTTTTTTCTTCCTTTGATTAAGTCGTAGATATGCAGAATGTTTAATAGGTCATCATATCATTGTAAGCCTCACGTGTTTGGGAATTAATAAAGTCATTATCCTTAATTGAGTCAGCTTCCCATTCTAAAGTCTCCTAAAGTGACAAATTAACAGTTTCTATTCTCTCCTATATTTTTATTTTTTACAATTACACCCCTTTACCTATCCATAAAAAAATTATTTTTTTATTTATTTTAAAGTAAGTGGCAGTGATATGTAAATTTAATAAAGTTACATTTCCGCAAACTGATGTTTTGATCTGCGGTGGACGGCGGAATTTGATGCTTGCAGAAGTACGACGGCGTGGTGGGCGATGTAACGATAACAGCCAACCGATCGGAGTACGGCGGGTTCACTTTCCCCTACACCGCCTCCGGCGTTTCCATGTTAGTCCCCGTTCGCGACGTCCGGAGCCACCGAGCATGGGTCTTCCTCAAGCCCCTCACTGCCGACCTCTGGCTCTTCAGCGCCCTCTTCTTCATCTTAACGGGGATCATCGTCTGGTTCCTCGAACACCGCATCAATCGAGACTTCCGCGGCCCTCCCTCCCACCAGCTCGGCACCGTCTTCTACTTCTCCTTCTCTACCCTCGTCTTCGCCCACAGTACTAATCTAATTTAACTCCTTTCCCTAAAGTCTCTCCTTCCTTTTTTTTCAACTAAGAATCTCTTCTTACACGCTGCAATTAATTATCCCCAGAGGAGACCATAATGAGCAATCTATCGAGACTGGTGGTAACAATCTGGGTGTTTGTGGTGCTCATACTCACTTCAAGCTATACCGCCAGTCTAACTTCGATGCTGACCGTGAGGCAGGTCCAGCCCAGCATAACTGATATTCAGGAGCTCATTGTCAACCGGAGGAACGTCGGCTATCTCCGCCATTCTTTTGTCAAAGGGCTTCTGGTCAAAATAGGGTTCAATGAGTCCCAACTCTTCGGTTTGAAGTCTCCTAATGAGTACAGGGACGCGCTCTCCAACGGCACCGTCGCCGCCATCATCGACGAGATCCCGTACCTCAAGCTATTTCTCAAGTCCTACTGCGACAACTTCACTATGGGCAACCAGCTCTACAAAACCTCTGGTTTTGGATTCGTAAGTCCATTAATTCGGATTCATTAATAAAATTTATGAGTTAAATATGCAACTTTTTATATTTGGAGTGACATACTGACATGTATGTAATAAAATTTATTTATTTGTTTGGACAAGATTGAGTTTTTATATATAAATTGCACATCTTCTTCTTCCTCTTTTCTCTTAATTTCAATGCACGAGTCACCTTCTAATTCTACTGCAGGTTTTCCCCAAAGGCTCCTCACTGGTTACAGACATGTCGAGAGCAATTCTGGACCTGACGGACAGCGATGAAATGGTGGAGATCGAACGGCGGTGGTTCGGCGACCAATCATCCTGTCCGAAACAAGGCAGCGGCTCCATCTCCGCCTCCAATAGCCTCGACTTCAACAGCTTCTACGGCCTCTTCCTCATCACCGGCGGAGCCTCCCTTCTCGCCCTCCTCATCTACTCCTTCTCCTTCTGCTACCGCTATCGCCGCCCCATAGCAGCCATCAACGCCGAGGAGAAGTCCGTCCGGAGGAGATTGAGCTCCATCGCTTCGCTCTACGATGAGAAAGACCTTGCAAGCCATACTTTCAAGAAGTCCGGCGAAGTTGCAGGGACTTCACCTCGGGTGGCTGCCGGGGATGGTTCTCAGAGCCCCTTTAGTGTTGCTCTGGGAACAGAGACTCCGCCGTCTGGGACTCCAAATTGGATGCCGTCAGCGGCTGCCGGCGAGAACGCCGAAGGGGATGGGATCAGTCCGGCGAGAAACTGATGAACGGTCGCTTTGAGTGATGGATTGGTTATGATAGAAAGTAATGCGTAGGATTCATTCACATTTAGCTTTCTTAAATTTCATTTTTGGTTGATGATGTGTTTATATATTTTTTGTTCGGTAAAAAGTTACTGTGCTTCCTTTGCCCGGTGCTGATTCAATATAAATGATAAAGAAATGCTTTTCTTTTTTTGTGTACAAATTACTTTGTAATTCATAATAATTAAGATATTTGTAGCTTTTTTTCATATATTTTTGGGCATTTAGATACATAAACCACCATGCTCAACAGGAATGAACTATCCATTGAGTTATGATGATTCATTCTCTGCTCAATAGTTTGGTATCGTTCTAATGACAGAAGCTCCTCATCTAGAAATCAATGATTGACAATCAGACAAAATCAAACGATCGATAAAGTGTAATCAGCCGAGTCAATCAAAATGACTCAAAGCTAATTGAATCCAACTGATTGGCTGCACCGACTCAGTCAAGCCAACCAAACTCCAAACTAGCCTTATAGAGCTAGTCATGCTACCCTAACTGGCACAGTCATAAGATAGCCGAGCAACAGGCTCACGTATGTAAAATACATAAAATATCTTATAACGATGACATTAAAGAATGGGCAAAAGTATAACTATTTTAACTATACTTTACTTTTTAGAATTTTTTTCAAAACATTAAAAGTATAACTATTTTAACTTTTTAAAGATTGAAATAAATAAATATTTTGATCCATATATATAAGGTGACATAAATATAAAAACTGAAGGGTAGGTGTTAGATATGTAATAAAAAAATAATTGAGACTGCTGACCCAGGAATGAGCATATTTTCCACGAGCAGATGAGTATTTTTGAAAATAGTAAGATTCAGAATAGGATTTATGCAAATGTCCCTGAATAAAACTAACAACAGATGGACCCGTGTCAGTGGGAACTACCGCAGAAAAGAGCCGTGAAAATCTGAGAATAACATTGCAGACCGTCTTCTGCTTTCTCACTCTGTGAACTCCCTTTCGCCTGCTGATTCTCCATGTTCCTCGGACGGGTTTAAAACCTTGAAGACATGAGTGGAAAGCTTTGATTTTGGAGCTGTAAGAAGGTAATGGAACATCTGCCGCCACTTATTTCTCTGGTATCCTCATTTAGGCTATATATTAGGCTGATTTTGTTGTTCAAATGATGGTTTGTTCTGGTTTTTTTCTTCTTAACTTTGGTTTTTTTGTTTAAAACTTTTTTCTGCTTTTTCATTTAATTCCATGTCTTATAAATGCGCTCATTAGTTACGGCAAGTCATTTCAGCCCATTTTATTTCATTGGGATTTTGCTTATACGGGTTTTGCTCACCTATTTCTTTGGTAACCAAATAAATAATATTAAAAAAGCTATTCACTCTTAGGGGGTATTGCTTTGTCTGTGTTGTTTTAGCTAACTGTTCCCATTTCTATTTCAGATGGCTTCTCTTCTCTGGCACTTTTTATTCCTCTTATCAGTTCTTGTGCTACATTCATATGGCTTGAATCCTGAAGGAAAATCTCTTCTTTCTCTTTCAAAAAGACTTATATTGCCATCCAGCATAAATTCGACCTGGAAATCTTCAGATCCTACCCCTTGCAGATGGACAGGAGTCTACTGTAGCAGTCATAATTTTGTTGTTTCTCTTAACTTCTCATCCATTGGGATATCAGGCAGCTTAGGACCAGAGATTGGACAACTAAATCATCTTGAAAGGATAGATTTTGGCTTCAATAATCTCTCTGGTTCGATCCCCCCGGAGCTGGGAAATTGCACTCGTCTCCAATACTTTGATCTTTCAAACAATGCTTTCTCTGGCGAAATACCTAATACCCTAGGAAACTTAAACAGGCTTTCTTATCTCTCTCTCTTCAATAACTCCCTCCACGGAAGCATTCCAGAATCCTTATTTCAAAACACAGATCTTGAAACACTTTTCCTGAACAAGAACAATCTCAGTGGTTCTATCCCACCAAGCGTCGGAAAGATGAGAAAGATGGTCTTTTTATGGTTGAGTGATAATCTCTTCACCGGTTTCGTGCCCGATTCAATCGGAAACTGCACCATGTTAGAGGACCTCGATCTTGCCAACAACCAACTGCGAGGATCTCTTCCAAACAGTTTAAATGAAATCAAAGGTCTTAAAAGTGTCATTGTCACCAGTAATGGCCTTACGGGAAGGATTCCTCTAATCCCAAGAAGCTGCAAGGAGCTGCAATGGCTGGACTTGTCAGATAACGAGTTTGAAGGCGAAGTTCCTGAAGGTCTGGGAAACTGTAGTAGTTTGAGTACTTTTGCAGCTGGTAATAATAGATTGACAGGCCAGATACCCTCTTCGATTGGTTTATTAACTGAGCTTTCAGTACTTTTCTTGTATGAGAACTCTTTGATAGGGTCAATTCCTCCTGAGATTGGCAATTGCAGTTTGTTGTCGGATTTACAGATTCATGAAAACCAATTAGAAGGGAGAATTCCGAAAGAAGTCGGTAAACTAAGTAATTTGCAGAAACTCTATCTCTTCAGCAATAAATTGAGTGGAGAAATCCCTGTAGAGATCTGGAAGCTACAAATGCTTCAAGAAATTATTCTCTACTACAATAATCTGTCTGGGGAGCTCCCCCAGGAGATTGTGGAGCTGAAAAGTTTAAAAAAGTTGTCTCTTTATGGAAACAAATTTCACGGAGCTATACCGCAGGGTCTGGGAAGTAATACCAGCCTTTTAATGGTTGATTTCACTAACAATTCCTTCACTGGTGCAATACCACCTGGAATCTGCCATGGAAGAAAGTTGGAGGTCTTGACTTTGGGTCTTAATTCTTTGGAGGGTTCCATTCCCCCAGATATTGGAAACTGCACAAGCTTAACGAGGCTGATTCTTAGTCATAATAATCTCACTGGTTATCTTCCTAATTGGGCGATTCGATCGAGTTTGAACTACATGGATTTAAGTGTGAATAATTTGAATGGGAGCATTCCTACTACGGTCGGCAACTGCATGAATCTTACTTCGATAAACTGGTCGAGAAACAAGCTCACCGGACCTATTCCTCACGAAATCGGTAATTTGCAGCAACTCAGAGTTTTGAATCTTTCTTACAATAGTCTGGATGGTCATCTACCTCTTGAGATCTCTCACTGTAAAATGCTCTATCTTTTGGACCTTGGTTTCAATTCTTTGAATGGTTCAATACCGTAAAGCATGGAGGAACTAATAGATCTCTCTTGGTTGCTGCTGCAAGAGAATCAATTCAGTGGAGGGGTTCCTAATTTACTGTCTCAACTTGATGGTCTTATCGAGATTCAGTTTGGAGGCAATGTTTTGGGCGGACAAATTCCATCTTCATTGGGTTCATTACAGAATCTGGAGGTTTTGAATCTTAGCAGCAATGGGCTTACAGGTCAGATTTCTCCACAGTTGGCAAATTTGAACAAAATCCAGAGCTTGGATCTATCTCAAAATAATCTGTCAGGAAGCCTCAAACCAATGGGAAGACTCCACTCATTAATTTACGTGAACTTTTCGTATAATCAGTTTGCAGGTCCGGTACCAGAAAAGTTACAGAAGTTATTGCAATCATCACCGAGCTCGTTCTTTGGAAATAATGATCTTTGTGATTCTTGCTCATCTTGCTTAGGTAAAACCATCTTAAAACCGTGCAACAGCGAGTCGAGCTACCGGAAAAGCTCGCTTAGTAAGATTGGATTGGCTGCCATAGTTATTGGCTCATTACTCTTCTGTTTCTTATTGATTGTTGTATTAGTTTGCTTACTCCCCATGTGTCGAAAAACAGTGGTAGAAGAAGCTCTCTCTTTACATGAAAATTCTTCTTTGCTTCTGAAGAAAGTGATGGAGGCGACAGAGAACATGAATGAGAAATATATTATAGGGAGAGGAGCTCATGGAACAGTTTATAAGGCTTCATTAAGCCCAGAAGAAGTGTATGCTGTGAAAAAACTTGTTTTTGGAGCTCAGAAGGGTTCTAATGCAAGCATGGTGAGAGAAATTCGAACACTAGGGACAATCAAGCACAGAAATTTAATGAGATTGGTTAATTTCCGGTTCAGAACTGATTATGGATTAATATTGTATAAATATATGGAAAATGGAAGTCTTCATGATGTGTTGCATGTGATGAAGCCGCCTTCAGTTCTTGATTGGGAATTACGTTACAGAATCGCTATGGGGATTGCTCAAGGTTTATCTTACCTCCATTGGGACTGTAATCCGGCCATCATCCACTGCGACATAAAGCCAAAAAACATACTTTTGGACTCCGAAATGGAGCCCCACATCACAGATTTTGGAATTGCTAAATTCTTCGATCAATTCTCAGCCACCCCAACCAGTACTGGGATAATGGGCACCATTGGTTATATGTCCCCAGGTGTAAATTCTGAATTTTTGTCATAATTTGCTAAGTTTTATTCCATTTTCTGTATTATCTACTTCATTTTCTTAACTTAAAATGCTTCTTATCTTCAACAACACTCAAATGTTTTGATATTGCAGCATTTGTTCGGAGTTGAGGTTCTCTCTCAGGTTTGTTTTCTGATTTTTTTTGTTGTTTTGCATTTCAGAGACTGCATTTACAGCGAGGAGAAACAAGGAATCTGATGTTTATAGTTACGGGGTTGTCTTGCTTGAACTGATAACGAGAAAGATGGTGATAGGCTCGTCTTTTTCAGATAGCTCCGACTTGGTTAGTTGGGTGAGATCAAGCTTTAGTGGCATAGACGATATAAGTGTGATCATTGATCCAGATTTAATGGATGAAGTTTCAGAATCCAAAGTGGCAAAAGAAATATGTGAAGTAGTCATGTTAGCTTTAGAGTGCACATTGAAAGAGCCTAATAAGAGGCCTACAATGAGGGATGTGGTGAAGCGGTTGACTGGTACCAAAAAATGAATGTGACTGGCTCTACTAAGGATTGAAATAGTGTAGAGATTAGTACGCTATAGGATGCATCTACATTAATTAAACTTTTATTTCTGATTCGCAGATTGCTTGTAATATTTTCCTAGCCCTCAAGTGATATGTATAAAAGTAGTTCACATAAGCCAACTCGAAGACAAGATTGAGAGTTTGTCTGATGATCAGTTGAGGCCCTACCCATAGCGAGATCATCTTTGATGAGTTGGACTGCCTACTTGCTCATTTACTTGTCCCATCATGCAAAATTGAGAGTGTTATAATATTATTTAAGTTACATGGGGTATTATAGTTCCACACGCCCCGTAAGATATGCCTTGGGATCATGAGTTATTATTTATTTTTGTAATCTATATATTTATGCATTTAATCGACATACTCCATATATATATATAGAGCGTTACATGCACAAATGAAATCATCATATGATATACAATAAACGAACAATATGAATCCGGTCTTCTTTTTCTCCACACACTCTAACAAGACATTATTCTCTCTTTTCTGCACCTCCCGAGCATTCTTTACCTAGGTGATGTGTCTATCAAAAAAAAATTTGAGTGCAACATTATATCATATGAGCATAGACATGACACAAATTAGAAGATGAGTGTCCCGAAATGTTGATCATAATGACAATTAACCAAAGTGAACATGGTGGTCAACGGGTATGACAGCAGAAAGTTATTGTCAAGTCTTCAATACGACATTATAAATTACGATCTTGGGATACAATATTAGCAAGTAGGGGTCATCGAAGGCTGTGAGCATGTGCAGTAGGCGGTGATTGATAACAACTGACAGGTGGTGGTCGATGGTGGTCAGTTGCTTCAGATGTCGAAAGTTATCGTCGACTCTCCAATATGGGGTTATATGTTACAGTTATATTTGGAATACAATGATAGCAAGTAGGGGTTGCCGACAATGGTAAGCAAAGACAATCAGCGGTCGACGATGGTCGGCGGTGTTGATTCAATATAAATGATAGAGATTACTTTTTTAATTTGTACAAAAGACTTTGTAATTTATAATAATTAAGATATTTGTAGGTTTTTTCATATATTTTTGGGGCATTTAGATACATAAAACACCCTCCTTGATAGGAATGAGCTATTTATCAAATTATGATGAATTATTCTCGGGTCAATAGTCTAATCTTATTCTACGGACATGAGTTCCTCATTTAGGAATCAATGATCGACAGTTAAACAAAATAAACCGATCGGCAAAGTGTAATAAGCCGAGTCAATCATGTCAACCCTAAGCTAATTGAATTCAGCTGACTTGTTGTGCCGACTCAGTCAAGCCAACCGAACTCTAAACTAGACTTACAGAGCCAGTCATGCTAGCCTAACTATCTCGGTTAGGCTCATATATGTAAAATACATAAAATATCTTATAATTGTCACATTAAAGAATGGGCAAAAATGTAATATAATATATTGTACCCTCACCGTCTCTCTCTTTCTTACGCATCCGGATTCAACAGTCCTTATTAGTTTGTGCAGCAGTTACAAATAAGACTTGTGATTTACTAAAATATGTTCTATCTAATTGTGCATTACTTTCTAAGCATCACTATATCGAAAGAAAAATTAAAAAAATTTAAAAAAAAACAATTGCTAACAAACCACTACAAGTGTATAATCATATGAAGGGCATAATGGTAAGATTACAACTGTAATTTAATGATCATAAATGGTAGAATTGATGCATGGAAAAAACTTTCTAAAGAGGAGCGATGCGTGCTAGAAAATTCGCGGCAGTATAGTAACAGATTATTGTCTTATCATTAGTATCGGAGTCGAAGACACACGAGATGAAAGAGAAATGACGATGACTAACTTCTAGAAATTTTTACGTAGAAAACTCGTAAAGGAAAAAACGTGAGTGCATAGCTCGATGCATAGAATCCACTATTGATTGATGATTACAGAAATCTTTTGTCTACATAGACGGGAAAGAGTGACTATATTTTTCATATTACAATGTCGATTGATGGCGTATGTTTTGATTGACGATGGTGGTTAGTTGTGGTCGATAACAGTTGGTGGAGGTCAACAGAGGTCGGTGGTCGTTGACGGTAGTCGGCGGTTGTCGGAGGCGGTCGGAGGCGGTCGGCGGCGGTCGGCGGCGGTCGGCGGCGGTCGGCGGCGGTCGGCGGCGGTCAAAGTAGGTCGGCGGCGGTCAAAGTAGGTCGGCGGTGGATAAAAACGGTTGGCGGTGGTCGATGATGGTCGACGGTAATGCTGAGCTGTAGCTTCTCCTCAACGCTTCAGGCTCTCTTTAAGCTTAAGTTTTTTTTCTCATGTAAGGGTGGGGATCTATTTATAGTGTCATGTGCAATTAATGCAAAAATATGAAACATTTTGATCAGACGGTCCAGAGAGCTTCTTTCAATCAGATGGTGTTTAAGAGGCATATGGATGTATTAATGATGTCGGAAGTAAGTGATCTTGGACTCGTTGAATTCGTTTTGTTGAAAAGTTCGATTTGACTATAAACTTGTCAGATTCGGCATCTATTTGACCTTCCAAATGTGTCCATAAATCTTTCAAGAATGGTTTAATGACTTGATCTGGGCTTGATTTGACTCGGATTGCTCTGACTTTGATATCATTAGGTCTGTCTCATCGAGCCGGTCAATTTGACTATAAGTTTGCTGAAATCGCAATTCTAGATGACTTTTTTATCAAGTTTTGAAGCTCAAAATATTGTCTTGAGATTCATGTCATGCCTCGAGATTCGTGCTGGATAATGAAGATTTGTTTGTGGTACATCAAGAAGCATTGTTTGTACCAGCGAGAAAACCTTTCTGATTCTGATTCATATGCTGAAATTCTGATGTGGGAATCCAAATCTAGGCAGAACCATTATGTCGATCAGAATTGAGGAGCTACAAGATAAAAACTGATCTCTTTTTTCGATAAACGTCTGCATATAGAAGATCACTTAGATTGGGAGCAATCAATTGAGTCCTTCGACTGCATGGACATTGCTCCGGACAAGCAAGTTAAGTATGCCCCTAGCAAATTGAAGAGGGAGCCAACGCGTGGTGGATTCAACTTACTCAAAGCCATCAAAGAGAAGGTCGGAGTTGTATACACAGTTGAATGAGGATGAGACAACTTATGAGAGCTCATTTTATGCTTTCTGATTATGCCAAAATATTGTATTTACAATATCAAAAATACTCTCAGGGAAATAGCACCATTAGTGCTTACACCGAAGAATTTTATCGATTGAGTGCTCGCAACAACTTGAATGAAACTGACCAACAGTTGGTGGCAAGATACATTGGTGTGCTTAAGAAATCCATTCAAAACAAACTAGAAATGAACTCTGTTTGGTTGCTATCACAGGCAATCAATTTCGCTTACAAAGCCGAGCTGCAACTTTCTTGGACACCGAAATTCGACAGTTGGCAAAGACCTATTATAGAAAAAACTGTTGAGCAACCCAAGAGCTCTAGCAGCAACGCTAAAACAAGCTCCCTTCAGATCCAAACATTCATAAGCCCAACAGTCACTGAAGTAAGAGGCCAAGCCAAGCCAAACTATGCGAGAAATAAAATTACCATAAGCCTGGCCCATCTAAATGTTTTCAATGTTTCCAACCAGGACATCGATCCAATGATATGCCCAATCGTCGCCAAGCCCAATTAATTGAAGGCGAACCAAAATGGGATGACATCAATACATCATTACCTTCAACCGAAGATTGTAAAGAACTTATAGCTGACGATGATGATTTTCTCTCTTGTATCTTGGAAAAACTATTATTAGCTCCTATAGTTGAAAAAGAATCTCAGTAACATCGAATTTTTCGCACAAGGTGCACCATAATGGGGAAGGTCTATGATCTACTTATTGACAGCAGTTGCACTGAAAATATTGAGTCCAAGAAAATGGTCTAGGCATTACAATTGCATAAACCTCCTAATCAATACAATATTGGTTTGTTTAAGAAAGGAGTGGAAGCAATTGTGATTGAATCATGCAAAATCTCATTCTCCATAGCTAAGCATTACAGGTGCGAAGTTATATGCTGTGTCATAGATATAGATGAGTGTCACATTATTGAACTATGATCTCTTAGACTTGACTACTAGATAATCTTACACCTACAGAATTTACTTAAATTATTCAAAGATCTTTCTGAAAATTTTACTATTGTACTTATCTAAATCAAAATTATAATATTCTAGAAAGAAAGTTCATTGCAGTGAATTATTATTTTATGTATTAACTAAAATTACTTGAGAACAAGTAATAATTAAGTTTGGGGGATCTTGATACACTTAAAATTTGATAGGTTTTTACTATCCATTTTATACATGTTTTTGATGATATTGCATTTTAAAGGAATGTATTTTTCACGATTTCATGCAGGTAAAATGATTTTAGACCTTTGGAGCAAAAGGAAGCAAAAAGGAGCAAATTTGAAGCAAAAAAGAACAAAAGTACATTTTATTGAACTAAGCATGTAATCACATGCCATTATCGCCAGTGACCGCGCTATTTTACAGAGAGTTGCGACTGTTTTGGCAGAATAATGCGCCGAACAGCGCCCTCTCCAGCGCCGGATCACGCCCTATCCCGATTTTAAACTAGATTCAATGTATTTGACCGGATTTTGAAGGGTTGCTTTAGGAAACTCTTCGAAATTTAGTTTTGGCCTAATTTAAATATTTTTGGAGCCAAGTTTAGAGAGGGGAGGTGAGGGGAGAGAAGAGAAGAGTTTAGAGTTTAGAGAGTTTCTTTCCATTTTGTGTAGGAAATTAGGTTTTGTGTTTTCTCTTCTAAGGAGTGTGAGAGAAAAGGTAAAGTGAGAGATTTCTTCTTCCTTATCTAAAGAGAGAATTGTGTGTTGTTGTGAAGAAGAAGTAAGAAGTGAAGGAATCCTCGAGATTTCTTGGGAAGAGTTTGACATAAGTTGTCTTTATTTTACTCCGTTTGTATGACGTTGTTTTTATATATATAATCCATATTTTGTCATCTTTTTCTCATGAGTCTTGAGTAGATTTCTTTGTCTTTCTCCTTTTCATGTGATGTATTGATGTTGTGATATGGAAATGATGTGCCGATTTATTATGGAGAATTTATGATGACCTTTTCGCTTCGAACTTCATTTACTTTTTGATCTGGCCAATTAAATTGTTAAAACTTGTTGGGGAAACATATTTTTCGAAAGGATTGTGAGGTCAACAACAAAAGTGAATGTCACATTTAATGTTCATGAATGAGAGACATAGTTCATGGGGATTGAGTGCAAATAAATAGGGAAATATACTTTGATAGACGTAGAATTGGAGATTTCAGATTGACAGGCTGAAATTCTCAATTTGGTCCTAATGTTTAGAAATTGAAGCGAGAGTTAGCGTCAGGTGAGGGAAGTGGGAGCCTGGAGTGAGAGTCGATATCCTCTCGACTTAACTACCTGATTTGGAGACTAAACTTAGATTAGCCTGATGTTCTTTATACGTCGAAATATGGGTAAAGAATAGGAATGCTCCTATTAGCACAATACATTTCGCATCATTGATCTACGTCACAATAATCATCACATTATGATTGAAAAGAAGGAAGACATCTCTTCTTGTAATCGAACTTTGTTATAAATTTAGTCTTGTGTTAGTTTAACTTGCTAGAGTTTAGAACGTATTTTGGTAGAAATAATAACTACAACTGTTTGTCTTTATTTTAAGAATTAAACTTACTTGCAATTGTGTTGTGATTCGATAAGTGATTTATGTGCTACGTCATAAAATTGAAGCCTCCCTGTGGGATTGATATTTCAAGACTCCACTAGAGCCATGTATTACATGAGCGATACGTATACTTGCGTTTAATTGTGTGACTCATTATAAAACTAAATTAATAGATATATATATATATATATCTAAATCTGAGTTCATAAATTTTGGCAAATTAAAAAAGTCGAACCAGTAGACAAGTTCACTCTTCTCCTGAATTAGAGAAGACTGAGTTACAAAGCTGATCATTGCAAATGTACAAGAGTTGTTCATTGATAAAGGTCACCGTCTTATTGTAATGAATGTAGTTCTCAGTGATAGCAAACTATAAGGGTCATAGTTGATAACTTTAGAGGCGGTAGTACGTTGTGATTGTTGTGGAAGGTGGATGTAGCGCCAACTTATCGTATAGGGCGTAGTTGAAATTCATGCAGACGGGCGTTTCAGGAGTAATGGTTGGCTACAGAGACCGTAGTAGGAAGTTATAGGAGTTGTGAGTCACATAGGTCGTAGTTGGTCACATAGACCGTAATGGTGAGCTACCCAGTAGTTCGTAGGGGCGGGAGTCAAGAGCTACACGATTTGCACCACGTAGGACGTAGTTGGTCACGTAAGTTATAATGGTGAGCCATGATGACGTTCATAGGCAGTAGAGATCAAATTTTGGAGCTACACGAGCTTTGGATCTCGTAGGTTTTAGCTAGTTATGTTGGTCGTAGTGTGAATTCTGATGACTTCCGTAAACCGTAGAGGTCAGAGTCAAGAGTTGCAAGAACTGTGGATCACGTTAGTAGATAGTCACATAGACCGTAGTGATGGGCTGCAAGGAAAGAACTTTAGGAGCTTAGAAAAAGTCACAGTCTTTGAAAGGCGTTGCATCGTATGTGGGATTCATTGTTGCACTATCATTGGGATATGTCATTACAACGTATTCGGGGTGCGTTGCTACACTATCTTCGTGAGGCGTCGTTGTATTGTATGTAAGGTGTGTTATTTCGCAGAAAACCTCATTACTCTGCAATATAGGCCGGGATTTCGCAAAACACGTCGCGATTCAGCAAGGAGTTTTATTGCAAAGAGTCAGGAGCAGCCGACAGTGGTCGGTAGGCAATGGTCGGCTACTGCAAGAGTGGAAGATATTTGTCGGATCTGTGGTGCAGAAGTTATGTTGGACTTCAACTTCTCCTCCAAGCTTCAGTTTTCTTCTGACTCGACTCTTCCCCTCTAAAGGGGTGATGTGCCTCTATTTATAGAGTCGGGAAGAGGCTTCTCTGTAAATAAGAAAGGAATTTGAACCACTTCGTCATATGGCTCGAAGAGATTCCTTCGATCGGATGGTGTTCTGTAAACATTCAATTGCCTTTATGATGTCGGAATTGAGTGATATCGGGCTTGTTGGATTCGCCTTATCAAGAAACTTGATTTGACTATAAGCATGTCATATTTGAAATCTGTTTGACTTTCCAATTATGCACTAATAGCTTCCAAAAGTGGTATAACACCTTTATATGAGTCTGATTTGACTCAGATTGAACCAATTTTAGTATCATTGGGTTCATCTTGTCGAGTTAGTTGGTTTGACTGTAGTTTGCTAAAATTGGAGTTCTAGATTACTTTTAATCAAACTTTGATTTTTTTTTTAAATTACCTCGAAATTTGTGCCATGCTTCAAGATTCGTGTTGAATGATGAAAATTTTTTGATGGCGTATCACAGCTCTAAGTCTGTGCCTGCATGAATCAATTCAAAGCTAACATTAGTTTTAAAGTTACAATACAATCGAGGCCTAATATTCAAAGATAATAATGCAAAGTTTGTAAGGTTAAAATTCTAGTTCGTGGAGGAAACAATGATAAAAGAGGCATTTACATACATATAACCCAATTATTATGTATTTACATATCTAACATCTAAAGTTTACTTTTTACATTTATACCACCAAATCTTCCAATTCACATCAAAATCACCACCAATTTAAATTTTAAAAATTGAATGTATACACAATATAGCTATACAAAAAAAAACCTTAATTTATTTTACTAAATCGAGCACATCTTCCAAAGTAGTTGAATCGAGCCCACCAGCCAAAGTTTTTGAATCAAATTCACCTACCAAAGTGGTTAAATCGAGTTCATTTGCTGAAGTGGCTGAATAGAGCCCACTAGCTGGAATAGTTGAATCGAGCCCTATTGTCGATTTGATTATATTCATTCGGCTCAAAAGGACAGCTTAGCTTACTTGTGCGAGAGTAGCTATCTAAGGAAGTCATCATGACTAGTAAGGACATTTGTAAATCAAGTATTAAAGGCACAACTCGACATGTAGGACTTCATCTTTTCACCCAGGCACCAAAGGTGGGCGTAGCACCAACAACACCAGACACCCACATCGCGGTTTTTTCAAAAAGACACTAGGGAAGGGTGTCCCACAACGAGATGTGTTACGACGATTATTTTAGTACATTTCTCCCTTGAGTATTGATGCACCAAAAATATATATGATTTATGTTATCTAATTTTATTTATTTTTTGTAATATTGCACTTTAAAGAAAGGTATTTTTCATGATTTGTTGCAGGTATGATGATTTTAGGTGATTGGAGTGAAAAGAATCAAAAATGAACGAATTCAGAGCGAAAAGAAGCAAAAAAGGAGCAAAATTGTGGAAAAGGTATTCTGGCGCCGCAGGCGCCAGAATGGGCGCTGCCGGCGCCCAAATCCAGAGAGCTCAGAAATATTATGGACGATAGAGCGCCGCCGCCGCCCAAGCTAGGTAAAATTCAAATTTTGAGAGTTTTGGCGAAATTTTGAAGGGATTCCTATGGAAACTCTTAGGATTTCGTCCCTAACTCTTAAATAACTGAATTTGGACTAGGGAAGAGACATCTAGAGTAGTTCTAGAGATTTTTAGAGTGTGCTCGCTTGCATTCCATTACTTTCTCTTAGTTTTTAGTGTTAGGGTTTAGTGTAGAAGAGAGAGATTCTTCTCTAAGGAGTGAAGGAGAAGGAGTAAAGTTAGAGATTGTTTCTTCCTTTCCATTCTAAAGAGAGAATCGAGTGTTAGTAAATAAGAAAAGAGGATTCAAAGAAGCTTCAAGGAGCTTGACGTTGGGAAGAGAAAGAGATAAGTCGTATTTCGTTTTGTTGTTTGTATGACTTTTCTTTTATATATAAAATCCATATTTTATCGTATCTTCTCCATGAATTCCGAGTAGTATGCTTATTTTTCTTTCGCTTTAGAGATGTGATGATGGTTTGAAGTAGATTTGATGTGCTTTTAATGTGATGAAGAATTGTGATGGTTTTTCATTTTCAACTTAATTTACTTTCGATCCTAGTCAATCGAAATGTTAAAATATGTTGTTGAACATTAAATTTGAAAGGATTTAATGCCTTACAACAATAATGAAAGATTCATTCAATTTCCATGGATGAATCGCATAGTTCATGAATTGCGTACGGATAAATAGGGAAATGTGTTGCAAGATTTTCAATGTGGAGATTTCGGGGTGACAGTCGAAATCCCCATATCGGCTTCTAAGATTAAGTAATTAATATCAAAGCGTTAGCCTTGTAAGGGTGAAGTGAGGAGCTCGGTTGATACCAGTATCCTCCCAACTTAACTTCTAGAATTAGTAACTCAAACTTAGAATGTGTCAATGTTTTTTTTTATTTGAGGAGGGGGTACTCTTCTAAAAGTAAAGAATCATCTATGCTTCCTATTCTACACAATAAATTAGATAATTAATTCATATCAATCCACACATCATATTCTCGTCTGCAGAAGAAAGATATTTTTCTTATATATCAAAAACCTTTCAAATACTTAGTTTAGTGTATGACTGTTAGTTAATTCGTTTTCAAAATTATTAGAAGTAATTGTAGTTTAGTTGGTTATATCGTATTTCCGCATAAGTAGTAGTAGTGTTGAAGAAAGTTCTAGTGTTTTATTCTAACTTGTTAAAACTTTTACTTTGCTTCAACTTAAAACCTCCCTGTGGGATTGATAACCAGGACTCCACTAGAGTCATGTATTACTTGATACGATATGTATACTTGCGTTGAATGCTTCGACTTTATAAAATCATTATAAATATTTAAACTTGAAGTTAACAAAATCTTGCATTTAAATATATAGAAGTAAAGTCTGGTTGCATCAGGTTTTTGGCGTCGTTGATGGGGAATTATATCTCCTAGTAGTGGTGTTGAATTTGTGTATTCAAACCAATCGCATCAAGCATAAAAGGCAAGAGAAAAGGAGAGAAAAGATGATCAATCTCTCTCTCTCTCTCTCTCTCTCTCTCTCTCTCTCTCTCTCTCTCTCTCTCTCTCGCGTTATATTTTTGCGATACAAGGTCATTATCAGGTTGTATACACTCACGAACAATACAAAACCCTGCGTGTCAAAAGGATTCAACATTGAATACACATTTCATGCACAGTTATGGTGTTGTGCTTGTCGAAAATGGTGTTCATGTGTAAGATATTTAAATGCAAAGGATATGAAGGTATGTAAATAAATCTTCTAAGATAAAAATTGAAAGGATGGGTTACTTTTGATTTGGCTCCGGTTTGCATGCAGCATAAAGCGAGAAATAATGCTGGGACAAAACTTTTTTGCACATCTACAGAGGAAGCAGGAAGGAAGAGACTGAAAAGCTTTGTTATCATCATAAATATTTCCATCTTGGTTGTTTTAAATATGATTTTTTCACACATATTAAGGAGAATCAGCTGACTTGATGGTCAAATACACTGCATTTCATGATTTTAGCTTCATCAATGAGTAAATTGACGGAAGCCATAAAACTATTTCGAGTTTTCTCGAATATGATCAGATTTATGTGTTCTGCTGTAATAATAACATTAGTACAGCAATCAAACAGCATATAAAATAGAATTTAGCTCCAAATTTAACAGTAAAAATCAACTTAAATCTGCTATTAGGTTCTAAATATCATTAGCATCACTTCGGAATAATCCACAATTCAGATGAAAAAGACAAATAGGGAGAAAGCAATGGATTAAGTTGAATGAATGGGTTATCAGATCAAAGTTTACGTGTTAAACATTGTCGGTCACTGAAAAGTTATGGTGGGATTTTGATTTAATTTAATATGTATGTACGTGTGTATATATATATATATATATTTATTGGTTTTGAAAATAAAATTTTAAATTTTGAAAAATGAAATTAGACGAATATCATTCATTTAGCAAGTTTAAATAAACGAGCACCATATCGCAAATGACGCATTTATCCCGAAGAATAGACGATATCACTCGATCAAATAAACTACAGAGTTTATGACATTCGTTCTGGTCTGCGAACCTTTTGTGTTGACTGACAAGTTCTCATATGTAATACAAAAGAATTATATAGGGTTTATATTACCTGGGTTCTTAAAGCTCCCTATAAAGGCAAGCCCCTATAGTCAATTACCCTTAAATGACCAAAGTCACCTGAGAGAACCCTCGATTTAGATCAGATGTATCTATCTTCATGAGTTTAAAGGGTAGGGTTTTCAAAGTAGTGTGATAATAGGGATTCCAATAGTGAGTGACTCAAGATTGGAACAATTCTTGTAGGAATTCAAAGAAAAGAAAACTAGGGGATGGAATGGATCCGAATAAACCCCGGTGACATCCCAGACTATCCTACTATTGGGCTTTAAATTTTGGAAATGGATTTCTTTAAATTTCAATCCTGCCAATTAATTATAGGAATTACATTTGCATAACATCCCAATTATGCAAATAACCTGAAATATTGGAGGATTTACGTCGTACAGAACTGACGACCTCGAATCCTAAAAGCAGAGTTAGAGCTTATATTGCAGCATGATCGTGTCAGGCCTAAAAGAACATGTGAGAATTTATGTCATGACGAGCGATCCTCGAAGTCCTATGGCTTGTTATTTAGACTAAGGGATGGTTTTGCTGACAAAGACAAGTTTTGTTGTTAAAAATGATCGTGCTGCCCTCGACGGGCTCCGTACTCCATGTTGTAGCAGTGTTCAAATTAGAAGTTTAAATTTAAAGTTCAAGGTGGACATGCGATTGCTTAAGTCGGTGTTTTATTTCATTTTATTATTTTTCCTTTTTTATTATTGTACAGTAAACATGAGTGTATACCGCAATGTGACAGAAACAATAAGTAGTGAAAAAACAGGAATATGTTACGCTAAGCAGTAAACCAACATCACAAGCATGTTATATGAACAGTAGAAGACATGTATCGCAAAACATGTTATAATAAACAACAGGAAATAAATATTCGCAAGCATGTTATACTAAACAGGAGTGTTACAGTAAAAAGTAAAACAGTAGTAGCGGACAAGCAGGAGTATGCTACAGTAAAAGTAAAACAGTAGTAACAGACACGCAGGAGTACGTTGCACTAAAAGTGAAACAGTTGAAACAGACGAGTGGTGCAGTATAAAAAGGGTAGTACTACGAAGGTACCGTAAATGTTGGTTACCTGTACTGCGTCGCTACTTGTTGTTATTATCATTTTTATTTCCTGCAAGAAAATGCGTCAGCACCAAAAGAAAACAAGAGTAAACGTAGTAGGGAAAAAGCTTAATCAACCAGAGGGTGCTACTGTATATGTGAAAGAACTAGGACCGGGGCACCGGGCAGAAAGCTAAAAGAAAAGAGCCGAAAAGAAAGAAGAAAAAGGAAAACAAATCCATAAGGAAGCCGTAGGAAATCCGTATAAAATCCGTATAAAATCCGTATAAAACCACGAAGAACGGACTACAAGTCCTAGAGAACCGTAAGCATGATGGCGGGGAGGACTCAGAGCTGGGCTATGTGCGTCCCAATCTTGAATAAGAGCTACCAGACCAACACCCTACAGAGGGTAGTCCTAACCTCGACTCGGGTAATTCAGCGTAGACCTTTATAAATTTTCATTCATTTTAAGTTAGTTTGCATGCATATAAAATTTATGGGTGAAAGACAATTTTTTTTGTTGTAGAGGAAATTTTATTTAAAAATACATATTATTTTTATAAAGTAGTACAGTGCACAGGCCAACTACCCTAATCAAACTAGGACTACTAACAACCTAAGAGTATTGGTAGCAACAGTCCCACCAAGAATTGACGAATATTATCGTCGGTCCCTAGCCTCGCCTTCAGTGAAGGTCTCTACTCAAAGGCAGGGGATAATATTCTAATAATCCCTCATTTTAAGCACACATAAGCATTGTCATCACCATCCTAACCCCTAACCACCCTAATTACAGTCTTGTTTGATGACCCACATATAGCAGTAGATATACGTGTCCACCTATGCCTCGTACATAAGTGCAAAAGACTCGGCCAAGAAGCAAGAAGAAACTAAGAACAGGAGACAAGGAGAAGAAGAGAGGGGGGGATGACCCGCCTAAAACATCTTCGTAAAGAAAGCGGATCGATCCTCAAAACAGAAGAAAACAAACGATCCTGAAACCCCGACGACATGAAAAGCCTTTCAAACAGTACAACTGAAACCTCAACGAGTGAAATCTCAAGGCACCCCTTTGACCCTGACGAACAAAAGCTCTAATATACAGTTTAAAACTCGACACATAAAGCTTTAAAAGTGCAATTGTAAATCTTAATGAATAAAGTCCCGAAAGTATGACCCAAACCTCATTAAAGAAAGTTTCCAATGAAACCTAAGCATCACTAAAACACACCCAACTATGCAGCCTCAAAACTCAACTTAGACCCTAACACATAAAGCTTCAAGACGTAATTCAGACCCAAATACACAAAGCTTCAAAGCGTAATCCAGAACCAAATACATAAAGCTTCAAAATGTGATCCATACCTTAATACATAAAGCTTCAAAATGTGATCCAGACCTCAATGAGTAAAGTCTGAAATAGTGGCCTAAACGTCATCAAAGAGAGCTTCATATGCAGCTCAAGAATCACTAAAATATGCCTACTAACGCATCCACATACTTCTCAAAGCGGGGCTAAATCATAGCCAAAACTGAAATATATCGAATACTAAAATAGGGGCTGACATGGATGCTCAAAACACAACCAAACCTTTCCAAAAATGAGCCCCATAATGGGCTAAAACTGCAGCCCAACGTATGTCAAACTGAGCCCCCACAAGTCACCAGCAAGGCTCACGAAAATACCAAAACCGGGCCTCATAATGGGGCAAAACTGCAGCCCACTAGTGGCTGAAAATCAAGCCCAACGAATCGAAAACTGCAGCTGAACTAAATGTTAAAACCGAGCCTCATAATGGGCTAAAATCAAACCACCGCAAGCAATAAATCGAGCCCAAACAAGGCTAAAACCGAGCCACAAATGGGGCCCAAATTATGTAAAAAAAAAAAAACTTCCCCACTTTTGTATATCTTACAACAATTACAAGCTCTTTCACATGTATGTTAGTAAAATGATGAAATAAAGAGGAGATGAATTATAACAGGAGCTCCTAAGCTTTCACGTTAAACACACCAACATGAAGCTTCACCAAACTACCATGTTTCCTTTAATTTCAGATTTTGCAGCTGAACTACCCAACACCTCTTAAACTTTCAAAAGAACACCATGCAAAGTTTCAGATTTTTATAAATGAGCCCTACACATTTCCGGATTTTATAAAAGAACAAAACAAGACTTTCAGATTTTTGGTAAAATAATGCACCCATACATTTTAGATTTTGAAAAAAAACACTTCAAATATTTCAGGTTTTAAAGAAAAGCCCTCCAAACATTTCAGGTTTTAAAAAAAAAAGTCCCTCCAAACATTTCAGGTTTTAAAGAAGAGCCTCTCAAATGCTCTCCACTTTTGCATATCTTTCCTATGAGTATAAATCATTTACATATGCTAGAGTACAACAATGTCATGAAATAAGCACAAAGCCACAATAAGTGTCTCTCAAGTATGAAGAGCTTCTCACATGCATTTCAAACTTCCAAATCATACAAATAACGTAGGTAAGAGAAGAGCAAGGCCACTTATTAAGCATGCATATGAGGCTCAAGCCCTCTAAACAATCATACTCTCCCTATTCATTTCATGCTACAACATCATTGCAAGTACCAAATGTTAGGAATATGCATACACAAGTCTCTAAAGTTAGTTATGAAAGAGTCAAACATGGAGCAAAAAGAACCCCAAAATAACCTTTTAAACCATGCCAACAATAGAGACCGGAGCATGTCAAATTTCATAAGTGAAGCACCTTAAGCCTAGAGAAGCATAAGTAAAGGAAACATAACATGCCATTAAAACTCTCTACTTAACCTTCATTTCTTCCTTTTTTTTTTCGAGCTAGTATTCATGTATATGAGTGACGCTAAGCCCAAAGTAAAGTATTGAGCATATAACATAACAAGAAGCCCAAGACATTTACCTTCATTCAGAAAAGACTAAAGAGTGCTTAGATGGAGACGAATGATATGCACGTGAAACTTCCCCCACTTCTTTTCTCATCTTTTCTTTTCTTCTTTCCTACCTCTCTTTCTTTCTTTTCCCTCACACTTCTCTTTTTTTTTATTTCCTTTCTTTTTTTCTTCTCTTTTCTTTCTTTCATTTTCATGCTAAACCTCACTACAAGTGTCAAGTGCAAAAATGGGTATGAACTTCACAAGTAAGCATCATTAGCATGGAGAAGCATTAAGGAAAGAAGTAAAGCATGCCATTTGAAGTCTCTATTCAATGTTTAGAACTATGTTTAAAACTCCAACCTTCATGTAAATCATTTAGCAAGAAAGAGTGACATGCCATTTAGGGCTTCAACCCCCCACATTGAATTCCAAGGTCACATGAACATAGTGATATATATATTTCTCATAGCCAAAGAATGCCAAAAGGTCCTACTAGTCACTAACACATGCTACTTTTAAGAAAAAGGGAAATTTCACAAACTTTTTTTAGTATGAAGTAGGCTCATTATGCATAAAAATATCACTAAACAAGAGCCTCAAAATGACACCAAGTCTAAAGAAATGTCAGTAAAGAGAAGTATAGCATGGTGTCCAAGGCCCTCACCCAACCTCTAATATCAAACCACATGCATTTAATGTCATTTTCAAGAAGCTAAAAAAAATTTCAAAAATTGCAATAAGAAAAGGAGATTGGGGAGTTAGTTAATCACATCTTGCCATCAAAAGAACTTCACAACTTAACAAGTGTGCCAAGCCATAGGGAAACGGGGTTTATACCTCAACAGTGAAATAACCAAGCAAGAAATCGAGTGAGCAAATGAGGAGACCGAGCAAGCCACAACAAATCGGCAGCACTTCCTACTCCTCCAACAAATTCGGCCAAACCCCTCCTCTACTTCTCAAGGTTCTAGCAAAGCTTCTCAAACTCTCAAACACACTCACGCAGACAAGGGGGGGCGACCAGAGAAAACAAAACAAAAAAAATGGCAGAGTTTCCCCTCTCCAAGCAGAATTTGGCCAACCTTACAGAGCTCCCCAAACGGGGTTTTAATAGCAAGAAGAGAGGAGAAGGAACTCAGCCCTACTCACCCAAAATCCAACTAAACTCACCCAAGACTCAACCGGGCACCAGGAACGGGCCAGGTAACCGCAGCAGGGGCGACAGAGAGAGAGAGAAGACGTGAGAAGAGGCGAAGAAGGCATCGGGAAGGAGGGACCTTTCCCCATTTGTGTCACAGGGACAGGCTCGCCAGAAGCTTAAGACCGAAGGGGAAAGCTCGTAGCCTGGCATGGCTTCGGGAAGGAGAGTTTCGGACAGAACGCATCGAGGAAGGGTGAGGAGTCAACTCTCCATTACATGTGTGGAGGGGAAGGCCTGAGAAAATGCGCAGCTAGGGCTCGGCTTGGCTCGGAGGGAGTTCAACAGGCTGGGAGCGCGACTGAGAGGAAAGAATGGTGCTCGATTGGGCTTGCGACCAAGAGGAAGAAGCGAAACAAGGGCTCAGGCGAATGAATTGGGAGCGTGTGCGTGAGTTAGGGGTTTAAGGGTTTTAATAAAATAAAATAAAAAACTTATTTTATTAATTTATTTTATTTAGAAGCGTCGAGTTTGGGGCGATTGCTCGTGCACGGAACTCTGGCAAAATGCATGTCTTTCCTAGGTAAATTCGAGGTTCTAGACGCATCGGCGCAGTTAATTTTGTGATCTGGAGTCATTTGGGCAACTTCGTCGTCGATCGGGCCGAAAGTGCGTTAAATTTGATCCTTCTGAAACTTTGATTTGACGACGATCGTTCTGGCATTTTGATTCCAACTTCGATCCATTGCGGAGTATCTGAAAGCGTCGGGCTCGCAAACCGAGGAATTTGTGCAAAAAACGTGTGCGAGGCTGCCCTAAGGTCCGGTGGTCTTATGGGGACTCCATTTGAATTCTGACATCAATTCCAACCTTCTATGGGCTAGAGGTACAGAATCTCGTGCGGGACTCTAAAAGAGTAACGAAGTGGCTTCGAACATTCTAAAAAAAAACGAGCCCCATTGCTAGGAATCTAAGATCGTCGGGGAAGCTCCTAAGGCTAGAATCCTATATTCTAATGAAGAACTAGACCTCGACAAAAGTGAGGTCAACAAACATGCATGAAAATGTGCAGTACACTTTTTACTGGTTTAGTAATATTTTTGATATGGTATGAAAGATTTGGGTGGTATTAATGTAAAAACCGAAATACATAGGAATTAGATTGGCTCCCTACATGTCAACTTAAAGATTATTGTGCTCACAAATTCCACTTCACCAATTTAAATGCTCGAATTTAATTTAGTTAATTATATAGCCAGATTTTTGTTCTTAATCGCATATGCCTCCAATTACGTAGCTCTCCCAATATTGTATTAATATTAAAATATGAATCAAAAGGAGGAATAAATTTAAAACATTTTTTTGTTCCACTTCCTCTGCCATGGTATCAGAGCTTGGATTTGACCAATTTGCACCTTATGGCTTTGATCTATTTGCACCTGTGAGAGATTTCAAGATCTTATTGTGACACCGTTGTGATAAAGCACAGAAGGTGTTTGAAAAGTTGTAGGATTGATTACATGAGCGAGGAGGATGGATGTAAACAGCAAATCAAAAGGAGAAAAGGGTGGTTCCAGTTGTAAACAGTAGGTGGAGGTGTTGAGATATGTGGTGGGGCAGCAGGTGGGGCAGCAGGTGGGGCGAGCTCACAACTGCCCAGACTGAAAACAGCAGCCAAACGACGACACGGCGAGGGGAGGGTGGCTGGACAGCATGTCGGAACTGAAAACAGCAGAATTCATGTTTTGAATGGAAGTTTTCTGCAACTTGAATGAGGAAAGGGTCTCGGAATGTCAGTGAGGGATTATCACCTCAATCATATCAGGTTACAAACATACTTCCTAAAAGCAATCTAATGATATAACACTCCAATCTAAATAAACCGTACGAAATATCTCCAAATAACATACAATAGTCAAAAGTCCTAAACAAGAATAAAATAACATACAAAAGAAAAAAAAAAGAAAATAAAGGAATAAAAAATAAAATAATAAGGGCATTTTTTGCAGATCTCATAGCCTAAAATTTAATATTTTGAAATCCACACTTTCGCTAACGCTTCCATCTCTACCTACCTCACCTTTCAGTTTCACCATCTACATTCATTTTGGTGTATCCATAAAGGATCTATTGTCGAAAGAAGCTCATTTTCAATCCTTTCAGTTTCACGCCCGTACCTCCCTCTACATTCATTTTGGTGTATCCATAAAGGATCTATTGTCGAAAGAAGCTCATTTTCAATCCTTTCAAAAACTTTGAATCAATTTGAACAACAATTCAATTATGCGACGCATTTGCACAAACTTCCCCAATCTAAGTACATCATGTCTACAACCAATAAAACTTAGATGTAGACATAATAGTATTATGAGAGTACCAAATCAAACTTCACTGGAAAGTCTTTAGTACAAATAATATTTACCTTCCTGACAGCTCCACTAACCTTAAAATTACAAACATATTTACTGTTGATCAAATAGAGACATCTATTTCTCAGAAGCAAATTAATACTTCTTCACCAACAACATCAATCCCACACACCAATCAATGTACTCATGAATCCCAACTTACCGGTCCATCAACGTGAATTTATTATAATCAAATATATAGCTAATTTTTTTATTCTTAATCGTTTATGCTTCATATTATGTACTTCTCTCGGATTGTAGAAATACGGGTCAAAGAATGAAATAAAGCCCAAGCAATTCCGTGATCCAAATTTGTCAAACTAGCCAAGTTATCTAGTCCTGTAACACAAATGTAGGAGTGACAATTTATTCTGCCACAGCTTTAAGCGGTTCTTGAAATTTGCTTAGGTAAGAATGTTAACATCTATAACTAAAAAACTTGGGAGATTTAAATTGTGGAACTGATTTAAGAAATCCAAAGCAAAATTTTGACTAGAAGCGCATAAAATAAGAAAACAAAAAAAATATGTATGGAAAAATCCAAGAACGGGAAAAAAATATAGGGTCACACCACACCAAAAAATTCCTTATGAAGAAAATGAGGACTATCATACAAATTACACCACTCATGCCTCTGTACAGTTTGGAAACTTCAAGATACTTGTATCCTCACCTTTACACACACACGAGAAAATCAAAATTTTTAGCCTCATTTCAGAAAAACCAAACCTTTTAAGTGAAAAACTGCCCAAAGTCTATTATTGGAGTTGGGTGCCGCAGCGCTGCATTCGACGTTGCAGCATCGTTCTCGTGTTTTGAACCTAGAAAAGGCATGGTGGTTCTGTCTTTCGGGCGCTAAGGCGTTGCTTGCTCAGCATTAGGGTGTTGCAAGTACAGCACCAAACTCTATGTACTGAAAAAAATTTCAGGGGCAGTGCCATCGAACATAATACAGGGGCACAGCCACCACCTACCCCACCAATAAACACCATCAAGTTTGATTGGTGAATTTAAGTGTTATGAGTGAGCAATTGATTAACACAATCAGGCTCCACATAATAACAATACTAAGGTCAACTCCCTAAATTTAAGTCCCGATACCAACCAAATGTTGACCATCAAATAAGTGACATTATAGTAGATGAAAAGCCACAAACCTCTGCTGGAAAAGTTTGTTGAAATGAATACAATGCAGGCTTCCAGCAAGTATAAATCCTGTAATCTCTATGAAGAGTATATATTGATCTGCGAAAGTTGAGAAATCTAAATCAGATGTCCGCTAGGGAGCAAAAAGCATGGAAATATGTACAAAAGAACAGTATTCTTCAAGGCTAAATAATGTCTCCAATGGTACCATCTTTTTTCTCCTTTGCAAATGCACAAGGAAAAAATGTTTCAAAAATAAAAAAAGAAGAATAAAAAATTTTAAATCTTCAAAAAGATAAGCACACAAATAACAACAAAAAGGTGATTTTATCAAACATTTTTTCAGCTCTACATAAAAAACAGTCCGTCGAACCAAAAGAAAAGCATTTTAGTAACTATAAAGCAGTAAAATCATGGTTATGGGGAACTCGAACTCATTGGAAACCTTAAAGTAAAAAAATTAATTGAAATGCTTTTTTTGTTAGGTTGCTTGAGGAAAATAGAGGTAGAATTTGTTTCGAATTAATAGAATGTGTAGAAAGATGTCAAACTCAAGTTAAATGTCATGAATAGCTTTTTATGTTAGTTGTGGAGTCTGATTGTAGCACCCATGAGCAGTAGGCTAACTAGTTTCCACGCAGTCAGTGCACCCAGAGCCAAGCTATGGGCGTTTGAGTGCCCATTAAGTGTTCCCAGAATGAGAAGGTGGAAATCCTGTGCCCAAACTAGGCGCTTAAGAACCTACTTCTCGTGTTGGGGCATCTGTTTCCAGAGAACTGGGCACCCAGCGCTCAAATCCGAGCGCAAGCAGTTTTCAAGAACTGTTATTTAAGTCACGATTTCAGACAGCGTATGTGCGGACTTGGAGCGGAACTCTTCCTGTTTGTTCATCAACAAAATCCTAGCGAAGGTGAGAAGAATTGTGGTGTTTTTTGACGTGCGTTTCTACGTCGTATCAGAGAAGAGTGTGGAGTAGTGCACTGTCAGTTTCTTCGTGTAAGTGTGGAGAAGAAACTTGTGTGAATTTTTTGCTCGTGTTTTGTCTCTTTCACGAAATCCGGATTTATTAAATCTGATTGTGAAGCGACTTTATTTTGTAATTGCTCGCGAGCTCTGTCGTCTCAGATAAATCTGAATTTATCGGATTTGATAAATCCTATTTAATGTAAATCTAAGTTGCAACCAAACACTGCCTAAAAGTGGTTGTGAAATTAACAAGAATATTACATAAAAGCACACACCTCTACAAAACCGATTGCACTGCTTCAGAAAAATATTTAAAAACTGTAGTTCGATATAAAAAAAGAAGCTATAGGGACATCAATTCTCAATTTTAGTTTAAGTAGGGGTATGTTATATTATGCAAATATTAAGCGTCGACCTTATCATTTTGTTAGTATAGCAATTTTAAAAAGCCTTTGAGTTATAGGTGCCCATTCTTAATTCATATCTACTTCACTCTGCACAATCCTTAGCATGATGGTCTAAAATTTAAAATCAAAATCCTATGTTAGGATTTTTTTTGTTGTTGTTTGAAAAAACAATTACAAATCCTCAGGGATGAGAGTATAGAATTTAATTTTGTATTGATTCAGGTCAAAGCACAAATGCACATTCATTTTAGTACATGAGCATCCCTTGAATGTAATAGTACAACTCCAACAATTAGTGCGAACATTTTCATTATAAAAATGGCATTCCTTTTTGTGTTTTTGCCTTACTTCTTCTTGAGTTATTTTCATCTCTTTTCTTCCACAGAATAAAATCCCAAGACCTGTTGCATTAAAGCTAATTTTACACCTTCCTTGAAATATCAATTGAGAGTAATTGGAAGACAAAGCGTAAAACACTTTTTTGTCGTGTAAGCATCGAGGAAAATAAAAACAAGCCACCGGTGAACATCAGTTATAAAAAATTTATGATAAACTCCTCATATAATATTACAGCTCGTGAATGATTGTGCGCTGGCAAATAATAAAAAAGTGTGGAAATTTAAGTTTGCAGCACACAATTCTTATGTATTTACATATCTCACACCTTAACTTTCATATTTACAACATATAGCACTTTAGTGCTTTAAACCTATAGATGAAAAGGTGTGTTTCACTTTTAAAAAATTGTTCCAAGCCTTCATAAGCATGCATCCCTTCATGTCGTTTCTTATTCCAATCCATATCATTAGCAACAAAATGAAAACATTGTTACTTTTTTCTATATTAATAACTTGAATAATCAAAAAATATTCAAGGTTTTCTTCCTTCTCCTGGTCCATATCACTACATCCCATAACCGTGATGTTTTTGGTTCCTACAATAGGACGGATAGAGTAACTATGTGGCACAAATCTACTGCAATTTTGTTTTGCTTCTCCAAATTCACATCCTTTTCAATCACATGTCTATATCCACTAGGACTAACATAATTGTTCAGTTCCAGGCGAAGAACAAAGCAACTAAAAGCTTAATGATCATAAATATTGTGATGCTGATAGTAAGCTGTGAGCCCATCAAATTCAATTATTCTGATTTTTCATCAAAAATAAGTGTTTATTTCATTAATTTTTTGGTAAACCTAGGGCTAATAACAATTATAAAATGCTAGTGAGTAAGAAGAGAGTTTGCATGGCATGTGTTATTCTTGTATACATAAAAATTAAGGATGGTATATGCAAATAATCTAATTTTAGGTGGTATATAAGCAAACATCTCAGAATTAAATACTAAGACTTATTGAACACTCCCCAAACATACTACTCTCATATAAACAAAACCAAATACCAAGTCAAGCTCCTTTGACACCACATTCTCATCCCTCGTTATCATATTCTTCCAATATTTATTTTCATTTAGAACACCCAAACTTCAAGCTTGATGCAATAACCACGGCTTAAAATGTAATCTTGCATCCAATGCATTTATAGAATATACGTAAAATGTTTCCAATTTCTTATCACTTTGATGCTACGTCAGGCTAGTGTCCCACATAAATATCTGTTTCAGTGAGTCAGACAACAAAATATGATGTGCAAGATTATATCAGTCATTGAAAACTTTGTTAGTTATATTCATGAAACCTGTATCAAGTTGATAGTTATTGTCTCATTTGGAGTCAGGTCACAAACCTTAAGAACCTTCAGTTGAACCCGCACTCGTAAGCAAAAAAAAATCACCGCCAGGGAATAGACATCTTCATTAACTCTGTTTGTCATTAAGTGCCCTGGTTCTCCTTATGCCAAACTGTTAACCAACCAGATGCTGCAAAAAAGTTCAGCCATAAAATAAAAATTTTTAATATCACAAATGAAATTAGCTATCACCAAATTTAAACTAATAATTGGATCTACATTCAATGTATAACTCACCCAGGTGCTTCATAATGCAAATTTTTTAAATGCCAATAAAGGAAACAACATTAATAAACAGAGGAGAGTAAAATGGAGTAAGAAGTAGTGTCCCGTTCTCCTTCAAAACTACGGTGTTTTTGTCAACGCTTGAGTGATTTTATGGCTTGATACATCCTTCAACATTGTTGCCTCTATCAATCTTTCAGAAACTGCCTTGTCAAGAGTAAAGCCCTTCTCCATCATATCATCCCATATCATATGAGCCAAAGCAACCTTATCCTCCATTAGAAGTCCTCCAATAAGCAGCTTGTACGTAACATCATCAGGAATTACACCCCTGTTCCACATATCCTCATAAAAAGCCATGGCTTCATTAACTCTGTGAACTCTGAGAAGTCCGTTAAGAAGTGCGCTGTAGCAAACTACATCAGGAGAGATCCCCCGCTTAATCATATCATGGAAGTAGCTGCAAGCAAGCCCGATTCTGCCAGACTTACAAAAGTGGTGTACCATAATGCAATAAGCATGAGCATTGGGGACCAAATCAACCTTGAACATCTGATCAAAAAGCTCCTCGGCGAATTTAGCATCTCCATCTCTCAAAAACCCATTAATCAGAGTGCCATATGTCACTATATCCGGTTTTATCCCCCTCATACCCATTCCCTTGAACAGCTTGTGAGCGACAGATGTTCTTCTGGCCCTGCAAAGACCATCAATTAGGATGTTGCAAGATATGATATCACAAAGACCTTCGATCCCCATCTTATTAGCAAACAACTTATAAGCTTTTTCGATCTTTTTAGTCTCGCAAAGGCCCTTTAGTAGTTGATTAAAACTGTAATTATCGGGATTAATCCCTGAATTTTCCATAAATTTTATCAATTTCTCTGATTCATCCAACATTCCTTTGTTGCACCAATAATTCAAAAGTATGTTGCATGTAACAATATCAGGTTTGTGTCCGCTTCTTCTCATCAAGGATACAATAGCTTTAGCTTTATCGACTCTGCCAGCTCTGCAGAAGCCATTAACAACAGCATTATAAATTGAAACACTCAGCTCACACTTATTTTTTATCACTTCCATCATTATTTCATAAGCAAGATCAACTTTTCCATGCTGGCACAAACCAAAAATTAATGAACCGCATGCAATAACATCGGGCTTAAAACCATTTCTCCACATTTCGTCCCAAATTTCCACTGCAGCGGTGAATCTTCTGGTTCCACATAAGCCATTAATAATCGTTGTATAGCTAACAAGATCAGGCTCTCTTCCTTTCTCAGCCATAGTTTCTAAAAATTCCACAGCTTCATCCAATCTTTTCTCTTTACATATGGACTTCAAGTATTCATTATAAGCCCAAATGTAAGGCACACATCCATTCCTATCCATGTCCAGCAGAAGTTTTTTGACAAATTGAAGATTTCCTGTCTTACATGAATAAGAAATGTACTTTGAATAGGTAAATGAGCTCAAAGTAAAACCTTCATGGATCATCTCATTGTAGTACTTCTCAGCTAAATCAAAACAGCTGTTTTTAATCAGCACGCCTATGAACTTATTGTAATCTATACTAAAAACACGACAATCCGACACAATCATTTCATCAAATGCTTCAAAAGCAAAGCTGAGCAAGCCAGATTTGACATAACCTGATATAAGTATTCTATATATAGAACGGTGCAGTGTGAACCCTTCATCGCGTAACTTTCTCAGAATAACAGACAGAAGATCAAAGTTTTGATCTTTCAGAAGTAAACAGAGGATTGACTTGATGGTGAAATGGTCATGCTTGAATCCCGGCTGGGTGTCAGCCCACATAAAAAAGTAGAAACCCATTTCAGAATTTGGAAGAGCCTTAAGTACCTGATTGACTGCGTAGTTATTCAGAACAATATTGAGACTCTGAAGTTCCAGCTCCACTTTATTGGACCAGATACCAGACTGCAGAGCAGTTCCAAGACTCAAATAGGACTCCGTGAAGGAGGGTTTTTGGCTCGCAAATAAGCTTGAGAGAGCGTTGCCAGCTCTTGGCTTATGATTATTGTTTGATTTTCCAATCGAGCAGAATAGAACAATATGCAACCTGGAAGAAGGCAGCAAAGAATACCTTAGCCTAGAATACCGGATGGTTCTTGGAAGCGCACATTCCATCTGCTGGCTAAAAACCTGATATATATATATATCGACAACTAAAAAACGGAGCCTTTTCAGGGAGATTCCATCCCATTTGTTGGCCAGAGAAGCGAGATTCTCTCAGAGTAATTTCATCGAACAACTGAGGAGTGATTATAAATGGAAGCCGGATTAGCTGTCGAGCAACTCCGACGATGAGGATGAAGAATGTGGATATTGCAAAGCTGGATTCGGCTGCAGAGAATGAGAGTAGATGCACCGGAGCTCTTCCCTCTCCGGCGGTGATGCGGCGGACTCACCCGAGAAGTAAGCAATGTTGGCTTTGTGCTGTCCGACCTCTGGTCTGGGTTAGGGGTTAACCGACTGAAGGAAACTCATTAACCATAATTTTTATTGCGTACGGAGACGCTGCGTCCGGACGCCAATAAAAATTTGCCTCGTGGATTTCTGAGCATCATCATGACGAATTTGAAAAAAATGTATTTTAAATTCCTTTCTGCCGACCCGACCCGACCCGAGTTGAGCCTCGCGACGGAAAAAAGTAAAATTTTCGCGCTTTTCGTTCTCGCCAAAGTAGAAAGCCTTATTTTGTCTCCATTATCTTTGGGATGCGAAGACTTTTTTTGTTCGACCAACTATCGTGGGCACTGAGGATCTGAGGATTATTTGTGTGCTTTTGATTCAAACCTAAAGCTAAAGCATGCTACCGTTCGCACATTATATATCCGATCAAGTCAACAGTGAATTGGAATCTCAAAATATATTCGAATAACAAGATTTTCAGCTTAGTTTAGCTGCAAAAGAACACATCCCTCAAGTTTGTAAAATTTGTTGTACGCCCTGTTCTATTACTGTTTCACTGTTTTGGTAGTTTTATTACGATAGTATGCCCGTAGTTTCGAAAAAGTAACCTCAAGTTTTCTTTCATTGTGGGACCCGGTGTTATTTGGGTAATATTATAGGTGTATTCAGGTAGTTTCAGTATTATTTCAGCGGCGAACGTGATATTATTTTGGTAATTTAGTGGTGGTAATCAGGGCAGTTTTTTAAGAGTAACTTAACTTTGCTTCAGTTTTAGCCGTAGTTTTATTTACGTAATTTGAATGTAGTATCCTGGTAGTTTAGGGGGAGGGGATGTTTTATTACGGTAGTATGCCTGTAGTTTCAAAAGAGTAACTTCAAGTTCTTTTTCACAGTAGGACATGGTGTTATTTGGGTAATTTTATGGGTGTATTTAGGTAGTTTCAAAAAAGTATTTTCGTTAAGTATTTTTTCAGCGATACGTTGTGTTATTTTTTGTAATTTTGTGGTGGTATTCTGACAGTTTTTTAAGAGTAACTTAACTTTGCTTCAGATTTGGCCGTGATTTTTTTAGGTAATTTGAAGGTAGTATTCTAGTAGTTTGGGGATTGGATGTTTTATTATGTCGTTAATATTATGGTTTTATTGTGAAATATTGTCGGGTGTGGTGCTTTTATAGGTATTATTAGGGTTACATGTGTATTATTTGTGATAATACCTAAAAAACACCAATGTTTTTATAGTTATAATTATGGTATCTTAGCGTGACTGTGGTGTTATTTTGATATTATTTTTGTATTATTCGTTGTTAATGATAGTTTTACTAACATACAAATCCCGATCCGAGTTGCAGATACCCGAGAGAGATAGCGCCTCCAATGATCCATTTGTAAACATATTGCTTCAAGCTGTTATCAGTAATGAGAAGGAGGCCCATGAACAATATTGTGCCTATGCACACATTTTTGGATTTACCGTGCGAAAGGACCACATTGGTTATTGGTCGAATTCAAAGAGGATCAAGATAAGGGACTTTGTTTGTGGTAAGGTTGGTGCGAAGAGAGAATTGAAAGACAATGTATCGGTGAGGTTCAAGAGAGCGGATACAAGGACTGGCTGTGCTGCCATGATACGATATGTCGTTGATGTCCAAGGGAACTGATCGGTAAAGAAATTCATAGAAAGACATAACCACCCGTTGGCGAATGTTGGCGACAAGCACCTGTTGCGTTCAAGCAGAAAGATGAGTGACATCAATGCGGATGTCCTCAGATCGATGACAAAAGCAGGGATTAGAACCACCAATGTGTTTAGCTTCTTAGCCACATAAGTTAGTGGAGTGGAGAATCTTGACTGTACGAAGAGGGATGCATATAATCTCTTACAAAGAGAGAGAAGATTACACATCGAACTTGGGGATGCAAATTCTTTACTACAACTATTCACTGCACGACAAGCTGAGGATCTAATGTTTACTTGGGACGTCCAAATTGATGAGTCAGACAGTTTGTTGAATTTTTTATGGAGCGATGGGATGTCCAGACTCGATTATGACTGCTTTGGTGATATCATAATAGTTGATACAAGCTATAGACTGAATAAATATAACCTATGTTGTGCGTCGATTGTCGGTGCGAACCACCACTGGCAGAATGTGCTATTTGCAGTTAGTTTTTTGTCGGATGAAATGATTGAGTCCTTCAAGTGGTTATTCAAAGCCTTTATCCGTATAATGGATAGCAAGCACCCAATCACAATATTCACCGACCAAGATCAAACAATGACTAGAGCAATACAAGAGTGCTTGTCGCACACTAGCATAGATTATGCCAATGACATATATACAAAAAATTATCTTCAAAAGTGCATTGTGGTTAGAGAAAAAACTAGAGAGTACACGATCTCTTTTATAAATGCATGCGTAGATGTGACTCAGAAGTGGAATTCGAAGAAACTTGGGGCGAAATGATTGAGATGGGAGAACTTCAGGAGAATGTATGGTTGGATGAATTGTATAATATAAGGCATTGTTGGTCAACAGCCTTCCATAAAGACATTTTTGGAATGAGGATCCTATCAACGCAGAAGAGTGAGTCGACTAATAGCATCTGTCATAATTTCTCTGAGCCAACAAGCAAGATAACTGAATGTTTTCTAACCCTCGAACATATCGCAAAAACTTGGCGAATAAATGAGAATGACGGAGATTTTAGATGTGAGCAATCTGTTATTGTCCCTGCAGTAAAATCCAGCCCTGTTTTGAGGCAGGTTGCTTTACTTTACACACGGAAGTTATACTCGAAGTTCGAGTCAGAGTTTCTTTATGGTTTGGGTGGACTTGCTTTGGAGGGCTTTGCCAACAATGATTCAGAATTTCACATAAGAACCTTCGATAATAGAGACACAGACAAATACTGGATTGTGAAACTAGACAGAGCTAGTTCAGATATCATGTGCAGTTGCAAAAAATTTGAAATGATAGGTTTACTAGGTGCTCACACTCTAAGGGTTCTTCAACATGAAAATGTGTACAAATTTTCTGAAAAACATATATTACTTCGGTCGTGTACACATGCAAAAAGGGACATATACAACAATTTAAAATATCGACATCTTAAGGGGTCTCAAATGTTGTCAACCGTCTCAAGTGGACTTATATATCGCACACATGTTCATAAATTAGCATACCAGATAAGTACAAGAACGCAAGACCATGAAGTTGCTGAGAAGTTTGTGTTATATACATTAAAGAAACTAACACTTGACGCTGATGAAATATTATGTGGGAGAGAACCCCAACAACAGGCAAAACCAACTAAGAAGAAGACCCCGTGTAAAGAGAAAAACCTGAATGACCCAGTAAAGATGCGTCCTAAAGGAATATCTAATTCAAGGTTAAAAGGATATTGGGAAAAAAATAAGAGAACAAAAAGTAAGTTTAGTTTGTTGAAATAATTTTTATTTTTTAAACTTATACTGCCTCCTCCATAACGTGTCTACTTTTTTCTTAGGAACGGAGAAAGATGCCGGTCCAAGTGATGCTAGAGTTCTCCAAAACGAGGCAAACTGGTTTGGAACGTGAGATCACTTAAGTCAGGTAAATTATAATGTGGACTAGGCTATTCATTTATTGTTTAATTTGCGATATTTATAACTTTTTATTCAAATTACTTCAGAAACTGTCTACATCACAACAAACAGAGACATATACAAACATGCTAATGGACATAGATGATGATATCTAGATTACTAAGGACTTGTTCCACTTATGCTAAGGAACATAGGGGATAGTGTTTTGATTTATTTGAATGACAGAAACATTCATTATTGTTGAGTTATTATTGTTGAGTGACTACTGTTGGAAAAAAATTTAATAACGGTATACTAATTCAAAATGAAATATTATTTATTTATATTTTTGTGTCATTGTCGTTTTATTCTATAAGTTGTGTTTTTAATCCCCTCACTTGGCTGCATTGGATTAATCACCAGATAATACACCCTAAAAACGTTTGTAATATTACTTAAATACAACCGAGCATTGGCCTGATTGTAATCAATGCGATTGTATCAGAATATTTCTCGTTTTATTCCTAAAAAACGCTCGGCGGAATACCTTTCCGTAGCCGATTGTATTTGAGTATTCTGCATTTTATTCCAACAAATCAGCGGAATAAGTCATTAAATACAACCTTAAAACAATGGTGATATTATTCAAATACAACAGAGTTAAATTGTAAAATTGGATGTATCAGATATCTTTAGTTTTATTGTGGATATATTCTGGTATTATTGGAGTTGTATTTCGTGCACTACTACTATAAAGCAGTCCAAAAAATTCAGTCTTATTTTGGTTATATTTTTGTATTATTTTCGTTTTACATACAACCGAGCATCGACTTTATTGGAATCAAATATGGTTGTATCAGAATATTCCATGTTTTATTCCTGAACAACGCCCGACGGAATACCTTACAGTGGCCGGTTGTATTTGAGTATTCCTCAACGTATTCAAGTCAAAACGCGGATCTGCCGAACTGGTGTATTGAATATGAAAGCGGAATATTTCTAATATCACCGCGCCGGTTGTATTGAAATATTCTGCGTTTTATTCCAACAACTCAGCGGAATAAGTCACTGAATACGACCTCAAAACAATGGTGATATTGTTCAAATACAACAGAGTTAAATCGTAAAATTGGATGTATAAGATATCTCCAGTTTTATTGTGGATATATTCTGGTATTATTGGAGTTCTATTCACTATTACGATCAAGCAGTCCCAAAAATTCAGTCTTATTTTATTTATATTTTTGTATTATTTTTGTTTTAAATACAACCGAGCAACGGCCTTATTGGAATCAAATGCAGTTGTATCGGAATATTCCCCGTTTTATTCCTGAACAACGCACGACGGGATCCCTTACAGTGGTCGGTTGTATTTGAGTATTTCTCGATGTATTCAAGTCAAACCGCGGATCCGGCGCCGATTGTATTGGAATATTCTGTGTTTTATTCCATCAAATCAGCGGAATAAGCCATTGAATACGACCTTAAAACAAAGGTGATATTGTTCAAATACGATAGAGTTAAATCGTAAAATTTGATGTATCAGATATCTCCAGTTTTATTGTGTATATATTCTGGTATTATTGGAGTTGTATTATGTGCACTACGATAAAGCAGTCCAAAAATTTCAGTCTTACTGTGGTTATATTTTTGTATTATTGTAATTTTACTCTATTAGTCGTGAATTTTTGTTCCTCTCACTTGGTTGCACTGGATTAATCACCAGCGGACTCCTGACAGAGAGATGTAAAGCTTTCCGGAGCATATAACCGTAAAACCATTGTAAAATCACTTAAATACAACCGAGCATCGGCCTTATTGGAATCAAATGCGGTTGTATCAGAATATTCCCCGTTTTATTCCTAAACAACGCCTGACGGAATCTCTTAAAGTGGTCGGTTGTATTTGAGTATCGAACTGGTGTATTGAACATGAAAGCAGAATATTTCTAATACTACCGCGCCGGTTATATTGAAATATTCTGCATTTTATTCCAACAACTCAGCGGAATAAGTCACTGAATATGACCTTAAAACAATGGTAATATTGTTTCAAATACAACAGAGTTAATCGTAATATTGGATGTATCAGATATCTTTAGTTTTATTGTGGATATATTCTGGTATTATTGGAGTTATATTTTGTGCACAACTACGATAAAACAGTCCAAAAAATTTAGTCTTATTTTTGTTATATTTTTGTATTATTTTCATTTTATTTTGGAGTTGTATTATTGTCTTTTTACTCTATTATTGAAAATATGTGGTTTTCAAATAAAACAACCTTAAAGCATTTCCTCCAATAAAACAGCCAGGGTAATTTCGAATAAACTGCAATAAACATTGTAAAAAATCCTCCAATACACTGCAATAAACTGCAAATCTCCGTCAAGGCAAAATGAACATTGTAAAAAATACTCCAATACACCCAGAAAATGACAAGAGAAATGTAGCATTGGAATATTTCAGCAATACAATCAACATAAATAGTTTCATTTTAAATACAACAGACTATTCCAGTAGTACAACCAATTTCACTCCTTGTCAGAATCTATTCGATTATATTTAATTACAGACGGAAACCACAAGCAGAGTTCATATGCTAATTGAGCGCGAAATTTGGGCATATCTGCTTGCCAATTCTGCTCTAGACTCTAGTCAGGAGGGGTTGCCCGAACTAATCTTTCAAGGTATTTGCAGACAAACATGCCACAGTCAATGTTGTTCGTCTGTTTTGGAATACCACCGACGTGAGCCAGATTCCATTTTGCGGGTTTCCTATTCTTGAAGCATTCTCCAGTCAAGTTTGTAAACAGCTTGATCTACAAATTGCAATATAACAATTTTTATTAAATCAACAAAAAGTCAAGAGAAATAAAATTATTTTTCATAATATACTCACAACTCGGGTGCAAAGATCTTTGTGTATGTCGTTGGGAAGAGAATCGTATAGACGCCATTTCTTTTGTATTAAGTCGCAGACCAATAACACCCAATGAGAATTATCCACAGTAGAAAAAAATATCATATCAGAGTCTTTCACCGCTCTGGAAGTGATGTGTGACGGAAATTGTAAAGGGTCACTCTCCATTTTATGATAACTCCGCATGAAACAACATTTAGTTAGTATTTTCGTGTCATTCATTAATATGTCAAACAAATTACACTCAGGTTATTACCCAAAATAATGGAGACACGTATATGTATTTTTGGTACGCGTTGGGATTTTGTCTCTTCAAGTGGTGCAGGATGGCGGCGAGGCAATCGACATGATCATTCCCGACGAACTCATCAAAAAGTAGTTCATCCATCATTCCACGATCTAACAGTAAGAAGCGTTGATTGATGATAATATCACACATGCATTAAAACCAAATCTATTTTATGTCAATTATATCTAAAAGAGATTTGTGAAGTATCATGAAGAAGTTGGTACACGTATGGCGCAGGATAACTTGACAAAAACTGTTCAATTACTCCGCGCTGCTCAACGCTAATAAGCTCTCTCCCAGGATAATTTACGTGCGCTTTCGCCTTTGACTGTTGTACACAAATGAAGTCAATGTTAATGTATGATGTTTAAATAAAAACATATATAAATGCATTATATAATATTTATAGAAGTACCGTTGGGGCAAGCACGGTTGATGTCGGCTGATGAACTACTAATGCTTTGGCAGTCTCCGGTTCGCTGTGTGCATCTGCCTATGGAGTTGAACTGCTCAAAGATCCATGTGCGGCTGGACTGACCAAAGATGATGCATCTGCATTGAGAGGGATTGCCCAGATACTTTAAAGCTTATAATTTGGTTTTTATTCCTAAATATACGGAATGCTTAAAATGTGCTTTTAGGCCTATTAGCCTAAAGACTTTAATGCTCCTATTGCATAAGAATTAGTTCTCGGTTTGGATAAGAAGAGTAAAGGTGGTAATATTATTTTTAAAATGAATATTAAGAAATCTTATGATACTTTTAGATGGGAATTTATTTTGAATGTTCTTCAGGACAAAGGTTTTAATGAGGCTTCTTGTGATATTATAATAAGGATCTTTGAAAATCTATTACTCTGTAATTATTAATAGCAATAAATGTGGATTGTTTGAATCATCAAGGGGAATTAAGCAGAGGGATCCTCTATCTCCTTTTATTTTTATTTTGCCTTTTGATTATCTTTTTAAATATCTTAATAAGCTTTTTAATAGCAATACTAGCTTGATGTTTGTTGATAAAGGAAATTCTGGTATTAGCCATCTTGTTTTTGCCGATGACCTCATTTTTTTAGTAATGCTATTAAAGGTTATATTAAGAGATTATTGAAGGGATTGGATCATTTTCAGACTGCATCTGGTTTAAAGTTTAATTCTAGCAAATGTAACTTTTATTTCTCAAAGTGGATTTATGTTAAGAAGAAAAATTGGATACAAGACTTTATTGGTTGTGTTAAAGGGGATATTTCAATTGTTTATTTGGGTTTTAATTTCGATAAAGGAAAGATAAATAATCTCCTTTTTGATGTTATTATTGATAAGATTAAGAGGAAGATTATGTCTTGGGATAATCTTATTTTATATTATGGTGACAAAGTGACCTTACTCAAGAGTATTCTTACTTCTATCCCTTTTTATTCTTTATTAACCATGAAGATGCCTTTAGGCATTTGTAAAATGTTGGAGCATATGTTCAATAAATTTTTGTGGGTTGGTGAGGATCTTAAGATTCATTGGATGAGTTGGTCTAAAATGTGTAAGCCTACTAATCACTGAGGTTTGGGCTTTCAATCTCTCATTGATTATATGAAAATCAGTTTTATGAAGTTGTGGTTGCGCTTTAGATAGGGTCATTCATCATGGGCTGGTACGATAAGGAATAAATATTGTGGCTTTTATCACCCTCTAACTATTGTTAGTAATTCTTCAGATTCGTTTGTTTGGAAAGAAATGTTAAAGGTGGCTAATTCTACTAAAAATCTATTATGATGAGATATTGGAGATGACTTACGCATCTTTTGCTATGATAATTGGCTTAGTAAGCGGATCTCCGACTAATAATTATGGGGTCATATTAATCAATTGGTGATAGATGTTTGGTATAATAATAAATAGGATCTTCTTAAACTTGTTGAATTGGTGAGCGATGAAGATTTTGTTTTGATTTCGAAAATCCCTATTATTAGGGAGCATGATGGCATTCAAATTAAAGGCGCTATGGGCAATTATGTGTCTAATATCTTTGCCAACTTCTTTATTTCTAATGATACTGATACTCAATTGGCTTTGAATTCTTTTGCGAAACCTTTTCAATATTTCTTCTTTTTGAGTCTACTCTATAATATTATTCCTACTGATGATATTTTGAAAATGAAGGGTATTCGAATATCTTCCTAGCGTCATTCATGTAAGAATCATGAAGAAGAGATGAATCAATTGTACTGCAATTGTTCTTTTATTGTTGAGGTATGAGAATTAGTATTTTCTATATTAGATATGAACTGAAATTATGAGGCTTATCAATCCATAGAGGATGGAGAAATGTTGGTGGCCTATTTTTTGCTTCGATTTCTGTAGTAGTCTTTTAGTTTATTTGGACTACTATAAATGAATGCAAACATGTTGGTCATCTGATTTCAAAATTATATTGTTTTAGTGACATTAAAATATTTGTGTTTAAGATGTTGAAGTTTGACATATTTAAGAATTCTGTCAATATGAATGCAGTGAAGGTTTTTCATAAAATCAATATTATTTATTTATGTTAAAATAAGTCTTTGATTAGTTTGATGTTTTATAAAGCTACTGTCATGGATATGCTGAAGATCAATGCTGATGACAGTTGAAAATAGTCGGCGGTTGGAATTGGTGGTGTTTGCAGAAATCACGTTAGTAAATGCTTATTTTAGTTTTCTACTTCTAGCTTAGCATCCTCCTTTGTTATTGCAGAAGCTGAAGCGATTATTGTTGCATTGGAGTATGCGGTTAAATGTGGCTGGAAGAATATTATTATTGAAATGGATTAATTTGTGTTGTGGAATTGCTGCTTCATAAAAAGAGCTTACCAGTCGAATCTTATTATACAATTGAAAATAATTTTTTGGTTATGTTAATATTGTGCAGGTACACTGATCGTTTATTCGACGAGAATGTAATAAATGTGCAGATTGAACTATGAGGAAAGGCTTCGAGTCACAGTGCTTCACTTATACCAATAAAATTCCGTCGGAGTTATCTCGTTTGATTAAGAGGAATTGCTTAAATATTCTTTTCACTAGAATTAATATTGATTTTGTTTGCTTTCTTGCGAGTGACTTGTATTGTAGGTAAAACTATTCTTAAATTTTTTATTTTATTGTGTGAGTTGGAGTAACGAGGGGTTTTTAGAAAAAACAATTCGGCCACCCTCTTATAATAATTCTTTTAGTCGAAATAAATTTTTCTACAGTGTTATAAAAAAAAAAAGTTCGGGTGGTCTTCGTATAATTATCCTTTTAAAAAAATAATGACTATTTAATCTGACTAATAAGGAAAATCCCAATCGGCCGTGCCTAGTTTCCCAAATTACCAGTTGTCGTACACGTCGGGTACTGATCGAACTCTTCCAGGTCTAGTCTCTCCACGCCATCTGCATCCGGTAATCCGCACCTTTGGATCTCGGCGCGGCTTCCACAGCCATCTCCTTCAGACATCTTCCCTGATCGGCTCAGTATCGCCTTCTCGTTGTTTGATGCGTTGCTTCTTCTCTTGTCATCGTATTTCTTCTTCGACAATCAGGAGTTCCGTTAGTTTCTCCATCAATTTTGCTCTTCACTGTTCGGATATTCGAACATGGACAGTCAACGGCGCCGGATAACATCGGTAGGGCGTTGTAATTGATGTTTCTACTGTGTTTTTTGTTACTCTGTATATCTCTTAGTTAATGTACTATGGCAGCTCTTCGGTGAGGAGGGTCTATGTTATTCGGTTAGAACATAGTTCAGGCTAGGTATTCCGTCGTATTTTTGTTCGCGATCAGTTCTACTAAGCATGAACCTAAACGGTGTTGATTGTGGACTGATTGCTTGCTCCGAGGTCTTTTGTGTTAAAGGTGCTTGGCATGGCGGTATGGCCCGCTTCTTTTAATCGGGCTAGAGGCACTTTCCAAGATCAATGAAGTGTGGATTTGGTTGACTAGCTATTTTTCATAAAATGGTGGCAGCTTTTAGCAAAGTTGTACAATTCTTCATTCCTTCTTCTCCTTACAGGAAGCGACAAACATCCGGTCATCAATGCCCACAGCTTGAACTCTAGTAAATTCTGATAATTTATAAGAAAGATTCTCAGTGATTATTGTGTATTATTCCTTATTCATGTCATTGACAATTTTTCTTTAGTCATCGGTGAACTTCAAATTTCTTATTTTGATTTACTATGGATACCATTCACGGTTTCTTGGAACCTTGAATCTTGACTTGATATTTGTACCATAGACGTGCAAAAAAGCTGCATGGATATTCATAAGAAAATAAATGCTAGATAATTGCATTTTTTAAACCCTAATGTGACCTCACTCATGGTTGATTTTGACTTGTTTCAGCTTAATGTTTTTTCTCTTTTGCTAATAGATTTAGAGCCCCTTTTTTCATTTCAAATGTTGGTTCTACCCTTTATTTTTATTTGCGAACAATAATTTTTCTTGCGAAGATGCCTATTAATTATGCTATTTGAGTATACAAATGTATAATTCTAAAAAATACTATAAAAATTATTCCTTTTTATCATCGCTGCACTTATTCATCAGAGAAAATTTTTTTCATCTCTTAAATTCAGCTGTGGATTCCAATACCAACAAAAGGAACAATGCATGAAGTACTGATCTATCCCCAATTGTTTAATATATTATGTGCTTCCATGTCTAAATGCTAACGTACATAAATCAAATTGTTATGATGGCTTATCTATCTTATCTCTTTTATATTGTGCCTGTTTCCATGTCTAAAGGCTAATGAACATAAATCAATTTATTATGATGTCCTTGTTTATCTTATATCAACCATCTGAGCTTTTTTTTCATAAATTCTTATTTTTCTCTTAACTATTTATTTTTTGTCAGCTATTGTTTGACAATGTCTTCTTAACCAAACCCTAGAGAAGTTAGGGTTTGTTTGGGGTGGCCACAGTTGTCTATGAAAGATTGTAGAGTTATTGATTAGTCCAGTGAATAATCTACTCAGCTCATTATAGCACTCCAACCAGTTGACATTGAAAGTGCTCCCCACCTTGGACCCTACCCAACCCCACTCCAACCCCACTCCAACCCCACACACACAAAACAATGCATTCTAAATAATGGAACCATCTATTTAAATGTTGGTTCTGAAAAGTAACTTCCTGTGAATCAATCATGGAATATAAGTTCCAGTGTTGTTATATTACTTACGTTTATACTAGTTGAATCGAAGTGGTTAAGATCTAATCAGCTCTCATTGGTAATGAATAACTCAAAATAGAATCTTGCAACCACTCTTAACATTTTTTAATTTGTTTTGTTTCCTTTTTTTTAAGTAAATATTTCATACTTCATAGCTAATAAGCTTATATTAAATGTGTTTATCTTTCAACTTTTTATTTTCAAAATATTTATTCGTAAAATATTTGTTTTCTTACTTCTTGGTACAATTAATTACCATTATATACATTTTAAGCCTCAACTATTTGTTTCTTTTGAGTGTTAATCAACTTCAAATTTTGAGGCTTCTGTGCAGGGTCTTGGTGGTCTTCTCTTCTGGGGAGACAATTCTGCTTCTGATGACGACAGGTAAAATTCTTAATTTGTGAAACTTGCTTTAGTTTCATATATTTATCTTCAAAGATTACTTGGTTTATTTTATTATATAAATACATATATAATAAAACAGACATATTATAATTTGATAATGAGATGAGAGCATAAGGGACAATTACAAAGAATTCCCAGATTAGTGGAAAACAGAAAAGGAAATAATGGTTAATAGTGGAACAAAGTAAAAAATATTCATCTAATAAGTAAATAGATTTGTGACAAGCTTTCATTCATGCCTCCTCACTTTTATCATATTGAAATTGAAGAATGACGGTAGATATTTTTTTCCTTATTTCCATCGCTAAATTTGAAATAATATTCAAAACCTCTTTTACATTTGGACGTCAATACTCAGAAGGCTGAAGTTTGAATCAAAAGGTTGCTCAGATTTACTGTCATCAACATACTCGATGGTGCTAATGGGACCATGAGCTAATTTGGCTTGATGATATGAATCAATGATTTTGGATGAATAAGGCATTGTGTTATCTTCCACAGGGTTTGTTTTAGTTGATAATGTCTTCACCAAACTTAAGCAACTTAGAGTTTGATACCAAGCTTGCTCTCTTCAACATCTATGACCCAATTTGAGGAGTGAAAATCTTGGAGGATGGACCCCCTTTCCATGGTTGAACCAGGCCAACCATTCAAGGAGTGATGGATGGATTAATTGTAGACAATTTGGAAAACTCCTTGATTAGTTTTTATTCTTTTCTTATTTATGTTTATTTCAGAATTATTTCCTTTTCTTGTTTAGGCTAGATATATTTGGTAAGATTGTGAATTAGGATGTACCAGTTTTCCTATATATGTAGCCTTATGTTTGAACATTTGTAATGAGAATTAAGTGAGAATTCCCTCCCACAGTTACCTTCAGTAACAATTAAAAACTCTGCACTAAGCTCTCTTAGTAATGCCCGCCTGCTTGTCTCTTGATCTATCTTCTCTAAATGTTTTATTGCATTACTTTGTACAAAAAGGAATTAATTCCATTCATTTCCTAAATAACAGCCATGTTGAGCAACTACTAGAAAGAGTAAACAATGGTGTTATAACTGAGGATAGGCGTTCTGCTATAACAGAACTGCAGCAAGTTGTTGCAGAAAGTAGCTCTGCTCAGTTAGCATTCAGTGCAATGGGTGAGCTATTAGTTTTATGTATCTATTTTTAATCTGAAATAAGTGCTACATTTGAAGCCACTTCTATGTTGGGTGTTCAATGCTTCTTTTTTTTGCAGGCCTTCCGGTACTCCTATCTGTGTTGAAGGAAGAACGTGACGATACTGAAATCATTCGAGGTGCTCTGGAAACTCTACTAAGTGCAATCACACCTATTGATATAGTACCGGGACAGAAGAATGAAGTTCGACCAGCTTCAATGAATGCGGATCTCCTTTCTCGTGAATCAGAGAACATTTCGCTTCTTATTAGTTTGTTGGTAAGTTATTTTCCATGTTACCCCGGCTATCATTTTTTTGCATTGTTATTATCTAATACGGCTCGTGTCTGTCTTAATTTGGCAGTCAGAAGATGATTTTTATGTCCGGTACTATACGCTGCAGCTTTTAACGGCTCTTCTCACTCATTCCTCTAACAGGTTAGATTTCTGGTCATATAACGAGTTTGTTTTGATTTTGGTTATCATCAAGGGCATTTTTGTAATCATCGCTTGCTTTTACTTACCCTCATAGGTTACAGGAAGCCATTCTATCCATTCCTCATGGTATTATTCGCCTCATGGACATGCTTATGGACCGTGAGGTGCAAATCTTTTCCCTGTAATTTTTTTTCCTGTTGTAATTGAAATAAATCTTTCATGTTTTCCTTTTATATATCTATTTCATTTATTCTTAGCTGTTTATTTCTAGTGCTGGATTACCTTAAAATGAATATTCCCTTCATTTGGGTTTTATGTATTGTTCACTGAAGACTTATGGAATTCCATGCAATGGTGTGCTTGAAATTGTTGGTGTTTTTTTGGGTCGCTGGTAGGGCTGTCAAAAAAGCTTGTTGTTTGTGAATAGCTCGTGTTCGGCTCGCTAAGTAGCTCATGTTCGGCTCGTTCGTTAAGTAAACGAGTCGAACACGAACAACCCTTTATTCACTCGTGTTTGGAATTCCACGCAATGGACATGCTCACAACTGAATAAAGCGTTGTTCCTGTTCGGCTCGTTGTAGCTTGAAATAAAGAAATTATATATATTATTTATATAATAATATATTATATATATTATTTATATAATAACATATTATATATATTTATATCTAGGTTTAAATCATAACTGCTCATGTGGTTTTGCGCCTTCTTTTACATAGAGCTGGTGCAAGTTCGAATCCAACACCCAACATCAATTTTTTTCAATTAATTTTAATGAGCTTATTTCGAGCAGAACACCAACAAAAATATTTTAATCAAGCTAAACGCGAACACACTGTTCACGAGCCAATTTCGAACATGAGCCGATTTCTAACACGAGCAATTTCAAATGAGCCGAACACAAGCCAAGCCTGAGCTCTCTCAAGCTTGACTCATTTACAACCCTAGTCACTGGATAGATGATTTCTTTTGGTAATATTTTGGTTATGGTTTATTACAACCACTTCATAATATAGTAGCGAAGGTCAGCGCCCGTGTTATTTATTAATTGACACCAAGTAAAAACATGCTTCATATATTAATCATATGGCCCTTTCCCGTGAAGTATAAGTTTTAAGACAGGTGTTGGTCTCTATAGAATGATGCGAGTCAGTGGATTAGCGAGTGGATAAGTGAAATTTATTAGTGTTGTGTGTAGCAGAGATATATGGCTATGTTAATACTATGATTTTGTTGCACTAACAAGAAACGTATTTGAAATGGAGATAAATAACTGATGATTATTAATATCATGAGTGGTTGCCTCTTTTCTTTGCAGATTCATTGTTCCCTTCTGCACATTTACAAGTTTTTATATGAAATTGAGAATGTAGAACCCCACAATAGGGTATTTGTCGCGGTACTTCTTTACATGAAATTGATAATGTACACCCCACTACCATCCCATCGCCGCTCAAACACACCCTTAATCATTTTCACGAGCTTTACTCAAGTTTGGGTTGCTTGGATGAAACTCAACACCCAAATTTGAGCTTGATGAGCTAGAGTTTGGTTTTAGATTAACACCATAGTTGAAAATCAACTTATCGTTGAGCTTGTTCTTAAAAAAAAAAAGGGGGGAAAAAAACTTTATAAACTATAGTTGGCATTTAGAGGAAAAAGAGTTTTGTGTGTGTCACACCAAGTCTGTGAGTTAGAATTTTCAAGATGAGAATCAACGGTAGGGTATTTGTAGAACCCCACATTAGGGTATTTGTCACGTTACTTTTATATGAAATTGAGAATGTAGAAACCCACAATAGGGTATTTGTCGCGGTACTCCTTTACATGAAATTGATAATGTAAACCCCACCATCACCCCATCGCCGCTCCAAACACACCCTTAATCATTTTCACCGAGCTTTACTCAAGTTTGGGTTGCTTGGATGAAACTCAACACCCAAATTTGAGCTTGATGAGATAGAGTTTGGTTTTAGATTAACACCATAGTTGAAAATCAACTCATCGTTGAGCTTGTTCTTAAAAAAAAGGGGAAAAAAAACTTTATAAGCTATTATTGGCATTTAGAGGAAAAAGAGTTTTGAGTGTGTCACACCAGGTCTGTGAGTTAGAATTTTCAAGATGAGAATCAATGGTCAGACAATAGTGTCATATTGGTTTAATGGTCACCCAAACATTAAAGAGCCGTTAAACCGCAAAAAGATCTAATAAATCATTAAAAAAAAACAGTAAAAACACTTTAGGTGCAAGTTGCAATGTATCTAATTGCACCAGCAATTTCAATGAATAAAAAAAAAACTCAATTCAAGATAATGATTGCATTATGCCTATTTTCATTGCTTGTGTAAATAGTTAAACTATAAGTTAATTTTTACCGTAATTTAGTAAATAATTACATTTCTAATGTATAAAAAGCTAATATAAATGCCTAGCATGAATATTGAAAGAAAATGATGATTAACATTATTATTTCATTTTGCTAAAGCTTTTAAACATTTGTAATTTTCCTTCTTTAGAATCTTAAACATTTTTATTTGCATTTCATTTTGTTAAAAAAATTCTGTACCAATTAAGGTACAACTTCATTCATTCTTTTTTTCTAAACCTTTTTAATTTTCATTTTCGTGCACGTACTATAAAGGGCTGATTTCTGTGATTGATTTATTCATTTATTTTCTTTTCATTATTATTTATTTTTCTCAATTAATTAAATATACATTAATCTTTTTATTGTGGATGCAATTATGTATACTGTTAAAACATCTTATATTGTTTATGTGATAATACTGAGTTTCAACTTTAAATAAAATTTTAATTTCCTGCAATAATTCGAAGAATTCAATAATGATCTGAATTAAATTATGAAATTTCAGTTATATTTAAAAGAATCAGTACAAACAGAAATGTAATTGTTCATTTTAACTTTCGAATGATTTATTCCATTGCTAAATTTTCAATCTCAACTTTTTATAGCGTGGTACCTAATTACATAAATCATTCTTTTTAATAATATCAAACTTGTTAAATCTGCAACTTAATATTTCAGGTTAATCGTATAACTTAAAGACATTATTTTTTTCCTCTCTCTTTAAATCGTAGTATTTATGATTAACTTGTATATCTCACATGCTTTATTCCTTAGTTAATCCCTTGTCACCTCCTTTAATTGATCAATTCTCGGAGCACATGTCTATCAATCTATTATTTTTTATAATCAAGATCTTAAAATATCTATTTCATTAAGTATGAGTATTTGTACAAAATAAAAGTGTTACATATTAGAATAATTACCCCATTTAGGGGGCCCTTACACATTTTTGCTCCAAATATTATAGTAGGAAAAAATGTTACGTCTGGAGTTCAGATGTGGATCTACATCTGGACTCCAATACATATTAATGCGTGGTAGACCTCATTCGGGATCCACATGCACAATTGACACGAGGAAGTAAATGTGGTGGCTCGATCGGGCTTGAAAATGTCACGCGGGCCAAAATTTGAAATACTCGAGATGCCTTGACGTATCTTCCCGTATTCACCATTTTTTTCTTAGGTTTTACCGCACGATGTATTTTTTGAGTTTCTTCTCGCATACATTCTCTATTTCTCTCTAGGGTTTTTTCTATGCGGTTTAAGCGAGATTTGAGTTTCCGGTGGAAGCATTGAGCTTTCAGGGCCTTTTTAATTGGAGTTTGCATGATGCACTATGCCTTAGTTCCTACTTTCCTGAGGAAAAAGACGTTTACCATTACTCTTCAGCCGTTGATAAAGACAATATTGTATTTTAATATTTTATATAACGTTTGTTTCATCTGTAATGAATTTTGAATGAGTTAAGGGTTTTCCGCTTAGTTTACAAGTCTTTTGTAATTGTGGATTTTGACATAAATAACATGATGGTACAAATAGACTATAAAGAGGGTAGAATCATTTTTTTAAGGAAATACTTTATATAGCCATATTGTTTTGTTTAAACAATGTGTTAATATATTTTGAGGATATTTGGTTCCATATATTAATTTTTTTTCAATGAACTTTGCTTCAACATCATTATCATACAAAAAGGTTACAACAAGGGTAGAACTCTATTTTAAAAAAAAAAACCTTTGTAATCATTTATTTTATTTTAAACAATGTTTTATGCTAATTTAATTATGTTGTTCCACAAAGAGGGAACAAAAAAATTGGTTTAGTAGAAATAACTTGTAATATTCTAGAAATATTTTAAATAATATATAATGAAATTTGTATCATGTTTTGTTGCTTATGTTGTTGGTTTTACATTGAAATTTGTCTTGTGAACTTGAGGGTACAAAGAGGGAATAAAGAGGGTACACAATTTTTGGTGCACTTAAAGTATCATTTAGTGGTATAAAAATATTTTATACATTGTGTTATACTAATTACATCAAGTTTGATTGCTTATTTTAGTGATTTTTTATTGAGATTTCTTGTAGGTTTGAGAGTACAAGGAGGGTATAAAGTAGATACAAAAATTTTTCATTACAAATAATATTAAAGACAAGAAATATTTTAAAATTTTATAATGATATTTGCATTGTGTTTTTTTGCTTATATTGGTACTTTTTCATTAAAATTTTTCTTGTAAGCTTGTGGGTACTAGGTTGGTACAATTTTTTTTAGTTAAAACATCATATTCTTGTTCAGAAATATTTTAGATAACGTGTTACGCTGATTGCATTACGTTTGATTGTTTATATTTGTGTTTTTTCGTTGAAATTTATCTTATAGGCTTGAGAGTACAAGAGGTTACAAAGAGGGAACAAAATTTTTTTTCACTGAAAATAACATGGAATGCTCCATAAACATTTTAAACAATATGCAATGATTTTTTCATCATGTTTTGTTGCTTATATTGATAGTTTTTCATTGAAATTTAACTTGTAGGCTTAAGAGTTAAACTCTACAAGGAAGTTACAAAGTAGACACTCATTTTTTTGTACTTAAAACATCATGTCGTGGCTTAAAAATATTTTAGACAATGTGTTATGCTAATTGCATCACATTTGATTACTTATATTGATATTTTTTCATTGAAATTTGTCTTATAGCTTGAGGGTATAATGATGGTACAATGACGGTATAAAATAGTTTTTTTCACTAGAAAAATCATATAATGCTCTAGATATGTTTTAAACAATATGGAATGATATTTGCATCATATTTTGTTTCTTATATTAGTGGTTCTGTCAAAATTTATCTTTCAGGCTTGAGCGTATATAGAGGTTACAAATATATATATATATATATATATATATATATATATATATATATATATATATTGCATTTAAAACATCATATAGTGCCCTAGAAATATTTTAAATGTGTAATGCTAATTACATCATGTGTGACTGCTTATATTGCTATCTTTCATTGAAATTTATCTTGTAGGCTTAATGGTATAAGGACACAAAAATTATTTTCACTAGAAACAATATGGAATGCTTTAGAAATATTTTAAATAATATTTAATGATATTTGCATTATGTTTTTTTCTTATATTGATATTTCTTCATCAAAATTTATCTTGTACATTTGAGGGTACAAGGAGAGTATAAAAAGATACAAAAATTTTTTTGCACTTAAAACATCATATAATGTTTAAGAAATAAATTAAAGAATGTGTAATTCTATTTGCATCACATTTGGTTGCTTATATTGATTTTTTTTCATTGAAATTTGTATTGTAGGCTTTAGCGTACAAGGGAGTTATAAAGATGATACAAATTTTTTTTTTGATTTAAAACATCTTATAATGCTTAAGATATGTTTTAAACAACATGTAATGTTAATTGCATCACGTGTGGTTGTTTGTATTTGTGTTTTTTCATTGAAATTTTTTTTGTAGTCTCGAGACAAATAGGGTGCAAAGAGAGAACAACAAAATGTTTTCATTAGAAATAATATGAAATACTCTAGAAATATTCTAAACAATATGTAATGATATTTGCATTATTTTTGTTGCTTATATTGATGATTTTTCATTCAAATTTGTCTTGTAGGTTTGAGGGCATAAGAAGGGTACAAAGAGGGTATAAAAATTTTATCGCACTTAAAACATCATGTAATGCACTAGCAATATTTTAAATAATGTGTAATGCTAATTGCATCACATATGATCGTTTATATTGGTGTTTATCCATTAAAAATTGCCTTGTAAGTTTGGGGTACAATGAGGGTTCAAAGATGGTACAAATTTTTTTTTTCACTAGAATGGTGGAATGCTCTAATAATATTTGAAATAATGTGTAATGATATTTACATCATGTTTTGTTGCTTATATTATTTATTTTCCACTGAAATTTGTCTCGTATGCTTCAAAATACAAGGATTGCACAAAAGTTTTTTTTTTGCACTTAAAACTTTATATAATGCTTTAGAAATATTTAGACAATGTGTATTGTTAATTGCATCTTGTTTAGTTATTTATATTTGTAGTTTTCCATCAAAATTTGTAGATTTCTATTGAAATTCGTAGGTTTCCTTGTGGCTTGTATGTTTCAGGATTTACGAAAGTGTACAAATTTTTTTGCACTTAAATTATCATATAGTGTTCTAGAAATATTTTAGACAATGTGTATTGTTAACTGCATCACGTTTGGTTGTTTATTTTTGTAGTTCTTCATTGAAATTTGATTTGTAGGTTTGAGGGTACAAAAATGACAATTATTTTACCTTTCTAAGTTTTTTGTTTGTGATGTGGCTGAGAATTTCTTGCTTGTTTCTTTTGTTATTGCAAATCGGGAATAGTTTTGTCAAGGATAAAATATATTTTAATTAGATGTAAATAATTATTAAATTTAGAAAGGATAATATAAGCTAAAACCCTATTTCCGGACTCATCCAACGCAAGCATGATATTGATTCGTATATCTCTAGGCATGTCTTATTTTTCTCCACCATAATGTAAACTAATGCATCTACATGTTTGTTCAACAGATATTGATTCTTTAATATCTAATCTAGTGATGTTTGATTTATCATAAAACACCCAAATTTAATTATTATACCATCTCTACAAATCAAATAAAACAAGTTAGGATAAACCAATCCAATTTATGTAATGTTGGGAGTAAAGGGAGTATGTAACTAAAAGCGCATCTAAACACAAAATTCTCAGACCAATGGTCGATTAACTCCAGCGTTTGTTGTGGTATTTTATCTGTTGTTGGAAAATCAACATTCGGCTTTGCTCGTTAAATTTTTTGTAAGTTGGGAACCAATGTATAATTCTATGTAAACACAAAATGAAATATTTGTTTCTTTCTCTAACTGCTTGCCTTCATTAGTAATCTGCTTGAATAAATTAAAATCAATTTAACATCGTGCATGATGCACACACAATAAGATTAAACTACTTTCTCCTCCTCTTCTTCGTGGTGAACCGTAACAACCACCTTATCCTCAACCTCCTCCTTATTTTGAAACTCAGATGCTACCTTATCATCCACTGTCTTTTTACTTTTAGGCAAAAATCTCACAGTAGCTTGGGTTACTTCCCTTTTTGCCTCTTTTCTCATCTTCTTCAAATATTCTACGATAAAAGGAGAACTAAACATCCTTCTTTTTTTCATTCACCGAGCTTTGAAACCTCAAACAATGCTACTCAATGAAATACTGTAAGCTGGTTTTTTATTCGCCTCGTCCACATCATTTATTTTAGAATCAAGTTCATTTATTTTGGTGAGGGGCGAAGCCTCAAATTCAGTGAATCATTTATCAACAATGTTGTTAATCAAATCAACTATATCTAGAGAGGGGATTTATCCTTTACGAGGTTCTGCTGCAGGCGAATGGGCAAAATAATGAGATGATATACAATGACTGAATGGGGGAGACTATCGTAGGCAACTGTGTGAAGGGCCCTAAGCAGGAGCAGGAGAATAGGGAGTTTGTGCTACAAGCAGAATTGTTTCATCATCAAATATGTGTTTCGTATTTACACAAACCTTGAATTAACTATATAATCCAATTAGTACTCTTTAAAATCAAATTTTATGCACCATGCCACTAAAATAAAAAGATGTTACTTGATCTGAGCCTAATATAGATGATAGTTTGGAGTAGGATTTTCTTTTCCCTAAAGCTAAATTAGAAAATCTCTGCATACGTGGCCTCAAATCAATAGCTCTATGAATTATTAAAGAAGTATGTTAAAAAACCAAATCTGCAAACAACTTAGAAACTGTTAGATTAGTTTTCTAATAAATATAAGTTGTTTGATGTGATTAATAATACTCATTATTAAGAGAGGTACAAAACCATTCATATAAACAAGTTTCTTCAACGTTATTTTCTCAACAATCACATCAAATTGAGAAACTAGGAAATTAGAAATAGTAGTGAGTCAGTTGCAGCAAGAAAAATAATGAAGATTCTCAGCAGAAATGCATGTCTCTTGACATTGTGTAATTGTCGTAAGGGAGTAATAAATTTGTAAGCAATATAATTAACGTACATGCTCACAAGTGAGTTGGATGAATTGTAATTTTTTTTTTATTTCATCCATTTGATCTTTAAAATATGCGGCTTTAAATTTTGAATTTGGGATACGATCGCATTTAACAGTTTCCCCTCTATTGGGCATGCCTATGAGCAATGCCACCTCATCCACATTGAATTTAAGATAAGTGTCACGAATATTGAAATTTTGTCTTTCACCATTTCAACAAAACATAATCTGTACTAGCAAGACATTGTCCTGTGTGAAGGCAGACAACTTTGTGAACTGGTGCGCATTCAACTCATTCAAGATAGTCATAATTTCTTCAGTCTTATGTTCAGAAAGTGAATCACACATTGATCTAACGGTAGAAGGCCTGTATCATTTGATAATCCTGGATGAAGATATTTTCCTACATAAAAATAAACAATAAAGCATAAAGTCGTTAAATGTAGAAATGCAGATGAGGTAAAATAACAATCATTATTTAAATAAAAAAAAGGACAACTAAAGTTTCAACACAAAATATTTCAATGGAATACCGCCAACATAAGCCACTAAATATGATGAAAATAGTATTTGACATTGTTTGCCACATTTTTAGAGCATTACATGAAGTTTTTAAAGCAAAAAGTTTTTGTACCCTCATTATTCCCTGTAAGCCTACAAGACAAATTAAAAAAAAATCACTAATATAAGTAACAAAACATGATGCGAATATCATTGGACATTTTCTAAAATATTTTTAGAGCACTCCATGACGTTTGAAAGGCAAAACAATTATCTTCTTCTTCTACCATCCTTCTACGTTAAGCCTACAAGACAGTTTATTGAATAAATATCAATATATGTAACCAAATTTGCCTTAATTATCATTACATATTGTCTAAAATATTTCTAAAGCATTATATGTTTCTAGTGAAAAAAAAATTGTACCATCTTTGTACTCTCAAGCTTAGAAGTTAAATTTCAATAGAAAACCATCAATATAATGAACCGAACATGATGCAAATAGTATTAGACATTATTTAAAACATTTTCACAACACTGCATGATCTTTTAAGTGCAAAATATATATATACAATCTTTGTACCCTCCTTGTATCCTCAACAATATAAGCAATCAAACGCGACGCAATTAGCATTAAACGTTGACTAAAATATTTCTTTAGCTCTACCTGATGTTTTAAGTGCAAAAAAAAATTGTATCCTCTTTGTTCATTTCTTTTTTTCTGAAATTTACAAGACAAATTTTAATGCAAAATCACAAATATCAGTAACGAAACAGATAAAAATATCATTACATATTGTTTAAAATATTTCTAGAGCATTACTTATTTCAAGTGAAAAGATTTTTTTCACCCTCTTTATACCTTTCTTGTACTATCAAGTCTACAAGACAAATTTCATTGGGAAAACACTAACATAAGCAACCAAATTTTATGTGATTAACATAACATATTGTCCAAAATATTTCTAGATCACTATATGTTGTTTTAAGTGCAAAAGCAATTATATCGTTTTTGTGCCTTCATTGTACTCTAAAGCTTACACGACAAATTTCAATGAACAATCATCAATATAAGCAACAAAACGTAATGCAAATATCATTCTATATTGATAAAATTTTTTTAGAACATTACATATTGTTCCTAGTGAAAATTTTCATTTTATATACCCTTCTTGCACTCTGAAATCTACAATTCGAATATCAATGAAAAATTACAAATATAAGTAACCAAAATACATAGTCTAAAATATCTTTAGATCACTACATGATGTTTTAAGTGCAAACAAAATTGTACCCTCAATCATACAAGATAAATTTTAATGGAAAACACCAATATACATGGAAAAAATATGATACAACTATAATTACATATAATTTAAAATATCTCTAGAGCATTACATGTTTCTACTAAGTAAAATTTTTTAATCCCGTTGTGGAACAAAACATAATTAAACTATCATAACTCATTGTTCTAGACAAAAAAATGATTACAAAATTTGTTTTCTTGAAAAATGTCGTTGTTAGCGCTTTGTACCCTATTGATGCTCAATCAAAGTTCATCGAAAAAAATTAATATATAGAACCAAACATGCTCAGAATAATATAATACAGTGTTTAAAACAAAACAATATGGTTGCGTAAATTATTTTATTTTAAAATATTTTTATTCTTTTTATAGCTTATTTGTACTCTCGTACTATTTATGCCCATATCCACAGTAACAAACTTGTAAACTAAATGAAAAACCCTTTAACTCATTCAAAATCCATTATATATGAAAATATGTTTACATAAAACATTAAAGTGTGGTATTTTCTTTATCACCTGCAGAATAGTGATGACGACGTCTCTTCCTCATAAACTAAGGACTAATCCAGTTGAAAAAATGCCGAAAAGTTCAACTCTTCAACAGGAAACTTAAATCTCGCTTTTACAAACAAACAACAACAACAACAAAACCTTTATCACGGTAAGTAGGGTTGGCTACATGAATCCTTTCTCTCCATTGCGTCTTATTTAGTGTCATATTTTTAGTTAATTCTAATAAATTAAGATCATTTTTTATACAATATGCCCAAGCATTCCTAGGTCTTCCTCTGCCTTTCTTAACATAACTCAAATCTAAAACATCTACTCTTCTAATTGGATCATTAGATGGTCGACGTTTAATGTGACTAAACCATCCATGACTACTTTATCTAATTTTGTCCGTCACTGGAGCTACACTAAACCTTACCACATATATAATCATTTCACATTTTATCTTTAAATGTAAATCCACTCATCCACCTAATCATTCCCATCTCGGCAACATTTAACTTAATTTTATGCTTCTCTTTTACAGGCCAATATTCAGCGCCATAGAGCATTGCAGGTCTCACCACCATCTTATAAAATTTTCCTTTCAGTCTCAGCGTACTTTTCTATCACACGATAGGCCCAAAGCATTCCTCCACTTCAACCAACCAACTTGAATTCTACTAATAACATCACGATTAATATCACCATCACTTTGAACAATAGACCCGAGATATCTAAAGACTTCACTCCTTTTAATAATTTGATCACCCATAATTACATTTCTGTCACTAGAGCTACTACTACTAAAATTACATTCCATATATTCAGTTTTAGTTCTACTCAAACGAAGACCTTTAGACTCCAAGGTAGGCCTCCATAATTCAAGTTTTTTCTGAGCTATTTCTCTCGTCTTGTCCACGAGAAGGATATCATCAGCAAAAAGAATACACCACGATACATCCTCCTGTAAGACCATCCATAACTAAAGCAAAAAGATGAGGGCTTAAAGCCGATCCCTGATGTAAACCAACAAAAATAGGAAAATATTATGTTAATCCTCGTGTTCGAACACAAGTAACAACTCTTGTATACCTATCTTTAATAACTTAAATATAAGTCATATCAACACCTTTCTACTCAAGAACTCTCCAAAGGATATCTCTTGGAACCTTATCGTAAGCTTTTCTAAATCAATAAAAATCATATATAGATCCTCTTATCTCTGAACATTTCGCTTAAACAAACGCGTAGAAAAAACCCTATAGAGAAATTGAGAATGTAAGCGGGAAGAAACTCGAAAAATATACTACACAATAAAATCCTTTAGAATAAATGGAGAATTTGGGCATGCACGTTAGTGAATTTTGAGTATTTTAAATTTCGGCCCATGTAGTCCATCTTCGAGCTCGATTGGGCCACTGCCTTTATTTCCTTATTTCGATCATTCATGTGGGTCCCGAATGAGATCTGCTACACATCAATATGCCATTGGAGTCCGGATGTAGATCCATATCCGGACTCCGGACGTAATATTTTTTCATATTCTTAACATTTTCTAGGGCCTTTTATCATAAAAGTCAATGATGAAAGCCAAAAGCCTAGCATGGATGAAAAGTCATGCTCATGCTCTTTCCTCAAAAAAAAAAGTAGCATCAACCTAGACTTAGTTTGTTCAAGCTAATGTAGACAATTAAGTATTACATTAGGATTCCTATAACGTTGAACCATGATAGTATGAATTATGTGGTCTATATGGCGACTAAATTGAATTTTCTCATCAACTTAAGAATGAATAGTCATTATTGTATTGGCATAGTATTCAGAGATTGGGTGGGGCTCTTCCCACTTATAGATTTAAGGACTCTGTGAATTTTCCTAGAGGGCTCCCGAGGACATTTATGTTGAGGTGTGTACCATATGCCAATGACGCTTACTTTCTGATATTGGAGGAAAGCCCAAACCACAACGGGAAAAACAAATATTATTACTAAATTACGAATGATTACACGAGGACTCATATAAAATCGAAAATAAATGCCTGTAACATCCAAAAGGTTGAAAGACAATAACAACGGTGCGAAATAAGAAAGAAAACAACACAAAACACAAAAATAACTACCTCTAAGGCGAGTGACAAACCCAGCAAGGGAGGTAGGTGGCTGCGGCGGTGCTGGAAGGATGCTGGCATCGAAGGCAACAATATGAGGCCCGTTGGCTGGTGGCTGGAAGCAGGGCAACACGTAGGAGACTGGTGTCCGACGGCTAGAAGTAGTAGGACAATTGCCAGACAGGGGTTGAACGGTTGGGGCGGCAGCTGGAAGGCGTTTGAAGGTCTGTGTGGCATCAGGACAGCTGTGGAAGCGTCAAACAAGAGCAGAGAAGGTGTCAGTGTGGTTGCTGACAGTTGGACAACTGCTGGAAGCGTTGAACAATAGCAAGGAAGGTGTCGACATGGTTGACGGTAGCAGGATCGGTGCAGGAAGCGTTGAACAACAACAAGTAATGTGTCGACGTGGCTGGCGGTAGCAGGACAGGTGCAGGAGCGTCGAACAACAACAAGAAATGAAGATGGCAGCAATCTCGAATGGTTTGCGACTGCTGGAAGCAGTGCCGGAGGGGGCTGCAGAAGGATAAATGTCCCGTCGTGGTCCAGCTTCAGCTGGAGCAACACTTGGAACCCTGGAGACTGTTACCGCCTCGGATGAGTTACAATCGGAGCATCTTCTCATCTTCGGGTACAACTCTCGGAGAGGAAGAACGCCTCAGAAGCAGCAATTGAAATCAAATCAATAATCATCAAAAACTCCCCTCAATCCTAGGCAAATAATATATATAAATAAAGGGGAAATATTAGACTAAGCAAGTAGGAGAATAGGTAATAAATGAAGGAGGTAGGGGAAGGAAAAGGAAGGAATTTGAAGTGAGACTATTGTAGGAAGGGATGAATTTTGACAGGGAATCAAATAGGAAAGGGAATTAAATCAGAAAGAGGACCGCAGTTACTATAGCAACTACAGTAACGTGTTTGCAGTACTATATTTGGTACAATACCGTAGTTGGTAAGCTCACGCGTCAATTTCACGAGGTTGGGGAGAGTTTTGATTTCATCTGTCAAAACTTTTAGGACATAAAAATTTTGGTAGGGTGTCTTTTGTAGGGGCGGATTAGGGGTGTCCAAAATTGACCCAACACAACTCGAACTCGACTCGAAAAATTCGGGTTAGGGTTGATCTGAATATTTTTTGAGTTGGGTTCGGGTTAGAGAATTCGACCCATTTATTATGTGGGTCGAGTCTGGGTTGAACCCGAAAACCCAAATTTGACTCGAATAAGCACGAAAGTTCGGGTTGAGTTCGGGTTAGCAGGTCAAGCTCGTGTTCGGGTTAAGTTCTTGTCTTAGTTCTCGACCCGTTTATTATTCAGGTAGGCTCGGCGTGATCCTATTCAGGTTAGGTCATTTTTTGGGTCAGACCCAAACCCAACCCGCTGACACTAATTGACACCCCTAGGGTGGATGTTAGGGAGTTCTAGAGTAGGACTAGCATCGAGCTAACCCTGATACCAAATGATACTTAGGAAAACCCAAACCACAATGAGAAAATGAAATATTATTACTGAATTGTGAACGGTTGCACAAAGACTCATAAAAGACTGAAATAAATGACCGCAACACCCAAACGGTCGAAAGCCAATAACGACGCTGCGAAATAAGAAAGAAAACAATGCAAAACACAAAGACGACTCCTTCTAGGGCGAGTGGTATGTCGGTAGGGGAGGTAGGTGGATGCAGTGGTTTTGGAAGGAGGCTCGTAGCGAAGGCAGCAGGTAGGAGGCCTGTTGGCTGTTGGTTAGAAGCAGGACAACACGTAGGCGACTAGTGTTCGGCGGCTAGAAGCAGCAGGATAGGGATTGGATGGCCAGGGCTGTTGCTGGAAGGCGGCTGAAGGTTTGGACGACAACAGGTTAAGTGTGGGAAGCGTCGAACAACAACAAAGAAGGTATCAACATAGTTGTGTGGTAGCAGGACCGCTGCTTGATGCGTCGAAGAACAACAGGGAAGGTATTGGCGTGGTTGGCGACAGCAGGACTGCTGCAGGAACTGTCGAATAACAACAGGGAATGAATATGGCAATAAGGTCGAGTGGTTTGTGGTTGTTTGAAGCAGGGCCGGAGGGGACTGCAGAAGAATAAATTTCTCGTCGTGGTCGAGCTACAGCCGGAGCACACGCGGACCCTTGGAGATGGTTACCTCCTCGAACAAGTTACAGCCGAAGCACTTTCTCGTCGTCGGGTACAACCCCCGGAGAGTAAGACTCTTCAAAGGCAGCAACTGAAATCAGTAATCATCAAAACCCTCTCCTCAATTCTAGGCAAACAACATCTATAGATAAGAGTGAAATAGATAGACTAGACAAGTAGGAGAATAGGCAATAAATAAAGGAGTGGGGAGGTTGAAGGAATTTGGAATGAGGCTATTGTAGGAAGGGATGGATTTAGGCATTGCATCAATAGGAAAGGGAATTAAATCGAAAAGGGGACTGTGGTTACTGTTTCAGCTACACTAACGCGGTCAGTAAGCCCCACGTTACTTTGTGCAACTGCTATTACTTGAGTTGAAATCTCTTGTAAGCAAAACATGTAAATACCCTTGTTGTTATTGGCCACATCTATAAATACTTGGCCATGAAATGCTGCTTCTCATTGTGATCTTCCATCTTTATTCTCCAAGAGCTCTGTTTTAAGTTCACTGACTTCCAAGTTGGTTTGACTTGTAAAGTACCCCGTTTTTTGAAGGTATCAAATACTTATCCTGGGAGCCACTACCCCTGGAGAGGAAGAATGCTTCAAAGACAGCAACTAAAATCAATAATCATAAAAAAAACCCCTTCCTCAATTCTAGGAAAACAACATTTATAAATACGAGGGAAATAGATAGACTAGACAAGTAGGGATAATAGGCAATAAATAAAGGAGGGGTAAGGAAATTGAAGGAATTTGGAGTGAGGCTATTGTAGGAAGGGATGGATTTAGGCTTGGAATAAAATCGAAAAGGGAATTAAATCGAAAAGGGGAGCGTGGTTACTGTAGGCATGGAATCAAATCGAAATGGGGACTGTTGTTACTGTAGCAGCTACGGTAACAAGGTCCGTAGGCTCCGCTTTACTTTGTGCAACTGCTATTACTTGAGTTGGAATCTCTTGTAAGCAAAACATGTGAATACCCTTGTTGTTCTTGGCCACATCTATAAATACTTGACCATTAAATGCTGCTTCTTGTTGTGATCTTCCATCTTTATTCTCCAAGGGCTCCCTTTAAAGTTCACTGACTTCCAAGTTGGTTTGACTTGTGAAGTCCCCCGTTTTTTTCAAGGTACCAAAAACTTATCCTGGGAGCCACTACCCTTAGGTGAGGCATGGATTTTTTCAGAGCCTAGGATTTCTGTTGGCGTCCAAATCTCTCTGTCCACAAAACTGATTCAGCACATAGCAAGTAATTGTATATTTTGCTATATTTTTGTAAGAATTATAAATATAATTTATTTACAAAATGAATAATGAACTATTGTCTAATATATTCATTTTATATATTATAGTATTGTATTCATTTTATATATTTCAATGCTATTTTTTATATTAGTTTAAATTTTAATATATATAATAATAATATATTTGTGATCCATTTACTATTAATTTTGGAGGAGATTGTGTGCTATTGTGGCATGAAGTTTGCATGGGGAATTCATACTATCGTATTTAACCACTTTCCAATGCGACTTCGGAGTTTATGAGGCTGAATTTGCATTATCTTATATTTCTTTTCCTGGTTAGAAATCGCTCTTCACTTGTTCTAACAACCAAAAAATAGAAGTGGTCCTACTTCCACTCCTCACTTTTCATATCTTCTTACATGTAGCCAAACAAGCTCTTAAGCCATTTGAAGAGTTTGAAGTTTGAAGGCAATAAAACTCTTGGATTTTCACTGTGATTGAAGTATTGATAATTTGCCTACAGCTTTTCCTTTTGGTTTATTTGGCGACAAAATCACTTGCCAAGTTTGTTAAGCGGAAGAATCTTATTCCTAAAGCTCACATGGATTTTGCCTTGCCTGTTTTCTGTGTCTTGCCTGCCCATTTACTTTTCATTTTTTCGTAAGGTGGAGGTACGGAATCTTCTTGTCTGCTCTTCAATAATGTTTTCAGGGATTTTGATATGGGTTATTATCATTTTTTGTTAAGGAGAAGTGATAATTAAATATTTTGAAAGACTACTTTGTCAAAATAAATTAAAATCCTTATCTACTTTTTTATTTTGAAAACTGGTTTCCAACTTATTATTGATCACTCTTTGAAGAAAGCTCTAGAAACTCTTGGTAATAGTTTGAAATTCGCCATCAAGTTTGAATTGAAGTTAATTATTTCATTTAGATGCTTCAATAGCCATACTCTACTCCACATAACGTACTAGTATAAAATTACCAAGATATATTATGCGAAATTGTGGTCTTTTTCCTGTTGGTTTTATATTTATTGATCTAAATCATTCCCATTTATGCGGAGATCCTTCTGCTTTGTTATTTTTACACATCCTTTCAGTACACATTCAGTTTAATGTTAACTTTTCCAGATCTGTTGGCTTTTCTTGACAATTCCATGAAGTAACTCTACTTAATTTTCCACATACACTATTGCTCAAAGAAACTTGACAAGTTTTTCCATTTGTTGTCTGTAGTTTTCATTTGATCTCAACTTTTAGTTAGTTATTTATGCAAGCTTACTTTATATGAAAGGTTATCAGAAATGAAGCACTGCTACTTCTTACATACCTAACTCGTGAGGCAGAGGTGAGCTACCTTTTTTTTATCTTGAGAAAGTTGCCATCAATTACTCAAATATTTTCTATTACTTCCTCAATACGTGGAAGATCTTGTCATCTTGTTTTTTCAGGAAATTCAAAAGATTGTTGTTTTTGAAGGAGCGTTTGAGAAGTTATTTAGCATTATCAAAGAGGAAGGAGGATCTGATGGGGGTGTTGTTGTCCAGGTAATCGGTCTATATTTTTACTTTGAAAACTTGCCATTAACTTATCAGCCCAATAAAGAAGTTGAGTTTTAGGCTCTTGTGCTACATTATTTCTGACCAAGCAAATTAGAATACTGGATTTTTTTTTTCTTTTGAAGCAGATGATATATTTATATGATGTATCCTTTTAATTCATTTATGCACTTCAATGTTCTTGCTATCATAATAGGATTGTATCGAGCTGCTGAATAATCTCATTCGCAACAACGCTTCTAATCAGGTTTGGCCCAATGACTTCTTTTAACAATTAACCACGATGCTTATTCTAAATTTTAGATCTCATCATTCAGATGTTGCTCAAGGAAACTATTGGATTTGAGCCTTTGATATCAATTCTGAAACTCCACAGGGGAAGTGCTTATAACTTCACACAACAGAAGGTATATTGAAGTGGACACTTCTATTCTTGTTGTTATAAAGACTACTTTCAATGGATATGCAGTTCAACTGGTTCTGACTGTTTTTTATTTTGAAATGGAAAAATCGTCTTTGTAGTAGACAATAAATCTGCTGCATGCACTGGAAACTGTTGACTTGCTTCTGATTGGAGGTCCAGATGCCGACCCAACAAAAGATGCTAATCGATTATCTAATCAGACTGCATTTGCTCAGGTAGTTAAAGGACTAGAAAGCATTTATATATTTGTAAGTTGAATGGGTTTTCTCAACCCAAAGTTAGATTTGTCTTTTATTCAAAATTTGCAGAGGAAAATTTTGGACCATCTTCTGATGCTGGGAGTTGAGAGTCAATGGGCTCCGGTAACTGTGCGCTGTAGGGTGAGACATTTCACTGTCATTGCAAATTGCGTTGAAAAAAATTCTTGCTTTTTTCAGTTTTGAGAGAAGTCTCAAAATGATCCCCTTATTCTTTGAAGGAGGTCGTTTTAGTCCCAATGTCTATTAAAGTATCAATTTAGTGCCATACGCTTTTAATGGGGGTTACAACAGTCCTCCTTAGGGACTATTTCAACCCATATTAAAAGAGTATGAATAGTAAATTGATATTTTTATTGGTCGGGGACTAAAATAGCTTCATGTAAATGGTCAACAGACTATTTGAGTTTTTGTCAGAGCTTCAGCCAATGTTTCCATAATCTTTTTCTCTTTCAGGCATTGAGATGCATAGGAAACTTGGTTGTGAGAAATCCTCAGAATCGTGATGCTCTTGCAAGCCAGTTGGTTGGAGAGGACCGCCATTCTGAGCCTGCCCTTAATGCTATTCTTCGTATTGGTCTGAGTACTTCTGTTTCTCAGGAATTTGTTGCAGCTGTCTATGTTTTCAAGTGCTTTTGCGAGGTTATCCCATTACCTTCTTGCCATAATTTATTGCTTTTTTTTCTTAAATGTCATGCATTTTTATTATAAATCCTTCTGCTACATTGTATTCTTTTACCATGCTACCACGGTTCTTCCAGAATTTTCACTTTAATGGTGCGGCTTTCAATCATTTTCTATTAGCATCCTTGTTGAGGCTTTGCAGAAGAATACTTGTATTTTATACTTTCCAAAATATACTCCAAATTTCACTTACCGCAAAAGATTCCAAAAAATCCTAAAGCGACTGTAAAATATATGTTGCGGGTTTATCCCAAGCTTTTCATCATTTAAGGTCTGGTAAGTAATGGCTTTTGCAGGTTGGAAGAAATAGTTTTCTTAATGTGTTATGAATAGGCCTGGCAAATTATCCTAAAGTAGCCAGAAATGTATGCTTATATACTGAAAAATTTTATGACTGGGTTTTTTGGTGAGACCTCAAAACGAAGTAGTAAAGACCCGTTTTAATGGGGTAAATTACGCTTGATAAATTTTTGGCAATCTTCTTCCATTCTTTTTTGAAGATTAAGAGTAATACGAATGTTTTGTATGGTAGCTGTGGCAAGGTAATATTAATTTTGTTAGGCGGTTTCTTGAAAGTAAGAAAAAGAAGGTTGAGCGTTCTGCGTTCCCATCCGAAGATTGAAAATTTTCTCCATTTCTTAATCTAATACTAGAGAATTGGATCCTACAGTATGATTCACATTTTTTAAATGAAAGTAATAGGTTTCTGATGTGATGTTAGTTGTCTCAATTAAGCATATGATGCCTAATTTGGCATTATGATTACTGAATGTTTTTCATTTCCAAAATAGCTCGGTAAATTTTGTGTTCTATGCAGAAGGATATTGGCACTGCATGGTTCTAAGTTCTTCTATGTAAAGAGCTTTTTTAATGATCTTTTATGTTTATCTTCAAGCTTGTTTTTGTTCTTAATTGCAGCTCTAGATCAGTAGTTTCACATGAAATCTAACGAGCGATCTCAAACCCCTTGGACTCTAATAAATATCTTTTTACAGTTCTGAAATGAGTGACCTCAGTGACAATGCTGTCTTTTAGAAATTTTATGGAAGCACCCTCATGACTTGATGGTGATTTTCTTGCCAAGTAAAAAACTGGAAAAGAAGGTTGTTAAGACCTCAAAGTATTGAAGTGTAATTGCCTTCTAAAATTTCTTTGCCGGTCATGTTTCAAGTCTGTGAATCTGAAATCTTAATCATCTTCTAGATTGAAAAGTTACTTCAAGGGAGTCGCATACATCTATAAGACTGAGCTTGATATCATAGAGGAATGTAAAAATTGTTCCAAGCAAATTGTTGGTTAGCCATGCAAAATAGTTTTGTAGTATGCAAAATGAGTTATTGTCAGTTGTGAATTTACAACTTCAATTTCAAGACGTGTTCACAACTTTGACTATGTTTGCTATCCCAATCTATTTAATGCACAATCCTTTTATTTGACAGAGCTATTGATCAAGGACTTTTCTGAATTTTAAAATTCCCATATGCTACGATAATATGTGTGCATACTTATATGAATCCAAATATACATAGTCATTACCGATTCCCAAGCCCAGGTGTAGTGGAACATGGAGGGTTGTGTTAGGTAGTTGACAGTTAGTGTAAAATTTGTTGAAAAATCATGACATGAATTTTTTAAATCCTTGTATAAATGCTAGGGCGCCCTGGAAGCGACGCACTGTATGAATATAGTGAAAATATGCAAAGTCCGCTGCATCGGCGACTGAGTGTAGTGTCAAATAAACAAGAGTTCTCACATTACAGATGGATGCAGGTAAAAAGGTTAGTCCATCAAACTAATATTAGGATATAATATTTAAACATAGGTTCACTCACAGTTAAATTAATGGAATTAGTTGATATTATAGTTCATAGTAAGTTCAAGAAACAAAATGGGTTGGAGAAAAGGCTAAGGAGATTGATAGCTTATGTTTTAAACTTGGGTATGCAGGTAGGAGTCGCACTAGAAATGGTGTAATTATATATAAAGAGTTTGAAAGATAATGTTGTAAAATTAATAGAATTGAAGATAGAATTATAGCTCTTAAGATTGTTGTTGGTCCTAAAATTTTTAATGTTAAGTGTTTATGCTCCTCATGTAGGTTAGATAAAGTTTCTCAAGAAAAGTTCTTAAATGACCTAGAAGAATTAATACAAATGATACATTTTAAAGAAATAATTTTTATTGGTGGAGATTTAAATGGATATGTTGGTAGGTTAGAGAAGATTTTAGAAATATTCATGGTGGCTTCAGTTTTGGAGTGATTAATGAAGAAAGTAAAATCATATTAGATTTTGATTTAGTATATGATTTTGTTATTGTTAATTCTTTATTTAAAAAAAGATATGAACATATGATTACTTATAAGAATGAATTTAATAAAATACAAATTGATTATTTTCTTATAAGAAGAATAGATCGTCGAGAATGTAAAGATTGTAAAGTCATTGCAAGTGAAAATTTAAGTACTGAACATCAGTTATTAGTTTTCTATTATAGGATGAAGAATTGTAAGATGAAGAATACTAGGAATCATTGTCATAGAATTGGATGACAAATAAAATTATTTTTATGAGTAAACTTTAAGATTTGGGATGATCATGAAAGAACAAATTTTATGTGGGAGAAAATAATAAACACAATTAAATAATTGACAAGATGTACTTGAAGAATCAAAAGGAAAAATTTCTATAAATAAAGATAGTTGGCGGTGAAATAATAATGTGCACTAAATGGTAAAATATAAGAAGTTGTGTTATAAAAATTGATTTAAATGTAAAAGTTTAGAGAATCGAAAAAAATATAAGGAGGCTCGTAGAAAGTTTAAGATAACAATTTGTAACGTAAAAAATTCTGTTTTTAGTGATCTTTAAATAAATTAGATATTGCAGGGGTGAAAAATATATGTATAAACTAGCCAATTAAAGAGGAAAAAAATTATGAATTTAACTAAAGTGTATTAAAGTTGAAAATGATTTTCTTAGAAGAAGATATTCAACATAGGTGAGTGAACTATTTTGATAAAATTTTTAATGAAGTTTCTGGAAATACGATTAATCTTAGTGATATCTTAATATCGTTAATATTAATAAAATTTTATCATCACATTAGTAAAAAAAAAAGTTGAAGCTTTAAAGAGAACCAATGTGGAAAATTAGTGGGACCTAATGGTATCACAATTGAAGTGGAGATATTTAGGAGGTTTGAGAGTTTCTTAGCTTATTAAACTCTTTAATATTATTTTAAAAAACTAGAATGATGTTTGAGAAGTGGAGGAAGAGTATTTTGGTCCCCTTTTTTAATAATAATGAGAATGCACAAGATTGTGCAAATTATAGAGAAATTAAGGTTGTGTCTTGCTTTAAAATTATGTGAGAGGGTAATTGAGCATAGGTTAAGGCGTCATATTAAGATTTCTCATAATCACTTTGGATTTATACCGAACAGGCCTACTATGTAAGCTATACATTTATTGAGAGGTCTGATGGAGAGGTATAGAGAGAATAAGGAGGATCTACATATGATTTTTATTGATTTCGAAAACGCTTACGGTAAGGTTCCAAGAGAATTCCTTTGGAGAGTTTTAGAGAAGAAATGTGTTGATATGACTGATATTCAAGTCATTAAAGGTATATATACTAATTACTTGTGTTTGAACAGAATGAGTATTGACTAAGTATTTTCCTATTTCAGTTGGATTACATCAGGGATCTACTTTAAGCCTGTATGTTTTTGCTTTAGTTATGGATACTCTTACTGGACATTTACAGGAGGATGTACCCTGGTGTATAATTTTTGCTGGTGTTATTCTTCTTGTGGATAAGGCTAGAGAAAGTGTTCAGGAAAAGCTTGAATTATGGAGGTCTACATTGGAGTCTAATGGCTTTCGTTTTAGTAGAATTAAAACTAAATACATGAAATATAATTTTAGTAGTAGTGGCTCTACTGGCAAAGTTGTAATTATGGGTTATCAAATCATTAAAATCTGTGAATGTTTTAGATATCTTGGGTCTATTGCTCAAAGTGATGGTGATATAGATGAGGATGTTATTAGTAGAATTCAAGTTTGTTGAAGTGGAGGAATGCTTCGGCCATATTAAAGTAAAATTTTTTAAGATGATTGTGAGACTTGCAATGCTCTATGGCGCTAAAGAGAAGCTTAAAACAAAGTTAAGTGCTGCTGAGATGAGAAGCTTAGGTGAATGAGTGGTATGGTTGATGTAGCTCCATTGGCGGACTAGATTAAACAATCGTCTTAGATGGTTTGGTCACATTAAACTTCGATCAACTTATGATCCGATTTGCAGAGAGATTTTTTAGCTTCGACTGATGTTAAGAAAGACAGAGGTAGACCTAAAAAGACTTAAACATATTGTATAAAAAAAATCTTAATCTATTAAAATTAAATAAAAATATGACCCTTAACAGGATGTAATGGAGAAAAAGGATTTATGTAACCGACCTCACTTAGTGAAATAAAGGCTTATCGTTGTTGTTGTTATAATTATTACAAGTATTAGAGAACTACAACATTTTCAAGGTGAAAAAAATTCTCATAAATGTCAACATCTAGACTGAAAGCTTGGAATACAAAGGCGGAAATAGACGGTTAGGCAGAAGAAGTATTATCTATACAATTTCATTGTTTGAAAAATTATCCAAATTATAAAAGAGTCATCTATTTCACTGAAGTTTACTTCACAGAAGTTTGTTCATATTTAAAAATTTTACGACTGATAACAAAATAAAAAATTGAAATGTTATACCTATCTCTTTGGTCTCCTCGACTTCTGTGCAAATGTCAAGATTCATCTACTCTAAAGGCAATTTCTTTGAAAAATTTTGATAGTTTAATGTATGCGGTAAACATTTCAGTAGATAAAATATCTCTAAATTATAGTATTTCACATTTTAAAAATATATTTATAAAAAGGCAATATGCAGTAATAATGAGATGATAAAGAAATCAAAATTGTCTCGTCATTTGCCATCATTGCTTGGATCTTACACTAATTTTGTTGCATTCTCAATATCCTAATCTTTTCTTTGTAAACATTGTGATAATTCATTTGTAATACCTAAAACATGAATCATTAAATGCATTGTAAAGATAAGGTGAAAAGATTCCATTGCACCAATTAAAACACCATCTTTAATTGGGTGTTGATCATGTACCCCATCCTTCTTTACTATCTCAAATACTTCAATCATAGATGCATACACTTTTGTAAGACTACTTACAACAACAAGAAGCCTTTATCTCACTAAGCCGGGTTGGCTACATGAATTCTTTTTCTCGATTGAGTCCTATTGAGTGTCATATTTTCATTTAATTCTAATAGATTACGATCATTTTTAATACAATATGCCTTGGTCTTTTTAGACGAATACATTTTTATGAGATTAATTGAAGTATGAAAATGTGAGTTCTAATGGGTTTCACCAGCTTGTTGCAAAGTAGTTTCTTGATACAAACCATGACCACTAAGTAAATCTTCAGATTTAAGATACAAAAGAATATTTTCATGTTGAATGATTTTGGTCTTATAATAAACTCCTACTGTATTCATAATTCTTGAAGTAAACTCAAAAAAAATATTTGACTTGCCAATAATATTTGTTATTGCTACTAAACGTAAATAAAGTTATTGAGCAAAACCATGAACATAATATGCTTGAGAATTATCGTACGACCAAGTATTTTTAAGTCATTAAACTTGGCTCACATATTGTATGGCTCATCATAGCCTTGATCATATATTCTATGCAAGCTTAATGAATATTTTTGTTAATATAGATTCAAGGGATGTCTCGAGTCTAACTACATTTATTGAGGAAACATGTTTGATATCGTTCAATAACTTGTTTTTTTATTACTCACTACAACAACTAGTTGTTCTTCTGTTTGTAAATCACGAGACTCACCACTATAATAAAAAAATATGAATCATATATATATTTCATAACAAGAACATGAGTCTCAGTTATTGTTATCAGACAAAGTTATTTATGAATTTTTGGTGAAGTCAATTGTAACTTTATACTAACATTTTTATATGTAACTTTTTTCATTTCATTGTGATTCGCAATGAAATGAAATAATTCATATAAATTTCTTGATTAATTGATTCAGGTGATTCATCATAATGACGAAATGATAATCTTTATCGTAATAGAAATCGAATACAATCAACTGTTGCAGTCAACATAATTCGATATTCTTTTTTATTTCTCATTATTACTCAATCAAATAGCAGGAATACTATGTATTTGTAGCTTCATTAAATCCTCACATTTTTGTCTTGTTTTATTGTGAGCATTATTATATTCAACAACATGAGCTAAAAGAATTTTTTTCTTCCAATTTTTACGTATACATCTGTCTGCTTGAGTATTACCGTCAACAAAACCTAGCATACATTTTGCCGATATTATCCCATCGGCACAACGGTTAGCAATCTAAACATCACAATTGTCTGAAATGATAACCTCCGTCTACTCGCCCCTGACCAATATTATATTGTCGGCACAGCTGTCTGGGTGGTAGAAAAACCTCTACGTGCGCTAGTACACTGACTTCCTCTGTCTGTGTCATTAGGGGTGAACTTTTCTGAACATGCACATACGAGCATTTAAGCGTTAATATATAAATGATTTCATTCTTTCATATCGTGCATTATTTCCTTACCAATGAAACACTTTACATATACCTACTAATGAATAAATGCATATTTACTAGTATCAATTGAGCATGCACTAATCAAATAATTTTATATATAAATCATTATGCAACTGGTTATACATGATTATTTTCAAAAAGTCATACAGTGGTATGCTATATGATTTCTATTTAAAGCTAAAAATCATGCAATGACCCAATATAGATGCACCTCTACTATAATTTAATAACATTTCATGATCTAATAACTTTTCTAGGAAATTCAATGCATATCTATTTAATGTGCATGTTTTATTATGTACCAATATGAAGAAACCGCTATATCTAAATCTTCTTGAAATAAAGCGTAATTGAAGCATCGATAAATCAAATATAAATTTTGAAATATAGTTAATCACTGGATTTAGAAATATAACTACTCACCTTAACCTTGCTTGCTTGTCTCGCTGATCACCAATCTTTAGTTCTTGTAAGTTCTAATGTTCTTCAAGCTTAATTGCTGTTTCTCTGCAGTTCAACTTGATTTAGCCTCAATCTTTTTACTTATAAATTATTCTAATATTAATATTTGAATATACAAACATTTATTTTAAATTCATTAATTAAAATAAATAATGTTTAATATTTACCTCAATTATCTCGATCTTTTTCACAATTATTGACCCTTATCTTTTTCCAAACTCAGGACTTCATAGTTTTGATCCTGAATTCAAAAACATTTTAAAATTAATATTTAAAGAATAAAGTTTATATTCATATAACATTTATTAATTAGCCTATATTAAAATCCAATTCTTACCTTAATAAAATCTCAGTTGCCCCAACACGTGCGTAGGCTCCCTCATTCCCGCACGCACAAGCCCAAAGACCTTAGTTTTCTCCACTTATGCGAGCACACAGTCTTCTCCTCCACTTGATAAAGTCGCACCCCTCTTCTCATTCATTCTCCAGTCACGACAATGCCCAATGCCGCAATTCCTCCTTCACGCCCGATGCAAGGCTGATTGCTCCTCTTTCGCATGATAGTAGTGCACGAAGCCTTCTTTTGTTGTCGACCGCTCGACTACCTCACACGTAAGCACATAGAGACGCTCGACTCACTCTCCTTCTTCACGCACGCCGACACAATACAACACTGACTCCGATGATGGCGTTGGATGCAAGACTCCTTGACAAGGCCGCAAGCTTGCGTAGGAAACAACCCCTCATCTTTTCTTCCTTCTCTTCGTTCTCACACTGTTTTCTCTGTCTATCTTCAGATTTGTGCTCTCACCCTTATGTTTTCATCGGATCGAAAGGGTCATACGACTCTTAAGGTGTATCTGAAAATATGCTTATTTGTTTTCCATTCGAATTAAATTATTAGTATTATTATTATTATTATTATTATTATTATTATAGTTATTACACCTTCATGCCATGCCTGGCCTACCAAAACTCCTGGACCAGCATGAAACAAATTTATATGACCAAATAGTCATTCAAAGCCAGGGATGCTGCCCTGAAATTTTGACAGGAACAACATCAACTCATAATTAATAACACAGACCATTTTATCATTGCAAATGTACTAAATCAATAAACAAATTCAGGCCCAATGACTGTCAATCAAATTGAAAAAGGGATATTTTCATGCCTAGCACACAATTCTTATGTATTTGCTTAACTCGCACCTAAACTTTCATATTCACATGCATAGCACTTTGGGCGCTTTAAAGCCTATGGAGGGTGGTATGCATGCAAAAATTAAAGTTTAGGTGTAGGAATTGGATAGTATATATGTAATAAATCTTCCAAACTTGTGCTACTTAATTTCCTATAGAATCACCCTTGCCATTTAACCCTTCTAACTATGCAAGTCATTTTGGTTGGCGATATAGCAACAACAACCTCAAGCTTCAGACCAATATCATACAACAAACAATAAAGAAATAATTTTTGCTATAAATGTTTTTAGCTGTTAACACATTCAGGCTTTAGAATCTTGTAATTTTGAATCATATGGATATACTCTTATCATTATTTTGAAATGTAATGTATTCTCTGGGAGCTTAGGCACGGGATTCTTCTCTTAGAGGAGATATATTCCATTCCAAACCAGGCAATTCAAGATGAATATAAGTATGACTTTTCTTTTTCTTCAGTTCATAGGCTACTTCAGGATTGCAGAAATCTATGTTTCTCAGAGTTTGCAAACCGACAATGTTTTTGTAAAGCATAACAATTAACTTCTGTGTTTAACGTGCTGCAATAGCATGCATTTTGATTAAATACAAAATAAAGAGCAGAAGGGATGGAATGGAACATACACGGAGATACTCAGCTCTGTCAGCACATCAAAGCTCCAGCAAGATCAGAGGTAATTAAGCAAAAAGACTCACTCCTCATCATCAGAGCTCTTTGTATGTCGATCGGTTCGTCGTTGGCTTCCTAGCTAGCCTTGCAGGCTGCGGCCCTTGTCGATTGAGCAAATGCGAGTTGCGTTGGCTCTGTACTCCGGTTCTTGGGAAGGTGGCGACAAACTCGGCATCGGCATGAAGAGGGAGAATGAGGAAGCCGAGCACGCAGTCGAGGGCATGCGAAATCCGTCGAAGCCAATCGTGAGATGTGGGAGGGGCTAGGGTGACGAAGGGTAAATTAATATTTCAGGAGGGACAAAAGTCAAAATACTCACCCCAGTATTTTTGTGACCGAGGGGTTCAGTTGACCCAAAGTGGTTCACCCCTGAGCCCACCAAAAAGTAGGCAACCATTTCTATTTTTATTTTCATTTTTCTTTCTATTTTATGTGCATATATGTGGATGAGTTCACATATACATATGCATGTCTTTTGTGCACCCAAGATAATTTGGTCTTTTGTCATTTATTATTGTTTAGTATTAATAGTGCTAATATGTTTATGGTTAGGGTTATGCTTGAGATTATTATTGTGAGTCTTAGGTTTAGGATTTGGGAGAGATTTCCTACCTCTCGAATTGTAGGAATTGAGAGAGATGGCCTACCTCTCAAATTGCAGGTGCTTATCTTTTTATTTGTGTCGTATCAATATAATTGCTTTTATCTCTGTTTGCTGCATTGATGAGCTTTATTATTTTATAGCAATATTCACAGCTCTACCTAAATACATTCTTTTACATTTATATTTTCCACCGCTCTAACAGAAAAATAAAGATGGGCAACTTATGTTGGCATCAACGATGACAAAAACAACTTCAGGTACACATGATAATCTTCAAGATGATGGGAACCTTTCTTTTGGAAGGTTAGTTAAAATTATAAAGGCTAAAGGTTACCCGACTGCTACATTTGGTGTTTCTTGCAAAATATTTTCATTTGTATTATAGTAGTATTTTCTCCTTCTTCTAATCATTTTAACTGATTAATGTTATTTCGGATCCCTTTTTTTCTCTATTTCAGTATGCTCTTGCAAGCTTTGGTAACAACAAAAAATGGATATCTGGAGGTGCGGAAGCTTTCTTTCTTTGCTTCTGGACTAATTTGAGAGTTCTGGTTTTCGTTTCCACAAGAACTTGTGATCGTTTTATATTACAACAAATTTTAGTTTTTAATTTATTTCTGTAGTCTCATCTTTTTCATTCGAAGCGTCTCTCAAAATTTCAAAAATATCAAAATATCTTTAATTGCTTGGACAAATTGTCTTATATAATCAATTTTTTGAAATTTAACTTGATTGTTTTGGATGCCTACTATTTCTGATTCTTCTTCGTACTGCATACTGTACTTGCCTTTATCCATATTTTTTTTCCAATAAACCATTAATATAAATATTATATCATATTTATACTCGTCTGAATGAATATGCTGATTGCTGAATAAAAAATTTATTGTTGGATGTCATGTTGGATGTCATGCCTTTTAATTTTTCAGTCCTGCATTTTAAACACCAGAAACCAACATTTTAAATTTCATGTTGGATGTCATGCCTTTTAATGCTAAAAGTTTGTTTTCCACATCCACATTCTGCATGGAGTAGATTTTGCCATTTGATTATCTTTTTCTGATTTTTCAGTCCTGCATTCATATTACTGATTGTATTTTTGTTTTGATTAAACAAAGAAAGTGAAAGCATATTTTTATTTTTGAGGTTTATTCTTTACAATTTTATTTTCTCATATGCCACATTGTAAAATTGTTTTCATCATAACAGTGCTGAGTTTTTACATAACTGGCATATTCTTATGCAGATGTGCGTCAGAGCTTGCTGCGTTCTTTCTCATATATTAAGGGACAATGTTCAGTGCAAGGAGCGTGTATGTAATTTTTTTTCCTTCGCAAGTTCCTGTTCTAAAGCATACTGTATTTTAGACCTTAATTTTTTTGGGAAATTTACATACGCAGCACACAATTCTTATATATTTACATATCTCACACCTAAATTTTCATATTTGCATACATAACTCTTTGGCGTCTTAAGTACTATTGAAGATTTGAGTGCTATGTGTGTGTGTGACATGTAAATACGTTAGAATTGTGTGCTATATATGCAATTGCCTTTTTTTTATAAGTTCTCAAGGTGTGGAATGGTATTTGGCTATTCTTTCTCAAATTTGTAGTTTTAATTTCTTTTTGTAGTGTTGATTTCTTGCCAGATTTTTCTGCATGGTTTCTTGGTCACTTTATTAAAATTTTGTGAGCAGTAGAACCTGGAGAACTTCATGACATAGGAATTGATAATACAAATATAGCATGAATTGATTTCTTTTGTTTGGCCAAGTTTTCCAATCAGTTAATTTACTTCAAAAAATGCATATTTAAGTCTTCTTTGAAACTCTCATTTTTAGAACTTGATGTAAGTTTGCAGGTCCTGCAAGTCAAGCTTGATGAACCAGTCCCTTCTTTGGGCCCGCCCGAACCGTTACTTCATCGGCTAGTTAAATATTTGGCTTTTGCTTCCTCTTCGAAAATTAATAATAACAATCAGTCCAACACAAATGGATTAACGGATGGCTTATACATCCAACCAATTATTCTTCAATTGCTTGTTACTTTGTTGGCCGATTGTCCAAATGCCGTCCACTGCTTTCTAGATTCGCCAACACATCTTACATATTTACTGGACTTAATTTCAAGCCCTCAAGTTAGCATATTCGTTCGAGGATTGGCTGCCTTGGTTCTCGGAGAATGCATCATCTACAACAGTTCTGTAGAGAATGGTAGAGATGCTTTCGCTGTTGTTGATGCCATTAGCCAAAAGATTGGTCTTTCTTCGTATTTTGCGCACTTTGACGAGTTACAGAAGGCGTTTAATTCTCACTTCGCTGCATCAGCTCCCATCAAACCACCCATAAGATCTAGTTCTGCCAGCATGCTGGACATACAAGAGGTTGAGGATGATGAGTTGGATCAAATGCAGGATCACCCGATTCTCGTTGCTGTTCTTGATTCATTATTCGCTGTTTTTGTTAAAAAACTTGAAGCAGACATCAGAGAAAAGGTGGTGGATATCTTCAACAATACGAAAAACAAGGCTGTGATTGTTCCTTCGGAGCTGGAGCGAAGGGATGGAGAGATTGATAGGGATTACATTAAAAGGTTGAAGTCTTTCGCAGAGAAACAATGCCATGATATGCAGGTTGCTTCAATTCTGCTTCATCTCTCATATTAGTTTAGCTTAGTTTAATTATGTTTGTAAATCAGGTTCGCGTCAGACCTCAATTTACTCAACTTGAAATTGCTTGACCCGAACATAACAACTATTCGAGTTGGCGTGTTAATTTTGTGTTAACATGTCGGATGTAGGGGAATTTCAGGTTGATGAGTTAACTTGAACCCGGCCCAAAAAATTAAGCAAGTTAAAATTCTTAACCTGAATGTGCCGGACCCAAAGAAGAAATTATTCAGGCCAACCTGAGCCCTGATTTTTGACTTTAGTTCGGATAGATTTGGCATATCAGATCAAATTTTGACAACACTAGTTTGAAGAATTCTTCATTATCATCTTTCATGATTGGAGTGCAGGATCTACTCGCTCGGAATGCGACATTAGTTGATGAATTGGTGACGACTGGTGGAAGCGAAGCACTGGAAGCTGCCTCCATGAAGCCGAGCAGCGGGAGAGACAGGATCCAGTTAGAGTCCCTCCGTCGCGAGCTACAAGAAGCAACAAAACAACTCGAAATACTGAAGGCGCAGAAAGCTAAGATCGAAGAGGAAGCCAACTACTACCAGAATGCAGCCGGAAAGCTGGAATCTGACCTAAAGAGTCTATCAGATGCTTATAACAGCTTGGAGCAAGACAACTTCCGACTTGAATCGGAGGCGAAAGCTTTAAGGAAGGAAGGGAACTCATTCCATCCTGATGTGGATGCCATTCGAGCGGAAGCACGAGAAGAAGCTCAGAAAGAATCCGAAGCTGAGCTGAATGATCTGCTCGTCTGTCTGGGTCAGGAGCAGAGCAAGGTGGAGAAGCTGAGCACGAGACTTGCGGAGTTAGGCGAGGATGTGGAAAGGCTCCTTGAAGGAATAGGGGATGAATCTGGCTTGCCAGAAGATGATGATGAAGAAGAAGATGATGAAAAGTGAAAGATATGTAAATTGATGCCTCTATGAGGTTGTTTTAACATCTTAAATTTGTTGGCACTGTATAGATTGCACAGCAAATAACAACTGAAGGCTTGTCTTGTTGCCTCTTTCTAAACTGAAGATTCATGATTGTATGGTGATATTTGTTATGAGATTTTCAGACTAAGGTAATTATTATCATTATTATTATTTGTTATTGTTTTATGATATTTCATTGTGGATAATTGTGTGCTATATATATTTTGCTTCCAATTGTTGCTTTGTTCATGTAAATGCAATTAGTAATAGAAATAATTAAGATATGTTTAATGTTTACAAAATCATTTGTAAGAAATTACATAATAAACCTTTCAAGGATATTACAAACATCTTATAATATGTCTAATTGCAACTCCCAATCAATAACAATTTACTTGTGGTGTGTGGTAGTTGATAGATACTTACATACAATTGCAGATATATCCTCATTTGATTCAATCTGTAATATGTAGCTTTATTTACATCTGAGTAAGATGCATTCAGCATTTATTCTGTATCAGTATGTACTGCATTCTTGTAGTACTAGATTTTACATAATTTCTATATATTTATATATCTACCATGTGAACTTTGATATTCATATACATAACATTTAAAGTTTAGAATCATCTAAAAATGCCATAAATATTAAATTTTTAAGGTTTATAATGTAAAAGTATCTTTATATATGCATATATATATAAATTTTTTTATTGGCAGAGTATGAAAATTATATGAATAGGGCATATTATCATATGAAGTTGAGCAAATATGTTCAAACATGAAAATAAATATAAAAATAAGTGAGAAGAGCTGAGCTGCCATTGAATTGTGACTCAGTCCTTTTTATCTATGGATGAAAATATATAAAAGTTAAAATAGTGATATTTTTGGTGTTAAAAATTTAGGAAGTATAAATGTAAAGGGAAAAAAAAAAAGTTTAGATGACAGATATGTAAATACATTGCAATTGGTTGGTACGTGTGTAAGTTCCCCTAGAATTTATAGATCACGTCCCATTCACTTTTGGAGTAATTCCTATATTCTAAAAATATGACTATCTTGCACGGTTATGGTGTAACTTTTTTAATGGTTGCTTGAGCTGATTCCCTTACAGTTTGTTCAATATAATCTTAAATTTTATCAAATTATATATATATATATACTATGATATATATTAGTTGATCATCAATATATATATATATATATCATATATATACATATATATATATATATGATTCTTTCTTTCTAAAGATGACAACCGATATTTGAGCGCGAGGCACCAACAATATGGGTTTCTCGTGCGTGTGCGATCACGCATGCATGAGAGCCGCGCTCATGGTGCGCTAAACGGACCGAATCCACCGTCAGTCGACCACTTGTGGGATTTGAACCACTCAGACGCTTCGGGATCATCTGTAGATATACACACCTGTATCTATATGTATGTACATATGTACGTGTGCATAATGAAGCGATTTTTGAGTCCAGCGGGCCCCAAATATCGTTTCCCTTTTGCGCTAGGGCACCTATAGTTGAGTGCCTGTGTCATGTGCTGATTATTCGAGATCCCAGGTCACGAAGGATCGAACTTGTGACATGCGGGGATTACTGAACGCCATGTAGCAACAGCTTAAGCCTTAAATATGAAAAATTGTGTTTTTTTCTTTTTAAAAGCTAAAATAATGGTAATTATGTGGTTGATATAAATGTAAAGAAAAACGTAGGCCTTAAATATGTAAAATACATAGAAATTAGGGGTGGTATGTATAAAAATTTATGTGCTCCTTTCACCAATACAGTTAAATTAGTTAAAAATGTTTTTCTTAATTTTTTCAAGGAGTCGCTATGCAGTGGGCCACTCTATAATCTTATATCCATATTCTGACAAATATAAATAAATAAAAAATTATTCTTGGCCGCCTTTCCAGAAATCTCTTCAAAAGTCTTCAAGAAATAAACTATAAAATAGAAAATTCAATGAGCAATAATCGCTTGGAAATGGCTCAACTAAACATTTTTCTTACAATGAGTAGGATACTTTTGTAAATAGTCATAAGATAATGTACTGATTCACACTTCTCCTTATGAAGAGGAGATGTAACAATTATTTAAAGTTTACTAATTTGCTTAATTTAGAACTATGTTTGGAGCACACACGAGTACTCAATATATTATTGTGCATGTTTTGGAGAGCAAGAGGTTTTGACATAATTTTAAGTTGGGTTATGCAATATTTTAGATTAGATATTATACGTGTTTGGCACGTTGGTCAGGGCACATGTGCGCTACTAATTTTTATGAAGTGCATGCATTTGAGTGTGCCTATGTCATTCATTTGCATAAGTTATAATATATTTATAAGATGCTATTGCATGAGTTCAATGTATCTCTATAATTATCCCTTAATGCATGCACATAATATATATAAAGATTGGATGATACGTAAAACCACAACTAATTCACTTGTGCTTTGCAAGCATCGTTAGTTAGTGCGAGCTTGGATCACGTGACTACATGAGCTACGTACTCAGGTTGGTTGGTAAAAGATTCGTTTCGGCCCTCCAGGTGAGTTGTCCGCTATATGGAGGTGGTACTAGAATGGATTTGTATATATTAAGTTTTGTAATAATTAGCATTATGGTAAAAAAATATGTCAACTTTATTTCACAAAAACATAAGAAATAATGAAATTATTACGTATATACAATCATATGTGCAAATGAGTGTATGTATACGCGTTGCGTGACCTGTTGGTAGGGCAGCCTCTGGAGGTCATAAGCGCCTTCAGGTCACGGGTTCGAATTCCCCTCTGGGCAGTTCTTGGTAGTGAAGACGGTCATCGAATAGATAAATATAAAAATAGCTAGTATTTGAAGTGTCCTCCATATGTACACCCTTATTCTCTCTCGTGAAAAGAATAATTTCACTGCCCACCAAATATATTAAAATTTACATGACAACTAAGAGATTATATTCCGACTATACATCAAATATATTTTTCTTTTGACACTCAAACTTAAATATAAAGAAAATAAAAATAAGAACTTCTCACAATACAGCAAAAATACAGTGAATATATGACATTCAAAGCTGTCGAGCAGTGCTCTATCTCTCTGATAACTTGAAACTCAGATCTCTGTATCTTCTTATGTTAAGTAAAAGTGCTGTCGAGTCTGCTTTCTTTCTTCACAGCGTTCAGCTTCTTGCAATATATATAAATAGATATATCTGTAAATATTTAAATTTACAAAAGTTGAAATTTTTTCATCTTCTGAGAGCTCAGGAGGGATAGAAGCGGGAGGAGAAGGGGAGAGGAGATTGAAGAGAAAAGATGGGATCTTTATGCTTCAGTTGGGTGTGCAGATGGGAGCAAAGGTGGCAACTGAAGCTCTAGGTCTTGCAAGGTCAAGAAAAGGCCTTGCAAGGTCAAGAATGGAGTTTGTGAGGGGAGGAAGAAGAGGGGTCCGTGTGGTTAAGAAAATAGCAAAATAAAAAAAGATAAGAACTTGGGATCAAAATTTGACTAAAATGAATCACAAAGTCATTGGTATTTATTATAAAATAAATACATCATCTTTGGGATTGTATTTTAACTAAATTTTGATGAAGATGTTCTTATCTAGTTTTATTTTAATGGTGGATGAATGGTGGTGGGAGGAGGTGTGAAGAAAACAATGGCTTTTATTATTTATCTCTATATATATAGCCCATGAGATTTAATTTAATAAAAATATCAAATATCTCTTTAATGCTGACTTTCTTTTCATCCAATCTAAAACAACTCTTTTGTCTTTGAATTGATATTACAGAAAGTGATATTTGATTGAATATCAAATATTGCTTTCTATATTGTTATTTGGAGGAAAAAGAGCTGTTTTAATATTAATTCAGATGGAAGAAATAGCAGAAGAGATTTATAAATATAATATTTTTATCAAATCTAAGGGCTACACGTATGGTTAAAAACTGACAAGAGATAAATAATAATTAAACCACAAAAAAAAACAAAAAAAAAAAAACATGGGGGGTGGGGGGTGGAAGGAAAAGCTCTGATAGGATAGCGCCAACAGAGGTTCAGTTAAGACTACCAGACAAAGGGTTCCAGGAAAGCCCTGTTTTTGTACTAAATATGTTCAGAAATAATCCTCCATGGCTTCTTCCTTCACTGAAAGGAACCACCATGTTCAGTAAACCTATAAGCTATGAAATCAACAGAGAAAGGGACTTTCTGAAGAGAAATCTACAGAAAGAGGAGATGAAGCTGAAACGGAGGAAGGGAGAAGAAGGAGATGAGAAGGGGTGGTGATCTTGAGAGTAATCAAGCTGGGATTGTGGGGCTTTTAAAGAGAGGGAAATGGGAAGGGTGAGGAGATTAGGTGGAGAAAATGGTAATGGAATCCAGCTCGTGGTGATTAATATTGCCTTGTGCATCAATCAGCAGGTGGCAAACTAAGATTTGGAAGGCTTCAAAAGAAAAATTAAAAACATAAATTGGGCCATCTGTCCAACTTTTAGGTTTAGAAATTAAGAAAAGACAATGTTACAGTTAGGCCTGATAACTTCTCTCTTCTTGAGAGTGGAAATTGGGGTTTTTCCTGTCTCAGAAGTGGAGCGGGGAAAGGTATTTGATGGCCCTGTGAGAGCAGAGAGACAGAGAAGTAGGGGTTAATTAATGAACTTACAAAATATAGAAATATGATTATGGAAATTTTTTTTTATATATATAAATTTTTTATTATTGACTCTAGGCTGCTGAATCGGGGCCGTCCGAGCGGGGAAGATTGGAACGGTTCAAGAAAAGAGCCAAGGGGATCAGCCAACCCAATCACTACAAGAATATGAGCTTTTTCTGACAGTCACAATACATCGGTTATGATAAGAAAAATCATCCTTTTTAATGTTGCAGGTAATTTTAAGCTCGTAGGTAAAACGTTTGTCAATAATTCCAAAGTCGGCCGATATTCCGACGATATAAATGTTTCGATGGCTATCAAACTATTTAATATCTTAGTTTTTTTTTAGAAAATTTGCGTTGTCAGTAAATGTCAGTTCGTATATTCAACAGTTGATTTCGTCGGTAATAGTGATGACATACATGTCAGAAAAGTGTCGCACTCGTCAGTTTTTTTGAGCATGCAAAACCATCTGTTATGCGTTGTTTATACAGTGTTTTTATAAATGACGGGTTAATAACTGTTGGAAAAGTGACGCACCTGTCAGTTTTTTGACGCAAGTAAAACTGTCGATTAAGCGTTATTTATGTCATTTTTTATAATCGATTGATTAACTATCGAAAAAGTGTAGTGTCTTTGTGATGCAACTTATGACATCGGTAATGTGTCGGTTATGTCTCAGTAAAATGTTCATTGACTAACCATCAATTTTGCTTACGGATAAGTTTGGAACCATAGCATAACTGACGGTAACATAAACTGTCGGAAACATGTAGCATAAGAAAATTTTTTTTTTTCATATTTATATTATCACACTTGTTATGAGAACACTTAGTATAATTCCAAGCATTTAAGAAATAACATAGTTGTGAAATAATAAATTATCCGATTAAATAATGAAATAAATAAAATGCATTTAATATAAAATATGTACATCACTGTTCATAGAAAAAATATATGTCCAAATGTACATAAACATAAAAAATACCCCTCTTAATTATTCTCTTGTATCTCGTCAGCCTCATTCTCATCATCGTCCGCAGCTTTCTCCCCCACCAATATTGTTGATGCCTTGCCAAGCTCCATCATCCGCTCCCGGAAGAAATCCAACTCCAGCCGCCAACCTTCCCAACCTACCACTACAGTTGTCCCCAAACCCCCACGTCAGTTGCTGCTCTATGACACTTTCCCCTCCATCCTCTCCCACAACCATTGCGCCCTTCCCTACCCACCTACTGTTCCAGCTGCCACACTACCTGCAGCAATTCCTGCTACCGCTGACTTACTCTTCCATCGACTCTTTCAATCAGTTACCACTTGATCTAGCCTCTACCCTACAGTCGTACGCAAACCTACCCTCTTCCAATCGAGCACTACATCTCTCGAATCCTCTCACTGTTGCCTACCGACTATCCTGGCTCGCTAGCTCTAGGTGAAGGATCGTGTTGGGTTGTATTTTCTTTTCTATTTTGAGTCTTGATTGTAGCTCCGACATTTTAGCAAGATAAAACCCACTTTTCTATTGAAATTCTTGGTTTACTCCGATATCATTTGATATCATAGCTAGTCTAACCTTAGTTTTATTTTATGATTTCATAGCATCCATCTCAACCCAAATCACCTCCACCAAATAAATTATTTATTATTCCCAAACAATAGCCACATTTTGACCTAAACTAATTTTCTCTTACTGGTTTTCAAAATAAGCAGCCCAAAAATGTTTTACACACCATCTTTCATCTCCCAACTCTAAACTCTAGTCATGCTACCAAGTAGATACAAGCCCGAGCCTACGCGGGAAGAGACATAACTAGAGATTTGCCGACTTCATGGGAGGCTTGCGGATATTGAGGATAAAACCTAGAGAGAAATTACCCTCTATCAAGACATGGAAAGTCGAAGGGACGAAAGAGACAAGAACTTTAACTCCTTCAATAAGGAGGATTTCAGTGTGAAGTCATCACGGCGCTTTAGAATCCAATATCCTAGGAGGTTGAGATAGGAGGCCACGTATGGAGGACACAGAGATGGAGGACATAGGGACATAAGAAAAAAGGAAAATCTACCTGAGTTCAATGGTGGTGTGGCTCCCGACGAATTCATTTAATGGTTGCAGTTAGTTGAGAGGATATTTGAGTGCAAAAGATGTGCTAGAAGATAAAAGGGTAAAATTTGCAGCCATCAAATTAAGAAAGAGTGTATCTTTGTAGTGGGAAAACTTGGAGAGACAAATGAAGAAGAGAAGACGGTGACAAGATTACCAAGTGAGAGAAGATGAGGAAGGTGACACAGAGAAAATGCCTACCATCTCATTACCATCATGAAATGGTTTTCAGACTCCGCCACCAATATTAGAGAGATCTATCAGTGGGAGGATTTCACGGTGTAGTTTAACTAGTTGTAGATGAAGTATGACTTGGTTAAGCCAGAAACATACTATATAGTATGTTATCTAGGGGGGCCTGAAACCGATTTTAACCATGTTGTGTAGTAGTAGCCTTATTGGTTATTGGGAGATATTCAAACCTTAGATCTAAAGGTGGAGAGACAACAAAGACAAAGCAGACAACCGGCCACAGTTGGAAATACTAGCAAGAGCATATCTCGAGGACTTAAGAAAACTTGTTCAGATAAGGATAGAGCGACTCCAAGTTAGAAGGAGCTCAAAAAGAGTAGCACACATACTATTTGGGATCCCCATAAAATACTTTAGATGCCATGTATTTAGGCACATCTCCTCTAGTTGCTCGGCTAGTCAAGTGTGACATTTACCGAGCAGGGCGCAGTGGAGGAGGTCAGCGATGAAGATTCAACTGAGGAACGAGGTAAGGTGTATCTGGATGAAAATGAGATGCACGTCGTTCTACGTTTCCTATAGACATAGCATATGAGAGATCCGCGGTGGTTTCGCCACAATATATTATACACTCTTTGCACTGTGAACGAGAAGGTATGCAATCACATCACCGATAGTAAGAACATGTCTTCTACGCAGATGGTAGAAAAATTAGGCCTCATGACTCAGATACATTCTCAGTCGTATTCTCTGATGCGACTGAAGAAGGTGAATAAGTTTAACATTGATGGAGTTGCCTAGTCCAGTTTTTAAATGGGAACCAGCTATATATTAGATGTGGTGCAACTCGGTACCTATGGATGCCTACCACTTATGTTGGGGAGACCGTGGAAATTTGATCGTAGGACTTGGTAGGACGGATTAAGAAACACATACTTTTTCACCAAGAAAAGAAAGTGAATTGTATTTCTCCCTTAGCGGAGCCCGAGATCACGGGCGCCATTACTAGCAGAGCAGCATCGGCGAGACCAGTTTTGGTGATGACAAAAGATGATAGGACTGAGTTACTGATTCCAGACACGAGACAAAAACGACAAAGAGCATTTCACGATATCACAGTCGAATGGCTCATGCTTCGATCATTCCGTCGTCTTCTTTTTCACCTCATGTTTTAGATGGTTTTAGCATAGTTGGCTTGGCTGTTGGTCCGCACAATCTCCCGGCAATGGGTCAACCTTAATTGTACTATTCTCCTTTTGACGGTTAGATCTCTTTAAGATCAATGTAGACGTCCTTTTTATGTAAAATATTATAGAAATTGTATGAAGGATCGTAAATCACCCAAACTAAATATTGTATATGTTATATATAGTAGTGTTACTAGCGTATCTCTATTAATTTAATTAAATATTATCCATTATAGTCTATATAACTCTTACTTTTTTGTATTCTGCACTTTAACATAATGTGATCAGTGTTCTATTAGCCGTATAATCATTTTTTAATAAATGATAATCCATTATACTATTTGTAAATAACTATGTATAGCACCCACACATGATTGTAGGTTATGAATGTTGTTAAATCATTATATAACCTATCCACAGCTGGCCACAAATGCACGTATTGTACACAATTGTTTATGGCATCTAATTTCAATCTTGGTGATATTCACTTCTTGGCATACAACTCAGCACTTCTCGGCATACAACTTTCATATGCCCTTTACTCCCTTTTATAAAGGAGGAGTAGAGCATACAACTAAATAAAGCCAAATGATAAAATTATCTCTAATACAATCAAAGCCATATATACAACATATGTTTCACATTTTAAAGGTTAAAATAACAGTAAAATATAAAATTTAGATGCATTAGACATGTAAATAAATACGTTTTTGTTGATATGTATCATGTATGCAAATAAATATGCTTGTACGTTCGGTACTCAACTCAATACTTCTCTTTCATTGAATATTATGTTAAAAATAATAACTTGATGAGAATTCATCGAATACACACCCATATATCTCATGTTAAATCATCAAACAAAGCTAATCAAAAGCATACCTAAAGCCATTGAATAGCAAATACGAGTTATCCGTCTTCTACGTCTCAAACAGTGTTCTCGATAAGGACAGACTTTCATTTTCAGACTGGGAACCATGGACAGACTTTCATTTACGCGATATTAATTTCATACAAATTTTATCATGTCACATAAAACAAATAATTAGCTTTTATTTCACAAAATTTTTAATTTAAGAAAATTAAGGTAGCACATAAAATATAATTTTAACATGAATATGGGCCCACACATAAATTTTCTAACATGTTTATCATTGTGCACAAGCACATATGTCCCAGAACATAATGACTTGCAAAATACACAGTACTCAAAGAGTCAAAACATCAACTTTTAAATATTGATCACGTTCAGAATACATCAGCTACATAAATCAGCTTTAAACACTGCATAATGTCTACTGAAATACACTCAGTTTGCTCTTCCCATAACACAAAAGTTAACTGATACAAAAAATACAGTATATATGACCGCCATTGTTGGGGAACTGTCTTCTAATCTCTCAAAAGAACTTGAATCCCATATCCCATTTCTGCTGTTCTCCATCATGTAAAACTGATGCAATCTCCTTAATATCTTACAACATGACAAACTCATACCTTGCTACTTGTAGTTATAAATATATCATTGCATATATAATTGTAAATAATATAAGAGAATTAAAAATTTTCTCATTATCTGAATAGCTTAGCTCAGGAGGGATAGAAGGGGGAGGGAAGGAGGGGAAGAGAAGGAAGGCAAAAGAGCAGAATTTACTCCTTCAGTCTATTCTGCAGAAGGAAGCAAAGGTGAGAACTTGAGGACGGGTCTTGCAAGGTCAAGAAAAGGCCTTGCAAGGTCAAGAACTGAGTTCGTGAGAGGAGAGAGTTGAAGGGAGGGATACATAAGAAAAAAAACTATATCAGAATATTTTGAACAAAATGTTTACCATAATGAATCGTAAAGGTATTAAATTTGCTTTAAAAATAGTGTAACATGAAATAATACTCACTTTAAAGCAAATTGAAAGGTTTTGAGATTCTTCATGGCTAAATTCTGATCAGTATATTCTGATATTGTTTTTTTTCTTAGGAAAGATGAATGGTGAGTAGGAGGTCTAGAGAGAGAAAGGGTAATTATTATTTATCTCTTAAATTTTAGCTATCATTATATATATAAATATAGATATATAGACAGCCCTTTAGATTTAATAAAAATATCAAATATCTCTTTTATATTTATTCTTTTCATTCAATTTATGTTAAGTAATGATTAAAATGACTCTTTTTCTTTTTAAAAATAATATATATATATATATATATATATATATATATATATATATATATATATATGATTATTTATTGAATAAAGACATAAAAACTTAAATTTTCTAAGTGATGTTCATCATATGCAACTTGCTTTCATGCAACTAATTTGATGCATATATATTTTAATACAACTCTTAGATAATTAAGTTTTACATCACTTTCATTTATTAAAATATCCAAACATTATGTCTATTGTTTATTAGAAAATAGAGTCATTTTAATATTATATTAATAAAATTATAATGAAAAAAATATAAAAAAGGTATATAACATTTTATCAAACCAAAGGGCTATATATACATATATATAAATGAGCTAAACTTTAAGAGATTTTAATTTTAATTACCCATTAAAAAAATTAAAAAAGAAAGGAGAAGCAAAAGCTCAGACGTAGGATAGCACCAGCACAGGTTCAGTTAAAAGGCTTCAAAGGCTTTCTGCAAAATATTTTCAGAGAAATTCCATGGCTTCTTCTTCCTTTACTGACAGAGACCACCATGTTCAGTAAACCCATAAGCTCTCCAAACAACAGAGACATAGAAATCTAAAGAAGAGGAAGGAGAAGAAGAGAAGGGTTATTGCATGTGGTTTCAAGCTGAGATTGTGGGGTGGTTTTAAAGAGAGAAAGCGAAACAGTGAGATGATTCGGTGAAAGAAGAGGTTATGGAGTCCAGCTTGCAGAGATTAAGACTGCCATAATAGACATGAATGAGTCGTCCAATTAGCTGGTAGCAAGCCAAGATTAATTAGAAGGCTTAAAGAAAATTGTCTATTTGTTATTTGTCTTTTCTCTAGCTTGATGACAATAATATAGTTAGGTTGTCTTAGTGACCTTTCTTTGGAGGTAATGGAAGTTGAGTCTCTTCTTCCTTTGAAAGTGGAGTGGACATAAAATTAATGGAGGAAATGCTAGCCAGCTTCTGATGTTCATGAGTGCATACAACAACAAAAAATGGGGTTAGTTAAGGAGTTAGTAGAATAATATAGAGAGGAGTTTAGGGTCATACTCTATCGGGTTAGATGTGGAGCGAAGAAGAAGATCATGGATTGAGTGGAGAGATATAGAAAAAACGGTATTTTACGTTTTTTTTCCAATATTAAATTTTGTATAGAGCAAGTTAAGATATCCTTTTCATTTCTATAAGAGCAAAATCAAGTGTTAAAATAGTCCCTATTATTTATATGGGGTTGTTTTAATCCCGACTTTTATAGAAGTGCCAAAATAATTACTGATTATTTTAAAATTGAGCCCTAATAATTCTCCTTATGAACTATTTCAACTCTCATATAAAGAGTCGAACTATTTTGGCACTTCACTTATTTCTCTAATAAGTTTCAATACGTAGAAAATGAATAGTATATAGAGGTTGGGGGCACTAGTCAGCTTGGAAACTTAATGGATGATAAATTGGTCACTCCTGGCAATGACACAACATTTCAGAGTTTGTTATCTGGATCCGCTCCAGAACCAGAGGAAGAGGCAGGTTTAGACTGCCTCATCCATAGACACTTGTTATTTGCATGTTATCATTTTTTGAGTCTTCGTATGGGTAAGGCTCCTCTATTTGGCCCTCTCATACAACTTTATATATCCTTTTTTATTTCAATATAATCAGTTCTAAGGCTTCTATATATATATATATATATATATATATATATATATATATATATATATATATATATATATATATATTTGTGTGTGTGTGTGTGTGCGCATTCACTGTCATCGGTGTCGGGGTCACTGTAAGTCTCATCGTGATCGGTGGTTCGATTTCACCATGGAGCGGGGGATCGGTCTATTTAGGCACATGGCGCGGGCCCTCATCATGGGGCCCAAGTGCATGGAAAGTCGATTTAGGCTTCTGCTAAATATCAGTTTCCTTATATATATATATATATATGAGCTATTTTATTTTGTGCTCTTGTATTGATATCTATTTTATTAATTTAATATAATGGAGCTACCACTCTCAAAATTGTGTTAGTGATATTTCATAGAAGGTTGATACGGATGTTTTTAACTTCTATTCCAGGCTTTAAGTAGGCTAATATTTTGTTCATATTCTTTGAAAATGTAGATGACATAACATAAAATAAAATATTATCATGTAAAATAACTTGACCATTGCACATGAAGCAAAATCAATAGATCATAACGGCTCACAATATCCATTATGTTAGCATGTATAAAAGAGTTTCTATAAAATATTATTGTACAGTTATAGTGTAGGTGTTTCTTGTCATAGCTAGTATTATTGCTACATATGATAATGTATAAATTTCTATAATACTATTTTGACCATTTACTAGTTTAATTTGTAATTTTATTTAGATGAAGATCTTATAATCTAACAAAGCTCGCTCCTTGATCAACCTAACTAAAAGTTGAGCTCGCTAATACTAGTGATGGTTGTCAATGATTGTTATTGATAGACTCTTAGACTGTGAATATAAGGATAGCACATTATTTATAGTGAAGTCGAGAGTGCGATGAAGGCGATTGTTAACATTGAATTAGGTTTTGAAATAGGAAGACTGTAGATTGAAATTTTAGAAGGGACGGTATCATTATACTAAGCAATTTTATGAAATTTGTTGGTTGATTGACTTCTATATCTATTTCAATAGTCAACGTTATGAAAAAGGCAAATGAAGGCGATCATAACGTACAAATTGAGACCGAGATGCATTGTATGGATCCAAATCATCCAAACATTCATTATTTTGCGAAAAATATTAATGTTCCTACACACCTACAAAATAACAAATCTGATATATATTTAGTATTGTATTGGTTTGCAGTCTTCATTGGTTTTTATTTTTGTACCATGATCTTCACTATGTATCTTAAATACAAGAATGCTTTAAATTTAAGTGAAGCAAAAGAATAGCAAAGGTTATTTACATACATATGGCCTAATTCCTATGTTTTTACATATATGAACTTTATTTTTTTACATTTATACCAACCAAATCTTTTGCTTCACCTAAGAAATAATATCATTATTTTAACTTTTAAAACCTGAAAATTGCATTAGGTCATTTCATGCTAATTAGGTAAGGTGGTTGGCTTATATGTTAAAAATAAAGTGTAGCATTAGATATGTAAATTCATAAGAATTATGTGATTATGCACTTGCATGTTTGTACAATAAGTAAAAAATGTATGGAATAATGAAGAGATGTTATAATAAATTACTCTATTATTAAATCAGTATCTGTAGAACATGAGGGAGGGAGAGGGTGGGAGTGCATAGTAAAGAACAGTTTCTTTTATAATTGACCGATTAACTCTTTACTGTAAAAATGATCCTCCTATCTATAGACAAGGAAGTATAAAGTGTACAATTACATGTTTTCCCTTGCGTTTACGACAGTGTTACTTGGTATTTTACGTATATAAAAAAATAAATGAGCCACAGGCTCAGCTATCCTATCGCCGACTAAGGTTGGTAGTCTTTTGGATGGGCAAGGTCTGTTCAGTTAATTATACTGAGTTTGGATAGTTGATCGGCTCTGGTTGTCTTTTGGTCGTAAAAGCTTTGCTCGGTCAGCTTGAGTTAACTAATTGGTTGCTTTGGCCATAAATGAGAAGCTTTTTATCGTCGGGATGAGGCTGGGTGGTTGAGCAGAGGATGAATCATCATGATCCAACAGGTAGCTTGACCCCTGACAAGAGGTCCATTTGGAGTCTTCATGGAAGGTGTTGTGATGAGAATCTTAGAACTCCTAAAGAGTCATAGGACTCATGTCAGGTGACTGACGATGTTAGGACGAGAGTTGGACCTGTGCATTCTTTATGTTCAATGGATCTTGATCTTTGACTTGGGTGACCTTCGTTCGATCGGCTTCGGATCCTGCTCCGAGGGAGTCGTTTTACTTAGTCAATCAGATCTTTTAGTTTGTCGTTGAAGTGACCTTTAATCTTTCTCGCATGGGTTTTTTTATCGTATTTTTGTCTTTTAGTTTGTTGAATTTCATCTATACTCATGCTGACGCATCAGTGACATACGACCATAATGAATCCCCAATATAAATACTCAGGCATATTTTAATATTTATATGACAATAAATAAATTTGAACAACTCTCACAAGCTGAACGTACGTGGGAGGAAATGGAGAAGAAAGTGCCCCTTCATCTTCCACCTTTGATCGTGAGGCCATTAAAAAAATAAAAAGAAAGAAAAAAACAGACAATACAGAGAGATTTGGAGGAAAAAATTGATGGAATCCAATATTGAACAGAGATAATTAAGTTAATCATATTCATAAATTGATCCTCTTAGCTGTTGACAAACTGAGGTTATGAAAGCTTCTTCAACAAAATAAATAATAAAAGGTCTATTTGCCATTTGTCCTCCTTCTATCTTGACAAAGAAAAGACAACAATACAGTGACATCATTCCATGGAGAGTGGAAGTTTAGCATCTTCTTCCTTCGAAATTAAGGCTTATGAAAGAAATGAAAATAATTACACATACATATAACACTGAAGGGCGGGTAAAATCATCAAATGTCTAATTTTCTCTAAGTATTGGGCAAAATAATAGAACGAAGAATTGCTTATACGAAGAAAAATTTATTAAATTCTATTATTTATATAGAGAATTCCACATAACCTGATTTCGCCTCTGGATATACTAGAAATAATGATATTATAAAACTAATATTCTGAGTAGGGGTGTAAACGAACCAAACACGAACGAACAGAACATTAGTTTTATAGCCCTAGCTTTGATAGCATACTTCCTCAAAATGAAGCAAATTGATCCGTATTCCGTACACATCAGGTAATCCATACTTCCTCAAAATGAAGCAGACTGAATAAGACGTACAAGATTTTTTTTAGGGTTTTATTTTAATATATAGTATATTATATTAATTATAATATTATAATATTTATATTAATATAATTAATACTATAATATTATTATTGTTATTAATAATTTATCGTATATTATAATTTATAGATGTTTAATTATTTAAAATATGATAAATTTTTATAATATATAATTATTTTTAAAATATCATAATTTTTTTATATATAATAATTTTAAATTATTTTATATTTCGAACAATAACGAACCGAACACGAACGAACACATCACTATTCGTGTTTGGTTCGTTTAACAAACCTAACGAAAAAAATTGTTCGTGCTCGTCTCGTTTGCTTATCGAACGAATCGAACACGAACTTCTTGGCGAACCGAACACGAACAGTTCGCGAAAGACGAGCTTTTTTGATAGCCCTAATTCTGAGCAATCTTTCAAGCTATCGAACTCTATATTACATGTGACACGATCAAACCATTCAAAATTATATATATATATATATATATATATATATATATATATATATATATATATATATATATATATATATAGGCTTCCAAAAAAATATTATTTTGTATTTTTTTTCTTTGTATTTATCATCTCCATGGTGTAATTAAGAAAATATTAAAATTTTTGTTGGATAGCTTCGAATGAATAAAATAAAATGGAAGTTGGAGGTTGAGAAGGACAAACATATGGTCAGAAGAAATTGGGTGACATATGATGTCAATGATGAGCACATGTGAGATATCAAATATGGCAGTTGGCATATGGAAGATTGTGTTGTAATAGATTCTTCATATGTGGAGAAAAATTTGCGTCCGGTGTCCGGACGCAGAGCTGCGTCCGGACAACTGGATACTCTGACGCACCACCTATGTAACTCCTCTGTAAATGGGTGTACATGCAGAGGTACATAGTGCTGCTCACGTACACCGGACGCATTTCTCACGTCCGAGTCCGACGCAAATTTTTTTCTCTTATGTGAGGGTTCATTGTGTAATTCAAAAGATATGATTTGTAAATTTTTTAACTTTTCTATTTTTACACTTTATTTTGTACACACACTTTCAATCAATTGATTGAATGACATTAAATAATAATATTTTTAATAATATTTTTTTGTGACATATGAAAATGATTAGGTTAGCCTAAGTAGAAATTTGGATGTGTCATAATTTTATATTAATCTTATTTCAAAAAATCCAAACATTCATAATCAATGAGAGAGGTTTTTAACAATTTGTAATTGCAAATGTCCAAACCATAGGGAAATAAAATTTCAATTATTAGAAATATAGACGTGGAAACAAAATTATGACATGCTTAGATGCATGGCAGATTGATTGGAAGTAAAATGACGGATTCTGACGTGCTATGAATGGAGCAATGCAGTCGATGGACAAGTTGAACTCGAGTCAATTAAAACTCGGTTATGTTCGTTTAAATTTGTACGTAAACGAGCTTGAAATATTTTTGGAAACCTTAGAGGTTAAAGAGACTTTATTATTTATGTTCATGAACAAACTTGTTTGTTGTCCGACAGACAAATTGTTAAATTCTTAATATTAAGCTTGATAATAGTTCATATCAAATATGATTTATTATGTAAATAAGATTTGATTAGTTAGAACTTACTTAATTATAGACTTAATAGCAATATTGTTATTTAGGATTAATTATTGATTTTATTTTTATTTTATGAGTATATATTTATTAACTAACCAAGCTTAAATAAGTTAACTTAATTAATTCATTCTAATTTTTTACTAATATTTACAACTTGAGTGTGTGTTCATTAATTAATATTGATTAAGTATTTAATTTAATTTAATTAAGAATTAATAATTTATTAAATTAATTAATTTTGAATTATTTGCGAATAAATTTATATATTATAATACACATATAATATATTTATTATTTATTACTTATTAATTATTAGTCAATAAATTTAATTAAAATCAACAAATAAAAATATATTAAATCTTCAACCCTACCCCATGCTTGCAAGCCTCACTTCTCTCCTGTTTCGCCCCAACTAACTCCAATCTCGTGCTGACAAATCATTGTTGTACGATCGCTAGTACTATTTTATATTATTTGATTACAAAAAGGCTTACTTGCAACATATATTCTTATTTAACTTGTAGAAAATAATTAGATATTAATTTTGAAATTTATTTAATTATTTATTGTTTTAGATTTGTAAAATCATCTATTGAGAATTATATATGAAAACTCAAATGCTCATTTAAATTTTTATCTTGTTTATTAATTCATTTAAATGATCGTTCACTTGATATTAGCAAATCAAGTCCAAATCAAGTATTCGAGAATTTTAAACAAGGCAGTGTTGAACATCATGTGAAAGCTTGACATAAGTTTAAGTCGAACGTGTACAACTTATCATGCCAAGTCTAAAGTACGATATACTTGGCTCGACTCAGCTCAATTACTGCGCTAGATGACGAGTTTGAGCGCTCGCCTTGCCCAAAACAAAACTATGGCTAAAAGAATTCATTATGACACGTAATATTGGAAATGCAATAAAATTTTCATAGCAAACTTTATCACAAATAATTTGAAAGAATGTTCAAGACTAAATAATTCAATTTATTGACCAAGTAAAAATGTTTAGGGGCTAAACAATATTAGGTAGGTAGTTTACTCATCTTTAGCCACAAAAATGAATACTTCTATTCAATATAGGGTTTTCTTATTGGGCCAAAAAATATTTTGTGCAATGGATAAATTGGGCCCAATAGGGGGCTAACCCAATATTATTAAGTTCCAATTGTTTAAATTTAACAATTAAACCAAAACAATTTAGCTAATTCTTAAATCAAACAATTTGTAGAAATAAAATGAAAATATTTGGGGGTAGGGTGGGGTTAATAGGCTTGGCATTCACTATTTATAAAATGTTACTAGAACTTTTAAATATCATATAATACACAAAATTTTATCTCATAAACTTAAGCAATTCATAATAATTTAACATTAACTATACCTTTTAATTTAATAATAATATTTATAATAATTTTAATTTTTTTTAATAAGATGAAAATTTTAAATTTAAATAATCGTCACCCCTTAATTATTAATTTCTCTACCCCTATCTTTATGTTCCGGTTCTTCCACTGGCTCGATCAGACTACCCATCATAGGATATGATTAGAACAACTACAGCTTATTAATAAATAGTTGATAAGCTGGTGAAAAATAATCTGCTAAAAAATTGTGATAACTATTACATTTTTTTTTTGAAAAAACGAGACTCGCAATTAAAAAATTGCGCACCACACTCAGCTGTAAACGGTGTAAAAAACGCAGTTTATCCAAATGGGCCTAGACTCGTTTTCAAAACGCACCACACCAAATAAACTGCCCCAAACAGGTCATTCGGCGTCACAAAATGCTCTTTAAGCTGACTTTATTTATAAGAAGTTGCATATAATACATACTTTTTAAAATTCTTAGATGTTAGAAGAGAGTTTTAGTGAGCAGTTATATGAAGAGATCCATTATGAATGCATTTATAATTTGGTGTTCAATGTTTTGTTGATTTGCAAACCAATCACTCTACATGCCATTCAGAATGTCTTGATACTAGGGAGAAAAAAACAAAAGGAGCATTTACATACATACCACACAATTCCTATGTATTTACATATCTAACATCTAAACTTACTTTATATATGTAACCACAAATCTTTCATATCACCGTAAAAAATACCATTTTTTTAATTATTTTTCAAAAGAAAAATGAACCTTTATATGCACAGGAAAGGTGGAACTTTAGGTTTGGTATTTATGTAAATCCCCCATTGTAACAAACTGGACTACATAACCATAGAAAACTGGAAGACTTTGACAATTAGATTCCCCAATATTTTGGGAGAGTAAAGCCTTATTCTGCATGGATATTTTAAATTCTTAAAACATGCTCCATAAGTCGATGAATAAAGTAAACATTAAAGCATCAAACCGACCAAAAGAATAACGAAGAAAATTATGCAGATTTGAAAGAAAAGACTCTCAGCGTGGACTTGGATTAATCAGATGTCAGAAACTAAATCTTCAGATTTCTAATCTCAGTATTAATTACTTATAACTAAATATAAATTATCAGAGCCATAATAGCCATTAATGGAGCTTCTGAGCTACTCTTCGGCTCCAACTCAAAGAAAACAGATGGACAATGGACATATAAGTCTTCATATCTTTCTCCTCCCACTTCTATTCTTCTCATGCACTTTGGGGCAACAAAATGGGGGAAATAGTAATTATAGTATTAATAGTAATAGTGGTGAGAAAACAAATATAGGAGTGATTTTGGAAAACAACTCATGTATTGGAAATATAAGCTGGAGTTGCATGAGAATGGCTGCCGACGATTTCTATGCCTCCGATCCATGGCTACACCACCAGGCTTGCTCTCCACCTCGGCAACTCGGAAGCTGATGCCTTCAGAGCGGCGGCGACAAGTTGTTGATCTCATCTTCTCATTGTCTTGATTTTTCTCTTCAGTTGCATGCAAGGCTATTCATTGAGAGCCATCTCTTTGTGACCCTTTTTCAGCTTGTCTTTCTAATTATCACTTTGGGTATTTCTTTTTGCAAGTTTGCTTTATAGATCAAGAATGGCCATTTGTTTTACTTGTAACGAGTGGCTATTCATGTATTTATATGCAAAAAAGCTTCTTACACATGTTTTATATATTTATATTTAAAATACGTATTATCTACAGTAGAGTCTTGCTAGTTTCTTACTTCAGATGAGTGACCAAGTACAAGAACAATTGTCTAATACTCTAAACAAAGTGTAGCACACATTATTGTTTAGAAAAATTTATTATTACTCCTATTATTATAGAAAGTTGAGTTTTCAGGAATCGATCTGCTTAAAACTTTAGGAGCAGAAGCGATCATAGCATCACAGCAATCAGCGGAGGCCAGATTTTGTTATGAAGATTGGAGATAAAGCTCATGTTCCTATCATCTCCTTTTCAGAACTAAGTCCACATTTTTCAACCAAAGAAAGTCCCTACTAAATACAGACTTCCTTAGCTGACTCCACCCAAGACAGAGTAATCAGTTCTATAGTTCAGGAATTCAGATGGAATCAGGTTGTCCAGTGGTTGAATACAGTGAGCATGGAAATGGAATTCTGCCTTACCTGATCGATTCGTTACAGGAAATCAACGTTCATGTCCCATATAGAAGCATGATTCCTTCCTCAGCTACAGAGGAACAGATCCTGAAAAAGCTTATTAGGTTGAAGAAGATGCAGACAAGAGTATTTATAGCACATCTGACGAGTAATTCTGGTTTACAGCTTTTCTCTATTGCAGAAAAGAAAGGAATGTTGGAAGAAGGACATGTATGGACTACAACTTCTGCATTGACTGATATGGCTTTATCAGCCACTGATGTGATGCAGGGGGTTGTGGGTATAAAGCCTTATGTTTATGAGACAAAAAGGTTTCAGAACTTTAAGCAGAGATGGAGGAAGAAATTCCATCAGGAAGATCCTCAAACCAGACTTGCTGAACCCACATTAATGGGGTTATGAGCATATGACACAGTTTGGATGTTAGCTCTGGCAGCAGAGAGGGTTAGTATGGCTAACTCCACATTTGAGGTGTTAGATATCAGGAATAGCTATACAGATTTAGACTGTATCGGCGTATACTCAAATGGACCCAAACTGCTTGAATCTGTATAACTAACTAACTTTCATGGCCTGTCTGGAAAATTCCATCTGGTGGAGAATCAGTTAGAGATTCAGACTTTTGAGATAATAAATTTAGTTGGCCGTGATCGAAGAAGAATTGGGTTCTGGAGAAGTAAAACTGGTATATCAGGATCGAAGAATTCCACGAGTAAACTTGATGTTGTAACATGGCCGAGTGGAACAAAGGTGGTGCCTAAAGGGTGGGAATTGGCTAAGGGAAACAAGCTCAGGATTGCTGTTCCACAGCAGCCAAAGTTCAATAAATTTCTTTATGCGGAAGGTGATCCCCTTTCTAAAAATTTGAAGGTCGGGGGCTATAGCATATATGTATTTAAAGCTGAAATGAAAGAGCTATCTTATGTTGCTTATGGGTTGATCCCTTATGGTCTAGATAGCAGTAGAAAACCTAATGCTGCCTATAATGATATTCTTTATCAAGTCTATCTTCAGGTAAGTTATGACTGCTCAAGTTATTAAATTTTCTTCATTATAATTTTTAAACCTTTTTAATGATGATGAAGATGATCTTTTGATATGATATTATCCAATCAGTTTCATTCCAGGCCAATTTGTATGAAAGAATTGACTATAATAGATGAATGAAAGATGTGAAATCATACTATATAGTTTGATATCAGAGATGATTAAGACCTTCTTATAGTAATCATAGTTTTATGAGAAACTAGACCTTGCTAATATTCACAATCTCATTTTTTTCATATTTGCTATCTTTTTGTTAGATTCAGGAGTAAGTGTCAAAATAATCATTTGATTATTTACATCGGTTCATTTTAGTCTTAGAGTATATAAAAATATCAGATCAGTCCCCAGATACTTCTAATATACTTTGAAATAGTCCTGAGAAAGAAATATTTTAACCCCCATTAAAAGAGTTTGGGGACTAAATTGATGCATTTAAAAACTCTAGGCCTAAAATGATCTCCAACAGAGTCAAATGATCATTTTAACACTTTTTTCTTAGACTAAGTGATAAAAATCAATGCACAACCATCACTTTATACTAGTTTTCTAATCTAAATTCCAAATCTGTCACAACAAGTAACCAGTTCCGAGCTTGCAGCTGATTTTCACCTTAAATCTGACTCTCATTCCATAAATTGCAATAGAACTTTGATGATGTGGTAGGAGATGTGGCGATCATAGCCAATCGCTCCTTATATGTAGATTTTACATTTCCATACACTGAGTCAGGGGTTTCAATGCTTGTTCCCGTCGAGGACAAGCGCCAAAAGATCGCATTAGCCTTCTTAAAGCCATTCGATGGGGGTCTTTGGCTGGCCAGTGGAGCCTTTTTTATCCTTACAGGATTTGTGGCTTGGTTTCTTGAGCACAGAATCAATAAGAAGTTCAGAGGAGCACCGATAGATCAATTTGGAACTGTCCTTTACTTCTCTTTCTCCTCTCTTCTCTTTGCCCACAGTGGGAAATTGTTGAGCAATTTATCAAGGGTAGTCGCAGTATGCGTGTTTACACAGCAAGCTTGTCATCTATGGCAACAGTCGAGCAACTTCAGAAGACTGTAAGAGATTTAGGTGACCTCATTAAGCAGGGAATCCAAGTTGGTTATATGAATGACTCTTTCGTGCCGAACCTTCTTAAACAATGGAAGTTTGATCAGTCCAAGCTCATTCCTTTCAACTCAGCAGAAGAGTATCATGAGGCCTTATCTAATGGCACGCTTGCAGTCTTTCTAGATGAGGCACCTTACCTCAAACCCTTCCTCAATGAGAATCGTGGCAAGTATACCATGGTTGGACAAATTTACAAGACTGAAGGTTTTGGATTTGTAAGTCATCATCTCTATCCTTTAACGCATAGATAATGAAAATTCTTACAGAGTTTTACTCTCCATAAAACATCAATGATTTGTTGTATGGTCCGGAGAGCAAGAAAAAATCAGTTTTCAATTCTTTAATCTTTTTAAACAGGGATGCTCTGAATGAAGTAATTTTTGTTTCTTTTCTTCTTTTTAGTTAATAAAAGCAATTTATGCAGGCCTTCCCCAAGGGCTCACTATTTGTTCATGAGGTTTCAAAGGCAATACTTAAACTACTGGAGAGCCATGAAATGTTAAAAGATTGAGGAGAAATTATATGGCAGTGAGGTCTGTGACAGGAATGAATACGATGGTACAAGTCTTATTAGCCTAACATTACATGGCTTTTGGGGTCTATTTCTCATGACTGGAGCCGCTTCTATCACAGCTCTAATTTTATGTCTGGCCTCTTTTCTAAACAAGAATAGAGGGTCTCTGTTCAGTGTAAATTCTGAGAAATCTCTCAAGAGTACACTTGTCAAATTGGCAAAGATTTACGATCAGGTATCCATGCGTAAGCCAATCAAAGTTCAAGAACAACAAACAGCGAGATGTGGACAAGAAAGTCATTCTAGTTACCCCAACGAGCAGTCAGAAATATTGAATCCGACCACCAACCAGAGACTTCATTTGATGGGAAAGAAAATACCAGTGTAGTTTTTTAAATGAAATTTATTACAAAATTCTTTGTTTGAAATGGGGCAAGGGGATAAAGAAGGATGATATACCGTAAACAAAATGTAGAAAAGAGGGGAATGAAAAGACAAGAAGCATATTTATGCATACCAAATGTATTAACCTCAAACTTAGTTACAATAATTGTAATTGTCTTAATATTAGTACTTCAATTATTAAATTTATTATGACATGCATACTCAAAATTTGCCGACCCCACTTAGTGGGATAAAAGCTTCTTATTTTTGTTGTTGTGAATGCTCAACATGGTTAGCATTATTGTAATGTGATATGTCTATTCTGTTATCTCCTGGTTCTTTCGCTATAACCTATTGAAATTTATTTTGCCTATTTACTTGACAACAAGTTCCAAGAATCATTTTATTTAATATTAACAAGATGTTTTACATCTCTAGCCTATCAAATCTCTATGCAACAGCCATATAACCATGTAATTAATAGTCACAGTACCATTTAAAGTCTCTACTAAACTCACCACCTAATTATGGCTTACAACCATGCCCGTGTTTTCTCCCAATACTCCTCCGCCATCTATTGTAGCTCCTTAATAGTGATGATGCAAGCCAACAATTAGCCAGGAAGATTCATTCAGAGATGCTCTTCAAATAATCGACTGACATCATAAGTTATCTCTACAAGATAATGTTAAGGCTGCCCATTTATGTAAGGGAGTATAGCCATAATAACTACTAATGCTAAAGCAAGAGCTAAAGGGGATGTCCCCCAATCGCTCAGAAAGTTTCTTTTTAGGAGGGAAGATCACTTTTCTTCATTTGATCATATCGCTTTTATAATGGCACGTGCGTTCTTATAAGGTATCGAGTGTCACCTAAGTTGACTGCCTATGTAACACCTGATAGCATGGTAAGAGCTTAAAGAGGCCCGAGGATGTTAAAAACACCCATCAAAGATTCTAACAAGAATTGCCTCTAAGGGCAGTAGGATCAAGTCTACATCATTTAAGCTTCTTGTGACGTCACCTTCACTTCCTACTTCATTAGCACCTCTAATTTATGCTTTCATTGTCTCAATGAGTGCTTTAACCACCTTCACTGCCATATCTTTGCAATTTTCCTCTTCTACCTCTCAAGATGGATGACCTCCGCCGTTGTAACTACATTAGAGTTGTCTATGTGGTCACTTCCATTGCAATCTCTTCATCAACTACAGCCGCCACTGCTTCCATATTCATCAGTCTCCTCTATTGTAGTTGCTTCTGTTATCACCTTCATCGTAGCCTGCGCCACAACCACTTTTGTCGCAGTTACGCCGCCTTTTTCCTCTTTAATTTTCTATTTCATCCTAAAAATTGCTTCAAGCTTGTTGAAGGTACGTGCCATTTCTTTGTGAATTTCTGAAGAGAATGAGCTATCACAGGAATACATAATCTTCTTTACTCCAATAGTGTTCCGATTCAAACTTGCCAAATATTCCACTATAAATACTCCTCTACTAGAGTTATGATGGATTTTTTGCTTAGCAATTATATTTAAGATTGAACTCACCAAGAGCTTATATCTTTTTCCCCCAAATATAGTGAACCACATTCTTCTTTTGTAAAATGGATGCAGACTAGCTAGTCAAACCACTTAAATATTTAGTGAGATGTCTGTCCTTACTAGCTTCTCTTTCCATTTTTCTGTTTAACATATTTATAGAATGAACTACAACTTCTATTACTGAAATAACACAGCTTGAAGGCTCACCCTGTTACTTCTCATCTTCCACTGCTCGGGAATTAATGAAATGATTTATTTAATCTCCTTAGTTTGTGTTCAATGGCAATTTCTCTAGTATAAATATGTTACTCTACATCATTCTTAAGAAAGAGCTGAGCACTTTTACATTTTCAATCTAGTACCCTACTCAAAATGCTCACCAATCTACTCCATAGAAGCAGAACTGCCCCACGTCTCCAAATGCTTTCAAACACGTCATCAATGTCTCCAACCAACTGTGATTTCACCCTACAATAAAAAATCTCATTTATCATGCAATAATTCTAGTGAATCTCCTCTAAAACATGCATCTTAACATGGAACACACCTCTCATAGCATTGTGTTGAATGCTAACCTACATGTAGCACCCCTTTCACTGCACTTGGCATCTAGTGATTCTCTTGACAATGAAGGATTTTAATTATTTAAATGTCTACCGACTACTTATGGATCTTCTTCGGCCTCCTAAATATTTAGAGATCTCATAACCTCGCTAGCATTGATAGCCCGCTACGAAGAAAGAGAACAAGGCTTCACTTCGGAACCTTGACAATTCATGAAATCATTTTACTATTTGGCAGGCCTCAGAATTCTCTGTTTTCACCTTTTTGTGAAGAAAAACCCCACTGTACACTATATTTGAATTCCTTTTTTTTTCAATCTTTTTACCATACATTTTTCTTATTGTTCCGTTTCTTTTGCTGTTTCATTCCTCCATCTTGTAATCTCATTGGACTCAACTGAGCCGTCTTTCTAACATAAGGAAATCTTTTCTTGATTCCAGTTCTTGGTATTGTTTTGCTCTGCTGTCTTTAACAATTTACACAGCAGAACAATTAATTTTAGTTCAATATCCGTCAAAGAAAGCTATAACCAAGAAAAAAAATATTAATTCGTTTATAGTTATTTATTTGTTTAATAGGATCAAAGTTTTGATCCAGCTCTATTTTAGGACAGCTATAAAATGGCTCAATCTGATCTTAATTTGAATTTAAAAATAGCAAGTTCAATTTAATTTCAGTTTGAAACAAAAAAAGAAATCATAATAATCAATCTTATTCTTTTAAAATATATTCCTACGGCAACATAAATATATATATCTATAATACATAAATACATGACGCATGAGTACAAGAAAACATAAATTAATTTATGTAAACTTGCGTACATATTCCAATCTGATCTCAAGAAAACTCAGCTCCATTCATACAAAATTAAATTAAAGTTCAATTCAAGCTAAACCTGGATGGTCAGCCGAACAAATGACTTCAATTCAAACTCAACCTGAACCAAAAATCATTCTCATTTTAGAAAATCATAAATATTATAATTCAACTCACAGCCTTAGGTAAACATCACCCTTTTGTACAAAAAGAATATACAGTGTGATGCAATAGTAAAACTTGATTTAATTTCCATCATTTCAAACTTGCCACTTCATTAATATTCGCTATAAATGATCCATTAACATATAGGGCTCAACTCTTGAATCAAAAGGAATCGGTCTTCAATCACAAATATTAACAAAAGAATACTAAAATTGGCATGTTCTTTCCAAAAATTTCCAACATTAATCCATTAAAAGAAGTACTCTGAAGCTCAACAAAAAAGTTATTTATTCTTCAAGCACAAACAAATATTTCTATAGTGCAAGTGAGTGCATCCAGACCTAAAATTGGCATGCAATTTTCATCAATTTCTAACATTAAATACCTGTAACCAAAGCTCTATTCCAGTTTTCTAACTCTGCTTTGACATTTTCGTTTAATCCAATTGTCAACGATTGATTGGTGTGTGCATACGTGTAACGATCCGGTCAACTGCATCTCTTGTCATCACGAGTGTGTCATGCTGAAGGATGCTGTAGACATTTAAACCCTGACACTAGTAATATCAGCAACTGATACAAAATTTAAATGGAAGATTTACATAAATGCCACTAAACTTCAATTTTCACATACATACCTTTCCTATGTATGAAAAAGGTGAATTTCACTTTTTAAAATTGAAAATGATGGTATGCACGTAAATGCCCCTTAAATATAAGAAGCTGACTCATTAGAATAGTAATGTGGATGGAGCTTTTACTTACAATTGAGGGAAGCACATTGACATAATGCAGATTCCTTGTCGCCAACTTCAACTGGTTGTCAACAATGCCACCATCAACCAACAAAACCTTCTTTGCATTTTCCATATGGGCAATATAATTTACAATGTTCTTTGTTTTATGGCTTGGGACAGCTAAATCCTCGAAAACTAAAAGCTGCTCAAACAGAAAGCCAGCCATTAATAAGCCGGCCACATAGTTTAAATATGAACTATTTATGAATCTTTCAGAAACTAACTGTAGTATAAGTTTGGAAAAATGAAAAAAAACCCCGAGTCAAATCATATAGAGGTTTTAACTTTTTTTCTATTTTCGAATAATCACAGAACAGTTACTGGGATTAAATATTTTAATAAAAGAACTAAATTGAAACCAAAAAATAGTTCCATGCAAAGTTCTCTATTTTGTGCACTGCAGTCTTTATCTACCATAATGAAAATCCTACACTAGCAGACAATCTTATTTCTTACGGATGGTTGCTCGAATAATTAAGGGTTTTTTAACTGGTCCTAACACGTTTGGCCATATTCAATCAAAGAGAGTGGAGGTCATCCGCCCGCATAAATCCCAAGTGAAATCTATTTATAAAAAAAATAAAACTGTCAGGTGAATTATGATTCTAATGGAGTGAGACGACAACAACATTTTAAGTCTCGAGTATTTCAAATTCTATAACTTCAAAAAAAAAACTACATTATAAGTTCGAATTTTAAAAAAAAAAACAAGAATTAATAGCCCCTGTACATGCTGAAATCTATTTTTTAGCGATAATTTCCAAACTTTTACAATCCACTGTTGGACAAATTTAAATAGACCGACAATATTGGTAAAGGACATTCTGAGTTCCAAAAAAAAGAAACATGGAGATTAACAAACTCTTGATAAATTGATGTCTTCCCAACTTTATCATACATTGTGATCCTAGAAAACCAGAAAATAAATTGGCATTTCCTAGCCAAATTAGCTGATTTGAAAGTTCATTGATATTCTCATGGTACAAAAACAGAACTTGGGTTCACTTTGCAATCTTGTAAACTATTCAAAAGCCTCCAACCTAATTTGAATACTCTAATTTTGAAATGTGTGAAGTTTCAGCTAATCTAGAATGGAAAGTGCTAAATAAAATAAACTAATTTCTTCTTAAAGTAATTTTGAACTGTCAACAAGAGAAGGTGGCATCTCCACGAAAAGAAAAAGAACGCCATGTTGAAAGAAGAATAAAAAAATGACACTGATACAGTTTAGCTTAAGTATGATACTTGTGAGTAGCAATGCTATGACTCATTAAGGGAAAATACAAATTACCTTTCCCTCTGCAGCTCTTGCTGTCAAAGCAACTTTCAACCCCAAACGCCGAACCTTTTTCTGCAGCTTGATAGCATGACTTCTAGGCTTAGGTCCATGCATGGTAGCTCCACCCCTAAACTGTTAAGATAAGATGCAGTGACATTTTAGCTAGTCCAGAACATCAACTAAAAATTTTGGGTGATGTATAGCGTATCTAGCAGTTTCTCTGAGGTTTTGAAAAAGAGTAGAGTGCCAAAATATTCTGCTGACTTTTTCACATAGGGTCATTTTAGTCCCAAAAGTCCATAGAAATGTCAATTTATTCCCCACTCTTTTAATATGGGTTGAAATTGTCCCCATGAAAGACTATTTTATCCCCCATTAAAAGTGTTTGGTGATTATATTGACACTTTTGTAGACTCTGGGACTAAAATGAACCTCTAAAATAAGTGAGGAGACCATTTTATGCACTTCTCTTTTTTGAAAAAGGTCACCCTGAACTCCCTTTTAAAGGTCTGGGAAATATACACCTGGCTAATATGTAGGCGGTTCAAAACATATCTAAGGCAGAGGTAAGAAAGGAAATGGACTGCCGAGACAAAAGTCATATAAGTAACCTGTGGTCCTCGCAGTGTACCATGCCTTGCTCGTCCGGTTCCCTTTTGCTTGTATGGCTTCTTTCCCGTACCACTGACCTCAGATAATGTTTTTGTTGAATGAGTCCCCTAACAATTAAAAATATGGTAAATCATGCTCCAGTCATTGTCATGTATGAAAGTTAAAAATTAGTAGAGAGTGAAACAGTCATACTAGAAGCAAACGAGATGAAACATCATCTATGCAGTCCTAAACAGAATATGAAGTTCAGACATAAAATTGCCCTTCCTATAAACTCTGAATTTGTGGTATGATATGATAGGTACATGGGCATGTACTTCCTAAAGATCACTCCTATAACTATTACAAATGCAAATCGACTGCATTTTATCACTCTCCTGCAGATATATGGATCTCAAACAACATAAATACTTAGATTTAATGCAATAGGTAATTATATTTTTTAGGACATAACCATTTCTATAAAATGTAAGTTGAAAGAGTAACAAGTAATCAACAGATTCACAAAGTCCAAATCAAAAACAGAGAGAAATGTCAAATATTTATAAACCATAGTGCAGGCCAATGTATAATAAAAACTAAAACAAAATAAAGGGGTGGGGTAGGGAAGGAGGTAGGTGGGTATCAGTTTTTCAAGAAAAGCAGTCCACATATCACATTTTTACCATCCTAGTTTCGGTCGGTCGTTGATTTTTTGAAAATAAATTTTTAGAATTTGAAAAATATAGTTTAATATATATAAGTGATTTTGAGAAAATAGTATTTTAATTTTAAAATAAATATGAGACCAAACGGGTCTCACATATATGATAGTTTAAATGGTTGAGCGTAATACCACAAGTAATACACTATCCCCAGGGATAGACATACCACTTGATAGTAAGCTTAACTATCTAAACTGAAGTATTTTGTGGCATCCGTTTGATCTGCGAAACATTTTGTGAGACCAACAAGTTCCTCTACCTAATATAAGAATTAGATAGGGTTTATTTTAATTGGGTTCTTGGTTCCCTATAGAGGCAAGCCTCTATAGTTAATTACATCTTAAATGACCGAAGTCACCTAAGAAAACTCTCGATTAAGATCAGTGGTTTTGTCTTCAAGATTTTCAAAGTTTAAGTTTTCATGATTGGACATGGAAAATCAAATGGGAGTGGCTCAAGTAGGAACAATTATTTTAAGGGATCCAAATGAGAGAAGAGTAGGGGAAGTCACAGATCCGAGGAAAACCCCGGTGACCTCCCAACTATTCTATTATTTGGCTTTATGTCTTTTAAATGATGTTATTTAATGTTTAATCCTGCAATTTATTTTAGAATTTAGGACTTACATTCGCACGATATCTGATCGTGCAAATAGCCTAGGAGGGTTTACACTGTACCGTATGGCAACCTCGAAATCCTAAAAGCGTTAGGACTTGTATTGCACAACAAAATTATGTAAAAGCCTAAATGACAAGGCGAAGATTTACGTTGTGCTAAGTAAACTACCTTGAAATCCTAGGGGTCGTTATTTAAACTAAAGAAAGATTTTAGTTGTCGCAGACCCGTTCTGCTGCTTGTAGATCGTCATTCCCCATCCGCTGCATCGTCATTGTGCTGCTCACGAGGACTTGCTTCAGGCTCTGTGTAGTAGTGGTTGTAAGTTTTGTGTTTTATATGTGAATGTTCAATATTGTTAAATTTGTGTTTTGCTACTGTGTCTATCCTAAACCAGACTATATCCTAAAGGTTTTGTAGTTATTTAAAGCATACAAAAAGCTAACTATGCTACGAGGAAATGTAATAAAGAAAGCAGTGTAAAGTGCGAAGAATGAAATAAAAAATAATAATAAAAAAAGGCAGTGTAAAAGAGAAAGCATAAAAAATATATAGTAACAGAGAGCAGCGACATGTATAAGCAGGCTATGATTTAAGATTGTACAGTAAATAAAGCAGTAACAGTGAGTGTAGTAAAGTAGAATAAAAGAGACAAATGCAGTAAAATACTACAATTGTACTGTAGATTTCGGGTCCCTGGGCCTCTTGCTACTTGCTATTATCCCTGTAAATAATGTCAGTATCACAGGAAAAAGAGCAGGTATAGTGAAGAAATTTAGCTAGCAGGACAAGTATATGTTTATGCATAAAAGGGTAAATGACGGAGCTACATATAGAAAACCTGCAGAAGACTAAAATAACCTACATAGACTCAAAAAACGAAACGTAGGAAAATGACACAAACGAATAAAACAAAAATATAATGTCACATATAAAAGATCGGGGAAGATGATTTATATGTGACATTAGGAATATCCCCAATTGCCAGGAGGATTTGAGTATAAGGTTCAAACTCAAATCTCGGAGCATTGGGTATTCCTATAGATTAAGTCATGACGGGAATTTCACAATTAATTCAATTAGGGAAGTGTGAACTACCTCTCGGTGCATCCTTATGTCTAGTGTCTTAATTAATTCGTGAATTAGGATCGAGTGCCTAGCTTTACTATTTAAAAATTAGGTGGGTAGGCTCTCACCTAAGGTGTGCTCCTAAACTCTAGGATACCTACACTGTAAACTAGGTGGAATGACTCTCACCTAAAGTGTGCTCCTAAAATCTAGGAAGGCTGCACTATGAACTAGGTAGAGTGTCTCTCACCTAATGTGTGGTCCTAGAATCTAGGAAGGCTGCACTGTAAACTAGGTGGAATGACTCACCTAAAGTGTGCTCCAAAAATCTAGGAAGGCTGCACTATGAACTAAGTAGAGTGGCTCTCACCTAATGTGTGTCCTAAAATCTAGGAAGGTTGCACTGTGTATTAGGTAGAGTGGCTCTCACCTAGGGTGTGCTCCTAGAATCTAGGAAACCTACACTGTGACTTGTGCTTGAAGTGATTTAAGGTATTCTTGATTAAAGGTTTTTTTTCAATTACTAAAGTGTTTCCTAAATGCTTCCCAATCAAATCACAAATTCCCATTTTGACTTAACCGTTAAAAAGAAAAAAACAAAAAAAACGGAGGAGGTCGGTCCACTTCCAAATTTAGCAAAGCAAAAGGAAAGAAAAGAAAGTGAATTGGCCTAAAATAACAAAATTTAAAAATTCCAAATCAACATGTAAATCAGTACTTAAATGATGCCCAAAACCTATCCAAAAAGGTGTATAAAACAACCCCAAAAAGATATATTCTTTTTTAATGCTCAAGACTAGCCCAAAAAAGCACCACAAAATTATGCATAAATTGCCCCAAATCAATCAACAAAAGCATCTCAAAGCAGTGCCAAAATAGTGCCAAAACGGTGCCAAAACCGCTCCAAAATCAACCCACAAACAACACTTTAAAGCACTTCAAACAACACTTGAAAATGTCCCAAACAGCTCTCATGTAAGCCTAAAACATCAATTTTAAATGTCCCAAAATCAGCTGGAAAAACTCGGCCCAAAACAGTATGTAAACCCTCCAAACTCAGTTAACAAACTCACTCCAAATCAGTGGGCAAAGCCCTCAAGATAAGCTAGAAAATATGGCATTTAATCTTTCCAAATGATAGGCAAACCAATCCACAAAAGAGAAGCATTTTAAATCTTTCCGAATAACATCCAAATCATTCTCAGCATAAAGACAAAAAAGGGTGAATGTAAGATATAAAGGCACATGAAACTTGTGTAGTATGTATGTAAATACATCTATTATGGAACTATAGGTGATTGCATGTGACAGAATAACCTCAAGGCACCATAACTATCTGAGTATATTGGGCATTAACTTAACTCTTGATGAATATACCAAAATCCCTTTCCAATTCATACAATGCAGCGATAACTTACATCAAGAAGAAAATTCCAGAAACACATCTCTTGCCAACAATCACAAAGCTAAGCATTAAATCATTAAAGAAAAGGGAAAATTTCATAGAAAAATCATACGGAAAGATTAGCTAAATTTAGTATGCAAATAGCTTAAGACATTTAGATAAATATCTTCCAATTCTGAAATTTTTACAAATCTGACACCCAAAACTTTAGCATGATTCACTTTTTTTTTTTTAAATAGTAGTCTTGCAAGGCCTGACAAGGTATTTTTCCACTAAAAAAAATGGATGCAACTCTTATGCAATATTAAAGATTTGGGTGGTGTGAATGTAAATAACCAGAATTTAAATCTCAGATATGTGCAAATATAAGAATTGGGTGTTATGCATAAAAAAAAAAAAAAAGGAAAATGATTAGATAATCAGAAATATAAACTGACCAACAGCGCTTTGTTTTATTCACAAAGTTATTCTTCAGCAAACCCCAAACGCCTGCTAGAAAGAAGAAAAAAGAAAAAGACTTCGAACTCTAAAGGGTCGGACGAAACAGTGAGGCCTCTCTAGCATCTTTCACATTTTTCAGAAAAAAGTATTTTTAGTTTGCACAGCTCGCTCGTATGTTCCAACTCCCCAATTCTATAACCATTCTCATTCTTAACATTAAACTCATTTAGTTCTTGAAGTGATCTTAATTTCCCAATTCCAGGTACACTGAAAAATACATTCAGGGGCAATTCCATATAACACAGATTAGAAAGATTACTCGCATTACCAGGCAAGAATCCATCAGAGCAAATACCCCAACCATATTCTTAAAAATATATATATATGTGAACTGCAAATGAAATAGACTGCCAAATCATGTAATAAATTATGCATCTCATAATATATTCTCTCTGCCTGAAACTCATAAATAAAAGAAAAAAGGATTTTTTGACCAAAACGGTAAAATACCTCCCTTCAATATCTTCAAAAGTCTCTTCTACAATTGAAGGTTCCTGAATGAAACCTCCAAACGTCCCTCAGTCTCCACAGTGGGCGAATGAAGCAGCGGGAGAGGCGAAGCAGGTGAGCGACTGTTCGGCGTGCGAAAGAGAGGAGCAGAAAAGGGTCTCGGTATATCGCAATCCACTGTTCCCTGCTTGGTTAGCTCTAAACGAGAGAACTATTAGCTCCAACAGTGAATTTATCGCACTGGTTTGGTCCCGAAGGGAACGAGGCAGGGAGAGCAGAAGGAGAGAGGCGAAAGCTTGCGGTGTCGAAGTGTCGAGAGAAAATCAGAGAGGCCAGGCAGTAGGAGCATTTAGGGGGAGAGAGTGGGCGACCTCGAGAAGTAGAAGCGTCAGCCAGGTGAAGCTCCGCGATTGGGAGACTTCTCGTTGAGCAGGGATCGAGGAAAAGGGTAGGCTTCGGGCTCGGCTTGCGCAGAAGAGGAAGAGTCGGGCTCGGGTCTCGCTTGCGGACGACTGCAAGAGGGAGAGTTAGGGCTCGCGCGACACGGGAAGTGATCAGCCCGATCAAAATGCCAAGCAAGAGGGAGGGATGCCGCGCGAACCTGGGAGCCCTCGAGCGACTGGACCTAGCGCGGGAGAGAGGTGAGGGTGATTAGGGATTAAAGGGAAAATGAAATGTCCTTTTTTTATATTAATTTTATAATATTTAAAATTATGAACTTTCTGATTCGCGTACTTTTCACTCGTGCATGAAATCATACCAAATTGGATGTCTCCCCTAGGTAAAGTGGACGTCCCGGACGCAACAGAGCAGTCGGTTTCGTCATCCGAGGTCGTTTGACTATTTTTCGAAAATCGTGTCAAATTTAAATAATAATTTGCGTATTATTTTCCGTGCGACGAACCCAATCAATATGGGTGTCCTTCCCAGCTAAAATCGATGTTCCGGACGCACCGGCGCAGTCCGTTTCGTCATCCGGGGTCGTTCGGACAAATTCATCGATTTACGTGCATGAATGTACGAAAGTCATAAAGGGTTTCTCTAGGGCTTGAGATCCTATTGGGAATTCTCTCCGAGTCTCCACATGGTGGCCCCTAACCACTCGACCAAATGACGATGGTCCGTAAACACAACCACTCGATCAAATGGTGATGGTTTAAGACTACCCATGCGAGACACCGCAAGAGAAATAAGAAGTGACTTGAATTTCTAAGAGGGGAGGGTCTCAGCACTAGTCCTCTAAGATAGTCAAACAGAAAATCCTAGAGCTAGAACTGTTGACCTCACTTTTTGTCGAGGTTTAGTATTCCTCCTAGATTTAGGATTCTAGCCTCAGGAGCTTCCCCGACGATCCTAGATTCCTAGCGATGGGACCCACCTCGTTTTAGAGTATCTGGAAACCACTTCGTTACTCTTTGAAATCCTGTACGAGATTCCGTACCGCTAGTCTATAGCCGTCGAAATTGATGTCGGGAGTTCAAATCGAGTCCCTATAGGACCCCGGACATTAGGACGGCCTCGTGCACATCTTACACGCACCATTCTGATCGATCGGACTCGAGTCGAGCTTTGCGACGATACCAAATTTCGGTACGATTTTGACTCGACCGTCGTCGAGGTTGCCCAGACTACCTCGGATGACGAAACGGACTGGCCGATGCGTCCGGAACGTCGATTTTACCTAAAATTGACGTTAAATTTACGACGATAACTGTCGGGGGCGAAATTGGTGAATTAGGGTTTAATTTTATAATAATAATAATATATATATTTATACACTTATAAATTAAAACCTAAGCCCTAATTCCCTCTCACGCGTGATTCGGCCCGTCTCCCTCTCCCGCTCGGGTCGCCTCTCCCGCACGCACGCGAGAGAAGCTTCGACCGAGCTCTCCCTCGTCTCCTTCGCGGTAACAGGCGCTCCATCCTCTGCCGCGAGCCTTATCGCATCTTCCTCTCGATCCTACGAGTCTCCTCGAGCGGCACGAGGACAGGAGCACCGTCTCCTCCATACCTTTCCCCTCCCGATGCTTATCTGCCGCAGCCATCTTCCTGCTCTCCTTCCTTGCGTGAGATGCAAGTGGATGATCTCATCCATGCTTTCTTCTTATCCATGACGACCAAGTGGGTTTTGATATCATTTTTTTTTTGTGATGTTGTGGCTGCCTTGAATCCTTCTCCTTTGCCTATATAAACCCCATTTGAGGCGATAATTAGGGCTGGCCGAATTTTCATCTTGGAGGGGAAGTGTTGGTACCTGAATCCTTGCTTTGTTTGTATGCTCTACATTGTCTGGTAACCTCCTTCCTCCCCTCTATTCTTCTCGGTTTGGCCCAGGGAGGCTGTATTTTGTGCCGCTGATTTGGTTCTCCTTGTTCTCTGCACTAGCTGGTAACCCCTCTCTTTTCTTTGTTCCTTCTCGAGCTTGCTTGAGGCGGCTACGGTTTGTATCGTGGGCTTGTTTTTCTTCCTGCTTAGTGTCTCGGCTGAGCATTCATGTGACATGGAATATTTCACTTACTTGCTTAAATGACTGTTTTCCTCTTTTCACCCCCTAGTGGCATGCTAGTATGTTATTACATTAAGGTTTAAGGGGGTGTTTCATTACTCAAAGCATGTGAAATATGGAAATGTAAGTATATGGAAACTTTGGTTTCAATGACATGTTACTATCTCCCTATGTTCTTTATGTTTATAGCAAGTTCAAAATATTGGAAATGTGACTTTAGGACCATGCTAACTCCTCTTGCAAGTATATTGGGATGTGTAATATAAGGCTTTTCATTCACTCTTACCTAGCATGAAATATTGGAAAGCTTAGTTCTTAATCATTTCAATTTTCTTTGGCTCAAAAAAAGTGCATGCTAGAAGTGATGGAGAAGAGATTCTATGTTGTTCTTACTTAAAGCATATGCTAGTCTTTTCTTTTTGATACATTAAAGGTATGGTTTTGAGGCAAAGAATAATCTCTTTTGCAAGCATGTTGAGAGGGATATTATAATAGTTTCTTTGCTTGCTTTGGTTTGGCATGAAGCATGGAAGGATTCATTTGGCTTTCTTTTTCTCAATAAGCATGTGGGCCTCGATTTTTGCCCTTTGCAACTTTTCTTTATAAAGAATGGCATATTGGAAAGAAGCTTAGTTCAGTTGGAGAAGCTTCATGCTTCTTATATAAAACATGTTGTGGCCCTATGTTTGAAATATGTGGAAATTTAATTTTTGGGCTCCTTGCATCTTTGCCCTCCATGAAAGCATTTTAAATGTATATGGAAAAGTTTTCTAAGTTTATTCTTGCTTGCAAGCATGTCATAGTTTCATGAATTGATGTATGAAAGCATGGAAGTGTTATTGTAATCCAAGTTTAGCCTCTCTTTTAATCTCAAGCTAAGGCTATGTTTAAATATATATATACATGCTTCATTTGATAAGTTCTCAGAAAGGTTTGTTTTAGCCTTATGTGGGCTTGGATTTAATTATGGTTGGAGTCGGTTTTGGCTTTATACGGCTCGGTTTTGTTGAAATCTTGTTATAGCCTTTGCCTTGGACTTGATTCTAGCCGGATTTTCTTTGGCCTTGTAGGGCTTGGTTTTGTGGAGTCTTGTTGTATGCTTCGCTTTAAAGTTAATCTAAACTCGATTTTAGTCTTTCATGATTTAGTCTCTTGCTAGCTTTGCTATTTCTCCTATCTTAATTTGGAGCTGGGCTTGCTTTCACCTTTGCCATGGCTCGGTTTTAGCCCTTTTAATGTTCACGACTTTGGCTTTATGCTTGGGCTGCTATAACTTGAAGTTGGGGATGTTGTCGGCTCGGCTAGGTGCCATATGGTGGCTCGGGTTTGGCTTTATAGTGGAGCTGTTGTAATTGGAGTTGTGCTGATATTAGTTGGCTCGGCTAGGTGTTTAATGGTGATTTGGACTTAGCCTTGAGGTTGGGCTGATTCTTGCTTAATGGCAGCTTGGGTTTATGTCCTGGAAGAGCTCAAGTGTTGCTTTATGTGGATTTGAACTTCATGGTTATTTGATGAATACATTTATCCTGTTGAGAACTTGAAATTGAATTGATTTTATATGATTTTTTCCCTTCATTGTGGCTTGGCCGTGAGTTCCTCTCATTGCTTGTAGCCCTAGCCGAGGGCCTTGGCGGGGTGGTTAGTGTGATGTTGAGCCTGTTTTTAGTTACCTTTGCTTATGGGATTGGCTATGATGATATGAAGGTCATTCCTAGCTTGCTTGTGAGAAGGGATCGTAAAGTTGTTAATGTTTTTAATGTTGGAGAGGTTTAGCCTTAGTGTGGGTTTGGAGATACTAGCAGCCAGTGTCTTTCCCCAAGCATGTTCTCTTTGCTCAAGTTTAAAGTTTTAAATGATTTTTTCCCGGATTTTGTTTTCGAACTCCTTTGATTTACTTGTACCCAAGCGAGAAAGTGACACCCTCGGGGTCGATTCAAGGAGCTTGGACTTTGCTTCTAATGTTTTATTATTACATGTTTTGGGGAATTTTAAATTAACCCACTCGTCGTCTTACCCCTTCAAAATTCGAGGTGGGTTAATCTTCTCTTCCGCTCCTTGTTGCTTTACATGTTTTCCCGCTTCACTCGGAGTTGGTTTTGTTTTTGGTTTTGGGGCGATGACGGCGATGATGCAAAAGGCACGCCAGGTGATGAAGTAGAATGATATCCCATCCTACGACATCGGGACTCGCTCTAGGGCCCCGGTGAGCCGTAGGATGACGGTATCATTCACCGCTACTAGTGCAGCGGGGCACCCGTACCTTCTTAGGATTGTTAGCGATCTTTTACTCTACGAAATGATCGACTCGTGGACAATTATATTTTTCAAAATCGATAAAAATATGATACTTACGTTTCGCAACAAAATATCTTTCCACCACAATCAAAAAAAAATTGATAAACTCTCTTTGCATGTATCGAAATCCATGTGCATGCTAAAATATAAATTTCAAAACTACATTATAAAATCCGATTGTCACACTTGTTGATTATCGATCCCAGGGTGGGGAACACTCTCCCGAGTTAGGTTTAGTTGGACACGCTTTCTTGCCGAGTAGCGGGCTTTATACACTCGTGTGACCGAGTAGCCTTCGACGACCCTTCGAGCGATCTACTACGGTTCCGAGCTGCCACCGACCGAGTGCTTGCGGTTTTCTTCAGACTTTCATTTGATTTTTGATAGAGCACTCGTGGTCCTTTTTAGGATTTCCTCGGAGTTTTTAGCGACCTTTTTTTCTTCTCTCGAGCTTTTTTGTTGTGGGTCAGTCACTTTGTTTTCTTGAGTTTTTCGACGACCTTTTATTTTGCTTGCTTGGCTTTCATGTGGCACACTTCTGTTGGCTAGACGAAAGAAAATAACGGGCCTCCCAGGTATACAGGTTTGTTTACATTTGCAGCGTGTTACCTTCTTTATACCTGCCATTGCATCTATATCTTATATCGTCATGTCACTTTTGTATCATACTGTCTGCGTATGTTGTTCTCGTTTAGCACGTTACATTATATACTGTTGCATGCTTCTACTGTTACTCCTGTGCTATATACATATTCTGCTGTAAAATGTACAACACTTAAACATACTTGCATAGGATGTTTAGGTGAACTCGACCAATAGGAGCCACTGATTGAACATTTTGACTTGCCACGCCGAAAACTCAACCTCTTCACGACGAGAAGCTTGGAGCTAACATTGTAGGCGACACGACCATCTTCAATGAAGAAACACGTCTACAACAACTAAACCATTCTTTAGTTAAATAACAATCCATAGGATTTCGAGGTTGTTCAGCTTAGTGTGACATAAATCCTCAACCTTTCTTGGGCCTTTGTATATTTATGCTTGTACAATATAAGCCCGACTCGTTTTAGGATTCAGAGGTTGTCGTTCGTTACGACCTAAATCCTCACATCTTCAAGCTATTCGTGTGATCGTTTCACACGAATGTAAGCTCTAATTAAATAAAATGGGCGGGATGAAACCTCTAAATAATATCTCCTAAATCAAAGCCAAATCATATGATAGCTTAGGAAGTCACTGAGGTTCGCCTCTGGATCTTTGACATCCCTAGTTCTTCCTCATTTGGATTCTACAATAAAATGTTTCAATTTTGAGCCAATCCCTTTCACACCTCTTTCGTCCGATTACGTTGAAAAGTCCTATCCTTTTGACCTCCTCGAAGATAATATTTCTTGATTTTTATCGAGAGTTTTCTTAAGTGATTTTGATCATTTAAGATGTAATTAACTATAGGGCTTGCCTTTATAGGAAGCATTCCGAACCAAATTTAAAATAAACCCTATTTAATTCTTCATATTAAATAGGGAATTTATCAAGCAAATAAATTGGTTTCGCAGACCAAACGGACCTCATATATTTCTTAGTTTATTTGATCGAGCCTCACCCTTAAGTCTTGTGTTTGTCTTTCGAGATAAATGCGTGACTGAGTGTATGCAGCTTCTTTCATTCAAACTATGAAAAATATGGGGTCAGTTTGATTCCCTTCCTTTTCGTTGAAGGATCCTTCCGAAACGGGCGACGGGATTTCGATTCCGGCGACCGACAGCTTCTTACGGGCACTTCACCGGCACAAAACAACGCCGACAAGAACCTAGGGTCTAATGAGAGGTAGAAAAAGACCTCATAAAAATGAGGTCAACAGTTTCCCAAATGCATGATGGATATTGAATTGTGATTAAATGGGAGTTAGATTTGAATATAGTACTTAAAAGAAAGTACTGCATAAAATTATGGAAATATTGTATATGGTTCAAGAAAAAACTTCTCCATGTTTGTGCAAATAAATGCAACATACTAAACAAACAAAATCATTGTGACAATGATATGCTTGGAGGTGGAAACACCCATAAAGCTCTGGTATGCAGGGGAGATTAGAACTTTAATTTAGTTGTTCCTGAATAAAAATATACAAATTTAGGCCGGTGCGACATAAGCACATTTGTAAGTTTGGAGAAGAAACACATTAAGAAATACTCGCCAACACAACTCACTTCTTATCATTTCATGTAACCACATACTCTTTGGTCAAAACTCAATAGTTTACTCATTCCATGAAAACTAAAATTTCACCGAAAAACAAGCATCAACCTTTTGGCATCACATCTCAAATTATGGAACTATCAAATATGCCATCTAGTATACTTATTTTCTAAAAACTTGCATTTTTGAGCCAGAGTATGTATTAGTAGAGCAAATAGCTTCTTTTGATTATGTTACCTGAATATAAATAGGCAATAAAAAGGATTATAATGGTATCTATGTCATTTTTATGTGTTTTGAGTTTAAAATAATAAAAACAGCATTTCATCAAAAAACATGACAAAATAATACAATACGTGCTCATAAATCAACAATTAAACACATAATACCTGCTGTCTTTTTGCTAGTTGCCACCTTACAACTCTATGAACAATATCCTTTCTTATAGGCACATCAAAGACATCACCAGCAAGAACCATGTAACCTTTATCCTCATTGTGAAAATTTGTGACTCTTGTTACAAGATCTTGATATTCTCCTGAGATAACAAGAAATACTTCCAATAAGACCCTAAATGAGCAAAATGATACCAACACAGTAGAGAAGACATGTTTTGTATTATAACCATTTTGCTGAAAGCATGATAAAGATCTACATTTGATTATTAAAATAAAACATCTGCTTAAATAAAAGGACAAGAGAATCAATAAACTTGAGAGAGAGAGATAAAATGCTTATGGGCAATTCTAAAAAAGAGATTATGAACATTATAGCATAAAAATAAAAAATATATATCTGAGTTGTTTACACGGATAATCATGATGCATACCAGATTTGAATAAATTGAACAAGGATACAATAATATAGAGAAGGGCGAAAGTAACATACATCAACCCTTGTCTAGACCATAGTCATAAGGCAATAGTATGCATGGTACGTTTTTTATCAGCATAAAAAATATTTAACAAAAAATAAACCCAAAAATGCCCAGATAAAGCTTTCAAAGTTTCTACATACATATCAAAATTTTGGTGATTAAATTTAATGCAATTTTTCTCCTTTTCAGTTTGAAATGGTGAACAACAAAAAGTATTACATCATTTTTCAGGATATTTAATTAGTTGACTTTCATTGTAGAAAATATATAGAAAAATTCATCTTTTCTATTGAACATATCAAGAGACGTTAAATTTGATTAATACAAGTCCAATTTCACGACTAGAAAAGTTTCGTCTATACTTATACTTCTTTTCATCAAAAACCGTTCACATTAATAGCATGTCTAACGCAGTAGCTTGGATTGCGGTACTGTAGCAGCTACAGTGATGCAGACCAATTTCCTATTTGATCCCTTACATTTTCTATTTCCCTCCTATTATAATTCCTTCCTATTCTAACTACTAGTACTTATTATAAATATGTTGTTTGTTGTCTTAGGGTTAGATTTTGGTGAGTTTTATTTCAGATTTCTGTTTGGATAGCCGTCAGAGTCTATTTTCCACTTTGAGGGCTATATCCAAGGAATTAGAAGGTCCTTCGGCTATATCTCTCTTTTGAGGTGGTGATTATCTTCTTCCTATCCCCTTCCACATCGCTCCTTGCCGCCATAGCTCGCTGCAGCCACCGCAACAACATCTCAATTGCTATTTTTCGTCGTTCCAGCCACCCCCAGCGCCTTCTCCTCCCTGGTCCTCACTGCCCTCACTGTCCCAGCCCTCCACCGTCGCTGTCGCAGCACACAATGCCTTCCCTTTGCTTTTTTCCTACTGTCCATCCGACCCAAACAGCAAACTGCTGCTGATTGAACTGCCACCCTGTGTTGTCCTGCTGTTCCAACTGCCCCTAACCGCTGCCACCCCTCCTCCATAGTCCACAATCCCTTCCCTACCTTGTCGCTGCCTCTTCGGACCCCCAAACCGTCACCACCATCACCCAGGATCCGCCCTAATGCGAGTTGTGTATAGTATGCGTTGCATTTTCCCTTTAAAGTATGTTGATTGTAACCATCTATTTACTTCTGGTAATAATATTTATTTTTTCTCATATGATTTGGGTTAACTCCGGTATCAATGTCGTTGTCTTATCGATGAATTTTTATAGTAACTCCAAAACAACCCACATTTATTATATATAATCTCATCTACACTATTAGTATCACTGGCTCGCAAAAGCAATAACAAACATTCGAGGTCTTTAAGATCTAAAATTTATTCACGAGCTAAACTATGAGATTACAAAAGAACCATGCACAAAAAGACTATTAGAAAGAAAAACTAGGATACAAAGAATGGAAAGGCAAGCATCTTCAAAGTTGAACACACAAGATGTAGGTCATTATTGATCCAATGAATGGGGAAAAGTATGTCAAGGTTGGAAACCAATGTTTAGCATGGGGAAAAGTTCATAAAAGCATTAGAAGTTTCATTTCTTAGATTATTAAAAGCCTGAACAAGAATAGTGACTTGAATTGAATCTCAAGTAATATTACTTCTAGCCATCTAGCATTTTCATTAGATTCAAAAGGGTTGTCAGAGGTCATGTACGCTGGAAAATATTCATGTCAAAATCTAATGCATAAAATTATCAAATATTGGGACAAACAAGAATAGGAGAGACATTAGCTTCTTTTCACTTGATCAATTTAGTTCATCAAAAAAGGTAAATAAAGCAAACTGCCACTACTAAAGAATAAATATTCATAAAATCAAAATTCAGCATCCAAATACAACATAATTGCTAACAAACATGAAAAGAATACCTATAACACGATCTGGTGTCAAGATCATTTTGCCTTTCAACAACTCTGGTGGAATAAAGCCTTCAGTTGCTTGGCTCTCATATGTGCAAAAACCTTTTGATGTGTAAGGCAGACTTTTCTTCAAACTTTTCTGCAAAATTTAGCAGTATGTCCGTAAGTATCAGCTAAAAACATTTAAGAATGGTAAGAGCAACAACAAATGACAGTTTAATGTTTACATCTAGCCAGATAAAATTTTCAAGCTGAGTTTGATTTAACCTTTTGCTTCCGGATGAATCTGATCAGGAGAAAACCATGCTAAAAAGACTAATATCACTGAATACTAAATCAGACAGACATCAATTGTCATTACTGGTGTAAACTTGGTCAAACATGAATGTGCCGCAGTCTTGTTAGGTTAAGTTTGTATTTGTAAATATCAACCCAAACACATAAAAGTTAGAATTTATAAATGAGAGGAGAAATAGTGTTCATCTCAAGTTCTTTACTAATAAGATAAACATGAGCCGAACACAGATAACAAACCAAATCAAATAACCATAAAAAATATCAATAATAATTTCAATTGATGGCATCAATTACATGAGACAATATTTTTGAATTTCAGCACAAGGAATTTTAAGCATCATGGAATTTTAAGCTTGGCATATCCATATTTTTGTTTTTAATATAAAATTGCAAGAGTAAAATAAAATTTTCTTAAATGTAAAAATATACATGCATAAATACATAATATAGAAAACTTAAGGTCCATATGAGACATTTATCAAGATTTGAAGGATTATCAATGACATTACAGTGGTTTGGCTAACAAACCTTCTCAATGAACTCATGAATACTATGTGATATGGGGTGGGCAGCCTAGTATAAGATATGCTATTAAAACATTGAAAAGTACAATCCATAAATTACTAATTCATAATTTTGACAAAAAAATTTCATTTTTAATGTAAGGATAGCAAATATGTTTTACACAATCCCTGATATAATTTAACGATATATCAAAATTTAAATTAAAAAAAAAGGATTATATATAACAAATTTAGCAACTAATCAAGTTCTTAGTTCCAAAAAAAAAATCTAGCATGCATCTTAACAAAATTCCAATCATCACGCAAAACCAACTAAACATCAATAATTTTTAATTTTTTTAATTGATGGCATCGATTATATGAGAAAATATTTTTAAATTTCAGCACAAGGACTTTTAAGCATCATAGAATTTTAAGCATGCAATGTCCATAATATGAAAGTGTAAAAGTAAAATAAACTTTGCTTATATGTAAAAATATACAAGCATAAATATATAATATAGAAAACTCAGGGTCCATAAGAGATTCTATCAAGATTTGCAGGATTATCAATGATATTCCAGTGGTTTGGCTAACAAATCTTCTCAATGAAATTATGATTACTAAATGATCTAGGGTTATTTGAGGTCAAAGGTTTCTAATACAATCTACTGTAAGATGTACTATTAAAACATTGAAAAGTACAATCCATAAGTTACTAATTCATAATTTTGGCAAAAAAATTTGTCAATTTTAATAAAAGGATAGCAAATATGTTTTACACATTCCATGATATAACTTAACCATAATTCAAAATTTGAAATTGGCAAAAATAGGATCAAACATAAAAATTTAGCAACCAGCCAAGTTCCCACTTCCAACAAAAAAATCTAAATGCATCTTAACAAAATTCTAATCATCACGTAAAACCAACTGAGCAAATAAAAAGGAAAGAATATAGTTAGAAGAAAAAAATACACCCACTCATTCTACGGGCCTGAAGTGGTCATCCCTGCCAAAAATCTATGTAACACTCGAAAAACAACAATAATCACAAGCAAAAGAGAGGGTGAAACTGTAACTTTTTCAACATTTAACATTCAAAATTTTTTATAAGCCTCGTAGTCCCATTTGTAAACTTGAGAATGATGTGAAACAACAAATTACAAAATTAAAGAAATAATATACCTTAAATAAAATTTGACAAAAATGATAAAGAGCAGTAGCAGGGAACATCATAGATAGAATTGAGTGTAATAGAAGGAAAAAAGTAATCCAATGTACAAGCCAAGTACTTATAAGTGATGACAATTGAGGCAACGAGCAACCAAGTTAAAAGGGTAATAGTAGCAAGAAAGGCAAACAAGTGTGTACGTATCAAGATAGAGTAGCAAGAAACTCACTAGCAACGAAAAAAAGTAGACGTGACTAGAGGACACTACTGAAACAACAGGAGAAAAAACAACAATCAGCAAAAGCTAGCAAAAAGGTGGCAAATACAAAGGCCGAAATGATAAGGGAACAGAAAAATGGGCAACAAGTGGAAAGACGACCAATAAGAACAACTCCCCGCAAGTCACCAACAGAAAAATATTGAAGCAACATAATCATAGGCACAAGGGTAGCAGTAGCATAGTGGAACTGCAGAGAAATTTGGCTGACTAATGAGTAGTAATTCAAACTTTGTGGTGCAATAATGATTTTGAGATCCTATATGTGCTAATTGGAATACCAAAGGATTGATATAATTCATATAATCATCACTTTTTATGTATTAGACGCAAATAGAATTGCTTATTTAAATCAAAACTATCGGGTTGAAATTTTTTCTCTGACGACTTGATAATTCAATATTTGTCATCCATAATAGCTTTAGGTTGAATAGAAATGACTGATAAGGTGTTGGTTTTGTATTCACACTAATCAATGAATCATTACATGCTAGTAAGTCATGCCAATAAGTAAGAAGCATCTAATATCCACCATCAACAATTAACACAAACTCATCATTCATAATAGCTTTAGGAATAAGTTAAACAGAAATGTATGATAAGGTGTTGGATTTGTATTCACAGGGATGAAAAAAAATAAGAGGGAACCATGGTAATGATAACAAGTCCAAAAAAATAAAAAGAATAATAAAATTAGATAAATTGAAGGAAATATTGATACTGAAACTTCCCATAATTTTCAATTTCTAAGTGTTAGTCCAAATTTGTTGAAAAGTTTATACGAGCCTTCCTTTCTTGCAATTAACTTCATAGAGATTCCAGCAGAAAACCTCTCTAGATTCAAGCATGTTATTATTTTATCCACTAGTTTGAATTTCACATGTTTATCATATGCATCAGCAGTAAATTTATTCCTACTATGATTAAATATAAGTTTGTTCTGAATTCCACAAGCTGATAATGTATATCATGTGTAAAAGATTTTGAGAATTCAGCGAGCCTAGACTCAACAGGAAGCTCAAAAAGTTCGATGGGTTTTATAAGTTTATAAGTAATGATAACTTCAAATAGTTTAGGATTGTAGACTAGTAGATGAATTATATATGAACTCAAATAGTAGTAGTGAGATCACACAAAATCGTGTACTCTTTGATCAGACACCATAACGAACCACTCAAACTCCCGTTAACTACAATTTCACCATCAATTGGTCCACATTTTTCCATAAAGATCTCAAGAATACCAATAATGGTCCCCATTAGATAAAATTATTTTAGATAACCAATAATATTAGACTAATTCATTAATAAAAATTGCAAAATGGCATGTGTCAACAATTTTAATTAAAAAATATAACAAACTATTTTCGAGAAACAATCAAATTTTTACAAAAAATGAAAACATTATTCCTTTGTTTTTTGCAACAGTCCAAAAATAAAATACATGCTCATATTTTTCCCATGATTTATAAGGATAGGAAATGAAGTATAAAGTTCAATCATTTGTGTGTGTGTTTTATCTTTTATATGTTTAACATCTTCAATAATATGGCCAATAACGTCTATTGTTATCCATGGCCACAATTTTTTCTCAACCAAAATGTTTTGCAAAACATAAGAATAGCTTAGAAATGAAGCATGGATGAAACATTAAGTCGGCTAGAAAACAAAATCATCTTTAATCATGAAGTCTTTATTAAACATAGGTGAAGCACAGATTACAACATATTTGCTAAAATCTTTATATTTGGCATTATCTTCCTTGAAATTCTATTATTTTAACTAAGATTGTGTCCAAATGAAAATCACTTGCTTAATGTGCCCAAATTGACTCCCATATAAGGCTCCCGCTTTGACAAGGAGGAGACAATAAAAGAACACAATTTCCATGATTATTGGCAACAAATGGGGCAACTAAATGGGGCTCATGGTTTGGCCCGTAGCCTTAACTGTCACTGATGTGCCCTCATTTTCTTGTGAAAAATTAAAATTCTGCAAGATTTCTAAATTATTTTGACTTGCACAATCCTGCACAACAGGTGTCATTTGTTTCAAAATGCTCCTCTAGAAGCCAAAAAAAACTTTATAATTTCCTTGGAGACAATCAAACCCATTTTCATCAAATCTAAAAGGAACGACTTTTGTCAGATTTTTCCTATTTATCCATTAGACAAAACTCTAAATTATTGCTCCCAGGCAGATCATTACATCTCCTTGAACCTATCAGAACCTTAATTTGCAATTTGGAGATGTAATAAGAATCAATAGAATGTTGGTGCTCAACTGAAGCCTGAGCTTAACTTTGGTTTGGATGGGTCGGTCAACCAAGGAGAGTCGAGTGTTTCCATCTTATTTTGTTTCACAACAATTTTGAAGAAGAGCTGTGAAGAATTGACTGCATTTGTTCTACATATGCATCAGTCATGCCTCGGATATTCCAGAATAATCTCTAGTCAGACTCTTTAAACAGGTTTATATTTCAAGCTTTTTGAATATTTTGGTCCCATAGGGTCCCGAATCATAAATCCTTTGATTCTAAAGTTCATTCCTTTTCGACAACCTTTGGAAGCTCTCTTAGGCAATCCCAAAGATGACCTCCAACACTAGGAAGCCCACACAGTCCTGAAAAACGTTCAAGAGTCCCCAACCCACTCCAATAATCAAACCTGAACTCCGAAAGTCATCATATGCAGTCCCACTAGTTGATTTTCTACCTCAAGGAAACCCCATTGATCCATAGATTTGGCTAAAACTGACCCAGTGCCCCCAAAGGCATTTGCTTTCGTCGGAAGCTTCAAATCATACTAACCAGGCACTGTGATGGCCATAATTTTACTTGAAATGCAAGCATAACATACTTGTGGAATGCTGAACATAACCCTAATATACCAAAAAAGCATGCGAGAAACTGCATAATTAAATGAGAGCTCAAACTAAACATAAGTATTCGGCGATCAAAGAAAAGGGTGATTGAACCTGATTCATCCAGTGATAGACGAAAGCCCGCCGCTCCACGGGCGCGCCGGCCATCGCAGTTGCAAGCCGCCGCATCATATCTCTAGCGCCGCCCCACATTCTTCCTTTACCTTCACTTTTCCGATACCTCCGTCTCCGTTTGTTATGCCGGTACGAAGCCGCCGGATATCCAAAGCCCATGCATTGCGGTCTGAAAATAAGGTCTTAAGGTCTGTCGTAGCCGTGACTAGGCTAGTTGAATTGCAATGGGAATATTGGTATTCTGTGACTCATGAGTAAATAACAATCATAATTGTCAAATATTTCTTTTGTTTCATTATTTGAAGACTAGATTTATTTTTTTAATAGAGTATTGCATGAGCATTCTTAACAACTTATCAATGTGTGATGTGAAGAAAAATTACATGCGAACATTGTAAGTGAGGATAGAAGTGGATTTGATGGTGTTGTCGTGGTATTCATCACCACCACAATACCACCAATCACAAAGTTCAAGACTTTTGTTCCATTAGTGGTATTAATTGTTTGCTTATTTGTATTGGAATGCATTCCCATCTATAGATTATAATATGAATGGGATCAATGTAAAGTTTTATGCTCTGCAAATGAATAATGTGTGAATGTATAGCGAGATTTATGGATATTTTTTCGCGTGCTAACTATAATCCTTATATCACATTACACATCATCATGTCATCAAAAGGTTTTAGTCATCAGGTGTGTATCTCAAAACATTTTTGGACAACATTTCAAATACAAATCCACGATCCTTCAAACCATTATTTCATCAAATTTATAATCAGATTTAGCATCTTGCCTAGATGAACTCAATGAGTCTATAACAAGTTCAATATGGGTCCAATCAAGTCATTAAAGCCTGAATAAAAACTTTGGATCGTCAATTGAATGGTGAAATGATTTAGCATATTTATAGTTGATAAAGAGTCTTGAAGTGAGGAATCAAATGAGCATAAGATCACTCTATTCTGAAGTAACTAAGGGACTCAAATCCTTAACAAATTTTATGTGATTAAGGGCATTAATATGAACCATCTAGTCATGTAGATAAGGAAGTTATGCGCCAAATGACCTGGATGTCTCTCCAATATATATATATATATATATATATATATATATATATATATATATATATATATATATATATATATATATATATATATATATATATATATATATATATAATGACCCTCCCTTCTCAATTTAAAGGGGAAGAAGGAGAAGAGAAGGAGGTGATATTCTAAAATCCTCTGGCGAGAAGACCCGTAGCCACCAACTACAGTCGACCGCTGGTCTTCATAGCCCCCAGCCACTATCAACTACCGTTTGCCATCACCACCTGCCCACCGCTAACCAACGGCTGTTAGCAACCATTCCTTGCAACCATTCTAGCTATACAAGACCCTTCTTGAATATTCTCAGTTGATTTTTTTGTTATTTCTATAAAGAAAAGTATAGTTTTCGTTCTAAGATTGTGACTCCATTTTCTCTTTCACTAGAGAATGGTGTGCCCCTATACTTACAAACATACAATATATTACTTTAATTAGGCTAGGTCTCATCGTTTTTTCCCTTTCAATATTTTTTCCACATAATGAATATGGAGTCCCCCTTAGTTGTATTTCTTATCTTTGTGTGTGTTGAAATTTCATACAAAGCTAAAATGATAAATCACTATTCTATCATTGTGGGTTTTATGAGAAACAATGCCCGGTTCAAATAAAATTATGCATCTACATTGGCTAACAAGCGCAATACAAGAGTTTCTTCTCCTAATACTCATCCTAAAAGCAAAAACATTAGGCTCTACTTCATTTCCCAATGTTATGCATCAGATATCTTGTGATGAAGGCTCTTTTGTACCTATGGAAGATCGTGTGCTAATAATCGAATAATCTAAAAAATATGATCCTCCGATTTTTTATGTGAGGCTCCACAATTTATTGTGATGCAAACTGAAGAAGTGTAATTGCCAAAAGATCCAATAATTCGTGTAACATAATTAGCACCCCATCCACGCACTGAAGTTCCTCCTCACGAAGCTGGCCTCCTAAAGACTACTAGCTTCACACATCTATCTCGTGTAGTCGAGCCTAGCATCAAACTTCCAACACATGTAGAGATTTTAGCTCCAGCCCATGCAATCCACAATGAGTTATTAGGTCTAATGCAATAAGAGTTCATAAAATTGATATATGTTATTTATTTGCTTGGCGTAGTTCTTAAAAGTCTCATTTTTTGGTTGTGCTAATCCTTCAACACCTTATTATAATAGGCTCAAGCTTCTAAACTTTGACTTTATGATGGGGCAACTGACTTTTATGAATATGTTGATCAATATAGAATCATTATGCACATATAGTGAGCTTCTAGTGTGTTCTTTTGTCATGTTTTTCCTGCTACTCCTAAGCCAAGTGTATACTTAGTTTTATTCACTTTTAGAGGATATCATTTATGTAACTGCCGGGCTTACTAATTTTTCTTGTGGAGCAATTCATTGTCAATTAAAAAACTGTCAAAGACTCTTCTCACCTCTACATGATTTATCAAAGCGAGGAGAGTTATTAAAAAAAATTTTCCCAAGATTCTCAAAATAAACTTGTCAAATCCTATGAGTATATCCAAAATTGCGTAGAGTCATCTTATTGGACATATATATCATGCTCCCTTCTACTCGTCCTTAATGTGAGAAATAGTTAGTTCATGTGCTAACCTCTCCATCATGTTACAACTGATAAAACCATTAATGCGCATATAAAGTAATCTAAACTGCTCGCATGAAAACCTGAGAACAACCCTAAAGATATTACGTATTCATCTCATGAAATAAGTACAAGTCAGGAGGAAACAATAGTTTGCCCCCTCAACCATATAAATAGAAATCTTAGCCGGATAATGAATACACACAACTTAACGCATGATGTGTTACTATTTTGATGACAATTCAAGATAATAAAACTCTTAAATGTTCACATCTATTAAAGTTAAATATGGGGAATAAGAAATAATATTTGCACTTCCACTAAAGTCTAATTCATACAACTTAATCACATCATCAACTTTAAGAAGAAATTAATGAGAACGCTAATATGATAGGGACATATGGGCCGCTTTACAAAAATAAATCAGCTTCGCGTGAATAAGATCCCTCCTTGTGACAACAAATAAAAAAATAATAACAAGGAAGTTCTTAAATACCTTTCTTCAATAAAGTGACAACCATGTTAAGAAAATATTAGGCCCATCCCGAGCTACACCTTAGACTCCAGAGACAATTTTCTAGCACCTCATTTCGGGCTTAATCAATAATAGGATACTTAGTTCGACGTAGTCTATCGAAGGGCAGTCTACTCTAGCCGAATTAAGAATATTTTTTCACACCTCGAGTAGACTGCCCTTCGATAGACTGATACTATGGTCACCTCCAGCCGACCATTTTGCTGCTACAATCAGCCATCTCAAAATACAGGAAAAATTTACATGCATAACACTCAATCCTCATATATTCATAAATATATAAATGCATGTACACAAATATATATGTATACGCACCTCACTTTGGTTTTGCAGAGATTTTATAACTAAATATGTACGCGAATTCCAAATGAATTTTTTCTCTAAGATTTTAAACAAATATAGTAATCATTTTTTATGTGCAAAAATTTAAATATATCAATAGAGATTTTAGACTCCACATAGGTTGTTGTTTTCCGGTGCATACTTATTGTTTTCTTCAAAAAGCTTACTCTATTAAGCATATGTATTGTAATCTTTGGTATTTCACTGTGAAGGGTCGAGGTTGAGAAGTTGGAAGAGTTCAGGCATCCTGGAAGCCATCTGACATTTGGGGAACTCAAACACGAACAACACAACCGATGATGACGTCATAGACGTCTGATCGACAGTAAGGGCCTTTAGTTGACTCGTCACCTGACAACGACAGGCTATGTGAGGGTATACAACGATCATATTCGGTCCATGAGATGATTCGCCACCCGGCAACGACAAGCTTCGCGAGTGATATACAACGATCGTCTTCAGCACTTGAGTTGATTCACGACCCCACAACAACAAACTCTGCAATGGGTATAGGAATTCATCTTTGACCCATGATATGACCCGCCATCCAAAAGCGACAAGCTCCCTAAGGGGTACATGATGATAATCTCCAACCAATGAGATGACTCGCCACCCGTCAAACACAAGCTCCGCAAGGGGTATTCGACGATCTTCTTCCGCCCATGAGATGACACACCACTCCGCAGTGACAAGCTGCGCAAGGAATATACAACAATCGTCTTTGGCCCTTGAGATGCTTCGCCGCCCAACAACGAAAAGCTCAGCAAGAGATATGTTGTGCGATAAATAAAATGATCGACAACGATGTGAAAAATAAAATAAGAAAAAATTCATAGAATCACACAGATTTATATGGTACGACAATTTTGCCTGAGTCCACGGCGTTACAGAGAATTTTATTACTTTAGGAATTTACACCGTTGTCGATCGTCTCGACGATAACAATAAAAAACTATCACACACACTCTCTCTACCCGAGAACCAACCTAAGAAGAAAAAATAAATGCATACAGGAAGAAGAAAAACGGGAATTCCTCTTCGGCTTCGGTTCTGCTATTCACACCTCACAGAAAAGCCAAAGGATAAATCTTTTCTTTTGTCATACAGATTTTTCTCCTCCAAGGGAAACCACAAAAGAATTAAAGGTTATTATTGCAATTTTCTTATTGTTGGCATCTCCTGCATTGAAGCCCACTACAGAAATTCTTCTGCAAGCAATTAAAGGTTGGCGGGACTCGTCATTAGAAAAAGGTGCGCCTCTTCCAAAAATGGTTGGCAGGAACAGGAGAGAGAGAGAGGCGACAATTAATATTAAGAAAAAAATTATTGAGATAAGTGAAATTAAAATAATTTCCGCAATTTTCGATACTGACATATAAGAGAAGTGTACCGGGCTCCACAAAACTCAACAATTATCCCACTTGCAGACTCGGGCACAGACTGTATCACCCACTGGCTGCATCGCCTTTTTCCTCAAATGCGATATCCTCCACCTCTGCAACTCATAACAGTTTTATTCACGATAGAATACCAACTGAAGTTGCGCACGACTTCGTCTTCTTAAGAGTGACACCCTTAGTCAACCTATCAGCGGGGTTATTGCTTCCACAATTTTTCTTAAGTAAAAATCGTTTGTCATCTAACAATGTTCGTATGAAGTGATACCTAATATAAATGTGTTTGGTTCTTGACTAAAGTACTAGATTCCTTGTAAGGAATATGACGCTATGAATATTACTATAAAAAAAGCCCTTTTGATTCTTCTTGCCCAATTCCTCCAATAAGTCTTGTAGTCACATCATCTCATTTGTATTCTCTAACACTGTTATATACTCAGCTTATGTAGTAGACAACAAAATTGTCTTCTACAGATTAAAGCCCCATGACACTGCAATACCACAAAGAGTATAAATATTGCACGTGGCACTCCTTCTGATATCAATGTCTCCAACTATACTAGCATCAACATAGCCCTGTACTTCTAAACTCATTATTGGAAAAGCAAGTTTCTGAAAAGCCTTTTAGGTACATTATGATCCACTTCACTGCTTCCTAATGTTCATTTCTGAGATTACTCATGTATCTGCTAACAACTCTAGCCGCATGGGCAATATCTGGTCTGGTGCAAATCATAACATACATAAGTGAACCAATAGCTAAAGTATAAGGAATCTTACCCATGTGGCCTCGTTCATCCTCTAACTTGAGTGACTGATTCTTGTTGAGTTTGAAGTAACTGCCCAAGGGCGTGCCAACTGGTTTGGTTATGCCTATATTAAACCTGTTAAGTATCTTTTTCACATACTTGGCCTGAGAGAGTCTCAACATGCCTCTGACTCTGTCTCTGACAATTATCATGCCGAGGATTTGTTTTGCAACTCTCAAATCCTTCATTGCAAAATGCTCTGACATCTGCTCATTCAGATTATTAATTCCATTAGCCCATGCATTAAACATGTCATCCACATATAACAGTTGAATAACATAAAAATTGTTAAAATGTCTGACATAACAGTAATTATCTACTTGATATATATGGCACCCTACACGGTGCATAAAATTATTAAATTTATTGTACCATTGTATAGGAGCTTGCTTCAGACTATACAAGCTTTTCTTCAGTCTGCAAACTGAGTCGTTCTTTCCCTGTACCAAAAACCATTCAGGCTGTTGCATGTAGATGTCTTCTTCAAGATCTTCATGAAAAAAGGTTGTCTTCACATCTAACTGCTCAAGAAATAATTCTTCAGTAGTCACCATAAACAACACAATTCTGATGGTTGTGAGCTTCACCACGGGAAAAAAAATCTTAGAATAATTAATATCATGCTTCTGCTGAAAGCCTTTCACAGCAAGTCTAGCCTTGTACTTCTTACTACCATCATGCCCAGTCTTCATCTGGTATACTCACTTGTTGTGTAATGCCTTATTTCCTGGTGGAAAATTTGTCAACTCCCATGTCTGATTTTTTAGCAGAGAATCCATCTCCTCTTTCATAACCATCTCCCACTTGCATGAATTTTCATCTTGCAATGTTTCTTCATAACTTAATGGTTCTTCACCATCTGTTAGCATAATGTAGTTTAAAATTGGATAATAACGTTGTGGAGAGTGTTTGACCCTTCTTGACCAACGAACTACAGTTGTAGGGGTGGACTGATCGGAAACTGACTGCGAAATAATAGGAATTGGTTCCCTAGACCCACTTCCCTCGTCACCTGCATCTCTGCCCTGCATCGTGACCTCTGGTAGATAATCAAAACCTTACAGCTCTGTGCTACTGCTTTAGAACTTGTACTGGTATTGTCCATGTACGCAACCTTCTCATTGAAAATCACATTTCGACTCATTATGATCTTCCAAACCTGATCATCCCATAAACTATAACCAAATGTCTCGTCTCCATGGCCAATGAAGTAAAATTTCTCTGACTTAGCCTCAAGCTTACTACGAACATCATAATTAATGAGAACACATGAAAGAGAACCAAAAGTTTTAAGGTGAGAAAATTTGACCTCTTTCCCACTCTAGACCTCCTCAGATAATTCACAGTGTAGTGGAATGAATGACCCCTGATTGATCAAATAAACTACAATGCTGACCGCTTCAGCTTAGAAAGTATGCGATATTATGATGTGCAATCTCATGCTTCTAGCCCTCTCATTAATAGTCATGATCAAGCGCTCTGCAACACCATTTTGTAGTGGTGTTCTTGAAATGGTCTTCTCCATTATGATGTCTTGAGCCGCACAATACTCCTTGATCCCACCATCAATGTACTCATCACTATTATCAGACCTCAGATATTTCTGTTTTAAGCCTGTCTCTATCTCGACCATGGCCTTAGAAGTGTCGAACACGTTGAATACATCAGTTTTATGCTTCAATAATAAACTCAAACCTTTTTGTTATGATTATTAATGAATGTGACATAATAATGAGAGCCTCTAAGAGATGTCACTGGAGAAGGTCCTCACATATATGTGTGTACAAGATTCAGTTTTTCTGGCTTTAACGTTCTGTGATTTTTTCAAAAAACTAACATTTTTCTGTTTCCCCACAATGCAACTCTTACACATGTTGAAATCAATTGACTTCAGTTCTGGCAGCTTGCCTCTAGACTGAAGTTTATTCATACTCATCTAACTCATGTGAACAAGTCTACAATTTCACAACTTTGTTGTGCTCTCTGCAGCGGTAGTATCAACACTGTTAATTAAATCAGTAGTCATATATAACGTATCAGTCTTCTTATCCCGAGCCATTACTAGTGCTCCTTTAGTAACCTTCCTAGTTTTATTTGTGAATACTACTGAATGTGCACACTCATCAAGCTCCTCAACAAAAATGAGGTTCTTCTTCAATCAAAGAATGTGTCTCACCTTTTGTAGAGTACACTTGTTATTGTTTGAAAGTGCAATGTTAATGTCTCTAATTTCTACCACATTCAAAGCTTCTTCATCTGTCATATATACTTTCCCAAAGTTACATGCAACATAATTTTGTATCAATTTCCGATGAAAAGTTGCATGGAAAGAAATCCCTGAATCCAGTATCCATTCATTAACATAACTATGAACTGTCAATAATAGTGCATCCTTTGCCTATTCAATTATCACATTTGCACTATCATTCTCTGACTTATTGGGAGTTATGCAATTCCCTTTATGTGGTCAGTTTTGCCACAAATCCAGTAAGTTGCTTTACCAGGCCTTGACTTGCCATGCCTCATAACATTGATTTTTGATATTCCTCTATATGAGTTCCTATAATGTGATCTCCCTCTAAAATCAACATTTAATGTTGAACTTGAACAAGATGTCTCGCTAAAATCTTTCAAGCGCACCTCCTTAGTCAAACTCAAATAACTAATATCATCATATTTCAGTTTTGATTTATTTGCGGAATTACTGACAACCATCATCATGACTTCCCAACTATTTGATAATGAAACAAACAATATCAATGCACGTATCTCATCATCAAATTCAATTTTCACAGATGATAATTGATTTGTGATATTATTAAAATAATTTAGGTGTTGTACAACAGATGTATCTTTTGTAATCTTCAAATTGAATAATTTTTTCATAAAAATACATTCTTATTCGCAGGTGACTTTTCATACATATATGACAAAGCTGTCATGAGATATGCAATAGTTCTTTTCTTGACGACATTTTGTGAAACAGACCTCGATAGGGTCAATCAAATAACTCTCATAACTTGTCGATCAAACAAATTTCATTCAACCTCATACATGCTTTCTAATATTTTCCCCGATAACAGAAGACAAAGTTTCTTTCCATAGAGATAGCCCTATATCTGTATTATCCAGTAACCAAAATCTGTGTCATCGAACTTCTTGATCCCTGAAATATTCACTTTATCTACTGTCATCGTTCTTTCTCCAATCCAAAACTGGCTTTAGATATTGAGATATATGACGATCGTCTTCAACCCATGCGATGACTTACCACCGACAACGACAAGCTCCGCAAGCGGCAACAATCATATTCGAGCCTTGAGATGATTCGCCACCCGACAACTACAAAATTAGTGATGGGTAATGGACGAATCATTCCGGGATTATTGAACAACTAATCAATTACAGTGGTTGACGCCAAAGATGTCAGAATCATGCACAAAAAAAAGCCTAACAGGGAGTATAATTTGATGATTTTTGTGTTGATGATTTGTTTGATTTACAAATTTCCTTGTTCTTATCGTAGCTATTGTTATCAATGAGTAAAAATATTAGAAAACTTAATATGTATATTAAAAATTGATCTGCACAGATCTCGAGACAATTATGCAGTTGGAATGAACACGCTTTAATGTTATTTGCTTCTTAAAGGAAGACTGATAATATAATTTTTCAATTTTATTCATCTTATTTTTTATAAATAGAAGGACCATGACATCTATTAAGGGGCTTTTGGCTCTCCTCCATTGTAACATCTATTTTTTGTGGATGAGAGCCAAAAGCCCGAGAATACTCCGTTTGCTCCGATGGGGCAATTCCTCCTATTTTCCTCGTCATTCTCTCTCTACTTCTCTCATTCTCTCAAATTTTTTTTCTTGATCTCAACACTTTGTCTCTTGGGCACAGTTTACCGGACAAATTTAAATTCAACACTAAAAATTTCAGAACAAAACAAATAAAATTGAGTAAATTTCAATCAACTACAAAACATACCAAGCAATAGCAAAAAAAAAATAAATAAATAAAAAATAAAAAAAATAAAAATTATATTTCAAACCAATTAAATTCACAAATCATATTTAATCTTCGGTTTCTTAATAATATCTTAAAGTTATTTATAAATTTGAGAGTTATACATGCAAACATAAAATTTTAAAGATAAATCACAATAAATCAGCCATAGATGTTATTAGAAGGAAATCACAATAATATATTCTCCATAATAACTCTGACAATATCAATAATTTCTTATCGAATTTAAATTCTTACATATTTAGACCACATGTAACAATTTATTTAATTATTTCCTTTTTTAAAAAATATTCCATCAGTCAATATTCATAGCCATATTTGTTATTTCCAAATAGAAGGAAATAAAAAAAAACCATAAAAAAAATTACCCTTTTTTGCTCTCAACATTTATCATTAATTGCATCGTTATAAACAGAAGAAATTATATTTTTAATTTTTTTTGGAAAAATTTCGTAATAAAATTCTAACATAAGTTCGTCGATTAAGGAGAAGTCGTAATAAGGAATCCGCAAATTCCTTAAATCTAAGGGGTTTTATTAGTGATTTTCAATGAATGTGATGATGTGATTGAAAAGGGATTTTAGGGTCTGTTTGGGGCAGCTGCAACTTATTGAATGATCTGCTGATAAGCTGGTTAAAAATAATCTGTTGATAAGCTAGGTGCGGTGGCTATTACAAATTTTTATTTTTTTGTAAAAGCTAAACTACAGCCAGAAAGCTGCCACCGCACCAACATAGGCGCGGTATGGAAACGCTGTTTTTAGCGTTTTGAAAATGCATAAGCTGTCAAAATGCAGTCTACCCTAACAACTTAGGTGCGTTTTCAAACGCCACCGCACCAAATAAGCTGCCCCAAACGGACCCTTAGTATATGTGGGATTTAAGTTGGTTTATGCAACTATTATATAATTTATTTTATGATTTAAATATCTCTGTTAAAAAACAAAATTAATATTATCATATTAATGATGCAATTATTTAATTTAGTTAAATTTAATTAAAATTTTATTTATAATTATATTATTAAATAAAAAATAATTGATCGGACTGATCAATCATAATACGAAAGAGAATTTACATAGATACCAATCAATTATTTTTAATTGGTACTATACAGCATCCAAAACTTTAATATCATATGCATGTCTCGAAAATCTTTCTAATTTAGCATCGATGTCACAATTCGAAACAACGAGATTGCGGCGTACAGAAAGACAACCTAAGAAACTCTCATCTGACTGCATCAATCACAGCTATGGGATCATAACATATAAGTCTTTTGAGACTTCATCTTTCTCCTCCTTCTGATCCGGTGCTACTATGACGTACCATTGCAATAACCACAATCAGGTGTGTGAACTAGTTGAGTTGAGCTCTAGCAATGCCATTATCAAGCTCGGACCGTCTGTTAGAGTGTGAGCTAGAGCTCGAGTTGAACTTGAGCTAGGCTCGTAGTGGCAGCAACGGGCTATCGAGTTGCCTTGCAAGCTCAAACTAAAAATTCAATTTTATACGAACTCCATAGAGAATATATTAGTGGCCAGATCAGGAAGAGGATGCAACAATAGCTCAGACCTACGAACTTCCATTCCAATGAAATAATTTAACATTATCCACTTAGAATTAAAGTGTTGAGTATTAGATATAAAAAATAATAAAATTATGTGGTATAATATATATGTAAAATTTCATTATAAAAAATATTAAATTAATTATTTAATTAAATAGCAACTTAACAGTCACTAATTAATAATTAAATAGTTTTTTTAAACTAATCAGTTTTAATATATAATATATATTTTTATTAGTTAATAATTAAATATTTATATATAAGTTTATTTAATTAATAACTAAATTGCCAATGCATTAATTAATTACTAATTATTAATCAGTGAAATTAATAAAAGCGAACTTAAAAATATTTAATTAAAGCCCTAAAGCCTTCTCTACTTCTCCCGCCCAAAAGCATCGTCTACGTGACTGGAACCCTCGAGATCAGAACTAGCTGGGAAGGGGTGGCGGCGTACAAAGTCCTCCGAAACTCCCATATCGCTCCTCCTTCCGCTCCGCTCCTATCCGAGACCATTGAGGAAGGTAACCCTCCTCTTTCTCCCCCCTCCTATCACCCGCCCTCGCGCTCTTCAGCTTATCTAAATTCCGTAAATCCGTCTACCAACGGGATTTCTTGGATTTAGGGCAAATTGGAGGAACCTGTAGGATTTAATGATGTCATTTTTAGTGTTCGGAAGAATTGAATGCCACAGAGAGGTTGGAGTAACGATTTATTTGCATGAAAACTTCAAACTAGATGCATGGGTGTTTTGAATAGTTTTCTTTTTCTTTTTATATTACGATAAACTTATTTAAGAGCAGATGTGATGAAAGTTCAGTCTCCGAAGTTTGATTAGTTAAAATTTATAGAACTTGAATTCTATCTTGATTTGCAAGTTTTGACTAAATGTTCTTTCATGCCTGTGCACATATTTGATATAGAGCAGAATGCTGGTATAGTGAGACTATTAGCTAGTATTGATGGAATGTAACTTAATCAGAACCGTTTTAATTGTAGTAATCTTATAATTGATTATTTTTGGAATCTATTAATAGAATTATATGCATAAATTTTTCTACGACCGTCAATATTGGTCTCAAATTCAGATGAAAAGGATTGAGGATATTATTCAGATCGCTGGTTTGTGCCCCCATTAAAAAAAATTATTGCTCTGCCCTATCATTACAGAAAGAATCGATAGAGCCAATGACATGTGAAGAAGAAGAGAGTTTTGAATGACTTGTGAAATTAGGTAAATTTATCCATTGCCGAAATTTATTAAATATGAGATTTAAGGTAAAACAAAGAAAAAAATGCGATTCAAGATTCTATTGGATTTAAAGTTGTAATTTTTGTTGTTTGGCGGGATTTTGGTTAAATCCTGCTACCTGGCAATCCCTTAAGTCAAATCAGATGTAGAATTTCAATCAAGTAAAATTGATTAAATTTATAAATCTAAATTTGATAATTTTCGAAGCAGTTGAATTTGGAAAATTTTGGCCTGGCAAATATTAAATATGTTTAAATTCGGATGAATATTTTGACTATTTTTTCTAGGATTAAGTCTGTAGTTTAAATAGAATTTTAATATTAATTATTGATAATTAAACTTCTGTAAAAATATTATAATTATTTTTTAATTAGTAGATTATTATTTAACTTAAAATAATAGCTTTTATGCAATCATGAAATCACAAATAATGCATTTTTTAATCAATATAGTAATTAATTTACATGTATTATTAAGATTTATTTTCAATTTAATTAATATATTTATATATAATCTTTTATCAATTATTAATTTTATTAACCATTAATGCCCATATGGATATTCTAGTAAATCAAAATCAATATTAGATTTTAATTAACTGTTAATTAATAATTTATTTAATTGTTTACATGTAATAGTTTTATTAAATTAAAATTTATCATAAATACTAATTTTAATTGTTTATGTATAATATTTTGATTATTTTTTTCTTAATTATAATTTAACACTTACTATATCATCTTCCTTTCCTACTCAAATTTAACTAAGAAAATATCTTAGTTAAGAATCGTATGATAATCTATAAATTTAATTAATATAAACGTTATTTAATAAATTAAATCATAAATTGTAATAATTTACTTAATTTTTGTATTAGTTAATGTTAATTATTAAAATTAACTAAAAATTACAATTATACAATAAAGGTTGAAACTTGCATATTCCTCCCAATGATCTCCTAAACAAAATCTTTATTAAAAGAAAATTTGTAAGTTGCGATAGGTGCATGTTGATGAAGGTGTCCAAACTTTCATCCTCTATTTAACCATTTCACTTCAACTAGTATAAAAATTGACCCGATACGTCAATTTGAATTGAACTCGATTGAAAAATTTTGGTTCAGTTTGACTCGATTAATTTTTGGGTATGGTTAGGGTCAAGTCCCAACATTTTTAATATTTTAAAGTTAGCTCAGGCTGGTTTGCCAACCTGAATTTGACCCACCAAATATTGAAATTCTTTATATATATCTATTCTTAAAAATAAAAAGTTTATTGATTTTTTTACGATTAAAATGCGGAATGATTATATCCGTGATAGGGTTGGTGTAGCTCCTGTGGCGGACAAAATTAGAGAGTCGTCTTAGATGGTTTGGTCACATTCATCGTCGACCCTCTGGCGATCCGATTAGGAGAGTAGATGTTTTAGAGTCGACTGATGTTAAGAAAGTCAGAGGTAGACATAGGAAGACTTGGGCTAATCGTATAAAAAATGATCTTAATATATTAGAATTAAATGAGAATATGACTCTAAATAGGACACAATGGAGAAAAAGGATTCATGTAGCCGACCCCACGTAGTGGGATTAAGGCTTTGTTGTTGTTATTGTTGTTGTTGTAATAAATATTCCAAATATGGGTAATATTCAAGAAGTTTAATATCGATGACTCTCTTGCCTAACTCTCGCCTATTTGTTTGAGTTCAAATTTGAAGAAATTGATTATGGTTTGCTTGTGACTTGGTGTTTTTTTTATGTGCATTAATGCTTCAATGTATTACGTGGAACTCCAATGAAAAAAAGAAAACGTGGATGATGATCATTCAAAAAAAGAAGTTACATCATTACGATTCAACCTTTGATGAATTCTGGCTAAGCCCCCCAAACTTGAATCTTTCTTTCATTTAGTTCAATGTCGAATCTAACTTTTAAATTATTGGTTAAATTATTAATTGGCCTTTATGCATTTTTTGAGTCATTTTTTATCTAAGCTGAAATATTGTCTGTTTTACTATTAAAATTAGTCATTCAACATTATATTTAAACCTCAATATGTTTTGTTCCTTGATTAATTATTTCTTATGATAGGAGATGGTTAAGGATTACTTGGAGATCATGAACCATAATGCAAAAAATCTATAGAGGTAGTGTTTTTCACTTTTCTTTTGTATGATTTAGTGATGTTTTCCGGCATTAGATTTCTTATTAATATAGAAATAATAAATGCACAAATCATACATTTATACAGATACATACACATATAAGCATATACATACATATGTGTATGCTTGCACATGCAATTTTTAGATCATGTTATTTCCTCATTGGACTTGAGAGTTGTTGGTCAGTTCTCAGGGGTGGTTGACAACCCATGTCGAAGATTTCCATGCCTTGATTGACATCGGAAGGAAGTGAATGTGATGAAATATAATCTTTAAGTCAAAATCAGTATCCAACTCTACTAAGAATGCATTATTGTGTATTTTTATCAAAATAAAACCTTCTTACTACAATGAATTTATTTTTTCTATTGATTTTGCTCATGTTGTTTATGTTCATGTACTATTCCAGTTTTAATACTTTAGTCTCAAAGTTGTTGGCATGAATCAAGATCATTATGTTTTTAAAAAATATTAAATATCAGTTAGTTGATGCTCCAACTTTTTTTTAAGCATTAACTCTATACATAGATTTGCCGAAACTTTCTATTAAGTTACCTCTTGAAATAGTCATGTCTATATAATGTTGAAGTTAACTAATGTCACTGAAAGTAAGGTAACAATATTAGAATTAAAATTGAATTGCGTATGTTGGTTGCATTTTTCTTTCTGTGAGTTTTTATTGCTAGTTATTGTTGCACAATTTACACAAATTTGCTAAAGCATGATAGGCAGTTTTTTATGGAACATCATCAACGTTTATTTCTACTAATTATTTCCTATTGCTTTACAACCATTCTTTTTTTACCTTTTTTTCGCTCTCATGCCCGCGGTGCACAGTAAAACATTTATATTATAATTTATCACTCCAATATGCTTGATAGGTATATTTTTATTCATTCATTATTAATAAAATAATGTAAAGTTCGTTGATGATATTTTCATGGTAGCTTTTTGAATTACTTGCTTTTCTTATCTTAAAACTTGTTTGTCATATATGTTCGTACAACACACATTTGGATCCTTTGAGCGAATTCTTTCTTTGAAATGCAGTGGAAAGAAGATCATGGCGCGCTTTGATGCTGCTTCTCACATGTATATATGCTTACCTGCGGTAATCACTCCTCCCCATAAATATATAATTTTGTCTCTTTACAAAGCTATTTATGTATTGAAAAGTTATTTATCATATATATACAAATCCCAAAATAGTAATTTTTTGCTTCAATTTTTTTTCCTATTACTCAATTATCTTTTCAGGTTATAATAGTTATTGGTATTGGCATTATTTCTACATCAGTTTTCATAACTCAACATACCGAAGATCTCTCAGAGCATGATTTTAGCATTACTCAGCTAATGTTAACAAACCATCTTAAAGAGCGAGCTGGTCACTTTTTTGAAGTAAATCTCTCAATTCACAAGGTTGCTAGAGTTATTGGCTCTGTTCTTGATAAGAATTCGCTTTCATCTTCGACTATTAACAAAAATGTAAACTTTCAGCTAATACATTTATCTTAAACAGTCAGTGCTGCTTTGAAAGATAAACTAATGAAGCTCTTTTCGACTTTCAGGTTGCCTCATCTTTGTTCATGGCATTGAGAATAACTAAACTGGCATCACAAATTTCTTTTGTTAGGTTCAATGAAATTGTCTTCTCTTATTTATTTGAAAGAAACCAAACTCGGGTTGTATTCTCTAATTTGGACAATTCTACAGTGCATAAATGGTACACTCAAAAGGTTGATAATCACACAGGAGAACGATATGGTACTGTACGTTTAGTTCCACCTATTCGTCCGAATGACTCATTATGGTTTTCTGATGCTTTGAAGGGTGTGAGCCGAAGTCCATCGTATGGACGTGGATGGGGACATGATAGAGATAATATGTTTTTCTTTACTGCTCCAGTGGATAAATTTACTGTGATTTCTATTGGCATTAAATTAAAGGATTTTATTCATTATTTATTTTCCACAAAGCTACATGATGCACATGCTTTTGTATTGACAAGAGGTAGTTTGTATTTTTTTGACGGTAATAATGCAAAGACTCTAAAGGTGATAAATGTGAGTGTCGACTTGCCCAGGAATGAAATGATTGGTGATTCTTGTAATGACATTATTAATGCACGGTTGTTTACTCGGTCATCAATCACAAAACATTTGATGAAAAAGAGCAAGAAAGTTATGCTTAAGTGTGCTTCCATCCATCTTTCTGAAATCATAATGGTATGTTGTTAAATGTTAAACATGATATTTGTCAGTGCAAAATCTTTGCCCTTTTATCTTTCGAAAGGATCTAGCTTTTTTTTTGGGGGGGACATTTAGATACATAGTACACAATTCTTATGTATTTACATATCACACACCTGAACTTTAATTTTTTAAATACATAACGCTCAAATTAGTAATATCAAATGAAAAATTGCACTACTATCACTTTTAAAAAGCGAAATACTTCTTTTCATGCATAGGTTTAAAGCAACAAAATGCTATGTATGCAAATATGAAAGTTTTTGTGAAATATGTAAATACATAAGAATTGTGTGCTATGCATGCAAATTTCCCTTTTTTATGCATATTTTCTATAACTTTCGGTTATTGAGTATGACTGTTTCATCTTACAGGTTATAATAATTGCATTTCCGGCTAAGGATTTTATACTTTCTTTGCAAAAAGTGAAAATTACGATGGTCTTATTGTTGTCTTTTTTTATTCTAATTGCAATTATTGGCAGTTGTATATCTTCGAAGCTTTTTATGAGATTACAAAGACAAAAGACATACGCACTTGCTAATCTTATTAAACAGAAGGAGGCGACTCAACAAGCTGAAAGAAAAAGTATGAACAAAAGTATAGCTTTTGCAAGTGCTAGTCATGATGTGAGGGCTTCTCTGGCTGGCATTACGGGATTAATTAAAATTTGCTTTGATGAAGTTCCTCCTGATTCTGACGTGGCTAGAAACTTAGTACAAATGGATTGTTGTGCATCAAAACTATTGGGTGAGCTCTTATAATATTTCATTATTTAATTTGTTGAATTTGTTTTCTAGGCTTTGCTCTTCCTCATGTTCATTTAACTTTACGGTAATGAAAAATAACTAAGGTTTGCTATTTCAACGGCTTTATGGTTTCATTGAATTTTCTGTGATCATCTTTTCTTTATATATATTATTTGATGTTCTTTACGAGTTTCAGGTATTTTGAATTCTGTTCTTGATATAAGCAAAGTGGAAGCGGGAAAAATGCAACTTGAAGAAGTGGAATTTAATATTGCTCAGGCTATTGAAGAATCGGTTGATATTTTCTATGTAGTTGGACTTGCCAAAGGTCTCGAGGTAATTTGGGATCCTTGTGATTTCTCAGTTTTGATGTCTTCAAATGTCAGAGGTGATTGCCGACGATTCAAACAAGTTTTGGATAACCTTCTCAGCAATGCCGTAAAGTTTACATCTGAGGGTCATGTTATCGTGCGTGCTTGGGCTAGGAAGGCCAGTCCAAAAAAATCAGAGCTCACTTCAATCCAACAGAGCCATTCTTCTACGATACCATCCTTTTTGTCAAGATGTTTTCGCAATATTGGAAGCGTTTATTCAAATGAGAAACCTCCTGATTCTATTTATCACGGTGAAGGTGACATGGAGTTCATTTTTGAAGTCGATGATACTGGCATTGGGATCCCAAAAGACAAAAGAGCTTCTATTTTTGAAAACTATGTTCAAGTAAATGACTCAAACGTAGGTTACGAAGGCACTGGTCTGGGTCTTGGAATTGTCCAATCCTTTGTAATTGTCCTCCTCAGACTTAGTTTCATTATCAATTTTGTTTGCAAATAATATACTTTCTATCGTATGATGCTCTCCAATTCATTTTAATGATTTGCTTATTTTGTTTGGTTTTTCATAGGTTCGATTGATGGGTGGGGATATTGGCATTCGAGAAAAGCAACAGGGTGAAAGTGGAAGTTGTTTTATGTTTAATATTTTCATGAAGTCTATTGATGTTTCTTCTAGTAATACCGAGGAAGGTTTGAATTCATGCAACATTCCAATATTGAATAGGTTGCATTCACTTTCCTCCAAAACAAGATCAAAGGTACAATTATATACTCATGCCATGGCAAATTCACAACGTATTGTCGATGGAATACAGTGCCTACTTGTAATTCGCAGCGCCGAAACAAGACGGATTTTGAAAGATTGGATGAGAAGCCTTGGTGTCATGGTAAGTGTAGCTCAGCAACCTGAAAAAATGTATGCTGTGTTGAAGAAGATGATCCATAATTACAATGTCTACGACAGTGATGATTCCAGCTTACCTTCTAGTGGTGAAGATAGTGAGTTTTCTAGCTCCAAAGATGAGAATAATCATGTTTTGCCACTTAGCCTAAAAGATCTCTCAAAGAAAGCAAGCATAAAAGGTTCACTGAAGTATTTGGTGGTTATTCTTGATTTGAGTTTTGGGAATTTCTCTGAAATGCATAACATCTTAGCCTGTCTCCCAAAAAGTCCCCATTACTTTCGTCAGTATAAAGTTATTTGTTTGACTGATTCTACTGCATCTCGTTCACAAATTCCTTGCGATCTTATGCTACATAAACCCTTACATGGTTCACGTTTTTGTAAGATTTTGGAGCTTATGCAAGAATTTAGACGAACAAATGAAGTACTGAAACCAGAGATTGCACAGGCGTCCAACAAAACAAATGAGCTGGAGAAAAGAAATTTGTTGAACTCTGCATACCCTCAACATGATAATTTTGTGATGTTTAAGGACGAGAATGAGAAAAAATCTTTGCGTGGCATGAAGATATTACTAGTGGAAGATACACCTTTTTTACGTCAAATTGCATCAGAAATGCTTTCGCGTTCTGGTGCAGTTGTCAAATCTGTTAACAATGGATTTGAAGCGGTGAATGTGGTGAAAATAGATTTACAAGAAATAAGCCATATATCTGAAGGAAGCTCAAGGCATTTGCCATTTGATTTTATTTTGATGGATTGTGAGGTAATGAACAATTATCCTTTGAAACATGTACACATGAATTGTTATTATATAACTGACTGCATTATGCACCACATTTTTCTTTATTTCTATAGAAAGAAAAATTTTACATTGTGCAAAAAAGAAAAAAATAAAGATTGAAAGCTGTGCAATGCGTGGTAAATACTAATGCAAATATCTGTTAATATTAATTGTAGTAATAATGGGTGTAGGATTAATTTGATTTTGGAATTTGTTTTGGCATCTTTAGAACACCTGAATATAGGGAGCTACTTGTGACATGAGCCCGTGATTATGATAGCCTATCATTTTCTCTCTCTTTTCATGTTTATTTTTATGCATTTTTTTATGCGTCCATACAATTTTTGCTTGCGCAGTGATCCAATGAAGAAATTCATCAGTTCATAATTTTATTGCAAATATGCTATTGTGAAGGATTCCAAAAGCCTTGTAGATTAACATAGAAAATTATTTGTAAAAGAATTATCATGTTTGTTAAGGTGCCATTTATTATTGTTTTAACTAGTGTAGGTTAATTTTACTGCAATGAGAAAGCATGAATGATTTCATAAATATTCGTCGGTGAGATGGTTATTCAGCCATTTGAATTATGTGCGAGTACAAATTTTTTTTATCCTCTTTCTTTTTGAATTTGTTGAATACATATTTTATTTCTTCAATTTTCATTATTCACTCATGCTTTGTTTGATTTTATTTATTTATTTTGGGTCTGTTAGCTTCTGTATTTGAGCTGTTAACATCCTTATTAGAATTTGTTCTTTATTGAACATTCTGTATGCGTATGACACTTAGCACAAATAAGGAAGATTTACATATATACCAGTCAATTCTTATGGATTTTACATATCTAACACCTAAACTCTAATTTTTACATACTTACTATTCTACCTATGCATGAAAATGTGTATTTCACATTTTTCAAGTTAAAGTGGTTCTATTTTTTATGTGATATGAGAGATTGTAAAGGTAGAAAGCCAAGTTTTGGTGTTAAATATGTAAATACATAGGAATTGGGTAGTATGCATATAAATGCCCCTATAAATAAGTTAGCGTGATGTCTTCTTTATGCTTTTTTTTTCCTGAGCAAAATATTGTATAAACACTTTGTATCTTGATTGTGTTCTACAGATGCCCGTCATGGATGGATACGAGGCAACAAAATGTATACGCACAGAAGAAGAGAAATATGGTATCCACATGCCTATCATTGCTCTAAGTGCTCACGCTTCACCTGATGAAGCAAAGAAAACACTTCTCTGTGGAATGGATTTTCATCTGACAAAGCCGTTGGATATCAAAATATTGCTTGAAGCTATTAAATTGATCTCCCAAAGCTAAACTACACACGAATGGCGATGGTATTTATGGAACCTTATTAATTTATTATAACGCATATCTTTAGTAGACGATATTGCTTTAATTTTAAATATTTATCTTGCATGGAAGGATACAGTTGCAGTATTTATTTTTACCAAGGGTTTTTAGTTACCTTTAATTCTCAATTCAATGTTTAAAAATTTTCCTACGAAGTTAAAATTATAAATTATATTAAATTAAACTTATAACTATGGATTTGAATACTTCAACCCCATTAACATTAATCCATAACATGTCCCCTCGGCCATATGAGTTACAAGCTCATGTTGCAAAGCCCTTATTTTTCTATATAGAAAGTGTAATACTAATTCTCACTTATGATGTGGTACTAAAAAGCTAGTAGTATTTTGAAATATAATTTGTGTTCTAGATATGATAAATTGTTCTTGGAATTTGGGTTTTGAGAATGTTAAATGAACTGCGAGATGTGGGAATATAGTAATCATATTTAATTTTTTATTATAAATTTAATATTTTTATTAATTATTAGAAAATATATTCTTATTATAAATTATATTTACATTTATGAATCTTTATTATATATATTAATTTTAAATATATTTAATACATGTTTATCTAGTTTTATACTATACATATAAGTACCTCCTCCTTCCTAGTCACTGAACTCTTTTTTTCATTGTTTATCCTCCAAACCGCACCGTCTATCTCCAAACTCCCTTAAATAATTTTATTTTTAGATTTTACCTAATTTGAACCTCTTTATAAACGCCCCTAATCCAAACTTAGGTATTTAAACCTTATTTATAAAACTCTAGATCTGTGTCATTTGGTATCAAAGCCGGGCAAATTTTATATCCTTAGAATTTCATTAATCTCAATTCTAAACCATTAATCCATTTAACCTATCTATCCACCATAAAGCCTTGCTCTCTTACCTTCGGCTAACCCCAAAACCACCACCACTTCTTGCCTAAATCTTAATTGCAGGGAATCCACCATGCCGTCAAGAAGAAATTCCCAATGACGTTTCTAATAGCTTATTATGGAGGATATGTGACGAGTAACCTTTTAATTACAATATAGGCTTGCTGATTTTGAATGAAGTCAACATACAAAGTCAATAATAGTCATAATGGTGACAAATTTAAGAAAAAATATGAAAATCTCCTCCTTCAGGTAGTCTCAAGTGATGAAGAAATAATATCTCATCGATTTGACATTTGAGCATAATAGAAGGGAGTATGATTTTGTGGTGAAGATTGACCTATGCTGCATGGATACGAACACAGACACGACCATATCATTATAATAAAAATTATTAAAAGATTTATAAAAAAGTAATAATAATACAAAAGTGAAAATGCGAATTTTAATAACTTAAATTTTTAAAAACTAAGAATTCATTTGACATCACTTTTGTTTCCGGTTTTATTTGAAATAATTTTTATATATTTTATTTTTATTTTTGAAATCAAATGAAATTGTATTAAAAATAATCAAAATATATAAAAGATATTTTGAATGTTTTTAAAAATAACTACATCAATCTAACATGTTTTAATTTAAATTAAAATATAAATAAAAAATTGAAAAAAAGATCTCAATCAGATCTTAAGATGTTTATCGATTATTTCTTAATTTATGGCATACAAAAAGTAATCATAAATTATCATATATTAAGATTTAATTTCTCTTAATCAATTATTCATTAAAAGAAATAAAGGGATCATTGGTTTTTTTGCCATCGAATTCTTATGTATTTTATCTCTAACACCTAAATTTTCATTTTTATATTTATTTTACCTGGATCTTTCATAGCACATCTAATATACCATAATTTTTCAGATTTCAAGAAAGGAAATATACCTTTTTATTAAGGTGGCATCTATATAAAATTTGAAACTTAGGTGTTATATGCATAAATACATAAAAATTGAGTGACATATATGTATATTTTTCTTAAATTTTACACAAATATCTCTTTTAATTTTAATCCTAAAAATATCTTTCAGAAATTTATAATCTATTAACTTAGGATACTCGTGTCCGACACACATGTTCGATATTTTAAAAATATTATTTAAATCAGACACTTCTATGCCGTGTCCAACACATATTAGAGCCATGTTTGTGTCTGATACGTGTTCGATGATGCACGACTCATTAATTAGAAGTGTCCGTGCATTATAGAGATTGACTCATCAATTCATTACTTTCATGCGGATCTGGATGAGTTTATTGAAGAGCTTCGAAACATGGAATTGATGTTTGAATATTAATACATTTCACCTGATAGAAGGGTTAAGTTGGTCATCAATAGACTCAAGAAGAGTAATTTGTGTCATGAAAATATGAAGCATATGATGACTCTAATATGTGTTCGACACGGCATCACCTAATAAAATCATGCCTGTTTTGAAACGAATGAGATGTAGTTCAAATACCTTCCACCACACTATTGGCATGATGTCTTTCTAGGGCTTCACAATTTACAACCAAGAGAATTGCTCTCAAAGGAATATACTGTAGAAATTCGAACTATTATATATAAATGTGATATGGTGTAGTTATAGGATAACGTTGTGGCACTTCACCTTGTTGATGTTTGAGGCCTTTCATTAAACTTGATGGTGAAGAAGCTACACAACATAATAACCCCTCCACTCTACAGGGAAAAGAAAATAATGATTGAACCAACACCTCTAAGGCTTTTCTAGCTAAATGATGCTTCACCTGTCATGATTATGAACACATTGTCTCTAATTATCCAAACATAAGAATGATTTACTTAACTGAACATCGAGTTGTTGAAAAGGTGGACTGTAAAGATTTGGTAGAAGATGTGAATGAGAATAAGTATCAGCTCCTTGCCAGTAATGGAGGGATGTTTATGGTTTGTCAGGTGCTCCAAATCGAGCCAAGGTGGAATAATATTGACTTGGACATAACATTTTTCATATATAGTTTTATATAAAGGGAAATATATACAACCTCATCATTACTAGGGGCAATTGTGAAAACAGTGTGTTAAATTGATAGGCAGATTGAGTCTCATCACCCATAAATATTTTCAGCCATAATCTATGAATTTGTTCAAAAAGGATATTGAGATCCTTATTGACAAGAGATGATTCATAGTGTTTTCTATTAAAAAAATACGACATGTGCAAATGTGTTGTGATATTGTGTCTATGGATGCTTGTTTATTTTGTTAGTCTGACAATGAAAATATGACAAGAGCACACTTCACGATGATCATAAGAAAATATACTCATTCATCAAACATAAGAAGTGCGTTGTACTTCTATTTTTGATGGAATTTGAAGTGATGAGTGTTTACATAGAAATTTAAACTATTGTATCTTGTATTATAATTTTACGGGCCATGAGAGGTGCCATTGATAATGACATTAGAAATACTAAAAAGAAGTGAGATAGTACAACTTTTGTTGGTAGATTTTTAGGATATTTCGAATGATAGTCCACCTTTAAAGTTATTTCTACTAAGAGAATTTCAACATATTTAGATCTCATTCTGGGATTATTGTTCCCCATTTGATCAACCTATTGTATGTGGTCTGTGGAGTATGAGTTATAAAAGCTAGTTCAGCCTTTGATGGCCTGGAGATTGGTTCGTGTGCGTACCAACCAATATATTGTCAATTTGATTGTGCCTAAGAAAGATGAATCATGGCTCATATGTCTTAATAGTAGGGTCATAAACAGGATTACCATCAAAGACTGGTTCCCCATTCCACAATTGGATGATTTGTTGAATCATTTGCATAGGGCTAACATCTTTTTCAAGATTGATCTATATAGGGTTGCCAATAAATTTAGATGAGGCTCGGGGACAAGTGGAAAATTGTTTTCAAGAGGCATGATGGATTATATGAGTGGATAGTCATGATTTTTAACTTGTCCAATTCTCTGAGCAAGCCTTTATTGGGACATTCATGCTTGTTTATCTTGATAACAATCTAGTGCTTTACCATTTCATAGAGGATCACTTTTCGCAATTGTGACGGGTCTTTAGAATTTTTTGAGACATATAAGTCTTATGACCATTTGAAGAAGTGTCACTTTCTAACATCACATACATATTTTTTAGGATATATTATTTTAGCAGCTAACACTGTAATGGATCCAACCATGATAGAGGCTATTGTGAATTGGCCTAGCTCATAGTCTTCCACTAAGTGTGTCAAAGCCATGTATTGACTTCATTCTATCATTGGTTCATCTAGTATTTTCATTTTTTAGCGGCACCACTGACAGAACTTGTCAAGGCAAAAAAACTTTCATGTTCAGATGAAGTGCATGCTAGTTTTGATGCACCTAAGGAGTAAGTTACTCAACTATAGTTTTAATTAGGTGTTTGATGTAGAGTGTGATGTTTATAATGTAGGGATTTGAGTGACGCTGAGTCTAGCTGGATGCTATCACTTTACTAGTAAGAAGCTAAATGATTTTTGGTGAAAATACTCCTACGATAATGTTTTATGTTATAGTGAGAGTCATTAGTCATTGGTGCCATTATCTATTGACAAGTGAGTTTACCCTCATTACAGATCATGAATTCCTAAGTTTCTTGAATAAAAAATGCAAAATTACAATTTTTTTCTTCCTTACATTTTGTGCTCAAACATAAAGTTTGGATATAGAATAAAGTAGTTAATGCTTTGAGCCGCTGCCATATGTCGATTACTACCATACGATTGAATTTAATTGGTTTAGAAGCTAAATGATTTGCACTTATGATAAAGTTTTATGTTACAGTGATAGCTTTAGTTGTTGGAGTCATTATCTATTGACCAATGAGTTTACCCTCAACACTAATCATGAATTCCTAAGATTGATTGTTGAATAAACAAAACAAATTGAAGGGTAAACATGTCTCTTGGATACAATTTCTTTATTCCTTTCATGCTTTGCTCAAACATAGAATAAAGGAGTGATGCTTTTAGTTGCTGCAATTTGTTGATCACTACTATATGATTGAATGTAATTGATTATGAAGTGTTGAAGGATCTATATGTCACTAATGCGAGTTTTTAAGAGATTTGGGCCTGTCATCAGGAGAAACCATGCAACATGTATTATAAATTCAATGATTATTTGTTATTTCACAACAAGTTGTGCATTTCTAAGATTTCTCTCGGGGAGGCTATTTTATAGGAATTCAATAACGGCTGAATGATAGATCATTTTTTGTTTGAGCCCTTTCTTTAGTTAAAGAGATTTTTCTTTTGGTTTGGGTTAATATGTGATGCGGAGAGCCATGCCAGTCAGTGCAGCGTGTCATTTAGCTCAGACTCAAAGACCATAATGGACCTTTATACCCATATGAACATAGAATTTGTTGTTGTTTTGCCTCAAACATAATGAAGCAATGACTTTAACATGATGGTAATAGACTGTTTCTTCAAGATAACATATTTTATATGCTATCACAAGGCAATATATTTTTCATATATTGCCGACCTCTCATTTAAGGAGATAATTTGTCTTCATAGCCTGTCCGTGACATTCTCCTCCATCCAATCACGTGACGCCCTCGTCACAGATCGGCTCCACCGAGGGCCCTACACCGTGGAGAATCCTCACACTTGGCAGACAGTACCCCGCTCTGATACCACTTGTCACGCTCGCAAAAGAGCTCTTTTGGGAGCGTGACAATTGGTATCAGAGCGGGGTACTGCCTGCCAAGTGTGGGGATTCTCCACGGTGTAGGGCCCTCGGTGGAGCCGATCTGTGACGAGGGCGTCACGTGATTGGATGGAGGAGAATGTCACGGACATTTAGTCCCACATCGGCTAGGTGTAGGGCCGAAAAGCCTGCATAGGGCTATCGCTTTTGATAGGGATATGGAGTTCCTTAGCTTTTTTTGGAGGATCTTATGGGTAAGTTGTGTAATAGGCGTTGATTTAGTTGAACATCTCATCCTTAGATGGATAGGAGGTGTTGAACCACAGCTTGGGGAACCTTCTCAGGTGTTTTGTTGGCAAGAGCAACAGAAAATGAGACTTAATTATTCTCATGCTGAATTTGCTTACAATATATCCACTAGCAAATCCATGAGTCACTGTCTTTTTTAAGACAATACGTGGGAGGAATCCTCTCACACCTTTAGAGTTAGGGAGACTCAGACTTTACAGGAGCAAGTTAAGAAAGAAATTACCAAGTACAATGATAAATATCAAAAGCAGACTAACAAGTCAAAAAAAAAAAAAAAAACTATGATTTTTAAGAAAATTGATTTGGTGTGAATTAAATTGAAAGTGATATTTTCTGCATGTTTATTTTGGATACTCCGACCTAGAGCTAATGATCCAGAGAGGGTTATCAATAGAATTAATGTCAAGACTTACAAGGTTGACCTACCCCATGATTACAATAGTTTTACTATCTTTAGTAACGTTGATCTGGTGTCGTACTATGAGGATCCATATGTTCTCCTCTTGGGGACAATGATGCGGTCTTGTTGGGCAAGTGATAAAACCAATCTTGATAGGTTAATCAGTTTAGGGTTTTCCACTCACAAGGGGATCGGCCAGCGTTAGGCATTCTTATTCTTATGTTTAGGAATTAGAATTAGGTTATTTTGGTTTTCTTAGTATAAATACTTTCCTATATTTAGGAACTAAGAATTTTGGTTTCTTAGTATAAATACTATAACTGATCGATAGTGTAGTTTAAAAGTTGTACATGCCATTGAATGCACTCATTTATCCAATTTTTCATATCTCATTATTAAACCTTATTTTGAAATTACATTTTTTCTTCATGTTTCTTTACCGGCAGATGCATTTCAGGGACATCCAGTCATTCAACTCATAGCAACCTTACAACAACGATGTATATCACAGAACTAAAAGCTGCTCTCACAGTTATTGGTTCATTAGGAGGGATTAGACCCTGAAGATATGTTTTTTGAATGGTTTTCATACCCGGACTTTATAAATGCTTACCCAAATTATAAAAACAGAGGATAAGGTCATTTTGGAACGATGGAGAACTGAGACAAGTACAACTCGGAGAAATCCTATCCTTAAACGACACCATCTGGGATAGCTAAGTGATTTTATTTAATTTTACAAATACAGTTGCATTTTTATTTTTTCATTTTTTTTGGATAATTTTTCTATTTAGTTTTATCTGTATATGTATTTACTGGTTGTCTTATGGAGTTCACATAATCAAAGTATAAATTCTTCTCACTGTTTCTGTTAGTTGCTCCTTATCAGTCTAAGCGTGTTTTTTGTCAGTTGATCTACAATGGACTCAATCAAACCTCATTAGGCAGAATACTATGTTGAACTATGCTACAGGGATGCAATTTAAAGAGAGATTTGGAGGAGAAACCCATAAATTTTCTTTGTTAGATTTCTATGTAATAAAGTTCCATCGTAGATTTAATATTGCATTTTCATGGACTCAATTAGTGATCAATAATCATTGTTTGCCTATAGAATTAGCTACATGGAACAATTATATAGAAATTACGTCAATTGAACTTTATGTAGCTAGTTGTGTAGCTGATAAATTAGGTTTGTAGTCAACTCTTGGTTGGGAGTTTTGTATGAGTTTTGAATTTTATAGTGAGTACACTTTTGAGTTACAGACATTTTATGATGATTAAGTGTGAATAGTGAGTAGTGTCATGAGCTCTTTAGGTGAGTTTGGTAGTTCAATACCTTGTACTTTGTACTCTAACATCAAATTCTAGTTTTGCAACTAATAATAAGTGGATCACAAATACATCCATTACCGCCAAATTTTCTTTTCCCTTTAACTCAGCTTTGAATGGCAGCTATGCTGTTGGCTATCAATTGAATTATTAGGTTTTTGAGTTTTCATTTGAAAAAGCTCTTATTTCCAATGGTTTTGGTGAATTATATAATCAAATTGCTTTCTTTTTGTTTTTCTCAATATAATATAGGTGGATGGATCGGTGGAATAATTCATTTATAGTTATATATATGTATGATTTTTATTGATGGTGTGATCTGTTATCTTGTGCGTGCGCTCTTCTTTTTGGAACTTGTTTATTCCTATTAAACTGTCTTTTTTTGGATGATATTTTATCATAAGTTTCTCTGCGTAACTGTTCTTTGTCTAGATACGAAAAACTCTATGTAGTTAAATGTAATATTTAAGGTTTTACTCTTATTTTTGGCGATTGAGAGGAGTGCCAGTCAGAAAAAAAGAAGTTTTGCAATTGATCTTGTGTTTTTTTTAAGTTATGTTATGAATGTTTAATAGTGAAAATTCATTAATGATATTGTTTAACCATTTGTCATATATTTATGTCATTTGATATTTGGTTTTGTTGAGTTGCAGGCTTGGGTTTGTCTGAATGCAAATGTTTCCAATGTTGGGGATGAAATTTGATATTTTACCAAATTAAGGAACAACTGAACATATGATCTTAAATTATCATAAATGCCATTTCATTTATCTTTTTTAAACAAAATATTGGCACAGAACTTCATTCATGGTAACCTCATGAGATCTGCTACAGATTGGCTTCCTGAATTATTGCTGTTGACTCGTGCTATTCTTGATTGAATTTGATTTGGCTTAGAACTTCTTCGAGTGTTTATCTGAAATCTATTCGTTCATGAAAATGCATAAAATGTTCTATTTGAGCATTGATGCGTGCTAGAAGATTCGTGGTGGTAGAGTATTAAATTATCGTATTAGCATTGCACGAGAATCCAATACATACTCATAAGAAAGAAAACAATCAGTAGTGACAATAGAAGTTTTTACGTCGAAAACCAGTAAAAGGAAAAAAACTTCGAGGCCTGGTTGAAAGGATCCACTATATACTGAAGATTACTTATCCCACATGCGGGAAAAAAATTGCATAGTCTTGAGTTACAATGTCGATGAACGGAGGAACTTATCACAAGAAATGAGCAGCGATCCATGGTGATCGACGGCGGACGACAAGTGGTGGTCGACGGTGGACGACTGTGGTCGACAGTGGGAGGAGTGATGCTGGACTTTAACTCCTCAAAGCTTTAATTTCTTCCTCGGGCTTCAAGCTCTCTCCCCCTTTGATAAGAGGGTTGAGATTCTATTTATAGAGTTTCAGTGCAATTAATGCATGAATATGAACCACTCTGATCAGACGGTTGAGAGAGTTTTCTTGTTGAGATGCTCTATTTGACTATAATATCGCCAGATTCAACATTCATTTGACCTCCTAAATATGCTTGAAAAACTTTCAAAAGTGATTTAATTAGTTTAATTTGAGCTTGATTTGACGTGGATAGAGTAATTTTGGTATCATGGGGTTCGTCTCATCAAGCTGGTCAGTTTGATTATAAGTTTGTTGAAATTGGAGTTCTGGATGACTCATAATGCGAGTTTGAATGTTTATTACTCAAAATATTACCTCGAGTTTTGTGTCATGCTTCAAGATTCGTGTTGGGTGATATAAATTTATTAATGGTATATTAAACATATATATGAATCCTCGAGCCTGGTTCCTTAAAATTTGTGATGGGAGTGCTCAATTCCCACATACAACGTGAAATTGACGCGTGCTAAAAGCTTTATGGCGGTAGATTAATAAATTATCGTCTTATTGTTGCACGAGAATTCAGCACATACATAAAGGAAAGAAAAAAAAACTAGTAATGACACCAGAAGTTTTGTTTTTATTTGGAAAACCCGTAAAGGGAAAAAACCAAGGGTTCCGACTCAGTTGATGGTGTCTACTATAAACTAAAGATTACAAGTACAACCCCTTGTTCCATAGGCGGGAAAGAGTTAGAAAGTCTCTCAAGTCTTAACGTCGATGCACGGTGTTTGTCACATGAAATGGGTGGCGATCCATGTTGATCGACTGCAGCCGATAAGTGGCGGTCGACGGTGGCAGGAGTGATACTGGCTTCAGCTCTTTCTCAATTCTTCAAGATCTTTCTCAGGACTCAAGCTGTCTCTCCCTCCCTTTCTTGAGAGAGGAGGAGCTCTATTTATAGAGTTTCAAGTGTAATTAATTTAGAAATATGAATAACTTTGATCAGATGGTCCGGAAAGTTTCTCTTTATTAGAGGGCGTTTGATCGACATTTGAGTGCCTTAATGATGTCGGAATTGAGCAACATTAGACTCGTTGGATTCATCTTGTCGAGATACTCAATTCAATTATAAGTTCGTCAGATTTGACATTCAGTTGACCTCTTAAATATGTTTGGAAAGCTTCATAAATTGGTTTAATGGCATGGTCTGAGCCTGATTTAACTTGGATTAGATCAATTTTGATATTATCGTGTTCGTCTCATTGAGCCGGTTAGTTTAACTATAAGTTTATTGAAATCAAAGCTCTATGATTCTTAATTGAAGCTTGAATGCTTCTTGCTTAAAAAATTGTCGCGTTCGTGCTCGCGCCGCATATCTTGACTTGTTGGTGTGTGTGTGTGTGTGGGCGCGCGTGCGGGTGCGCGTGCGTGCTCGCGCCGCATACCTTGACTTATTGGCGGCAGGGTCACTGTAAGTCCTCTCAGGTCATATGTTCGATCCCACTGTAGCGTGGGGGCTCTCGAATTATAGGCATATGGTGCGGCTCTCATCATGAGACTAGAAATGTGCATTGAAAATCGATATTTGCCCAAATATCGATATATATATATAAGTGTATATATATATATATATATATATATATATATATATATATATATATATATATATATATATATATATTAATCGACAGTCGGAGACCGCCGATCAACTCCTATATATTGAACTGACCAAGAGCAGACCCCTTTCTAGTCCTTGTGTGCTATTTAAACCCTCCCGTAATGGGTGTGATTCAAACCCCTGACTTGAGGGACTACGCCAAAGGACGCAACCACACACACAAATATATATATATATATATATATATATATATATATATATATATATATATATATATATACAATGCTTACATACAAACACGCATGTGCATGCAAAATAAATTTTGGTAGCATGCAGGTAAATGTTCTGACAATTTTCATTTGTGTAATAATTTCCTTTTTTTTTTTTAAATATTCTGGGTTACGTGGCTACCTCCAAGAAACGATTCATCTAAAAATGAATTTTCGTGGCATGCAAGTAAATGCTCCGACTCTAATCGCCGCTACCAATTTTAATAAAACACTCAACGACTGCATTCCGTTGACGCTTAAATTTGCATACGGTGGTTCTTCATTTTCACACCAATCCACTTTATTTATTTATTTATTTATTTTTGAAAGGCAGAAGTTCAAACGGTAAGAGAATTAAAATATATTTCAATTTTTAAAATTATTATTTTAATAGATTGCTTTCATTTTTAGTCATAAATATTAGTGTTATTTGAAGAAGAGATGAGGATGGATGTGGAGTCATCATCCCTAGCAGGTGATCTAAAATTTTCCAAAAGAAGAAAGTCGTCCTCAACTTACATAACAGGTGACCAACGAGATCGTATTTCGAGCTATGAAGCAGAAAAAAGTCATCCTTTTTCTGCATGGTAGACGACCAATGGATCTTATTTCGTGTTGCGGTGCAGAAGAAAGTCTTTCCCATCAAGCGTAGCATGCGACCAACAAGATCTTATTTCGTGTTGCTGTGTAGGGAAAGTCATCCTCGTCTTGTGTAGCAGACGACTAATGAGATATTCTTTTGATATCTTTCGGGTTGTAGTGCAAAAGAATGTCGTTCTTGTCCTGTGTAATTGTCGATCAACGAGATCTTATTTCAGGTTGGTGTCACGTATTCCGAGGAAGATTCCTGTATTGCTCTTGCACATATGAAGAAATGTTGTAGTCCCACCACGCTTTTTGGGGGAGATTTTTGTGTTGCAGCCGCCCATTCTGAATGAGACGAAGAAAAACTATAGTTTTCTCGCCGCGCCACCGAGGAGATTTTTGTGTTGCTGTAGTAGCGAAATTTGAAAATCTCATATCATTGGAGATCAGTAGAAGTACTAAAATTTTGGGTTGGCATTACCGACTTCACTCGAAGATGGGCTGAGTTATTATAATTCTTTAATTGTCTGATGTGGCATTTGCAAATGATGATGATGTGTCTGTCTGCACGTTCTGCTTGTGTCGATCGAAATTTTGAAAATATTTTAAAATTGAAAATAGTTTTAATATATATATGTGATTTTGATTTTGAAAATAATATTTTAATTTTAAAATAGATAAGACTAGATAACTCTCAAATATTCGATAATTTAGATGGTTGAGCGTGATATCGTAAGTAATATATTATTCCGAATGATAAACATATCACTTGTTAGTAGGCTTAACCACCTGAAGACATTCGCTTGGTCAGTGAAACTTTTTATGTTGACCGATAAGTTCCCCTACCTAATATAATGATTAAGTATGATTTATTTTACATGGATTCTCAGTTTCCTCTAGTGGCAAACTCCTACAGTTAATTACACCTTAAGTGATCGAAATCGCTTAAGAAAACTCTCGATTAAGATTAGTGGTCCTGTCTTCAAGATCTCAAAGTTTAGGATTTCAAGATAGGACACATGAAAGTCAAAAGAGATTGGCTCAAGTAGGAACAATTATTTTCGGGAGTCAAAGGAATGAAAAGTAGGGGATGTCACAGATCTGAGGGAAACCCAAGTGACTTCCCAACCATCCTAATGTCCGGTTTTATGTCTTTGAAATGATATTTGTTTTTTAGTGTTTCAATCTTGCAATTTATTTTTATAATTTAGAACTTACATTCACACGATATCTGATCGTGCAAATAACTTATGAAGATAGGATGATTTACATCGTATCAAACGACAACTTCAGAATCCTAAAAAAGTTAGGACTTGTGATGCACAACATGATTGTGCAAAAGCCTAAAGATAATGTGAGGATTTATGTAGCACTCGACGAACCGCCTCGAAATCCTATGAATTTGTTGTTGTTTAATCCAAAGAAGGATATATATGTGGATATGTTTCACGTTTTGTCCGGTTGAAGTTAATCTGCTTCTTATTGTGTCTTGATTGTCGCCCTTCATTTGCTTGCTTCCTTGTTCTGCTTCCTGGAAAGGCTACTCCGAGCTCCTTGACACGATGCTTCAAGTTTAGGGTTTCTGTTACGTATTTGCATATATAGTTATTGTTGGGTCCCAAGGCCTAGTGTAGGGTATTCCTTAAACAGTGTTCTACTGTTCTCTATCCTAGGGGCCCCTTGCAAGTATATGCAGGAATAGAAGGACAGTAAAGTGCAGTAAAGAATGTAATATAAAATAAAATGCAATAAAATGTGCAATAAAAAGGAATGCTACATGCAGAATGTACAATACATGAGAGTGTTATAAAAGAAAGCAAAAGACAGTAAATATAAAATAAAGATGTGTACCTGACATGTCTGCTACTTCTGCAAAAGGGGTCTGTGTTGTAAAAAAAATGCATATGTATATAGGTAAAAAAGAACGAGCAGTAATTAAAGTTACAGGTAGCCCATGAAAAATGGAAGTGGACTATAAGAATTAAGGTTCGAGATTGGCTCAGAGGTGTCACTCTCGAAGGACTTCGTAGGCAACTATCGGTCATCAAGTGTATAAAGCCCGTCATTCAACTGGAAATTTTCAACACGACAATCTTAGGAGGGAATTCTTAGCTCAGTGTAGATAATTGACAAGTGGACAATCATATTATATCATTTAGAGTTTCTACTTTGTGATGCATATGGGTAAAAGTAGTTTTCTTTTATCTGGCAATCGGATGTATTTACGTTGTAAAGAAAGCATATGTTCCGTCGTTATATTTATATATATTTTGTAAAATAAATCGTTCACGAGTCGATTACACTGTTGGGGTAGGAGCGCCAACAGCCTAAGAAGGCAAGGGTTCTCGCTAATCTACTGTCAGTGAATAATATTGTCATCTTACATTCTCACAAGGTCCTTGGTCATCCTCATTTAATTCGCGAATTATGGTGTTTATGTGTGTAAATGTGCAAATTGCGGTGTTTATGCGTATTAAATGTGTGAATGTGTGAATGTGTGCATGACCAAGTCATGAAGGTATTTCCTAAAGCCTTTCAATCCTATGAGAGCTCTCCCTGGGCCTCTACATGTTGGTGCTAGCCACTCAATCCAATAGTGATAGCTTGTGCTTCTAGCTGCTCAACCAAATGGTGATAGCTTGTAACGCTAGTCACTCAATCAAATGAGGATGACTTGAAACCATCTTTGTGAGACATCCCAAAAGAACTAAGAGGTAATTTGAACTGCTAAATGGGGTGAATTCCATCACCAGTCTTCTAAGACAGTCAATAGGAAAACCCTAATGGTTGATCCTAGGCTCTCGGAGAAAGAGTCAGACCTCGTTAAAAGTGAGTTCAGCAGCTTGATGTAATAAAATTTTTTATGTTGCCTGTGAACTGTGATTACCCTCTTTTGGGATGTTGTTCCTTCTCAATCCAACAGAATTCTGCAATTAAAGGTTGCACGGGCACTTTCTAAAAAAAACAACGTACTTTTTTAAACTCTTATCTTCTGAGGTTTGTATTTACTTAGGCGTGCATCTTTTTAGGCTTGTGCCTTATTAGACTTGTTCCTTCTACGAGCTTGAAATGCATCGGTGCTTTCAGAGTTTCATAGCCTTCTATGGTCTTTAATTTATCTTTTTTTATTTTTTGATTGTAGCTTTCTGAGGTGTTTGATGTATCTGTGTCTTCTGAGACTTGTAGCTTTCACTGCTCTTTGATTTACCAGTGCCTTCTGAGGCTTGTAGCTTGTTGAGTTCTTTGAGTGGAGACCCTGCGAACCACTTGCTCTCTTGGAATTTTTCTAGTGAAGATCCTATCTACTACTAGCTTTCCATTGTGACTTGTCTCTTGGGCTTATCTTCCAAGGGCATGGTAGTTTCCTATCGAGTTTTACCTCTTGGGCTCGACTTCTTGGGATACTGCGTCTTCTCATCGATTCTTTCCTCTTGGGCTTAACTTCGAGGGGCATGGTGTATTTCCATCAAATCTTGCCTCTTGAGTTCGACTTTCCAGGGTTTCGTATCTTCTCATTGGGTCTTGTCTCTTGGGGTGACCTCCAGGGGCATGATATCTTTTAATCGAGTTTTGGCCCTTAGGCCCGACTTCCAGGGTTACCGTATATTCCCATCGAGTCTTGCCTTTTGGGCTTGACCTCCAGGGGCATGGTATCTTCCCATCAGTCTTGTCTCTTGCGCTCGACTTTCAGGGGTACCATATATTCTCATCGAGTCTTGACAAGGGTAAGGATGAAGAACTTATCCGCTGCTTGCTCTCAAGGGAACTTTCTACACAATAAATTTTTTGTAAGAGAACTACAATTTAAATTAACATGAAAAATTTTGCTAGAATAAAATTAGGAGTTTATATGTCAATCTTCTACTTAAATAAGATAATTTGGAGTTATACTTCTCATTCAAAAATCCTGAAGACTTTCTTCTAGTTCTCATCACCTTGTTCTTGTAAGCAGCGGCCTAAGTGACCTTGGTGTATGAGACCTTTATTTTCTTCTTTCGATTGAAAATAGTTTTCTTGTTAAATGTACTTTTGCTTAGTGCAAATGACAATATTGAGACTAGTCTCAACCATTTGGATTTTTTAACGGTCTGTCGGCCGCTTTAAGGTTTGGAAAGCGTTCTTTTGGAAATTTAATTTAATTTATATATACGCATTGATTTTTGAAAATAAAATTTTAAATTTCAAAATATGAGAATTTGGAAAGGACGGATCCCATTTGTTAAGTAGTTTGAATGAACGAGCGAAATATTGCGAGTAACACATCTATCCCGAAGAATAGACGTCCTACTCGACAATATCGCTCAATCAAATAAACCACGAAATTCATGATATCCGTTCCGTCCGCGAACCTTTTATGTGGACCGACAAATTCCCTATTTAATACAAAAGAATTAAACGGGGTTTATATTATCCGGAGTCTTTAAAACTCACTAGTAGGCAAGCCCCTATAGTTAATTACCCCTCAGATGACCGAAATCACTCGAGAGAACTCTCGATTTAGATCTCAGGTTTCTATCTTCACGAAGTCAAAAGGTAGGGTTTTCCAACGAAATTTGAGAGTAGGAAATCCAATAGGTGAAGGGCGCAAGGAGGAACAGTTATTTCTGGAGTCAAAGGAAAGAAGGGTAGGGGATGTCACAGATCTCGAGGAGGACCTCGAGGACGTCCCAGACTATCCTAAGGTTGGGTTTTAAATTTTGGAAAGAGATTTTATTTTAATTTCAATCCTGCAAGTTAATTATAGGGATTACGCTTGCATAATGCCTGGCTATGCAAGCTACCTAAAGGACAGGAGGATTTACGTCGTATCGGGCGACGACCTCGGAAACCTAAGCGGATTAGGGCTTATATTGCACAGAAGGGCTGTGCACAGGCCTAAAAGAAACATGCGAGGGTTTATGTCGCACGGGGTGGACTACCTCGAAACCTAAGGCTTGTTGTTTAAACTAAGGAATGGGTTTTCTTCGAAGGAGATACGGGTTTCATTGAAGAAGATGGCCGTCCTGCCCACCGTGCTCCATGCTCCACGTCGTTGCAAGATCGCGATTTAAGTTTTGAATCAAAGTTGACATGCAAATTATTTTTATTTTCAAGTGAGTGTGTGTGACTGTGACAGGAGTAGTAAAAGTAAACAGTAACACGAGCATGCTGAACAGGAGTATACTAAGCTATGCAGGAGATGCTAAACAGGTATAAACTGAAAGCAAGCAGCCTAGACTAACAGGAGTAACATGCTGTAAAAGATGAAACGTCTTAGCGGAGTAAAAAGTACGAGAAAATGTAAAACATGCCGAAACAAGTATATGTCTTGAAAGGAAAACAGCTTGTACTAGCGGGAGTAAATGCTTAAAAGGTAAAGCGAGTGCAAGAGTAAAGAAGTAGAGAGCGTGTCGTAGGAGTACCGTATGTCCCGCTTATCCTCGATGCGGCTGCTTTCGCTTATTATTATTTTATATGTTTTCTTTTTTTTATTTATTTCCTGAGAAGATTTATTAGCACGAGAAAAAGGAAGCGAGGGTAGGAGTAGTAGGTAAAAACAACCTAGCTAAACGAGAGTACTACGGTGTGTAGAAAGAAGACAAAGTACGTAAACCTGATAGTAAAAGCGAAAGAAAGACGGCGGGAAAACGTCGAGAAAACGAAGAAAAATCGTAAAAGAAAACTAGGAAATCGAGAAAGCAAGAAAAAGAACGTCCGTAGAAAACTCCGAGAAAAGTAACGAACAAAAATAAAGCAAAACCGTAGGAAAACACGGAAAACACTAGAAGAAACCTACAAATGACCCGTAAGCACGGTGGTGTTTCGGACTCAGAGCTGTGCTAATATCCGGACTTGAGTGCTGACTACTATCCCAACTTTCTGCAGAAGGCAGTCCTAATCCGACTCGAATAGCCAACCGTGGACTTTTATAAGTTTTCACACATTTCATCATTTTTTTTTGTTTTCATGCAAGCAAAAGCTGTAGGTAGGTAGGTACGTGTAGCAGTGGAGGTAGTTTTGTATTTTTCAAACATATGTATTTTTTTGTTTTAAAACATTTCGATCCACGAGTTGACTACCTAATAGGACTAGGACTACGAACTTTAGATCGTCGGCGATAGAAACCCCGAGGACGGCCGAATGGTTCCGTGACTCCTGCTCTACTCTCTACGAGTCTGCGAGACGAGCGGCCCCATTCTCATGGTCGTCGTAATTTTTCTCGTTTTGCAACCGCATCATCTGTCCCCACCGCACTTACGACTTGCTTGATGGCCCATATATAACCCGATGAGGTTATATATGCACACCTACATGTCCCCTGTATGTGTGTGGGTTAAGCCAGAAACAAGGTGAAAACTAGGGACGAGGGGTCAAGGAAAAGGAGAGAAAAGACAAGTAAATCACCCCGGACTTCCGACCGACCTCACATGTCCTATGAAAAGGACTAAAGGCACCTCGACACTCTCGGAGAAGGTAAGGACTAGACCCCTAAGAACACACTCCCTGTTTTCCCAAATAGCGGAAAAATCATAAATAAAGATAAAAAAAATGAAGTAAAATAAAGAAAAGACAAGTCGTCGCTGCCTGGGATGTCGAACCCTAGCTCACTAAACTAGGAGGGCTATCACAAATTCCAAGATTTTGCCCTTTACTTTCCTTCTTTCTTCTTCTCTTTTTTTTTTTCTTTTTATTTCAATTTCATAGAACTCGAGGCCCTATACAAGTGTGGAACAAGGCCTACCAATTCCGATATCAATTTATCACATGATCGCCACAATTCAAGCCTTGCATAATTTCCTTCATCAATTTCAACATTTAACCATCAAATATTGATTGAGGCAAGTAAGAAATGTGCCTTCCTCCATCCAAATCATCTCACAAGTAAGCGTAGCAAGAAATAAGAAGGAAACAAGTATCACCGCACATATTAAGGTTCTCGGCCAAGACAAGTATAAAAAGGAGGCAGCTAAGGCCCCAACAAGCTTCAACTATCATCATGAAGCTCACGGCCAAGCCCGACAAAAGACGATAAGATAAGGCTTCCCGCGATTCATCACACCACAAATGAAGTTCACGGCCAAGGCCTCCAACAAGCCGCTCACACACTTCCATCTCAACACAAAGCCAAAACCCGAGCCTCCTAAGGGTCGAACCCAGCCCATACAAAGCCAAAGCAGATTCCTAAACTTTGCTAAAACACTTTCAAAAATTTAAGCTCAAACCCTTCTTGAATTAAGCCCAGCCGTGAGCCACAATGGCCTCCTCCAGACTCTGCTGGAAAACCCTCGAAATCAAGCCCGAGCATATAGTCCAGCAAGCCTCAACAAACACCCGCAGCTGGACTCACACCGAGCCCCACTACAAGTCGTAGGAACGACTGCCGAGCGACAACAAATAAAGTAACAAAAGTGCCCCAAACCAAGTGCTAGAAGGGACAAAATCAGCAAAAACAGAAACAACAAAAAGAGGGGAAAGATCTCACCCCAAATCCAAATCCAAATGCCGTGAAAGAGGGCGGCTGCAAGAGCAGCAGTGACAAAAAAAAAAAGAAAAAAAAAAAAGAAAAATAAAGCAGTCCCCGATTTCAGGTGCAAAGGGGGCAAGCTGCTGGGCAGCGAAACACAAGACCGAGCAGCAATAAGGCTCAAAACAGCCCCTAAACCGAGAAAACAAAAAAAAAACAACAGGAGCGGCCTCAACCTTTTTTTTTTTTTTTTTTTTTTTTAACACGAAAATAAAACCTGCTTTCAATCAAGCTCACCGTGAGCGAAATAAAATCGAAATAGAGCTAAACATGAAGCCTAAATAAGCATTTCCATACCACCAACATCCAAGCATAAGTCTTCAACATATTTCAACTGAAAGTAAACTTAAAACTCTCCAAATCAATTCAAAGCCTCCCTAACATGCTTTTTTTTTTCTTTTTTTTTTTGAAATAAGAAGAAGTAGGAGGAGTAAAAAAGAAAGAGCAGGCTCCTCATACATTTAGCTAAATAAATCATTCCATGCTCCACATTAGATTAGGATAAGTATAGAATAAGTAAAGAAGAGCAAGGAGCAACCACATGCCATTCTGAATATATAACCATGTCCAACTCAAGCATAGCAATCTGAACTAAAAGTCCATACCTCAGTGTATGTCCAAGCAAAACACACCAAGAGATCCAACAGCAGGGACCGAACGGCGCAAACCAGGCCAAAATCGAGCAGCCAAGTCCCAAGAAATTCAGGGAGTCAAGCCAACAACACTCTACCTCACTCAAGCTAAAACTCAGGAGGATCCGTGAGCAACAGAGAAGAAGAAGAGTGAAGAGAGGGGAAGAAGAGAAGCAGCAGTAGCACCCTCAGAACCAGCCACCCACAAGCAACAACCAACCACTAGACTTCCCTCGAGATGAGGCTTATATAGCCGGCCTCAAGAAGGAGGAGGAGAAGAAGCCACTTACCGGGACGTCGGTCTCAGAGGAAAAGAGGCGGGAGAGAGTGGCGACGGTCAGCTGGAAAAGGCCGACCGTAGAGGCGGGGGAAGGCCGAAAGGGGCTGTCTGCGAGCGGGTCGCCGGGGAAGTGGCGAGAAGGTACGAGGACCAAGGTCGGAGCTCGCGCGGGAGCCGAAGAAACGGGATCGGGACCGGGAGAAAAAAGAAAAAGACGAGGTCCACGCGGGTAAGGGAAAAAGGGGAGAAAATTAGGGTTTAAAATTGGATTTTTAAATAGGAAAAATAAGGATTTATTTAATAAAAATCGGTAAAATTTCGCGTCGCGGGTCCGCGCTCCAAACACGACAAGTTATATGTCTTTTCTTAGCAAATTCGATGTCCCGGACGCACGCGGCGCAGTCCGTTTCGCGATCCGAGGTCGTTAGGAGAACCTCGTCGACCGGTCGAGTCGAAAGTGCGTCCAATCTGATCTCGTTGAAATTCTGACTTTGATGTCGCTCGTTCTAGCATCCTGACTTCTGATTTTGATCCGTCGCGGAGAATTTGAAGACGTCGAGGCTGGGGCTCGAGGAATTTGTGCTCGGTGGTGCAGAAAGTGTGCACAAGGCTACCCTAAGGTCCAGTGGTCCTATAGGAACTCAATTTGGAGTCCTAACGCTAATTCCGACCTACCAGTATGTGAGCGAGAGGTCGGGAATTCCGTCCGGGACTCCGAAAGAGTGTCGAAGTGGTTTCGATCATTCTAAAGCGAGGTGGGTCCGAGTCTTAGGAATCTAAGATCGTCGGGGAAGCTCCTAAAGCTAGAACCACTAAATCACTAGGAGGAAAACTAAACCTCGACAAAAACGAGGTCAACAAATGGACCCCCGATAGGTGTGGTGCGCCGGACGAGCACACGCGCGTATTGGCGTTGACCGAAGAAGATCGACAAACCAACACAAAGGCTGTCTAAGTAAAGGTACTTAGGAAAGGCCACGAGGAACGAAAAGGAAAAGAGAGTAATTTTCGCTAGGGAAAAAGAGTGGGAATTCTCAATCTGGGAGATTCGGGATTTTAATTTTCAAATTTCAAACATGGATTTAATTCTCGATTTCAGAGTAAGATTTGAGTTCTAGAAAAGTAAAGAGACTGGATTGAGATGGACAGCGCAAGGACTCACATCCAACTCAAAGACCGAGCAATAAGAAAAATAAGACTAGAATCATTACAATAGGAAAGGATCCTAAAGTAATGCGGAATCAGATGCCTTGGCTCAATCGAAGGGCTTACTCCTCAACCTCTAAAACAAGGAGAACATTGCGAAGCAATGCGGTGTCGGATGCTGAGATCTTCCACCTCTAAAACATAGCAGGAGAACATTGCAAGGCAATGCGGTATCGGATACTGGGATCCTCAACCTCTAAAATTTCGAAGGAGATCATCGCAATGCAATGCGGTATTGGATACTGGGATCCTCTACCTCTAAAATTAAACAGGAGATCATCGCAAAGCAATGCGGTATCGGATACTGGGATCCTCAACCTCTAAAACAAACATGAGACCATTGCTAAGCAATGCGGTGTCGGATACTGAGATCCTCAACCTCTAAAACAAACAGGAGAACATTGCAAAGCAATGCGGTATCGGATACTGGGATCCTCCACCTCTAAAACAAACAGGAGATCATTGCAAAGCAATGCGGTATCGGATATTGGGATCCTCCACCTCTAAAGCGAAACGGGAGAACATTGCGAAGCGATGCGGTGTTGAATACGGAATCCTCCACCTCTAAAATTTCGAAGGAGATCATCTGAATGCAATGCGGTATTGGATACTGGGATCCTCCACCTCTAAAGCAAACAGGAGAACATTGCAAAGCAATGCGGTGTCGGATACTGGAATCCTCTACCTCTAAAATTTCGAAGGAGATCATTGCAATGCAATGCGGTATTGGATACTGGGAAACTCCACCTCTAAAGCAAACAGGAGAACATTGCAAAGCAATGCGGTGTCGGATACTGGAATCCTCTACCTCTAAAATTTCGAAGGAGATCATTGCGATGCGATGCGGTATTGGATGCGGGATCCTCCGCCTCTAAAGCGAAACGGGAGAACATTGCGAAGCGATGCGGTGCCGGATACTTGGAATCCTCCACCTCTAAAATTTCGAAGGAGATCATTCAGATACAATGCGGTATCGGATGCTGGGATCCTCTACCTCTAAAACGACAGGAGACCATTGCTAAGCAATGCGGTATCGGATGCTGGGATCCTCAACCTCTAAAACAGACAGGAGACCATTGCTAAGCAATGCGGTGTCGGATATTGGAATCCTCTACCTCTAAAATTTCGAAGGAGAACATTGCAAAGCAATGCGGTGTCGGATACTGGAATCCTCTACCTCTAAAGCAAACTAAGAGGGAATATGAGGGTGTTTAATATCCCACTCGAAGAGTTGATCGACACGGACCTTGTTTGGGAAAGGATGTGATTCCACGCCAACAGAACCCATCGAAACTCGCGGCTGTGTGTCAATAGAATCAGCTGATCCTTTCTCAAACAAGCGAGAGAATTGAAGGGATAACAATCACAGTCTCAGACTGGAGAAAATCAGATTTGGAATTTGGCATTTAAATTTGGGAGGAATTCGTGCAACCTGTGCGGTGCAGAAGTTCGCTGAAAAGCCTGTGTAGAGATTTTTGAAAAATATTTCAAGCAGAATTTTTTTTATTTGGCGTTGACTTTTATTCTGGGATTTGGACCCAGTTTAAGACAAGTGCAGCATCGGTGCTTCGTAGAACAAGACGGCCTTTGAAACATCGCAATGCGCAGTACTTCTGGAGGTATCGTCCACCGACTGAAGGTGCGTGTAGAGAATAACTCCCTTTAAGGTTCCATCGGAATTATATTCTTTCAAGTACCTATAAAGGTGTGTTATTTCTACGGGTGTCATTTCTGAAGAGAACGGAACTCTGTAGCTTCATTTGTAGCAGTCATCATTTGATCTGTTGTAGATTCTGTAAAGGTTGTTGAAGCTGGAGCTGTATTTGCTGGCGTTCTCCGAGTTGAAGTTGGAGTTGTATTTAAGAAATCTTTCTGACAATCTTCAAGTTGAAGCTGGAGTTGTATTTGCTGGGCGCTGAAAGACACGACTTCAGAGTCGAATTTCCATTAACTGTTAATAACGTCGTCGTTTCTTTAATTCCTTCTTTATGGGCCTAAGCAGATCCCAAAATTTTTTCTCATGTGATAAAAATATTTTTCACTGTCCAAGAATATTTACGAGCCAATTAATGACCGACCAAAAGGTGTAGAATCACTTGACTCTTTTCAAAGCATAATATCAGAGGAAACTTCTTAAGGTATCCTTTCAAGTTTCATTAATCGGGGGAAGATTAAGACACCAATTTTTGATTATATGCTTGCCTCAAGCTTCTTCTCAGGGAGCATTCTTTTTATTTTTTTTTTCTCTTCTTTTTTTTTTTTTTTTTCATCGAGGATTACTATATCTGGTGGAGCACAGATTAAAGATTTTGAATGTCTGGATTGTGACACCAATTTTTGATTGTGTGCTCCCCTCAAGCTTCTCCTCAGGAACACCTTTTTTTTTATATATTGCTCCTTTTGTTTTCCGAGAATTCTTGTATCCGGCGATGCATATTTACGTAAAGATTTTGAATGTCAAAACTCCCCGATTAATGATTCGAAATGTCCCTTAATATGAATCCTGGGATATTATAACTCATTTGAAAGTCCGGACCTGACCACATGGCGGGAGATTAAAAGACTCGTGATATCCCAAGGCGATTACTCGTATTTCAAACACACTGCTTCGTTTTCAAACCAACTTAGGACCCAGTCCGAATTCCTTAAAGAAAACAACTCAGTTATTAGGGCATTAACTTCATTCTTTCCTGGAGTCGAAGTCTTAGCGAAATATCCAATTTCGAGTTTTCCAAATATCGAGCAATTCTTGACAAAAACAAACTCCTTTTCTTCATTGCAGTAGGAAGAACGGTACAAACCATCACTGATCATACTGAGTAACAAAAGTAGTAAAATAGTAATCAAAAAGTGCCCCGTCCATTGTCGGTGCGTAGAAATCGATTGAAACAATCATATTGATGGAACCTATTTCAAGTTCCTTTCAAATATTCATCGGGGATTGTTAAGCTTCCATTCACCGAAGTTCTCCTCAAGCCGATCTTTGAAGCTGCAAGACTCTTCTATGGTATGTCCAATGAACTCGTGGTATGGGCAATATTTCGGATGTCCTTTCCTGTTGATTTCCTCCGGTCTCTTTGCTACGGGCAACCTGAATTCAGGATTCTTAATCAGACTGCGGAACATCTTCCTCGCTGCTTCATCTTTAAAAGAGTATCTCCTGCTTGATCGATCAACTATTGCTGGAACTTGCCTCTCATCTGTCTGGTAAGACGTCTGCTGAAATGGTCGTTGTGCATTCTGACGAGGACGTTGGAAGGTCTGCTGAGGTTGTTCGGCCTGTATTTGCAACTGTCGCTTTCTCCTGTTAACCACCGCAACTGTTCCAGATTTCCTTTCATATGTCTTGGTCGTCCTGAACTTCTCGGCATTCTCAAATGAATCCATATGCTTGATTTCTTCCTGCAGGCTGCTAGCCTTGCTGAGTAACTTCTCGAAAGACCTAATGGTGAGTCCCTTAAGCACGAAAGCTATCGGCCCATGGATGCTTTTGAGTAGGATTTCAATCGCATGATGTTCCTCTAGCGAGGTTCGCACTTCATGCTAAGGTTTCTCCACCGTAGGATGTACTCCACCAAAGTTTCATCTGGCTTCTGCTTCTCTTCCACAAGACTGCCTATAGTGACGTGGTGTTGAACCCCGGCAAAACGCTTGACAAAAAGATTCTCCATTTCTGCAAAAGTCTTCACTGAACCGTTCGATAAGTCTGCGTACCAATCGAAGGCGATTCCTGAAAGACTGCTCACAAACTGTCGAAGCAGTAGCGCATCACTACCCCCCGCGTTGCAGCAACTTGCTCGAAAGTGTGCCACGTGCTGTCGAGGGTTTCCAGTCCCGTCGAAAGTCCTGAACAAAGGTGGTACGAAACCCTTGGGGTATGGGACGGCATCGAACTCCTCCGGGTAAGGTCTACCCTTTGAAATTGATGCGCCCCCCTTCGATTGGGCTAAGGCTTCTTTTACCTGTTGTTCGACCAACTGCTTAATGTCCTTCTCTGGCAACATATTCTGAGTTGAATCTTTCTTCAGCGGCTCCTCTCGGCTTGTAGAAGCGGCTTCTCTTCTTTCTTCGATCTCCGGCTGGTTCATTTCGGGAGATGCCACATGTCGTGAGTGTGACTCGCCTCTCGCGATGCCACCATGGCGGCCGTCATTTCTTCAATCTTCTTCTCGAGGAGGTTAATAATTTCATCTTTATCTTTGGGAGGCCCTTTGCCACTTATTCGCTGCGTCCTCACAAAAAGGAGTGTCGCCTGCGTCCTCACAAAAAGGAGTGTCGCCTGCGTCCTCACAAAAAGGAGTGTCGCTTGCGTCCTCACGAAAAGGAGTGTCGCTTGCGGCTAACATGGCTCGGGTCTCGATGACGTTGATTTCGCGAGTTCGTCCTCCCTGTAGCTTGTTAGGTTGCAATCTTCATCTTCGAAGTCTTCTTTCCGATCTTCGGACGATTCGTGCGATGTCGACTCGAAGCTTTTCCATGGCGGATTCGATTGACTTTCCTTTGAGAACTTTAAGGTCAATCGGAGGTCTTCGAGGAACGTTCTTTATTTTCTCGAGCAACGGCGTCGTGTAGGAGCTAATCGAATCACACGAAATCATATTTATAGAACCCTTTTCAGGTTCTTTTAAATACTCATTCGGGATTGTTAAATTTCCGCTCCTGAAGTTCTTCTCAAGCCAATCCTTGAAGCTGAAGCAGTTTTCTATAGTGTGACCGAGCAACCGGTGGTATGGACGATGCGAGGATGATCTTTCTTGCCGGCCTCCTCTCGGCTTCTTTGGCTCCGTGAGTCCGATTCGGCCTCTTTATCAAATAACGGAACATCCGCGACATCGACTCATCTTTGAAGGAGTACACCTTGCTCGATCGTTGATTCATTGTTGGACCTCGTCTCCCATCTATCCGGTATGGTCTCGATCGGAACGATCGCTCATCGGACCGTTGCGGTTCTTTGTCGCGGCTGATTGATCTTCAGAATTCCCTGATTGCGTTTCCATTCATGTGCCTTTGTCATTTGCACGGACTCTAAATCAAACTCGATCTTGAACTTAGGAGACGGTAGAACACAAGCCTCAACTGACTCTTTCTCATGTAGAATACCCTTTCCTTTAGTTAGCGGAGCGACTGGGTACAATGGCGAGTGAATCCGACGAGTAAGAGCGGAAACGATCTCGGAGTAGTCCCAACAGCATCTGAGTTCTTTTCAATCCATTCCTTCTTTGGCATGGGGAGTTTCTCAACAGTCTTCAGGTTGAACATTACAATAGGCTTAACAGACTTGCTCATTTCAGGCTTCGTCATTTCAATAGCCACATCCCCGAACTTGACTTCAACGTCGTTGAATCCTTGTCCAAACTTAATGACTGACAGCTCAGGCAGCTCATCTCTGTTGACGGCGAACTCTACTCCGGAGGCGAAAGAAAAGATCAACTTTGGCGAAGACATCGTTCCTGGCATTTAAAGAATTTCTGGGAGTCAGTAACGTCCCGGTGTCTTGCAGTTTCAACAGAAGTACTCAAGCTACCGCACTTGTACTGTAAACTGGGCAATTCCTCATTACGTTTCGGTGTTTCCACCTTATTTTATCATTATTGTCCATTTAGTTTCAGTGATTTAAACGGAAGGTACAAGGGTAGAGATTTGGTTCAATTTGCCGAGTAAGAAATCGAACCGGGAAACACGGAGTGAAAGGGAAATTCAGGACCCGGTCCCGAGCCGACTCGCAGGCGCACCTCGCGCACTGACACACTTATCGGGGGTCCGACCCCACAAAATCGAAAAGAAAACCCTAAGGATTCCCGAACCACGCTGTTTAAAGGTGATTTAAACGAGACGGTTCGAATCCAAGAGAGATTGACCGTGCTCGCCCAAGAAAGAAATGAGCAAAGCAAGCCAACGGAAGAATGACAATTTGGACCATGAGGGACATGGACACATTGCCGATGTGCGAAGATAGAAACCTTTGATTTAATGGAGAGTAGAGTTTTTCCCCAGCGGAGTCGCCAGAAGTTGTCGGCCGCTTTAAGTTTTGGAAAGCGTTCTTTTGGAAATTTAATTTAATTTATATATACGCATTGATTTTTGAAAATAAAATTTTAAATTTCAAAATATGAGAATTTGGAAAGGACGGATCCCATTTGTTAAGTAGTTTGAATGAACGAGCGAAATATTGCGAGTAACACATCTATCCCGAAGAATAGACGTCCTACTTGACAATATCGCTCAATCAAATAAACCACGAAATTCATGATATCCGTTACGGTCTCGCGAACCTTTTATGTGGACCGACAAATTCCCTATTTAATACTGAAAAGAATTAAACGGGGTTTATATTATCTCGGGGTCTTTAAAACTCCCTATAGAAGCGAGCCCCTATAGTTAATTACTCCCTCGGATGACCGAAATCACCTGAGAGAACTCTCGATTTAGATCTCAGGTTTCTATTTTCACGAAGTCAAAAGGTAGGGTTTTCCAACGAAATTTGAGAGTAGGAAATCCAATAGGTGAAGGGCGCAAGGAGGAACAGTTATTTCTGGAGTCAAAGGAAAGAAGGGTAGGAGATGTCACAGATCTCGAGGAGGACCTCGAGGACGTCCCAGACTATCCTAAGGTTGGGTTTTAAATTTTGGAAAGATATTTTATTTTAATTTCAATCCTGCAAGTTAATTATAGGGATTACGCTTGCATAATGCCCGCTATACGCAAGCTACCTAAAGGACAGGAGGATTTACGTCGTATCGGGCGACGACCTCTGAAACCTAAGCGGATTAGGGCTTATATTGCACGTGAAGGGCTGTGCGAAGGCCTAAAAGAACAGTGAGGGTTTATGTCGCACGGGGTGGACTACCTCGAAACCTAAGGCTTGTTGTTTAAACTAAGGAATGGGTTTTGCTGAAGGAGATACATGTTTTGCTGAAGAAGATGACCGTGCTGCCCACCGTGCTCCATGCTCCACGTCGTTGCAAGATCGCGATTTAAGTTTTGAATCAAAGTTGACATGCAAATTATTTTTATTTTCAAGTGAGTGTGTGTGATCGCGATGAGAGTAAGTAAAAGTAAACAGTAACACGAGCATGCTGAACAGGAGTATACTAAGCTATGCAGGAAATGCTAAACAGGTATAAACTGAAAGCAAGCAGCCTAGACTAACAGGAGTAACATGCTGTAAAAAGTGAAACGTGCTAAGCAGGTAAAAAGTACAGAAAATGTAAAACATGCTAAGCAGGGTATATGTACTGAAAGGAAAACAGCCTAGACTAGCAGGAGTAAATGCTAAAAGGTAAAGCAAGTGCAAGAGTAAAAAGAAGTAGAGACTGTGTCGTAGGAGTACCGTATGTCCCGCTTATCCTCGATGCGCTGCTGCTTGCTTATTATTATTTTATATGTTTTCTTTTTTTTTATTTATTTCCTGCAGAAGATTTATTAGCACAGAAAAAGAAGCAGGGGTAGGAGTAGTAGGTAAAAACAACCTAGCTAAACAGGGGTACTACGGTGTGTAGAAAGAAGACAAAGTACGTAAACCTGATAGTAAAAGCGAAAGAAAGACGGCAGGAAACGTCGAGAAAACGAAGAAAAATCGTAAAAGAAAACTAGGAAATCGAGAAAGCAAGAAAAGTTAACGTCCGTAGAAAACTCCGAGAAAAGTAACGAACAAAAATAAAGCAAAACCGTAGGAAAACACGGAAAACACTAGAAGAAACCTACAAATGACCCGTAAGCACGGTGGTGTTTCGGACTCGAAAGCTCGTGCTAATATCCGGACTTGAGTGCCGACTACTATCGCAACTTTCTCGCGAAGGCAGATCCTAATCCGACTCGAATAGCCAACCGTGGACTTTTATAAGTTTTCACACATTTCATCATTTTTTTTTGTTTTCATGCAAGAATGTCGTAGATAGTAGGCTCGTGTAGTAATGGATGTAGTTTTGTATTTTTCAAACATATGTATTTTTTGTTTTAAAACATTTCGATCCACGAGTTGACTACCTAATAGGACTAGGACTACGAACTTTAGACCGTCTGCAGTAGAAACCCCAGGACGGCCGAACTGGTTCCGTGACTCCGCTCTACTCTGCTGCGAGTCTCCGAGACAGCGCGGCCCCATTCTATGGTCGTCGTAATTTTTCTCGTTTTGCAACCGCATCACCGTCCCCACCGCACTTACGACTACGTTGATGGCTCATATATAACCCAATGAGGTTATATATGCACACCTACATGTCCCCGTATGTGTGTGGGTTAGTCAAGAAACAAGGTGAAAACTAGTGACGAGGGTCAAGGAAAGGAGAGAAAAGACAAGTAGAATCACCCCGGACTTCCGACCGACCTCACATGTCCTATGAAAAGGACTAAAGGCACCTCGACACTCTCGGAGAAGGTAAGGACTAGACCCCTAAGAACACACTCCCTGTTTTCCCAAATAGCGGAAAAATCATAAATAAAGATAAAAAAAATGAAGTAAAATAAAGAAAAGACAAGCTGCTGCTGCCCGGATACTGAACCCTAGCTCACTAAACTAGGAGGGCTATCACAAATTCCAAGATTTTGCCCTTTACTTTCCTTCTTCTTCTCTTTTTTTTTTTTCTTTTTATTTCAATTTCATAGAACTCGAGGCCCTATACAAGTGTGGAACAAGGCCTACCAATTCCGATATCAATTTATCACATGATCGCCACAATTCAAGCTTTGCATAATTTCCTTCATCAATTTCAACATTTAACCATCAAATATTGATTGAGGCAAGTAAGAAATGTGCCTTCCTCCATCCAAATCATCTCACAAGTAAGTGTAGCAAGAAATAAGAAGGAAACAAGTATCACCACACATATTAAGGTTCTCGGCCAAGACAAGTATAAAAAGGAGGCAGCTAAGGCCCCCAACAAGCTTCAACTATCATCATGAAGCTCACGGCCAAGCCCAACAAAAAGACAATAAGATAAGGCTTCCCACAATTCATCACACCACAAATGAAGTTCACGGCCAAGGCCTCCAACAAGCCGCTCACACACTTCCATCTCAACACAAAGCCAAAACCCGAGCCCCCTAAGGGTCGAACCCGGCCATACAAAGCCAAAGCGCGATTCCTAAACTTTGCTAAAACACTTTCAAAAATTTAAGCTCAAACCCTTCTTGAATTAAGCCCAGCCGTGAGCCACAATGGCCTCCTCCAGGACTCGCCGGAAAACCCTCAAAATCAAGCCCGAGCATATAGTCCAGCGAAGCCTCAACAAACACCCGGAGCCGGACTCACACCCGAGCCCCACTACAAGTCAGTAGGAACAGCTGCCAGGCAGCAACAAATAAAGTAACAAAAGTGCCCCAAACCAAGTGCTAGAAGGGACAAAATCAGCAAAAACAGAAACAACAAAAAGAGGGGAAAGATCTCACCCCAAATCCAAATCCAAATGCCGTGAAAGAGGGCGGCTGCAAGAGCAGCAGTGACAAAAAAAAAAAAAAAAAAAAAAGAAAAATAAAGCAGTCCCCGATTTCGAGTGCAGAGGGCAAGGCATGGCAAGCGAAACACAAGACCGAGCAGACAATAAGGCTCAAAACAGCCCCTAACCGAGAAAACAAAAAAACAACAGAGCGGCCCCAACCTTTTTTTTTTTTTTTTTTTTTAACATGAAAATAAAACTACCTTTCAATCAAGCTCACCGTGAGCCAAAAATAAAATCCGAAATAGAGCTAAACATGAAGCCTAAATAAGCATTTCCATACCACCAACATCCAAGCATAAGTCTTCAACATATTTCAACTGAAAGTAAACTTAAAACTCTCCAAATCAATTCAAAGCCTCCCTAACATGCTTTTTTTTTTCTTTTTTTTTTTGAATGAAGAAGAAGTAGGAGGAGTAAAAAAGAAAGAGCAGGCTCCTCATACATTTAGCTAAATAAATCATTCCATGCTCCACATTAGATTAGGATAAGTATAGAATAAGTAAAGAAGAGCAAGGAGCAACCACATGCCATTACGAATATATAACCATGTCCAACTCGAAGCATAGCAATCCGAACTAAAAGTCCATACCTCAGTAGTATGTCCAAGCAAAACACACCAAGAGATCCAACAAGCGGGGACCGAACGGCGCAAACCGAGGCCAAAATCGAGCAGACAAGTCCCAAGAAATTCGTGAGTCAAGCCGACAACACTCTACCTCACTCAAGCTAAAACTCAGGAGGATCCGCGAAGCAACGTAGAAGAAGAAGAGTGAAGAGAGGGGAAGAAGAGAAGCAGACGGTAGCACCCTCGAACCCGCCACCCACAAGCAACAACCAACCCTAGACTTCCCTCAAGATGAGGCTTATATAACCGGCCTCAAGAAGGAGGAGGAGAAGAAGCCACTTACCAGGACGTCGGCTCGAGGAAAAGAGGCGGGAGAGAGTGGCGACAAAGTCGCTGAAAAGGCCGACCGTAGAGGCGAGGAAGGCCGAAAGGGGCCCGTCGCGAGCGGGTCGCCGGGGAAGTGGCGAGAAGGTACAGGGACCAAGGTCGGAGCTCGCGCGAGAGCCGGAGAAACGGGATCGGGACCGGGAGAAAAAGAAAAGACGAGGTCCACGCGGGTAAGGGAAAAAGGGAGAAAATTAGGGTTTAAAATTGGATTTTTAAATAGGAAAAATAAGGATTTATTTAATAAAAATCGGTAAAATTTCGCGTCGCGGGTCCGCGCTCCAAACACGACAAGTTATATGTCTTTTCTTAGCAAATTCGATGTCCCGGACGCACCAGCGCAGTCCGTTTCGCGATCCGAGGTCGTTAGGAGAACCTCGTCACTGGTCGAGTCGAAAGTGCGTCCAATCTGATCTCGTTGAAATTCTGACTTTGATGTCGCTCGTTCTAGCATCCTGACTTCTGATTTTGATCCGTCGCGGAGAATTTGAAGACGTCGAGGCCGGGGCTCGAGGAATTTGTGCTCGGTGGTGCAGAAAGTGTGCACAAGGCTACCCTAAGGTCCAGTGGTCCTATAGGAACTCAATTTGGAGTCCTAACGCTAATTCCAACCTACCAGCTGTGAGCAAGAGGTCAGGAATTCCGTCCGGGACTCCAAAAGAGTGTCGAAGTGGTTTCGATCATTCTAAAGCGAGGTGGGTCCAGTGCTAGGAATCTAAGATCGTCGGGGAAGCTCCTAAAGCTAGAACCCTAAATCCTAGGAGGAAAACTAAACCTCGACAAAAAGCGAGGTCAACACGGTCTTGGCTACTTTATGACCTTTTAATTCATTCTTGATGGCCATTACGATGCTGACACGTGACGTGTTGATTGTCGTGTATTATTTTTTTGATCGAGGCTTAGGATTCCCGTGCGGTCCGAACTTTTTTTGTGAGATTTAATTGTTATCCTTAACGTTATTCTTGTGCTCACCCTCCCCCAACCACTCGAATTTTTCCTTGTGTGCATTGATTGCATAGATTTGAGCTTCGACACAATGGACAAGATTGGCGTTAAAGCGAATCATCTCCCGCTTTAGTGATGAGTAGAAAGTTCATGGACAGATCCCTAAAAAAAAAGACTTCTCAGTAACTCTAAATTCACTCTCAGAGTCTGGCAGGCTTCAGTGCATAACCTATAGAAGTATTTCCCGAGGGATCACCCCTCATTCTGGTGAACTCCCGATAAGTGGGATGAATCTTTGATGATCCTTCGATTTGTTATGAATAACTCTACGAATAATCTGAGAAGCCCATTAAAGGTGTTGATGATGCCCCTGGAGGGAGTTGAATCATGTGTGAGCTTGACCCTTGAGATTCACATCAAACGCTTGATAGAGAAGTGCATCAGGGGCATAGTGAATGTGCATGATAGTTTGATAGTGGCTAACATACTCATATGGGTCTATTACCCTTTCGTAGGCATCGAATTCAGGACTCTAAGCCCGCTGAGATAGGGTGTCTGAGAATCACCTTTGCCAAAGAAAAAGATTTTTAGAAGTTTCGGTGAGTGAGGAAGCAATCCCTTTTATCTAGAGGGAAATCTTCCCGAACAAGGCGTCGTAGCTCATTGTGGATGATATCAGTAGAAGTGACAGTAAGGTCGAGGAGATCCATGCTGATCTCATGCCAGATGAGCTGCATGAGACATATGAGTGAAACTTGTAATGTCAAGGAGATCAATGTCTCATATCGACAGTGGAATGGTTTCATCGTTAGGAGAGAACTTGTTGAGTGGGGTATTTCATGTTGAATGCTAAACTGGTGTGAAGTAAGCTCCATTGGTTGCGGTTCTCGTTCCCTACGTAGGAGTTGTAAAGTCTTCAGTTGAGATGCCTCATCCAGTGTACTCAATCTTCTATAGAATTACCTTTGTCGGTGGGATGACGCCTTCCAAAGTGGGAGGATGTAGTGGTCTAACGCCCTTGGGTATGTGTTGATTGCCTTCTAGAATAATGGTGTTGGAGCGGGATGCTCTGTTGTTGCGACTGTTGGGCCTGGTGGCCATACATCAAATCTCGTATGCACTATAGTGATGAGAATGTTCAATTCCCACAGACGGCGCCAAACTAATCTATGTTAGAATAGTCGCGGTAGTAGAGTAATAAATTATCGTCTTAACATTGCATGAGAACATAATACACGCTCAAAAGAAAGAAAACAAATAGTAATGGCACCAGAAATTTTTAGGTGGAAAACTAGTAAAGAGAAAAAAATAATTGGGCTTGACCCTGTTGAAGAAATGCACTATAAACTGAAGATTACAAGTTCATCTTGTCTCACAGGCTGGAAATGGTTTAGAAAGTCTTTCAAGTGATAACTACAATGTGCGGAGGAACTTGTCACAAGAAATGGGCGGCAATCTATGGTGCTCGGCGACAACCGACAAGTGGTGGTCATTTGTGGTCGGCGGTGGTCGACGATGACATAAGTGATCCTAAACTTTAGCTCCTTAAAGCTTAAGCTCTTCCTCAGGCCTCTCCATGTTTTTTTTTTATCGAGGCTTAGGATTCCCATGTGGCACGAACATTTTTTTGTTGTGAGATTTGATTGATATCCCCGACGTTTTTCTTGTGCTAGCCCCCTTCCCCCTCCCCACCACCACCAATAGTTCGAATTGTTTCTTTTGTGCATTGATGGCCTCATCTTTAGAGATTTGAGCTTCGACATGATGGACAAGATTGGCGTAAGAGCGAACTGTCTCCCGCTTTAGTGATGAATACAAAGGTCATGGGCAGATCCCTTCAAGAAAGACTCTTTTAGTAACTCTAAATCCACCCTCGAAATCTGGCGGGCTTCAGTGCATAACATATGGAAGTATTCTCTGAGGGATTCCCTCTCATTCTGGTGAACTCCCGATAAGTGGGATGAATCTTTGATGATCCTTCTACTTGTTATGAATAGCTCTACGAATAATCTGAGAAGCTCATTGAAGGTGTTGATGATGCCCCCTAGAGGGAGTAGAACCATGAGCGAGCTTGACCCTTGAGAGTTGACAGAGAAGTGCATCAAGGGCATGATGAATGTGCATGATAGTTTGATAGTGGCTGACGTTCTCATATGGGTTTGTTACCCTTTCGTAGGCATCGATCTTTAGGAATATAAGCCCGCTGAGATAGTGTGTCGGAGCATCGCTTTTGCTAAAGGAAAGGATTTTTTTGAAGTTTCGGCTAGTGGGGAAGCAATCCCTTTTATCCAGAGGGAAATCTTCCCGAACAAGGCATCGTAGCTCATCATTGATGATATCAGCAGAAATGACAATAAGGTCAAGGAGATCCCGTGCCAGGTGAGTTGCATGAGATAGATGAGTGAAACTTATATTGAAGAGGGGATCAGTGTCCCGTCTCGACAGTTGGAATTGTTTCATCATTGGGAAAGAATTTGTTAGTGGGGTATTTCACGTTGAATGCTAAAATGGTGGGAAGTAAGCTCAATTGGTTGCAGCTATCGCTCCCCGCGTAGTTGTAGAATCTCCAGTTCAGATGCCTCCATCAAGTGTACTCGGTCTTCTATAGAAGCACCCGAGGCACCTCCGACAGTGGGATGATGCCTTCCAAAGTGGGAGGATGTAGAGCTCTGACGCCCTTGGCTGTGTGGTGACTGTCTTCCAGAATAATGGTGTTGGGCGCGATGTTCTGTTGTTGGGACTATTGGGCCTTGTGGCCATACATCAAATTTCGTAAGCACTTTAGTGATGAGAATGTTCAATTTTCACAAACAACACCAAACTGATGCATGTTAGAATAGTCACGACAGTAGAGTGATAAATTATTGTCTTAACATTACATGGGAATACAATACACACTCAAAAGAAGGAAAACAACCAGTAGTGAAACCAGAAGTTTTTAGCTGGAAACTAATAAAGGGAAAGAAATCATTGGGCCTGACCCTGTTGAAAAGATGCACTATAGCCTAAAGATTACAAGTACAACATCTTCTCTCACAAGCGGGAGATGGTTTAGAAAGTCTCTCGGGTTATAACGTCGATGCGCAGAGAAACTTGTCACAGGAAATGGGCGGCAATCCATGGTGTTCGACGACGGCTGGCAAGTGGTGGTCAATGATGGTCGGCGTTGGTCGACGGCGACATGAGTGAGGCTGGACTTCAGCTCTTTAAAGCTTTAAGCTTTTCCTCAAGCCTCTCCCTGTATTCTTCTTTTGATCGAGGCTAAGGATTCCCCTGCGGTCTAAACATTTTTTGTTGTGAGATTTGATTGGTATCCCCGACGTTATCCTTGCGCTCGACCCCTCCAATCGCTCGAATTATTCCTTGTGTGCATTGATGGCCTCATCTGCAGATATTTGAGCTTCGACATGATGGACAAGATCAACGTAAGAGAGAACCGTCTCCCTCTTTACTGACGAGTAGAAAGTTCACGAGCATTGGGCAGATCCCTCTAATAAGGACTCCTCTCTGTAACTTTAAATCCACTCTTGGAATCTGGCAGGCTTCAATGCAGAACCTATAGAAGTGTTCCCCGAGGAATTACCCCTCATTCTAGTGAACTCCTGATAATTGGGATGAATATTTGATGATCCTTCTATTCGTTATTAACATCTCTATGAATAATCTAAGAAGATCATTGAAGGTATTGATGATGCCCCATGAAGGGAGTAGAACCATGTGCGAGCTTGACCCTTGAGATTCGCAGGAAACACTCGACATAGAAGTGATTAGGGGCATGGTGAATGTGCATGATAGTTTGATGGTGACCGACGTGCTAAGACAAGCCTGTTACTCTTTCGTATGCATTGATATTCAAGACTGTAAGGCCGCTTAGATAGAAGAATCACCTCTGCTAAGGTAAAGTATTTTTTGAGGTTTCGGCGAGTGGGGAAGCAATGCCTTTTACCCAAAGGGAAATCTTTCGAACAAGGCATCGCAACTCATCATGAATGATATCAGCAGAAGTGACAGTAAGGCCGAGGAGATCCATGGTGATCTCGTGCCAGGTGAGCTGCACGAGACAGATGAGTGAAATTTGTAATTTCGAGGAGATCAGTGTCCCATTTCGACAGAGGAATTGTTTCATCATTGGGAGAGAACTCGTTGAGTGGGGTATTTTATGTTGAATGCTAAACTGGTGGGAAGTAAGTTCCATTGGTTCATGTCGTCGCTCCCCGCATAGGAGTTGTAGAATCTCCAATTGAGATGCCTTAATCCAGTGTACTCGGTCTTCTATAGAAGCACCTGAGGCACCTCCGTCAGTGGGATGACTCCTTCCAAAGTGGGAAAATGTAGAGGCCTGACGCCCTTGGCTCTGTGGTGACTGCCTTCTAGAATAATGGTGTTGGAGCAATATGCTCTGTTGTTGGGACTATTGGGCCTGGTGGCCATACATCAAATTTCGTAAGCACTTTAGTGATGGAAATGTTTAATTCTCACAGATGATGCCAAATTGATGCATGTTAGAACAGTCACGACAGTAGACTAATAAATTATTGTCTTAACATTGCACGAGAATACAATACACATTCAAAAGAAAGAAAACAACCAAGAGCGACACCATAAGTTTTTAGGTGGAAAACTAGTAAAGGGAAAAAACAATTGGGTCTGACCCTATTGAAGAGATGCACTATAAACTGAAGATTACAAGTACAACATTTTGTCTCACATGCGAAAAATTGTTTAGAAAGTCTCTCGAGTTATAAAGTCGATGCGCGGAGGAACTTGCCACAAGAAGTGAGAGGCAATCCATGGTGCTCTATGATGACCAGCAAGTGGTGGTCAACGGTGGTCGGCAGTGGTAGACGGTGGCAGGAGTGATGTTGGACTTTAGCACCTTAAAGCTTCAAGCTCTTCCTCAGGCCTCTCTCTGTATTTGATTGAGGCTCGTGATTCCCATGTTGTTCGAACTTTTTTTGTTGTGATATTTGATTAGTATCCTTGATGTTATTGTAGTGCTCGCACCCCCTTACTAATTGCTTGAATTGTGTGCATTGATAGCATCATCTGCAGAGATTTGAGCTTCGACACGATGGACGAGATTGGCTTAAGAGTAAACCGTCTCCCGCTTTAGTGATGAGTAGAAATGTTATGGGCAGATCCCTCCAAGAAAAACTCATCTCAGTAACTCTAAATCCACTCTCGGAATCTGGCGGGCTTCAGTGCATAACCTATAGAAGTAGCACCTGAGGGGTTCCCCTCATGCTGGTAAACTCCCGATAAGTGGGATGAATCTTTGATAATCATTCTATTTGTTATGAATAGCTCTACGAATAATCTGAGAAGTTCATTGAAGATGTTGATGATGCCCCCTGGAGGGGTAGAACAATGAGCGAGCTTGACTCTTGAGAGTCGCAGGAAACACTTGACAGAGAAGTGCATCAGGGACATGATGAATGTGCATGATAGTTTTATAGTGGCTGACGTTCTCTTATGGGTATGTTACCCTCTCGTAGGCATTGATATTCGTGACTTTAAGCCCACTGAGATAGGGTGTCGGAGAATCACCTTTGCCAAAGAAAAGGATTTTTTTGAAGTTTTAGAGCAATCCCTTTTATCCAGAGGAAAATCTTCCCGAACAAGGCCTCGTAGATCATCATGGATGATATCAGCAGAAGTGACAGTAAGATCGAGGAGATCCATGGTGATCCTGTGCTAGATGAGCTGCATGATACAGATGAGTGAAGGTTGTAATGTCAAGGAGATCGGTGTCCTGTCTCGACAGAGGAATGGTTTCATCGTTGGAAGAGAACTCGTTGAGTTGGGTATTTCATGTTGAATACTAAATTGGTGGGAAGTAAGCTCTATTGGTTTCAGTTGTCGCTTCTCGCGTAGGAGTTGTCGAATCTCCAGTTGAGATGCCTCCATCCAGTATACTCGGTCTTCTATAGAAGCACCCGAGGCATCTCCGTCAGTGGGATGACGCCTTCCAAAGTGGGAGGATATAAAGGCATGACGCCCTTGGCTCTATGGTGATTGCCTTCTATAATAATGGTGTTGGAGCGAGATGCTCTGTTTTTGCGACTTTTGGGCCTAATGGCCATACATCAAATCTCGTAAGTATTTTAGTGATGGAAATGTTCAATTCCCACAGACAGCGGCAAACTAATGCATGTTAGAATAGTCGCGGCAGTAGAGTAATAAATTATCTTCTTAACATTGCACGAGAATACAATACACACTCAAAAGAAAGAAAGCAACCGGTAGTGACACCAGAAGTTTTTAGATGGAAAATTAGTAAATTGAAAAAACCATTAGGCTTGACCTTATTAAAGAGATGCACTATAAACTGAAGATTACAATTGCAACCTCTCGTCTCACAAGCGGGAAAAAGGGTTATAAAGTCTCGAGTTATAACGTCGATACACGGAGGAACTTGTCACAAGAAATGAGCGGCAATCTATGATGATGGGCGACGACCGACAAGTGGTGGTCAACTGTGGTCGACGGTGGCAGGAGTCATGTTGGATTTCAGCTCCTTAAAGCTTCAAGCTCTTCCTCAGGCCTATTGAGGAGATGCGATATAAACTGAAGATTACAATTGCTACCTCTCGTCTCACAAGCGGTAGAAAGTGTACAAAGTCTCGAGTTATAAAGTCGATGCGTGGAGGAACTTGTCACAAGAAATGAGCAGCAATCCATGGTGATGGGCGACGACCGACAAGTGGTGGTCAACTGTGGTCGGCGGTGGCAGAAGTGATGCTGGACTTTAGCTCCTTAGAGCTTCAAGCTCTTCCTCAAGCCTCACCCCCCCACCCCCTCAGTCGCGAGAGGGATGAGACTTTTAAGTGCAATTAATGCAAGAATATGAATCATTTTGATCGGACGGTTCATAGACTTTTCTTCGATCAAATGACGTTTGATAGACATTTGAGTGCCTTAATGATATAAGAATTGGGCGATCTTAGGCTTGTTGGATTCGTCTTGTCGAGATGTTTGATTCAACTATAAGCTCTTCAGATTCGACATTCATTTGACTTCTTGAATATGCTTATAAAATTTTCAAAAAGTAGTTTAATGGCTTGATCTGAGCTTGATTTGACTTGGCTTAGATCAATTTGGGTATCATCAGGTCCGTCTTATCGAGCCGGTCAGTTTGGCTATAAATTTGCTGAAACGGAGTTCTAGGTGACTCTTAATTCAAGTTTGAATGTTGCTTACTCAAAAGATTGTCTCGAGATTCATGTCATGCTTCAAGATTTGTGCTGAATGATGAAAATTTGTTGACTCGTGTTGGATGATAGAAATTTGCTGACTGCTTATCATGCATATATATGAATGCTCAAGCCCGATTCTTTAAATTTTTTTATTTTGTTTCCAACCAATGTGTTGCGAGTTCAAACAAACTTTCGAAGTTTTTAATCACAAAATCTGCAGATTATTTCTTTGTGTGGAGATATTTGATGGCCTGCAAATGTGTTCTACATAATGATTATTTATTACAGTTTCTAAATCTAGCTCTATTATTTATGTGATTGAATTCATAATGCTTGTTAAAAACTCGAAGAAAATGATAACTTCTGCTGATGCCCCTCCTGAATGGGTGAAGAAATAATGCTATCGTGCTTCCTTTTTGTAAGATTTACATACATACCACTCTATTCTTGTGCATTTACATGTACCACTTAGATTTCAATTTTTACATATCTGCACATTATTTGTGCATGGGAAAGGTGAATTTCACTTCTAAAAAGTTAAAATATTATATGAAGGATTCTGGATGTATGAATGTAAGAAGAGATGCTTATGAGTTACGATTCTTATGTATTCACATATCTAACACTTGAACTTCGATTTTTACAAAATACCAAAGTTAAAAATGATGGTATTTTTGATGTGATATCAAAGATTTGGGTGGTATGAATGTAAAAGGTTAAGTTTGGGTATTGGATGTGTAAAGACAGGAGCTAGGTGGTATGTATGTAAATGCCCCTATGTATATTAGGGATCATAGCATTTCTAACGGTTCTAGTGCATTAACAATTAATAAATTGGGTAATTTCTTACACTTATACTTAAATTTTTACATTAAACTATATATTTCACTTTTAAGAAGTTAAGATGGTGATATTTTTTATGTGATATAAAATATTTGGGTGGTATAAATGTAAACAAAGGAAGTTTATATGTTGGATATGTAAATGCATAGTAATTGGGTGGCATGTATGTAAATGTTTCAATCTTTATAAATTCAACTTTTAATGTGCATGTATTTGTCTCTTTTCATTGAATTTGTTCCTTGTTGAACCATTTCCCATTAAATTAACTATAGAGATTATTGCTAAGCCTGCCAAGAGGCTATCTCCTCCAACAAAAACAAGAAAGTCATCTAAGAATAAAACAAAATTCAATTGGAACAAGTCTCCTCACATTTTCCCTTAGTCATCTTCTTTATCTTCACCTCCATATGATCTAATTCCACATGGATCAGAATTCCTCCATGGCCATGGATTCAAGCAAGCTCTTCAACATCATCTCAATCCTGAGAGAAGCCATTTTCATCCCCTCCCGGAACAAGAAGCTCATACTCTCTTCCATGCTTCTTTGCCTTCTGCCAAACTCTCTTCTCTTGATGAGCAATTACATCTCCATCTACCCTCTGCTCCTCAGCTTCCTCATGAAACTCTTTCTCATCACCAAAGAAGATCCCACCACACCGCAGTTTTTCGATGCGATCATCGGGCTGAGGAGTGATGCCGAAGGCTTTGTTCGAGTCCACGTATTCTTTACCATACTCTCTTATATCGTGACAACCATCTCCATGATGATGATCGTTCATTCCTCTTTGCTAGTTTATTATGGAAAACAGTCGACTCTTAACGATGTGTTCATAAGATTAAAGTCTATCTGGATTTCTGTGTTCATCACTTGCATCTACTTCTCTGTGCTATACACAGGCTACACAGTTCTTTCAGTTTCTTTGATCGCCGTCCCGATGCTCAGTGCAAACGGTTCAACAATTTCTATCATGATCGGCGGACTGTTCGCAATGTCGGGTAGGCTGTTGTCTGTGTATCTGACGATGGTTTGGACGGTGGGAGTGGTGGTTTCAGTGGCGGAAGACGGTTGTTTTGGTTTGGAAGCAATGTGGAGAGGAGGGGAGATTGTTAAGGGGAGAAGGCTTGAGGGTTTTCTCATTGCCCTGATATTGTTGTTGGCTGATGGAGTTTTTACAGGAGGATATGGCTTTGTTGGAGAGAAAAATGCTACGGGATTTTTTCTAGTGAATATTTTGGTGCTGATGAAGTTGTTTTCTTATATGGTTTATAGTGTTTTTTACTTTGAGTGTAAGAAAGAAGTCAGAGTTGTTGGTAGTAATGAAGAGACATTGCCTTAAGGATGATTTTAATGTTAGTATTTGTGAGAAATTGTGGTTTTAGTTTTTATTTTCTTTTCAATTTGCCCAAGTAATCAAATGTTTAGTAAAATATTATTGTTAATGACTCTCAATTACTTGGTTTAAGACAATGACACACTAGTGTAAATCACACATTCCTCTCATCTACCGCTCACCTACCTTCCACCTACCACTCTCTTGATTTGTATAAATAGATAGGGTGTGAGACTTGTGGTGAGGGGGTGAGGAGAAGAACCAAAAAGTGTGAGAGCTAGGAAGAAGTAGAGAAGAAAATGAGATGCTTCAAGGATTGAGGGGATAGATCTTGGAGATCTATGGTCGAGATTACTCGAGAGAGAGATCTGGAGATGTGAGCTTATTCCTCAATGGTGTAGAAGCCTTGTAATTCTTCTTTATTGTCTTAGTGAATTATTTGGTTGACTCCCTCCCATGGATGTAGGTCCAAAGGACCGAACCACGTAAATCGCTTTGTATCTTTGTTCATGTGTTCTTTGTGATTTCTTCTAGCCAAGTTCTATTTCCCACAACAAATAGTTTAATAAGATTTGATATTATCTATGTAACAAGAAAACACTCGACAAAACTAGTCAATCTAGGAGCTTCCCTTAAAACATATAATTGTAACCTTCATGATAGGCAAAGTCAAAGCAAGAAATTTAAATTTACTCTCTTATATATTATAAATTGATGATACCCCAATGTTGCTCTTACAAATTATATTTATCATAACAATTTAGCATTATATATCAAAAAAAAAAAAAAATTACTATTGTTTAATTACCTCTCCTTTAAGGCTTTGTTTGGGTTAAAGGAATTGTGAGGAAGTGAGAAGAAAATGGTAAAAGGACTTAATTGAAAAGTTTTAATTAATTTATTTTTTTATAGGTAAATATAAAAACATTTGTTTTCATTAAAAATCAAATGAATGACATTGAAATTCTAAAATAAAATTCATTTACATTTTATTAATTTCTTTGAAAACAAATGGAGCCCTAAAAGAAATAGTTGAATTTAGAATAAGCTAAGAGAAGGCCACAAAAGGTGACAAAGTCTATTTATTTATCTATGTCTCTTCCCTACATGTGGCGAGCGGCATAAGAAGCACTGATATTATTATTGATATCATTTAGGTGGCCGGCTAAAAGAGTCCAAGAGAATAAGATAACATTTTTCATTATAATCTTATGGAGTTTGATATATGGAGAATATAAGATAGGGGAATTTTTAGAATAATTAACATGTTTATGGGAGAAATTTTATCATCATACATGAAATAATATTAATTCCACACTTATCAAGTTTAGAATTTAAATTTTAATTTAAATTTGAAACTCATTAGCCAGTTTTAAGTTTTTTTTTTTTGAAGCCATTTGTTTTGTGATGGTAAATTTACGACAGTAGAGTGATATATTAACGTCTTAGTATTTTAAGAAGATCCAACACACAAATTATAAAGAAAAATTTGACAGAGAAGACAACACGAGTTTTTACATGGAAAACCCAAAATGGAAAAAACCAAGGGGTCTGACTAGTTAAAATGATTTGACTATGTCAATGCAGATTAAAAGACTTTGCTTGCCTTTAATTGGCTAGAAGAAAAATTACACAAGCGACGTGACTTCTATCAAGGGAGTGAAGCCATTATGATGGTGTCGGTCCAACGACAGCAATAGTGGTGATCCTGACAACGGTGGGAAAACTAAAAAAGAGGAAAAACCACGGGGTCTTACTTAGTTGAAATGATTTCACTGTCAATATATGTTAGAAAACTTTGTTGCCATTTAACTGACCAGAAGCAATGTTACACAAATGATGTGACTTTAGTTAGAGACGTGGTGGTGTTCTAATGGCTTCAATTCATTGACATCGTCGGTGGTGATCCGGCTATGGTGACGACTAAACTACAGTGGTGGTGCCGACAGAGGCAGTGTTGGCAACGGCGAAGACCGGACAATGGTGGTCCGATGGTGGCGATGATAGCAGCGACACAGGCAATGACAATGTCAGAGTTGACTACTGCGACAATGCCAGTTGGGCGGTGATGGTCCGAAGGCGATGGTATTTGGGCATTGGTGATCTGGCAGTAATATGACAATTCAATGGAAGCGGTGTTGCCGTCAGCAGTCCAACAGTGGTGGAGCTTATGGCGGCAATATGACGATTCTAAAGCTCGACGACATCAGTTCAACGATGGTGGAGCTCGATGATTGCGATCCGACAGTGGTGGAGCTTGATGGTAGCAATCCAAACCATAAACGGTTGTGTTCTCATAAATTCATGGCGTTAGTGATGGATTAATATCTTTGTGATATACGGAGGTCCAATACACATGTAAGACGAAATTGACATAATAGACGTACTGTTGTGGGAAATCTACTTGGCAAGAAGAAATCACAAAGAACACAAACAAACACAAAGCGAATTACGTGGTTCGGTTCGGTCCATAGGACCTACATCCACGGAAGGGAATCAACAACAAATCCACTAAGACAATCCAGAAGAAATTACAAGGCCTTTTACATTGAGTAATGACCACACCTCTTGATCTCTCTCTCTCGAAATTACCTTGATACAAGATCTCAAGACTCCTCCCTCAATTCTTGAAGCATTTCTCCTTCTTCTCTTCTTCTTCATAGTTCTCACCCTCTTTGGTTCTTCACCTCACCCCTCTCTACAAGCCTCCCCCATCTATTATAATAGAAGAGGCCTCCTAAATAGACCGGGTCCGCCAAAGAAGCTTCCTTGAAATTTACTAGTATTCCATTGCCTTAGCCGAGTAATTGAGAGTCATTAACAATAACAACAAAAGTTTTCAAGTGGAAAATCCAAAAGGAAAAAAAATACTCAATGTGGCCCGGTTGAAAGAATTATACTATGTTGATATATGTTACAAGACTTTACTGACCATTGAATAGCCGAAAGCATTATTACACAGATCTTATAAAACTTTAGCTAGAAAAGTAGCAGAATATGATAGAAAAGTTGTGGCTATTCTGCTATTGTGAAGGAAAGCAGACGATAGGGGTTGGGTGCCAGAAAATCTACTACTAGTGTCTACGATAGTGAGGGCAACATAAGAGTGGCTAGGAACTTGGGACGATTGTCTAATGGTCGTGACAGATTGATGAAAGCGACAATTTGACAGTGGCGTTGGCCAAGAAGCGACAACGATGGCTTAATGGAGGCGGCCATACAATGGTGGTTTGGAGATGCCAGCGACTCGACATCGAATACCAAGTAGCAATGATCTGGAGGTGGCTCATTGGGGGGTGTGCCGACGTCAAATCGACGCCGAAAACATGCTTATTTCCTATTTGGAAATAAACATAAACCTAAGAGTCGCAATCCTGACACCTAGGCGCCCAATATGGCACCATGGCGCCTATTTGTTGCCTAAGGCATAAGGGGCATGATGACTTGACGTCGTCCTCACATTGCTCGAGCTTATTATCGACAGACTGTTGAGTATTCTAAACTCAATGGTGGAAAATAAACACAAGGGTTGCGCTCGTTGTTGGACTTAACCCAACACCTTACATCACGAGCTGACGACAACCATGCACCACCTGTGTTTGCCTTTCTGAAGGCACCCCTCTCTTTCAGGATGATTCACGGCATGTCAAGCCCTGGTAAGATTCTTCTCTTTGCATCAAATTAAACCACATACTCCACTGGTAGTACGGGCCCCCGTCAATTCCTTTGAGTTTCATTCTTGCGAATGTACTCCCTAGGCGAGATACTTAACGTGTTAACTACGGTACTGCATAGTTCAATACACACAACGCCTAGTATCCATCATTTATGGCTAGGACTACTGGGGGGTATCGAATCTCATTTGCTCCCCTAGCCTTCGTCTCTCAGTGTTAGTGTCAACCAAGCAGAGTGTTTCACCGTTGGTGTTCTTTCTGATCTCTACGCATTTCACCGCTCCACAGAAAATTCGCTATGCCCTACTGTACTCCAACTTGGTAGTTTCCACCGTCTGTCCAGGGTTGTGCCCTGGGATTTGACGACAGACTTGAAAAACCACCTATAGAGCCCAACCCTCATGTTTAGTTGCCACCATTGATTTTGGAACCTTGAACAGATGTCGGTGATAAGCCGGAGGAAGGTGAGGATGATGTCAAGTCATCATGCCCGTCCCCCTTACACCCTGGTGCCTAGGCACTAGTAACTAGCACCAGACTTTCAGTGGCTCAGTTTTTACCATCTCGGAGGGCATTTTTAGGCGCTTAGGTTCACGAGGCCAGTGCCAAGGCTCCGTTCTAGCCCAGAAAACCCTAATTTACATCAGAAGCACCTAACAGAGGATTTTCTTGATCCGAAGGCTATGAGAGACCACATATGAGTAACTTATGATCCCATACCCTCAAAAATGAGTTTTATGCTCATATATTGATAGGAGAATTTGTTGCTTACGGGCACCTCGGACTACAAAGCGGGTAGGGCGTTCCAATCTACAATTTTCTAGTACCTAGCAGGGCTCTGTGACTTCCCTTGACCTTTTGGAGGCTCCAAATGGATATAGAGAGTCCTCTAAACACTAGAGCAGGCACCAAAAATGTCCAATGTCTTAAGTAGGCCCGCTCAACGGTTGATTCTCCCAGGTAAGAACGAATTGTTGTAGACCCTTATTTTGTGCCTCGAACATGTACCAAAGGTCTCGGATGAGTGTCTTCTACAGGATACTATAAATGAGCCATGAATCATCCTGAGCTAGTCATATTAATACCCACCACACGTGACATAAAAAATTTGACACAAACACTGGCCCGAAAAACTTAGGTTCGAATCCTAGTTCTTGATTAATTTTTATTCAAGTCAGGTTTGAGTTGGCTTGAATCGTACAAAATTAACTTAAAATTAAAATTATCATTCTTCATGTTTTGGTTTTAAAAATCTTGAAACATTTCAAAAGTAGGCATATATAATATTGTATTAGAAGAGTCAGGTGCACATTAACCGGGTCATGTAGATCCAAAAATGACCTAATCCATATAATAACGAACATATTAAATGAGTCAGGTTTAAGTTAAGTCGACTTTAGATCAAATATTTTGATATGAAATGGGTCGGATTTAGCTCAAGCGAATTCGAGTTGGGTCAACTTCAAGTTAGACCTAAACTTAGCCAATCAACTTGATCAATGGCGACCCAATAAAAATGTTGAATTCATCTTGTAATATAAAAATATTCACACTATAAGCTTAATACTTACGTAGATTGAAGTTTAAATTACTGAATTCACTGGAATAATTATGATAATGTTTATAGTTCCATAAGCTTATGTTTTTTTTTTTACATTTGTACCCCTCAAATCTTTCGTAACACATAAAAATACCATAATTTTAATTTTAACGCAATAAAAATACCACCATTTTAAATTTAAAAAAAATAAAACACATATATTCCTGCATAGGAAAAATATTCTGTCCAGATGTCCGCAAGCCAACCATCGGTCACCACATCGACGTGACCTCCGATGGTTGGCCGTCTGAGCGGGCGGTGTACATAAGTGATATTTTCTCCAATTTACATGCCACATTTCTTATGTATTTATGTATTCAACATGTAAAAATTACATGCATAACCCTCAATACTATTATTATTGAAAAACATATTTTCATTCATAAAATTTTGACACCAAAGAGTTGTAAATTTTGATATTAAAGTTCGAGTGTTATATAGGTAATAGTTGAATTTATACGAATTACGGGGTAGGTTTGTAAATTTTCTTAAGCATAATTAGATGCATATTATTGAAATTCATTTAAGGGTGCGTTTGGGAGAGCGTTTTCGCAGTGGTAGCGTTTTCAAAAATGCCACTAACTGTTTGAAAAGTACGTTTAGAGAGCATTTCTAAAAACTCAGTTTACAATTTTCTATTAAACGCGGATCGCAGGTAGAACCCCGCGATCCGCTTATTGTTCGAGCGAAAGAAAAATTGGCCCTCTCGTTCACCTCGCCTCCTCCCGACCCCGTCGCTTCTTTGCCCTAAGCGCATTTGAAGGTTCACTTCTCGTCTGCCTCCTCCCGACCTCTCGCATCTCCTCTGCCTCATCCCCTCGCATTTCCCGCATTCTTGGAGAAAGGGCGGAGCATGCTGCCTGCGCCGAAGGAACTGCATATCTGCCGCTTGAGGGCAAGTCGAAAACTTGACTGGCGAAGCATTCTCCTCGATCCAGCCTTTGCTTCTTTGGTGAAATCGGTGGGACGAAGCGGAAGGCGATTGTTTTACGCGTAGGTCGTCCTGCTCCTCTGACAGGTTCGGTCACGAAGGCGATTGTTTTACGCAAAATGGAAGGGGCGAAGCGGAAGGGAAGGCGCGGGCGAGGCGAGGATTTCCGAAGGACGGGAGGAGATGGGGTTAACTTTGTTTTAAATTAATTTTTTTATTAATTTAATTGATTAGTACTAATTAATTAAATAAATATTGTTATCAAAATTAATTATAATTAGATAAATCAATATATAGCTGCACAATGATAAACTAATAAAAAAATTTTAATTTTATATATTAATTTTAATTAATTTAATAAAATGTTAGTGATTATTAATTAATATATAATCAATTGCTAATTAATTAATATTAAACTGTAACTCAATATAATCAGTTTCATAATAAAATTGTTATTGATGGTCAATCGGTTTTATAAACATTTAATTGTTGATGTACAGGGGTATAATGATCATTTATCCACAAACAGCTGCAAATCAGCTGTTTTAAAAACGTTCAAATCAAACACATATGCATGATATCTCGGTCAACTGATATCGCTAGATTATCGTGATAATCTGCTTATCCTGATAATCTGAATAATCTGCAGCTACACCAAACAGACCCTAACGGTGCATTTTCTAAATTGATTATGAAATCATCCTCAAGGAAAATTAATAGAGTCTAATTTAAAAATAATTAGAATTATTTGAACACTATAAATTTTAAAGTTGTAACGCCATATAAATATTGGGAATAGTGGGGGATTATTTTGACAATTTACTCAATTTTCTTAGCCGTGTTGCTCCGCTCAATTTTGTCTTTCACAGCTTCACTCTTACGCTATTCTCACCGCTTTAATCGTTCTGCCCTTTGCGAAACGTTTCAAAATTTCCACTCTCTCTCTCTCTCTGTTTCGCTTCGAATACGGTAATGGGAGGTTCTCACAGTCGCGAGGGTTTGGAGCTCTCCGATTCCGACACCGAGCCGGAAGAAGACGAGTCGGGAACTGAAGAAGAAGAGTCTCCGGTGTCGACCGCCACTCCCGTCGGCCGAAGCACAGCCGGAACCCCGAAGCCGGACACCCCCACCTCTATCGATGATCTCGACTCCAAGCTCCAGTCTCTTAAGCTCAAATACTGTAATTCCCCTTCATCGTCCACTCCAACTACAAACCCTAACGTTAAGAACGGCGTCAAGCTCTACCTCCACATCGGCGGCAGCTTGCCGTCTGCGAAGTGGATTATCTCCGAGAAGTTAGTGACCTACTCTTTCGTCAAGCCTTCCTCCTCCCCCTACTCTTCTGCTCACGATGAGTACTTTGATGTTGAGGACGAGGAGGGGAAACAGGCTGGCTCCTCTTCTCCTTGGTTTTTAAAAATTGGGTCCAAGGTGCGGGTTAGGGTTGGGCCTGAGATGCAAATGAAGACGTTTCCTGACCAGAAGCGGGTTGATTTTGTTGCCGATGGAGTTTGGGCGATGAAATTCTTTACCGCGGAGGCTTATAGTGTTTTCCAGAATGAGTACCAGAGGTGTCTTTTTGAGAACGTATATGGATTCGAGGCCAATGAGGAGAATACGGTTAAGGTTTTCGGGAAGGATTTCATGGCATGGGCAAAGCCGGATTCAGCTGATGATTCCATTTGGGAGGATGCGGTTGATAGCTTGGATAAATCACCTGTACATGCCTCTCCATTGAAGCAGAACCAGTCGTTGCTTGATGAATTTGAGGAAGCAGTTGATGAAGGTGGAATACAGAGCCTTGCTCTTGGAGCTCTTGATAACAGTTTCCTTGTGGGTGATTCTGGTATCCAGGTGGTAAGGAACTTTAATCATGGAATACATGGTAAAGGTGTTTCGGTGAGAATTTCTGGTCATGGGAATAACTATCCCGCTCCTAAGAGGGCTCTTCTGATGAGAGGCGAGTCCAACATGCTGTTGATGAATCAAGGTAATTCTGCAAAGCCCCATGCTGGTGGAGTTGATCAGCTTGATATTGAAACGGGAAAGATTGTAACAGAATGGAAGTTTGAGAAGGATGGAACTGATATTACCATGAGGGACATCACAAATGATAGCAAGGGTTCACAACTGGATCCATCTGGATCTACATTTTTGGGACTGGATGATAACAGGCTTTGCCAATGGGATATGAGGGATAGGAAAGGGCTGGTCCAAAATATAGCTAACTCAATGGAATCACCGGTGTTGCAGTGGTCGCAAGGGCATCAGTTTGCGAGGGGAACTAATTTTCAATGCTTTGCAACAACGGGTGATGGTTCGATTGTTGTTGGGTCGCTTGATGGCAAGATCCGGTTGTATTCAAAGAGTTCTATGAGAATGGCAAAGACTGCTTTTCCTGGTCTTGGATCCCCTATCACTCATGTGGATGTTACATTTGATGGGAAGTGGGTCCTTGGAACTACAGACACATATTTGATACTTATATGCACTATTTTTAAAGACAAGGATGGGAGAGAGAAGACTGGTTTTAGTGGAAGAATGGGGAACAGGATTGCATCCCCGAGATTGTTGAAGCTCACTCCATTGGATTCACATTTGGCTGGCAAAAACAAGTTTCAGAAGGGGCAGTTCTCATGGGTAACTATGTTTTCATCTTATTTGAATGCAAAAAACCTGCATACTCCATTATTTAGGATAGAGAAAAGCCTTATTTGTTCATTTGTGTCATAATTAAAATCTTTGTGCTTTTGAGAATGATGATAAAGCCGCGTGATAGACTAATTGCAGTTGAGTAAACTTTGATTCTATTTGACTTTGATTTGGAGGGAAAAGGGGAGAGAGCTGTTGGGACGAGGTAGAAAGGTTTAAGATAGATACATTCTGAGAGGAGATAAGCAAATAAGGCAAGAATGGGGGTAAAGTTTAAAAATTTATATCGTGTATTGATGTGATTTCCTTAATTGAGTCATAACTTAAGTTTCAAATTTAATTGAGGCATAGATTCTAAATTTAAAACAAAGAAGTCATAGAATTATGAAACCTTAGAAAACTCATAGTTCATCAAAAAAGGAAAATCTTAATTTATGAAAGACACGTTATAAGAAGGCACACCTTCAAAAAACTGAATGGAAGTAACTTATGCTAGAACTAGATTCTACTATAGTTTTTCGTGCCCTAAAATCGAAATCATCATTATTATCATTAGTACTAGGATTTTTTTAAGAATTGTCATGATTTCCAACACCTCCATCATCTTTTCCGCAACTCTCATATGGGTTATCCCATTTATCTTTTTCCTTGTTTAACGCTATACTCTTGTTCTTGCATTAACATTATGCTCATAATAAATAAATTTAAATAGCAATTTATTGCATATTTCATACTGAATATATTTTACCAGCCTATCGCAATATTTGATATTTGACCTTGTTTGCATTTGGTGAAACAAACTTTCTCTAGATTAATAGCATAAATGTCAATTTCATCATTTTTATTTGATCTTACAGCACTTTCTTCATTTCCTTTATAATCTCTGTTAAGTACCAACCAATTCATCATTTGATGGCAAATTGAGTCAGAGGATCATCATCATCATTGTTTGTGGTTAACCTACATTGTGTATTTTTAAATTTTTTATTGTACTTGACATGAACAAATTTGTTCATTGGTTCATCTTAGTTACGGCCAAACAACTTCTCTTTATATGCACTTGGTTGAATGTACCCTAATTTGGTTGACATGTAAAGATGAGTAGGTTAGACTAAGACTTCTTATAATTCTAGTGTTTCATCTCCAAAATGCATCTACCAATGTTCTATATCACCAGTTAGAAAAAATGAAATAAGACTAATATTAATTACATATGTGACAAAGTTAATCATAAGTTTAATATTATGTCTAGTTGATAGACATCTTATGAGATGAATGTGTTTTGCATGATAATTGGGCAGCTCTCATACCAAACATCCTTTTTTTTGTGTTAAATTCCTTAAGTTATTTATCAACCTTCTTAAAATTTCAAATAAACCTATCATTCTCTTTATATTTTTGTACAAATTAAATTTAATTTTTATGCATTCAAAGAAATTACTAACAAAATAAAATGAGAATTTATAAAATATCTAATTGAATGGTTGTCACTGTTCTGATTAATAATTTCCCAAATCACTTTATAAGTTTTTTCTTTTTCACCGAGTTTTGTGTTATTTATTCATTTGCTCTGTCTATGCCCTCATAGATAAAGCCTATTGTAGGATTTTTTTCACTGTCTACATTTTTCAACACTTCAATTGAAGGTTTGTGTTTTTAAGAGCATAGATCATACTTTGCGAGGGAGTATTATCCCTTAAGATAATTTTTTTCATGTGTTTTCCTTTCTGTTTTTGGCTTATTCACTCTTTCCATTATTGGGAACTAAACATTGCCTCTAATTGATTCCGCATGATTTTTTTGTGAAATCAAATAGATAGTAGCAAATCTTGTAATGATTGATTCATTTAGATCTTTATTAGTGCACTATCTCAATAAATTAAATATCCAGTCATAGTTGCAGATAAAATTGCTTTTTTTATTTCATTAAAGCCCTTTTATGTTGTGGAAAATGTTCCAGCTTTTCTAGCATCAAATCAATACAATGGGTTGCATACGGAGTTCAACATAGATGTTTTTTTTTCCCTTAACATCCTTCCTACTGCCTTATATGCACTTGTATTATTTTTTACCACTTGAACTAGTGTGCTTCAACTTCCTCATGATATCAAACAATTTGAATAACAATGTTACATCTTTAATAAAGTGATACACATCAACACATTTTAAAAATACCGCTTGTTTAGTATTTTTCTTTTATTAGAAAGTTGATCAAGCTTTGACCTATTTTGTCTTTGTAACCATCGATAGTATTGAAACTCCTATTTATGCCTATATTTTCTTTATTCTTGAACCATTTTTTCAGCAGCTTTCCCTTCTTTCTTCAGTATCTTTTTTCAAAGCTCAGACATGCTTGGACGTTTCAATTGACTATAAATCCCAATGGAGCCTATAATATTGAAAAAAGATGGAATCCTCGCAGCATTAAAAGGAATCCCATTCTCATAAAAAAAAATTATAATATCCATGCAAATTTGATTCTAATGTTCTTTAAAGGAATTCTTCGACTTTGATATTTAACTGCATGATCTTAAATCTTCAATAAATTTGACCTTGTAATTCCTCGGGTTAAAATAATGGTACTATTGGAATCACTAGTAGGATAATTCCTCGGGTTAAAATAATGGTACTATTGGAATCACTAGTAGGACCGTCAATTGGATTACTAGTAGTAATGAAATATCCATAACCTAATGTTCTGATATCAATCTACTCTCAATCATTTTATCAATCTGTTGTTAGTTTTAATGCTTTTTCGTGGCAAAGATATTTAAATAATTGATTATCTCTTGTTTAAATTCATCTAAATTTTCGCACACAGCCTCACATTCTTATGAGTTCTTGAGTAAAATGATCATTTAGTCTTGTGACGCCTGTGATAATTTCTGTTGCAATAGTTACACTTGATATATATATAGAGAGAGAGAGAGACTTTTTTCGCCTTCTATTTATCTAATACAACTTCCATGGCATACTTAGCAATATCTTTTCTCTTAAACACAAATTTCACCATTGTTGTTTATAAAGGACCTGTAGAAGAAAAATTAAATACGGAAAATGTTCATTTAGTCTTGTGACACCTGTGATAATTTTTATTGCAATAGTTACACTTAATATATATATATATTCTCTAATTCAACTTTCATGGCATACTTACAAAGCAAGTTCTTTTCTCTCTATGCCAAATTTCACCACTGTAGTTTATAAAGTACCAGTATATCATAAAAGAAAATTAGTAATAAATACAAAAAATGATCATCTAGTCTTGTGACACCTTCTGTGATGACTTTTGTTACAATAGTTACACTTGATATATGTAGCCTTTCTTCGTCTTCTCTGTATCTAATACAACTTCCATGACATAGCAATATCTTTTCTCTTAGCACCAAATTTCACCAATGTAGTTTATAAGGGGCCAGTAACATGAAAGAATAAAAAATTATTTACAGAAAATCTTCAAATAAAGTACTCTAATAATTTTTTTTATAAAACAATTATTTATGGAAGGGCATACAAATACAATTGCAACTATTTTTAATGCCTAAAACAATGTTAATCATCTTGCATTTCAATGTCTAGTAATGGAGAAAATGAACCAGTAAATTTGACTAAATATCATGAAAAATCGAATGCTCATTGATTCATCGAATCATATACAATTCTCTTCTTTGTTTGAGCTATTGGAGCAATGGTTATTAATTTCATTCTCCTGATCTCTCTAAGCCTTCCAAAAAATTATGTGTTGGGATTTGGTTACGATCAATTCTTTATGATTTCCTATTTTGGTGAATTTCTTTGCACCTATCAATCTCGCGCTCTTTCGTGGCTTGTTTTTTAGAATCTAAAGATTGTACGATTTTCCAGCAGGTTTCTTTATTTGTACCTTTGGACTGCGATCGGCTAACCATGCACTGCAGTTTTTGAGAAACTAGTTATGGGAATTGAAATATTATTAGCTTTTCTATGGCCTGTAAATCCCTTAGGAAAAGATGAGTTGTCAAAACTCTACCTTTGATCAATAATTCACTTGAAGTCATCACAACGTTGGCTATATTTCTGAATCCCTTTAATCTCATTTAATGATTTCATGCCAGTTTGCTACAATAATTTGAAACGCCTATTTATTTGTAGTTTTTAAGTCTTAATATGTTTACATTCAGTCAAGTGCAAATTTACCAGCAGGAATCAACTTTACTTATTTTGAGACTCTTATAAGGTATTTATTTGGAGAAAGTAACTTCGGAACGTCACAAGAAAAAAAAGAAAGAAAGCAAGCAAGCATAGAAAAAAAAAAGGAAAGAAAATAAATAAATTAAGGGAGAGTTTATGATTATTATCTGCTCTTTCACGTTAGAGTTGTTGAACAGGATTATCTTGAGTAATCAATGATCCCAGCGAACACAACCACATGCTTAAACCTGTGGCTACCAGACAAAAGAGAAGGTTATGTGCTACGATAATGGTTGGAAAGATGAGATGCCATGTGGATATAGATTTTTTTTTTGGATTTATTGGAAATATTGTTTAATCCTCTTTCAATCTGTAAAAGTTCTCTAGAAATATTTTTCGCGGGAACCTCAGATGTTAATGGAGCTTCTTGTGATGCAATTTCATTGGCACATGGCAAAGAGGGGCTTTGAAAACAAAGCTGACCCGTAACATTTTAATGCTATTAATGCTTATGAAGTTAATTTATAAGTTTTAGGAACTTCTATAAATTCATTTTTTTGATGTGGCAATTGAATTAGAAAATCTTTAATTATTTTGGTTCACGTCCTCACGGAGATTAGGATATAAAATTTGTCTATATGGAACTTAGTGAGATTCAATGATACTCCAAACTTGGTGTGTCGCTAGCTTATGAAGCCCACACATATGCATCATTTAGGGGGTAGTTGATATATGTATTCATATCCCTTCCATGTTAGAGATGCTGCCTTCACCGCTATAATCCTACGCCCTTTAGCTCACAATAGAGTAATTTAATAACTTCTCTAGGTTTTTCCCTAATGACCCCGGACTAAGATGTTCTTTTTGATTGGTGAAATCTTGTTTCTTATGTAGGCAATTAACCCTCTCTCTCTCTTTCTCTCTCAATCTCAATATGTTATCTTAAGTATGGGTGATATGATAGATAAGGAGGTATATAGCCTCTCAAATTATTATAAATGTTCATATGTTATTATAAACAGTGTTCATGCCATATTAATCAATAGCATAAAATGAATCATTAGATTTCACAGCATAGCGAGGTATACCTCATATGATATTATGGCACCAATGTGCAGTGATGAAAATAGCATGCATTATTTGTGCTTTAAGGATGCTATAGCACATAACATAAGCCCGGAATAGCATTTTAATTTGCTTTTTTTAGGATATGCAATGAGGATAATCCTTTTTTGCTGTAGATAGGTGATGAAAAAAATGGTGTGTGAGATTACGCTGATAAAGAAGATAAGTCTGTTTTGGAATATTTGAAGTATTCAATTGACGAAATTTATGGCCTTTCTCTTTTTGTGAAGGTTAAAGCTTCAATGTATTGTATTTTGTCTTCATATTATATATTTTATTAGCTTGGTGGTTTTATTTGTTAGTCTTATTATCATTTTCATCTTAATAGTTTATTTGCATTTTTTTTTATCTTCCATTAACTTTTATGTGCATTAGAAGTCACATTCTTATATTCTACTTATTTGAAGTATTTCTTAAGATGACATCTCTCTTATATTTGTTGAAATCTTCATTTTTTTCTTAAATTGTTTTTGCTTATTTTCTTTATGCCAACGGATTCAATTAGTTATTTCTGTCAACCTTTGCAATAGCTACTGAATCTATACTTTTTATAATTAAAAAAAGGAATGATATTTCGCCAGTAGAGGCTCTCAACCTTTGATTATATCATCAAGATAAATATTTTAGATGCATATAAGCCTTAATTGTATTCTCTAATATATAATTTAGTATCGAGACATTTCTTTTCTATCATCTGACAATTTGAGAAGTGATCCAATTATATAATATAGAAGTAATTGCTAAGTGGCTTCAAAATCTTTTCTTTATTTCTGAACATAACACTAAACTACGTGCAGTGCATTTTTAATAGCATCATAAACTATCAATGAAAAACAAAATGCATGCGTACATCATCATCATTTATTTTATGGAAGATTTACATGCAATTCCTGTATATTTACATATCTAACACCAAAAATTCAATTTTTACATGCGCACCATGTTCCCATGTGTATGAAAATGTGTATTTCACTTCTTAAAAGTTAAAACTAGTGAGAATTTATGTGATATGAACTATTTGTGTGGTTCGAAACAAAATTTAGTTGCCCGATATATAGATTCAGAGAAATTGAGCGGTATAAATGTAAATGACTTATTATTATTTTTGATGCTCCATGTGCAGGTGACTGAGAATGGGAAGCAGGAGAGGCATCTGGTTGCAACAGTTGGAAAATTCAGTGTGATCTGGAACTTCCTCCAGGTGAAGAAGAGTGGCCATGAATGCTATCGCAACCAGGAAGGCCTGAAGAGCTGCTACTGCTACCGCATTGTTCCCAAGGATGAATCCATTGTCGATAGCCGTTTCATGCACGAGAAGTTCGCCGGAACTGACTCGCCCGACGCTCCTTTGGTGGTTGCCACTCCCATGAAGGTTAGCTCCTTCAGCATCTCCGGCCACCGGCCCCCGCTGATCTAATTACTGGTTGGATTTCTGCTATGTTTTGCGTTTGATCACCTTTGAATTCGTTTGTTTTATTTTTTTTATAAAAATTATGAAACTTTTCTTTAGTAGCGCGTCATTGTGCCTCTTGTGGTTATATGTTTTATTTTCCCCCTTTTTTTATTGGTGTATGAATTATAACTTGGCATAGTCCTTTTAAAAACGGAAGATTTTTATACGTACATACCCATTCAATTCCTATATATTGCATTTAACACCTAAAATTAATGTTTACCTATATGCGTGTCATCTTCAATGTTAAAAAAAAAAAGTTTAGGTGTTGGATATGTAAATACATATAAATTGGTTGGTATGTATGTAAGTGACCTGCTAAAAAAACTTTGTTAGATTGTTTTATGTGTGTGAATATGATTGCATAATTATCTATCTGTGTGCGCTTTTTTTTTTTTTATATCATTTAGAGGTTTAGATGGCCCAATTTTTCTCATTTAATAAAAAATGGGCTTGTTAACGGTCCTAAAGGCAACCTCCCATGATGCATGTTGTGGATGGTGATTATAGCGTTTGATGGTCATAGAGGTTTTAGCTGAAAGTCGTGGCAGTAGTTGATCATGTCAGCCGTAGATGGTAACATTAGGAGCGTCGATTGGTCACATAGGCCATAGTAGAGAGTTGTGAGTCATGTAGGTCATAGTTGGTCACATAGACCTTAGTGGTGAACTGCGATAACACTCGCGTATGCCACAAAGACCATATTCGAGAGCTGCAATAACGTCTATAGGCTACAAGGGTCAGAGTTGGAAGTTTTGTGAGCTGCGAGACATGTAAACTGTATTAGGTCACTTAGGTCATAGTGGAAAGTAGTAGTAGCGTCTGTCGGCCACAAGGGCCGGCCGAAGCTGGTAGATGCATAAGTTGTGGATCACATAGATCGTAGTGGGGAGCTGTAAGGAGAGAACTGCAAGAATCTAGAGAAGGTCAACTAATATTGAGTATATTAATTGTAAACAATTATTATTTGGAGTTACACCGTACTTGGGTGTATTGTTGCACTGTCTTCAGGGTGTGTCACTACAACGTCTTCGGAGTACGTAATTTAATTATCTTTTGAGGTGTGTCGTTACACCATCTTTGGGGTATGCTGTTACATTGTCTTTGCGGGTACATTGTTGCATAGCGTTCAAGACGATGTGTTGCTCTATAAGGTGCTTTATTACTCCACAACATTGGGCGTTACTCTGCATAATGTTTCGTTACTCTATGATGTTGGTCATTGCCCTGCTCGGTACTTCTTTAATAGTATAGTTTGTCATGACTCTGCAAGAGGCTTCGTTGCAATGAGAGGGGCGGCCAACGATGATCGATGCTGGTTGGAAAGCAGTGGTCTGCGGTGTAGTTACAAAATGAGAAGGCTCCATATGATTTTACAAATCGAACAATTAATTTTTAACGTTGCATGCATAGCACTCAAATTGACACCAAAATATTTTTTTTGTAAATATAAAAATTTAAATGTTAATATTGCGAATACATAAGGATTGTGTGGTGATTATATAAATATCAATTTTCCATATTATTTCTCACTCACAACATATAATAATAGTCGAAGTTTACAAAATCAAACAAATTCCACCCTTCCAAGATTGCATGAAAACCTCCATATGATTTTAGGTAATTACAGTTCAAACCTTTAAGAAAACATGTTAATTGCAAAAATATTTTTTACTGAAAACTTCAAGAACTAAAATTTTATTCATTTTTTCTTTTATTTATCAAAGAAAATAAAGATGGCACCATCGCTGTTAATTCATAGCACGATGTTAGCATTTAAATATCTTTTTGGGTATAGCTTCAACTGTTTGAAGAAACAACTATGAAGCTGCTGCAGAAGAAATTATTGTTTAAAAAAAAAAAATTACGATCACTATTATAAATTTAAAATACTTTTTAAAAATTCAGGTTGTAATTTTCTAAAAGCAATGGGTCGACACAGACATCACTTTCAGCACTATGTTCCGCGTTAGGTACCGATTTGTCCTTCGATTGGTCTTTTTAGGTGCTTAATTAATTAGGGAGCAATAGTAAAAGAGGAGGGCTTTTGCGTTCACTCAAAAGCGAACTATTGATGGAATTGTGGCGTTAGATAAGTGTGATTTATGGGCTCCCTAATCCAATAAATAATAGGAGGAGGAAATTCATTGGTTCTTTCTCTACTTCTAACGCCAAATTTTCTCTTTTCTTCTATTTATTGCTTCCATCACATCATCAAACTATTTGGTTCTAGGGCTGTCAAAAAAGTTCGTTGTTCGCGAACAGTTCGTGTTCGGTTCGCTAAAAAGTTCGTGTTCGATTCGTTCGATAAGTAAACGAGACGAACACGAACAATTTTTTTCGTTCGATTTATTAAACGAACCAAACACGAACAGTGATGTGTTCGTTCGTGTTCGGTTCGTTATTGTTCGAAATATAAAATAATTTAAAATAATTATATATAAAAAATTTATGATATTTTAAAAATAATTATATATTATAAAAATTTATCATATTTTAAATAATTAAACTTCTATAAATTATAATATATGATAAATTATTAATAACAATAATAATATTATAGTATTAATTATATTAATATAAATATTACAATATTATAATTAATATAATATACTATAGATTAAAATAAAACCCTAATCAAAACCCTAAACGCCTTATTTGGTTTGCTTCATTTTGAGGAAGTATGGGTTACACGATGTGTATGTGAATACTCGATCAATTTGCTTCATTTTGAGTAAGTATTCTATCAAAGTTTAGGCATGTCAAAAAACTCGTTGTTCGCGAACGAGTTCGTGTTCGGTTACGGCGAAGTTCGTGTTCGTTCGATAAACAAACGAACCAAACACGAACAGTGATGTGTTCGAACATTTCAAACACAAACACTAGCTCTGTTCGTTCGTGTTCGGTTCGTTTACACCCCTATTTGGTTCCAATCAGAATATATCTTCTACGAATTACCAACAAAATTAACGCCAATTTATTATTATTTTCTATTTTTTATTATATATGAGAAATATGTCAGCACGAATCTCAACAGACAGACAGTTCAGGATGAAAATATGACCCATCAGACGTAATTCATAGACGATCGTCTGATTTATAGTTACTGGGGAAAAGGAGCGCTTTGTTCGAGCGATCGGTAGAGTGTGTCAGGGGATCTCTCATAAGGCGGTGATTGGCCGTCAGGACGATAGACAGGGAGTATCCTCAATCCAAGGCTCGGTGGGCGATCAGTGAAAATATTTTATTTTATTTTTAATATTTTGATTTTATAATTTATTTATAAAAAATTATTATAATAACATATTCGTTTAAATTATAGAAAAGTTAAAAATCGTGCAAAATGGGTTTCTGTCGTGATGTCACTATTAAAGAAGCCCATCTCCATTGAAATCAGACGGCTGAGAATGACTCTGAGCTACTGCACGATGGCTTCAAACATCACGAGCTTTATGTATAATTTACAATGGAAACGGAAAGTAGATTAAAATCCTAATTGTAATTTGCTTTCTAATGCCGTCTTATTTATACCCACTAATTACAAAAATGAGAATATTCTTTTAAACTTTCCCAATGAATTAAAAGTTAATTAATTAAATTATTTGCCTGAGAATTTTATGGCTCATATATCGGGTGATGCATTTCTCCTAAGATGCTGGATATTCGCCAAGATGGAGATTTGTTAGGTATGACTCATATACCGGAAATTTGGAGTTTTTTGGAATAAAGAGGTGTCTCCTGATGAAAAGGAGCATTTCTTGGAATTTAGTGGGTTGGGAAGAGCGAGAGCGTTTTAGTAATTTATCCAGTAGGCTTTATCCGTAAATAGATGTGTAACCCTGACGCTATGTGAACCGAACTCGTAACTCTCCGAAATAACGAATTCGCCGCTCTGCTCCCGAGGATGTAGGCATCTTTGCCTAATCTCGTAAAATATGTGTTCTTCTTCTGGAATATTGTTTTCTTCGCCTTAAATTCTCAACAAGGGGTCCGCTCCTTGGTCAATTCATTCTATCGGGTTGATCAGTGGTCTCCGATCGTCGTCAATCTATATATATATATATATATATATATATATATATATATATATATATATATATATATATATATATATATATATATAATTTAAATATTTTGAGTCAAAACGAGGTGAGCACGAACGAACAAATATTTATTCATGTTTAAGACATTTTATATCGAGCGTCAAAAAATTATTTGTGTTTGACTCGTTTGTTCTGCGAATGAATCGAATACAAACTTCTTAACAAGCCGAACACGAACTATTCACGAACAAGGAACTGTTTTGACAACCCTACGTGTATTGAAGTTGATAGAGAATTTCCTCTATTTCAATTTTTAGATTTCATGCAAAACATTAACATTTTAAAATTAAATATTTTCATTATGATTAAATTAAAAACGATTAAATTTTGCATCATTTATATAAAAATTATAATTTTTATATTCACAAATATATTTATAGAAGATCATTTATATATTTATAGAATATTAAATATTTAATTTGTATCATTAAGAATTGTCCGAATATGAAATATATTAATAAAAAAATAAAGAACACGGGAGGTCACTTACGTGGGGAGCACGTTAACAAAGAAAGACGGAGTTCGGGCAGCACAACTCACCGAACGGATAAAGTGGGCCCCGCGCAACCAATCAAGCGCGGGCTCTCGAAAGAGGGAAGTTACGGATAACGATCCAGCAGCCACCAACGAAGACGTGTGGTGGTCAAAGGTTGACCATCTCACATCCCTGACGCATTTCCGGACCGATTCTTTTGGCCCAAACCGCCAAATAATTACAAATAATTAGCTTTCCTTAATTTCAGGAAAATTTACATATATACCCAAAAATCTTTATTACGCTTACAAATCTAATACCTTAAATTTCATATTTATATTTATTCATAGCTAGGGCTGTCAAAAAAGTTTGTTGTTCGCGAACAGTTAGTATTCGGTTGGTCAAGAAGTTCGTGTTTGATTCGTTTGATAAACAAACGAGACGAACATGAACATATTTTTTTTTTCGGTTTGTTAAGCACAAACAGTGATGTATTCGTTCGTGTTCGGTTCATTATTGTTCGAAATATAAAATAATTTAAAATAATTATATATAAAAAATTTAAGATATTTTAAAAATAATTATATATTATAAAAATTTATCATATTTTAAATAATTAAACTTCTATAATTTATAATATATGATAGATTATTAATAACAATAATAATATTTTAATATTAATTATATTAATATAAATATTATAATATTATAATTAATATACTATACCATATATTAAAATAAAATCCTAAACAAAATCTTAAACGTCTTATTCAGTTTACTTCATTTTGAGGAATTATGGATTATATGATGTGTACGGAATACCTGATCAATTTGTTTTATTTTGAGGAAGTATGCCATCAAAGCTAGGGCTGTCAAAAAAGCTCGTTCGCAAACAGTTCGTGTTCTGTTCGCCAGGAAGTTGTGTTCGATTCGTTCGATAAGCAAATGAGACGAACACGAACATTTTTTTTCGTTCGGTTTGTTAAACGAACCAAACACGAACAATGATGTGTTCGAACATTTCGAACATGAACACTAGCTCTGCTCGTTCGTGTTCGGTTCGTTTACACCCCTATTCATAGCACCTTGGTAATATAATTTAATGTGTTAAAATTTAAATTTCACATTTTAATAAAATTTGTGATAATTATATTTTTTACGTAAAATTTCGAGTGTTATGTATGTAAAAAACTCGAAGTATAGGTGTTAGACATGTAAATATAAAAAAATATTGTGGTATTTATGTAATAATTAGTATATGTTCAAAGTAGAGCATGAGGGCATTGATTAGCCCGTACATGAAGCAGATATTCAGCATATTTATTATTAGTTTTCAATCATGATGTTGAATGGGAAAATTTTTAGATCTGAACTCCGCACATAGAGCTACGTGCAGAGTCCAGTAATATCGCGCCACGTGGCGCGTGTCAGAAAAAAAAATAGAATAACACAAGGAATATTCCCCCTTTGTTATTCATGTGTTATTTATGTGTTATTGTGTGTTATTCATGTATTCATGTGTTATTGTGTTATTATAACACCAGAAATATTCTAGGAGTAGAATAGCACCTGAATAACAACACACAATAACACTTGAATAACACATGAATAACACATGAATAACACGGAAGAAATATTCCCTGTGTTATTCTGGCCGAATACTATTTTTTTTGCCACGAGCGCCATATGGCGCGATTTTACAGGCCTCCGCACGTAGTTCTACATGCGGAGTCCTGCTGTAAAAATTTTCCTAGCATGAGGGCTTTTATTAGCCCGTAAATGAAGCAGATATTCAGCATATTTATTATTAGTTTTCAATCATGATGTTGAATGATAATAATTTGCGTATTTATGTTGTTAAAAAGGGAGAATTACATTCATGCCATATAATTAATAATTTAGGCTTTAATATTTACTAATATAACCTTTTCATTATTAATTTATATAATTAGAAAATTCACTAATATGGCTTATTGAGAGTGAAATACATTAATTTTATGTAAATAAATATGTAATTTTGTTTTTTTATAAAAAAATTAAAAAATAATTAATGTGGTTAAATGATTTTTAAGAATGGTGCGTATTAGTGGTAAATTTGAATTTTAAATACTTGTTGCATGTGCGTTAAATATGAAAAATCAAGTTTCTGGGTTAGGGTTGGATGGTGTACCGCGACGCACTTTTCTTGGTTCAGAAGGACTCTTCAGGTATGTGGGCTGTGGGTGAGAAATGGGTGCCTTAAATTAATGCCGGATTTGTTTAAACGCACCCCTGTTGAAATAATTTCTGGCACGCGCTTATTATATTGGTACTCATATATTGTCAATCCTGCCATACGACTGATTTATATTTTCTTAGCATACGTGTCAATTATTATATTTCAATAAGTTTTAATTTGTATTGCATTAATATTTTTAATTTATTTTATTGGGTGTTAGAATATTGATTTATCTGTGAATCATACACAAGTAATAGGACACAAGTAAAAGAGTGATATGAATCTCATCTACCATCATCAATCACCGACCATCGTTACCGTCATCTACCACCATCAACTGTGACATGCTCTTTGTAATGAATATCCTTGCATAATCACAACAAACAATGCAGAATCCTGCCCCTGCGTTGCTAGTAATAAAGCACCAAAAGGTACAGCAATACCTCGAAGATAGTGTGATAACACACCCTAAGTACAGTTAACTCCCAATCACGATCAATGTGACCGACTATGATCTACACAACTTATAGCTAATGCAACTCCCAACTGCCACGACATGCGTGATCAACTACGGCTTACCTAGCCACAACTCGTGCAACTTCTGACTTCGAATTATGCAAAATATGAATATCATTACAACTCACTAACACAACATACGTGACCAATTATGACTTAAGTGGTTTGCAGCTCCGTGCAGCCCACAGACGTCATTGTTACTCACTACTACAACTTACGTGACTTACAACACACACAACTCCAAACTCCAGCCTCTACAACTTACAAACATTATTATAGTTCCTAACTCTAATCTCAATGGCATACAGATGATATTGTAGCTTACTAATATGACCTACATGGCTCACAACTCACACAGCTCCCATCTCCATCTTTAGCGGCTTACAGACATCTTCACTACTCACTAATACATACTTGATCAACTATGGCCTACGTGGTTCACAACTCGTGTAGTTCCTGACTCCAGTCATTATGACTTACAGTCGTCATCAAGACTCAGCATTACAAATTACGTGACCAGCTATGACCTACGTGACTCACAATACATGTAGTTCCCAACTTCATCCTTCATGGCCTATGAATTTTATTACAGTTCATACATCGCCCAACTGCAATCGTTAACACAACACCCCGCTATAGTTTATCTAACTGACTATGATCCATACAACCCACGACTCATATAACTCCCAACATTAGCCTCTGCAGCCTACGGACGTTATCGCAGCTCACCACTATGACCTATGAGACCAGCTACTGCCTACATGGCTCAATATTCCCGAGAATCTCATACATGATCCCTTTGGTCAATTGATGTTCCCAAAGCAATCATCTACGACCTACATGACCAACAACTTCCACAACTTACAACTACGGTCTCTATGACAAGATGTCGTTGCAACCACGATCTATGACATTCATGACAAGCTTTTGCCTTCGTAACCATCAAACATGGTCTTTTGGCATAGTATAGCTATTATTGTTGGTCTGCCACCGTATGTCAACTTTATAACTCCATCTTTTCTAATTCTAGAGAAGAGTGGACCCATGTAGGATATTTTAGTTGGGTCGAACCAGACGCCATGATTTTTTCTCATTCTCAGTGTTTTCCATGTAAAATTTCTAGTGTACCTACCTATCATTAGGGGTGTAAACGAGTTGAGTCGGCTCGAGCTCTGCTTTTTAACAAGCTCATGAGCTAAGTTTATCTAGCCACGAGCTCGAGCTAGACCTCAAACTTGAGTGTCGGCTCAGTTAGCCTACTGTTAGTTTTTTTTGCTGCATTTTCCTGTCATGTACCATTGCAACCTTCTCCTCCTCCGGCCACAAATACTTTCTCTAGTGGTCTCACTTAAAAAAAAAAAATTTATTTCAAACTTGTGAGCTGACTGCTACCCTTATGAGCCGAGCATGAGCTCACCATTAGACAAGCCAAACTTGATAATGGCACGACTTTAGCTCAACTCGACTCAATTAGTTTACACCCTTACCTATTATTTTGATTATCTGAATGTGTGCTGAATTTTGTGCAACACAATGACGCTAAATAATCACTCTACTGCCCCGACCTACCAGCATCCATTAATCATGATAAAATTTTCTAATATATTTGAATAAGGTGGAGATAGACTTTATTAGTGTAATTAATATGTAATTATCACAATCAAAACCGTTAAAATTCCAAACAATTATTATTTAAAATCAATTTTTTATTATAACAAACTCATAATTATGTTAATTAAAATCTTAATCCACCTCCATGAACTTACCCATATCCATCCAACCAAAAAGCCACGTGATGCTCTTGATAGCTAGCTAGCTCATCAACCCCGTCTCCTTTCCCCCACAATCCTCTTCTTCTTCCGTAACCCTACCCTCCGGTTCCCACACCCCACTCCCCCTAACCAACTTATAACGCCGTGGAAACCGACTCCGTCCCAAGTTTCCTCCTTTCTCCTCTTCCCCTCTCCCGCCACCACCCTCGCCAGCGCCACCGCCACCACGATGCCTTCCCGCTCACACGCCGATCTCCTCTCCCTCATCTCCCCACCACCTCCCCCGCAATCTCCCCGTCTCCCCCGCGTCCTGGACCTCCCCGGCCTCCTCTCCGACTCCGAAACCGATCCCCTGTCCCCCTCATCTCCCACCCAGCGCCGCATCATCGTCACCAACCACCTCCCTCTTCACACCCACCGCCAATCATCCGGCCAACTCTCTTTCTCTTGGGACACCGACGCTCTCTGCTTCCACCTCCGCTCCGGCCTCCCCTCCTCCACCTCCATCATCCACGTCGGCACTCTCCGCGCCGATATCGACCCCTCCGACCAGGATTCCGTAGCCCATCACCTTTTCGAGGAATTCAAGTGCGTCCCCGTCTTCCTCCCCCCTGATCTCCACCAAAGATTCTACCACGGTTTCTGCAAACACTATCTCTGGCCTCTGCTCCACTATCTCCTCCCCCTCTCCCCTGCCTCCCTTGCCGGAATTCAATTCGACCGCGGCCTCTGGCACGCCTATCTCTCCGCCAACAAGCTCTTCGCCGACCGCATAACGGAAATCCTCTCTTCCGACGACGATTTCGTATGGGCTCACGATTACCACCTCCTCGCGCTCCCCACTTTTCTCCGCAAACGCTTCCCGCGCATAAAGCTCGGATTTTTCTTCCACTCCCCTTTCCCTTCCTCCGAAATCTTCCGCACCTTGCCAGTTCGAGAAGAGCTCCTCCGTGCTCTCCTCAACGCCGACCTCCTCGGCTTCCACACCTACGATTACGCCCGCCATTTTCTCTCATGCTGCTCTCGGCTCCTCGGCCTCGACTACGAGTCCAAGCGAGGATATATTAGGTTGGACTATTACGGCCGAACAGTGACGGTCAAGATTCTTCACGTTGGCGTCGACATGGGGCAGCTTGAAGCGACGCTTAACTGCACCGAAACCAAATCGAAGGTAACGGATTTGTTGAACAGATTCAAAGATAAGATCGTGCTTCTCGGTCGTGATGATATGGATATATTCAAAGGCATCAGCTTGAAGTTTTTGGCAATGGAGCAGCTACTGGAGGACCATTCTAAGCTCCGCGGCCGAGCTGTACTGATTCAGATTGCAAACCCACCTAGAAGCCAGGGGAAGGATATTCAAGAGATGCAGGAAGAAGCCCATTCTATCGCTAAAAGAATCAATGAAAAATTCGGGTCTCCCCATTACTCCCCCATTGTATTGCTCGATGGCGGCTCCCTGCAAACCTATGAGAAGATTGCTTATTACGCCATTGCTGAATGCTGCATCGTCAATCCTGTAAGAGATGGAATGAATCTGGTTCCTTATGAGTACACAGTCTGTCGTCAGGGCAGCGATGCGTTAGAAGGTCTGCCTAAGAAGAGCATGATTGTAGTATCAGAGTTCATCGGCTGCTCTCCATCCTTAAGTGGAGCTATTAGGATTAATCCTTGGAATATCGAAGCCATGGCAGACGCAATGAACCTCGCAATCACGTTGCCGGAGGATGAGAAGCAGCTGAGGCATGAGAAGCACTACAAGTATGTGAGTTCCCATGACATTGCTTATTGGGCGAGGTCTTTTGATCAGGATTTGCAGAGGTCATGCAAGGATCATTTCATGAAAAGGTGTTGGGGGATCGGATTCGGATTGAACTTTAGGGTTGTTGCGTTGGGGCCGAACTTCAGGAAACTTTCAGTGGAGCATATTGTTCCTGCTTATAGGAGGACGAGGAGTAGGCTGATACTGTTGGACTATGATGGGACGATGATGCCGAATAGCTCCATTGTTAAGACTCCGAGCAAGGAAGTTATAGAGATTCTGAATGATTTGTGTTCGGATGAGAAAAATGTGGTTTTTTTGGTTAGCGGCAGAGGGAAAGATTCATTAAGCAAGTGGTTTGATGCCTGTGAGAAGTTAGGGATCTCGGCTGAGCATGGATACTTTACAAGGTAATCACTTCTTCTCTCTTCTGGCTCAATACATTATTTGCAAGCATATGCTATGATTCCATAGCTGACAGCAATCATGATATATTCTTTGACATTTTGGACTAAAGATGAGTTCAGTACATAAATTTATTGATTACTTCAAATTGCCAGCTTTCTGCATCATTAAAAACAACAATGGAATCTATCCATTCGATCACATTAGTCAAAAACAAAACTTGTTTTTGATTCCATATTCTTACTACTTCCCCATCTCCAGAGCTAAAATGTCTAATCTTTCCCCTTCAGCTAAGTAGAAAACAAAAATTCTCTTCTTAACTGTAGGTGGAACAGAGAATCACCATGGGAGTCCTGTGAGTTAGCTTCGGACTTTGAGTGGAAGAGAATTGCAGAGCCAGTTATGAAGCTTTATACAGAAACGACGGATGGGTCATACATTGAGGAGAAGGAGAGCGCCATTGTGTGGCATCATCAGGATGCTGATCCAGATTTTGGATCATGCCAGGCAAAAGAACTGTTAGATCACCTTGAGAATGTGCTTGCTAATGAGCCTGTGGTTGTCAACAGAGGCCAACATATTGTAGAGGTGAAACCGCAGGTGAGTTTCTGCTTTGCATTCTAATATTATTTTAATGTAATGAAAAAAGCAATCATTTTGATTAAAGAAACTCAGTCTGAATTATGAAGTTTTGACAGAATAGTGATGAACTGATGATGAGCATGTAAAGATGAATGTTTAGATGTTTAAAAACTTTCCATGAAATATCCTTAAAAAACATGTTTTTTTTAACATTGTGAATTTGATCCTATCAACAGGGCATAAGCAAGGGAATAGTGGCAAGAAACCTCATCTCCACCATGACGAATCAAAAAAGACCGCCGGACTTCGTCCTCTGCATCGGCGACGATCGATCGGACGAAGACATGTTCGAGACCATCATGGAGTCTCCTAAGAAACCTTCCTTCCCTGTAATATCTGAAGTTTTTGCATGCACTGTTGGGAACAAACCGAGCAAAGCAAAATACTACCTTGATGACACGGCTGAAGTCATTAAATTGCTCAAGTTGCTTCATGGTCTTGTGACTCCTTTATCACAGCCGCAGAGAAGAGCTCCAAATCTTCAACTTCTATTTGAAGGTTCTCTAATGTCGGATGAACTGTAGAGCATTTAAATTAACTTTGATGATTATATATATAGATATATAGACACATCCATGCTCTCATTTTTTCATGAAAATTGTAGATTTTTTATAATTTTAATTGAATGAATCAAATCTATTTCTTACATTTAACACAAATTACAGCCTCTGTTTTATTGTATATTTTTATTTTGATGTATTCTTGTAGTGATTTGGTTGCTTTTACTTGTGACTTAACTATGAAAAGTAATGCATAATTGCACATCAAAATACAGTTATACTAAATTTAGAGGTTTATACGTACGTAAGGAGTGACAATCAATAGAGCTTAGGGGCCTATGAAGCAGGCTAAGCCCACCAGCCAAAGTGGTCGGACTAAGCTGATCTGTTTGAGTGATCAAATTATGCTCATCTGCCAAAGTAGACTGACTAGCCAGACTAAGCTCATCTGCTGAAGTGGTCCGACTAATTTCATCAGCCAATGTGATCTCACTAGTCCAGAATAAATCCGCCACAAAAGAAAATCATCTTACATAAGAGTCTATGTTTCCATTCTTATTTATGGTGCCGTCTAACACGTACATCGCAATCTTTTTACTAAGACATCGTAGACAAACGTGGTATTAAACCTCATATAAGTTTATAATTCTTTTTGTCTTACTTTTTATTATGCAAAAAGTAGAGACCACCTAAAAAACAGAATCCTCCCTCCAAACTATTTTCTCGAAGCCATTTCTTAAGGATCGGGAAAGGAAGTAAGAACACGAACTCTGACAACTCATTCATCATCTTCCTCTATATCTTCCTCCTAAAATCAAGGTCTCTCCCAAGTTATATTTATGTCTTTAAAAAAATGAACCTTAACATATTTGTTTGTTTCTTATGTTTATCTAGACCATAATGGTTGACTAATCAGGGGTGTTTGGTCAACTATTCGTTTATTTTCAATTAATGTAAAAAAAAATTATAATGTGGATAAGACCAAAATATATGTTGGATCAACATTACATATTGACCAACTTCATCAATACATTTTTATATAGAAAATAAAAATTGTATAAAAATATTCATATAAAAATTTGATGAAAAAAATAAAAAAAATTAGAATATAAATAAAAAATTAATGAGAAAAAAGTAGATTTGTGAAGCTATGGAAATGTGGGCAGAAACGTAACGTCGCCGACTTTATTTATTAGGATAAGATTTATTTCAACCAAATTGTTGCATGCGTTGCCGACTCTTGGATATTATTTAGCCGACTTTTATTTATTACGTTATTGCCATTTCTATATATATATATATATATATATATATATATACACACGCGCTCGATAATATGATCAAGGCAGATTCACCGTAAGAAGATCGAGTTATCAAACAAAAAAAGGGACAAGATGATGTCCCGACGATTCACTTTAGAAAAGTCGACTCGATGTGATAGTATGTACTGCAGCAAAGCCAACCTAACAAAATAGACATTTTCACAAAATATCTTCGATCATCCATTGGAGACCTGAAGACATAGTCACCAGAAATCGAAAACAGTCGACAATATTGGATGAGCTGACTCAACTCTGCCAATCGAGTTGATGCGATCGAGCTAAATTAGCTACGTTTAGCCGGTCGAGCCAGAAGGCATCCGGACGATGAGCTCTCGCTTATAAATACCAAAAATACCCTAATACAAATCCTCCTTCAACTCATTAAAACTCTATTTTTTGAGTGTGATCCAACAATAATCTAACATTTAATAATGATATTATATTCTATTAAATAATCATTTAATGTATTGCTTTTTTTTAATTAATTTATGTTGTAGCTTTCTAAAATGTTACACAGATAACTGTTCTTTTATATTATTACTATTATTTGGATTATGAGGTCGCCTAATCTCACCAAAATCACGTGATTAATGTTTTCTTAATTATTATTTGGTAAGATTATGCCACCTCAAATATTTTAATTTATTGGATAATGTTATTTGAAGGGGGAAGCAATTTACAAATTTGTCCACAATTAATCATTTAAAATTTACAAGATGTAATATTTAAATGGTGTATGCCTCTCGGATTCATTTCGACGGAAGGAATAATATTATAATTTATAATTTTAAAATGCATTTTTCAACGCAAGGGCTTATATTTTTCTTTTGCATGGCTTTTAATTAATTACGATACAGCTAAATGTGCTCAAATTTCTTTTTTTTTTTTAATTATATGTGGAACCCACATATGTTAATGAATGATGTTATGGTCTTCACTTTGCACGAGAATTCAGCACGCACTCAGACAAAAGAGAACAATCAGTAGTGACACTAGAAGTTTTTACGTGAAAATCCCGCAAATGGGAAAAAACCATGGGATTTAGCCCGGCTTAAGAAATCCACTATGAATTGCATGTTACATGTACAGTCCCTCGCCCCAGAGTTTGGAAAGGGTTGAACACCCTTCGGAGTTATAACGTCGGTGCACAAATAAACTTGTTATAAGAAGTTGGCAGCGACCAATGATGATCGGTGTTAGCCGATCGGTGGTGGTTGACCCGGTTAGTGGTAACTAGAGTGATATTAGAGTTTAACTTCTCCAAACTTTAAGCTCTTTTTTAGACTTCAAGCTCTCTTCACTCTCATGAGATGGGTGGAGATCTATTTATAGTGTTCTAGGTGCATTTAATGCTAGAATACGAAATACTTTGATTGGACGGTCTGGAGAACTTCTTTCGATCAAACAACATTTGATGGACATTTGAGTGCAATAAAGATGTCAGAATTGAGCAATCTTGGGCTCACTGGATTCTTTTTGTCGAGACGCTCGATTCAACCATGAAATCACTATCTTTGACATTCTTCTGACATTCCAAATGTATCTGAAAAACTTCCAAATATGGCTTATTGTCTTGATTGGGTTTCATTTGACTCGGATTTGATCAATTCTGATATCATTGGGTCTGTGTCGTCGAGCCGATCAGTTTGATCTTAATTTTGTTGAAATTTGAGCTCTAAATAACTTTTTTTATTAAGATTTGAACATTTCTTTTTCAAATGATTTTCTCAAGATTCGTGGCATGCCTTGAGATTCGTGTCAAATGATGAGAATGTGTTGATGGTGTATCAATTCTAAAGATATCAACAACTGATACTATATTTAAAGCTCCTCAATTTATGGAGGGTTGGGAATAGTATGAAACGACCCTGCCCCTTTTTAATCATTTGATCTTCTATTGATCAGTTCCATGTCGTGTGGTCATTAATTATCCAACGGCTCTTCGTCTTGACGGTCAGATTTTTACGTGAGTAATCTCTGAGTTGATCAACCTTCAATTTGATTGATCTCTGAGTTGATCAACCTTCAATTAATAATTTTTACAATACTATGGCATAAATATAAAAATAAAGTTTAGGAGAAAGATAGGTAAAGAAGATTGGTATTGATTGGTATGTATGTAAATTTCCATATTTTTTATAACAATTAATTGGCCTAATTAATTTGGTTATATTTTCTTTTATAATTTATTATTTTAAATTGCCATTCAATTTAAATTGAGCCTTACTTTTTGACTAATTTAGGCTCCACATAACACCATTGTCGCTCCTCCTTCAAAGAAGAGAGAAGTAAGCAATTTGAAAACTTTTTCCTCTCTTCAATTCTTTCATTTTTTTTTAAAGTCCTTAATTAATTTAAATGGGATGAAAATATTTTTATAATTTTGTGGATTGTTGGAGGGTGAAATGCAAAGAATTTAGATAACGCTCTTTTTAGGTCCGGACTCCGGATGTTCCTTGTGTTCGAAGTCAAGTGGAGGGGTGCCACGTGGCAAGTGGGCCCCGCCATCATACACTAACATTAGCCAATATTAATGGTGGGGGGCTCACTTACCACGTGGCGCCCCTTCACTGATTCATTGTTTAAGAATAGATATGTTAACAAATGTATTTTTTTTCCTATAATTGAGAGTCCAATTTTTAAAATTGAGAAATAATTTAATTATTACGAAGGCTTGTGCATAAAAAAACTCGAGTCATCAAATGCAACGCCGAAGAGCAAAGTGCCGAAATAGTCCTCACTATTCACAAAGAACTATTTTAGTTTCAAGGTTTATAGAAGTGTCAAAATAGTCCTCATACTCTTTAAATTGAGCCTTAATTTGTCCCCATTGAGTAATATTAAAGCTCAATTTTAACATAGTCAAAGCAGTATTTTGACACTTCTATAAACTCTGGACGAAACAACCCCATATAAATAGTCAAGAACAGGTAACTAAGCATGGATTAGTTATAGTCGATCAACCTTCTTAACAAAATAGTCTCTTCTAGTTGAAAAATTATTGCGTCCGAACAACAAACGCGATTCATCTTCATTAGGGAGGAGAAACACCAAATCGCATCCGTTGTTCAGGCGTAGGCTAGGTTCGGACTCTTCTAGTTGGACCGAGTAATTAAAAGCGTGGGCTATAAATATTAAATTTAAATTGAATATCAATATTTATTGTAAAGTTTGTTATAAATACTGTATATATCCATAACAATAATAAAGATTGATTGGATAAGCATATCCGGTACCCATAAAGCATAGTTAAGCCATTTCTTCCCTTCCATTATCTTGAATCCAAATATTTGGATATTATTTTTGATAAAGATGCCTCAAAATATCTAATTAAAAACTATTTTTTTTTCTGCGAGGTTTTGGATAAATTAACGTAAAATTTACACTTATTTTCTACGTATTTACATAATTAGCACCAAAAGATCAAATTTTATGTGTATGTCACTTTACATTTGCTTGAGAACGTGTATTTCACATTTTAAATGCTATGCTGGTGACATTTTTTGTATGTGGTATAGATATTTGTGTAGTAGAAGTGCAAACAAGCAAAATTTAGGGTTAGATATGTACATTGCATATTGGGCGTTGTTCGATAGGACCGGTGTCGAGAAAATGATTTTGATGGGTACAAAGAGCTGCAGTCAACACGGGGTGGATGATACAACTGATCGAACCGAGAAGGACGATTGAATAAATTGAAAACGACTCACCAACGTGGGAGCAATTGAAATGATGGTCAATAATGATAATCTTGACGGTTACTACGACCAATTGACAATAAAGAACGGAATTATAGACATTTCACAATGTAGCTTCTATTTACTATATCACGTAAAACAGACTTTTTTAGAGGAAGCAAAGGGATATTACTAATATTATACTTCAAGAGAAATTTGTTTCCTCTTTTCTCTTCCTATTTACGTTCTCTACATTGGGTGTGATTCACGGATAAATTTTGATTCGATAATAATTATCGACGGATTAGTGCGAAAACCATATAATATAAAGCAAAGCTTATCATCACTTGTCAGCATAAAAAATGTGATCATAGAAATCAAATAGCTCCAAATGTTAGCTGCCCCAATCAAACCAGTCAAAGTTTAAACAGAGAAGCAAATTAACAATCATTATCAAAATGTGATAATCACTAACTAAAATAGAAATATTAAATCTTCATTAATTATCCATTAATTGCACTTTTTTTTATTAATGCTAAGAACACCTTTTATTTGATTGAAATTGGTAGCTGTTTGGATAGCTTAAATAAAAATTTAACCTATGCTTTGTAATTTATGAGAGGATAAGAAGATTATTATGGAAGAAAATATCCACTCAAGCAAACAGATTCAGAGATGTAATGCTTATCCACTGTAAATCTATAATATTTGTTGATTTAAGCCTATGTTTAGGGGTTATATTATTACTAAAATTAATTAATTAAGATGATACACATAGATTACCTAAATATTATTGAAATTGCAAATAAGATTAAGATTTGTCAACATCATAAGATGTCAACTTCTTTGAATAGTTGCAGGCCAAAATAGATTTGAAATAGTTGAAACAAATGACTCCATTTTTGAATTTATAGAAAATTTTAAAGTTTTATATATGAACATATTAAGGATATTTTCGTTAGATATTACTATGATAAAATGGTATAAGGTGCAGGAAATTTATGATTATTGGTGAGCGATGGTCGACGGTGGTCAGTGACTGCATGAGCGGGTGTTGTTCGTTGGATCTTCGGTGCAGAACATTTGACTTCAACACCCTATCCTTGATTCTCCTCTAAACTATGATCTTTCTTGGGTCCAAGGTATCGGTCTCCCTTCATGAAAAATATAAGTCTCTATTTATAGAATCGGAGAATTCCTCCCCTGCAAATACGAAATGATTATGAAACACTCCATCGAATAACCCAGAAAGTTTCCCACTATCAGACAACGTATTATGAACATTTGAATGTCTTTAAGATGCTAGAATTGAGAGATTTTTGGCTTATTGGATTCATCTCGTCAAGAGGCTCAATTTGAATATAAGCTTGTCAAATTTAAAGTTCCTTTGGCATTCCGGGTGAGCATTAGAAACTTCCATAAAGATAAAATAGTTCGATATGTGCTTAATTTGACTCGGATGGATCAATTTTGATGTCATTGTAGCTGTCTGGTCAAGCAAATCATTGTGACTACATGTTTTAATGAAATCAAGTTCTAGATGATTTTTAATTGAAATTCAAACAATTTTACCTAAAAAATGTTTCATGATTCATGCTAATTATCTTGAGATTCTTGCTAAATGATAAAATTTATTGATAATGCACCAATATTTACAATAAATTTATAATTTTTTTTAGGATTAATGTTGATAAATTTAATCAAAATATCAAAAAATTCCATAATACGACCCCGAGTAATTTTCTTTATTGGCATCATATTTTCTTGATCTTTAAATTTCTTAATGCCATTAAAATTAAATGGTCAAATCTCTGTGACTGAGACGCATTTTAATTATAAGCACCTAAAATTTAAAAATCATTTTATCATTTAATTAATGCCACGAAATTTTCAGCCACTATTCAGCCACTAATCAGATCACCCTTATGTCAACGGCTTCATCTCATTGAGAAGTTCATTTCAACAATAAAGTTATTGAACTTGGAGTCGTAATGATCCACAACTTTGTAGCTCAAAAATTGCCACGACATTTGTACCCTATCAAATGAACTTTTAGATGATATAGCACTATTCAATCTAACAACGCGTCGTCATTGTCATAAACTAATTACAGTGCTGAAAATTTAATTATTTTGTTGATTGAAATATATATTTATATATATATATTCAATATCAAACACATGGAAGAGTCCATGACGGAAGAAGGGCATTAATGGTTTAAACCATATGGAAGTCTAATCCCAGGTCAAGCAGCTACAGGTTTTCTCATTTGTGAAGAAACCACAATAACGAAAGCAAATCCCATCACTATAAAGTATAAAGCCATTAACCTCAAAAGAAATTCTTAATAAAACTCTCATTAAGATAAAATCAAGACGATTCGCATAACGCTAACGAGACATGGATTATATAAACAGGATATTATAAGAATAAACCCCACTCCTAAACCTCTAAATGTCAGATTAATTTTTCAGCTTTTTGGGGGTATCAATACAATTTAGCAACAGAAACACGACGATTCAATTTGGAATGTTATAACATGTTTAACAACACGATTGAACAAAACATACAAAACGAAGATAATGCCAAATGAAGACAATAATGCAGCAATCATGTCCAAACAACTCATATCAAGAGAACAAAACAATAGAATTGGCTACAATTCTTATCTGTGATAGTTTTAATAAATGATACCATATGGGGCCATTCCCCACTAATCAATGATATTAAGCAGAATCAGTACAGAATTTGTGATACAGACAAGCACAGTTTAACTTTTTGGCAAAACAACAGCTGCAGCTTATTGTGAATGTCAATTTTGCATCTAAGAACTTTTTCCTACTTTTCAAAATATGTTTTTAAGCTTCAAGCAAGTAGATAGGAACATAGCATGAAGCATGTTAGTACAGAAAATTTAGAGGCAGCTGGCAATGCTACAATGACAAGTACAGCATCTAGAAAAGCACATTTTAATCATGCAGTGAGGGAAGTCAGTCAATCATATAGGATAAGCATTCAAACCATGCCACAATGTTCAATCAGGTGAAGGGTCATAAATAATGGCCATCATGTACTTTGCTTGTCAAATAAATTTGAGTATTTGACCACACTTGCACAGAAATATAACGCAAACTAAAGTTCAAAAGTGCTGATCAATGGCATATCTAACACCTAAATTTTACCTTTTGCATTTATACCTTTAAAATCTTTCATATCGCATCAAAAATTAGGGTAAAAAATAAAGCAAAATTATAATTAACCTAAAATATAGATTTATAAAATATTTATTTATTTTATTTTAAATAATATTTTTATAATTAGCGAGCACATGAATGATGAAACTTATGATAAATTGTTTAAGAGGAATTATAACTTGACATAATACAAGATAATATATATTCTTTGTTATATTTCCTATACTAAATAATTATATATAAATAACTTATGAGTCGTTTGGGATCAATATTTTTTAATTTTTTTTAATTTTTTTATTTTTTATTTAAATTAAAACATGTTGATCGAGATATATGTTTTTAAAATACTTAAAATATCTTTTAAACATTTTGATTATTTTTAAATACAATTTAACTTATTAATAAAATAAAAAATAAAAATATATAAAAATTATATTAATCAAAATAGAACATAAAAAATTATCTCAAATGAAGTCTTCGTTTTTACGATTTAATATTAGTATTTTTTTTTGTATTATTCTTGATATTTTGTAATATTTTTTAGATAAATTTTATCATGATAATATGTCTGTATCGACATCTGTGCAGCATAGCCTTGTAAGTGGTTATTTTTATGTTCAATCCTAGTGGCCGTTGGAAAAGAACAAGTGATTAGTTTCCATTTAAGTAATCGCCAATAACTTCGGTGGTTTAATGATCCTCTTTTTGAGAATATTTAGGGCTGATGATGATTTTAAGCAACAATCACTTCAAAATAAGAAATATTTTTTTCCTGAAAAACCGTTGCGTGTGGTCAATTCAAACTTGCGCACCTAATTTCAGTTAAACATGGCAGATAATATTCAAGTTGGTCCTGGATTCGATCCAAAAGCTACAACGGATTTTGATCAATTTTCAAAACTCAATCAAAATTCTTGATACGCCAAATTCAAATTTTCATCATCGGTCAAGAATTTTGAGGATCTAGATGTAAATCTTGTAGTAAGAAATATTCAAATTTTAACAAAAAAGTCATCCAAAAGTCGGATTTTAGCACACTTAAAGTCAAACAAACCGGCCTAACGAGACAAACATAACCAGATCGAAATTGGTCTGATCTGAGTCAGATCAAACCAAAAAAACCACTTTTACAAGCTTCTCGGACATAATTGGAAGGTCAAACAGATGTCAAATATGACATGTTTATAGTTAAATTGAACGTCCCAACAAGACGAATCCAACAAGCCTAAGACATTCAATTCCAAAATCATTAAGGTAGTTGAATGTCCATAAAACACCGTCTGATCATGAGTGTATTAAATTCATGTTTTATTTGCAATTTAGGCTCTATAAATAAAGTCACAAGCTCCTCATGAGAGGGGACAGGAACTCGGAGTCAGAGAAAGCAAAGCCTGCATAAGAGGGAGTTGCGGCCTAGCCTCTTGCATGGTCGTCTCCGGTCATCGTCTCCTTAAGGCCATCGCCGCCACCGCATTCTTGGCACCGCCGTCGCCACCTTTCAGCTGCCACCACCATCTCGGGTCGCCGCTGTGTCGGGTTGTCGCCGTCTTCTCACCGTCTCAGACCACCGCCGCCTCCTTCCAGCCACCCCCTTCCAACCGTCGCCGTCTCGGCTGCCATTGTCGCCGCTCCCTACCACGAGTTCATCCGAGCAAACATTATAACCTGAGAAATTTTGTAACATTTTCTCGCGTGTGGGACAAGAGAATGTATTTATAATCACCAACTCATAGAGGAACATTTCAACTGAGCAAGACCATGAGGTTTTTTCCCTCTTTGGGTTTTCCACGTAAAAACTTCTAATGTCATCATTATTTTCTTACCTCTATTTGAGTGTTTGTTGGATTTTTGTACAACGCTAAAACGATAATACTTTATTCTGTCGCCGTGAATTTTCTAGCACATCAATTCTCATGAACAGAAAACCGGTGTTGACTAAAAATTTGTTCAGGATGCAAAGGGTAACGATTGTTCATCTGTTCGTTGTTTCCATTTTCTTTAAATCCTTTGCTTGAATTACCTAACTCTTGGGCGTGGTGGACGAGATCACGCTTCACGAAACTATTCACTTTCATTTTAAACGACTGAAATGAAGAAATAAATGGCAACTTATTTGTCTAACGAGTGGTCAAGATTTTGGAAAATTTATCACATAACAATTTGACAAAAAAATGTTCCATAGAGAATCTTCGTTGATCATTTTGTGTGGCTAAAATTAGTTAATGGAGTTAGTCAGGCTTCCTTCTCTTTTTACGCGTACCATCTTTTAATCTAACATCCAACAACTTATCCTAAAAAGAAGACACAAAACCAATGTCTAAGGGTTTTGGACAGCAAATCTAATCTAGAGCAAGAAAAATAACTTTAAAAGATTTGCAATCAATGCTCACACTTTCAACAAGTAAATGCTTGACCATTGTTCAAGATGGAGAAGGCGCAAGAGAATAGATGATATAGATTTAGTTAGAAAATGGTATGCTATGTTGTATGAAATAACGTATTGAGAATAAGATCTAGATGGATGGATGACCTGTTCTAACAGTTGGCTCTTCGTATCTGTGAATCCATTTGAGTAGGCGGAGGTGAAGGGTGGAAGTATTTGCGGCACATTTTTCACATAAATAAAAAATATTCTTTTGATAAGCAACATATCAAATGAAAGCCTGAGGCTATGCTAAAGCATTTCAAATCTCAACAACTCATTGTCTTAATGCAAAAGAAAGAAATTTAGGGCTTGTTAGAATCAATTTAATTTAATTTAAATTTTTTCCTTTAATATAAAAAAACATATTTGTTTAATGTTTTTTTAATATATTTTTATTTTTTATTGCAAAAAATAAATAAATATATATATTTTTTAAAAACACTGAGAATAAGTTTTAAGTGCTTTTAAAAACAACCATAACTTTATCAAACATGTCAAAATATATTTTGTTTAGAATCAAAACATAAATAAAATAAAATAAATACAAAAAATAAAACATAAAAGACAAAAGTGATCTCAAACAGCCTCTTAAGGTCTCACTCATAATAAATATAAGACAGATAAAAAAAATGATATCCACCAATCTCTAGGGATTCAATGCATTTGAATCAAACAGGCGGCCTGCACTGAAGAATGAAGAAAACATACAACAGATATTTACATCAGTTAAGCTCACCTCAACTATTTAAAGTCAGTTTATAAGACTTCCCCATATTTAGTCCCAACATACACTAATGCCTTGACTCTAGAAGCTAGAAGGAAAATGCATTTGTATGATTATTGCGTTGCAAGGTAGTAGTAACTAGACTAGAGTTACATATAGGATGAACCGCTAAGATACATGGATTCTAGCGTTATATAAATATGTGGAAGCCACTAGGGCAGCAGACTATAATTTCCAAGGTGGGTTGATTTAAATAGTTTGTTACCAAAGTGCCTTATGGCATGGAATGTTTGCCTTTAAAAGAGAAGCATAAAATAAAGTTTAGGTGTTGCTGAGATGAGAATGCTTAGGTGGATGAGTGGAAATGCAAAACAAATCTTCTGTGAAAGGATTGGTGTAGCTCTAGTTGCAGACAAGATTAGAGAGAATCGTATTATAAGGTTTGGTCGCATTAAACATCGACCATGTGATGATCCGGTTAAGAGGGTGGATGTTTGAGACTCAACTTATGTTAGGAAAGTCAGAGGCATATCTAATAATACATTGGCATGTTGTATAAAAAAATGATCTAATCTAGTAAATGAAAATATAACACTCAATAGGACACAATGAAGAAAAAGGATTCATGTAGCCGACCCCACTTAGTAGGATAAAGGCTTGATGTTATTGTTGTTATCCAAGTGCATTACAACTTTAGCAAACAAAAAGGAAGATGAATCCAAACATTGACTTGCATGAAGTGGAACAATTGCCCGCATCATAATATCATTATGTGCCCGAATTTTAATCAACAATTTAAAAGAATATTAATTTTTTTTCATGTCCACTGTAATATCATAAGCTCAGTTTCAGATTATAATAAAAAGTATTACGCCATGCCATGATGGTTTGATAGACCACATATCATGACTAAAGATATGATTTTCACATTGATTATAGAGCAGAGTTTCAAATTAGATTTCATAAACTAAAATAATTTTTTAAGGTTCAATAAGGATTGAAGAATAATCCTGGTACAAATTCCCATTAAAATATATGATCACTGGGAAAACAACATCGAAAATGAGACGAACAATAATTTGAGAGAAACCCTTGAACATCATTGCACACTTTTTACCTAATGAAACAATTACCTAATGAAACAATAAGGGAAATAATAATCAGTATGGAACCAAACAACAAAACAAAATGAATCATATGCATTCTGCAACAAATTTGGAAGGCCAAAATATGCTAAAAAGACCTTACTCAAGTAACAGGTGATTTTTAGATCCAAAAGTTTGATAAATTTATACTTTAATCGTGATCCAAGCTTTCATTCACCGTGCATGGGACTCCATATTATGATAGCATTTCAGGTTCAAGTTCCATATAAAAGTGATGTCAGGCATAATTTCCAATTTGAATTTATTCATAGTGGAATTACATAAACCCCCAATATAAGCATGACCAATTTTAGGTTTAGGTAGAGAAAGAAAAAGTAGGATATCTTGGTATATCTTCTACTTATAATGTGTGGTCAAGTGAAAATTGATTCAATAATCAGATTTTGCAAATAAAGCGTCTTAAACAATTATCATCAGTGATTTCATAAGCATCCAAAAGGTAAACAATTCACCTGACATTCGAAGTGCCGAACAAGAGTAACAAGAATGTGTGTGAAGAAAATGGTCAACGGTGGTTGTTATGCATATGATTTGCAATTTGAAGCAGGAAAAAAAAAACGATAAGAGGCACAGAACATATAAAATATTTTTTTCAACAAAAATTTAAATCCAGCACAAATTGAATAAAATTTACACTTAAATCATTATATAAGATTGCATTGCCCACATAAGAACTATTATGCCTATATAAATTTAGTGCTCTGATTCAGCAATAAACATGAATTTGACCAATCTGTAACAGGAAGCATTTAAGTTCGATCATGCAAGCTTAGCTTGTTCTAAAAGCTTTACAAATTCTTTTCCAAAATGCAAAATTGTTTTATCTATAGCCAACCCATTTGAATCATATTAGGAAACACATTAATAGTGTCGTCAAACAATTGAATGCAATTGTAAAGCTCAAGAAACCAGCAATAGTCTGTGAATCGCTATGCCAAAATTGTTTCAATTTGTGCTCACAACAGATTTCATCACAGATAGCAGTCATACTTGTTGATCCGGGTAGACTTTTATATACCATAAGATACCTTAATGACATTTTTTCATTGTGTTTTAGAGCTACTCAAAGCATAGACAGTAGAAGAAAGAGAAATATTTATATGAAAAAAAAAACTCTTGAGATAAACAATTTTCAACATAGGTAATGCAAGTATTATTGTTGTTCTATATTCCCGATAGGGTTGTTGAAGCTCCTATAGCGGACAAAATTAGAGAGAGCCGTCTTAGATTGTTTAGTCACATTAAACATCTACCATCTGATGATCTAGTAGGAAAGTAGATGTTTTAGATTCAACTTATGTTAAGAAAGGAAGAGGTGGACCTAGAAAGACTTGGGCATATTGTATAAAAAATGATCTTAATTTCTTAGAATTAAATGAAAATATGACACTTAATAGGACGCAATGGAGAAAAAGGATTAGTGGGATAAAGGCTTGTTGTTGTTGTTGGTGTCGTTGTATAGCTAATGCAATTATTGTAGTGACGAGACGATCATAGATATGTGATACGATCCGACATCAAAATTAATGTTTTTCAATAGGAATTAGGGAAAATAAAAATTTATTTCCCGAACAACAAATCAAAGCAACACAACACATACATAAAAGATAAACACACACAATTCGAAAGATAGTAGATCTCTCACAATTTCTACAATTCGAGAGGTAAAAATCTCTCAAACCCTAAACAAAAAACTTATTACAATAATCTCATGCATAAACCTAACCCTAAACATAATAAGTCTGTTTATATCAAACAACAATAATAAAAAAAGACTAACTTGCCTGTACTGTACAAAAGACCAAATTTTCCTTAGTTAAGTACCAACGTAACAATACTCCCACTCTCACAAAAGTGACCTTGTCCTCATTCCTCAAGGTAGGATAAAGTAAGTGTTCCTCCTCCACTACAACTATCTCTATTTTTTCATCCTCAACTCCTCATTATGCATTATGAGAACATGTAATTTTCGATCCTTACAACTGTGACCTGGGGTAAACTCCTCATCAAACTGAAAAAATAACCCTTTTGGCTCGCTTCTCATGAATCTTTATTTCTGTAAGATGTTCGAGTGTCGCTCCTAGTCGTGGCCTATTATTCATATCCCATGTAGTCTCCCTGTAGACTTCCATTATGTGAGCTTTTGGTAGCATCATGGTTATAGCAGTTCGGTACGACGCTCCATTTGTGCTTCTCCTACTGGCCTTCTCCATCTGGTTCTAGTCCTCTGCCATCTGAGTTAATTCCATCATCTCCCTCAATTCCGTAGTCTCAATAGTCGAATTGTTATTCTTATGTCGGGCTTTAGGCCCTTCACGAAATTCCCCTCCACTCCTGCTTTAGAAATCCCCCTCAGTCGTCTCAACAAGAGCTTGAATATCCCCATATATTCCACGACAGTCCTCTTCTAAGTCAAGACAAAGAATTGCTAGTGTAGGTCTACTTCCTGAATGACTCGAAAATGTTCCAATAAACAATACTTAAATTCATTTCACGAACGAATCAATTACCTAGTCTCCCTCCACTAGAACAAGGTTAGGTCATTCCTCTCCAAACATCACTCTACCGCTACGAGTTTCTTCTCCCCATCTAGCCCATTCATAGCGAAGTATCGATACACCTACTCATGCATGTCTACCCCCTCAAATACTGGCATCTTCGACTTCCTAACCCTAGCATCACCACATCAACTTCCTCTGCTATTTTCCCCAATGCATAGAGGTTAAAACTCCCTCTTTCATTCATATTCATACATCATCCCGACTTCTTTCTTCTCCATGCTCCTCCTTACCCCTTGCATTCTCCATCTTCTTCCCATCTAGCCCATTCATAGCGAAGTATCGCTCCACCCGATTACACCTGCTCATGCATGTCTACCCTGTCAAATACTGGCATCTTCGACTTCCTAACCCTAGCATCGCCACATCAACTTCCTCCTCCTCTTCCTCTGTTATTTTCCCCAATGCATAGAGGTTAAAACTCCCTCTTTCATTCATATTCATACATCATCCCGACTTCTTTCTTCTCCATGCTCCTCCTTACCCCTTGCATCTCCATATTCCCCCCCTCCCCTCCGCCTCCACCTCCACCGGAAATCTCTAATTCACCCCCGATCGAAGCCCTAGGAGGATGTTATTGATGGTGAATGCTTCCTTTCTCATATTCCTCTTGTCTGGTCTCTTTCTCTTTTGATTTAATCATTGAATCTATGGTCAACCCCTGAGTTGGTTTTGCAAACTAAACCACCGGTGGGGACTTGGATTGCATCTCAAAAAGTTTCCTTAGCATCCCCTCCAAGCTTTTGAATCGGTTGTCGATGGAGGAAAACCTTTCCTCTATCTTGGATTCAAGTTATCCCATTCTTCCTCCAATTTCTTTTCCAGATCGTCTATTTTCTTGATCATTATTACTTCCTGTTACTAGAGCATGCGCGATCCCGGATGGTCATTGATGTCTAGGATCACCATGACAGTCTTTCCCACTGCAACTCGATCCATTATGTTTCCCAGATAACTTGAATCGTGATCGCATCTCAAGGCTTCAATCACAGCCCCATTCAATTCCGCCATCGCTTTTCAGACTTTAGAAATACATCAAATTTAAGGATATTACGAAATGAACAGGAGAAGTTAATGAATCACATATAATTGATCTGAAATTCCCATACGCCTTATTAATCATGAGAATAATTTCACAAATGAATTGAAGTTTTGTTGTTATTAGTAATAGTTAATGGATATCACATGCTCGTTTAAACATATGATGATGAGATGATCCTATCCTTGTATTAACAAAGTCAGGTTGCCCTGAATTAGGCTAGTAGAAGAGGCCAACAGTAGCTATCACCGACGATATTCTAGTTAGGTTGTTTGAATATACTATAATGAGCATAATGGTTGAGATACATCATAATTTTGACAAACATATTAACGAGAATAATTTCAAAAATATTTATCGCTATAGAAAGGACAGATGGTCTGTTTAGTTCAGTATTATTTCAATAATATCACTTTTTAGATAAAAATATTAGTCAAATAACAATGTTATCTTCCACATATAATGTGTCTGGTTTAATATCATCTTACTTACAAAAATAAAATGCAATCTATAAAATTTAATAGTAATTAAAATCTTTATTTTTTCTTCCTTTTTAAGACCATCGAGATTGGGTAATCTGTATAGCATCCACTTTGGCCACTACTAAAATTACCACAACCTTAACAACTAATGTTGTGCAAAATATTTCAATCTAACAGGTAAAATCAAACCAAATACAATTTACCATAGATAACAAAACAAAGGTCACAAAAAGCATTAAACAGACAAATCTCAAGTAAAAAATAGGTAACAATGTCCCGCCATTATTTTACATATTAATTCCTCTCCCAAATAAAAGTGTTTTAACATGAACATTTCACAAAACAATAGTATCAAATGTGTAATGGCTCTGAGAATTTATGTGATCCCAGAATGGAAAGCACAATAACAAGACCAACATGGAAAACAAGTCGCAACACCCTAAAATTTTGGCAATCAAAACTTAACCTCTGCTTATGTTCAAAAGAAGAGGTGCATCCTAGGTCAGGCTAATTTAATTGGGAAAATTTTATTCAGTCAATTCAAATCATTTAGGGCTTGATTCGAGCAATTTTCTTGACAATAAGCTCAATGTGGTGCAATAAATCTATTACACTGACTAGCACAATATTCTAGCTTGTTGGACCTTTGATTCAGTCGAACTAAATAAAATCAAATACTAGTTCAATTCTTTCAAATTGCCTAAAGATGCATATTGTACACTAAAATTAATGCTTGGTCAAGAGTAGATTATCAAAACCCAAACCATTCTAGGTATTGATTTCCCTTCAAATATTTTCGGAGAAATGGATGCCATGCACTAAAGCCCGAAATACAGGGGTGAATCATAGCGATCAAAAGCATCGTAATAATCATAAACAACCGCGCCAACCTCATGGCTATTGAATCACTCAGCCGCCTAATATGACAAGAAAACAAATCAAAGCCAAGCAATCAACAACAGTAAAAGCTAATTACTTCGACCATAATCACGTTCAGAGAAGATGGGGGTATTCTGAATTGGATTTGCTAATGTAGAAATAGATGTTTATGATCTCATCAAACCGTTTCATGCAGCAGCAATCAGCATAAAGAGATTCAAAAAGCTCATCGTAGGGAAAACAATACAATAATTAATATCGATCTTATGCTGAAATCAAATTATCCCGTCAACGATACAAGACCTATAATGAAAAAAACAAGCTCCAAACATTGAAGAACCTTCATCCAAGTCAGTACCAGTGAACACCTAGGTTGCACCGACGATGATGTTGTTGATCGGTATGAATATAAGCTTAACAAAGAAGCCCACAAATCCCATCACCACAAATCCAATCGCAGTCCGCACAGCTACCTTTGTGAATTCTGCATTCCAGATCCATCAACTTCCATAAAAATAGATCAAATTAAGCGGAAAATAGTAGCGAAGGAGCGAATGGATGCGCGGCTCCAGTAACAAATACTGCAACCTGATGAAACAAAGCTGATCGGAGCTCACCTTTCCGGTCCGGTTTATGGCATCGCTTGACGAGGCGGACGCTGTCCTTCGCGAATTCCCTGAGAGGATCGACCACCGAATCTAGGGCATCCATGTCGAGCAGAAGCTGAAAGATCTCGAAAGATTTTACGTTTCCTGAGTAAACAGCTAAAGACTTCAAACGTAACGCCGGATCCGCCTTTTATAGGCGCCCCCGATTTTCGGATATGTAAAAATGAATATGGTGAAAAACTAGTTTTTTTTTTAAATATTTTAAGCTAATATATTATTGATGTTTTTAACAACAATCATGCTTTTATATATTTAGTTCTTAAAAGTAGCTTATAAACATTAAAATTTCTAAAATATTAAAAAATAGTTGCATTAAAAAATAAAACATTGGGAAATATATCAAATACACATCTTGAATGAAAAAATTTTACTTTATATGACCTATAGCTGTTAGCATTGGTCAAATACTTTGCCTTTTTTTTCATATAAACATGTTTGAAGGTTCATTTTAGGTCAAAATAATATTGATTTTATTATAAAATTTATTTGAAATTTCAACTGACTAAGCTTTATTTGAATTGAATCATAAGCAAACCTCAATTTGAATCAAATTTGTTCATATATGAACATTGTTTGTGTATGACTAAACTTAGTTATTAAGTACAAGTAATGAATTGATATTTAATGACTTTAACATAGGGTCTATTTTGGGCAGTTGCAATTTATTTAAAAGTTGATGCACAATAGCTGTGAGAAGTTGTTGTTGATAAGCTAGCAATTTGTTTGTTATTTACAGTTTTGAAACTGTGTATTACAATTGTTTTTGAACATATGATATTTTTGCTTATGTATTATAATGTTATTTATAACAGAACTAATTTTGCTAGCACATTCTATATTCGAAAGCAAATATTCAGTTCGAACACTATAAAATAAAAATAGATATCTCATCAAATACTGAGTAACATGACAATCAAAATTAAAAATGAATGATAAAATAATAAATAATAATATGATAATATTATTTTTAAAATGTAGGTGGTGTGTGTAACGAGATAAGCCGACTTTCAATAAAACTCTCCATGCTCGATCACTTTCGGTTGTCAAATCCTCCAACTCATATGCCCACCTAAAAAAGTCACGATTTTGTTCTTCTTCTTGTACACCTGTAAAACTATCTCGCGTATCTATGTTTTTGTTGCGAAATAGGCAGTGAACATTGTAGTCCGCAGTAGCAGACTACCAGTAAAATGCTATGGAGGTACCATAAATCCTCCAGCTCATCTTTCCTCGAGACTCAAAAATATAAACACATACCCTTAGATGTAACATTAGTAAAAATTAATAATATAAGTAATCAATTAAAGTTTTTATGCAACCGTGAGTCTTTGAGAATATAACATACACATCACTGAATCTGTCACTACAAGAATATAACAAACCTTATATAAGAAAGGATATTGGTTGTCTTTAACCAATGTAATTTTTAGCTCGTGTATGCCACATATGCACATCAACAAAAAAGTAACCAAAAAAATCATATCACTGAAAAATGAGAGGAACTTAGTTTCTTTCATGGGGATATCAGATGTGTAAAGAACTAATAGCGGTATATAGGTCATCCAGAAGAACCCTTTAGCTCGAATGTCTCATCATAGACATCCAAAACCCACAAAAAAAAAACACAAAATATTTAAATTACATATATTAACCATGATTACCTCATATGTGATAATATGTAGATGGTTATTGTTAATATTTCTCGTGAAGTCATCCTTAACGAGCCTTGAAGTTAATCATTTATTTGCAGTTCCTCAAAGAGATTGATGAATACGAATTGAGTCATACAAAACATATTGTTGAATTTTATTAGGTAGCCTGCAAGCAACTCTTCAACTCACTTGTCATCAGTGTACGATAATGTCATGCAAGTAGAGCGAGTTTAAAAAAGATACAACACAACCCAATATAAGATAACTCAAAACATAAGAGCAACACCGCTCGTACAATCAACTACAAATAACCACAAATAAGCGAAATAACTACTACCATGACCGCCAAAATGAAACAACTCTAAAAAACAACAATAAACAACATCCAAATTGCTTTAAAATTCGTAACATCACCATAACAACATCCACGAGAAACAACAATATGATCACAAAAACATCAACCATATAACTTCTAATAAATAACACGTCAAACATCGTTCTTTAAGTTAAACTCTAAAGAAAATAACAACAACTGACAAATGCATATAGATAACCTGCAAAACCAAAACAAATAAAGCAAGAAACCCAAAAACAACATTCAATATCGAAAGGGACGAAAACATAAAAAATAACATAGAATAAATTACCATATCAAAAACAACAAAAACAGTGAAAAAATACAAACCATTAATAAGAAACAAAACAAAGTCACAATAACAAAAAAATCACCACAAACAATGTTCAATCACCACAATAATAAAACAAAAAATACGTAACATAAAAATAAAAAAAACTAAACAAACCAAAATTCGCAACCAAGAAATTCATCAAAATTCTAGAAAAGTAAAATCCTAAAATATTGAAACAGACAATAAATCTCTCGTGATACTTTATTACTAAAGCAACTAAAAAGAAGAACATATATTACAACCTTGGTAAGCGTAAAACCTTGATAACCCATTGGGATATATCATATAGAAATAATCAAAATAAATACTATAATACATATTTAAATATTAAACGATTGAAATATAATTCTCTTCAAGTTTAGACAATCACAAAACCACAAAAGATAGACAATCACGATAAAAAACCAACCATCACAATCAAAAAATAAAAAATGAAGAAATATAAAAATAAAAATAACTTAGCCAAAACCGAAACCACAACCAAAATAATCCATTCAAGTTCATTAAAATTAAAATTTAGGAATATTGAAACATCAAATCTCTCAAGCTACCTTGTCATTAGGGCGACCAATAGAAAAAGAGATCTTACAACCATAGTAAATCGGAATCACATAATCTCAATCACCCATCAAGGAATGACTAGTTGAAAAATAATCTCATATAAGTTTAATGAAGCAAAATAAAATAGAAGAGGATAAATCTTCAAATAATGGTTAAAACTTTAAGTTAAGATAGGGAACATCATAGCTCGTTAAAAAAAAAAAAAAAACCAAGAACAAAGAACTAAGAATGGTAACCATAAAATCAATAAAATATCTGATAAAAAAAAGAAAGAAACAACAAAAGAAGCATTAAATTTTATAAAAAAATAATCCAATCAATAGGAATATCCTGCTTAAACTTTCATCTTTACTTTTCCCTCTCGCTTAAATTTCCATCTCCTACTTTTCCCTCTTATCAACCAATGAATAGTAAATATAATAATATTGACCAAGGTAATAGTATTGTGAAAATTTCTTTTATTGCCTTTGAACCATATGTAATGATTCGAATAGTCAAGAGATGAAGTCTCTTTTTAATTTTACAAGTAATATTATCAGAATGATAAAGAACCAAAGAAATATTATTAAGAAGAATAAAGTAATAACCATTAATGTTGCATTTATTACTATTATAATGAGAAATGTGCGATAAAAAATTAAGTGGTTGTTAGTTCCAATATAAGAATGACATAAAGTGAAAAAACCATTAACATAAATGTCTTTAATAAAAAGAATATCATAAGTTTTAAAGACCATTATGAATAAATCTTCAACAATGAAGAATGAATTTAATAGAGTATCCCTTACACCAAACTAATTTAAACAAAGTCTAAAAAGATAAACTTTCATCAGTGATGTGAAACATATCTTCAGGAGAAGAAAATTTTTATCTTTTAAAGGAAAGTCATACCATTAATAATATGAATGTTATAAATATATAAAATAAATTGAACATGAGCGTAAATGTTATAAATATATAAAATAAATTGAATTCCATGCTTCATTATTAACCACTTAATAAAATTTATTATTTTAATCAACATTTAAACAAGAGAAAATAGATACCTTATAAGAGTAATAAGAGAAGAACCAAGAAGGAAGAGAACATAAAAAGAAAAACATATTACTATTAAAATTAACATGAAAAGTAATAAAAGATTTATTTTTTAAAATAACTTTACCAATATATTTCCAAAACATCGTAGAATGAATTATATTACACGAAATTGAGCCATAATGATTTGAGCACCAATTAGTTTTGTACATAAAATTAATAATATCCATAGATGGAAACCCAAAACCACCAAAATGTTTAGGTGTAGTAATTTTATGTCAAATAATGACATGCATTATCTTATTATCATCGTCATGATCAATAAAATTATTAATCCCATAAGATTTATTTTTAAGGCCCTTACATAAAATCAAAATAAAGAAAAAAAATATTCTAAATAGTAAATTTAACTAATATAAGTATACCCACCAAGGATAAAAACTTTTGCTTCTAACCATCTAGAAAGGAATTAAGTTTATCTAAAAGAGCTTGACAATCAACAACAATCAATTTAAAATGTTTAAGAATAACCCAAGATAAATACAAATAAGAGGTTGTATACTAAGACCAACAATAGTAGAAAGATGAAGTTGGATCAAATGATGAACCGAATTAGATAAAGAAATAGTTGATATAGAAAAATAAGTTGAAGTTTAGAAGCTTTATTAACAATATTAAGCTTAGAAACAAAAATGCTCAATAAAAAATATGAGATTTGCACAGATTAAACGAGTAAATTTATCATGATTAAAATTGAGAATGATGGGTGCTAGAAAATTAACGGCTGTAGACTAATGAATTATCGTATTAGCGCTGCACGAGATTTCAACACACACTCAGATAAAAGAAAATAACTAGTAGTGATAGCAGAAGTTTTTTCATGGAAAAACATTAAGGGAAAAAAATCACGAGGCCTGATCCAATTGTAAAAATGCACTATAATGATGAATACAGAGACCCCTTGTCCCACTGTCGAAAAATGGTTAAAAAGTCTTAAAAAAATACGACTTCGACGTGCGAATGATTTTTTTTTTTTGTAAGAAGTGGGCGACAACTGATGACGATCTGTGGAGGCCGATAGGTAGTGGTCAACAGTGGTAGGTGGTGGTCAACGGTGTTTAACGGTGGTCAACAATGATTAGTGGCGGCCAACGGTGGTCAATGATAATCGACAACCACCTACATTGGTGGGAGTGATGCTGGACTTTCGTTGATTCTTAATGTTTCAAAGTTCTTTCTCAAGCCTCAAATTATTCTTCCGCTTCCCTCATGAGAGGTATGAGTCTCTATATAGAGTTATAGATTCAATCAATAGAAAAAATATGAATAATTTTGATCAGACGACTAATAGGGCTTCCCTCGATCGAACAACATTTGATGAACATTTAAGTGCCTTAATGATGTCAGAATTGAATGATATTGAGCTCGTTAGATTCTTATTGTCAAGATGCTCGATTTGATTATAGAATCGTCAGAGTCAAGATTCGTTCGAGATTTCAAATGTATTCAAAAAACTTTCAAAAACAGTTTTATTGCTTGATTTGAGCTTTATTAGGTTTGTATTGGACCAATTTGCTAACATTGGGTTCTTCTTGTCAAACCGGTCACTATGACTGTAAGGTTTGCTGAAATCAAAGTTATCAACGACTTTTTATCAATGTTAAAATATTTCTCGCTGAAAAAATAGTCTTAAGATTCGTGTTATGTCTCGAGATTCATGTTGAATGTTGGAAATTTATTGTTACATATCAGTGACAATAATAAAAAATAACAGGAAAGACATCCATCACAATAACAAATAGATTGATATAAAGATGGTAGATTTATCGAAGCTCAAAGAAGAAGAAAAAAAAATTGTGCATTTGAATGTTAAAAAATTTCTTATAAACTCCATTAAAAAAATATTAAATCAATTTTAATACAAAATTTCTCACCGCACATTTAACACACATTAGAATAATCGAGTAAACAAATGAAGTGAATATCATGCCCGAACCTTCGGACAATTGGGACGGCTAGAACAGAGCCCAGTGACAGTGGAAACCCTTCCTCCCGCTCCTCTTACTCCGAAATGGACGAAATCACCGCCACTCACCATCTGTCCACTGTTTTTGTAAGCACACAAAGTAATCTTTCGATTCTGTCGCACTCTTCCGGCCGATTTCCTTGTACCGGATGGCCTGGCGACGTCTTCCATGCAGAGACCTTGAACTATTCAAGTTTGGGATCCATGGGAGCATGTAAGAGAAAATGCCACAGGGCCATTTTTGCTGAAACCAGGAGGGTTGAATTCATTGTATCTATTTTGGCGGCATCGGATTTAGGGCAGAGGAGCCGTTGGTGCCATAGCTGGGGTTGATCGGGCACGACTGCTTCTGTGTGGTTTCCGGCAATGTTCGGATACACGAGGGTTGATGGAGATAGGAAGCTGGCTGGGGAAAGAACCATGAGGTAAGCGCGCTTGCTGAATTGATGACATTTTTCTATGATTGCACTGTTTCGGCTGGCATTCGTGTGAAGGTGGAAGCTTGATCTTGATGGGGTTCTTTAGCTTGGGATTGGGAAGCCCTTTGCGGAGTTTGTTTATTTATTATACGTTTAATATTAATTCAGAATCTTTGTGAAATCTTTGATTTAAAATCATCTTATTTTAATGTCGATCCCTTTGTATGTCTTTTAGGTATGATAACTGAATTCAGAGAAGTGTGCTTGCTAATACCAGTTCTTTTGCGTCTTTGCACCCTTTGCTTCTGAAAAGTGGATATTGGAAAAACTTTGCTAGCTCAATCTTTTGTTAAATTAAACGAATTTAGGGAAGTAAGCTTGCCAGTACCAAACCCTACAAAAAAGAAGAAGAAGACAAAGATACTTGATTAATTAAATTCTAAATGATCATTAAATCAATACTTTTGAATGATATGGTTTTAAGGGGCAGAGCTTGCTTTTTTCTGTTAATTTTTTTGGAGTTGAAAACTCTGAGAACCTTTTTTTTTCCTTGCATGTATGCTTACTCATAGGAGTTGCGTGCTAATGCAATTTGCTATGCGGGGTGTTGAATCTAGATATGTCTCGTGAATGACACCCAAAGAATATAGCACAATACAAAAGAGAGAAATAAAGACAAAAAGTGAGTGTGCAGTAATGAACAATAGAATGATGATTGTGTAATCTTTTATTCATGAATTAACTCCCATTTATAGAGAAAGGAAGTGTTATAAGTGAAGTCACATTCATGCCCCTACTTGAGTAGGGTCTGTACAAGTTATTCCAGATATTTCACTCTCGTGGGCTCAGGGCCTTACTGCTCTCGTTTTTGGTCGAATGGACATGGTAGGACTTAGTCGGGCTTTGGCGGGCGGCTGAGTCTGGTAGGCTTTGCTGGTCGGCTGTGCCATCGAAGTCTCGGTGGGTGTACGATAGGTGAGCAGGCGACCCGGTTGATGCTATCAAGAAGCTAAATAAGTAAATGCTACCAGTCTGTCTTTCTACTGCGAGCTAGAAGTTAATAGGCCCGATCAGCCAAGTCCGTCGATCGACATGTATAATAGCAGTTGACCCTTGTTTTTCATCGAAGAACTCCTGCCGGCAGAGCGAAGCTAGGCTCTCGTGTAGAGGGTGAATCACAATAATCCGACCTGTAGCCTGCTAATAGACGAAGATATATCGAGGGAAATTTGTAGGTCGTCTCCATTATATCCGTAAGATCTGAGAGGTTAGTCCTTTCTTTTTGCTTGATTGCCTCAAAATGTTGAGTTCGGGTGATCATTTGCCTTGTGAATGGGTGAGCTGCTCGAATCATGTCACATACTCATCCTTGCAACAGTTGGTTTTGCGTTTGGCTCATCTGGTCGGGTGTCTCGGTACCCTAGGCCTTCTACTGATGTGTTCATCCCTTGTTATTACTTTTGATCTTCTGGACCGTTAGATTTTCTTGAGATTCGTGCTAGCATAATTTATATGTGCATATTTATTTTCTTGATTCTCTTTTTTCTTGGAAGTCATGGTGTGATTAAGAACAAGAGAATTTAACACACAAAATAAATATCTTTTATGACAATTCAATAATTCAATAATTGAACTTCTTGGGTTTCTATGCTCTCAATTTCTATAAATAGGGCTCGAGGGATTGATTTTTCACATATTCTTTCATTTCACTCTTCGACACGTCTGAATTCATCATGTCTTTATGGTGAACGAATCCGCTCCAAAGGTTGATATCTTCAGCAGGGCTGTGTACTGCCAGGTCCTAAAGGAAATGTGAGGGAAGCCCTCCTTAAGGGTGAAAGGAGGAAGAAATTGTCGGTGAGGAAGCAGGTGAGGCCCGACTCGGAGGCTTAGGTGGGGTCGTTGAATTTGCTTCAGGACTGCTTGCGAGAGAAGCTCTGGGTGGAAGAAGGTAGACGATCAGTCAGTCTGCAAGTTGAACGGTCTGCTTTACCTATGAAAAGAGGGATTTTACTTGCTAGTCGGACCCGTCCAGAAACTACCGGTGCTTCGGTGTAGCCTGAGGCACAGGGGACTGCCGACGCTTTTCTGCCGCCACTCGTCTCACAAGATAAGGATAGTGAGGACGTTATATCATTGATTGCATCCTTGTGGGATCAAATTCTTTGTTTGAGAAATTTTAGTCTTTCTTAGCTGAATTTCATTTTTTCTGATTTTCTCTTTGTTCAACTTTTTGATGCAACCCATATGACCACTTAGATCATGATCATTGATCACTCTCAACGGAGCATGGCCCCGACGAGACCGTGAATTTGGCAGTTGTGGATAAAACGCTGGTTGATGGCGACTGTCTTCTTGGCGAGGCTGGAAATACTAGACGTTTGACCGACCCAAGTGATGCTCTGAGAGAGGCGAATGACAAGCATTAGATATACCCTAGATCGTTGGGAACTGACTGCGAGAGATGGAAGACTTCTTTGCCTGGTAGGCTGGATTCCCGTAGGGCGATGAGATGCACGGCTTGCTGTCTCGTGTCGAGAAGGTGGATCAGTTGGTGGGAGAGATGGCCGCCCTCCATGCTCAGTCGACCACCCTTCATGTTGAGATGGTCACTCTTTGTGAGGAAATGACTGTACTTCAAGCGAAGCTAGCAGTCGTTCGAGATGCGTCACCCATCTCTCAGAGCGGACATAGATAGGGTGGATAGACTTATGTTAGGGGAGAATTATTATATGAGAGGATGCTCTAGCGATGGTATGTCTCAGCTGAAGCGACGAGTGATAACTTTTTGAATTTTTTCTCTCGGAAGTAATTTATGTAATTAATTTTATGAAATAAAATTTATATTGCGTCTCGATTTATGTGTCTGACATGACAGGCAACGCGATTTTGAGGGTGGTAAATAACATCTGTGCTCCTGCGACGGTTTATCTTCCCATCCCTCTCTATAATTAGGGATGAATGTTATGGATTCTCACGTGCAATGGTTTTCTTCTTTCTTCCCTTCCGTTTCTTTTTCTTCTCCAAGCATCTATCCTAATGGCGACCAAATTTTCTCAAGAACCCTTTGACTTCGTCTATCGAGGCGACCACTTTCTCAACGAGCCAAGTTGTGCTTATCGAAGGCACTTATGTCTTTGATCTTGCCGTGAAACTCTGGTCAGTTTACAAGTGATGACCGAGCAGCGGGCCAGTCTGGTAATGATATCGTATTCTACAGAAATAAGCTCAAGTGTGCCTTGGGCTGCCATCATACTTAAGAGCTTCAAATAATTCTTAGTTGTTATGGAGTGAGCCCCGCCCAAGACACGCCCAATTCTATTGCGGCTATAATGATTTTTGTGGTCTTCCGACGTCAGATGACATTCTCCTGGTTGACCAATCTTTTCTCCTACTTCTCCTTCAAGGTCGACCGTGATGGTTACGTTGTGTTTTTCGCTGGCTCTCGACTCTGCTTTCTGGGTTTGGAGAATAAAATCTTGGATTCAAAACCGTGCTTCTTGGTGGGCTTGATCCGTAAACGTTGGGGAGTCTATGTTCAGATAATTCTTAGTTGTTATGGAGTGAGCCCCGCCCAAGACATGCTCAATTCTATTGCGGCTATAATGACTTTTGTGGTCTTCTGCCGTCAGCTGACATTCTTCTGGTTGGCCAATCTTTCTCCTACTTCTCCTTCAAGGTCAACCGGGATGGTTACATTGTGTTTTTGGCTGGCTCTCGACTCTGCTTTCTGGGTTAGAGAATAAAATCATGGATTCAAAATCGTGCTTCTTGGTCGGCTCGATCCGTAAAGGTTGGGGAATCTACGTTCAACCCATGACCAGTATCGTGAAGAAATAAAGACATTGCCGAGCAACCTCAAGGTCTATGGGGAAATGATTGAGGGACGACAACCGTCTCACTCATTAGTACCTTGAGCCCGAGTTGTTGAACAAGATGTTACAGTCAAAGAGATTTGGGAGCATGACTAATGAGCTCTAGGAGGCTTCTGACGCTCGAGAGGCTGAACGCGAAAGAGCGGTTGCCATCAAAGCTGCCTAGAAATAACCTCCGATGAAGGTGGCCCACCCCAAAGCTGCTGCAGTTGTTGTGCTGCTCGTTCGACAAAGTCCAGGGTTCCTAAGTCTGGGATTGTTCTTGCTGGGGAGTACACCGAATGTGTGAAATTTATTTTTTCCACGTCCGACACCTCACTTGTCAGCTTTTGCTACTTGGTTTCAAGTTCTGCTAGTATTGGCTCGACTTCGAAGCGCATGAACTCCTCGAGTTTCCCGAGTGTTATGTGAACATGAGATTATGCACCTAATTAGTTGAATTGGTTTTAATATTCTTTGTGTAAAAATCTTCTTTATTATTTTTTCGGTGTTGATACAAGTTTTGATTAAGAAAAAAAAATTTCAGACTGCCCCCGCTCCACGTCTTGGGGACTCCTTTCCCAGTGCAAGTCTTGAGTTTGTAGGCTCTAGGGGTGACCCTTTGGTCGACGATGAATGGATCTGTCCACGTCTGATCCAACTTGTCGACCGACTGTCAGTGAGTTGTCGGGTTAGCCTTTTTCAACACAAGATCCCCCAGAGTAAAGGCCTTCTCTTAGGCATGCTTGTTGTAGTATCAGGCCGTGCGCCGGAGGTAATTTATTGTAACCTCATCAGGAATTTCCATGGATGATATACAACTACTCCAAGTGCTACAACGGCTCGATGCCATTGAGGAAATGACTTAGGCTGGGATCACCGTTGATCGTTATAGCTCAATCCATGGAGGATAGCGAGAAGACCATTTGAATCTTTTTCGTAAGGATGATTTCAATGGAGAGGAGAATCAATCAGGCGCTAAGACATACATCATCAGAGGAGGCCTAAAGATAAGGTGCTCGGTGGAAAATACAAAAGATGAAGTGCATGTTGGAAGGTTCATGATGAGATGTTAGTTGAAAGATTCAAAGATGAAGTACCCATTAGAGGATACTGAGACTCGGGATTGAAAGTGGACCTACTACATTTTGAGGGGAGAATATCCAGATGATTTTCTCGAGTGAATGCAAACTATTGAGTGAATATTTGAATACAAGTAGTTACGTTAGAAGAGTGAAGCTCAATGGCATCAAGATGAAGAAGAATGTCTTTTTATGGCCAGACAACTTGAGAGGGAGAGGGAGAGAAGGACAAGACAGCCACTTCTTGGGAGAAAAATGAAGAAGGTGATGCAACGCTTGTACTTACATCTGCATTCTCCAGGATATTTTCTTGAAGCTACACTAGCCGCAAAAAAATGAGCTATCAATGGAGGATTACATGGTAGAATTTCTGCAACTTAAATTGAAGCGTGAGTTGAAGAAGCCAGAGGAGCACACCATTGCTTGGTACTTAGGAGGCTTGAAGCCCGCCATCAATAATATAGTCAAACAACAAATTTATTGGATAATGAGGGACATGCAAACATTAGCACTGAAAGTGGAGAGACAACAGAAGCAGAGCGGACAATCACAACCAGCCAGACAATCACCCACAGTGAAAGACCTCAGGAGGAGCACGCTTCAAGGAGTGGAGTAGACCGGTCAAGAACATGACAACCACTCTGAATAAAAAGAAGCTAGAGAAGAGTAGCACACCCACTAGAATCCCAATCAGGAAATATTTCAGATGCCATGATTTTGGACACATCTCTTCCAGTTGCCCGATGAGCTGAGTTGTGTCTGTCATCGAACAAGATGCAGTGGAGGAAGTGAGCGACGGAGAGGCTGCTGGAGAACAGGGTGAGGGGTACCAGTTTTTATCGGATGGGCGAGATGTTGGTGATTCGACGGGTCCTTCAGATTGAGGTTGCAAGGGAGCAACGGTGGCTTTGCCACAACATATTCTACACTTGTTGTAATGTGAAGAGAAAGGTATGCATCCTCATCATCGATGGAGGAAGTAGCAAGAATGTGATATCTACATATATGATGAATAAGCTGAGCCTCACAACTCCGAGACATTCCTAGCTGTACTCCCCAACGTTGTTGATGAAGAACATAGTCGGCATTGATAAGAGGTATCTCGTGGGGTTTTTGATTGTGAACTAGTTGCAGGATTAAATTTTGTGTAATGTGGTACACATGGATGCCCACAACCTTTTGTTGTGGAGAGCGTGGTTGTTTTATCGTCGGACCCATAGTCCTTCTATCTTCTACAGAGTTCGAGATTACGGTTGCCCTTGCCTACAAGGACATGTCAGGAGGATCTGTTTGGTTGATGATATAGGAAAGCGAAACAGAGGCTTCATTTATAGATACAAGCTAGTCATTGGAGAGAACATGTCAGGATATCATGATCGATACCTTACCATCATAGTTGCCACCGTTAGAGGGATTTCAGTCTCTCATGTCAAGTAGGACTGAGCCAAACTAGGATTACGTTTGGAAGATTCTGGAAGGTATACTTGGCATGAAGTTCTTGTTCAGTTCAACAGTATACACTCATATGATTGGACCGATATGGATGATTGCTCGCAAGTTGAGAAAACTCAAGCGTTTTTGGTGTTTGTGCAGTCGATAGTGGGATCCTGGTGCTTCTCAAGCCGCAATCAAAGATTCTTACAATAACTCACAATCTTCAAATGGGTCAACCTGACGCCATACTATACAAAGATGTTTGATAGATGAGGTCGAAGTTCCACCAACCCTAGGAGATAGACACAGGCATGAATCCCACGGCCGCGGGAGGGCGCAATCTCCCGGTGGTTTTGGGGGGGGGGGGGTTGCTTATTTTTTTCCTTTTATACCATTCTGGTCTTTTCCTATCTATGTGTTGTATTACGGTTTATATTGCAGTTTTTGTCCTGAGTTTGTTTAGGACACCCGCCGACGACTGCTTTCTCCCTTTGAGGGCTGTATCCATGGATTTGGATGGTGCTTCGGCTGTATCTCTCTCCCAAAATATCCCCTTCCACATACTCCCTCCCCCCCCACGTCGCTCCCGGTTGCCACATTTCACTGCAGCCACCCGTAACATTATTCCAATTGCTGTTTTCTGCTTTTCCAACCACCACCATCCCCTTCCCCTTCCCCTTCCCCTCCCTCCTCTTCACTGTCATCACAGATCCAACCCTCCACCTTCACCGCCGCCACTGTTCCCTCACTCGCCTTGCTGTTTCGTCACCGTCTAGCCGTCCGTATCTCTGTCTCCGGAAAATGATACACCTGCTGTTTTCTTGCTGTCACGCTGCCCCTACTCTATACCACCCCCCAAAACCGCTCCAGCTGCTGTTATACTTCATCCCAATGCCCTAGAACAGCCGTCCACTGCTTTTCCTGCCTTCCCAGCCGTTCCTCTTCTTCCCCTTGCTGCCACTAACCCCACATCACCCACTCCTTGCCTGTTGCTGACCTGGACAGCCCTCCTGCATTGATTCTGACAGCTTATTTGCTGCCCGGAACCTGAGAAACAGTCTCCTTGCTGTTTCTGCTTGCCAACCATCCTTTTCCATCACCTGCCTCCTTCCAGCCATATACCTTATATAGCTTTCCTTCTTTTACTTTCTTAAACTTACATAATACCAGAGCTCCTTTGTTTTCTTTCGGTGTTTCAATTTGAAACCCTCACACCGGATCATTGCCAACTCTCTAACAGCCAGTGGCCTTCTCTTGCTTTGCCTATTATCCTATCTGTCGACTCTCGCTGCCGAACAGTATGACTTGACCACCAAGTACTCCCCTTCATTGGTCAAGACCATCAGTTATAAGACCTCAACACTCTTCCAGTCGATCCCATTACCGATTTGCTCAAATGTCAACTATTTCCAATTGAATTAGGTGAGAGGCATTGTCTTTAATGCTTGACATTAGATCCTTGACTGAGGAGCTCACTAACCATTAACCAACTATTTCCTATTGAATTAGGTGAGATGCCTTGTTGTTAATGCTTGACCTTAGATCCTTAACTGAGGAGTTCACTAACCATTAAATTCTTCCTCCAAAACTTCGGATGATTTTACTGCCCTTGATGATGTCCACAGAGAAGTTGAGAGTTGCATCCCATCCATTGATTTTATTCTCTTAAAGTGCATCATGTAATGGACGCATGAAGTTAGAGAAGCTATGAATTTGACATAAAATTTGGTAGCCACCAACAAAAACATATTTGATCCAAAATTTATCGAATATTTTCATGAATTTAGAATAACTTTACAATTAAACTTGTGTTGTAGAAGTGGCTCGTGAGCCGACTCGATAAGCAGCTTGTGAACTAAGCTCGAGGAGCTAACAAACTAAGCTCAAGCTAGATCCGACTCGACTTGTTAGCTTGTCAGCCGGCTCGTTTTAAAAAATATTAATATAAAATGTACTCAAAATATATAAAATATAAAGACAGTCTTTAAAGTATTAAAAATATTTTAAGATAATATTTTGTATTTTATATTAAGTGATTTTTTTCCTCTCATATTTGCTTATTCTATTTGTGATCTTATTATAACACTATTTTAAATTACTTTTATGTTCTCTATTTTATAATAAACAAGCCAGCTCACGAGCAAGCTCGAACTCATAAATTTAATCTTGAGTTTGAGCTTAAACTAGAAAATTTTACTCGAGCTTGATCCGAGGGTGGCTCGAGCTCGACTTGACTCGTTTAAACCCCTTTGTAGAATCATGGGAAAATTGACTTCAACACATCTAAACACTTGATGGCCTAAAATTCTATTGGACCGACACTCTGGAAGCAATAGTGAATTTTGATGACAAATGATGCATGAATGTATAAAATTTCTCAAAAAATAAATTGTATAATTATTTTGCTTGGATATATTTTGTGGTTAGTTTTAATGGCATTGATTATTGTAAAAGATTTCAATGGGCTTGGCCATTCTGTTCATTAAGTTTGCCACTGAATAATACTTGAAGAATTCCATCTCATTTTAAATTCAGAAGTCTAAAATTTATTGTAAAACGATTTGCACGGCTGTTCCAGCATTCGTTTGAGTAATTTATTTATTTACTTTTATTGCTTAGGTTATATAAAGATGAGAAAAAAAGCTCAGGCAAATCAACCTTCCTGTCTTTAAAACCTGGAGAAGCTTTACCAACCAAAGTCATTCCTGCCGTGACCCTCGATGACCACGAGCCTTGGAAGAAACGGATCTTTGATCCCGGCAGTGATGTCATGATCAAATGGAACCATGTTTTTCTCACCACTGGCTTGATTGCTCTATTTATAGATCCCCTGTTTCTCTACTTGCCCTCAATTGAGAATGGGGATACAATCTCATGTGTGAGAAAGATAGACCGGGGTTTGAAAGTTGCAGTTACTATTTGCCGGTCTATTGCTGACACATTTTATTTATTGCATATTTTTTTCAAGTTTCGAACAGCATTTATTGCGCCAAATTCTAGGGTTTTTGGAAGGGGTGAACTTGTCATGGACCCTAAACAGATTGCAAGAAGGTATTTGAAAACTGAGTTCCTTATTGATTTTTTAGCGGCGCTACCTTTGCCACAGGTACTCATCACTTTCTGCCTAAGTTAAATTTTGAAATATCATTACTCCTCGGTCCTTAGTTACTTTATTTTACTATAAACGACTAATTACTTTGTAAGAAAAATGGCCCCACACTATGCTCCATCACCACACAAGTTAGAAAAAAGAAAACTATTCACACATCTACTTGCACTTTACTTCCAGTTAAGAGATTGGAAATCAACCAATGAAACTTGTTTTGCCTGCTTTTATGGACTCATCGAAGCAGGAGAGCGAGTAAGCAAAATAAAATTAGATCTACTATATATGATAACATAGAAATAGGTAATTTATGCCACTAGTGCACCAAAACCACTTATATGATACTTGATGGTGATGAACAAATGAATAAGTGCAACACACCAAATACTAATTATGATTTTGATAGGAGCAATGCTACTGGAGAAGTTTATAAGCTAGAACATGTTCAACACAACAACAACAACAACAACAACAACAAGCTTTTATCCCACTACGAGGGGTCGGCTACACGAATCCTTTTTCTCTATTTGTCTTATTAATTGTCATATTTTCATTTGATTCTTATAAATAAATTTTTTTTTTATACAATATGTTCTAGTCTTTTTAGGTATATGTCTACCTTTCTTAACATAAGTCGAATCTAAAATATCTACTCTCCTAACTAGATCATCATATGGGAGGCGTTAATTGGACCAAACCATCTAAGACGGTTCTCTCTAATCTTGTCTATCACTGGAGCTACACCAAACCTTTCACGTGTACATTCATTTCGCATTTTGTCTCTAATTATCAAACCACTCATCCACCTTAGGATTCTCATCTCACAACACTTAGCTTTTTGCTTCTCTTTTAAAGGCCAACATAAGCTAGAGCATGTTATGATATCAAAACTATGAAAGGCAGTGTTTTAATATCAAAACTAACATCAGAATTTCTTCATGGTGATGGAAGAAATTGTTAGCAAATTTGTTCATTGGCTATGCCTTTTATGCCTGTAAAATGACGCACATCCTGACAAACTCTCTTCTCAGTACTTGTGTCTTTCAATGCACGAGTGGACGGTATTTTCCTGTGTTGATATTTTTGTAGTGGGAGAATTCCCACTTTCTGCTGCTCCAGCCCTTGTGGGCCCTAATTTTATATTATTTGTAGTAGAATTAGGGTTATTTTATGCTATGGAAAGTAATAAATCTAATGGTTATATATTAGGAAGCGTGGTTATGAGAAATCTATTAAATATATTTTCTTTATTAGGTAACCTAATTAGGGGAGATCTAATTACATGATTTTTTTCTCTATTAGAGATTCCTAATATATAGAGATTGGAGTGTATATAAATATTTGACATGTTTTCGATTGAGGAATAAGAAAGAAGAGCCATTTCCTTCAAATGGTATTAAAGCCATGCACGGTTCGTCACTTCTGCTTCTCAGTTCAGCGTCATTCCTACATTGTTGTTCGAGTCTTTTGTTTAAATCGTTCATTTGCGTCGTCAGTGTCGTCTGCGTATATTCGTTCCCTCGCACGACTTCAGTTGAACCGCTCGTCAAAGACGCAAGATTAAGGCGATGATTGATGCTTCATCTTCATCCTATGATGGGATTAGGGTATCATTTGAATCTTCGTCTGCTTCATCTTCATCCTGCCACATTGGTCACTTAGGTGCCATTGTCCATCGCGAGTAGTCATCTCTGGTGGCGTCGTTTGTCGCGTTTGTTTGTCCTCGGCGAGGATTGGAACTATTCATCAAGTCGTTTGTCTTCTACGGCTCGATATCAGTCTTATCTCACTTTCATCTCTTCCTTCAGCTCGTTTGTGCCGTTTTGTTAAAGAATCCATCATTGGGATTAGTTGATTCAGTCTCCTTGAATATTTGGTGATAATCATGGATATTAAACAAAAATATTTTGTGATTAGTTTGGTTTTATCTAGTGACGTTGCCTCTTCATTTTTGAAGCTAGGGTGTTAACATCCGGTCTATAGTGAGTTGGTAGGTACTGACGTTGCATTGCTTGTTTCATCTTGGATCAAATAATGCTTTTATCTTTTCCTTAACGTTGGCGTAATTGCTTCAAATTTTCCACTAAAATAATATACTTTTCATTAACTTGTTGGTGGTCAGTTTCAAGATTATGTTATGTAGGACTTCCTCACATTCAAAGAAAAATTCCACAGTCTGAAATCACTCAATGAATTCGTCCGGATCCAAGTGGCCGTAGAAACATGGCTAATCCACCATTACTTCAAAATTTCGGTTTTTCAAATATTTCATGTCAAATCTTTAAGGTAGAGGTTCTTCATTTCTGGAATCTGCATGGTGGAAGACATTCACTACATTCCTTTGATCTAGCAATTCATCATTGTGGTTACGGGTGACCCAACTTGTCTCATCTTGATGGCGACAAGTTTCCATTGTACTTTGAAGATATACCGCTGCACCTCTTCCTTGGTATGTTTTTGAACATCCCTTTGCTAGTTTCTCATGAGCGGCATGGCTAGGGTTTTAGGGTTGGAAGGGGGATATAGGGTGGAAAAGAAAATTTTTGGGAGATAGGGTTGGGTATTGGTGATGCTAGAAATCTTATGATAGGAATAGAGTTAGACTAGCTCTGATGCCATAAGACACTGGAGTTAACCCAAATCACAATAAAAAAACAAATATTATTACTGAAAGCAAATAGACGGTCACAATCAAACACACTTGAAAGAGAAACAACAAACACGGCACAAACTCACACTAAGGCTCGATTTATAGGTGTCATAGGTTGTCTAGGTGGTCGAGGAGCAATGATAGTGGGTGAAATGGGTTGTGGGTGGTTGGGACAGCAAAGGGAGAGATTAAAATTATGCTGGCCACGAAGTGGAGGGCTGGGACAATGAGGAGTAGCGAAGGGGAAAAGTTGTGAACTGCACGACAACAAGAGGAGTGATGTTCGGTGCGGGGTTAGCAAACGGGGGCTACAGGGACAACAGGATAAACTGCAATCCAGGCAGCAGCAAGTTGGAATGATGGTTGGACAGCAAGAAAAGTTCAAATCTTCAGTTTTTTGGTTGGCGACAACGAGGATCGGTGACTGGGAGTGATGCGAGAAGGTTGAGGAAGGGTGGAGGCAGCTATGTGGGATGTGAGCGAGGCGGGGAAGGGATGGGGCTGCTGAAATGGAGAAACTGCAGGAGAAAAAAAATAGTAATAGCCGCTGATCTGGTGGCTGCAGCAGGGAGCAACATGTGAGGGATGTGAAAGAAGATATGGAAGATAATCACAACCTTGGGGAAAGAGATATAGTCGGAGCACCACTCTATCTCACATATACAACCCTCAAAGGGGGAAACGTAATCCGACAGTTGTCTTGAATAGAAACTCGACAAAACCTGATTTCAAACCCTAATGCAACATATATATATATATATATATATATATATATATATATATATATATATATAAAAAGATTAAAAATGAATGAAGGATAATAAGAAAGAAAGCATAAGAAAGGAAAACAAGACTACTTCGACTCATCTCCCGCAATATTGAATCCCGCAATACTGTAGCAACTTTAGTATCGATGAAATGTTTGTTGGGAAGCTCCAGTGTCAGGACATCTCCACGAAGGCCCTTAATGGAGCTAGGGCACTTATATTTGTAACAAGCTGGGCATGATAAATATCTATGCTCAAATTGAAGGGGGAGTATTATGGAAAGTAATAAATGTAATGGTCGTGTATTAAGAATTTTGTAGATTAGGAAGTTTGATTTTAAAAAAATATATTATATGTATTTTCCGTATTAGGTAATCTAATTAGAGGAGATCTAATTACACGATCATTTCTCTATTAGAGATATTACTATTTTGTAGAGAATAAAGTGTATATAAATATGTAACATATGTTTTCTATTGAGGAATAAGAAAGAAAGAGTTGTTTCCCTTTACAATTAATTTGAGAACTATTTATATGTTTGCTATGGACTAATTTGGGAGACTTTTTGGCTTGATTTAGGTGATGCACGTTGTTTTTTCTAGTTTCCTTTTGTCAGAGTGATGTATCATTGATTTTTCTCAGTGGTGTGCCTGCAGCCTGATTGAATTGAGGCGGTGATTTCTCCAAGTTGCCCAAATACTTACCCATACTTCGCATCTGCTCCCTATTTGTTGTATTCCTCATTTAACTTGTTGTCAAGCTGCGGGTTGTGTCTGTTTCTAATCGTCACTATCTTTTTTTTCTCCACCCCTTTTCCTACTAATATCCAACCCATCGTTTGAACCTCCCATGCCATCTTGGAACGCTAGATCAATGTTCGTGTGTGTGAGTGTCTTTTGAGTTTTCATAATGTGGTGCAAGTAGTTTGATTTATCTATTTTTCTATTTGTGTTAAGTTATGAGCTAGGTTTGTTTAACTGTCCGAACTGTCATCCATTGAGATATTGTTCGCTTTGGCCTAGTGGCCTCACAATTTTGATCCTTTGGTGTAACTTCCCAGGAGGTTACCAATCCCGGGAGTGCTCTCACACGACACTTATATTAGGATTTTTTGATGAAATTTCAACCGTTTCATCAAAAGGAGCCTCAATGTTTAAGAGTTCAACTATATTCTACTTAAGGGATCTTACAATCTCCGCCACTTAGGTAACTGATGTCCCCTTCACTTTTCTTAACCCATAACCTAACATAAATCTAGATCTCCTAGACGGTAGGGGGGATACAAGAAAGGGATAGATAAGTTGTAGGAGTAAGGAAAGCGAGAGGAATGATAACGAATGAATTTCAGCGTGAAGGGCAGAGGGACAACGAACCTGATGTGAATAGCTGCTATTTTTCTCTGTTAAACAGCTATAGCAGCGAGCAAACAACGAAAAGACGGGGGTATGGGTGGCGAGTGGGGTCCAACGCTTGCTTTTGAGCAAGATATATATACACGATTTGCAAAAGGAAGATTATACAATACTTTAGATAACATAAATAGAGAATAAAATCTCCAAACATAGTAATCATAATCAAAATTTTCCTGAAAATAAGAAATAACAGGATATAAATAGTTTCCTTTAGAAAAAATATTATTTGAAATAGAGAAAAATGAAGAAAAAAATAAAAAAAGAGAAAAAAATGCGATCTCAAGGATTCAAAACTGCGCGAAACCTGCTCTGCTACCCATTACTCCCGTGATCGCGAGAGCCTCATCATGCGGAACTTGAAATTGCGGAAATCCCACTATCGCGATCATGGTATGCCCAATCTGCAATTTTGCGGGACACTCTCACATCATTCTCCACAGCTATTGGTGGCTTATTTTTCTTATTTGCTAGCTTATGGAATCAATCTAACCATCATAACACAGTCATTATTGTGCTATGTCCGAAGCAACTCTACTACAAAATTTAATCTCACGCTCTTCTCATGCAGCTCTGAAACATATACATCATTCTAATGTTTCTCCTGATAGAATAAATAATCGTTTTTGGCAAAACCATAGTTGAAACTTTAACGAGCCCTTTAGATTGAGCTTATGAGAGAAGCGTCGCCAAGATTAACATTGGTCATCCTGGATGAGAGTGAGTCTAAGGAGCTGATACCGGACACATGACAACCTTAGTTAAGTGGATTTCATGATTGTTTGACGTACAATTTACCCAATAGATTTCTACTACTTGGCGAGATCTAACATGTCATCATTTCAGATGAGAAATTTTGGAGTGATTTTTTACATGCTCGATTGAAAATTGAATACCATGTTCTTGTTCAACTTAGCAATACGCCACAGATAGATGATAGGATAGCGGGGGTGAGCCTCTGTTTTGGAAATCTCTTTAGGTGTTTTGTGGGAAAGAATAACCAATGTTGGAATTCAAGTCATTCCGAGAAGAAAAAGAATACGCTTCTAGCCTGGGAGAATGATGTGGGAGAGTTAATAACATGGGGGTGTTATTCCTAGGATTCTTCGATCCCATTTTTGTGGGATTCCACAATCTAAGGGTTCCGCAGGATCGCAGACGGCCCGGTAAACGTAGCTTAGAATAGGGTATCGCTGACTTTCAATTATTCACATTTTTTTTCTTTTCTGATTTTGTTTTCATATTTTTCTATTTTTAATTAAGTTATTTTCTATTGGAGAACTATTTATATCTCGTTATTTTCTATTTTTCAAACTTTTGGCTTTCTTATTGTATTTTGATGATTGTTTTTCTGAGTTTTGCCATAAGGAGTGTTATATCATTTTTCTTTTACAATTGGTGTGTCCGTAACTTGTGCAGGAGCAGATGCTGAATCTCCTCGATATCCGTTCCACGTGTTATGGTTCTCTTTGTTGTTTTCATCCAGGATAGCCGCTAAACCTCGTTTATCCTCCAAATATCATTGATCATCCATATTTTACTTCCCTTGCTATTCCTCCACCCACCTCACCATCAAAACAACTTCCCAGACACCTTAGAGCCCTAGAACAGTATCAAGATCATTCACCAAACGTATAAGATGCAAGTGGTGGCCTCTATAGATTCAAGAGGTGGTTTCCATCATGTATCCTTCTATCTCATCTAGGGTTCAAGAGGTGGCTCCCATGGCATAACACTTTGGCCTATATGACCCTTAGCTCCCATTTTCATATTGGTGTAATACTCTGATATCATTTGTAACAACACGATATTGTCCACTTTGGCCTAATGGCCTCTCGATTTTGTCCCCTTGGTGTATCATTGTAGGAGCTCATCCGTCCCATGAGTGCTTTTGCACACTTAAATTTTGGAGTTTCAGATGAAATTCCAACCATTACACCCAAACATGCCTGGATGTTTCTAAGTTTAGCTTCATTCTACTTAAAAGGGTTTGACAGTTTTACAGGCATACACGTAGTTCTTGTCTTTTTCTCTGGGTCGGAGATATTCTTTGGGTGGAAGTAACTGAATTAATGACAGTACTGGAGACAATGGCTTGTTTGTTGAGTACCTAGTTTTTAAGAGTTTTTAAAAACGCACCAGCTTATTCTTTTTACCTCAGTGCCGTTTGATTTATCAGAAAGTGTTATGCATCTTATAATTTTTAAGTTTCCTGATGCAATGATAACTTTTGGATGTATTTTTGATGTCAGCAAGATCGTAAAGGAAATATTTAATAGAAATAGTAAGATAATCCTTGCTGGATAGTTATAAATTTTATATCTCCCTTCTAGTGAAAAGTGTCAAAATGGTCCCTTGACTCTCTTCGTAGGGGGTCATTTTAGTGTCAGAGTTTATAGAAATATCAATTTAGTCCTCGAACTCTTTTAATATGATTTGATATAGTCCATAATGAGGACTATTTTAAGCTACTTTAAAACAATTTGGGGCTAATCTAGCACTTCTATTAACTTTGGGACTAAAATAGCCCATCTAAATTGTCAGGGGACTCTATTGACAATTCACACCTTTTTCTATGCATCATTTAACAATCTATGTTGTATGGTACGTCAAAATGTTTTTTATCATGTTTTAGCTTTTCCGCTCGGGGGCCCCGAACTATCGTCTCATGAATTCAATTTAATGTTTTCATTACAGATAGTTGTCTGGTTAATGATACCAGGTGCTAGGCACTTGAATCCTCAGGAGAACAATACCGCACTGGCTCTTATGGTTCTGATCCAGTACATTCCAAGGCTTTACCTCATCTTTCCTATGAGCCATCAAATCATAAAAACCACCGGTGTCGTTGCAAACACGGCTTGGGCAGGGGCTGCATATAATCTTCTCCTTTACATGATTGCTAGCAATGTATGTAAAATCAAAGCATTACAGTTTTTGACAATAAATGTGATATTGAGAATAGTGTTGAAATGATCCTCTGATTCTTTGATAGATACCATTTTAGTCCCGGAGTTTATAGAAATGTCAATATAGTCTCATGACTCTTTTAATATGGGTTGTGATAGTTCCCAGTGAAGATTACTTTTACCCATTTTAAAACACTATGGGGATTAATTTAACACTTTTATAGCCTCTGGGACTAAAATTGCACCATATAAATAGTTAAGGGACTATTTTGACTTTTACTCATGTGATATTATTGGAAAGACATGGCAGTTAAAACATCTAATTTTTCTCGCACCTGAACAACTGGTGTAGTTTCATCAGTTAACTGCCATCCGTGCAGGTTATTGGGGCTGTCTATTATCTGTTAACTATTGACCGGCAAACAACTTGCTGGAAATCAGAATGCAGGCTAGAGAATGGCGTTTCAGGATCTGCATGCTATTTGAAGTATCTGGACTGCGACTTTACGAGTTCTGTTGATCCAACTTGGGCCCGCAACACCAGTGTGTTTTCTGCTTGCAACGCTAGCGATGATTCTATAAGTTTCAACTATGGCATATATCAAAATGCGTTGACAACAGGTGCAGTGTCGACGGACTTTTTTAGGAAGTACTTTTATAGCCTTTGGTGGGGTTTGCAAAATTTAAGGTATGATATGACAATTTCAGTAAATGATCAGTTTAGTGGTTAGATTTGCTGGTGTGCCAATTTTAATATAAGGTTTTTCTAGGTGTTTGATTCAAGTCCTCAACGCACAAAATAGGATCTGATTTATTCTTTCAAGCTTTTAAACTCTTGGGTTATATATATATATATATATATATATATATATATATATATATATATATATATATAAAAGGAGCAATACAGCTCTATAATATTCATCAAAAAGGAGTTAGAAAAGGGGGTGTGAAGATGAATTCCCACTGCAAATATAAAATCCAAAAAAAAAAAAAAACATTACGCCTTCAGCAGGAAGTAGAAAAAGACAGTGAAGGATAACAGGAAAAGGAAAAAGACAGTGAATGAGCGAAAATGTAGTCCGAATATAAAATCTAGCCACAAAAACTTGTGTAGCAGTAGCATCCATGTCCGCCCATGTCCCGTAAGATGCCAGAAAATAGAAGGGACCACTTTCATGTATACCCAAAAACTAAGTTAGCCAAATACACTCAAAATGGGGTAGCTAGAGACGATCTAATTTTGCTCTGTTTCTGCTTCTAGTTCTAGGAAGGGAGCCAACTAACAGATTATTAAGTTTGTTTCCATTACCTGAGGTAACCAGTTTATCATCCATTAAATTCCTGAGTTCCAGTTGGCCTTTGTTGTTCTTCTTCCTCCTGAATGTGTAAACCTGTCATTCTCATCTGAGGACTGGCTCAGCTGATCAGTAGGTTGGTCAATAGATTGTCGGGCACGTACATCATGACCCCTTTTGCGCTTGAGTAGCGTTAACAACTTGCTTGGAAGCTGCCTTAGCATAGTTCAAATGTGTTGAGAGTTGCGGTTCCGTCAAAGGAAGGCATCATTAAAACAACAAACATGTTGAGATGGATCAATATTAGTAGTAAGGGGAGCTATGTTATGAGACTCCAAAGTACCATGCTCTAATCCTACAGCTGGAGTGGAGTGTTCAAGAACAGGAGCATCCAGGGGCATCACGGTTTGGGTATGTGTTTCTTCATCCGAGACAACCAAGTTTTGAATAAGAGGATCATCACAATTTTTCCCATCAGGAAAAGCGTTAGGCAGATGAGCAGAGGTAAGTACGGTGTTGGAAAACAGGTCGGGTTGCACCTCCTCAGCAAAGATGGTAGGTGACAAGATGTCCACCCCCAATTCAGCATGAATAGGTTTTTGGACAGGTTGCTGAACTTTAGCAATATTCGGCCTTAAAGTGAGGATGCAAGCGTTTACAAGTAGAGAGTTGTGGCCAAACATACTACAATGAGAGCAAAAAGGAGGGTGTGGTTCTATTTCAACCTTTTGCCAATATCCGTTGTGATTGGATCCAATTCATACCTCATCCGGAGTCGGTTGGGTGATTTTTCTCTCAACTAACACACAAACCACAGAGCGTCTGGTGACAACAAGCGTGGTACTATCAACCTTGAGAGGCTTACCGTAAGCAATTGCTAAGGAGTAGAGAATTTCATAGTTGAAGTGTTGTAGCTTTAAACCCAAGAATTTTTTCCAAACAAGAATGATAGGGGACTCTGCTTTTGGATCATAATCAACAGTTCACTTTAGGATTTTTGTAAAAGGGTTATCAATCTTGATTACCTTGCGAGAAAAAATACGAGTGTAATCTGTATCGTTAGATAATTGAATAAGTATATGTCGGTCGTCAAGTAAGCCAATTTTCCTATTGCCCGATAGCTTCATAGCATCAAAATCTTTCGAATGATCTCAAGCTTAGGGTGACCATAAAGAAATTTCTCCACAAAAATAAAACGACAAGTAGACGCAAGAATATTGGTTTCAACTTTAGAGAAAAAAAATAAGCAGGTTTCCCATTTTTTTTCCAAGCTCTTTTAATCAAAGTGTAATTACCACCACCAACTTCAAGAGCCTCGTGGGAAGATTGTGGAAAAATGCAGGTCTTACTGATACCAAAACTAGGCTTTGAACCCTCAGACACAGTAACCACATAACGCCGCTCCATCAGGTAGCAGAAGTCACAAGCTGTGCGGAAATGAAGGAAGCCGAATAGTTCAATGTCGAGTAGAGAAGAAAGATGCGAGTAATGAGCCGTAGATAGACGCGAGGGCAAAGTGCACGCGAGCCCTTCAGACTGTAGTAAAACACTACAGAAGGTGAGCCAGACACGCGAGCTCTTCAGCCAGAGGAGAAGGCAAAGCAGAGGAGAACAGGAGCATGACGGGATGGAGGGCGACAAAACGCAGCAGGACGAAATCCCTACGAACAAAACAAACGACGCGAGCTCTTCAAACAGACGAAACCGACGACGAAAACGAAGTAGAGGAAATCAGAAGTACGACGCGTGCTACCGCTAGGGTTCGCCATGAGGCGATACCCTAGCAGAGCGGAGATGACGACACATGATGGATAAAAGCCTTTATATATATATATATATATATATATATATATATATATATATATATATATATATATATATATATATATATATATATATATATATATATATCAATATATGTAAGTATGTATGTATTTATGTATATGTATACATATATACATGTGTATTTATATTATATGTGTATGTATGTATGTATGTATGTATATTTGTAGATAGATAGATAGATGTAGTTTGAGTAGAAAGTATCTTACTGGTCCATGTCTTGTACATATTTCCTTTTTTTAAGAAAAATATTATTTTTAAACAGTTTTCTCAAAATAATGACTCAGATTTCTACGGCTGAAAGTATGTATGATTAAAGATACTCATTTTATAGCATTTTTTTATTATGATCGAATCATCGCCGCTTAAACAATTATATTGCTTCTTCTGAAGGATTAAAAACTTAGTAAAAAATATTGAATTAATCACAAATATAAATAAGAAATAATTTTATATAAAAATTAATATAGGATATCCTGAGCCAATTATCTTCCTTATAGCTAAACAGTAGAGCATTTAATTGCAGTTCGATTGACTATACATGCACTAATTTTACTGTACATCACATTGTTTAATCAGAATTATCATAATTTTGCCATTAGAAGTTACTATGATTGGTGGAGGTTTCTTCAGCCTTAAAATGACGCATCATCTTTTTGTTTTGCATGGCAACTGGCCTATCTCTAAACATTTTTAGTTTAACACGGTACAACACTATCAACATCTCAAAATTAATTATGATGCTATGATATTCCAGTTTCACACTCTTTGCATGATAATGTTGTTGAAAAATCCAAATTCCTGCATATTTATTTTCAAGATTTTATATTATTGATATGAAAGGAGAAGCAGTATTTATTTATAAATCTGACATCTAGTGGTTAGAACTTAGAATGAGGTTAATTATGATATCACTGGCTATGTGATTGGTTACAATTCTCTTCATCCTCTAATGAACGGGCCAACTGTTTAAATCCATTTGAAAAGTGGAGAAAACGGCTCGTAATGATATTGTTGCACAACATTCCATTAGAAAGCTCAAGTTATTACAGTTAACTTGTGCACTCTGGAACCAACAGTGGCTCACCATGTAAAATAAATTTAAAGTAAAGCGCCAAAATAGTCCCCTAACTACTTATATTGGGTCATTTGAGTCTCAGAGTATATAAAACTGCTAACTTACTCCCTGGACTGTTTTAATGGGGGCTAAATTAGTCCTCACTGCGGACTATTTCAACCTATATGGTAAAGGAGTTTGGGGACTAAATTGATACTTTTATACACTCTTGGACTGAAAGGGCTCCCTGCAAAGAGTCATGGGATTATTTTGACACTTTTCTAAAATTCCAAGTCATTTAACAAGAAATGATGAAAGTTGTGTGATCCTTGTATCCTAGTGATTAAAGTTTGGCTTGTGGATTGATTAAGGGTTCAAAGTTAAGGCTTTCATTCAACTTAAGGCCTTACTTTTTCATGTCTTGCATCAAGGGGGATGTTAAAAACCATTTTAATTTTTCTGAATTGTAAATGGAAAACCATAATAAAGCGAATTACTGAGAATTTATGTACCATCAACTGTATGTAGTGCTAGCTGTTTCACAACTAGTCTTTAATTTGTTCCCTGTATAGCTGGCTGACTACTATGTCTGAGTTCTTACACACTTTTCTTTTTCCCTCACGGTATTAAATTTCTATTCCATGAATATTTTAACGTTCTGGATCATAAGTATGTTTGTTCTTCCCCAAACTCATGATAGGTTCACATTTTGCTTTTTTGTAGCACATTTGGCCAGGGCTTGACTTCAAGCACTTTCATCTGGGAGACTTCATTTTGTTCACTCATAGCCCTTCTTGGACTTGTTCTGTTTGCACATTTGATTGGCAACATGGAGGTAATTAAGAGTTATATTTGTGTATTTATTTCTTAATTTTGTAATATACTATCTACATATGCTTTTTCATATTGTTCAACATATTTTTCCGTAGCTGTAATTCGTTATTCATTTCTTGAATTTTACTTGGCTAAAGTTAAGCAGCATTTAATTTGATACATTCTCCCCCTTGTTTAATAGTTTATCTAATAATTTTGCTCGGTCATTTAGTGTCTACAGTAAAGCATTCTTGCAAGAATTGTTGGCTTTAGTTGGTTCTTCTTTAGCTTCTAGGAGACCTTCTCATGCAAATGTCTTCAGCTAATTTTGTAGGGGAGCCCCATCTTTCTCTCCCCTCCTCCTCTCTCTAAGACAATTATCTTTTTGAGTTTTTTTTTTTTGCTCGTAATCATCTTCTAGAGAATTTATTATACTTTAAGAATTTACTTGCATTATCTTGATCACTTTCTTAGCCTCTTTTTATTTTTTAAATTGATGTTTGTTAAATTAAAATTTTCCTAAATTCCAACTTTTAGTAGACCTCTATGCATGACAATGGCTATGATGATGCGGAATTAACCAATGCTTCCTTTAGGCTTTATTGTCAACGTGTATCTATGGTCCGCTTCGGTAATAGACGTCGACTGTGTCTATTTCTTACCTTTTATGAGAACAATACATGAATCGCAAGAAGCTAAGTTGAAGTAGCAGATACTAAAGCTAGTGGTATAAACCTCTGAGGTGTCGTAATGAAATGGAGAATCTCAAATTACAGGTGTAAAGGAGTCGAGTTGCGTTCAAGTTATAGCTAACTCAAGCTTGACTCGACTGCCCAAGAGGCAGCTCAAACTCAAGATTGAGTTCAAATTGAGCCCATAGAAATAGCTCAAGCTCAGCTTGTCCAGTTATTGCTAGGCCGGAGAGCTCAACTTGAGAGGAATTCAGGATGGCAACCTTTTGAAGTGTCGTCGGAGGAAGTCGTGTGGGAGCCTGCTCTTTAGTGAATTTAGTTAAGTTCGAGCTAGCTTGGATTATTTACACCCCTATCTCAAAGCAACCACTATTTGTGAAGGATCTTGACTAGGTGTAATGGCTGTTAAAAAATAAAAAATAAAATAAAATAAAATAATAATAAAAAATATATATTTTTTTTTGAATTGGCGGAAATGGTTCTTGAGTCATTACGATAGTCTCGTTTCGTCTTTAGGAGTCGAAGAAAGGATCTCTTTATTTTTAACAAACTGAGAGAGCGAGAGAAGGAGATTGAGAGGAAGGAAGAAAGAACAGCGAAGGAGAAGGAAGAAGAAGAGGAAGAGAAGTCGAGGTTAGCGGCTTCGTGAGTGAAGTGGAAAGTGGGCCCAACGAAGCCCTAACTTGTGGCATATAGAAGAAGGAGATGATGCCGCAAAGGAGAAGGAAGAAGAATGGGAGCCGCAGAGGAAGAAAGGCGAGACCTGTTCCAGCTCTATCTTGCAGGTTTGAATAGAGAAGTAGACGAATTTCATGTCTTAATTCTTTATTTTAATTTAATTTATGAATGACTTGACCTGAATTATCTCTACGGACTTTTAAGGAGAATGAGCATGCATTCAGTCCTAACTTTATGCATTGGTAGACTTGTTGAAGGAATTGAACTGAGTTGTCTCAATGGATTTTTCAGGTGAATGAGCATACATTCGGTTCTTGCTTGACAAACTTGTTGAAGGATGTATACCAGTGACCTAGCTTTTGGTCTTATGTTGAGTCAGTGGCAAGAGATCGTTGCTCTTGTGCCTTGCGCGTTATTGGATTTATTGACAATTGAATCCCCTTAGTTCAACATCGAGCTTTGAACGAACTATGGGATAACGCCTTTGATCTTTTACTTTCCTCTTTTAGCTTACTGAAGAAGTGTTCCTCCAGTCCGTCGCTTACACTTGATCAGATCTTTTTGAAAGAAGTTTGGGTTTCTAATTTAAACTTGACATTGAGCTTAATTTGATGTTTTTTCAAGCAATGATCATTTCTCTTGATTTTTCTTGACCTTTTGACTAATAAAAAAAATTCTTTTTGATCTAGTTTTCTTTGAACTTTTCAAGGCGAATAGTCTTAAAACTTGATAGTTTTTGTATTAGGCTAGCAAAAAAAAAAGCTTCTTTACCGTGGCCATTTTTATGGTTTGTTGAGTGAAGAGAGCTGCCAGCAAATTAACCATATTTTAGTTTGTTAAGTTCGACCTACAGCATCTTTTTGAGTCCTAGGCTTAGTCTGTAGGGAAATCATGCTTCTTCAAATTAATAGACATAAGCTTATAGATTTGGAAGTCTCCTTTCTTATATCACAAGGCCTTGAAACTTATCTTTTGTTAGGAACGACTTATTCTTCATGGGATGCCCTTATAATACCCTACGAACCCTTTTGTAATTTACTAATGATTAAGGGCTCTTATATTTTGTTAGTTCCTTTAAAATTCAATGTTGGTGAAATTTTCTCATTTTCTCAAAAACTTAAAAACCTGTTTTCTTTTTCATTAATATTAAGTTTTAAAGGGGCTTCCTCGCGTGGATGCAACATGAAGAAGCGGGATTCCCCGCAGCAGGAACGCAGGAGCGAGTCTCCCGCAGCAAACCGACCGGTCTATTGAAGACCGGTCCAAGGGAATCCCGGGCAAGCGATCTGGGCGAGAATCCTGCCGGGCGAGCATTTTTTGCACCCCATCCCTTGTCGTTTCTGCTTCTTCTCCCTAGGGAAAGCTTTTAATGGCTATTTTGGAGTATTCCCACCCCTTGTGTGTAGGAATTTCATTTTCTTCTTTTTTGCTTTTCTCCTCCAATAGGGGTCTATATATTGATGTTTTCCGAGATTTAGGGCAGTTTTTGCTCTTTGTTGATTTCATATTCTTGTGTGGAGTCCTATTTTCCCTTTGTGGGTTGTATCTGATGAGGTCGTGCTCCGACTGTATACTATTCCGAGTTGGTGATTGTACCTCCCATTTTATCTTCCCTACTTAATCTGCTCTCTTACCCTTAGCCGTCGGCCATCCCTAATCGGTTCCCCTTGCGTTGCCGGTCCTGTTTCTACTGCAACAACTTGGTGCAGCTCCTTCCCCTCCACTTTTCCTAATAGCAAGCCGTCCCAACTGCTATCTTGTTGCTCCCAGCTGCTGTCCCACCTCCCCGGCTCGCTACCCCTCTTTTCCAACCAACCGCCACCACCTTTGGGATACACTCTCGAGGTGTCCGTTTGTGTCATTTGTGTTTTGGTGATGTTATTTCCAATTTGTATTTGTTGCAACCCTATTTTTCTATTAATAAAAGTTGATTTTGTGGGTTGGATCTGTTCTCCTCTGGTATCAAGTAATAAAGCTAGCCCAGCTCTAGTCCCATCTAGAAATTCACCCCCACTCAAGTCACCTCAACCAAAATTTTTCATTTCCTATTCCCGACCATAACCAAAACTTTAACCTAACCCGCAATTCCTCTTGCTGATTTTTAAAATTAGCAACTCTAAATTACATTTTAGCCCTCCCAGCACCCAAATTTAAACCCTAGCCATGCCACTAATAAGTACATGCCCGAGCCTATTTGGGATGAGATACAACAAGATATCCATCGACTTCAACGCTGGATTACAAATATTGAATAAAAGCCAATGGGAGGCTACGTTCAACTGTGATTGGGAGAACCAATGGGCTAAACGAGAGAGTCTGAGGATGAAGCAGGGGACCCAGTATCAGTCCCTACCAGCTTACCATAACCAGAGGGTGCATATTCTATCGTCAAAAGTGGAGTGATCATTCCACCGAGCAACCCCCACATCTTACAAGCAGAGGTCAATCTCAGGATTTTACAGCCAGAGTGCACTTAAAGGAACACCCCAGACGACCCCATCAGAGAACAAACTGATTTAGAGTAGAGAACACGCGAGACCAGACTGCATCCCTAAATCTTTCACAACCAGGAAATCCTGTAAGTGCCATGGATTTGCGTACGTGGAATCAAAATGCACCACCAAGGGAGAGATCTGCTTCACTGGCAATGACACAAAGTTGACACAGGAGGAGATGATGACTTCCGGGAGGAGGCTCCACTTGCAGCTAGCAAGAAAGAGATGCCACCAGTTTCAGTGGACCCCGAGATTGAGACTCTAGCTGAGATTAATGCAAGGGTTAGGTTCATGGACGATTCTGCAGAGCTGAGCTTCCTTCTCTTGAGAAGGTGAGTGAGTTGGATGAAGATTATGAAGATTCAATTGCTGGACCTCAGAAAGTTTATACGCTGAAAAGAATGATTTTTCAGGCTTAACTGAACACAATGGTCTCGGGAGCAAGGCCTCGGGTGATGTAGTCGGATTTACACCTAGGCATTGTTCAAGCACAGGGAAAGAAGAGCACAATTACAAGCAGCTTTCAAGCCAACTTAGCAATGATTGGAGTCATGGTTGGAGTACTGACCACTCGATTGATAATGATTTAGCTTCTAATTTTGAAGACAGTGACTCATTGCAAGAGTTCAAGCAGCCAAGTGAGCAGCTTCATAACTTCAATCAGAAGCAAATTCATTGCAAATCATGTCTGATGAATTATCTTCCGAAATACAACATTTAGCTCAACAACTTGCCATGGAGCTTTCTTCGGGGGAGAAGCTGGCCAAAGAATTCAACACCCTCAAATCTGAGTATTGGATATCCAAAAATGTTCTTGATGAGCTAAAGGTATCAGGGAATACCCATCTATCGACAGTTCCTGCTCAAGTTGTGCCAAAGATAGATGGATACCTATTGTACCAGAATGTATTGTGGAATGACAACGCCAGCATGATCGACTTATCAAGGGACTTGACGTTGTGCCACGAGGGGACAAATTCTTCGACCAATGAAGTTGAAGTTCCCCCAACCCTGGGATATGATGAGGGGCTTCTCCGTGTGGATGCAACACATGGGAGCGGGATTCCCCACAGCAAGAATGCAAGAGAGACATCTTCTGTAGTGAACTGACCGGTCTATTAAAGACCGGTCCAGGGGAATCCTAGGCTGAGCGGCCAATCCTGATGGGGCGAGCGGTCTCCCTCACCCCATCCCTTGCCGTTTCCGCTTCTTCTCCTTAGGCAAAACTTTTAATGGCTATTCTGGAGTATTCCCACCCCTTCTTTTTGTGTAAGAGTTTCCTTTTCTCCTCTCATAGGAGTCCTTATATTGCCATTTTTAGAGATTTAGGACAGTTTTATTGTGTGTTGATTTCAGATTCTTGTGTGGAATCTTATTTTCCCTTTGTGGGCTATATCTAAGGAGGTGGTGGTGCTCCGGCTATGTCCTACTCTGAGGTGGTGATTGTGTCTCCCCTTTTATCCTCCCTACTTAGTGTCCTCTACTATCATCAGCCGCCAACAATCCCCAACCGATCCTGTTTCTGCAGCAGCAACTTGCTGTCCAGCTCTTTCCTTTTCACTTTTCCTAACAGCAAGGCATCCCAACTGCTGTCGTTTTTTTGTACCACATTTCCGGCTCGCCCACCTTCAAACCAACCCCCATTGCCCTTGGGATACACTATCATGGTGTCCGTTTTTGTTGTTTGTGTTTTGGTGATGTTAATTCTAATTTGTGTGTCTTTTCTTATTAATAAAAGTTGATTTTGTGATTTGGGTATTTTCCCGGCCAGTATCAAATTTAAAATGTACATATGCAAATATCAATCTGCACTTATATACTTGATTTTGGTCTATGTTTTTTTCTTTTTGTAATATTTGATAAAAAACCTTCAAATTTGTAGACCTATTTGCAATCTGTTACCATAAAGCTTGAGGAATGGAGGTTAAAGAAACGGGATACTGAACAATGGATGAGTCATCGCCAGCTACCTCAGGAATTGCGGGAACGGGTCAAACATTTTGATCAGTATAAGTGGTTTGCAACCCGAGGTGTGAATGAAGAATCTTTATTACAAGATCTGCCGGGCGATCTTCGGAGAGATATTCAATGCCATTTATGTTTGGATCTTGTCCGCAGGGTATGCAGCTGTTCTTAACTGCAATTTATTTAAGTGATTTTTTTTTAAAAAATTTTGGATGAATTTGTGATTTTGATTTAGAATACTAATTTATCAATTTAAATAGCGACATTTTGGATATGAATCTTGAAATCAATTGGTTTTATGTTGATATATTAGCTTTTGATGCTTAGAATCATAAAAATTATAAATTTCTGACAGTTTCCTTTTATTGCTGAAACTTCGCCTGGAGAGCGCTGCAAGCAGATTAAATTGACAACTTTCTCGTCTCTCTTTATATAAGCGTTTTTAGCTATAAAACAAGCTAAATGCAGCAATGTAACTTTCAGTAAATCATTCTTTCGAGACTCGTTTATACAGTGACTATCATATAGATTGTGTAATTAACGGTTGTTAATTATTAATATTATTTCTTTTTTTCACTTCCAACTGATGTGCATCTTAACTAAGTTTTAATATACTTTCCTTTTCTGCATGGTAACCACAGTAATGGTAGGTTTATGCTTATGTTTTCCAATGTGCATTTTTAAAGCAATTTGTTTTTGTTGTAACTAGTCAATGAAATTAGTACAATATGAAGTAATTACAAATAATTATTAAATAATAAAGAAGAAACCGAAATGCACCATTAAACTGAATTGAAAACAAAGAACTGTCCTTCTGAAGGACAAAGAGATCCCCAAGGGTTTTCATTTATTGCATCTTGCTTGTAACTTTGTGAACCTTGACGAGTGGCAACACATTCTCTTTCTATTTTTTCCCATCCTAGTAAGCTGAATTTGAAACAATTTATCTGCTTGTGCTTTGTTTCTAGGAATGCTATCACCAGTATAATAAGATTGCTTAGGATTTGGGTCACCAACACTCTCAACAACACGATGGAGTGGAGAGCTTGCCAGAAATAGAATCAACAGAATATGGAGTGGATTGGTTGGAATAGTGTAACTCGAAGTCAAGAAAATGCAATTCAATTTGGATTTTAGAGGTGTTGCCTCTGAATAATCGAAGTATGGACGCCACTTAAACATCCAAATTGAAAAACTATCCACATACCATGATTTTTGTCAGAAATGTCTTCAATAATATGCTTCTAAGGATTGTTTGATAATAACATGCCAAGAGTCAAGAAGCCAATTATAGTAAAAGTAAATGGAGTTATCAACTCAAAGAAATCATCTTAAAAGAAAAAAAGAACAAGTTTATCATGCAGCTGGATGTCAAATTAATTTGAGGTGGCTGTGAGCTTTGTTGAAAAAATATTGAGGAAGAAGTGGAGGAAACATAGTTGAAAATCTAGGCAATTCTTCACACAACAGCCTTAGCGAAAGAATGAGGAGCACATGAGCAAAAAACTCAACAACAATAGATATCCCAGATGCAAGAGACTTGCACGAATTTAATAGGGGCAACAGAGTAACAGGCAGTAGAGGTGGCTTAGGTTCCAGAATAAAAGCCATATTTAATAGGGCTTCCGTATAACACTTATAAAATAGTTAAGGGAGAATAATCAATGTCGGACATAAGATGGTAGGTTCCATGAATGCTCAGCAGAAAATGGACTAAAAAGTTGAACAAAAGTTAATGAACAATAGAGAGATTCAAATTGGAGGTGAACTATACTTGTGAGGGCATTGAATTTGATGCAAGAGTGACTGATACCAGAGACAGTGTCAACAAAGATATCTATCTATATTCACAAAGGATGGACGGGATTGGGATGCCAGTGTTAACAGGCATCAATGCCAGAGATCCGCCTACACGGAGTGAAGTCATTGCAAATGATAACAATACCAGAGATCGGCGAGGGTAGGATCGTCAAACCACAGTTGGAGGAAGCTTGGAAGGGGCAGCGGTGGTCGTGGCCTGCAAGGAAGCTGCAGGGAGAGTTCGTTGGTCTGCTGTTGGAGCGGTGCTGTCAAGGGCAGCAGTGATTGTGGTGTGCCAGAAGAGCAGGGGTTGGCGGCCTGCCGGTGACTGAAGGCTGCGACAGCCTGTTGGAAGACCAGGGGTCGGCTGCCTGCTGGTGATTGAAGGTTGCGGCAGCCTGTTGGAAGAGCAGTGGTAGGCGGCCTGCTGGTGGTTGAAGGGTTTTGTTGCAGCCTGGTGGAGAAACAAGGGACGGCGGCGATCTATGGGCGTGCAGGGAGATCGGTGGGGGCCTACTGTAGGGTTGAGAAGCGGTTGAAAGCAGCAGGGAGGGTGGATAGATAGATAAATATCTCGACAGGATTGAGCTACAGCCGGAGCACCACTCGGACCTGTGGAGACAATCACCACCTTGAACGAGGGACAACAAAAGCACTACCTCAACGTCAGATACAGCCATCGAAAGAAAAATACCAAGGCTAACCTGAACTCATATATAGAAAATAAGACCCCTAACTCCAAGTATATCATCTCCTATTTATAAGAGACTTGACCTATTTTAGGAAACACTTAAAATAAAAAGGAGAATAAAATCACATTTCAGATTTTAGGAAGAGCTTTTTAAAATAAGAAAGGAGAATAAAATCAGATTTTAGATTTTAGGAAAGACTTTTAAAATAAAGAGAGGACAGCAACCCCCCTCCGTTGAGGGCCAGCCGGTCCAGCCAGGCTAGTCCGAGCCCAGACTAGTCCTCTCCCGAGCCCTCTATCAGAGACATTGTTTTTATCCATCTGGAAAGATTTCCTTGTATTTGATTTTACTGGAAATTGCAAAACAGTGTAAATGGTCGTTTTCTTCTTTTTGCCTACCCTGACAACTATTGAAGTTTTCTGATTTTATTTTCTTCCTTTGCACATCTCTGTTTCTTTTGTTGTTCCCTGTTTTCCTTCAAAATCCCAACGTGCAAGTAGAAAATCCGCAACGCAGGAAGTCTACTGACTAACACTAAGAATTTCCGTATCCTTAGAAAATGAAGTTTAATCCATCAAATCAAACAATTATAGGAAATCAAAATATGATGCATCGGCTAGCAATAATATTTATAATTTAAGCACATCAGCAATCTGCAAATAGGGGTGTAAACGGGCCGAACAAAAGCGAGCCAAGGCTCCGCTCGTGTTCGGCTCATTTATATTTCGAGCCCAAAAAGTGTGTTCGTGTTCGGCTCGTTTGCTTAACGAGCCGAACACGAGCTGTTCACGAACAAAAAGTCGTTTTGACAATCCTAATCACGTAACCATAAGATGTTAAGGGTTGAGGCAAGATTTAAGAATTATAGTTTATATTAAAACATAATTTGAATCTAATTTAATACTTTTTATTATATTTACTTAATTAATAATTTTAATTGATTATAAATCTTTTAAAATTTTTAAAAACACTACTCATTAAAAGATACATACAAACATATATATATATATATATATATATATATATATATATATATATATATATATATATATAAATTGAGGAATAAATTTCGAGCCAAAACGAGCTGAACACGAACGAACAAAACTTTGTTCGTGTTCGGCTCGTTAAGCACTTTTAACTTAGCGAACGAGCCAAACACGAGCTTCTTAACGAGCCAAATACGAGCTGTTCTCGAACAACGAACCGTTTTGACAGCCCTATCTGCAAAACTGCCAGTAGGCCTGCAGCATGCTTCTTTGCTGCAGCTTTCAGCTATTTCTTATTTTTATTTCAATTGGTAATACAAGGAAAGTGCATAGTAAAAAACCGAAGGCTGAGAAAAGATGTTGCTTCATGACTCCGGTTTTGCTATAACATGAGTTCCTTGAGCATGCATCTACAGGGTTTCCTATAAGAAGCTGAAGAAAGCTACTGATAAATAGAGCATACTTTCAATTAATGATAAAATTGGGACAATAATCGCAACTAAATCATCTTAAGGTTATTATGTTATCCAGCTATTATGATCTAAGCGAGGAGGTTGAGTTATAAAGCGTTGGCTATGATTCATTGCTAACTAGACATAACTTGAGAACTTTATTGTTTGTAAAGCATTTAGAGAATTTGAGGCCTTCTCCCTTGGAAATGTTTTAATTACTTGATGCTGAAATCCACATGTTTAATTCACTGATCTTTCTTGGTTATGGATATAAAGAATTTATCCTCAATATATTGCCTTAACTGGTCTATAGGGCAACTGTCGTTGCATTTCTAATTTTTCCCATTTATTGTGGCTTAAATGTTGGATTCTATTCTACTCGTTAACCTTCATAATTAATTTTTTTTTCCTTGGGGAATGATTTTTCATATATGCACAACAGTTGAAAAAGTGGGGCCATTTTAACATACATACCAAATAATTCTTATTTATTTACATATCTAATTCCTAAACATTCATATTTACATGCCTACCACTCAAATCTTTAACATCACATTAAAATAAGTCTACCATCACTATCTTTTTAAGAATAGAATACACCTTTTAATGCATAGCTTTATGAAAGCAAGGTGTTATGAGTGTAAATATCAAACTTTGGGTGTTAAATATGTAAATGCATAAGAATTGAGCTTTGTGTAAGTAAATCTCCAAGAAAAAAAACCAAAAAAAAAAAAAAGAAAATCTGATGATTTGCTATATGCAGGTTCCTTTCTTCTCCCAGATGGATGAACCGCTCCTTGATGCAATATGTGAGCGTTTAGTTTCATCCCTATACACCGAAGGTTCTGACATTGTTCGCGAAGGCGATCCTGTAACCGAGATGTTATTTGTGATCCGTGGAAAGCTCGAGAGCTCAACCACCAATGGCGGTCAAACAGGTTTCTTCAACTCCATAACTCTAAGCGCGGGTGATTTTTGTGGAGAAGAGCTTCTTTCATGGGCCTTACTTCCAACCACAAACCTTCCCTCCTCTACTCGAACCGTTCGGGCTCTAGTTGAAGTAGAGGCCTTTGCTTTAAGGGCAGATGATCTAAATTTTGTGGCTAGCCAATTCAGGAGGCTCCATAGCAAGAAACTTCAACATACCTTTAGGTTCTACTCCCAACATTGGAGAACGTGGGCTGCTTGCTTCATTCAAGCATGGTGGCGCAGATATAAGAGAAGGATGTCTAAGATACATAGCTTGGGCGAGTCATTCGTCTCTGCAGCTGAAAGCCTAGCTACTCATGAATCTGAGGACGAATATGAGGATGAGGCTGGTCGAAACTCGTCAAACTCCTCTCAACTCGAGCAAAGTACTGGAGCCATGATTCTGCCTTCGAAGTTTTCTACAAGCTTGAGGGGAGCCCGAAGAAGCAAAGGCGTTGATATATCCAAGCTGAGGAAACCTGATGAGCCTGATTTTTCTGCTGATGATCGTGACTAGTGTTAATTTTGGAATGCTGCAATTGTGATGAACCTAAAAAATGAAATTTCTCTCGCCGCTCCTCGAGAGCCAACACAGCAATGATGTGAGTCCAACTGTTCATTGTCAGTTAGATATGTCATAAAATTTGGTGTACATTGTTTGAGTTGATGTGTGCATCATTGTAGTTTTAAACTGATATAATGAGCTTGTATAATGAAAACATCCTTCTTGTTATCAGACTGATCATAAATAAGCACTTGCCGTGGCAGACTTTTTAGTTTTTTTAAAAAGTACTAGAGAGTTATGAAATAGACTGTTATTCTTTGCTGGTAACTATTAACATTTATGGCTGTTTGTGAAATTATTTAGTGTAGTACTCATTAGAAATCATGCTTTAAAGTATTGAAGTTGATTAAATTTTTCATTTTGATTAGATATCGTTATGCATTGTGAGCAACTTAAACATCTTAAATTTTTGCAGAGCTATCAGAACTGATAATTTTATTTTTGCATTTCAAACGAATGAATATAAATGAATATGAATTTTTGATGTACCCCTTTACTAATAGTTTCATCACATGGTGATCTCATTATGATTTATGTCAACAAGCATAGATATCCTTCAAGGATGTATAATAAGTTAAAAGTTTTGATCCATTTTTGGTGAAGAAGAAAATTGATTATACTGTCTATTTGATTAATCTACAGAATGCTCTAAAGATTTTAAATATCTTTAATGCTAATGAGTACACCCAACAAATGTGGCTGCCACTTTTAAAGCTGACTTTGTGTGTTTTCGAAGGATGGAACGGATTGATGCCCTCACTTTATTTTAGCCCTATGTTCATATTTTGTTTGTCTCAAGTAGGGATGCCAATTTGGATCGATGATCATGTATGTGCTTGTTTTGGAATTGACTATGCTCGAATAAGATTGACTTGAATTTGACTCATTTACACAAGAAAGTGAAAAATAACTTCAGACACAACCAAACTCAACTAAAGAGTACCACAAGGTTCGTGACTGGTGAAGGAGGTTGTGAGTTCGTCGTGGGCACGACAGGAAAGGGGAAGAGAGTGTTGGTTGGTGGCAGAGAGAAGTTCGGTGGCTGTGGACTATGGTGGGGAGGTTCCAGGTGGCCAAGATATCAATTAGGTTGTAGGGAGCGGGTTCACGAAGGCTGGAACAGAAGCTTGGATGCAAGGAAGTGACTTCAGGAGGCAGAGATAGTGGATAGGTGACATGAGTGGGTTGGTTGGGTGCTAGAAGGCGGTGTTGAGGGATGGAAGCAAGTTGGGGGGCCTGGGTGGTAGGTGGTTGTAGAAAATCAACAAGGTGGCTATTTTTCGGGTGGTTGAAATGAGTATGACGACGACGACAATAGGGAGAAGGTTGCAGAGCGTGTGGGAGGGTCGAATATAATCACCACCTCGTACAATATACAACTAAAGCACTAATCTTCATCGAATACATCCCCAGAAAAAAAAATCTGAACACTGACAGTTGCCCTGCCATAAAACACGAAGGAAAATGCCCTAAAACATGAAATCAATATTCTTATATACCTAGGGTAAAGACGAGTAGATCATGCTCCAAATAGGAGGGAAGCCCACTAAGAGGATTGGTCGATCCCTCCCTTGCCTTGACCGAACCGGCCTGGGCAAAGAAATACCGAACACTTTGCAGCTTGATGCTCGCATTAGTCTCTCGACGTTGGGAGAGCTTTGACATCATTTGTCAAAGCTTTTATTTCCTTGTGGTATGGCTTCAAGTTTGCTATGTTGAAGGTGGTGCAAACATTGTACTTTCTTGGTAAGTCAATCATATAGACTTTTTCATTCCAAAGCACATTATAATATAATATGTATTTGTCCTCTTTTGGTAGATCATGAGCTAGCACTGTAGATCACAAACAAGGTATGGAGTCATCACATCTGTAAACTGCTTTTTCCACTCATCATATTTGTTTCATTATGTTTGATAAACAAGTGTTTAAGCAAGATTCAACTCTGGAACGAAAGCTATGGCTGGTTGGGCTGCTCTTAATAGCAACACCATTAGAGAGGCTTCTTCTTTGGTATGATCTGGATCCTATTGTAGAGTTTTCTTCCCCACTAAGCTTCGAGATAATGCCCAAAGTTGTGGCTCATCCCTCATGTATGGCCATTCGTTAGTGGGAATATTGTTGAACTGAATTTAATATATGTGTCGCGACCATGCCCGGGACTTGGAATTAACCAAGACGGAAATAGATGGTCAGACATTGAGAGTTAAACTTTTGCATATTTATTTTCTATAACTAACTATTAATAAATAAAAGAGTCGCTAATTAAGTTAAATTAAAATAATATATTTAAATTTACATTGTTATTGAGCGTCTGCGCCTTCTATAAACATTTTCCCATCTATCGCCCATTTTTAATCACTTGAATGATATGAAAAGTTAGTTTAAAATAACAAAGAACTAAACAAGCCAGTGAATATTTGTACTTCTAAAATACAGTAATACAAGAGAAAAGAAAATAATATGCATGTGAGTTGTGCTTTTAAAAAAATCATATAAATATTTGATGTTATTCAAAATTATTATTATATCAATATCATATAAGTATATATTCATATAATCTTTATAGGAGCGCCAACTAAAAATCGTACTAATTAAGGTACTTCAATATCAATATAATTTTTTATATACGTGCACGGATACCTTAGGAAGGGATGATTCTATCATGGTCAATGATGTACATATAATGACTATATGCATATCATATCATTCATTATTTTTATATCACTCAAACATGTAATACTATAATACATTAAATGTTTCATAATATGATATTATAATCATTCACATCGAAATATTCGATAACATTTAATAATAAAAAAATTAATTTCATTAATTAAGCATAAATAACAACTCATACAACTAGTTTAGAAAATATACTAAAATGATATTATAATTTAAGAATAGAAGTACTCAGATTAATTTATCTTGATGTCGGCTCATCTAAAATTAGAAGTCTAATATGATATAAAATTTAATTAGTTTATTATTTTAATAGACTATTAGTTTTCATTTTTTTAAGTATTAAATTTACTTTATGAAATTTCGCTAATTTTCTAGTCACATATATATATATATATATATATATATATATATATATATATATATTATAAAATTTTAATATTAAATCAATTTAATAAACCATACCTTGGTCAAGTTAAAAAACATCACGTAGGGAGTCTAAATGAATAATCTGTGATGCTAAAAATTATGCTTTTAGTGATCTTTTATAGCATGTTAGATACTAAGGAGGGTGAAAAATATATGTAAAAACTAACCAAACAAATAGAAAGAAAAGTAAAGATTTAACTCATGTAAACTGTATTAGAGATGAAAATTAAAAAGTGCTTTTCTTAGAAAAAAATATTCAACATAGGTGGGTGAGTTATTTTGATAAACTTTTTAATCAAGATGCTGAAAATATGATCGACCTTAGTGATCTTAATAGCGTTAATAATAATAAAACTTTTCATTTTTACCGTCGCATTAGTAGAAAAGAAGTTGAGAAGACTTTAAAAAAAACCAGGGGTAGAAAGTCTGTAGGACCTGATGATATCCCAATTGAAATGCGGAAATGTTTAGGTGTTTTGGGGGTTTCTTGACTTACTAAACGTTTTAATATTATTTTAAAAGCTAAAAAGATGTCTGAGGAGTGGAGGAAGGGTATTTTGGTCCCAATTTTTAAGAATAAAAGAGATGCACAAGAGTGTGTAAATTATAGAGGAATTAAATTGATGTGTCATACTTTAAAATTATGGGAGAGGGTAATTGAACATAGGTTAAGACGTATTACCAAGGTTTCTCATAATCAATTTGGATTTATGTTGGGCAGGTCTACTATGGAAGCTATACATTTATTGAGAGGTTTGATGGAGCAGTACAGAGACAATAAGGAGGATCTGCATTTGATTTTTATTGGTTTGGAAAAAGCTTACGATAAGGTTCATAGAGATTTTTTTTGGAGAGTCCTTGAGAAGAAAGGTGTTGATATGACATATATTCAAGTTATTAAAGATATGTATACTAGAGTTGTTACATGTGTTTGAACTGAAGGAGGATTGACCAAAGATTTTACTATTTATATTGGTTAACATCAGGGATCGGCTTTAAGCCCATATCTTTTTGTTTTATTTATAGATGGTCTTATTGGGCATTTATAAGAGGATGTACCTTGGTGTATGCTTTTTGCTGATGATATCCTCCTCGTGGATAAGTCAAGAGAAAAAGCCCAGGAAAAACTTGAATTATTGAGGTCTACATTTGTGTCAAAAGGTCTTCATTTGAGTAGAACTAAAACTGAATACATGGAATGTAATTTTAGTAATAGTAGCTCCAGTGACAGAAGTGTAACTTTGGGTATCAAATTATTAAAGGTGTTAATGTTTAGATATCTCGGGTTCATTGCTCAAATCGATGGTGATATAAATGGGGATGTTAATAGTAGAATTCAGGTTGGTTGGTTGAAGTGGAGGAATGCGTCCGACCTATTGTGTGATAGAAAAGTATCACTTAGATTAAAAAGAAAATTTTATAAGATGGTGGTGAGACCTGTAATGCTCTATGGTGCTGAATGTTGGCCTTTAAAAGAGAAGCATAATGCTAAGTTAAGTGTTGCCGAGATGAGAATGATTAGGTGGATGAGTGGCTTTACACTTAGAGCGAAATGAATATATCTGTAATAGGGTCGGTGTTGCACCAGTGATAGAAAAAATTAGAGAGAGTCGCCTTAGATGGTTTGGTCACATTAAACGTCGACCACTTGATGATCCGATTAGGAGAGTAGATGTTTTAGATACAACTTATGTTAAGAAAGGCAGAGGTAGACCTAGGAAAACTTGGGCTTATTGCATAAAAATGATCTTGATTTATTAGAATTATGCGAAAATTTGACACTAAATAGGACGCAATGGAGAAAAATGATTCATGTAGCCGACCCCACTTAGTGGGATTAAGGGTTTGTTGTTGTTGTTGTCGTTGCTATTGTATACCTTGGTCGAGTTCTACCCCACGCTAGAGAAAGCTTTAATAAACCTTACCTTGTTCTAGTTTCTACACACAACGTCCTCTTCTTCTCCCATCGCCACCTCCTCCTCCTCCTTTGGCTTAGGGCTCCAAGCGCACACGTCTAACGCTTTGGATCTATCCTATGTCCTCCTCTCCTTCTCACACCGCTCGAAGCACCCAAGAAAAACAACAATCCTCTTTTTCTTTTGAGCACAACGCAAACATCATATTCTCGGGTTAAAAAAACTTTTAACTCATTCTTTCCTCTGCTCTCTGACCGCACGCTCATGAGCTCCCGTTTCGTCAATATATATAGTGTGAGCTATTTTGTGTGGTTTCAAACCCCCTCGCTTCGTCTACCCTCTGTTTGGCTACTCAGTTCCTCATTCTTCTTTTTTGATTTTTTGTTTCTTCTCCCTGACAACTATAAAGAGCTTCGTCACAACAAACGTTGTGATAACTGAAAATTTCAGCTACCCTGACAACTAAGAGAGTTTAATCAGAGGGGATTGTTGTGTTTCTTGAGAAAACCTTTGTAGATTGATAGGAATTAAATCAATTTTTTTTGGAAATTAGGGAAAATAATATTTTATTGTAAAAAAATCAAACCTTCAAAACGAATACAAAGATAAATTTGTAGAATTTGAGAGTTAGGCGATCTCTTCTAAATCCTATTATTTTGAGAGGTAGGAAATCTCTCATAAACCTTAAACCAAAGACTCACAACAATAATCTCATGCCCCCTAATTGTAAACTATTAAGCTCTATTTATACTAAACAATAATAAATGAAAAATGACGAGATTACCCGTTGGCTAATAAAAGACAAATTCGTCTTTAGGTGTCGATCTAACATTACTTTTCTCCAAAAAAAGCACGTTCTCAAGATGGAAAAAATGAATGCGTTCCTTTTTCGCCACAACTTCTTCTATTTCTTTATCACTTGTCTCATTGTCACAGATTGTGAGAACCTGTGTTTAATTTCTGTAATGATGTCCCGGGGTAAATTCTCATCAAACCGCAAACAAAACCCCTTGGTTCGCTTCTCGTGGATCTATGTTTCTTTAAGATGCTTGAGTGTCACCACTCCAAAATTTTTGTTCCGTGAAGCCTCACTCTGGAATTCCACTATTTGAGCTTTGGTGTCGTCTTGGTTGTTGTTGTTCGACATTGCGCTCCACCTGTGTTGCTCGTATTTGCCCATTACATTGCAATATGAATTTCAACCAACTACATTAATTCCATAGTTTCTCCCAAGTATCGCTGTCACAACTGACGAAGTGTTGCACGTATGTTAGGCTTTAGATCCTTCACGAAGTTCTCTTCTAATACTGTTTCAGAAATCCCGCTCAATCATCTCGACAATAGCTTGAATCACTTCATATTTTCCATAACAGTCCCTTCCCGAGTCAAAACAAAGAATTGCTTGCTCATGAATGGCTAGGAAGCGTTTCAACAAGCAATCTTTGAATTCCTCTCAGGTTCCTGATTGTTGACTTTGTTCTTTCCATTAGTACCACACTAGCTCCTTCTTTCCAAACATAGAGCCACCAACATCAATTTTTCTTTTTTTGTCAACCCATTAACATCAAAGTATCTCTTCACGTGATATACCCAACCGTAGTTATGATCTTCTTCAAATATCAACAACTTTAGTTTCCTCATGCATGAGTCTCATCCCCAATTTCTTTGACCGGAGTTCATTACACCCATAAAAGCGGGGAATAGGTTCCATTCCTCTACTCATATTGATTTCTCTTCTTCTATAAGTCAGGGGTGCCCCATAATTAGCTTGTTCACCATCATAAGCTCTAGAATTCCCTTTTGCCCGAAAGTTTGTTGCAACCAAAGGCACTGTTGTGGTTGGATGTAATCGTCTATAAAAATCTTCAAATTGATCTTCTCCTGCTTGAATTGCCCGCCTTCTCATTCTGCTGTCTACCTCTATCTGGATGTCTTGCCATTCCTTCCACATGCTGACACTTGTGTCTACTTCACATTCCTCAACTCGTTCTCATAGCTCCAGATCCACATGAGACAACGATGTTGCCCTGATGTCACACAAATTCTTTTGATTGCTACAACTCGCCTCCGTTCTGAACGTCGCACTCGATCCTGCTGCAATCGTTGAGGTGTTTGTGTGTGACCCACAATTTTCTTTATCACTTCTCCTAGAGTTGTGAATCTCCCCTCCATGACTGAAAATTATTTCTTTATATCATATTTGATCGGACTGATTTCTTCCACTAATTTTTTTCTTCAAAACACTCACCTTTTTAGTTGTCAATTTAGGGATGTCAAAAAAGCTCGTTGTTCGCGAACAGTTCGTGTTCGGTTCGTAAATGAGTCGTGTTTGATTCGTTCGAAAAGTAAAGGAGACGAACACGAACAATTTTTTTTTCGTTCGGTTAGTTAAACGAACCAAACATGAACAGTGATGTATTCGTTCGTGTTCGAATCGTTATTGTTCGAAATATAAAATAAATTAAAATAATTTTATATATATATATATATATATATATATATATGTATATATATATAATTTAAGTTATTTTAAAAATTAAATTTATAAATTATAATATATAATAAATTAGTAATAATAATATATTAATATAATACATTAGTAATATACTAATATAGATATTATATTTATATAGTATAAGTTATATAATTAATATAATATATTATTTTTATATATTAATATTAAGGATGTCAAACTGACTCGTCGTTTGAGAACAGCTCGTGTACGACTCGTTCTTTAAAAAATAAACACGAACTGTGACTTCATGGATAATTTCGAACACGAACTTATTTCAAACAAATTAAATTTCAAACGAACCAAATAAAAACATGAGTTCTATTCGTTTGTGTTCGTGTTCGGTTCTTTTACGCACCAGGCTATCATTACTTTTGGACCATTTTAAAATTCTTTACATGGAGATCATGAGGTTTATAATTTTTGAACGCCAGTCTGGCGTTCGTGGAACTCTGAATGCCGTGATACTGAAATTCTTGTGCGTGTTAAGGTCCAACCACTCGAAGCCGTGCGAACTCTGAAGATGCAATCCGAATTCATATACGACTTAGATCTCCATCACAAGTTTCCATCACTAGAGACACTGGACTCCTTTACACCGCGATCCTGATCGCCAGTTTTGATCAAGAGCACGCAAAACTCCTGTACGTTGTGATCCTTCGACTTTTCTACAGTCTGCATCGTGATCTCCTCTATTTGCGGCCCTGGATGCCGCGATCTCGTTGTTCCTTTACAGCCAGCTCTAATCATGATTGTATTGCAATAACAGGTCATGCCATGACCCTTCTGTGCTTCCTCAAATTGCAATTGTTTCACACTGTTCAACAGCTGGCACTTTTAGCGATTGTATCGATGAAGAAGACATCGATTATATGCCGCAATCCCGTCGGCATTCCCTGCACCTGTATGTCGCGATCCCTTCGTTGGCCTCCCAACTTGCTTGGATGACGACAGTTTCGCTAGGCTGGGTCACAAAGGCGATGCAGCGGAGACAGTGAAGAAGATCGACACTCTAATGCCAATTTGATAGGAACCAACTCTATTTTTTTACGCAGAAATTATGGCAGATAATATTTTATTGCAATAACATCAAAGCAATACAAATCTAGGCACTTACAATTTGAGAGGTAAGTCATCTCTCCCAAATCCTGTAATTCGTGAGGTAGGACATCACTCTCAAACTCTAAACTTAAGAATCGCAACGATAATCTCGTCTCTCCGAACCCTAAACTATTAAGATTTATTTATACTAAATAATAATGAATGAAAAATGACTAAATTTTTCTTAAGCTAACAAAGACTAAATTTCCCATATGCTAATAAAAGATAAATTTTCCCTTATTTGTCGATCTAAAGTATATCTTCTTAACTTTGCCAATGCGTGAGCTTTCCTGGTAAGGTAAGAAAAGCTCGGTGATCTTTTAGGCTATTGTTTGCTTAGGTATAATCTTGTTGGGTTCATTAAAACCTAAGAAGGATGCTTTAGTTCCTTGAAAATCAAGTAGATTATCTAGAGAGAAACAAAGCAAGCTGAGTTCTTCGCCAAAAATATTATCAATTTGTTGTCTTTAAAACCTTTTATGGCTACCCTTTGAGGGCGTCGGATCTTCTTTAGTAGCTTTCTTATCTACATTATTTTGCACACACCAGAAGATTAGCGACATATTCTTTCACATATGAAAAATAATTTAATTGGCTATTTGAAAGCTCTGTGAATGTGGTATCACTGCCGAAAATGAAGCTTGTTGTGCTCTTTTGATCATCATGGTCTCCACTCAAATCACAATCTAAGAAGTAAAAATGTTGGAAATCACTAAAAAATAAATTTAAGGCATGAATCAAAGCACCATTGATGCAGACAAGGATCATTTTAGCTGTCTTCAAATTTATCATTAATGTTCAACTCACTATAAGATTTATGGCCTTATGTATGTTAAATATTTTAGTTTCGTATTAAACTTTTGAGGTAGGTTGGATCCACCACCTTGTCATCATCAATTATTGATAATTTGATGTCGTACTCAATTGGTGTTCCCGCTACTTTACAATCAGAAATTTTGAATATTTTGAGAAATTATCTTACATATGCTTTGTGTGATAAAAATGACTTCTTTGCTTAGTTTTATTTCCTTTCTAGTAATTCATTAGAGCATTATAATATAATATATTGAACTTAGTCAATTTGAAATTTGAATACCTGAACAAAGAAACTACAACATGGCTCTAAATGCAATTTCTTACTGATTGAATTGATCTTATATGAGTAGCCTACAGATATAAAATGAAGGGCAAGATGATAAATTTCACCATGCCATCTGAGCCCACTTAATTTTTCTACACAATTAAAACTGTTTATGTAAGCAAGTAACTAAGTCTCGCATCAACCATGATTCAGTAAACTTCTAACACAAGCCTTGACCTCATGTTAATATATTGGAAAATTTACATACATTCTATACAATTCCTATGTGTTGAGAAATTTAGGGCAAAAAAACACAAGAAACGACATAAATCCAGAATAACACACAGAGATTTAACGAGGTTCGGCAAAGATGCCTACGTCATCGGGAGCAGAGCGGCGGTTTTCTTTTTACTATTCAGAAAAGAATACAAGTCACAGTATACTTGGCATAAGTCTTAGAGTTATAATCAATGCTTATTTATAACCTTAGAAAGAACAAAAAAGTAAACATTTAAGTACAATATGTAATTACCAAAATTACTCTTATACTGAACCGCGGGACGTTGACCCTGCACCCCCAACCCACATAACGTAACGTTCGCTCCGCTCCAACATCCGTTCCTTATTACGTATATGAGTCATACCTAACAAATCTCCACATTGACGAATATCTTGCCCTTTAGGAGAAAAGATACATGGGAGTTACATATGCACATAAGTAGGACAACTAATAAGTGATCAAACTTAACTGGATTACCTGTCCATACCTCTTTTGCAACCTTGCCACCCAATGATGCCCGAGGTGATCTATTAATGAGATAGCATGTCATATTCACAGCCTCTACCCAGAAGCTTTTAGGAAGCCCTGCATTCAGTCTCAAGCATCTTGCTCTTTCAGCTAAGGACTTGTTCATCATTTCTGCCACGTCATTCTGTTGTGGTGCTTTCACACTGAAAAATGTCTCTGAATCCCATGCTCCTGCAAAACTTCTGAAACTGTGAATCTGTGTACTCTGTGTCATTATCAGACTTCAAATACTTGATCTTCCTGCCAGTTTGGTTCTCTACCTCAGCTTTCCACAGCTTGAATTTAGATAAAACTTCAGATTTCTGCTTCAAGAAACACACCAAAACTTTTCTGGAAAAATCATCAATAATGGTAACATAATACCGAGATCCTCTCACTGATGCTTCCCTGGTAGGGTCCCATGCATCAGAATGTACATAATCAAGAATCCTTTCAGTTTTATGTTCTCCAGCCATAAAACTGACTCTATTCTGTTTTCTAAGAACACAAAACTTACAGAAATCGAGCTTGCAGCTTTTCACACCATGCAACAGATTCCTTTTATGCAATTTTGTCATTCCACCTTCACTGAGATGACTCAGACGCATATGCCATAACTTTGTATTATCATTATCTGACTCATTCCTATGTATTAACATATCTAACACCTAAAACTTAATATTTATATTTATAGCACTTTGGTATTATAACTTACGTATGAAAATATGTAATTCACTTTTTAGAAGTTAGTAAAAGTGGTATTTTTTATGTTAGATTGAAGACTTGAGTGTTGAATTTGTAAATATGAAAGTTTTGTTGTAAGATATGTAAATAGATGAGAATTGTTTGGTATTTATGTAAATGCTCCTATTATATTTTGGTTTTTCATAAATAGTAACCAAGTTCTGATACAGTGTACAGAGTAAGTGAATACAGACATAAATGCAAAGGAGCAGCTGCTCCTGATTCTGATTTCTTGAAAAGGAACCATCATCATGATTTATTTAATATCACTGTTTTATGGGGTCAAAGAAGTGCAAGTCAATATGAAGAATCCGGCCTCCTTTTCTGAATTTGGCCGTCCATTGATTGAAAATTTATTTGCTGTGATATTGGTGAGATCATTTGCATATTTGGTGAATGTGAAAGTAATGCAGCTCATCGCAACTTCACATACTGCACACTGCTTTAAGTATTTTGCCCGCTCCAGAACTTAACTGTCATCATTTCTTTACACTTTTCCCCCCCACCTAATAGTTAAATAATTCATTTATTGCATTTCCATTTTCTCAAGTGTGCAGAATAGACATAGCTTTTTCACGGTTGCAGCATTAGAAACACGCGTGGAAATGTCAGTGCTATAATCTTCCTTCCAAACACACTATTTTCGTAGCTTTATTTAGCTCTTACTGAAGATTAAGGTTACAACGGAGCTCATGGTTAATACAAAAATGAAGGGTTTTTTTTTTCTTATTTAAGCCTTCTCTATGCCTCCTTTGCCATTTTGTCCGTTTCCAGTGAAGATCTAAGTGATGGATGCTGATGGAAATAGGATATGTGCAACAGCACTTTTCCTTCATCTCCTCCTCCCTTTATCCGCTATCAGCATTGTTCTTGGTTCTGGACGCAGTGGGATTCCTTCTGTTCATCCTTTTGGCTTCGTGTGGTACTTTGAAGAGAACAAACAATCTCAACATCTCGCCTAATAAAGGAATTTCAACATCCTTGGACTCTGTTCTGCAGTTGGTGCTATCCTTACTGAACTTTTTTTTCACTTTCATTTTTTTTCTCACTTCTTATTTTATACCTCATTTTTCATTATCTATTTTCTTGACCTTGCAAGACTTGTAATGAGGAAACGAGTAATTCTGACTACTCCTTAACTCCTTTCTCCTTGCAAAGCCGAACTCCACTCTTTTGAATCCCTCCCTCTTCTTTCTTCGTGTCTATCCCTCTAGAGCTTACTATATGCAGGAAATTAAAGTTGTAATGGTATTTCAAAATTTGATAATCTCTTTTACGTGAAGTTTGTCATACTGATTCTGTTGTATGCACATTTGCTGAATTATGATGCAGAAATGGTTGAAACATTTCATGTTTTGAAGAGCTGTATGCGTAATTTATGAGCTTGAATGGACATTAGTAACTTTTCTCAAAAGCATATCAGTATCATTATGGCAAGTTCTATTAAATTTGTAAGATTAAAAGGTCTGCTTAGTGCTTACTGCAAATATTTATTGGTTTCATGTCATTCCCAAAATTTACTCTTCTGAAAGTCTTGTCTATTTGGCTAGTGCAGATTCTGTAACTTCAGGGACCGGCCAGATAAAATATATATATTTTTTTATGAAGTTTCTCTGTTATGTTGAATAAATGCAGCAAGCAGCATGAACTGCCCAAGTTATTATTATAGAAAATGTTCTTTTTTTTTTGTCCTTAACCTGAATTCGAACTTTTTGAATCCTTTAGTGATATCATTTCATGCAGCTGATGTTTAACACGGTAATTGGCCTTATCGGAATTCCTACAAAAAGAAAAAAAAGGTAAAAAATTGCTCAAACTTTAGCTGCCTAGTAATTGAAATTGAAACATCCACCAATTTCGTAGCAAGCTGAGTGGACATTGAAATGGCAAAGTGTTGTCAGTAGTGAAATGTATGATTGCTATGAGAAGTAATTGATATGAAAATAATCAGCAGCAAATAATAAATAAAAGGAAATAGAAGCAACAACATATTGATATTTGTATATCGCTAATTGGAAAGTTATTATATCCAATCACTTTTACCGCCCACTGGTGAACCTGTTGGGTTTCCACTCGAGCATAGGGGGTGTCGAGCCGAGTTTTTAGTAGCTCAAGTGTTGTTTAGTTTTGCTCATTGAGCAAACAAGTAACAAATCTTTTGGTTTTTGGGACTCATTAACTTGTGGTGTCATAAAAACACTAGCCATTCAAAGACTTAGGGTCCGTTTGGGGCAGCTTATTTGGTGCGGTGGCATTTTGAAAACGCACCTGACCTGTTTAGGTAAACCGCGTTTTGGCAGCTTATGCGTTTTCAAAAAACTGGAAACAGCGTTTTCACACCGCACCTACCTAGGTGCGGTGGAACTTTCTGTCTCGTGATCTCGGCTTTTTCAAAATAATAAAAATTTGTAATAGTTTACCGTACACTAACTTTATCAGCATATTATTTTTAATCAGCTTATCAGTAGATTATTCAATAAGTTGCAGCTGCCCCAAACAGACCATTAATTATACTTGAGAGTTATATATTAAAATTTAAATATGCATATTACTATATGTGTATATGCATATAAACACAAAATAAATAAAAACGTGCATTTTGTGGATATTTTTCATATTTTTATGTATATGTACGTATTAAAAAGCTACTATTGATCCAAACATTGTCTTCTTCTATTTTGGTTTGTTAAATACTGAAGCTTATAAAAATTAGTCGAACTCAAGCTAGTTATTGAGCCAAAACGATTGAACACCAACAATAAGCTTCTTTAATAAGCAAATTTCCGTAAAGCTATTGGTCTTTACAGTCATAGTCTCATAGAAGGCATATTCCTTTCTCATTCCTAATTTTCTCTTAGGACTGCGTTATCCAAGCTATCTTTTTGTCATTGTTCGTTTCTCCACTCGGTCACAGCTCTTACTAACTGTCCCAAAGCATTAAGATTTTGGCAAAATACTGCCTGTTAAAGGCATACCTAAGTTTCTTTTAGGAAGCTAAGAAATATTTACCTAATAGGTATTGTGTATCCATATCGTCACGTGATTGCAATTGCCTTGCCCTCACTAATCAATCCTTGTGCCTCTAAATCATGGAGTTGGGTGAACTCCTACTAGAGTACACACAATCACCTATTAAACGAAAACATCACTTCATTTCACACTAGATAATGTATCACGTATTGTATTCTCTCAGTATAAGATGAATTTCTTACTCTGGTCATGCTCATCGACTTTTCCAGGTAGTTGGTTGTTGTATTACTCATCCTAGTGTTTGCTAATTGTCTTTGCCTCTTATCATCTGCTTCTATTTTTGTCTTGTCCTTATTGGCAACCCTTGATTTGTTAAGCATAGACCTCATTTTGATTACATAATAAATCCTTTTGATATCAAATGGATAGTTGGGTATCACCGAACTGTCATTTAGCTTAATGTGCCACCTCACGAGCATCTTAGGTTTAAGTTAGCAGAAATGCATCCCCTGCATCATTTTTTTTTCCACCCATTTTTTGTTGTTTTTCATGTATATTTTATTCTATGATCATTGCATTGTTGTCATTAAAGTACTATGCACATAGAGATTTAATTATTTGTAATTAATAATACTACTAATTATTTGACATCAAATATAAAAAAGTGGGAGTTAGAATGAAATCTATTGCTGGTTTTTCCAAAAGAGTATTGCAAAATAATGTTTCTATTAATTCATAGTTTTTGAAAGACAGATGAACATTGTTTGATGGCAAAAATTTAGAATAAAAGAGCAACACAATAATAGGATAAAATTTGATAATTTTTTCTTTGATAGAGGTTAAGGCATTACAAAGCTTCAGCTTCCATTCACGACTGATAAGATGAAGATGTCGCGGAAAGAAGTACTCAAATATGATCATTAAGCTTGAAAACATGAAGGTGAGAACTATTCAAATATAGTCATTAAACAATGAGAGATTATTTAATTAGTTTGAAGTCTAATTTTATTAGCAATCTTGGATAAAATTTGATCATAAATTTTGAAAATTAGTGACTAATATAAAGTCCTAATTGGAGACTATCATAAACTCATAAATTGTGGTAATCACAAGAAGATTGATTATCAATGTTAAAAATTGAACTCTTTGGCATATAAACCAATGTAATTCTCACTTATATGACATGCCCTAACAAGAAGTAAGAAGGGGAGAGAAGAGGAAGTAAGAGGAGAGAGTGTGATCCAAGAAAGAAAATAAAATTTTCTGGGGTGCTTGTAATAATAATTCTTTAGCTTATTTTGGAAGAAATACGTGTAGCTATTCGTTTTTCTAGCTTGAATAGAAGCTTTTGATCATTTGAAATAATATTTATCTTTTAAACTCCTGCAATTGAGTGGAAAGGAGTAATTGGAGCCAATATAATTTCTCTGTCGTTGTCTCGCTCTCATCTTCACACCAAGCAACTGCATTCTCTCTCAGTCAGACAATATTATCTTTATTCATAGCTCTTAGATTGAGGCACTCTCTGTTTCATAACCAACTTCATTAGTTAATCTAACACCTAAGAATGAGGTAAAGACAAGCATTTATTGGCAATGAGTGCCTCAATCAAAACCAAAATCTATAGTTAAAATGTTTTAAAATCATTTCTTGATCTAGATTTGAGCCACCAATGCTACTTACAATGCGCAACAATAGAAGGCCTAGAATTCTTAAGTTGTAGTGAAGGTTTCCTATATCAGTGATTGTCACATTCTCTACTTTCCCATCCCACCATATCACAACGAGAGCACTAACTGTTTATCATGTAACCTAATCAAAGAAAACAAAATTATGGCAAGAGATATATACCTTGTGGAGATGTGTTAAGAAACGGGGAGAAATATTGCAGAACTAAATAATGAGAGGAAACTTTTTCTCTCATCTTTTATTTTCTTACAAATTATTTCTAGCTCCTGGATCCTAGTGGTCATGTGGGATACTAATTAATTTCCCATAACTATGATTTGCATTAAATAACAATGGTGATACAAGGTTTACACTCAACCATATATGCCATTCTTAATGATTGAATTGATCATGTACTTCAAAATGTGAGCTGTTTAGGATTACTTTATTTATTTATTTATTTATTTATTTATTTATTTATATTTTTAATATTTTGACATGAAATAAAATAGATTTGATATCTTAAAAATATGTTATTTCTATGTTTATCGAATGCTTAATGAGTTAATTTATGCGTTGCAGCGTCCCGAAAGATGGCAGCGACAACTTATGAGTTGATGGTAATGGTGATAGTTGATGATGTTTTTAAGAGCACCCATGTACTTCAAAACTGTTTTGAGTATACTAAAATTAACATAATTTATTTTAAAAGAATAATATATATAAATAAATAGACACTAAATAATTACATTATGTAAAAATAAAAAATAAAAAGGTGCACAAAAGATCAGTCATCCTTGAACTCATTATTATATTTTGTTTTTTAACTCAAGATCAATAAACAAAGTTTTGACAGGAATATGAGGAGTTATTATTGAAGACATAAATGCAGAAGGGTGCCAGCACTCGCTCCTGATTCCTATTCCTGAAAAAACAACCATCATAATGACTTATTTAATAGCCTTGTTTCCTCTTGACCATAGAAATGTGAGTCAAAATAATGAAGAAACAGCCCTTCTTAGTTCTGAATTCTACCATCTATCGGTTGATAAATTATTTAGCTATGAAATTGGTGAGATTTGGTGAATATTTGGTGATGTTGAAGTAACAGAAACCCATAGGAACTGCACAGTCTGCTCTCTGCTTTAAGTACTTCACCCACTCATGACAGAACAGTCGCCATTTCTTTGCGTGAGTAGTTAATTTTATTCATTTATTGCATTTCCTATTGGACATTAATGCATAATAGACTGCTTTTTTTCTTGGTTTAGCTATTAAACACATTATGCTGAAGAACAATTAGCCTATCATAATGCTGCTTACACTTTTAGGTTCTGTAAAATCTGATCAAATATAAATAATTCAAAACTGTTATTAAATTTAAATTTAATAAGCCCTGAAAATCAATTGACACAAATGGCCTGCATAGCCTTATATATATATTATACTTCACTTCTACAAGTTCATAAAATGCCAAGCCTTCTTTTATTCCTCTGCCTATTTAAGCCTTTTTCATGCCTTCATTACTGGTGAAGCTTCAAGTGACAATTGGAGATGGAAGTAGAGTATGTGCAGCAGTACTTTTTCTTCATCTCCTCCTTTTGTCCCATAACATCACTGTTATTTGTTCTTGGAGGCAGTGGGATTCTCATGAAGAATCTAAAAACTTTCGCTAAGTCGGTTTTTTAGCTGGTGTTATCCTTACTGAGCTTTTCTTTACTTATTATTTTCTTTGTTTATAGTTTTTCACCTATCTAGTTTCTTGACCTTGCAAGACTTGTTTGGATGAATGTGTCCATTATGATTATTGCTTACTCCATCTCCGTATGCTTCCCTTGAGTTCGCTCTTCTCAATCTTTTTGTTTTCTTTCCTCTTGTCTATCCCTCTGGAGCTTTGTATGAGTTAGTTTTTTTCAAATTTGATAATACATTTGCTGTGCAAATGTTTCTCAGCTTTTTCTTCTTTTTCTATTCATATTGATTGACAAGCTTATTCTTTGCAGCTAAATTGTGAGGTAGAATTGCAGAGTAAAGTTTCAGAATGGTTTTATAATTCAGTGTCTTTATCTATATTTTCTACAGTGTATAATGTAAAAAATAATTTTGAAACCAATTAACAAAGCAAATCTTTACTAGTAAAGCTTAACAGCTCCATTATGACATGATTAGTAGCACTAATCTTCATTATATATATGATGATGCCACATACAAAACTAATATAGCCTATAAAGTATATAAATTTTATTATGGGTTAAGCAACCCCCCTTGTGTAGTTACTCTTTTGTATTATGGTGATGCATATTTTGTGTAACTAATTATTTAACCGAATAATGTAACTTAATATAGATATCTGGATTATAGGAGAAAATATTACGTTCGCCGTCCCTGCATACTGACGATCAACTGTCGGGCGACAGCTCGACATGCATGCTGAACTGTTGCCCGGCGGTTGTTCGTCTGCATTGGTGGATGACCGGACTCAATATTTTCTCGGATTATAGACCATAAGTAGTGCTATCATTTAGTCATATAATATTATTTGGTCATTTATAAATATACCACAAAATTCTTATGTATTTACATATCTAACATATAAACTTCAATATTTAAATTCACTACAGTCAAATCTCTAACATCATAGAAAAATAACACTTTTAGTGTCTTCTGAAAAGTCAAATGCATTATTATTATTTTATTTTGCATTATAAATGTAAATATCAAAGCTTAGCTGATAGCTAGATATGTAAATCTGTAAGAATTGTGTGGTATGTATGTAAATTTTCCAATATTGTTGATTAGAATGTATAATGTAAAGACCAAGTCATTTTGAAGTGATCTGAACAAATGGGCTTGAACTTAACTTTTAAATGCAGCTCTTTATGCAATGAGTTGATGGACTGTTAGTAGCTAACAAATGTGATAATTTCAATTTTAACCCACTAAATACAAACCTTGCTCTTTATGTTATTATATTGATTTACATTCATACCATTTAATTCTTACAAATTTACATATCTATATATTTTTCTATTTTTTAATTCACTTTTAACAGCATTTTAATTTATAAATTACATTAAAAAATACTAATAAAATTAAGTTATTTAAAACTTAATTTAAGTACTTCACCCACTCATGACTGAACGGTCACCATTTCTTTGCATTAATAGTTAGTTTAATCATTTATTGCCTTTCCAGTTGCCCCTATAACCTCTGGTTGCAGCATTATTTATATAGGAAATTATATTACGTGCGAATTCTGCACCTACGGAGTCCAGTGACGGAACGCCACTAGGCATGTGGGCACCACCACCATACACTGGTATTGATCAGTGTTAATGGTGGTGGGGTCCACTTATCACGTGGTGTCCCGCCACTGGAAAACGGTAGCTGCTGAGTCGGCGCCTAATATTTTCTCATTTATATAGACCCCCTTTAATTCTCTTTAGCCCTACTAAGCTATTGCTAAAAATTAAGTCCAGATTTGTAAATATCAATTTGTTTGGTACCTGATTGAATGTAAATAAACTCAAATTTGTTAAGAAACTGAAAGTTTTTATGGTACATATGAAGAGCATAAATAAGGCGGCCTCACAATCACTTGCATCAAATGCTGTTAATTGTTGGCCTAAATTCTAAGAAAAAAATGCTGTAGATTTAAAAAATACTTTCAAAAAAATTAAATTGCACAAAATTGGAAGGAATATTTAGCTGTTAGAAATGCAAATATATAAGGAATAGGTGGTATTAGGTATAAGATTTGATATTCGTTTGACCTTCCGAAAATGCTCAGAAAGGTTTTAAAAATAGTTTAATAGCTTGATATGAGTTTGATTTGATTCAGTTTGACCAATTTTGGTATCATTGGGTCTCTCTCGTTAAACTGGTTAGTTTGACTATAATATTGATGAAATTGGAGTACTGGATGACTCTTAATTGATGTTTAAAAATTTCTAGTTGAAAAGATTACTTGAAATCTATGTCCTACCATGAAATTCGTGTTGGTTGTTAGAAATTTGTTCATGTGTATCAGTTGCCCCATATTTTCGGGGCAGACCAACATCAACATCTGAAATTATCAAAATTCGGAGCACTTTACATTTTATAATATTATATATATCAATATCAAACGACCTTGAAAGATTCTTTCGATCAGACAATATTTGATAGCATTGAGCCTTGACGATGTGAGAATTGAGCGATCTTGGGCTTATTGGATTCTTCTTGCTGAGATACTCAATTCGACGATACGCTTACCCAATTCAACATTCGTTTAGCCTTCCAAATAAAAGCTTTTAATAGTGGTTTAATGACTTGATATGAGTTCTTTTGACTCAGATTTGACCAATTTTGATATCATTAGTTCTCTCTTATCGAACTAGTCAGTTTGACTATAATTTTGGACAAATCAAAGTTATGAATGACTCTTAATCGATGTTAAATATTTATTGCTCAAAGATTACATTGAGATCTATGTTATACCTCAAAATTTATGTTGGACGTTAGAAATTTATTCATACATATCAGTTGCACCATATTTTCGAGCGAGACCAACATCCCGAAAATATCAAAATCATGAGCCCTTTACATTTTATGATATTTCATTAGATATGTATGTATGTATGTATAGATGCATAGGATATATAAGTTTTTAACGCTAATATACATTAAGCAACTGCTAGCATCCATTTTTTATGCAAACAAATTATCGTCTTAGTATTACATGAGAATTCAACACACACTCTGATAAAAGAAAACAACAAGTATTAGAAGTTTGTATGTGGAAAACCCATAAATGGAAAAACTACATAGCTCAGCCCAGTTGAAGCTCATAGTGCCAAAACACTCTATTCGACCTTCCCAATTTATCTATAAAGCTTCTAAAAGTGGTTTAATGGCTTGACATGAGCTTGATTTGACTCAAATTGGACAAATTTTTGTATTATCGGGACTGTCTCGTCGACCCGGTCAGTTTGACTATAACTTTGTTGAAATCAGAGTACTTGATGACTCTTAATAAAAGTTTAAATATTTCTTACTTGAAAAATTCTCTTGAGATCCGTATCATCCCTCGACATTCATGCTGAATGTTGAAAATTTATTGATAATTCATCAGTTATATTTAAAGTATTTCATCGGTTTTTAAAAAATTATTAAGTTGATTGCTCTTATTTTTCGACTAATTTAATAAGTTGAAGAAATATAAAAAAGACAGAACAAAAATGTCTATGTTTAAAAAATTTGACTAGTGTAAATATGTCAATATAAGTAGATTCCAAGACATTTCTCAAAACCTTGTTTTCCATATAAAAACATTTATTTATTTATTTATTTTAGGTTTGTCTATTAACTTATTTAGTTATGTGTTTGCAAAAAAAATTTTCTGAAAAAGTTAAAAATTAAAATCTAAAATGGTAGTTATGTAAAAATATAAGAATTGAGGGTGTCTTTCGGGTAGTTTGTGAGTTTCATGATAAACAGCTTACCTTGAAACGTGGGCCACGGGCCAACTGCAGGGTTCAACCTGTGACCTGCGTTTAGTGTAGAAACCCAACTGCGTTTTTGTATAAACGGACAAAACGTGCGATACAAACAATACCGCAACGTTTTCCAAAAACTCAACCGTATTTTCAGATAAGCTGCCCCAAATAACGACAGATATTTTCTCTTTATTAAATTAAGTGTTAGAATAGCCTTATATATTTTGTATTATTATTATTAATTAATTAGTTAATTCCAAGTAGCTTCTTCCCCGCCACCCTCCATCGCTCGCCGACTCCCCCGAATCAGCTCTCCGGGATAAACCCTAGTACTTTTATCCTCTTTCCTCTTCCTCAAACCCCTTATTTTGTCGAATGGAGATCAATTTAGGGAAACTGCCTTTTGATCTCGATTTCCATCCTTCGAGTCCGCTTGTTGCAGCGGCACTCATAAATGGCGATCTCCAACTGTAAGTCGTAATCCCTCATCTAACCTCAATTTGAATTGTGCGTTTATGGTTTTGTTAATATTTTGCTTTAATTCATCTCAATAGGTACCGTTATGGTGCAGATTCCCCGCCGGAAAGGTAAGTGATTTCTTCTGTCACTATTGCTTCATTTTTTTTTACAATATAATTGATAATAAAGCGATTCATCATGATTTTTGTTTTGTTAACTTAGGCTGCTTCAGGTTAAAGCGCACGATGAGTCTTGTAGAGCTGTTCGGTTTGTAGATTCGGGCCGTGGTATGTGCTTATCTCACTCTTTTATTCTTGTATTGCTGTTAATTCGCACGCTGCTTATTGTATGTGTTTTTTTATTTTCAGTGGTTTTGACGGCTTCTCCAGACTGCTCAATTCTAGCCACGGACGTGGAGACCGGAAGGGCCATTGCTCGTTTGGAAGAAGCTCACGAGTGAGCTGGCTAACCTTTAATATATGGGTGTTTAAATACTTTTGTATAAAGATTCTTTTGCAAATGTGATGAGGATCTAAGTTTGTAATTTTTTTTTTTTTTTTTTTTTTGATCAAAGGAATTCAATAAATCGTCTTGTCAGTTTGACTGATACAACAATAGCATCAGGAGATGACGAAGGATGCATTAAGGTGCACAAACTCATCACACGTCTTACCACTTTTTAAATTGACTATACCATTTTCTCACATCACTTGCAATATAGTCATGAATATAACTATTGCTTATTTAATATTTTTCTTTTTATGAAGGGTGGAAATCAAATCTGTGATATTTGACTTGATTGATACTTGATATGTCATATGATCTTTTTATTTTGAGTCTGTCTACTTGATTGCATTGAATACCTTATATGGCTCACATGCTTATTATTGGCACAATTGTGTGCAAATCTTGATTTTTTAGTTCTTGTGACAATTATGTAATTAAATGAAAAAGAAATGGTTTTTGAGGGTTTTTTGATATCAGGTTCAGAATTCTTTCAAATGGTAACTCTTAGGATGTGTGAACTTTAATTTTTTTACTGATATTTTAATGAAATGTTCGAGGGACGGCTTGGAATGAAAATAAAGACATTTACTTGTTGTTCAAGGTTCGAGCGGCATACTGCTAGTGTTTCATTGTTATCTGTTTTAATCTAATGAAGTGGTATCTACCAGCATAATTGACTTTATATAGCATATGGAATTTAAGGTGTGAGAGGGACTAAATGCTCCACTTTCTTTGCATTGATTTTTTCTTGCATCATTTGGCAGGTTTGGGATACTCGCAATCGTTCTTGTTGCAACTCATTTGATGCTCATGAGGATTTTGTCTCTGATATGACGTTTGAGTCTAGTACTAAGAAACTGCTCGCAACAAGGTTCTTTTTGTATCTTTAGATTCAGCATATCTTGGTACTCCTAAATGTCAATATCTCAGTTATATGAATTCACATCCTATTTCTTTGCCGTTGAAGATGATTAATAAACTTTTTTTGTTAAAAAAATTTAACAATAATGATATGGTTTATACGGTGAAAAGACATTCAGTCATAATGTGTTTGAATCACTCATCACATAATACAATTAGTTGTTTAGCGAGATGGAGTGTATATTAATTTGACTGTGTAGTCTGTTATTTTGTGGGTGAGCAATAAAGCCTAGTTTGTTTCATTCACTTTTTTGGCTTACAACATCTGTTAATTTTACTTGTTCCCTATTCTATGTATGTATTTATTTATTGTCTTAATGTGATGGTTTTTTTGTAAATTATACTTTTAGCACCATGTGCATTTATATTTGACAACTTATTGCTGGACAACTTCTATTACCAAATGATTATATATGATTTTATATTTGCAAAAGTAGGGCTGGCAATTTGGCTCGTTGTTCGCGAACAGCTCGTGTTCGGCTCGTTAAGTAGCTCGTGTTTGGCTCGTTCGTTAAGCTGTAGCCGAACACGAACAAATTTTTAAGCTCGAAATGTTAACGAGCCGAACACGAACAACTGTTTGTTCGCTCGTGTTCGGCTCGAATTGGCTCGAAATAAAAAAATAATCATATAATTATTTATTAAATAATTTATTATATATATTATTTATATATTAATATATTATATATATTTATATTTAAGTTTAAATCATAACTCAGCATGTGGTAGCGTGGTTATGCTTCTTATTTCAATTCATTTGGTCGGGTTCGAATGCAGTGCTTGGACATATATTTTTCCAATTAATTTTAGCGAGCCAATTTCGAGTACGAACACGAGCCGAACACGAACAAGAATATTTAATTCGAGCCGAACACGAACACACCTTTCACGAGCCATTTCGAACACGAGCCGATTTCGAGCCGAGCTAATTTCGAACGAGCCGAACACGAGCCAAGCCTGAGCTCGCTCAAGCTCGGCTCGTTTACAGCCCTATGCAAAAGAATAAGTTTTATTGTGTGCTAGGATGAAAAAAGAAGTATTACAGTTATTTTTCATTATTTTCAAGATTTAATTAAATTAGTTTCATTCTTTCAGTTGTGTAGGCTTTTAAATCTAAGTAGTCAATGCTCCTTTTATGTTTTTGTTTTGCTTTGTTTGACAGCTTTATAGTTACAATTTTTTCTTTGTTTTTTTTATATATGATCGTAATGTTTATTTTATACCTTTTGGCAGTGGCGACGGCTCCCTCTCTGTCTGTAGTCTTCTAAAAAATAAGGTTCCATTAAAATGTCCATTTTGTTATTACATGATTGATGTTAACCTTTTGTTTGCGAGATTTAGGTACTTCAAACAAATGCCTTTATGTGAATTATGTCAATATATCAGGTTCAAGCCCGCTCAGAGTTTTCAGAAGATGAACTCCTTTCTTTGGTAACAATGAAGGTATAAATATCATTTTTTTGTAACTTCTTGTTTAATTTATTTTGTGGAACTCATTGGATCACATGATTTGGATTTAAAAAAAAATGAAAATTGTAATGTAACATTTTACCATTTTTTTATTGCTTTATTTTGAGTTCACAATAAATGGTGCTGTCATTGAGGTTTGCTGCCGGGAGGGTGCCAATCTACATCTTTGTCTTTTGTTCACAAGCAAGCTTGTCATTGGATCCCAATCTCATATAGACTTTCCACCTCATTGTCAATGTCATCAGTACCCCATCAATCAATATTGAGCCCAAACCAACGAGAGCTCTGACATGTTGTCACCACGTCATTGTCTCCATCTAATTTGCAATCACCAAATGTTCACATCCAAATTCGTTGATCTTCATCATGTAATTATTGATATATCCACGATGTGCTTCCTGCTCTAGATTTTTAAGATCCAGCCAAAACCAGAAACATTGATGCATTCGTCTCTGCTGTGATCCACCCTTAACTCATCCCCTCTATACAGTCTGCCTATTTCCATCTAGGTCAACCCAGATTCATCTACCCCAAAACCTAGATTCAACATGTCTGCCCTCGAGTCCATTGGGTCCAACATATCTCAATCCTACCTCCACCTTGTTCTTCATTGCTCAATTCCTCCACCAGCGCCATCTTTGTTAGATTTACCTGATCCCAGTCCCCCTACGTCAACTACTTCATTGTTGATTTTGCTTGCTATTCATAAAAATAAAAAACTCAAGATATCCTCTTCACTCTTCGTTTCTTCACATCCAGATCTTCGTCTTCATTCATAAAAATAAAAAAGTCCAGATCTTCATCTTCAATCTTTGCTCCTTCACGTCCAATTGACATTATGACCACCGAATTCATGTCCTGGCTCACTGACAACATGATTTTGGTTATTTTTACCTTTTTTTTTTTGTATTGTATAATATTGAGAGCAAGTTAATTATGAAGGGGTGAGTAATGTTAGATATACATGTACTAAATGTGCAGTGAGTTTGTGTTGGGCTTAATAGTCAGCGATAGATAATATTTATTAGGCTCTTTGGGAGTCATGAGAATTCTATAAATACCCTCCACCTCCAGGAGATTAGATTTAGGGCAATAAAAAATGCAAGATAACAAGGAGGTTACCTCCTACAATTGCCCAATTCCCTCCCCCCCTTTCTACTTGTGAGATTAGGCAAGCAGCAAACTTTATAGGTTTTTTTTAGTGCAATATTTTACTATTTTTATGATTTTTCATTTTTGATTTTGTAATACATTATCATTGATATTTTCTCCATACCTTATTTCTCATATTCTTGTAATTTATGAAGCATAAATATGTACACATGAAGTGAACAACACAATTCAAATAATATGACATTGGTAAATTCATAACTTTTTTGAACTAAGTATTCTTAGGATGTATTAATGTTTTTTTTATGCATATGCTAGACATATAATTATAACACTTATTAATAACCATATGTTTTAGAATATATGTGAAATATAAACTATTTTTTTGTTCATATTGAGAAGCACCAAATCTATAACCTTGTCAAGTGATAAATGGTGCTAACAGATAAAATCAATAAAGTGAGATTCAAGATAGTGAATTTAAAGTAGGTTTGATCTGACATTCCATCGGCTTAGAGCATAGCTTGAGCCTAATTTGTGTCCAAAATGTATTTGAGCCGTGTCAAAGGGGCATTTAAGACGCATTAAAGTACTCTTTAGAAGATAATGTGGCACTTGAATGGTATGACTATAAATGTTTGTGCTTCATATATTGCAACTATGCTTATACTATCCAATTTTGATATATTCGATTAAGTATTTTATAGATTTTGGCTTTCTATTGTGTTTCTGATATAGCCTTTATCTATTATCAGGGTGGTAAAAAGGTTGTTTGTGGATCTCAAAATGGGCCATTGCTACTTTACTCCTGGGGCCATTTTGAGGATTGTAGGTATGCATTAAGCTCTGGACAAACTCTATTTCTTATAAGTAATTTCTCATGGCAACTTATATGTCTACCAATCATTGATTTATGCCTATAAATTAATTCAATTTACTGTACTTGTACTCATTTTTAACTTTTGTATGATCTTAGGTGCAGGATTTTTGTTTGCCTAGGAATTTCATAACAAGCAATTTATTTAGTTCTAGTCAGACTGAATTTGAATTTAAAGCTTCATTTGATAATGCCTTTTTTTGGTCAAACGCTTGGTGTATCTTGATTTTAATTTACATGGAAAACATGTAATGGAATGCATTTTGTTGCATGTGCACCTTCTCTGACTTCATCATACTATGAATAATTACATAGCAACCCATCCATTTTATTGTGAGTACCAGTGACGAGCAGATTTATGAAGAACACAAAAAAATATTATCAAACAAAATGTTGGGGTTTATGCGATGAAAGGATGTACAAAATGGATTAACGCGCAACAATACAGAGCACTAAGCATGGTGACAGGCTTTAATATTGGTATTGGATGCAGTAAGCGATGAGTATAATGTTTAAGGTATATTTGTCTATGATAAAGAACTCAGTTCATGGAGATGATGCCACATTGAAAAAAAGGTACTTGATTAGGCGAGCAGAAATTATTTTTATGTCCCATTTAAATAAGGAGTGGTGAGTGACTAAGAATTAAATTATTTTTATAATACCAAAGAAATAATGAATGGGTGCCTATAACTTGTTAAATGGTAATAACAATTTTACTGTTTGTGAAATTTGCATAGCGGCATAGCTTTAGTTATAGGTGCATAATGTTTGGTTGCTTTGGCAAGACAGAGATTCTAGTAGGATTGATTTGCGATTCGGTTGGGGGTCAAAAGGAAGAGATATAGAGGGACAGCAGCGTTTGAGATATGGGATAGGATGCTTCAACTACCACCATCATCATTTTTTTAAGTAAAAATTTTATAGAGAATTGATGAATTGAATACAATATCAAGCAATTATAAAGAATTGTCTAATGAATAAGATGAAATCAAAATACAACATTAAACATACTTGGGTAATAATGAAGAAAGAGTCATTTTAATGGAAGAGAACCCGACGTCTTGTTGAAGTTTGATGGAACTAAGCGACTGATGGTTATTTTTCTTTTTATTTTTTCCTTTCTGGCAAATAGGATTTGAAGCTTTCCGTTCACTTGAGCTTTTGCATTAGGAAGGCCAACAACAAGGTCATAAGATTGTACCAGGATTGCCATCCACTTCCACAATATGACGAAGACGGGGAGTTAATTCCTTAGATAAATCTGGATTAATGATCTTGCATACGGAAGTGGTAATGCCATCCTCCTTTGGGCTAGGTACAATCAGGGAATGTTTTGATTCCAAGTCAAGATCTAAATTTGGTTTTAGGTTATGTCTACATCCAAAATCAGAAGTTGTACCAACTTCAACCATGATGTTCAAAGCTAGATTTTGATTCTGCAAATGCTCCCTTAAAAACTTGAATGATAGGAGCAATAGCAGTTGTTTTTTTAAGTTTGAGTGAGCCTTGAAGCATCTTGTGTACCAGTGTCTTAAAATTTTGCAAAAAGAGCAATAGAAAGTTACTTGTTAAAATTCAACAATTTACTAGTATCCACTTAGGTGGAACTAATATAATTTAAATTATGCAATGTATGAATATATGATAAAGATAAATAAAATTTATAATATCAATATTTATAAATTTAAAACCTGATATAGAACTCGTTAAGATATATTTATATGTAAATCTGGATACATGTACATTAAATATATTTAAGAATAATATATATATATATATAGATTTCGTCGAGCTCGACGTCTCTTCGGCAGCAGCTCGCACGATGCTCGCAGGTTGACGCTTGTTCGCCCTTCTGCTTCTACGCCGATGACGATCCTCCTATGCCGCCGCCCTCGCCGTGATAACGCCGCTTGCGTCCCTCCTCTTTTGAATATGTTCTCGGAGCGATTCCACGATGCTTTTGCGCTCGACGTTAACACCAGCTTTCTCAAAAAAGCATCCCGTAAAAACGGTAAGCCTACAATCTTTCTTTCAGAGGCCGAGATCTTCACCCTAGCCACACCCTATGTTTCTTTATAGAAATCCTAAATTCGAGCTAATTCAGAAGGACTTTGAGCAAATAAAGCTGAAAGGGGCTTGGAAGATAGGTAAATTGGACGGTCATCATATTCTTATTCAATTATCAGAAGATGAAGACTACGCCCAATTATTTGCGCGAAGTCTCGTTCAAATGAACAACCGGGTGATAAAGATTTTAAAATGGATGATAGATTTTGACCCTTTTACTGAACCTCCTACCATTCTTGTTTGGCTCCATTTTCCAGATTTGAAGGTCCACCTTTACGATCAAGAGTTTCTCTTCTCATTTGTTATGATATACAAAAATCCCTCAAATCTGATACGCCTACAGTGAATCTGAGCGGCCTTCTGAAATCAGAATCTTGATAGAGCGGGATATCACTTTACCTTTTTAACAACCAATTACTATAGCTTTTCGTGAGGAGATTAATTGAATCGATGATCGATGGTCTAACCAAATTCTTTACTAAAGTTGAAACACTACTCGACTTGACAAATTGAGAGGGTTTTTTGGACTTGCTTAGCTCTATTAGAAAGATAAATTAAAGCTTTATCAAAAAGATCAAATTTGAAATAAACTATGGTAGCTTAAGGAGCATGGCTTCTTTGTTTGAATGAAATCTCAATATATACATCCAAATTCTCCTTTAGCTTTTTCAAATTAGGTTTGTTGAAGTCTGTTGACATGGTAGATTGAACTTGAGCATGACTGGATAAGGTAGAATCCGATCATCTCTTAGGTGACTAATGAAAAAATACCACATTGTATTTCTCTTACAGTAGTAGTGTATTGTTGATCATAAATGATGAAGATGTAAATACAATTCTTCCTCGCTTAAAAATAATGAAAGACTAGGCTTATAGATCAAAGTATCTCATTCACTTTGAGGAATTGAGCCATAGAAGGAGCATAAGAATTGGAGTTCGGAGAACTTTGAGCTCGAGATAGTTAGTATCTTAATAATTGGAGGAAGTGGGATAATTAAGCCACTATTGGCATGGCCATCTTAGAGCTATTATCTTTTTTGATAGATGAATTGAGACGCCAAACAACATTATGATAATATTAAGCTCTTTTCCAGCTAGCACACTGGACTTCATTTTGTCACATATAAAGTGAGAGGTGAAGTTTGTAGCTTCTCCTTTCTCCACGTGCAGTACTAGTGCTAGCAAAACCCTAACTAGAGATCCTAGAGAAATGTTTGGGGAGGTAATAGTTTGTGCTTACAACAAATTAATAATGAGTGGAGGGGATGAATTAGATAGTGTTCTTTCATGCCTTAAATGTTTGCCGATAGACTTTTTGAAACCCAAATTGAGCCTTCTTGGAGCTATTGTAAGGTTTAAATTTTATCAAATTCACTAATTGCACAATGGACTTGTCTAAAAAAATTCAATATTATTGACATAAAACAATCACTAGATTCGCTATGGTTAAAAATAAACCTCGATATTATCATATAAAAAGACTTTAAGTAGAAACTTAGATAACAATTTAACCACATTCGGAATTATGTGAAATTCCCCTATTGAGTTCTATATTCATGATGACCGCCAATCACAGTCTTAGTATTGGTGATATCACTATAGAAAGTGTTCCGACTAAAGATGACCTTCATTGCAATGGTGAGGTGTAGTTGGCATTTAGGGTGATTGCAGTGTAGGTTATTGATGTCAGAACTCATTCTAGACTTGAGTCTTGTAAATAGGGGGAATTGCATACCTCAAACTGACCAAGCCATGTCAATTTCTTTTCCTTTATATTTATTTTTAGACAAACTTCAAATCATGTACTCATATTTTATCATATCATGCTATCCTTGCCTCTTATAGATGAGTTAGATTTTATTCTAATCATACTCATTTTGCCTATAATTCAAGAAATAATTGGAAGTCCTAGCGTATTTATAACCTTAGGTTTTTCTCTCATTATATCTTTCTGTGATGTGCAGTGATCGTCTTCTTGGGCACCCTATGTCTGTTGATGCATTATTAAAGGTACAAGAAGTATGCCTTTTAATTCTTTGTACGGATAGTTTAGTTGAATGTTGTTTATGCAGGAAACCTTATAATTCGTCTCTGCTATTTTAGCTTGATGAAGATACCCTTATTTCTGGGTCTGAAGATGGAGTTATAAGGTTTGCATTTAAAACTTTGATAGTTTATATATTTTAACCTTTTTTTTTTTCACTTGCAACCTTTAGTGGTTATTGCGCATTTGATTTTTTGCAAGGTTGGTGGGCATATTGCCAAATAGAATTATTCAACCCCTTGCTGAACACTCGGAATATCCTATTGAAGGCCTTGGTACATTTATCATACCGTGTATTTTTGCACAAAAATTAACTAGATAGTATAACTAATTACTTTATTTATTTTAATTTTATTGCCAGCCTTTTCCTATGACCGAAAATTTCTTGGCAGTATATCACATGATCAAATGTTAAAGGTGAGCATAAAAAAAGTTAATTGAGTTTTTACTAACATACTCAAATTTTATTGAAAGAAATATGATGCACATTTCTTTGTAGGGGTGTTTTGATCGTGTAAGTTGTGTATCGCATATAGACATTTGATATTTACCTGCATACAACCTTGATGTCAAGACATTGCTTGATATTCTGATAGTACTTTTTAATTTTCTTAAGAAATATTTTGATATCTTTGATCCACCCTTAGACATGACTAATTGAATATCGATAAAACCGGGTCACCTAGATATTTTTATTTATGTCTCTAGTTTTCCACATCTTCATTCTTTGGACTAATATCTTTTTATTGAAATCGACAAGGTTTCTGCCTTTTGTAGTGATTAAAAATTAGACTGGTTAATTTATATTCTAACATGGTTTTAGATGCATGGTTACAGTTTTAAGTTTTACGTTAACTTTAGATATGTCTGATTTTTTACTTGCTTATCTTTTTCTTTTGACTAGTTAATCCCAAGATATTGTCCTATATCACTTAGTTAATGACTAGATTGCTTGAATATTGATTCTATTGTATGCAGTGTTGATCTTGCCACATACAAAAATGTATCATTCCTACATATGTTTAAAAAGACATGAGACACTCAGCTAGTTTATTAAATTTAGCCAAGTTGGTGTTAGATGTAAAGCCTAGCTGCTTGGGATCCTATGGATAAGAAGAACCACTATTCACCAAGTGTAGGATTAAACTTAACAATTTTGTTTCATCATTTTTCAACTTGGCGGTGGCCAACATGTTCAAACTATCTATTATAGAGGGCTAGATGGGGGCAATGTCTTTGTTAGAGTTACCTATAGTTAAACACAATCGGCACTAGCCATATAGTAGCTGGCTAAAATGAATCCACAACTCAAATAGATTGATTTCGAGTCCCTCAATGTCTTAGATGGGCCCTCATCTTGGAACTTGTTATCAACCTCTTCGAATTTTTTATCACTTGGAGTTTGACAATTAATATGGTATAGTTTCTTGAGAAAGTTGATCAGTGCATATGTTAAAGAGTTCATTATGTCTCACAAAATTTGGTCGGTCGAGTTAGAACAAGTTATCACGATGAGTCCAATGGAACTTATGGATGAATTTGATCAGCATGGCTCAACTAGGGCTATGTTTTTTATTAGTCGAGGTAGAATCTCTTACTGGCACTATAGTTCAATTTCATCAATGAATCAGATTTCAAGAATCTCAAAATATTTCATCTATTTCCGGATAGAATTCTCAGAATTTTCAAGAATTTGAATATTTTCATAGAATATAGAATAGAAAGAGAAAAGAGAAAGAAAGTCGAATATAAAGAAAGTCGGATAAAGGCTGGCTCCTTCTCGCCGATAGTAATGTTGGGAGGGAGACTTTACCTTCTTTTCGGAGATCCACGGAAGAATCAAAGAAAGAGAGAGTACTGGAAGCATATAGTTAGTTAGGGTAGGTTTTCAGTATGATCTTGATTTGAGAGTCAAGAGAAATTGCTGGCGCTCGAGTTATATAGTCTTTGGTTCGGGAGTAGAGGGAGACACCCATTGTAGATTCCAGCCGAGTTATACATCCACTTGGTCTACTATGTGATGGAGTATTAGAGAAAGTTAGCCCACCTAGTTGAGTTTTTGGAAGCGACATACAAGACGGAAATGAACCCCAGAGTTTGGGTGATGGTGAACTTGAAAAGAAACAAGCAAGAAAGGGATTCAATTTAATTAGAGTAACAAAGGCCTGAAGTGTTAGATTTGATCGCCCTTTTGTGTGCTCTTCCGCTCTTTTCACCAAATTTTATTGGGCGTCTGTTTAGATGTGTTTCTTTGATGTTGTTTTGGACTGTCCTATTAAGCGATGAAGTGATCGAGCTAATATACTATTCTTACTATTAAAAAATCTATTTCATTCGCTTCAATTGTGTGTCTCTATGCCAATCATTTTTCAATACTCCTAGCTTGCTCCAACAAATTTTCTGTATTCATAGAGATACATTTTTTTTCACCCGCAAGTGCATCATTATTATAAATTCCTTGCACAAGAATTTGGCTTCTAAATAAAGATGCATGTACATGAGTTGAGTTTTGTCAAGTCATTTGGGGATCTTTATAGTCACAGAGGATTTGACGTTTTTATCATTAGTAACGCTTTATGTATTTGTTGTTTTTCTTAGATTTCCTTTATGAGCAAGCGCTTTTGGACAGGACAAATTTTTATGCTCTGAAGCTTTTTTTGCCCAGTTAGAGATTTTTATATCCCATAGGTTTACTCGCTCTTTTATCATCATTCAATTTTCTAGAACCAATGGTTTTTCTTGCACATTATATGAGCTTTATGGTCTGTGGCTTTGATTTTTTATTACGAATTTAATTTCATGACTCAAAAAGTCTTTCTTGCTTGGATTACTTCATGGAATGAAAACAATCAGACTTGGCAAATTTTTTACATTAAAAAAAAATGTATCTTGCTTTGTTAGCTTTATGGCCGTAAAACATACTCTTGTATCACAAGTCATGTTTTAGGACTCAAAATTTTTTTCTTTTATGGCCATAAACCGTACTCTTGTATCACAATTCATCTTCTATGCGTTCAGTGCTTTGAGATTGGACAAATTCTTAGGCTTGAAAGCTTTTCTTGTTCCGAGAGGTTTATAATTTCTCTCAAGCTTTATGGCCATGCATGATCATTACATCGCCAAATCGAGCTTTCGAGGCCCAAAGTCTATGCTTAATCTTTTTATGGTTAGCTCGAGTTTTATGGCTGTCCCCTCAGTGTGAATATTTTCCTCAAGAGGGGAGCTGATTCTGCTGCTCACACTGAATATGTGTACTTGGCATCCTCCAGTGCTTAGTGGAAATATTATGATATTAATATATGAAATAAAAAAAAAAACTAACTTGTTTGTCATGCTTATGTACTACATTTTCTGTTAATATTCTGTTGCTGGTGAAGAACGGTGCATCTGTTGTTTGTTGGTTTGAGGGGGTGGTTTATTTTATTCTCGAACAATATTCACTAATTTGAGTCTTTTTTATCTTACCGAAGAACTGAGAAAATCATTCTTTGACGTTTAGTTTTGTTGTTTAATGCTTTTGCTTTATAGTTATGGGACGTTGAAGAGCTTTTGAATAATCATCAAAACGAGCCAAACATTCAACAAGTTGAAGCAGATAGTGAAGATAGTGATGACATGGACATGGATCTAATTCCCTGCCAGCCTCCAAAAGGTACACCAATCTATAACCTTGGAGCCAGCTACAAGATTTTAGTTAATAATGTCATATTAATTGACCATTTATGCTGAACTAAAATGCTTTAAACTAAGGTTGAAACAAACTGTCGAACGGTAAAATTAAGTTTTCTATTCTTCTATTTATATTACAGAGAGTTTAATATCCACATATTTATTGAAAAATGCCAGTAATACAAGCAATTTAATTAACCAAGTAGAAATTTAATTGTTGGCTCTGTCTTCTATAAATATTATCTTCTCCCTAATTCTTCTTCTAAAAAATATTTAAAACAACATAGTGAGTTATCTTGCATAACTCAACGGATTTATCATATTTTCAGATTACAACAACTCAAGGAAAAGAAGACAATTTGCATGTTGGTCTTCTCATATTTTCTTGAAAATTATATGATAATTTATAACATATATTCATGATATTTGCTAATGAGACAAGTCTAAAACATTTACATGTATTTGCTTTTACTTTTACTTCATTTTTTTAACTTGCATATATGTTTAGAAGCACTGCCAAAATATAACCCAACATATCCCTGACCAATATTATTTCTCTACCACTGCAGTTCGTGATTTAATTTACATGATTATCTAAGGTGGATATGTGCTTACTCGCTCTTGATTGATATTCTCTCGTTGGCACAGTAGTTAGCGATCTAAATATTACAATTGTCTGGGGTGGTAGTAAAACATCCATGCATGTGAGTATGCTGCATTCTCTGTCTGTACTATAAGAGGGTTAACTTCTCGAAGCATATACATACATACATTCATATATATACTGGCGTCCCCAATCTTGTACCATAAGGGAGTAAACTCTTAGCATGCACATATAAGTATTCGTATATGCACTACTTTAGTTTTCATATTATACTTTTTTTTAATGAAATATTTTACTTCTATCTACCGGTGAATAAATGAATTATTATTAAATATATATCGTGAAATAAAATGATATATGCACTTATACTAGAATCAACATATCATATAGTCATAAATCTCTTTTTAGGAAATTTATAATGCAACTCTTTAGACATAATTATTAATGTGCATTTTCAATTCTAATCTAAGTCTCAATGATATATAAAATAAAGTGTAAAAATCTGAAATCAAAATACATTTAGAAATATGAAATATGGCTGTAATTTTGAAGTATAATTACTTAACTCTTGAGTCTTTTACCTTCGGTGCAATTTTTCATGATCTCTAACTCCAAAAATGTTAAGATCAAATGTTCTTTGGTCTTAATTATTGTTATAATTTAATTTTTTTTAATCAATATAATTCTAAATTAATTGCATAAACCTTTAACTTTAACTAAATTGTACCTTTTTTTTCAAAGTGATTCACTTCTTATCTCCAAACTCAATATTCCTTTCTTCAAGTACTTCATGAATTCAATTAAACCTACTATTATCACTAAAGAAATAAACTCACATATATATATAATTTCATTGATTAAAATGAATAAACTCTTACCCTAGAAGGCTTGGTATGCTTCCATACACACAAGATCCTCTTTCCCCCTTATAATTTGACTTGAACCAGCCTCTATCCTTCTGCCTATAATTTTTTATTAAAATTTTAATAATAAACAATTTGATATTATACAATCGAAATATTTCCTTAATACAAATTAAAGTAAATTCTAACCCGAATTGAAAACTAGCCCTAATCTTACCTTAATCCGGCTCAATTCTCTCTTAACTCGAATGCGGCTCACTTTAATACAGAGAACCACCCTGTTCTTCTCCTTTTCTTTGCAAAAAGGAAGCACAAATGCCTTCTTCTCGATCACACAAGAGATACGACTCTTTCTGCATAGAGGTTCGCGGAGTCTTTCCTTCAACAAGACACTTGTAGCCCTAATTCCTTTGATTCTTCTTCCTTCTTGCTCGGCTAGGCCAAGACTGTTCTTCACTTCAAGGCACATGAGGGTCTCCTTCTCGTCCCATTCTTCTTCAGGCCAGAGCTGCTTGACCAGGGTTCCTTTCTTCTCAACACTAATCACGAGCCTCCTTCGCAAAGGTGAAGTTTCTCAAGTGTAGTAATGACTTCTACCACTTCCTTCAACCACGTCATGAAGCCAATCGTAATTCTCTGCCTTCACACAAAAGCTTTTCTTCTTTTGTTTTCTTCTTCCTCTGTTGCTCGAATAAATATTAGGTGCGGATTCCGTAGGTATTGAGTCCAATGGCGGGGTGCTACCTGGCAAGTGAGCTCCGCCATCATACACTGGTATTGACCAGTGTTAATGGTGGCGTGGCCCACTTGTCACATGACGCCCTGCCACTGGACTCCGGATGCATCTGGAGTCCGCACCTAATATTTTTTCTTGTTGCTCGCTCTCTGTCTCTTGCCGGTGTGAACGTAATTAGAGCAAGAATCCTTATATGATTTCACGCAAACCACAATTCTCATCTAAATGATGCTGGCATAGGTAAATTATTATCATCATCATTATTATTATTGTTTAAACCAAAAAAAAAAAAAAAAGAAAAAAGAAAGAAAAACTGGTTATTACAGCTATGCTTTTCATTTTGATTTTAGATTGGTCTTTGTTTCTTCAATTTATGTCATATTTTTACTACATTATTTGTAATATAAATCATACATCTTGAAATACAATAAAATAATGTAATCATATTTAATTAGTAGAAAGTATGGTGTGTGTGTGCGATAACTTGCATTTTGCATCTTTGACAGGTTCTACGAGGAAGAGGAATGGTTATGGGCAGTCTTCAAATTTCTTTGCAGATTTATAGCTGAGTACATATTCCAATCAAAACAAAATGAACTTTTACTTTGCAGTAAACTTTTATATTATGGAAAATTTTGCTAACTAGTTCATATTTTTGTGTGACCATTTTTTTTTATTTTTGAAAATGATTGCAAAATTTTGTTTGCCAAATGTTGTACCATTTTTTATAGTATGTGGCTGTTATTATTTTCCTTTAAAAGCATTAAATTTTAATTTTTCATTTTTTTTTAATTTCTTTTGAGCTTCCTTTGTAATGTATTAAATTCTATATGAACACATAATTCACTTTGATTTGAGATAATCACATGAATCATTTTTGGATTATTTTTTTGTTAGAAGGCTGGAGAGAAATATCTTCTAGACTACGACTCACCAGAGAGTTCGTATTTGATTCGTTCGATAAGCAAATGAGACGAATACGAATAATTTTTTTTCATTCGGTTTTATAAATCAACCAAACACGAATAGTCATGTGTTCGATTGTGTTCAAATCATTGTTAATATCAAACGAGCTGAACACGAACACGAGCTCTATTTATTTGTGTTCGGTTTGTTTACACTTCTATATACTCTAATTGTAACTCCTAAAGCTTATATAAGCACATTACAAATCTTTATTTCATCCCCAGTACCTCCATAACCTTTCCATACCCCTACATGCATTTAAATTTATTTCAAATTTCCGTTAGTTATATCCTAATTAACCTCTCATTTCGTTTTTAAAATAAGGCAAAAATTACATGTATATAACACAATTTTTATGTATTTTTATATCCAACATCTAAAGTTTTATGTCTATATTTATAAGACTTTGGTGTCATAGATTTATGCTTGAAAATATCTATTTTATTTTTTAAAAATTGAAGTGATTTTTTTTTTATAATATTTAAATATTTGAATGTTATGCACATAAATAAGATTGTAGATGTATTATATATAAAAATATGTAAGAACTAAGAGATATGTTTTTAAATATAATAATATATATCTAATTACAAAGCTAAGTCATCTTATAAACATTTATTTAGATCACAAGAAGGTGCAACTATGTTAGCAGGTGCTATAATAGTTAAGAAAATATCAAGTATTGAAATTATCTGATAATAATTATTATTATTAAAAAAAAAAAAAGAAAAGCAGAAGTCTATATAATACTTCTAATATTATTAACAAAAATTTCAATCAAGTTGTAATTTAACAATGACCTGCATAATAGTTGACGTGTGCTAGAAAATTTGCGAAGGTAGAGTAGTGGATTATCGCATTAGCGCTGTATAAGAATTTAACGCACACTCAGATAAAATAAAACAAATTAGAAGTGACATTAGAAGTTCTTACATAAAAAACCCAAAAAAACAAGAAAACCCCGGGGCCTAGTCCATCTGAAGATATTCACTATAAACTAGATATTGCTTGTACAGTTCCTCGTCCAATGGGCGATAAAGTGTTGAACACTCTTCATTACACCGTCGATGCACGAATGAACTTATTGTAAGAAGCCGGCCGCGCCGATCGGTGGAGGCCGAAAGGCGGTGGTCGACGGCGGTGAGCAGTGGTCGACGGCTGTCGACGGTGGTCGACAATGATCGACGGCTGTCAGTAGTGGTCGACATTGACTAGAGTGAGCTGGACTTCAGCTCCTCAAAACTTCAAATACTTCTTCAAGCTTCAAACTCTCCCCTCTCATTAGAAGGGTGGGCTCTATTTATTGTGTTGTGTATGCAATTAATGTAGAAATATAAACCACTTCGATCGTACGGTCCAGAGAGCTTCCTTTGATCAAATAGTGTTTGATGGACATTTAAGTGCCTTCATGATACTACAATTGATCAATCTTGGGCTCGTTGGGTTCCTCTTGTCGAGACGCTCAATTCGACTGTAGGCTTCCTAAATTCGATTTTGGTTTGGTCTTTAAAAGATGTCCGCAAAACTTCCACGAGTAGTTTAATGACTTGATCTGAGCTTGATTTGACTCGAATTGGACCAATTTTGATATCATTGGGTCCTCTCATCGAGCCAATTTATTTGACCATAATTTTGCTGAAATCAGAGTTCTAGATGATTATTGATAGAATTTTAAATGTTTCTTTCTCAAAAAATTACTTCGAGATTTGTGCCGAATGATGAATAATTGTTGGTGTCGTATCAAATAATCATTAGACTTTTTATGCTTCAAACCATGTTATAAACTTGTATTTTATGTCTAATGTATCTATTTTAATGTACTGCATATGATTAAGAGTAATGTTAAAATATATATTTTCACTTACATTCATGATATTACAATGTTTCAATATATATATATATATATATATATATATATATATATATATATATATATATATATATATATATATAGTTTTCTGTCCACATCAGTACTGAAAATAAAAATCAAATAAATCTACTTTAAATTAAAATTTATTTTAAGGAGTGAAATATCTCTCTATAATTAATCATAACATTTTTATATGCCCTACTGAAATTTGGCATCTAATTAAAATAATTGCATCTATGAAAAGACACAGATCACTTTGATTTATTATATCTTCAAAGGACTTACATTATGTTTCATAGTTCTTCATTTTAAAATATAGGGGCATTTACACACAGACCACCTAATTCCCATGTATTTTCATATTCGACACCTATACTTTATTTTTAACATTTATACCACCTAAATCTTTTATATCATGATACGCTAATAACAAATATTCATCATCCGACATGAATCTCGAGGCATGATGCGGATCTCGAGATAATATTTAGAGCGAAAAATGTTCAAATCTTGATAAAAAATCATTCAGAGCTGGTCGGCTTGATGAGACGAACCTAATGTTATCAAAGTTAATCCAATCCGAGTCAAATCATTAAGCCGGTCTTGGAATATTTCAGAACATATTTTGAAGGTCCAACATATGTTGAATTGATAAGTTTATAGTCGAATCGAACGTCTCAGTAAGCCGAATCAAACAAGCCCAAGATCTCTCAATTCTGACATCATTAAGGCATTCAAATGTCCATTAAGCGCCGTCTGATTGAAGTAAGCTATCGGGACCGTCTGATCAAAATGATTCATATTCATGCATTACTTGCACCCAAAATACTATAAATAGAGCCCCACTCTTCTCATGAGAGAGAGCTTAAGCCTTGAGAGAGAACTTGAGGCTTTAAGAAGGAGCTGAAGTCCGGCACCACCGCCTACCATTGTCGACCACTAGCGTCGACCGCCGTTGACTATAGTTGACCACTGTTAACCGCCATTGCCAACCACCGATTGTCGTCGAGCACCACTAATCAGACGCCATCAACCGACATTATAACTTGAAAACTCTAGTATCTCATCTCATCTGTGGGATAAGAAGTGTTGTAATCATCAATTAATAGTGATTTTTCACAACTGGGTCAAATCCCATGGTTTTTTCTCCTTACGGGTTTTCCACGTAAAAGCTTCTGGTGTCATCACTGATTATTTTTTTCCTTCATCTGAGTATGTGCTGAATTCTCATACAACATTAAGACGATAATTCATTATCTGCCGCCTCAAAAAAAAAAAAAATGGTTGTCAAATATGTGAAAACATAAGTATTAAGAGGCATGCATGTAAATATTTCAAATATATAATTTATTATAAGTCCCAATAATCAGGGGGGCCCTATGTGATTTAAGAGAAAATTAATGAAGGAGGAGAGGGAGGGGAATGGGGACAAATAAAATTGTCCTATTCCACGTGTGTGTGTGTAAACCTTGACAACTTCAATGGCGTGTAGCCCATAACCCTACAAATTTCTTGGATGTGAGGGGACGCTTACCCTCTCCCATGCCCACGTGCGTCCAATTTAATGCTGCCCACGTGCGAAGAAGACGCCCACATGCAATCCTTTCATCTCTCTTTCTCTATCTCATCCATAGATTTACATACAATTTATTTTTTTATCTCATTTTCTATTCTATAATTGAATTAATTTTAAAAAAAATTATGTATATTATGAAATAAGATGTATATATATATATATATTATTTTCTTAAACATTTGAATTTCACCAAATAACTTAAATAAGGATTATTGAATTATTTATTTTGACTAATTAGATGGACCAATCTTGTATTAGGCGAGCATGTGTATAATTGTTAGGTAGTTAGGGAAAAAGAATATATTTTAGAGCTAATTTTATACACTTAAATCATGATTACAAATGTTACGAGCTGTATAATTTATGGCAGTAGAGTGATAATCTTATAACATTGTACAAATATCTAACCAAACACACAGTGTTGTCAGTCACGACCTTTTGGTTGAGCAGTCTCTCTTAATGTTGTAAGTCACCTCAGATCACATGTTTGAATCCCCCTCTGGCCAGTTTGCCAGTAGTGAGTGCGGTCCTCAAATAGTTAGACACATAAGGATGGTTGAGAGCTTATATAAAGCCTGACTATTTAAAAAAAAAAACCAAACACAGAGATGTAATATATAGTAGGAGAAGACATCGAGATTTTTCACTTGTAAATGAAAAGAATCACAGGGTCAGGCTCATTAAAGTAATCCACTCTTCATCTTGATCATAGAAGATGAGATTATAAAATAATATTGAAGTTTCAGCTAATTTGGAATAACCTGACGGATATTATTATGTAAAATTAGTTGAGACTATCGAGTATAATTGGTCATAAAAGTTATAGCTAACTATACTAAAATATTATATTTCTAAAAATTTCTTAAACATATTTGATTGAAATTAAGCTCTCCTTCATTATATAATCTTATTTGGAGCTAGTGATTTTTAATATTTCTATTTGATTATATAATTTTTTTGGTGCCAGTAGTTATATATATATATATAAAATATTTATTTTAAAAGGAAAAAAAATGGTAAGTACTGAGAATATATAAACCTATATTATAGATCTGGTGCAGGGGGACGGGACATGTGAAATAATGTTACAATAATTGATGACCATATCACATTCAATATAAATTTGTTAATTTCATATATACTTCATATATTTTCCTGTTTTAACCTTCCTTTTCAAAATCACTGACACGTGCAAGGTCCGAAGAATTACACGTGCATAATTTTAGAGAGATTAAGACAAATTTACCTATATGCAATTATATCATACTTACTTGCAGGGACAAAAGTCAAAATGAATAAAATTAGTAAATATTTTTCTTTTTAAATATGCGTGTTTCGTGGCCTGTTAGTAGAGTAGCTTCTTTGAAGATCGTAAATCCCTCAAGTCACGGGTTCAATTCTTCTACTAACACAATGTCGCCTTATGTCAGGTGGTGCTCGAATTATTTGCACACTGTCATCCCAAGCCTTGCAGGGCGCCATTCTTACAAATATATATATATATATATATATATATATATGTGTGTGTGTGTGATGACATGACATTATGGATGATGGTGCAGTGCATGGAGGCATGCAGATGCATCCACGTGAAGTTCATAATGTGGGTGTACGTAGGACATCTAGCTCTTTTTTTTTTAAATTATAAATTTATAATACTATAGGAGGTATATTGATGTATGTGTAAAATATCAACTTCCAAAGAAGAAGAATGTTAGAAAAAGGTATTTACATATATACCAACCAAGTCCTACATGTATTTAAATGTAAGGCACCGAACTTTTACTTTTTAAATTTATAACACTTGAATCTATCATATCACATAAAAGTATCATTATTTTAATTTTTAAAATATGAAATACTGATATATACGTATATGTCGGTGTAAAAATTAAAATGTAAGTGGTGGATATGTAAATATATGAATTGAGTGGTATGTATATGTAAATCTTCATAATTTGGAAGGGAAAGGGTTGGGGGTGGTAATTTAATGTATGTCAGCTCACTGGTTGCTGATTAATTTGCATTCAAATTTATGAACTTGTTTGGCTTTTTTTGGTTTTCCCAACATTGAATGTGATCAGAGTGCCAGCTGCGCAAACCATAATTTGTTCTCCGGTTATGGGATGTAGGAGTGTGAGTCGAGCCTTATAGAGCTTTGAGTTTGAGCAAAAACTCAAGCTCGAGTGGCTATTCAAGCTTGAGTTTAAGTTTTATATGACTAGGCTCATGGGGTTGTCGAGTGGCTTGTTAAATTAATTAGGTCGGGCCGGCTGGTCGGACCACAGTGGTCGATCGACCGACTGGGGCGGTTGGTTTGACCGAATTGGTTGGATGACTGGGTCGGGGCAGCAAGTTGAACCAAAGTAATCGAGCCGGAGTGACCGATCAGATCAAATTGATAGGTCAAATGAGCCACGGTAGTCGGTTGGACCAAAGTTGTTGGTCGACCCAGCCGGGGTGGCTTGTCAGACAAAAGTGGTCGATCGGCCTGGCCGAGGTGGTCAGTCATACAAGAGTGATCGGTCGACAAATCTGGGGCGACTGGTCAGATCAAGGCGATCGAACTACCGGGCCAAGGCAGCTAATCGAACCAAGGTGGTCAGTCGATCAAGCCGGGGCAGCTAGTTAAACCAAAGTGAACGGTGGTCCAAGTTGGGGCAGTAGATTGGACCAAAGTGATCAGTTGACCAGGTCGGGACAGTCAGTCAGACCAAAGTGATCGGTTGACCATGCTGAGGCGGTCGTTCGGACCAAATTGGTCGGTTGACTGGATCGGGCCGATTGGTCAGACCAAGGTGGTCGATCGACCAAGCTAGGGCGACTGGTCCGGCCAAAGCAGTAGGTTGACTAGGCCGGGGCAACCAATCAGACCAACGTGATTGACCGATTTGGGAGGGTTTAGTCGAGACCACGCCCCATTTGGGCGTGGTCACACCAAATCCTCATGGGCCAATTTTTTGCTCCGGAAATTCATTAAGCGTATTTTGAGAAGCGGAAAACTCTTAATGACTAGAGCGGACCATATAGGCTTCAGAATGATCGTTCAACTTGCCCTTAGAATGGGAAAATCGTCACGCAACAGTGGTGGTCGCTTTTAGGCACGACTAGGACAGTGAGAGACAGAGTGCATATGGTAATGTCCTGTCGAACTCCTCGAGCTATAGGAGAGCACGCATGAGCGCCATGCGCTCCCACAACATCACAAAGGCATCTTGTTGTACAACATGTTCAAATAAATGCATCCATTTTTATTGGTGATATTTTTCAAGTTTGTTTCTTTATACATTAATGAATAAGATCATTTTGGTATAAGATTTTCTTTTTTTATGGCTATTTTGCACATTTGTTTTGTTAGTTGAAAAAAGTTAAAAACATATATAATAAAATTTAAATATCAATCAGTTATTAGGTAAAAAAGTTGATTTTAGATGTTTTAATATATTCGTTCATATTTAGTTTCAAAAGAATGCTTAATTGTAGAAGTAATCAAGTTTATAGATAATTAAAATAAACTAAAATTATATTGTATTCGAGCTTTTAAACGAGTCAAGCTCGAGCCACGTAATTGAGCTCAAGCTAACAAGTCAAGCTCGAGCTCATTTTTAACTGTACGAGCCGAGCTCAAGTATACTGTGGCTTGAGCTCGACTCGACCCGTCTACACCCTAATTCGATAACATAATTTGGATTTTAATTCAAATGATTAATACAATTTTGGGATGAATTTGTTTTAAAAGGTCAATTTTTCTAGTGTCAAACTGCTGGTAATAATCATAATAATAATGAAGGAAAAATATAATTTTTTTTCTTTTTAATTTTTCTTAATTGCTACAAGACCTCTCTAGTGTGTCATTATATAATACCTCACTTTGTTAGATTGTATTCTCTGTCCCAAAGTTTTGCATGGTTTGCAATATTATATCATTGATATATATAATACTTCGAACATCTCTCTCTCTCTCCCCCTCTCCAACTATAGATATGCAAATAGATGTTCAATTAAGGCATTGTATATTGCACACTTTTAGGGGTAGTTTGGTGTTAATTGACTGTCACATTCAACTAATTTCATACAGTAAGAATACACCCATGAGGCAGACACCAAGTTGATCCATTGCCAAGCTGACCATGTTTCAACTTGATAGATAAGAGTTGACTAGATGAAAAGCTAATCAAATGTAGAGTTGACCTATCGAGTAAACCAAGTGCTGACCTTAGTTTGCTGAGTTGATATGGTATCGAGTCGACCAATACATTCTATTAGGTGCCTAGGCATAGACTTAACCGAGTATCAAGTCGACCCGGTTTCACGTTGGCTCGTTGAGTTGATTTGTTGAGTACCAAGTGCCAAGCACTGAATGTTGAGTATTTAGACTAAGAATCCACATTTTACACACCACTACATGAAATGGCATGCCAACTATGATATATGACATGACATTATATACCTGCATATACTTCTATGTGCTTTATAAGGATGCCCAATGTCTCTCATATATATATATATATATATATATATATATATATATATATATATTCACAACTTTCCTGACAGGACTCTTTCATGACTTTAATATCTAATAACTTCACTGCCAATAATAGAACTAATAATGAAAAGTTTGTCTGAAATAAATATTAAATTTAGCAAACAAATTACATCTCAAACCTCCTAAAGCTACCTTAAATAATGTTAGTTGAGTCAGCTGAAAACCTTGGTAGACATACACATTACAAATATACCCAACTACGTACAGCCGGCACATATTTCTTACACTATAAAGGGTATATACGTAAGATTGAATCATTGGTTCGAATGCAGACAACATCTATTGCGCATTTAAATACTCCCATCAGCACCCCATTCTTCTCTCCCACATAGTGTTGTGTGACTTGAGAGAGTGTTGGAGATGACGAGAAGGTCTCCAGTTTGTAGAAGTAGGGGTGGTGATGGATCTAAGAGGAAGAGAGCTGTGACAAGTCTGGTGATCAGGAAGCTATGGAAGCTGAAGAGAATGGTCCCGGGATGCCGGAGCTCCGGCGCCGACGTGCTTCTTCGAAGAACAGCAGCTTATACATCTTCCCTTGAAGATCAGGTTCTTCTCCTTCAGTGCCTCTGCAACCACTTTGGTGTGTAGCTTTCCTCAACTATATATATATATATATAGATGAGGAGGGAAGGAAACAAGTAAGAGGGTGGTATGGGAATTGATGGGTTTAATATATTCAAGTTGTATATCTTAGTAGAGCATGCAGGAATGATTGGAATTTGGGATCAACAAATGAAGCACTTTTTTAGTTTATTTATTTATTTATTTGTCTGTTTGGTAATAGTGAGGTTCAAGATATAAATATTAACAAGATTAGAGTAAATTAGTGTGCTAAATTTGGAACGACAATTAATGGAGAGTAAAATAACAATTCAGCCATGATTCTATGAATCAGAGCTCTTTCTGAAATAATAATAGTTCACTTTTTTATAACTAGACTTCTATATTACTATATATATACAGAGAGAGAGAGAGAGAGAGAGAGAGAGAGAGAGAGAGAGAGAGAGAGCACAGGATAAGGGTTTAATTAAGAACATTGTGGTTAAATGTTTAATATTTCAATATGTGTGCTACAGGTGAGTATATATGTTCATCCACCTAACCTCTTCTGAATAATTATATGAAGGCCTGTAATTCATTATTTACATCAAAACATAGATGCTGGATGAAATTGATTAGCTAATATGGTGATATTCTCTCTTACAAAAGCAAAATTAGTAGTTTTGTCGTTCTGATTTGGAAGGATAAGCGATAAGCCCAATCAAGTTTTCTGATTTTTACATAGTTTTCTTTTTTTTTTTTGTTACATATATGGGTTCTGTTTAGTTTGAAGGGATTGAAAATGACAAAAGAAATGAATTAAAATAGTTTTCTCCACTTATTTTGTTAGGCAGAACTTGATATTTGATGAACAATTTTTTTCTTTTCTTAAGAGGAAATACAGAGAAGAATTAAAGAAAATGGAATTAAAAATGATAAAGGAATTGAATTGAATTTAGCTTAAATAGTTTATACATAACACATGGCATTATATATTTATATATCAAAAATCTAAATTTTAACAATGCATATAAATTATATTTCTGTTTAGATTGGTTAATGTTTAACATTTTAACATTTTAATAAAAAAATAAAACTGGCTCTAAAAAAACCCTATTTTCAAATATGATTTACAAAAACCTGACTAGTCTGCTCAATTGAATCAGTTTGAACATGAACCATTCCTGAGTCTGGTACAGACGGTCCAGTTGATATTTAAAGCAACCTGTAACATTGAACCGGCTTAAACCATTTTCGAACGCAGGTTCGACCATCAAACCAGAATTGTGCTATAATGGTAAGCATAAACCTTATGGCTGTTAGAAATGTAAGTAAGAATTGTGTGGTGCATATGCATGTAAAATTTTCACCCATACAGCCACCCACCCCCTTTTCCATTGAATCATAATTTGTCTCTTCTCCAATAAGAACAGACAAAGATGAGCTTGATGAGACGGCAATTATATTTTTAAGAAAAAAGCAGTGACCCTATAAATCTGTGGCCTCTAAAGGACAACTACAGGGATTTATTGCTGTCAAAACCCTTGTGAAATTCATGTGAGATTAAAGATGCTTTAGTGCTACTGAGTCAGAACAATGTAATTATAAAATAAAAACTTCAGATTTCAGAAATCATGAGACTTGGAAAATGAGAAGATACAACATATCAGAACTAGAACAAATTTCAAGCTAACCAAATCATTTCTCAGTCAAAATAGTATCGGTTTTCAGCACAGAGAGAATCCAACTGTAGAAGTGCTCAGTCTGAGCTCTTGTCACACCAAAACATGTGTAAAACAAGGACTTCAGATGCCTCCAGGAAGGAAAAGTTATGAGAGTTCAAAATTTAAAATTCAAAATTTGTAAGAAAGGTGATATTTATTAAAATATGACTTTGTTTATCAATGTGATAGGTTAAATTCTCACCTGTCAAGATAGTATTTACTTTGGTTTAATGACCTCATGATTTTGTATCATTGATGTGACTTTCCAAGGGATCATTCATCCCAAAAGTGCTCTCAAACGAGCAAACTTACCTTCGCAGTGTTTGATGATATTCTAGCTGTTATACCCAAATACATCTTGTTGTTTAAGAGTTTAGTATTCTATTGAAAGAGGTTTCACATTTCCTTCACTTAAGTAACACATGTCCTCATCGGTATTCTTAAACTTTAATCACCACAAGGTAAAGAGGATTTCAGATCCGACCATCATAAATTTAAGAGATAGCACCCACTATATAGCACCTTACTCTTGTGACACTTATTTCCAATCTACTAACGGGTGTAAATGTAATAAAATAATATCCTTTGTATAAGCTGAAAACTCCTATTGAGATATTGTTTGCTTCTGCCTAAAAGCCTCACTATTTTTTCTCCTTGATGTAACTTCATTCGTCCTAAGAGTGCTCCCGTACCAACATGCTTAACTCTAAAAATCTTGATGAAATTTCAATAGTTACACCAAAACTCTGTTTGGATGTTTAGGAGTTCAACTTCATTCTATAAAAAGAGATTTCACAATGAAACTTATTGTTTCATAATCTTCTTATCTCAGCATTCCCCAGTATTCATTATGTTCAACAGTTATTTCAAGCTTCGCTGTATCAATGGAAGCTACAATGTTTCAGCAATAATGAATCCACTGTTCACAGACAGTGTTTTGCCTCTTCACGTTCTTTATCCCACCAAACATTTCAGACCAGTGAACAATAATTGAGGCCCCCTTACTTATTTTGAAAGAGGAATAAAAAAGGCCAAAGTATATTTTTTATCTTTTTATTAAATATCATTAAATTACTGTAAAATTTTGAGAAATAAAAAATATACTTTGAATATTTAATTATCGGATAATTTTCAACCAAAACTAATAAAACTTAAAAGCCTTTGAATATTTAATTATCGGAGAAATAAATTTTCCCATCTAATTTTGAATAGTTATATTTTATAATGAATATTGGAGTCATCATATATATGATTTGGTCATAAAACAATATAGATTAATTCTTTCACACAAAGTGAAATGTAGAGTATTGATAGTTACATTTCAAACATTCATATTCTCCCAAGATGTAAATGAAGAAGACTAGGACAATGACAGCAAACATCATGTGTCTTCAGATTTGTGCTAAATACATTTGTTTCATTATGTAAGATTAGAACATCATGATGTGACGAAACATGTGAGATCAAGGCTTGTTGGATCAGATTATAGATTGCTATAGGATAAGAATGAATTTTATTTATTTATTTATTTTTTTTCAGAGTAAAGTGTCAAAATAGCATCCGACTATTGACATGGAAACATTCTAGACCCAGGATTTATAGAAGTGCCAAAATAGTCTCCAAACTTTTTAAATTGGGAGATGAAATAATCGCTTGGAGGACTATTAGAGCTCAACTTTAAAATAATCGGAGATTATTTTAACATTTCTATAAATTCTGTGACTAAAACTGCCCTATATTTTGGAACCATTTGGACACTTTAATCATTTTTCTTTTTTTATTTTTTTCTGAATAAACTTGAATTTGAGAGGTTTGATGGAGAAGTATAGAGATAGTAAAGGGATGTCCTTATGATTTTTATTGATTTAGAAAAAAACTTATGATAAGATTCTAAGAGTTCTTTGGAGAGTTCTGGAAAAGAAAGGTGGCATATAACTTTTTTGCTCTAGTTATTTTGGTTGATGAGCCTTCTTATGGATAAGATCAGAGAAAGTTTTTGGGAAAAACTTGAATTATTGAGGTCTTCTTTTGAGTAGATAAAAATTTGAATACATAAAATGTAGTTTATTAGTAGTAGATCTAGTGGCAGAATTGTAATCATTAAACAAAGTGAGCGTTTTAGATATATTGGATCTATTGTTCACAGTGATGGCGATGAGGATGTTTTTAGTAAAATTCAAGTTAGATGGCTGAAGTGTTGGAATGCATCAGGACCGCTTAGAGTTAAAAGGAAAATTTATTAAGATGGTGGTGAGACCTGCAATGCTTTATGACACAGAATGTTGGTTTATAAAAGAGAAGCATAAAACTAAGTTGAGTATTTTTTAGCTGAGAATGCTTATATGGATGAGTGGCTTGATATTTAGAGACAAACTGTAAAACAAGATGTAGCTCTAATTGCAGAAAAGATTAGAGAAAGTCGTTTTAGATGGTTTGGCCACATTAAACGTCGTCATCTGATGATCTGGTTAGGAGAGTATATATTGTGAATTCGAGTTATGTTAAGAAAGGTAAAGGTAGCCTAAAATGATTTGGGTATGTTGCATAAAAATTTTAATTTATTAGAATTAAATGAAAATATGACACAACGGAGAAAAAGGATTCATATAGCTGACACCACTTAATGGAATAAAGGCTTGTTGCTGTTGCTGAATAAATTTTAGTTTGAAAAAAAGTTCAAAATATCGTTACAGTAAAGATCTTCATTTCCTTGCAGAATTTCTTTAAGAAATAGTTCAAAAAAATTTTGTTGGAATTACCAATCCCTGCAAACTATTCTCTTCCTCTCCAAGCATCCCATGTTCAACTGTAGCAAAGACCCAGATACAGTGTCTTGGGTAATGTACTGGGTTCGGCACTGTAGCTGGAGTGCTCAGACTAACGCGCTGGCCAGATCTTTTCCTCCGTTCCAGCCACAAAATTCTCTCTGCAATCCCCCAATTCTGGGTTATTCCCTTTCACCTACCTACAAAACCAGTCCAGAAGTTGTTCTCGCTAGTCTCTAAAGCCAACCAAAGCTACAGAGAAAGGGAAAAGTCTCCTATTTGGCGTTTAAAGCAGGTGAAAGGCAATAAAAAACAGACTGTTTACTGTACGGTACAGTTACTCTTCCAGCAGTATTGTTAAAGCCTATGGATTGCTGATTTCAGTTTATCCGGTCATCCAAACAATAAACATGTTTGTTGTCATATGTAGGAAGATAGAAATAACATGCTTTACTGCTGTTCATAGCACGGAAGAGGATAAGATACAAAAGAAAATTCATCTAAAAAAAGTTAATTAAATTACAATCTGTTTGGGACAGCTTTCTGCCATGTTTCGCGTTCCAAAGTAACATCACTGTTCCTTTTGCGAAATTGCTTTACATCTGATTTCTAGAAATTTTTGTGGTGGAAAGTTTCTTTTTGAAACTTGATATATTAAAGTGTGGTGTTTGTAAGAAAATTGTTCGTGGAATTTTTGGAAATAATGAATATTTATAATTCACACATCAAGTTCTCTAATAAGTTGTTTTTTCCACCACAACATTATAAGCACCTTTACAAAAAAGCTGCAGCCCCCAAACAGACCCCTAGACTCATCCTAAGAACGAAAGCATACATGACATGAAATTCATTTCTACCTTGCTAAGTAAAATATAGTGCTAACTATGGTCGGATGTCAACAAGCTTAGTTGATAAGGATGACGTGCTTGAATCCCACATGCACTAATTTATGTATTGACACTTATCATTCCTAAAAGAGAAAAAGAATCCAACTGTTGGCCTATGGATACACCACACCTTTAAAAACATGATATCTAACTTACCATGGAAAAAAAAAAAAAAACTATCTAATTATATCTTCTGAAAGTCAAGCGTGAAATTCTAGAAACATAGTATAACATTCATAAAGCAGTAAATTATAAATTTACAGTGCGATTTGACACACAAGAAAACTCTGCAAATTGGTCACTTCTTCACAAGAAGCCTGTGCAGCACCTGAGTCCCATGAGTCACTCTCCCTGAAAGGAATGATCACAATACATTGTCAACTAATGTCTTGAAAGAAAACCAAAACAACTGAAACTCATGTTAAGCTACAGCAGAGATTGCCTACTGATGCATCGGTACTGACAAAAGAATAGGCGATCAGATAATTCAACTAATATTGTTACACTCGATGAAAAGGAGGTGTACTTTCTTCTTTACCTATTTCAGTTTATAAAATTTAATAACTATTTACTTTTCAGCAAGCAAAGCTAGTTAGCTGAGAAGTGAAGTGCCGGAAAAATTGAAGGCCTCATATGTATCAGAGGTCAAACCGCAAGGGAACATGGTTTCATTGTCACTTCTGTTAAACGTAATGATCAGATATCCAATAAAGCATACAACAAGCTTTTCAAAAGTAAAACAAGCTAAGATGGGAGCATTTACATACATACAGCACAATCCTTATGTATTTACATAGCTAACACCTAAATTTTCATTTTTTACATTTATATGACCCAAATCTTTCATATCACATCAAAAATATCACTATTTTAAGTTGAATTTTTGGTATTGGATATGTAAATACATTAGAATAATTGAGTGGTAAACATGTTAGTCTTCCAAGAAAAAAAAAAATTGTCCAAGCATTTAACTAGTGATGAACAACCCTACAGAGTGACAGTTCACAGCAACAAACAAAAAGTATAATAGACTATCTGCAACTAGGAAGTGCTAATTAAATCCCAAGTACACACAAACATACTGTTACAAAAGTAGCACAGCAGTACAATGGTTGAGCTTCACTTTAATAATTGATCATTTAATTATTTTGACTCCCTTGCCATGACAAGTCATTTCTTCGAATGTAGATTGAAAAGAAAGGTTTATATAGCTAATTATCTATTTAATCAGAGAAAAGTAATTGTGTGGAAGCAACATGTGTTGTTAACAGTGCTCTTCAAAGCACGTTCTAGGAGCGAAGCAAACTGATGTGCTGCCCAATGCTTGCCTGTAAAGTGCAAGCTTGTACAATGCATGCATCACATGGTTATTTAGCATTGTACGCTTGGCCGTGGATCTAGTAAAATCTCGGTTCAAATTTCATGGTTCGGCTTAGTACATGACACAATAATTAGGCATGAATATTTGCTACTTGATGGTTGTTCTCATCATGCTCTTTCACCTTATAAGTTTTCTAATGCACTTCTTATTGGCTCATGTTGCTAGTGCTAGTAAATTTTCGCTCACAATCTTTTTCTTTAAATTGATTCTCAATGCTTAGCATTCACGCTGTGTCAGTTTGGGCAACTTTCAAACTGCTTTGATTTTCATGCCGTCACCACAACTCTGTTTAGCTAAAGTATACTTGCTACTTTTTAGAAATTTTTGTAATGCAAACCTGTTTTTTGCAACTAAATCTATTAAAATGTGGTAGCAGGAAAAAAAAATTTCATTGATTATTTTTAAATAAAATGTTTGTAATACCGATAATAGCTTTTAAAAAAATAATTTTACCCACAACTATTTTCAAAATGTTATTTTCCCCAAAATCCACTCCTTCACACGGCCTTCATCTCTTGTTCTCTAGCTAATCACTTGATTTCATCAGTTTACTATTTTTTATTTTTAAGTGTGATTTTATCACTTCATAATTTATATATTTTATATTTTTTTCTTTCTGATAGCTAAATAATATTTTTAATTAACATATAATTATTATTACTAAAAATTATTAGTTAACGTGATTTAAATTGGATTCTATTAAATGACTGCAAATAACATATGTATACAGTATATGTATATAATATAAATTCATGAACACTTTATTTTATAAATCCATCACTTCGCACTTTGCGAATGGACTACCATGACAGTATGTGTCCAATGGCTTTCAACTAAAACAATCAAGAAAAGCAAAGGAAATAGAGTACTACAATGAAATATAGGAAAGAAAGACACAGCAAGCACAGTTATATTATATATAATCATATTTAGTATAAATACATATAATAACTGATACTATTCCTCCTTGAGATTTAATTATAACATGGGTGTTCTGAGTTATAATCAAAAGAGAGAAGGTAAAATAAAAGGAGTGAAGTGAGAGAGGAAGAACTAATGAGTCAAAAATCAGAATATGCACAAGTGCAAATATAATGTACCAATTAATTCTCTGTGCCGTCGAAATCATTTATATCTCTATATAGCCATGGATATAAGTGAATTTAATGTTCTTCTCACAAATTATAAAATAAAAAAAAATAAAAATAAAAAAATTTCTTTTGATTATCACTGCTCTCAAGTATGCCCTTTTCCTCAATTTCAAACCTGATTTAAATACTACATAACTTAGCTCAACTCCTATTTGTAGACATATTTAAGCTCCTCCTTGCAAACATGTATATTTTCAATGTTAGATTGTCAGTTTTTTTCAGATATATTTAGAGTTTGTTTGGGACAATTTTCTTCCTACATTGCATTCAAACCATCACCACAATTCTATTTGAGGTCAGTAATAAAATTGTTATCTACTTTTGTGGAAAGAATAATTTTTTATATATTTTCTAAAAATTATTTTCCTTGTCACAATTTTACAACCACATTTAGAAAAAAGTGCTATCACCCGAACTGACCCTTAAGTACTGCAAACATATTTATTTTTCCGGTCAGATAGTCCAAAAGATTTTGAACCAAGTCAAATAGATTTCATCTTTACATCAGAGATATTAGGTCTGAACCTTAGGCTAGAACTTATGCATTTGTATAGTATTCTCCTTCTATTGGATGAGAAATCTTATAAACCAAGTAAAATTGTTTTGCTAGATATAAGATATGCTTCATTCATACAGGCAAGGTTTAGTCATATTAATTTGGGAATATTTTTAGTGTGTCTGTGTGTCTATCTAAATTAATTAATGAGATTATGATGTTTTTATTATTACATGTGATAAACAAGCACATATTAATAAAAAATATGTGAATGATAGTTAGCCTAAATATTATTGATATTAAATTAGAATGAAATATTATAATTAACTATTTTTATAAGTTATCATCGAGCTTGATATCAATAATTTAACAAATTATTGATGAACAAAAAACAAGCTAGTTCATGAAAATAAATAATTGAGTTAAACGATTTTCAAGCTTGGTCCATTTAGCCTTCGAATTTTTAAAAAACAATCATTTCTTCATATTACATTGAACAAATTTGAATGCGTATTAGTCATACTGAGAATGAGTTGTTCATCAAGTGCATTGGTTCACATACAATCTTAGGCTAGCTTTAGCCTAGCCATTTCCATGGTAAGCTCATCTTGTTTATCAAGCATGCTGCTTTGGAAGCATTCGTGATATTCTAGATATATTTTTATATGCACTTATTACAACTAGCAAATGAATTTTTTTTAAAAAAAGCAGCTGAATTAAACTCATGAACACAAGAAAATTATGATATAAAAACATAAAATGAAAAACTATTTTGGATCACATTCATCATTCCACTCCCAACAATTTAATTTTATATTGCAATATCACTCGTTTAGTCTAGCACAAATAGTCAAGATGAATATCCCTCATTGTTTTGCCTCGTTATAATAATGTATCAAGTACACAAGCGTGTAGAGATGTAACCTGTGATCAATACTTAAATATGCAATCACATTTTGAGAATTTCCAGAAGAACAGATAAATGCCATAGGATATGCATCTAATGAAGAACCGATTCAAAATTTCTGAAAATATGATTGGATATGTTTCAGCATTGATATATATCAATGTTCAATTTATCTTATAGGATGCTAACTAATGATGATATGGGATAACAAACAAGTGTGCAGGGGTGAAGCCAGAATTCTTTTTTAATGGGGGCACAAATTACATTTAAAAAATTGCTCATAAATATTATCAATAAAAATGATCCCAATAGCTAATTATTCTTAATTGGTACGTCTTGAGACTCATTCTATATAATTATAAACAACTCATTGCTTAATTTTTAATAATAATGGGTCCATTCACATATGAATCAAGTTTCATTTGTTATGCATAGATAAGTCAAAAAATCATATCCATCTAACCATCATATAACCTTAATATTATAAAAATGATAGAATTTAGGACTGAGCTTTATAATTCTTTGTTACGGAAGGGGGAAAAAAAGGAATGCTTATTTCTAGGAACTCATAAATAGGATTGCAAAGAAACTGAATGTTTAAAAAGCTACTCAATAAAAAAGCATGATCAAAACTCATTAGGATTATTTATTTAATTAATCGAACAAACTTGAATATTTTTTTTAAATACTTGATTATTAAATGAATAAATTTGAATAATTTGTTGCTTGATTTGTTAATGATCGTGAACAATATTATTTAAAGCTCGTGAACAAGCTCCTTAAAATGCTTGATAAAAACTCAATTTCCACTTAAAATTCAATATAAATAAGAATTAAATATATAATTTAATTTATATAAACTATGATTAAAATTTAATTCAAAATTAAAAATTAGGCAGGATGCTTCTTTTTACATATAATTAAGAAACCAAAAAAAATTACAAAATATATCTCATAATAAGGCATGAGCTTTCTTTTACCAATTATAATTTATAACTATAATCATAATAATCCACCAAGAAGCACAATTTGACCTAAAATAAAGTTAGAATAAGTAAATAAAAATTAAGTGTGTAAACAAGAATATTATATTACAAATATTTTTTATCTTTAAGCCTTTTATGTTTTAACCTCACATCTGAAAAATATGTGTTATTGTTGTTTAAATGGGAAGGCTTAACATTAAAAATTGAACAATTCAAATAGTACATGGGCTTTATAGCTTGAATGGGTAAGATTTTAACTTCTGCTTTTAAAAGGCATTTAAAAAATGAAATTAAAATTTGAACTCAGTTAAATTATTTTGATTGTTAATAATAGCGAGGAGAGTCTTTCTTCCCTTCACGCCTTCACTTCAAAAACGATCGCAGGAACTGCCCCCTAAGTCTCTCCCTTAGGAATTTATAAAAAATAAGCTAGCGGGGACACAGGTCCCCCAGTGCCACCACCATAGCTCCGCTCCTACACAAGTGCAACATTTTGAGCATCAAAATTGTCGTTTTTGTTTTGAGTTTGCATGGATGTAGTAGCAAGGGAGATAGGTGGCTACATGGGTATGCACATGAATGAATTCACACAGTAGCCTTTGTAATCCAATGGCATCCTTAATTTTCCTATCATCCATTATCAAGTAAAGTAAGAAATGTAACAAAATAAGAGCGAAAAAAGAGAAATACTCCATGGTTTGTATCGGTCAAAATCTGGTCCTACAAATAAAAGTTTACAAAGGTGAAAAGTTGGAAAGAAGCAAACAATCCTAATAGGAAAACAATATAAATATCACAGCATGTATAATCCCCACTTGGGATAAAGGCTTGATATATTGTCATATCGTAGCATGTAATTAATACAAGCCCAAAACATAAGTTGTCAAAAAGTAGAAGACAGTTAGACTTACTATCAAGGGGTTGCTTTCCATTTGTCCAAGGTTAAGCCAAAAAGATTTCCATCTAGGGAGGTCCGCCTTTTGTCCAAATGAGTCATTGTTAATTCCTTTTTTTTTTTCAAGCAAAATGAGTGCTCGAATCCAGCACCTTGGAATTATTGATTTTGCTTCTAACTAATGTGATAACCACTCGAGTATCATTAGTTCCTTATTCGAGTATTCTCTGAATAGGGTAAATAATAAATAAACTTCGTTGTTTTCCTTTTTATAGCCATAGAAGCACTCAGTGAACATTGCCTCTCAAGCTGGTATGTAAATATCAAACAAGCCAAGCATGATCATTTTTTTCAAATAGGAGACTTATGTCAATAATCTAATTGAAGAAAGAAAAATGAAAAATATATAGATCTCCACTTTATATTTTTCTTTAATAACATCAATTTATCTCACAAGTTAGTTCGATCATGATGAACAAAATTGTGTGTTATATTAATATCAACCTTACTGTCATAATATGCTATGATAGGAGTCTTGATGGTTACTTGGAGTTCTAATAGAAAGAGCTCAAGTCAGATTAATTCAGTAATTCCACCAGCCAAATACCTGAGTTTTGCTTCTACACTTCTTGACATAATATCTTTTTTTAATTATTATTATTCACCAAATCATTAGACTACCCCATACAAAGGTACAAGCTTCTATATAGATCTTTTGTAAACTATAAAACTTGAACGATCAACATTACTATATATCTGTATAATTCTAGATTTCCCCTTCTTAAAGAACCCCTTTTTTCAGGTTTCCTTTTAGGTATTTGGGTATTATTTTAACAACATTCCTGTGTTTTTTGGGAGGGTTGCACACGAGTTGAGTTATTACTCCAATAGTAAAAAACAATGTTAGCCCTCCTATGAGCTAAATAGAGGAGCTTACCCGCTAGAGACTTACCGACGAGCTCATTAAGGCTTCGTTTGGGACCGCTTATTGGCTATGGTGGCAGTATGAAAAAGCAGCCTTCGTGTTTGAAAAACACGTTCGGAGCCGGATTAATTCCACCACAGCTAACGCGCTTAAGGTATTTCTTCTATGAGCGCGAAGCGGTATCGGGGCTACATTTTGCGCGTTGGGGTGAAGTTTTCCTCTGGTGCCCTCCGCTCTCCCTCGCCCTCGCCCTCGCCGTCTCCTTCGTCGTTTACATTCACCGCATCGCAAACTGGGAAGTCATCGTCCTCGACACCTTCGTCGTTTAGGTAAACATTTTTTGTGCTGCCCCCACGGAACTCCATCGCCCTCACTCATGGATTCGCGAGTTCTCCCTCGCCTCCAGACTCCCTCGGGCTCGCCATCTTCCTTGATCTCTCTCGGCTTCCCTCGGCTCGCCATCTTCCTCGATCGCTCCCTCAATCGCTCCTACTGGTATTTCTCTCCTTCCCTTTCCCTCGGTATTTCTCTCCTACTAGTATTTCCTCTCGGTTCGCTCCTACCGAGTTCGGTATTTGCAGATCTCCCTCTCCGCCCCTCGCAGATCTCGGCTCGTCTGCTCCCTCGTCTCGCCCTTCCAGGACCCGCGAGCCCTAGCTATTTCCTGTAAGGTATGCTTCCCTGCATTTCGATTTTCCAGGAATTATTTTGTGGTATTTTGTGAAGAACAAGGAAGTAAATTTTTTTTGTTAATTTTTCTTGTATTGTTGATGCCCTGTACAAGGATAAAGATATAATAAAGGGACGATTTTATTCTTTGCTTCCCCTGCATTTCGATTTTCTTGTATTAATTTTTGTTGGTACTATAAACAATTTTTATGCATCTCTTCCAACTAGCAAGTACTTGTTATTTGTGCAGAAGTATGTAACTTGTGCAGATGCGAGAATGGAGTAGTGTATTTGGTCTCAAAATGCTTAATCGGGTTCTATAATTCTTACTGTAGCATAGTTCGTGTGGTTGCATTCCTTTTTTGTGTTATTTTCAATAATCATATTAAGGAACTAATGTGATTTTATTTGGATTGGTGTTGTCTGTAAAGCTTTGTGCTGAAAATTGGTATGATTAAAATATATGATTTTGAATAAGCTGTTGCAAATAAGCTGTTTTGAATAAGCTCTTCCAAACAGTAAACAGCTTTCAGGGGCACTTTAGTCATTTATCTAGTAACAGCTACAAATAAACTGTTCTGAATAAGCTCCCTCAAACAGCAAGCCAGCTTATTCTGATAATCTGCAGTTATCATATTATCAAAATAATATGCTTATCAGCAGATTATAAATAATCAACAGTTGCCCCAAACATACCCTAAATTTTATGTTAAAATATATTGATGTGTCGACAGGCTTTCTTTCAATCAAATAGTCTCTTTTAAGATAACTAAGACATTTCTTTAAGAATTTGCACAGCCATATTTCTTTTTTAAACCTCCATTCAATATTTTTTTTTAAAACCTGTCCATTAAAAAAAACCATGAGATGCCTAATGTAATTGATTTTTGAACTCTTTCTCATTTTCTTCAAGATACGTTACTTAACTTCACATCATAATGTCTAATAATAATGATATAATCAACATAAATAGCTAATATTGCAAAGTTACCATCCTTATGCTTATATAACAATGTGTGACCTGAGTGAGCCTATATATTTTTTTTGTAAATACACAACTTCAGTAAATCTTTTGAACCAGACTCTAGATGATTGTCAAAACTTATAAAAAAATTTTCAATTTGCATACTAAACTCTAAACATGGCTTCCCAAAGTTATTGATCCCTCTACAAAGATCAATGTAGACTTCTCCATTCAAGTCAGCATTCAAGAAAACATCCTTAACATCCAGTTGGTGAAGTGCCCAATCAAAATTGACTTCCATTAAGAGTAGCAAAATAGTGTTCAGCAATATGCGCAAATGTTTAAATCAGGGTAACTCCTTCTGCTACTAACCAATCTTTCTATCTCCAAATAAATCCATCAGATTGACAACTGACGGTGAAGACCATTTACATAAACAATGATGACATTCTTAATTTTTGGATGATTTCAAATATTACGTTTTTACAAGTCTTCATGCTATACAATCTTTCTTTCTCTCCATTTGGACTTAATAAGAGTGTCTTCTATGACTTCAACAATTCAATTTCTGCTAAGCTGGAGGCTAACTTCTCATTGAAGAGGACAGATGGACGTATCTCACCCCATATTTGCAATAGAAGTCTGACAGCAGACAGTCTATATCTTTTCTTAAAGCAATGAACAATTCTTAGCAAAACATATGAAAGAAGAATTTGCAAGTTTACCATATCCAAGTAGGACTTGTGATGAACTGCAGAAAGTAAATTAGTTTCACTTTGTGAATCTTCCTTCAAAAGTAAACACAAAGTTTAGAGAATTATTGTGGGATTGAATGATTATGAGAAGCAGAAATTTGAATAGTCTAAACGTCGAAGGGTATATGAAGGTTCAGATACTCCATAATATTAATTGGTTGGAGAATTTTTTTAAAAAAAATTAAAATTAAAATTTGCACCCTTGCCTAACTAACACCTAAAACGGAGTTATTTAGAAGGGTATATTTTCAAAAGGGAATATTCATAGATACAAATGTCTTTTTTCCCATTTTCAGGAAAATAACAATTATATCTTTTTTTATTTACCCATACCTGAGAAGGATGCATTGGAATGTTTCAGGATTGAGTTTATTCATATTAAGTTCGTGGTTGTGGACAAAAGCAGTGCACCAAATGACCTTAAGAGAAAGATTTAAAATAATAAAGTAGGGATGTCAACAAATTGTTCAACACGGGCCTGACTCAAATATAACGTTTGGGTGTGTTGACCAAATAATATAAGTCAATTTCGTCTAAAATATAGATTCATTTAATATTTTAGTCAGATTTAGGTTGACATGCATCCTTTCCCCGGCAAGCTATTAACTCTCCTTCACCTTAACAAGTCATATTTGAGTTACTCGGTCGTGAGGGCACAAAAAGAATATATATGGAAATATAATAAATAAGCAACACGTGTAGAGTTTGAGTTAATCAGGTTGTATCAAGTTGGATCCAGGTTAGACAGTTTGTGTTGTATAATAAATAAGCAAAGTTCAGGCCAACCAATTTCGGGTCATCCTAATTTGAGTCGGACCTAAACTCAGCCCATTAAACAAAATTGACACCCTTACATAAGAGTATTTCAGAAGCATTTGAGAAATACATTAATTGGAGTTTTGCACTGAAGCACACTAGTATTTATTTTGAGAGGATGAACTCACACTAACAAAATGTAGAGGTAGGTATTAGTGGTGACTATAATATATCTTGCCACCTTCAAGATATATCCCCTTTTTTTTTAACTATATAATTTTTTGAGTATATTACTTTGACCGATAATATCATTATTATTTAGGTGACTCAAAAATGTAACTAAAGCATCTCGTGCCTCTATCAAAATTAAGGCATTGAATTTCAATAGAATAGTAGGTGACTCGGGAGCATCATTACCGCGTTCAAGGTATCGCGGAGTCCCGTGTAACGCAGGATTGTGAGAAAACCACGATCACGAAAGTCCCTGCATCACCGAGATTTCCTTATTTCTGTTTTTTATTTTGCTTTTTTTATTTCCAGCATGTTTCCTTCCTTTGCTTCTTTCCTTTTTAGTTCTTCCTAATTCAGTAGTTTCTAATTAGATTTTTTGCTACTATGGACATATATCTATGTATTCTCATTTTTGGACTTGGATTTTCTAATTTAATAAATTTCGAGAGATTTTTCTCTGATTTATGTTAGTCGGAGTGTTGTAGCCTCTTCTTTTCACGAGTAATATACATATGTTTGTAGCTTGTCTAGGAATAGGTGGTAGATAGAAGTGTAAACGAGTCGAGACAAGCTCGAACCATGCCCTTATCCGTCTTCCACATTGTCAACTCGAGCTCGTAATGGTAAGCCGGCTAGCGAGCTCAACTTAAAAAGTTCAATATTTATGTGAGCTCACCGGAGAAGTATTAATGGTTGGAAGAGGAGGAGGAGGAGGATACAACGGTAACTCGCCAAAAAACGAATCGAAATGATTAGAGGTAGACTAATCGAGCTGGCTCGCGAGCCAACGAGCTCGAACTTGTGACTCGATAAGCTCAGCTTGTGAGCTCTTTAACGAGCCGACTCGACTCATTTACACCCGTAGTGGTGGATCCCCTCGCTGATTCACCGTTTGTGCGTTGTTTTCAATTGGAAAGTCGTTGACACTGCTACAACATGCAGTTCATGTTAGAAAACCACCCTTTTTCTGGTTTTAGTTCGTTGTCCTATCGTAGTTCATGCCAATTTTCAATCGCCCTCCATCCTCCCACTCAAGGAATCAATCATAAAACTTCTGTAACACTTTTTATACTCCTAAACATCTTCTAGGAACTATATAATGATATATCTTGTATCAAAGCCCGATAAACCCTAAAATATTAGTAATTTGTCGTTCTAGGCCTAAACCAAGGATTTGTACAACCTAACCTAACACCACACTAAAAAAAAAATTTCACATTATCCATCTGGATTTATGATACCAGAGTTAATCAAAACCACAATCAAACACAAATATTTATTGTTTAATTCAAACGGTTACAACGACGATAAAATAAAACAAACATGCAACTAGCAAATGACCATGAAGACTGTAAAAGTAAGGAAGAAACAACACAAAATACATAAACGGCCCTCTCTAAAGGAGTGCGGCAAATCCAAATGGTGGAAAGGAAGTTGTTGTAGGGCTAGTAGGTAGTTGGCAGCATCGAGTGGTAGTGTTGGACGGATAACAAGGGGCATTCAGCGGTTTGTGGGAAGAGGAAGGTTGGTGGCATGTTGGAAGGAGCAGGGAGGATCGACGGCCTACTGTGGGAGGTGCGTGGATGGCGGCGGCTTGTTGGGAGGTGCAAGGGACAGGGGGCCGCGACTGGAACGACAACGGTTTGGACATCAGCCTAAAGGGTGGACAACGACTGAAATATGATAAAGGTTTTTTGTACAACAACCTAAAGGCTGGAAAACGGCCGGAAGATGACGATGGCAGTATGTACAGCTACCTGAAGGGTGAACAGGGACCAAAAGATGGCAACGGCGGTTTGGACAACAACCTGAAGGATGGACAGCGACCGGAAGATAACAGCGACTTGGAAAGCAACCTGAGGGTGGACAACGACTGCAAAAGTGGGAGAGGAGCGGAGATAATCACGACCTCAGATGAGTTACAACACGAGCACCTTCTTGTCGTCAGATAAAACCCTCAAAAGGGAAAAACACCTTAGAGGCCACAAGTTGAAATAAAAAACCATCAAAATCTCCATTCTAAACAAGCACACAACACATATATGTAATAAAAGCTAGTATATGGATAAAAATTCATGAAAAAGGAAAGAGAATAAAAAGGAAGGTAATATAATATGAAAGGGCTAAGATAGGAAAGGGAGGTGGGCAAGGAAAGTGATAGAAAGGGTAAGGAATCAAATATAGAAAATGAGTCAGCAGTACTGTTGTTGCTACAGTACCATGATTCAAACTCCTCAGTCACCCTAGCCCAAACCTTGACCTTTAAAAAGCTTGCTTTTACATCAAAACTTTCATTGGAAGAACAGGACATCACACCGCCAAGAAACCCTCAACGAGGTGTTCAAGAGCTCACTATAGAGGACATGCAGCATAAAATCTTGTAACTGCAATAGAGACTTATTATATTTGAGATAAGATAATACGGTGAGATCACCCATAACCACAATTGTGAATCACCAAACCAAGAGGAAGAAGTGAATCTCTTTGACCAAGTAATTTGATGAAAACTATTATCTCAATGATTTGGTATAACATATCAAAGGAAAAGCCAGAATTTGGGAGTGAAGATTCACTTGTTAGATTTTGATGGTTGCATGAATTTAGGCAAATTTATCAAGTGGCTCTAGATAATAGAGCGAGTCTTTGAATACAAGGATATTCTAAAAAATAGAATGGTAAAACTAGCCGCCATTAAGTTTAAAAATAGTGCATTTCTATCGTAGGAAAATTTGAAATGTCCACGCCAGCGAGAGGGAAAAGGGAAAATCACAAGTTGGTTTAACATGAAAAGAGAGACACAAGCAAGCACCTCCCAACACATTATGACAAGACATGTTGAGGCTTTACCAATTATAACAGTAATAACTCTCAGTAGAGAATACATAGTTGAGTTCGAACAACATATATTGAAGTAAGAGTTAATGGAGTCCGAGGAAAACAACATAGCTTGATATCTGGAGGATTGAGACTACCTATTGGCAATGTGTCACAGTTGCAAACAAATTGAACATTATAGAATATTCATACCATAGTTATAAAGTAGGAGAGACAACACCATAGTATTAGAACCACACCGCACTTCAGACACAGTTCAATCTCAGGATCAAGCAGCAAGAGTACACACAGTAGAGCATCCTAACTTAGCCAATTAAAGGAAACATCAATTCAGAGTGGAGACAAGGTAGAGACCTTTAACACTCCTAAATTCGTCCCAATCGAGAAGTTTTCAAGAGCTATAATTTTGAGCACATTATGTCTAACTTTCCAAGCAGAATGGTGATATCTTCCACTGAAAAGGGTGCATTGGAGGAAATCGAGGGTAAAAATCCAAAGAAAAATAGAAAGGAGTACCAAATACCAACTGATGAGGGAGAGATACTATTAATCTGATAGGTCTTTCAGTCTGAGCACATGTGAGCAACAATGGCTCTAGCACAATATTTTTACTACCAGTTTAATATGCAATTCCATTATAGATGAATGTAGTTGTGAAAATGAGACAACTACACAGCTAGTGGATAAATTGAGCTTCACTACTCAAAAACATTCTCAACCATATTCTCTGACTTGGATGAAGAAGAGGGGTAAGAAAAATGTTAACAGGAGATACATTGTGGAATTCTTTATTCGAGATATAATCCAAAGGAAATTGTGGTGCTACGTAGTACAAATGGATATGCGTCAAGTCTTATTACGTAGTACAGTATGACCATAACACATAGCATGATGGATATAAGAACACAAATTTTTTCACCAAAGATAAAAGCTCGTTATACCCTTATATGGAAGGAGTCTGAGGTGTTTGAGGACATTATGACACGAACTATCATTTTGCATGTCATAAGAGAACCCCTAAAATGATTAGCATTGATTGTCTAAGAAGGTGATACATTCGAGAGATTGATACTAGACATAGGACAGTCCCTACTAACAACAGTTCAACATCTCATCATTTCAAATAGCATTGGGGAGTTACGGAGCTATTCTGGAAGGCCCTATGGGGTAAACTAGATACTAAATTCCAGTTCAATTCAGTGGCACAACCACGAACAGATTGCCAGATAGAAGTGGAAAACCACTATTGTAGACATCCCTACGGCATCTTACGTGAAATAATACCAAACCATGAAATCCAGGTGTTTCTAGAGAAAAAGAACAAACCTCTCCTATTCAAGGAGAATGCGTGTGGTATAGTGAAATCCCGCGAAATGCGAGATCATGTGAATATCATGATTACAGGAGTCATTGCATTAACGATATTTCCTATTTCTTTTTTTTTATTTTTTATCTTTATTTCCAACAAGTTTCCTCTTTTTGTTTCTTCCTTTTTTGGTTTGTATCTAATTCTCTATTTTGTAATTAGGTTCTTTGTTACTAAGGGCACATATCTATGTTTTGTTCTGATTTTTTTTTTTTACTTAGGTTTTTCTAATTTTAGGAATTTTGAAAGATCATTCTTTGATTTATGCTCTCTGAAGTGGTGTGTTTGTAGCTTGCCTAGGAATAGATGGTGGTGGATCCCTCTCGCCATCCACACCTTGCGATTAGCCATTTGTTTGTTATTTTCAGTCGGACAGCTGTTGACAGTGCTACAACCTACTGTTCATAGCAGGAAACCACTTTTTTTTCTGCTTCCAGTTTGTCGTCTTGTTGTCATTCATGCCGATTTTTAGCCGCCCTCCACCCTCCCACTCAAGTAATCAATCCTACACTTCCTTAATGCATTTTAGTATTTCTAAACTTCTTCAGAGAGCCTTAGAACAGTATCATAAGGCTTTAGAATATTATGAAAATAATAATAATTTATTTTGTATCACCTCTTTTTTTCCAATAGGTATACACAGAGCATGATCATCAAACAAAGTATTGAAGGATCATTTAGAGTTAATATTTTGAGATCTTAATGTGTCCTAAATATCATTGCGCATAAAAGAAAAGGGTTTAGTGATTGTGTATGGTTTATGCTTAAAGGTAACTCCTTGGCATTTGGCAAGCTTATAATTTTCAAATTGAAAAAAATATCTTTAGCACCAAACAAAAAACAAAAGAAATTTCTAAGAAACAAAAATCTAGGATGGCTTAACTTATAATGCGATAACATAATCTAATCTTTTTTTCCTCCAAGTGATGAAAGTTCTTCGTTAATAACAAAAGCATAAAATTTTTCTTTGCAGTCTTTATCAAAATAATTACAAAATAATTAAAGAATTCTAACCTCACACTTCCAATCACCTTTATTAATCTTTGGGCCTGAAATTCAATTTTTTCAAAATAATGTGGTTTTATAGCTGCAATATTTTGTTATCTTGATTATGGACAAGGGATTGTAAGAGTGATTAGATAAATATACAATAGAACTTAGATAAAGTTCAGAGTTAATTCTAATGGTCCTTATCCTAACAACAGAGGCTAAAAATCCGTTAGTAATATTAATTTTGGGGCGGGTGCGGATAAGAAATGATAAAATGAAATGGTTTAGCATCATTTGAAATGGGATCTTAAGCTTTGAGTTAATACTCTAGAGCTATGGTTTCAATACGGGTTAATGCTCCAGAGCTAAGGCCTCAATACGGGAAAAAACAAGAGAAAAACAATTTTCTAAGCTAAAAAAGAAGAGTTAATCGTTTTTCCGTGAGTAAATGATTTGCATAAAGGATCCAATCATTTTTTGTTCACAAAAATGCCGCCAAGATTTTCATTATATTTCATCTTTAGTCCATTATCTTAGGTTGACAAGTATAAATGTATTGGTGTTGATTTTCAAGATTGATCAAATTTCACAGTTTGTCTTGAAGTTTTGATAATTTTTTATGTGATTTATCTTTTTACAAACATCACACTAAAGATTAATTGTTTTTTTGGTGCTTTGGGTCATGCTTTGGTTTTTTCTCTAGACTTTTGATGGCAAGTGTAGGCTCAGTGTTCTTGGTTCCTCCAACCATTATCATTTGTTTTCTTCCCTTCAAACTTCAATGAATACTTCTTCAATTTTCAGAAGTGAACAAATCATTATGATGATAGAAAAGTAGCACTTAGGCTGAAAGGAAAATTTTATAAGATGGTGATGAGACCTGCAATGCTCTATGGAGCATAATGTTCGCGTTTAAAAGAGAAGCAAAAAACTAAGTTAAGTATTGCCAAGATGAAATGCTTAAGTGGATGAGTGGCTTTACACTTAGAGAAAAAATGTAAAATGAATATATCCTAGATAGGGTTGGTGTAGCTCCAATGCAGGACAAAATTGGAGAGACAACTTAGATGGTTTGATCACATTAAACATTGACCATCTGATCCAGTTAGGAGAGTATATGTTTTAGATTCAACTTATGATAAGAAAGACAGAGATATACCTAGAAAGACTTGGGCATATTGTATAAAATGGTCTTAATTTATTAGAATTAAATGAAAATATGACACTCAATAGGATGCAATATGATCTTATTTATTAAAGTTGTTTGTTTAGTGTGTTTTTTAATATTTACCTTTTATTTCTAAAAAAAAGAAGAAAACGGAAAATGATCCCAAGCACCCCCTTAAAAGCTATTTTGATTGATTTCAAAAACAAGTTACTTTATTTTTAGAAAAAAGAAGAAGACTAAAACATGTTAAGATACACACAACAAACATGTTTTTAAAAACAAAAGAAAAAAAAAATAAAAAACAAAATTGAACCCAAACAAACCCTGAATACGTAAAAAATAGCTTATGATTTAGAATATACTGCAAATATACCATATAGAAATTAATAGATTCTCAGCAGTAGTTTAAAAAAAAAATTTAAAGCTAGTTCTTCAACTTATTTTTCAGACGACACAACCGCATCAAGAGAATCCTCGTTATTACCATCAGACTTGCTGAATCTTTCAGTTCCCATTAAACCTATCTGAGCAACTTTTCGATATTCTACACAACGCACAGCGATTCAGTTACATACCTAACAGCACAACAAAACTTCCCAACGCTTTTTCCAATCACATAATCAGCAACTTCGCATCAAAGCAAACAAACTTAAGAAGGAAGAAGTCAATCAGAAAAGAAATACAAAAAGATCAATTTTCCTCCTACAACATAACAACGTTTCCCGCCATAACAGTACCCGAAAAGTAAAAAAATTTGTGCAAAAAGCAGGCGAAAAGGAAAACCAAGAGAAATCGAGGGAGAAATCACCTGGGACTACAGGAGAGCCAACAGAAGCGTCTCCTGCAACTTCTTCCAACGACGAGAATGAATGCTCCGGCGGTTTCGACGGCGGCGAGTTTATGAGGGGAGCGTACATGTATGAGTCGGACGCAAGGTAGTCGACTAGTGCCCTAGCAAATCCCTTGGTCTTCCTCCGCTTCATCGATTTTCTCTGCAACCCTAGCCCAATTCCCTTCTCCATCTCTTCTTGCTTCGAATGGATACTGCTCAGCCATTTTTCTATTTACTGACGAATTTCTGTGAGAACTTATCTGGCTTATCTGGCAGTTTCTCATCTCCGGATTGGACGCGTGGTGGAGGAGAGGGATGGCAATATTAATTTTTGGGGGGCTTCCTCGTAATTTAGGATAATTATATGAGAACTAATAAAAATAAAAATAAAAGATATTATGAGGACGATATTATCTATGAGGTTCGTTAGGGTCGTTTTTATATATATATTTTTTAATTATTTTTTAGGATAGAATAATATTAATTAGGTGATTTGACAGCAAACTTAAATGATATTCAATTGATTATATTTTTTTATCATTTAAATCTATTATTTTGACACAAATATTAGATCTGATGTAAAGGAGCCGAACATGAGGGAGCTTGATAAGCTCGTATTTAGCTCGTTAAGAAATATCATTGTTTGTATTTGACTTGCTTATATTTCAAACATAAAATGTGTATTCATGTTAGACTCATTTGCTTAGCGAGCAGAACACAAGGTGTTTGCAAATAAAGATTTGTTTTGATAACTCTAATCATGTAACCGTAGGATGTTAGGAGTTTGGGAAATATTTAAGTCTTATTATTATTTTAAAAACATCATTTAAATATAATTTAATATATTTTTATTCAATTTTTTAATTAATAATTTTAATTGATTATAAATCTTTATAGCCTCTAGTCAATTCATTTTCTAAATATACTACTCATCAATATATATATATATATATATATATATATATATATATATATATATATATATATATATATATATAATTGATGAATAGTATTTCAAACCAAAACAAATCAAACAGAAACGAATAAATATTTATTTATATTCAGCTTGTTTATATATCGAGAACAATAAAACTGTTTGTGGTTAATTCTTTAACTTAAGAATGAACTGAACACGAGCTAACGATTTGAACACCTGTTCGTGAAATGTTACTTTGTTATTTCTTTGAAATTTTATGTGATTAGAAGCTTTTCAAATTTGGCAGAATGCTATGATTATCAGAAATTGCTATCATACATATACATATACATATACATATACATATATATATATATATATATATATATATATATATATATATATATATATATATATATATATTCCATTTTTGAGACTTACTGTCCAATCACCAATTAATTAACTGATAGCAGTAGATTTTTCATTTATATTTTTTTATAAAAAAATGAGTGAAAATATTTTGATAAAAAAAAGGATATATTGAAATATAAAATTATTAAATTTAGCAGAGATTTATTTTAATATATAGATAATCATTCAATTTTTATTTTGGATTAATCATATATCTATAATTTTTTTTTAAACTCATTCCTAAGAAATTGTAGTTAGGATTTATTATTATTATTATTTTATATTAGGGCTTATTGCTTGTAACTTTGAGTTGTATCACCAAAGACGCTAACTTTTATAACAAATTTATATCAATAGAGACACCATAAGTGATGGAGACATGTCAGATAAGAGCATGGGAGTTTTGAGATATGGGATTTACATCTATACCCTATAATTCTTATATATTTGTAAACTTTTAACATTTGCATACATAAATATTAATTTTTAAACATCACATTGAAAAATATCTCCATTACTAACCATTTTCAATTGAAATATTTATTTTTTAATGCATAATTTATAAATCTTAATTTAAAAAAAAAACAACAAATTACACTAAAAAGTCTACCACACCATCAGTAACAAAGTCATTAAATCCCCATAATTAAAAATTCAAATAGTATAAAAATTACAGTCATGGAAGCAAACATTATTCTGATGCCTTACAGGCCAGTAGTATAAAAATACTTAAATAATTGCAAAAGAAAAATTCAAAATTGTCAAATCTAAGACAAGAGTTGGTATTTGTTTAACTCTAACCTTTGCTTCAGTTCTTGAAAGGCAGAAATTCAATGCCGCACATGTAAGGTTGGAGTGCTTCAGGGACTGACACACCGTCCTCTCTTTGGTGGTTTTCAAGTATACAGCAAATGGTTCTTTCTGTTGCTGTGAGTGTTGAGTTTAGCATGTGGACAAATTGCTTGGACTGTTCATCATTCTGCACAAGTAGAAATTAAGATACAAGGCTAGGAAGCCAAAAAAATCAAATATTCATGCAAAAGGGATATTAATACAAGAAAAAGGGAAATTTAGATACATACCACACAAATCTTATGTATTTATATATCTAACACCCAAGTTTTGATATTTACACTTATATAGCTTGGTGTCATAAACTTATCCATGAAAAAATATGTTTCACATAAGAAGATAGCGATGATTGTAATCTTGATGTAATGTTGAAGATTTTAGCGGTATATATGTGAATATAAATGTTTCAGTGCTGGATATGTAAACAAGTAAGAAATGTCTGGTAGCTATGTGAATGACCTCAAAAAAGAAAAAAAGTCAAGTACTAACTTTATTTGAAATATTTTGAAATTTTAACTTAGAGTAAAAGGATCATGGGTTCAAAGCTAAACTTTGATATCTATCGTTCAACATTCCTTATAAAAATATGATTTGTAATTACCAAATTTAGTTGAAAATATTTAAAAAACAAAAATTGTGATGAATGAAATAAGTTAGAGAAAAACTAAAGCCAAGAGAATAGTGAAAAGATGGGAAAAAAGAAAGTAGCAATATTGATGAGAAAATGACTGGCTGCTTGTACCTCATGTCAAAAGAGATAGCAAGACCACCTCCTTATGTCTAATCAGGGTTACTTTATAAATTCATAATCTTAAGAGCAGAGAAGTGTCATTTTAATTTTCAAATACAAGCAATCAAAGCAATGCAAATTTATAAATCTAACTAACACCCAGCTGAAACAAATCAACTGCCCAACCCAAATATTTACACATTACAGCCGTTACTGATGGGAAATTTACAGAACTAGCTCTGACAATAGAACGGTATATGTGTAATTCTTCCATTTGTTTTATGAACAACTTCAAGTCTATCGTCGATTGCAAGTAATATTTCAAGTCAATCTTATTTTTCATTTACCAAATATATATTAGATGTCTAATTCCGATATATTTGGCTTAAAATAACTTGACACAAATTATTTTGACATAACAGCTTCAATATAGGAAACTTACCTTCTTCTGTCCGTATCCAATTCCTAATCTCCTCGCCTGATAATCCGTGCAATTTGAACAAGATACGAGCTCTCTGTACACTTTTGATGCAGGAAACCAACCTTCAAGATCATATTTCTTGGCAGCCGCATCATTCAAAGCTCCAGATACAATGGAAACTATCTGATAGGGGATCTTAAGCTGCAAAGAGACAAAACTCGAACCACCAATCATAATAAAGAAATGGGAAATTTTACATAAATAGCACACAATTCTTATGTATTTACATATCTAACATCTAAAGTTTGATACTAAAATTTATAACATGATCGTGTCAAAAACTTATGCATGAAAAGGTGTATTCCACTTTCAAAAAGGCAGTGATAGTGATTTTCTTGATGTGATTAAAGATTTGAGCGGTATACATCTAAATACAAATGTATAGGTTTTAGATATGTAAATACGAGGTAAGTTATCATCTCAGTAGGAACCATAGAAACTGATTAATTAATATCCACCTCCTGATAGAATTCCTCCGAGTTTTTTAGCATTTCTTCAAGCATCAGCCAAGACTCATTGTCATTTGGGCTTGTAATACAAAACTGCTCCACTTTTTCAAACTGATGAACTCTGAAAATGCCTAATGTGTCGCGCCCATGAGATCCAGCCTCCTTTCGGAAACAAGTTGACAATCCAGCATATCTAATAAGTTATAAAAAAATCACTTTTAGTGATGGCTCATCTTTAGAAATCTTCCTAATAGTATTAATTGCACAATAAAATTAAGGCACATTTACATACCTACCACCCGATTCTTATGTATCTACATATCCAACACCAAAACTTTGCTTTGTACATTTATGTCACTTAAATCTTTCATCGCCTCAAAAACATCACTATTTTAACTTCTAAAAAGTGCAATACACCTTTTCATGGATAGGTAAGGTGGTATGTATGTAAAAATAGAAGTATAGGTGTTAGATTTGTAAATACAAACGAATTGAGTGGTGTATGTAAATCTTCCTAAAATTAATGGAGTGCAACTGAAACAAACTATACCTTAAAGGCAAGCTTGTGGGGTAGATGCGTTCCTCTAGATGATATGAACATAATGGCTGTTCAGACGTAGCTATAAGATATTTGTCATCTCCCTCCCCTGTAACCTGCAGAAGGTGAATTAACAAAATCATCCATCAACCAGAAAGGCATACATGTGTGATTCAATTTATGAGGGTTGCTGTTGCAAAAAACTCAATTAATGTTCATGTGATTTTTTGTCCAACCGAGACAAAAAAAGGGCATTTACATGCATACCATCCATATCTATTTACCCATCTAACACCTAAACTTTGCTATTTACATTTATACCTCCCAATCTTTCATATCACATTCAAAATACCATTATTTTAACTTTTAAGAAGTGCGTGCACGTTTTGATGCATGGGTAATGTGGCATGTATGCAGAAATTGAAGTTTAGGTGTTAGATATGTAAATCCATAAGAACTGAATGGTATGTATGTAGATCTTCCTAAAAAAATTTAGCTTTAACTAAGAGATTATGCAAAATAAGCAGGTTTAAAAGAGATTTATTCTTTTTGTAGTTAAAATTATAAAGATGTCATTAAATAACATGCATTAGATCTGTAATCTTTCCCATGATCAAGAAATAAAACAGGTTTATTATCATTATAAGCTACCTTGTAGAGCTCTTCATCGAATTGAGCAAGCTGAGCACATTTTGCCATGATTTCCTTCCTCATGAAAAAAGGAGTTTGAAGGGGTTCGTAATTCCTTTTTCTCAGAAATGCCAAACCAAAGCTTATTAGTGCTACATTCAGAAGGACGCCATCGCCCTTCAAATAATAACCTCTTCCTCCAGCTACAGTAGCTCCTGCATTGAAAACAAAGTACTATGACATCCCAGTGGAAGAGTACATAAGAATAGACAAAAAGTTCCCAATATTGCTGCCTTTTTTGTCATAATGCAATATTCTCTGAATCATTTGAAGGACAGATTTGAGACTTCATTCAATTAAAGGTAAATTACAGAATGATAAACCAAGAAGTAAATAATATTCAGACTTCATTTCAGGGCATAATACGAATTACAAATTTTGAGACGTCATACAACTCACCCTCTTGTGCATGAGCGACACCACCCAAGTTAATATTTTTGCTATATTAACTTCAATAAGTGCTACTCCCATTGTTTCCTTAATATGCCCAATTTCACTCGATCTTTACACATGTTTTCAAATTTCTTTCTTAATATTTTAAATTTTGTCACACTCAACTCGGCTATAAATTATCTTTTATAGTCCAATACTAAGATCCACTTAGTATATAGCTAGACTATTTTGATTTTATAGAATTCATAGTTTAGTCTCCACAATATTCTCTAACAATATAATAGGCTAGAGGCGTCTCTTCATGTTAAACACCAAGTTTTAAATTTATAAGTTATGATTATATCTCCAATTTTCAGTAAACTAAATTATAAATAATTAAACCAAACACGTATAAATCAAATGATCTCAAAAAAAGTAAATTTTTAATATTTTCAAAAGATTTCCAAATGAGCAAACCAAGTTCCAACTACTTCTTATGGAGGATCTCAAAAACCAAAAGTTTTCAATATTTTCAAGAGATTTCCACATCAATTTAAAAGCTTCCAGAAGACTCTTAAAATCTTAAAAAAAGTTCTCTAGGGTGCCCAAAAGTTTAGAGAGTATTCATATGAAGGATTTGATCAAGTCAAAAATCGGGTTGCAAAATGAATTTTACATTGTGATTACCTTAGATGGAGGCACTACTTGCTAAATGTTGAATTAAAATAGCACCAACATAACATATTCCACATGGGTAGATCATATGGAAGAGATATTTAAAGGACTTTTAATGCATTTGCTTGCTTTAAGGAGTTATGTTTTAGTTATCTACTTTGTTGATTTGGTTACTAATTTTTAGAAAGCTTGGAAATTGAATTTGAGTTTGAGTTATCTCTTAACTTTTCGTTAGAATCATTATTAAAAAAGATAAAGGGATAATTACATGCATGGCACCGAAAACATTCATATTTATCAAATCTAACACTCAGATGATATTTTTGAACAACGAAGCCGAAGTATTTACTCGTGCCACGACCAAACTATTGAGAATTTGATCAAAATGAAAAATAAGGGTTGGGCTTTAATCATGAATTTTGATATTTGAGTGAAAAATTCAAAAATGGATGAAAGAGAGTGCTTGATTTGTAAATAGTGTTTACGGTGCTATGTATGCAATTGCCCCAACGGTAAATATTTTTTTTAAGGATTAGAGATGAAATAAAGTTAATTAGAGTCTGCTATTTAAAATAGCATTCATCTTCTCTGACTCGTAAACCATCTCTATCAAGTTCAAAAACAAGCCTGAAGCTAAAGGCTTCAATAATCTAGAGAGGTAATCAAACTTGCTTGCTTGTTCCCCTCTGTGGTTCTCAGCTCAAACCACAGATCTCAATAGTATAGCCAAGAAATTAAGGCTTCAAATGTATAGTAAGAATTCACAAGGAAAATTTTATGAATATTTACAAGATAAAGAAACAGTAAAAAAGCAGCTAGTACCTTTCTTATGCTCTTTTGGTGATATCCTTACAAAATCTGTTAGTAAATCAAAATTATTCTCTATGCTTTTTCCTAATCGCTAAAGCATATATATTTGATCAATCATACTAACCATCTTATTTAATTGTAAGATCCATCTAGTAAGAGGAACGTTAAATTCTTGGGAAAACTTGTGATATTTTTGCATTTTTCAATCACTTAGAAGGTATCAATTGATTGATTGAAACACAAATGCTTCGGACAGTTAGGTTGAGGAGAACGGTTTCCTTTAACCTTGTGTGAATAGGTGATAGACCCTCGTGCAAGATTACCTCCTACATAGAAGGCTTTGAGCGCTAATCTAGTTGGGTGGATTTAGATCAAGTTGGGTATCAGATTTTCTTGAGAGTTTCCTTATTAACAATGATTTACAAGGGCAAAAGAGTTTCATAGGGAAAATCTTGATATGAGAAGCTCTCCAAACCCTAATTCATTCCAATTGTTACTAAAGTGAGTAAACTACTAAAATCCAAGGTTAAAGCATGTCAAATTAGGTCCAATGGACTATAAATAAGACTAAAATAAGCAATGGGACCTATGATATTAATTTAGAATCTTAATTCACAAAATAAAGAGCTTGGAAAAAAAATTTTAGACATTTGGTAGTACAACCAAAACCAGAGGAATTTGCATGCTTTGAATATTCAAAATATAACTCCACAATCCAACTAATCAATGAGATTTTACATCCACCGTCCAAATACATTTCCAATAAGCTCAAACTAACTCTAAAAATAAAGTCAAGAAATGGTGATCTCAGCCAAAAGAACAGGTTGTTGAGTTTATTGAAAAACTATATCAATTTTATAGTTATTATGATTCTCAATGCAAAATCACAATTCTTTGGCAAAATAGCTTTTGTTAAAAGAAGCTTAATAGCCTTGAAATGGGAAATCTAATTATAAAAAAAACATGGACGCTTCAAGGATGTCATATAAAAAATTAAATTTGAAAACTAAAGATCTAATTAATAAACATCACAATCAAAGCACTAAAAAAAATATGAGCACATATAATCACCGCTAACATGTTGATTTGCCAAGATATCTCAAGTCTAGATTCCTATAAAATAATTAGATATAAAAATGGTTAGTTAATTGAAAGGGCGTGTTTTGTGATTGTGGATCACAATTAGAATTGAATTAGTTTTTTAACGTTGCTTAAATATTTGTTCGATTGCATTCTAAAAAAATCTAAAGAGCAGGAATCATGACCTGGAAGCTCTTGTATACAAATCATTCTAGAAATTAATTTGAACCTTCACATTTAAATAATTTTAGTTAACATTTTCATTTAAGAAGTTTGATTCGAGTAATTAAATAAATTTTATTGTGTGCATGTATATGAATATAAATATGTTTCCATATTTATGAAAATGTATTGCCAAACAACCTTAAATATTATAGTTCAAAATATGACACTGCTTATCAAATCCATGAACCCCTCTAATCCCACAAATGCCACTTGCTCAATGATAATTATTCAATCCCATAAGCTCCTATAAATATCAATAGTTCTTTTAGTCCAAAAAAGCTGTATCTAACCCGTTAAACCCATCGATCCAATTGGCTCCACCTACCTATATTAAGGTGGAGGATGAATGGTTGCATGTGCTTGAGCTTAAGCTCGATCAAGAATCGACAGAAGCCTAAATCTATGCACAAGTTTGAATCTAGTATATAATCCAACTCAAGTCAACAAAATAACCAAGATTGAGAAAAAAAAAAGAAAAAATCAAGCAAAATCCTAATGATAGATCCAAGACAATCTCATTTGTTGTCTTCATTTCATAGCAACTAACATAGAGATATACGAAATTCCCTAGTTCTTAGCATTGTTGATTGCTCCATCACAAGTCCAACAAGTTAAGTTCGTAGTTGACTTGCTCTCATTAGTTCTACTTTCAACAATGTAATAAAACTTTTGAAGACTATCTAATTTGATAATGATTCCTCTTATGAAGATTTTTTTATTTAGAGGATCCAACTTGATGTCTTCATAATTTATTTATTTCCTAGTTATTCACCGAGAAGCAATCCAATCTCACAAACTCCCCCTACCAAATGATCTTATTTAGTCCCTCAAGCTCCACTTATTCCTAAATAATTTACTCGCCTTAGTAGCCCCACCATCCATCATGCCCATCTCGAGAGTATGTTGATCAATTATTGAATATGCAGACATAGAAGTATGTGATGATGGGTAACAAGCTCCTAAACATCTTCCAAACAATATTATATATTTTCTTTTGGGTGTATTAAGAGCTCCACACAAGCCTCCCTAACCATATCTTCAAATGATCGCTACTATTTTTTATTTATGTATTATAACGAAAGTAAATGAAAATTTTCTTATTTGAATAGGATTCTCTTCTTGAAAACTTTCTTAAATAAGAACTTCTTCCACATGAATGTCCTCTCACTTATTGGATCCCTCATGATTGCTTTTCTTTCTTTGTTTGCTTCCTAATTACTTTAAACAACAACAACAACAACAAAGCCTTAATCCCACTAAGTGGGGTCGGCTACATGAATCCCTTTTCTCCATTGTGTCCTATTTAGTGTCAAATTTTCGTTTAATTCTAATAAATTAAGATCATTTTTTATGCAGTAAGCCCAAGTTTTCCTAGATCTACCTCTGCCTTTTTTAACATAAGTTGTATCTAAAACATTTAAGACGACTCTCTCTAATTTTATCCGTCACTGGTGCAACACCAACCCTATTACGAATATATTCATTTCGCATTTTGTCTCTAAGTGTAAAGCCACTCATCCACCTAATCATTCTCATCTCGAGAACACTTAACTTAGCATTATGCTTCTCTTTTAAAGGCCAGCATTCAGCACCATAGAGCATTGCAGGTCTCACCACCATCTTAGCAAATTTTCCTTTCAGTCTAAGCAATACTTTTCTATCACACAATAGGTCAGACGTATTCCTCCACTTCAACCAACCAACCTGAATTATATCATTAACATCCCCATCCATATCACCATCGCTTTGAACAATGGACCCAAGATATCTAAATCGTTCACACCTTTTAATAATTTGATCACCCAAAGTTATACTTCTGTCACTAGAGCTACTATTACTAAAATAACATTCCATGTATTCAGTTTTAGTTCTACTCAAACAAAGACCTTTAGACTCCAATGTAGCCTCCATAATTCAAGTTTTTCATGTGCTTTTTATCTCGTCTTATCCACGAGGAGGATATCATTAACAAAAAGCATACACCAAGGTACATCCTCTTGTAAATGCCCAGTAAGACCATCCATACATAAAGCAAAAAGATATGGGCTTAAAGCCGACCCTGATGTAAACCAACAGAAATAGTAAAATATTTATCAATCCTCCTTCAATTCGAACACATGTAACAGCTCTAGTATACATATCTTTAATGACTTGAATATAAGTCAAATCAACAACTTTCTTCTCAAGGACTCTCCAAAGAACATCTCTAGGAACCTTATCGTAAGCTTTTTCTAAATCAATAAAAATCAAATGTAGATCCTCCTTATTATCTCTGTACTTCTCCATCAAACCTCTCAATAAATATATAGCTTCCATAGTAGACCTACCCGGCATAAATCCAAATTGATTATGAGAAACTTTGGTAATACGTCTTAACCTATGTTAAATTACCCTCTCCCATAATTTTAAAGTATGACACATCAATTTAATTCCTCTATAATTTGCACACTCTTGTGCATCTCCTTTATTCTTAAAAATGGGGACCAAAATACTCTTCCTCCACTCCTCCGGCATCTTTTTAGTTTTTAAAATAATATTAAAAGGTTTAGTAAGTCAAGAAACCCCCAAATCACCTAAACATTTCCACACTTCCTAATTACTTTAAACGTTGCTCTATAAATATAGGCCAGATGTAAGATGTTTTCAATAAAGGAAATGAATATGATTTTATGAATAAAAACTAAGGCAAGGGTTGCTCGAGAGCCTCTCCACTCTTGATTCACTCCTAAGGTCTATTCTTCTCTCACTGTCAAGGCATCATCAAGAATTAACATCTTTCATATGAGCATAAATATGTATTAAAAAGAGATGAACTGAGCAATAAACTGTAAGCCAAAATCTCCGGTTATTGGCGTTATTTTGAATCAATTTTGCATATAAATAATTAACGTGCAGAAAAAAAAAAGAAAATGAAAAATAAAAAATAAAATAAAATAAAACCTAAAAGGTACCTTTCTTCAAATCAGCAATGCCAAGCTTCTCTACGAGCTCCACATGGTTTCTGAGCTTTCCTTCAATCCTTCTCTCACCCCACGTCCTCACCACCTGGTTATCTGCCTGCAAACACCACCAGACATTCATTATGTGACTTCTTTTAACTAATGCACTATATTTCCGTCGAAAACAGTAAAGGCCAAACCTCATCCATGCTAATAGGAACAGAATCGTGCACAAGGTTTCCAATAGTCATCAGTTTGGCTTCAAGCTCAGCCTTTGCTTGTTGCACCTCTTCGGTCTTCTCCGTTGCAAGCCTCTTGTTCTCATTATTGCTCTTTATCTTCTCAGAGGCATCTTTCTTTGCCTTCACCAATGAACAAATTCTCTCAAACTCTCATCCGGCAAATCCTGCCGCTACCAACATAAAAATTCAATCAAATATATGACTTCAAAAAAAAAACTAACGATCTTTAGCTGCGCAATTTCCTTGTTGATACAATTGAAGTCTTTCCGCATACAATCAAGCTCGAATTGCCCTGCAGAACAAGCAGATCAGAATCGAAAATCAGAGTCCGGAAACAGGAAAACGTCGGAAATAAGCGAAAGGAGAGTTTTGAGCGAGGATTACGTTGGCGCCACTCCTTGTCAAGCCGGATAACCTCGTCAATCAGCTCCACAGAGGCGCCGCGGCGGCGCTGTGATTCACGTACCCGTTCCGGGTCATTGCCCTTGTCCTCCCGGAATAGATTGATGTCAAGCATCCCTCCACCCCACTTTTCCTGCAATTCCCTTACAAAGCAAACGGACCGAGAAAGTAAGCAAACAGTGAAGGGAGAGGGTTGGAGAGGAGGAGGATGAAATGTAGGGTAGAGAGAACGAGAACGATAGTAACGAGGTGAGCTGGAGAGAATAGGCGATGAAGAAAAAAGGGAGGAGGAGAAGAGCAAGGCGTGGAACGAAGGAGCAGAAAAGGTGCGGGAGCGCAGGGAAGCCAGTCGGATGCCAGCAGCCGGAGACCTCAATCAGAGAAACCCTAGATCGGACACGACGCTTCAAATATTTCCTCACGTGTATATTGTCAATGGGGACGTTTACATTCATAGCACTTAAATCTCTCGATATTAGTCCCAATACATCCCTTATCAAATAAGATTTGATTTAAATGGGATTTAATGAATGTTATAAATTCAAATTTATCAAATTCTGCGTTAGTAAATAAATTTTGTTAAATTGTGCGAAATTGTTTGACAAATTTTAGCATTTTATATTTATATCACTAAAATCTTCCCTATCATATTTTATGATTAATTTAAATATATATTATTTCTAATTATATTTGATGCATGCTAGGAATTTTATGACAGTGGAGTAGCAGATTACCGTCTTAGCGTGATATGAAGGTTCAGCACACTCTCATAAAATATAAATCAATTAATAATGATATTATAAGTTTTTACGTAGAAAACTCAGAAATGGAAAAATCAAAGGGTATGTCATAGCTGAAGAGTTTCACTATAAAAAGATGATTACAGTTGTAACCACTTGTCTCATGGGATGGAAATGGTTACTAAGTTTCTCAAGTTACAATGTCGAAGTGTTGATGAATTTTTTGACAGGAACAGACAGCGAATGAAAGCAATTAGCGATGTCCAATCGACAACGATAGACGGTGATCGGCAGAGATTGGTGGTGATCCACGACGGTCGATGGTGGTCGAAGGATGTCAATGGTGGTCGACGGCGGTAAACGGTGGTCAACAGTAATCAGCAAAAATCGGTGACGGTCTGTGGTGTTTGATAGAATTCGTAGTTTTTCGATGACGGTAAACAATGGTGGTTTTGGACTCAGCTCCTTATAAAAGCTTCAAACTCTTCCGCATATCTCAAACTCTCATCCCCATTACGAGAGAGGTGAGACTCTATTTATAGTGTTCTGTGTGCAATTAAGACAAGAATAAGAACCACTTTGATCGGCCTGTTTGAAGAGCTTCATTTGATCATACGGTGTTTCATGGACATTTAAGTGCCTTATAGATGTCGAAATTGAGTGATATTGGGCCCGTTAGATTCACTTTGTGGAGACGTTCGATTCGACCGTAAAACTCGTCAAGTTCTGCAATCTTTTGACTTTATAAATATGTTTGTAAAGCTTCTAAAATTAATTTGATGACTTGATTTGAGCTTTATTTGATTTGGTTTAAATCAATTTTAGTATCATTGGGACCGTCTCATCGAGTCGGACAGCTTGACTATAAGTTTGTTGATATTGGAGATCTGGATGACTCCTAACTGAAGTTTGAATGTTTATTGTTCAAAAATTTGTCTTCAGATTCGTGTCACGCCTCGAGATTCACACCATTTGATGAAAATTCATTAGAGACAAATAGAGCACAAAAGTTGGTGATTATTTTTGCCACATGGGTAAAACAAAGAAATAAATTTTGTATTTGTTGGGTTGGTTGCCTTTAATGGCAATAATAGGAATTAGGAAACTGAGTAAGCTAAGGTAATAGCTATCTATTGAACATTTATACCATATATATAGACGGTGAAATTGGGAAGGCCAAAGGTCACAATTTTTGTGCCGCATTCTTTATCTAGTTGGTGGCGGGGTTACTGTAAGTCCTTTTTGTTGAGTTTCGATCTCTATTGTAGTGTGTGGGTAATCGAATTACAGGCACATGGTGTGGGGTTCTCATCATAGGCCCCGAGCGTATGAGAAATTGATATTGGGACCTCTCCCAAATATCAATTTACTTTTAAGAATATATATATATTGTATTTGGATATCTCACACTTAAATTTTATATTTGTAGACATAACACTCAAAGCTTTAAAATTACATTAAAAATAGCGCTATTATCACTTGTAAAAGAGAAATACTTCCTCCCTTGCTTATGGTAAATTTAGGTGTATGATATGTAAATACAAAAGAATTATGTGTTGCATATGTAAAATTTCAAAAATTATTTGAATTAGACCGTTTTATTGTATAGATTAAAGAGATTTGCATACATTCCATAGCATTTCTGTATATTTATATATCTAACACTCAAATTTTGATTTATACACTTATCACACTTTGGTGTTGATGCGTGCTGAAAAATTCGCGGCGGTAGAGTTGTGGATTATTGGTTTAGCATTATACGAAAATTTAGCACACACACTGATGAAAAATAAGCGGTGATGACTCTAGAAGTTTTTACTTGGAAAACCCGTAAAGGGAAAAACCACGGGGTCTGACCTAGTTGCGAGAATCCACTATTGATTGATGTTTACAGAAATTCTTTGTCCCACAGACGGGAGAGAGTAATTATATGTTTCATACTACAATGTCAACTGACGGTATTTGGTTGGTGGTGATTGACGATGATTGAATGAGGTCCATGGTGACGGAGGTCGACAACGAAGGAGGTCGACGACGACGGAGGGCGATGATGACGGAGGTCGACGAACGTCTGCGTTGGTCTACGGAGGTTGTCGGTAGTTGACGACGGTCAGCAGTGGTGCTAAGCAGCAACTTCTCCTTAAGGCTTCAGACTCTCTCTCTAGACTCCCCCCCCCCCTCATATGAGGGTTGGGGGTCTATTTATAATGTTTTGGGTGCAATTAATGTAGTCAGTTTGATCGGAAGGTCCAGAGGGCCCCCTGATCAGACGTCGTTTAAGAGGTATTTGATGGCCATAGCGATGTCAGAATTGAGCGATCTTGGGCTCGTTGGATTCATCTCATTGAGTTGGTCAGTTTGACTATAAGTTTGCTGAAATTGGAGTTATGTATAAATTTTTATCAAGATTTGAACGTTTATTGCTTAAAAGGTTATACTGAGATTCGTGTCGTGCCTCAAGATTGGTGTTGAATAATGAAAATTTATTGTTGTTGTATCAGGTGTCATAAATCTATAAATGAAAAAGTGTATGCCGCTTCTAAAAGGAGGGCAACAGTGATGTGTTACATATGTATACTCATCAAAATTGTGTGGTATATATGTAAATATGGATGCAAAATAGTCGAGCTTGAGCGAGTTCAGCTTCGACTTGTGTCTGACTCGTTAAAAAATATCATTATTTTTATTTAGCTCATTTATATATCGAGCTCAAAAAATTAGTTCTTGTTTGACTCGTTTGCTTATCTAGCCGAGCAGGAGCTGTTCACGAACAATGAACTATTTTGACAACCCCGATCACACAGTTGTAAGATGTAAATAGTAAGACGAGATTTAAATCTTATTATTTATATTAAAACATTCATTTAAATAGAATTTGATATATTATTATTATATTTGATACTACAACAATAAGTTTTTATTATCCAGCATGAATCTCGAGACACGACACAAATCTCAGTGCAATTTTTTGAGCAAAAAATGTTCAAATCTTGATAAAAAGTCATCTACAACTCTGATTTCAGCAAACTTATAGTCAAGCTGACCGACTCGAAGAGATGAACCTAATGATATAAAAACTAGTCCAATCTGAGTCAAATCAAGCCCATATCAAGTCATTAAACCACACTTGAAAGATTTCTGGACAAATTTGGAAGATCATACAGATGCCAACACTAGCAAGTCTATACTCGTATTGAGCGTCTCAGCAAGACGAATCCAACGAGCCCAAGATCACTCAATTCCGACATCGTTAAGGCTATTAAATATCCCTTAAATGTTGTTTGATCAAGAGAAGCCTCTAGACCGTTCGATCAAAATGATTGCATTAATTGCACCCAAAACACTATAAATAGACCTCCAACTCTCACATGAGGAGGGGGTTGAAGCCTAGAGAGAGTATGAGGCCTTGAGGAGAAACTGCAGCTTAGCACTGCCGTCGACCGCCGCTGACCTCCGTCGACCACTACTGGCATCCGTCAATCACCGCCGACTACTGTCTACCATCACTTATCGTCGTCAACTACATTCGATCTTCGTCGTTGTCCATCACCGACCTCTGTTGACCTCCGCCAACTGTCGTCAACCATGACCTACCGTCGTCAACTACAGTCGATCTCCGTCTTCGACCATCACCGACATCTGTTGACCTCTACCAACCACCGTCGATTACCGCTAACCACCATCGTTAATTACCATCAACTAGATGATATCAATCGACACTGTAATATGAAGAATATAATCACTTTTTGCCCGTTTGTGAGATAAGTGATTTATGTAATTATCGATCAATAGATTTTCATAACTAGGCCAGACCCTGTGTTTTTTTTCTTTACAGGTTTTCCATGTAAAAACTTTTGCAGTCGTCACTGCTTGTTTTTTTTTTTATTTTCATCTGTGTGTGTGTGTTGAATTCTCATACAATACTAAGACGATAAATTCATTACTTTACCGCCACAAATTTTCTAACAAGCATCAACTATAAAAAAATGATTAAAGCTGCAACCACCTATCACACGGTACGGAAAGGGTTACTAAGTTTCTCAAGTTACAATGTTGATGTGTTTGATAAATTTGTTGCTAGAAACGGGCAGCAACCAATAGCGATTAGTGGGGTCCAATCGACAGTGGTAGATGGTGGTCAACGAAGATTGACGGTGATCCACAACGGTCGGCGGTGGTTGACGTAGGTCAATGAAGGTCGACGGCGGTCAACAGTCGTCAATAGCAATCAGCGAAAGTTGGTGACGGTCAGTGGTGGTCGACAAATGTTATTGGTTTTTCTATGGTGGTTATGGTGGTGTTGGACTCATCTCCTTATCAAAGCTTCAAACTCTTCCTCATATCTCAAACTCTCATCCCCCTTATGAGAGGGCCGAGACTTTATTTATATTGTTTTGTATGCAATTAATGCAAAAATAGGAACTACTTCAATCGGACGATTTGAAGAGCTTCATTTGATCATAAGGTGTTTCGTGGACATTTGAGTGTCTTGAAGATGTCGTAATTGAGCGATATTGGGCCCGTTGGATTCATCTTGTCGAGTCGCTCGATTTGACCGTAAACTTATCATGTTCTACGATCTTCTGACTTCTCAAATATGTTTGTAAAGCTTCTAAAATTGATTTGATGGCTTGATCTGAGCTTGATCTGACTTGGTTTAGATCAATTTTAGTATCATTAGGATTGTCTCATTAAGTCGGTCAGCTTAACTATAAATTTGTTGAAATCAAAACTCTTTTTGACTCATAATTGAAGTTTGAGTATTTATCGCTTAAAAGTTTGTCTTGAAAATCGTGTCATATTTCGAGATTCACACCATATAATAAATATTTATTGAAGACGTATCAACACACCCTATTTTTGAACTGATACGACATCAACAAATTTTCATCATCTGACACGGATCTCAAGGCATGACACGGATCTCGATGCAATCTTTTGAGCAAGAAACATTCAAATCTTGATAAAAAGTCATCCAGAGCTATGATTTCGGCAAACTTATAGTCAAACTGTCCGACTCAATGAGACGAACCTAATGATATAAAAATTAAACTAATCTGAGTCAAATCCAGCCCGGATCAAGTCATTAAACCACTTTTGGAAGTTTTTCAGACATATTAGAAGGTCAAATGGATGCAACACTAGCAAGCCCATACTCGAATCGAGCGTCTCGACAAGACGAATCCAACGAGCCCAAGATCACTCAATTCTGACACCGTTAAGGCCATCAAATGCCTCTTAAATGCCGTCTGATCGAGGAGAGCCTTCTGAGCCATCCGATCAAAATGGTTGCATTAATTGCACCCAAAACTCTATAAATAGACCCCAACTTTCACATGAGAGGAAGAAAAGGAAGTGAGTCTGAAAACTTGAGGAGAAGAAGCAGTTTTGCATCATCGCCGACAGCCGTCGATCATCGCCGATAGCTGTCGATCACCGCTGATCGTCGTGGACCACTGCCGATCGCCGCGGACCACCGTCGATTGTTGTCCACTACCATCATCCATATACTGTCAGTCGACGTTGTAATCTACATCACATAATTACCCTTTCCCGTCTGTGGGACGAGGGATTCCTGTAAACGTCTATCAATAGTGGATTCTCGCAACTGGGCCAGGCCCCGTGGTTTTTCCCTTTACGGGTTTTCCACGTAAAAACTTCTGGTGTCATACTGGTTGTTTATCTTTCACCTGATTGTGTGTTGAATTCTCGTACAACGCTAAGACGATAATTGGTTACTCTACCGCCGCGAATTTTCTAGCACGCATCAGTTTGGCGCCGTCTGTGGGAAACGAAGTCCCGTTCGACATTGTCTACAACTCTAAGACACTGAGCCCCTATTTCCTTTCCCAGTGTCGTATTCCATCCAACGAACAAATGAATCATTTTTGCATCTTAAAGATCATCTCCGGAGAATTCTTCGATGTGGGGGGCAACCTTCACCGCAGTCTCGAAAGGTCGTTCACGTTAACGTCCTGGGCACGACTGTGGTGAGGATGTCATCCCATATTTTATTCATATTACAAGTCTACAAGAATCGCTTCTGGACTTGGGGGGCAGTTTTCACTAAAAATAACGGTTCTTCAGCACCTGAAGTTCCTCTTTAACTATATCAGGAAGCTGATCTCTTCAAGACCCAATACATGTGCTCTTCTACAAGCTCGCATAGAAAACACCCTCGCTGGGGGGGCAAAAGATTCAAAAACAACTGACAAGTTGCCAAACATTACTCTTGAGTATGACTACAACCATATTTCCAAGAAAACATGCGATCCATTGCGATCTACTCTCTAGTCTCGAGAAACGCAGAGCATCTCTGACACCTCATTCTAGGCTTAATCGATCCTAAGGGGACTCGATTCGACCTCTTCCATTACAGGCTAACGTCGTCAAGCAAAAGCTTCGACATACAGCCTCGGATAGGTCAAAAATCCTTGGTGGATTTCCTTTGACCACTTCCATAACAGGTTACGGTCGTCAAGCAAAAGCTTCGACCAACAACCTAGGATAGGTCAACCATCCTCAGTGGATTTCATATGACTCAGTTCATTACAAGTTATTATCGTCGAGCATCTTCGGTGATATAACTCAGAACTAGTCTTACATCCTTAATGGATTCTCTTTCTACCATGCCCCTGGAAGACGAGCCCAAGAGGCAAGTCTCGATGGGAAGCTAGTAGTGGACATGGTCCTCACTAGAAAGACTCCATGAGAGCAAGTGGTTGACAGGGTCTCCTCTCAAAGAACTCAGAAGGCTACAAGCCTCAGAAGACACAAGTACACTCAAAGACCTCAGAAGGCTACAAGCCTCAGAAGGCACAGATACACTAAAAGACCTCAAAAGGCTACAAGCCTCAGAAGGCACAGGTACACTCAAAGACCTTAGAAGGCTACGAGCCTCAGAAGATACCGGTTCAAGCTCCTTTAAGGCATAAGTCTGAGAGGGCACAATCTCGGAAAGCATGAACCACAAAAGGTACGTGATTCTTCATTTTATAAAAGTTTTGTGCTAACTTTAATTGCAGACTTTCGTTTGATTAAGAAGCCACAACAATCGTGGAAGACGCAAAAAAATACATTGTCATCATCTACAAATGTCACATTAGATGATTAAAAATGTTACAAATATCAACATATAATTGCACAAGGGCCACAACAAATCCGCCCATCTTCGAGTAGAGTCGACATCGTCTCCCCAAAACTCTAGTACTTCTGATAATCATCGGGAGGCCACCGTATATCGTCGCTACCACATAAGCAAGAAATCTTCTCCTGAAAGCGAGATGGGAAAAATACAACATTTTTTCATCACCTTCATAACGTGCAAGAGTGGCACAGAAATCTCCTCCAGAATACGCAGCATCAAGTACGCGATCTGCAACGCTCCGCCACAATGCATCAATGCAATGCATCGCCCCGCCGTGACGCTCCGCCACAATGCATCACTGCAATGCATCGCCTTGTCGTGACGCTCCGCCACAATGCATCACCGCAATGCATCGCCCCGCCGTGACTCCCCGCCGCAATGAGACATTCCGCGGCAACGCGTCGCTGAAACGACACGCCGCAACGCGACACCGCTACACGCCGCTGTGTTGTGTCACGCCACCCCGACGGGCCTCCGCAACACTCCGCCGCAACGCCCTGCGCAACGCGTCACCATAACGCCCCACCACGACGCAGCGCCGCAACGCGCCCCCGCGACGCTCCATCGCAACGCGCCCCCACGACGCACCTTCCCAACGTGTCGCGTCGCTGCGACGCCCCGCTGCTAAGCGTCGCTGCAATGCTTCACCCTGCAGTAATGCGTCGCACGAAGCCCCATTGTAACGTGTCACCATGACGCCCCTCCTTGACGCCCGCCGTGACACCCCGCCTTGACGCCACGCCGCAATGCGACATCCCGCGGCAGAGCGTCGCTGCAACGGTACGCGACAGCGCGCCCCCGCAACACGTCGCTGTATTGTGTCGCGCCACCACGACACGCTTCCGCAACACTTCGTCGCAACGCTCCATCGCAACACGTCACCCCAACGCATCACGCCGTGACGCACCGCTGCAATGCGACATGGCCCGCCGCAACGCGTCGCCCTGACGCCCCATCGCAACGCACCGCCGCAACGCGTCGCCCTGACGCCCCATTGCAACGCATCACTGCAACGCATCGCCGCGACGCACCTTCACAACGTGTCACGTCGTTGCGACGTCCCGCTGCTAAGCGTCGCTGCAATGCTTCACCCTGCAACAACGCGTCGCCACGATGCCCCATTGCAACGTGTCGCCATGACGCCTCGCCGTGACGCCACGCCTTGACGCCCCGCCTCAATGTGACATCCCGCGGCAGCGCGTCACTGCAACGGTAATCGACAACGCGCCCCCGCAACACGTCGATGTATTGTGCCGCCCCACGACGACACGCTTCCGCAACACTTCGTCGCAACGCTCCATCGCAACGCGTCGCCGCAACACATCACACCGTGACCTACCGCTGCAATGCGACACGGCCCGCCGCAACGTGTCACCCTGACGCCCCACCACAACGTTCCGCCACAACACGCCACCGCCACACGTCGCTGCGTTGTGTCGCTACGACACGCCGCCGCAATGCTCTGCTGCGACGCGCCACCGCGTCGCCCCGCCGCGACGCTTCGTCGTAATGCTCCGTCGCGAGGTTTCGTCGCAATGCCCCGTCGTGAGGTTTTGTCGACATGCTCCGCCACAACGCATCACCGTGAAGCACTGTCGCAAGGCGACGCTTCACCGCAACACGTCGTCATATTGCATCGCCGCAACGTGCCGCTACGACGACTTGCCTCAAAGCACCGTCGCGCCACTGCGACGCTCCGCCGCAACGCACCACCACAACACGTCATTGCGTTGTACCGCTAAGACGCACCGCCGCGACGAGCCGCCACTACGTTTTGTCGCAACGCCCCGACGCAACGCGCCACCACGACACCACGCCGCAACACGCCGCCGTGACTCCCCGTCGCGACGCTCCGCCGCATCGCGACGCTCCACCGCAACGCGCTGCTGCGCCGCGCCACCGCGACGCTCCGCCACAACGTGCCGCCACGACGCTCTTCCGCAACGCGCCGCGACATCTCTACCCATCTCCTTTGGGTCTATTTATAGGCTCAAAAAAGCATTTGGCCATTAAATGCTCATTAAAAAAAAACAGCTTTTTATTAAAAAAAATGGTTGTTCATTGAAAATAATAAAAAACAGCTTTTATTAAAGAAAAAAATTGTTATTTATTAAAAAAAATGACTCATCATACAAAAAAAATGGTTTATAAAAAAAAAACAGTTCTGCATTAAAGAAAATTGTTATTTATTAAAAAAAGAAAACGGTTCTTCCTTAAAAAAAAAAAAAACTGTTATTCATTAAAAAAAATAAAATAAAACTGCTCTTTATTAGAGAAAAAAAAAAACTGCTTTCATTAAAGTAAAAATTGGCTGTTTATTTATATTAAAAAAAAACTTTTCTAACAGTTGTTTTTTAAAAATTAAAAAAAAATAACAGCTCATTTTATATATATATATATATATATATATATATATATATATATATATATATATATTTATATATTACTATTTATTTTCAGTTTTTCTGGCAACTGTTTTGAATTTCGGGCCAAGTAAAAATTTTAATGTCATGAGAGATATTTGAGCCCCCAACCTCCCACGTGAAAGCGAAGAACAACCAACTAAACTAAAAACACTCTTCTTTATATATAAAAGTTTATTTTATTCTTATCTATAAAGCAAAGTTTTAAGAATGTTACTTTTACGCAACGAAATAAAGTTCTCCGAATCTAAATATTTTCGGGCCACACCACAAAAATGATCTTCGCTCGAAAATAGAGAGCAATCGATACGACATCAACAAATATTCATCATCCGACACGGATCTCGAGCGCATGACACGGATCTCGATGCAATCTTTTGAGCAAGAAACATTCAAATCTTGATAAAAAGTCATCCAGAGCTATGATTTCGACAAACTTATTGTCAAACTGTCCGACTCAATGAGACGAACCTAATGATATAAAAATTAAACTAATCCGAGTCAAATCGAGCCCAGATCAAGTTATTAAACCACTTTTGGAAGTTTTTCAGACATATTAGAAGGTCAAATGGATGCAACACTAGCAAACCCATACTCGAATCGAGCGTCTCGACAAGACGAATCCAACGAGCCCAAGATCACTCAATTCTGACACCGTTAAGGTCATCAAATGCCTCTTAAACGCCGTCTGATCGAGGAGAGCCTTCTGAGCCATCCGATCAAAATGGTTGCATTAATTGCACCCAAAACTCTATAAATAGTCCCCAACTTTCACATGAGAGGAAGAAAAGGAAGTGAGTCTGAAAACTTGAGGAGAAGAAACAGTTTTGCATCATCGCCGACAACCGTCGATCATCGCCGATAGCTGTCGATCACCGCTGATCGTCGTGGACCACTGCCGATCGCCGCGGACCACCGTCGATTGTTGTCCACTACCATCATCCATATACTGTCAGTCGACGTTGTAATCTACATCACATAATTACCCTTTCCCGTCCGTGCGGACGAGGGATTCCTGTAAACGTCTATCAATAGTGGATTCTCGCAACTGGGCTAGGCCCCGTGGTTTTTCCCTTTACGGGTTTTCCACGTAAAAACTTCTGGTGTCATACTAGTTGTTTATCTTTCACCTGATTGTGTGCTGAATTCTCGTACAACGCTAAGACGATAATTTGTTACTCTACCGCTGCGAATTTTCTAAAGACGCATCATGAACAAATATAATTTTATTATTCAAAAATATCAAAATTCAAAGCACTTTAAGCTCAGTTGGTTATTGTTTTTGCAACATGGGTAAAACTAAGAAAAAATGTTGTATTTGTTGGGCTGGTTGCCTTTAATGGCAAGAATAGGAATTAGGAAGCTGAGTAAGCTAAGGGAATAGCTTGCAAGTGAACATTTATACCGTATAATTCTTGTGCTGTGGGAATGCAGACGGTGAAATAGGGAAGGCCAAAGGATATAAAACAAAATACATACATACATACATACATACATACATACATACATACATACATACATACATATATATATATATATATATATATATATATATATATATATATATATATATATAGAGAGAGAGAGAGAGAGAGAGAGAGAGAGAGAGAGAGGCGGGGGAGAGAATATTAATCTTTACGTGTTAGATATGTAAACTCATAAGAATTGCATATGTAAATATGGGTGCAAAATAGTCCAGCTTGAGCGAGTCTAGGCTTGACTCGTGTTTGGCTCGTTAAAAAATATTATTGTTTGTCTTTAGCTTAATTATATATCAAGCTTAAAAAAATAATTCGTGTTTGGCTCGTTTGCTTATCAAGCCAAACACAAGTTGTTCGTAAATAATGAACCATTTTGACAACCCTAATCACATAAATTATAGAATGTAAATAGTAGGGCGAGATTTAAATCTTATTATTTATATTAAAACATTCATTTAAATAGAATTTGATATATTTTTATTATATTTAATTAGTCATTTTAATTGATTATAAATCTTTCTAGCATTATAGTCAGTTAAATAATTTAATAAGTGTGTGTGTGTGTGTGTGTGTGTGTGTGTGTGTGTGTGTGTGTGTGTGTAGTATATTTGGATATATAATTATTTTGAGGTCAAAAAGAGTTGAACATGGACCCACAATTCTTTATTCATATTTAGCTCGTTTATACACCAAACAAAGAAAAATTATTTGTGTTCAACTCATTTACTTAACGAACAAATCAAATATGAGTTGTTCATGAGCAACAAATCGTTTTAACAGTCCTATATGTGAATCCCCCTAAATTAAATTGATGAATTTATTATAGACTATTATAACTTATTTATTATATGAAAATTTTGTTTTTCTTATTTCTCAATCAAAATTACATAATTAACTAAAATATGACACGTTTAACTCAATTAATCTAACTTTTTTGTGTCCACCAAAATCAAAATAATAACACTGTCTAATCAATTTATTTATTGACACGCCAATCACATACACTGACTTTAGTTATATAATAATAAATTAAAATAATATTATTTTTTTTATTTATATAAATATTTTAATCTTTAAATTTGTGGTAAAACACTTAGGATATTCCTTATAAAGGCAATTAGTTAAACACGAAAAGAAAATACATACCCTCGTCATGGATGTCAATATTAAGCATCTAAATCAACACTTGTGTGATGTTAGTATGATGTTGATAGCATTTTGTGTCGTTTGACAAAATAGCATTTCGTCTGTTTTTTCAAAATTACGTTTTGCAACTTAATATGATTACTAGAAAGTTAAGGTCCGACTTTTTAAATATTAACAAAAAAATGTAATCATCATCGTAACTTTTTGAACAATAGTTTCTTTTATAAGAACTTCACAACTGCTTCTTTAAACAGTAGGCCCATCAGACAATCAAAATTTCTCAAATTAATCTTTAAATATACTTAAATTTCAATTTTATGTTCAAAATAACTTCAAATTAATATTTTCCTAGAATTTTAGCTCAACTAATTTTGTTCTATTACTTTTAATTTAGATATAATTTTGAGGCATCATTATATATAATTTCATGAATAGATTTAAATCATGAAATTGTCATTAAATACGAGAGTTTAACTAAGGGTGAGATATATAAATACATATTTATCATTTCTCATTAAAATATTTATATTTAATATTATGACATCTTATAAGGAGCATCTTATGCATGAGACAAATAGAATGAGCTCTATTTCTTAACCATATAAAATTAATATTTTTTAAATATTTTAAATAATGTTATCATCTAAAAACTAATAATAATTTTTATTATATTAATCTCAAAATAAAATTTAATTAAATTTGATTGGATAATTATCTTTCATGTATTTAATGAGTTGTTGAAGGGTGGGCCAATTATTGACGCAAACTGATAACTATTTAGATTAAATTGATTAATTAGTTTGGCTGTATTAAGTCGGACATATATAAATTTTTGATACTCAAATCTTTTGCATTTTTAATTAGATAATTACTCTGGCTAATATTTTATTAGCTTAATATTTATTTAATAAATATTTTGATATTTTTGATTTGATACATTGACATGGATACCACATACTTTTTATATATTTACATATTTAATATATAAACTTTCATATATATAATTTAATATATAGATTAATGTGATAAGTAATGGCATTGGGAATGGTGAGTTTTGTAATTAGACGCCCCGCTTTTCGTACAATTGCTTTTTGAGCAAGCGACGAACGTGGGCATCTTACGCGCTCGATTGCAATAATTGCCGGTCATCAAAGAGGATCGGTGGGTATAAACATAATAACGAGTTTCTTAAGGGTTTTTTTTTGTTAAATCACATCTGTTTTTGCGGGACAGTTTTTTCAAAAAATAATCATTTTAATATTTAATAAAACTGAGTAAAACATAATATAAAATAATTTTTTTAGTAATAAATTACTTCTTAAATAATAAATTTATATTAATTAATAATTAAATAGTAATTATTTATATCTTTATCAAATAATTAAAAATATAAAAATATATTTATAAATAAATTAATTAATTCATCTAATTATAATTAAATTAAAAATATATGAATTTTAATCATTACTTATTAATAACTTAAATTAGCAAAATTAAAATCGCAATCTCTCCTCCCTCCTGGTTTTGCTCAGAACCATGGCCGAAGGCAGTGATAAAAAGCAGAAGGTGCAAGGAGTAGTTGGCTTTGGCTCTTGGGTCGAAGGTGGAAGAAGGAGTAGTCGGCTTTGGCGAAGAAGGAGTAGCGACCCGACTTTGGCTTCGCGAGAGATTGGGAGAAGGGGACGAACGGGGAAACGAGACGAGATATAAGGCAGAAGAGGAAAAATCAGGTCGTTAAAGCGGGCCGCGGGGTCGATCTCGCGGCCGGTTTTTCGCCAAATTCACGGCCCGCGGCGAGCGGGACGCCGAAACAAACGAAAAAAACCCATCCAAATAGGCCCTTAGTGCTTATTTGATTCCTAAGACTCAAATTTTATCACATCCTAGTTGATTAACATAAATAGTCATAAAGTAGGAATCAAGCATCATTGTTTAGACACTAATAAGCAAAAGAACTTCAGATTATTTTCTTTTAACAAGTTCTCAGTTCCTTTTGAGTTATTTACAGACATCTCAGTCCCATAACCTTTTTTTTTTCTTCCCAGGAAACTAAACCCCAAATCAATACCAACTCAAACCACCTGACTGACTCGTCTAAATCAATCAGACATATACCATTCGCTCTTGACCAACAAACTTTATAAAACATTAAGAATCATGACAGTAAGATATTTTGAGTTCATCTCCGTGTTGATCTCACCAACCAAGTAATAGAATTAACGACCACTAACTTAATCGCTATAATCTAAAATCTCAACTTCAAATTAATGATTACGACAATTCATACATAAAAAAACCAACTCCTATGTTATATTAATTCCAAATCAAGTATAATCTCAATGTGTAGACTTCCTTGAACTTGCACAATAAGTCTTCTAGAGGGGCAAAAATTAAAATAAATAGCTAAAGTACAATGTGTGCACCACTTCCTTAGTTGGTAAACCCCCCACTATTTGGCTTAAGTGGAATGGCACTCCACAATCCACATTTTATGTGCCAAATCATGTGCCCATGTTCTTCATTAAGATATCATAAAAGAAAATCCAAAGTTGGTGTTGTTGGATGTGTGGAGTGGGTGGATTGGGCTCCACCCTAGAGCTTTCATGAGCACTTATTTCTTAAAATAACACTCAAAATAAATAATTGATGGGGATTATTATTATTTTTAGCTGCATTGGTGTAATATATTAAAGTTTTGACACAAATAAATAAATAAATAAATGTCCTTTGTGTTTGCTTTATGACTTCAGTTGAAGGTAGGAAGTGTAGCTGGAAACTTTGCTTCAAAAGCAGAGATCAACCGAGCTTGATTGTCCACCTTATGGTCCTAGGATTAATTTTCTAAAAAATTTGAGTTAAAATGATAAATATTTTTTAAGAAAATTTTACGAAAATGTCACACAATTCTTATATTTTTACAAACTTAACCAATTATTTTCAATATTTGCATATATATATATATATATATATATAACTCTAGGTGTTAGATAAGTAAATGCTTTGGAAATTTTGTGGTATGTATGTAAATTTCATTTTTAAAACTGAATTTATTTTAGGATGGGCACAACAAATGATTAATTGATTAATTATACGTGGTACTTATTGTAAAATAATTAAAGATTAAAAAAAATATATTTATTAGATTTAAATTAGAATTTTATAACACAATATTTGTCCATTATGTATATATATATATATAAAGCTCTAGTTCTATAATCTTGGTGGGAAGCTTGTTTATTCTCATAGAAAAAGAAAGGGGTAGGTGGCTTTAACTTTATGTTTATATGTCTAACTTGATGAAATAGGATAACTAATGTTCTAACTTTACTTCATTTCTTGCATATAGTGGGTAACTTAGCTTGTTGCTTACTAATATATGTTTGCATGTCAAACATCATTCTTATGAGAGGAGTTCAAACTTATAACTAATTTAGTTTGAATTTATTTTATTATTTTTTTTGGTAAAAATAGCGCTTGATTAAAGATATAGTAAGGCGGAGCTCTTTGACCTTTTTTGTTTGGATTAGGCTCAAGATAAGCCTCAAAAGAGTGAATTCCTTAACCCTAAAGCCCTTGAGGTCCTGCCATTGAGGGTGTGCTGAATCGAATATATTTGGTTGATTTGATTCAGTTTATGAAATCATGATATGATTATTGTTTGTAGACTAAGAGTTATTTGGATTTCAGTAATAAGTTGGGATTAGAAAAAATTATTTTGAAAAATTAATTATATTAGGATTTTAGAATTCAGTTAAATTAAACAGAACTAATAAATGTAGTTTATTTTAGTTATACATTGTATTATTATGTTTGATTTTTTTGTTGCTCGATTTGATTTAATTTATTTTTTTCAATCTATCCCACCAAGATGACTAATTGCCAACTACTACCCAACACCCTAAATTAGTTGGCTTCATAATATCCAATTTATTTAGCTCCAATGAATCTTAATTAACCTTCTAATTGTTAAGATAGGCCTAAATAAGCTTGCTTAAATCCTTAAAAAAATTAGTTGGCCTTAAATCCATAGACATAAGTGTGACCTAAAAAACAACAAATATTAAATCAAATTTTTAATATATAGTATGAACTAAAATTGCTCTTCAAATTATAGGTTAAACTATCTTATATTTGGTGAAATACTGCACAATCTTGAAATTTATATGTTAAATTTAAATAATTATTATTTTTAAAATTCATATATTATAATATATTAAATCTCTTATTGATCTAGTTAGCCTTGAAATCTATAGGCTAAGTTAGACTAAGATGAACTCTGCATAACCATGAAATATGTAAGTTAAACAACCTATGAGCTCTTTAAATTTTTCAAAATTTATGATGCAGCGGATCATGTTGACTTATGGGTTAAGCCTATAAGCAGAGGAGACGAACACAAGGTAAGGCCACATGTATAGGAAGTGGACCCAATATGAGGACCATAAGTATAAAAAAAAGGACCAAATGTAGGACCCACAAATATAAGAGGTGGACCTCAGATGCGGTCTTTAAGCACAAAAGGATGATTTAAGGTGAGGCCCACAAATACCATGGTAACACCCACTATTTGAACACAATCCAAGAGAATTTAAAACTTGTATGTAAGTTCATATGTATTTAGATTATATTGTATTTATTTTATGTATTTTGTGCAAATTGTATAATGAGTACGTGTTTATGTTAGTTTGTATGAGCCTAAGTGTGGTGGGTTAATTGTATATGTTAGTTTTGTGGGATAAACACGAGTGATCAAACCCTTATGGTCGACCAAAGTAACGAGGAAGTGGGTGAGTGGCCATATAAGTAAGTGGATAGAGTTTGAGTAGGAAAAATAGACAATTACTAATTTTGCGGGGCAATTAAGAATTGTGTGGGTATGTGTATATTATAACTTGTCTTTAAATGTATTGTATAGAATGATATGAAGGTGATATTGTGAAAAATATTCTGAGAACTTCAGAGAAAAATTCAAATAGTGCAGGGGCTCCGTGGCTTCTCCAAGTGGAATGGTTTAAAGATTATTACCCACCACTAGATTTTAGTAAGTTTGTTGATTTATATTATTGTTCTGTTCAAATTTTTTTATGTTTCTTTGAGTGAAATATATAATTGTTGATAAGGAATGTTTTAAGCAAGTTTGTTTAATTTTTATCTTTTATTTGGCTTACTAAAATTTCATCTTAATCCCATTTACACATGTTGGTCTGAATCTTGTCTAATCTTGATTAAAATTTTGGCTTCATACGAGTCTCTTAATTTTCTTATAAAAATACAATTTCCTTTTAAATTAATCTACATCACTCGTATATTAACTGTCATTTAAATTTCACCAATTTTAATTTTTATTTGTATTTTTCAGTCGAAAAATGAAACAATAGTATTTTGCCCATGTAATTCCCGGTTCTTATTTCTCCACATTTTGATTATAAAAAAATACCAGATAAAAGGAGAAAATCATAAAAATTTCTACATATAAACTTTGGGTTATTTTCATCATTTTCAAGTGAAAATTTTAAATATATATTTAGAAAAACTAGAACAAAATTAGACATTGGCCAATTCAGACCAGATTTGACCAAATCAACATTTCTCACTCAATCACACGACTTACTTCTATCCAAACACCTTTGGTCACTCCAAATTATTCTTTAAATATTCTCCTAAATTTTCATAGAAAGATTCCCTTGGCCACACCAAATTTGGTATCAGAGTAAGTTCAAACTTGAGAGATTGGATTTAGACATTGGCAATCTCATTCACTTTACTATGTATAAAAAAAGATGAGATTATTATATTAAAAATTGAATTCAATCAAAATATGAAGGAGATTAAGAAGTTATTGAATGATTTGAAGAACCAAATTCTAGGCATTGTGAGCCATATCAAAATAGCATGAATCTTTAATTACTTGAAGTAATACCCGAGCCCATAAGAAAAAGAGACGGCTCTGTGATGAGGCTCACAGGTATACCTGATGTGGGACCGACGAGCACTTAAAATGGATTCAATGTAGGGCCCACATTCATAAGAGGTGGATTGAAGATGGGGCCCGCAATAACAAGAGGAGGACAGGTGTGCCCTTAAGCATCGAGGTGGGATCCATTAATTCGTAATGCTGCGATGCACACATTATCTCGTATGTATATGTGACGATCATGTAATATACAAATTTATGAGTCTGTATTATTGATATCACAAGGAACGAGTTATCTCTCAACAACTTATTAGTTTACTAATCTTTAATTTAGTTCAAAAGATTCATTTATTTTGAAAGCCATTCTAAAAGTCATAAAATTTGATTATAAAAAGTATAGATTTTTATTCTTTGAGTTGGATTATGGGAAGAGTCTATGTTCATTCACTAAATTCTCCTATTTGATCTTGACAAACAAAGATAATTACTATTTACCCTCTTTTGAAACATAAGAAACATTGAAGTCTTATATTATCGTTAAGCCCTCTTAACATTTCAAAGGCTCCCAACAGTCCTCATTTCTTTAGGTGATTGCAATCCTCTAATGATGATATTCTTATTATACTAAGAAACTGTGAGTTGACCAATTTGTTCTTCTAGTTTTTTTTTTTTGGACAATTCTAGATCACAAGTGATTTTGATATTTCTAATGACCGACATAAAAGGGATTAAGCATTAAATGTTAACACATCAATATAATATATAATTATTCACATAATTTCACATAGACTGAAAAGACCTTCACAATATCAAATCAGATGTATGAAAATTTAGTTCTCAGGCATTTGTGAAAAAAAAAGAAGGGAAATTGTTGATAGAAATAGAAGGTTTACAAAAGTAAGGGAAATAAAAACCTTGATGGAAACTCTTCTCACTCGAAACTAACTATGCTTCTACAATATGATTCTCCCCTTGCATTCCTTACACACCTGAAGTGTTTGTTTGGGGTAGCTGCAGCTTCTCAGCTTTCAACTGCAGCTGCGCTGCCCCACGAAGCTGTTGTGAGGAAGCTGGTTGGATGTTTGTTGTAGCTGTGTGAAAACTGATGTAGGGAAGCTGTTTATAGAAAAATGACTATTATGCCTCTGTTTATTAAGGATGTTTAAAACATAACAGTGACATTCACATATTTAATATTTCAGAAGCAAAAATTCATTTCAAAATAGAACAAAAGTTAATATATACATCTCACTTAAATAGTGAATACCGAAAGTGCCAAAGAAAAAAAATAAATAAAATTACAAGTAAAATAATGATGATATTATATTTAACATGAAGGTGATATATATATCGTTATATACTTTCCTCAAATTATGTTATTAATTCGCGATCATTTTCGGCAGTGGAATCAACATGAACGTCAACCCATTGGAAGAAGTCACATTTTTCTGCGAGCCTCCGCTGACATCTATAAAACTGTCAACTGTAGCTATGAGCCTGACGTGAGTCAGAAATAAAGTCTCTAACCTGCAATAACATGACAATATGGCTATAGGCATGGTGATATTGGCCTTGTGGGCACTAGGGTGCTAGTCATTGTGATGGAGCACTAGCTTATTCTGTTGTATTGTCATGCTCTCAGGTCATTGGCTAGTTTTTTTTTTTTTTTTTTTACTTTGGGCATTTAGGAGCCCCTTAAATGACATGGCGGTGTTGCCCATCTGGGGTCAGGGTGATTCTTGTAAGCGTTGAGGTCTCAGTCCATACTTCGCTCAATTGTTTTCAAGTGCTAAATTTATCTATGTATCTCCAATATAGAAATATATACCCAAAAAGAGCATAAAAGTGACATAAAAATATAATAAATGTACTACAAACAACATCATATTTTACATATATCACCACTACTAGAGCACAATCCAAGAGGGATGCTTATCCATGTGGATCAATTGCCAAGAGTCAAATTAAGAGAATTCAAAACGAAAAAAAACTCCTATATTTGTATTATATTTACTTTGTATATTTTATGAAATTTGTGTAATGAGCATGCATATAGGTTAGTTTGTGTGAGCCTAAATGCAGTGGGTCAATTTTTGGGCTAATCATGTGTGGTCAAACCCCTATGGCCGACCATGATAGTGAGCAATTGGGTGAGGGGCCATGTAAGAGAGTGGAGAGAGTGGAAAAAATGAACAATTACCAAAGTGATGGGTAACGAGGAGTTGTGCGGGTTTGTGTATATTATAGACTCTATTTAAAGAGATTGTATAGAACAAAATGGAGGGAATGTTGTAAAAAATACTATGAAATTTTGACATAAATACTCAAATAATGGAGGGGCTTAGTGGCTTTTTCAAGGGGAATAATTTGATGATCATCATCCACTGCTAAACTTTAGTGAAGTTGGTGATTTATATTATTTTATTTATTCAAAATTTTCTATGATTTCTTCTAGTGAACTATTTAAGTGTTGTTAAGGAATGTTTTGAATCAATTATTATTAGTATTGTTATTTTAACTTCAATCCATGCGGCCTGAATTATAAATAATCCTACATAGTTAGGGTTTCAACTTCATTTGGGTGACCTAATGTGATTACCAAAAAAACCAAAAAATTCAAAATTAATCACATCACTTGTAAGATAATTTTCATATAAATTTCTTCACTTTTTTTTGTGTTTTTACTTAGTCCAAAAGTAAAAAAATAAGATCATAGTATTCTTTCTTTATAGTTCCAAATTCATATTTCTTCACATTTTAATTATACAATAATTATAAAATAAATTCAAAATCATAAAATTTCCATGTATAAACTTTGGGATATTGTTCATAATTTTCAAGTAAAATTTTAATATATTCTTTTATATTTTAAAATTTGAAACAAAATGAGAAACATTGGTCAATTCAGCATAGATTTGATAAAATTAATATTTCTCACTCAATCACCTACCAAATCCTCTCGAAATACCCCCATTCACTCCAAAAACATTCTTATACACCATCTTAAATATTCTTCTAAATTTTCACATGAAGATTCTTCCGGCCAATTTAATTTATATATTGGACCTCAATTAATTATGTACTAAGAACTTTATTTTTGTAAACACTATGTGGATGTACAAAATGAGGCTTAAGAGGTTTAAGTTGATTTAGCCTAAACATTAGTTCACTTAATTAGAGTAAACTACCCCCATTATTTTTTCTTAGTTGACCTTAAACTAGGGGTTGATGGACTTACATTTACTTATGACTCATTGGGTTTGACTTGAGCCCTTTAATATACTTAAATAACTTTATTACTCCTATTTAACTAGTCTAACCAACCTTCAAAATCTTACTCCACCTAATCAATAATATGAGGAAAACTTAATAAGATTAAACAAATCACATGTAGCATAATTGACATAATTAAGCCCACTTAACCAAAAACCAATACTTATTAGCTAGCCTAACCTAATGTAGGTTATCATAACTCAAGCCAAACTCAATTGAATTTCTAAACCAGATTAAGATCAACCAACTTAGTTCTTCTCTAATTAATTTGTATAATAATTGCTCTAGGACATAAGCACAACTATTAAGTGGCTAAATGTTTTTGTTTTTTTTTTTCTTTCTTTTATTTTTGAAAGAGTCGCTAGCTTATCTATTTATAATCATTGTATTATTCCCATATTAGAGTAAATCTCCCTCTCGGATAAGATGATTAATCTGAAGAGGAGATGAACTAAAAGGAGGGATATACAACGGGCAAAGTGGAGAACTTTCATTAGAGAATTTTGCGTGGATATCCTCAAGGCATACATCCCAAATGAGATCAGATTGAAAATACTTTGGAGACATATCCGCAAAGAGGACCTTACGAAAGTAACCCACAATTAGAGAATAAAGTGTTTGTGCTTGTTTTAGGGTCAAGAGTACTCCTAAAATAACATATTTCTTTGGTTAATTACATCTCGGGAGATACCCAATAAAACTCTTGATAAAAAGGGACTTGTTTATATAATTTAATGAAATAAAATTATTTGGGAAACCAATGGATTTAAATCATCTTGAGGGTGAATCACGATGCTTTCAACATCTATATCGGGTCATAGGGCAAAGGATGAATCATTGTAACAACTATGGGCGGTGACGCCTAAGCATGCGGAGCTCACAAGGCAATATTAATGATTTGTTAAAGGAATCAACAGTGCTCGAAAGACGTTTCAAAAAGAAGGAAAATATCCCCTAAAAATGTAGAGATAACAGGGTTAGAATACTACAGATATGTCATCCCAAGCTACGTAGACCTTAAGTCTACCTGATTGAGAAGGTTGTCTACTCAACACAACCAGAGGCTCCTTATCAGCAATCCGTGAATTACATCGTCCAAAGAAGTCTCGGCAGCCCTAAAATCAAAAGAAGGAAACTCTAGTTCCTATGACCCTAAATAGGTGGTGCTCGTCAGCAAAAAAATGACAAAGCAACATCTGGTAAGAAGGAAAAAAAGAGGTTTAGCTACGAAGCTAGAGACAAAATGATACAATCTTTTCTATTTAAGTATTAATACTATTTCACATCACAGCTAAACCACTACATGAGTTGAGATGATTATTAAAATTTTATTCTCATTTCAATATGATTGTATATGAAACTATTTGAGATTATAATTAACATATTAAATAACCAAGATCAAAATTACATGAACATGGAAAGAAGGATTTAGACACAACATGCCATGTTGCATGCATATGACTAATGCCCCTATACATACAACTCATTAAGTTCTACCATGAGATTGTGTGGATACCATTTTCTTCAAAATGTATGTTGCTTTACTCTTCAAGCACATCAATTTTATATTATTTAACATTCTTTTGGGTTACCTACTTTTGTATGTGCATGCATGTGTTGCTTATAAATAAGGACAATGGCTTAGCAAAGTAGTTGGCTCGAGTGTTATCATCTTTGTTAAAGATATAACTAATATTACCATATGTTGATATAATCCTTGTAATTGACTAAGATACTAAAAACTTCACTATTAAATAAAAAAATATTAATATTTTAATTAATTATATATATATATATATATATATATAACATATTATAAATATAAATATTAGGTTTATAGTATTAGTCATATAAATGCATAAAAATTATGTGATATGTGTGTTAATTTTAACTAAAAAAAAATACTAATGTGAGATTGGTAGATGAGAGAGAGAGAGAGAGAGAGACCGCGTTAAGCCGTTTACGCGTCCTTCTTTCCCCGCCTCACTCTCTCTCTCTTCTGCTATTTATGTTCCCTTACATCCTCCCATTTCTTCTTAGCAGGCAGATAATTCCAAAAAACCTCTCCTCATCCACTCTGCTCTGCTTCTCCTATCCTCATCCCGCACCGGAAGATCACAAACCCTAACTATCACAACAGCTCAACAACAAACATCAGTTATCGCCGAGGAGGAACAAGAATAACAACGACGACGAAGGAGCTATCTCTCAACAGGTACACTCAATACCTCCGGTGGCCATGTTGACGGAAAAGAACAAGATTAGATTGCTGGAGGAAGAGGAGCTCTTCCCTTCGACGCCGGGGAAGGTAAAGATCGAGCGCACCCACACCATAAACCGTCAATTCCACCGCTGCTTCGCATCGACCTCCACCACGTTCCTCTGGGCACTCTTCCTCATCGCCCTCACCGCCTCCTACATCTCCTTCCAATCCTTCCTCTCCACCTCCTCCCGCTTCCTTTCGTCCTCCTCTTGGGAACGCCAGATCCGCTCCTCAGCCACCCCTCGCCGCCACAACGGTCTCTCCGTACTGGTCACCGGCGCCGCCGGGTTCGTCGGCTCCCACTGCTCTCTCGCCCTCCACAAACGCGGCGATGGTGTCGTCGGCCTCGATAACTTCAATTCCTACTACGATCCTTCGTTGAAGCGCGCCCGCCAAACCTTACTATCCCGCAGCTCCATCTTCATCGTCGACGGCGATCTCAACGACCACCGCCTCCTCTCCAAGCTCTTCTCCGTTGTTCATTTCTCCCACGTCCTTCACCTCGCCGCTCAAGCCGGCGTCCGCTACGCCATCGAAAACCCCTCTTCATACATCCACTCCAACATCGCCGGCCTCGTCTCCCTCCTCGAAGCCGTTAAATCTTCCGATCCACAACCCGCCGTCGTCTGGGCATCTTCCTCCTCCGTCTACGGTCTCAACGACAAATCCCCCTTCTCCGAATCCGACCGCACCGATCGCCCCGCGTCTCTCTACGCCGCTACCAAGAAAGCCGGCGAAGAGATCACACACACCTACAACCACATCTATGGCATCTCCATCACCGGCCTCCGATTCTTCACCGTGTACGGCCCCATGGGACGCCCTGACATGGCCTATTTCTCCTTCACAAAAGCCATTCTCGCAGGAAAACCGATCACGATCTACCGCGGAAAGGATCATGTCGATCTCGCCCGTGATTTCACGTACATCGACGACATCGTCCGCGGCTGTCTCGCCTCCCTCGACACCGCCGGTAAGTCCACCGGCTCCGGAGGCAAGAAAAGCGGTCCGGCCCCATACCGCATCTTCAACCTCGGCAACACCTCCCCCGTCACCGTTCCGACTCTCGTCTCCATCCTCGAGAAACACCTTAGGGTTAAAGCGAAGAAGAAATTTATAGAGATGCCCGGTAATGGCGACGTTCCCTTCACCCACGCCAACATTACCCTCGCCATGGCTGAGCTCGGGTACAAACCCAGCACGAATCTTGAAGCCGGGTTAAAGAAATTCGTCAAGTGGTATGTATCTTACTACGGCCGCTCTTCGCAAGGAGGACGGAAGACAAATCTGTAAATTTCTTTTTTTTTTTTGGTTAACTCTATTTTGGGTCACAATTGAGAATTCCTTTATTGCATGCTATAATTTTTGGGATTGTTAGGGGGTTTTATCTTAGTTTTCAAACAAAATCCAATTTGTATTCTATGATTACTATTACTATTTGATTCTTTCCGTCTTGAGGAAGGGAGGAAGAGAGCCGCAAGAAGCAACCGTCAATTTTTAATTTACTTTTTTACTTTTATTTTGGGGGTAGAAATCACAGCTGTGGCCACCTAACCATTATACTTTCTTGGATCCTACTTTATGTATTTATACATTATAATATTAATATTAAAGCTTAGGTGTCTGTAAATCTTCCGTTCTATAACCGGTCTCCGTGCAATCTTGCTTGACTGGCTGTACATACGAAAGTGAACTTCTCAAGCTATGATAGAAGTCCGTAGACGAGACCTTAGCCTTATAGATTAGTTGTACCGTAGACGTTAATCATGTTCGTCGAAGATACAGTTCTGTCGAGCTTCTCCCCCTGCGTTAATGGTGCTACACGGACGAGTTCGTCGAATAATCCTTATTCGCAGAAGGAAGTAAACTCCAATTCATGACTCTTCATGTCCATTTTCATTTATGGGACACCCATCATTTGCAATATCTTATTGACGATTGCTCTCGATAGATACTGCACATTACAACCTATAGTTTGTTATTATTTTATCTTTTTCTCTTTTTCTGTAGCCCTACAAGAGATAAGCTGTGAGAGTGGTACAAAGACGACCTTAAATACACAGGGGTTATAAGGGGTTACAAGCGTTTTATAACCCTCTTGTACCTCCCGTGTAACTCCTGTGTACAAATGGATGAAATAGAAGTGCGGGTTACAAGTGATTTATATTAGAGATACAAGGAGGTTATAACACGCTTGTAACCCTCTTGTAACTCCATGTAACTTCCGTGTACTTTTTTACGTACGCAATTCTAAGTACGGTTGATGTACACAAGTTTTTCCCCCTTCGTTAGACTCGCAAGATCTCTCTCAAAAAAATATTGTATCAATAGTTCAATCACTAGTTGTCACATGTACAGTGTAGTTTTACTATGTATTAAATTATTTAGTTTTTTTATTAAATCAAGGTCAAACTGTACACGTAGCAAACAGTGATTGAAGTTCTGATACAGTTTTATATTAAGACTCTTGATGTAAAATTTTTTCATCTCTCTCAGATTGAACCTGAACGGATTCACAAACTATAGGGAACCCTACCTCCTAAAAGGATTTCACATTGAGAAACTTAGATTTTTAAGTCAAATTATTTATTTGTCCAACATTTAAATCACTTTCTTTATGCAAAAACTTTTTTTTTATAAATTAGTACCTATGAATGATATTTTTATGTGATTTTTTGTGCTGTAAATGAAAATAAAATAAAATAAAAATAGATGCGAGCACATCCATAAGAATTGGAGGTATGTGTTAAATGCCCTTAAATAAACTCGGTTCATAAATGTTAAATTTTAAGATTGATGATAATTTGTATATTATTTGATTAATTTGATTAAATTAAGTTATTTAATTATTTAGTTATGGATTAATTCGTCTATTCTTGTCATTCTTATCTCCATTGTAGTTGAGTGGCCTTATTATCCTAGTCTTTAGACAATAATTGAGTTAAAAGAGGTCAATGTTGGACAAGGTTTTGAATCATACAATAACATAGTTAGTTTTTTAATTTAATACTCGCTAGTATAAGTTTTTTCCGGGGATCATTGATATTTACAAATCAAGCTTCCAGTTGATTTTCTGGATCTCAGAATCAACATAATATATTATTTGTGTCACGATCAAATTATTGAGAATTCGATAAAAATAACAAAATATGACGTGGGTTTTGATCAAGGATTTTGATATTTGAGTTGGAATTTGAAAAATGAGTGGAAGAAGGCACTTGATTTATTAATAGTAATATTTGAGTGCTCTTCATGTAATTGTCCCTTTTCTTTCTCTCTTAGAAAAATTAGTGGCCATGTGATTCTTTCTTTGCTTTTTTTTATTATAGTAAAGTATCTTAGACTTTTATGAAACCAAGTGAAGACGTTTTTGATGAGTTATTATAAGCTTATTTCTCACACAATGTTTTTTTATAGGAGTAAATGTGTATGTTTACTAATGAATCTTTTAATTTTCTTAAAAAATTGATTGTTCCCTGCTTGGTTAGGTATATTATATACTTCGGTTTATATGTGTTCAAAGAAATTGTAGTTGGCCTACAAAATTGAAGTCATGGTGTTTAGGAAATTTATAGTAGATTTCTCTAATTGTTAGTTCAATTCAGTATATAGAAATTTTTTTACCAGTAAATTTCTGGGACATATTCAGAAGCTTGTGAAGGACTAGCAATATTTGTAGCAGCATTTGATGGAGCTTGGATCTCAGAAGCTTCAAATGGCAATGACCCATCCTCGACATAAATAAATAATTATTATGTGTTTTCTGGCTTCTAACAATATATACTCGCAATATTCGTCATCATAAATCGAAGTTACAATGAAACCCCACTGATCGACAAACTACTGATGATATTAACGGTATGCATTGAACTATCATTACGTAGTAAATGAAGTATTTTTCTCTTTTAACTCATCTAGTGTTATGAGTTGTGAGATTTGAGCGGGATGATTACGTCCACCAATAGGGCTGTCAAAACGGCTCGTTGTTCGCGAACAGCTCGTGTTCGGCTCGTGAAGAAGCTCGTGTTTGGCTCGTTCGCTAAGTTAACAAGTCTTAACGAACCGAACATGAACAAAGATTTGTTCGTTTCGTTTTGGCTCGAAATACTATTCCTCAATTATATATGTGTGTGTGTACATCTATGTATATTTATGTATGTATGTATCTATGTGTGTGTGTGTGTCTATACATATATATATATATATATATATATATATATATATATATATATATTAATGAGTAGTATTTTTAAAAATTTAATAGATTTAAATTCAATTAAAATTATTAATTAAGTAAATATAATAAAAATTATTAAATTCGATTCAAGTGATGTTTTAATATATATTATAATTCTTAAATCTTGCCTCAACCCTTAACATCTTATGGTTACGTGATTAAGATTGTCAAAACGACTCTTTGTTTGTAAACAGCTAGTGTTCGGCTCGTTAACCAAATGAGCCGAACACGGACACACTTTTTAAGCTCAAAATATAAACGAGCCGAACACCAGGTGGCTCGCTTGTGTTTGGCTCGTTTACACCCCTATCCACCAACATAAATTGGAGTGAAGTCTTTTGCAAGTCGTAACTCGCCATCAAAACATATCAACAAGCGTGACATGTTCACCCTTATACTAAAAAATTAGTTATGATCATGCAGTTGATTTTATATAAATGTAAGAGCTAAAATTTACTTGAACATAATTAAAACATCAACCATACAATAAAATTAAAAAAAAAACATCATAAAATGTTAATTATTATGGTATGTGTTGAGAAATTTAGGGCAAAAAAACTAAGAATCAACACAAATCAAAAATAACACAGAGATTTAACGAGGTTCAGTAAAGATGCCTACATCCTCGGGAGCAGAGCGGTGAATTCATTATTTCAGAGGAGTTATTAGTTCGGTTCACATAACAATAGGGTTACACATCTATTTATAGATAAAACCCACAGATAAATTACTAAAACGCTCTCGCTCCCCCAACCCACTAAATTCCAAGAGACACTCAGTTTCATACCATGAGACACACCTCTTCATTCAAAGAGACTCCAAATTTTTAGTATATGAGTCATACCTAACAAATCTCCACCTTGGCGAATATTCCGCCCCTTAGGAGAAATACATAATGTAGTTTCTTATACCAAAATGGGTTGGTCAACCGTGTCAATTACAACACTTAGCCTGTTTGCACTAACACCTCGATCAAACTGCTGTCTCGCGAGCCCGAAATCGCTTTGCGCCTATTCGCGAAATACCTCCGCGAAACATCTGTTCGCAAATAGTCACACCTGCTCGCTTCCTGCATCCTGCTGAACTCCACCCGTCGCAATCCTCTCGCGACGAACTGACGAATTTCGCTAGTCGAACTCTTCTGTTCGCAAAATGAGACTATTGTTCGCCGTAATTGCACACAAACTTCACCTGCCATAACTTGCGAACTCCGCTGGCTGAACTCCTCTGTTCGATTCCTCCTCTGCTGGTCTCGAATCTGCTTCGCGAAGCCCTCCCCCAAACCGCTCATGTCCCGCGCCAACCTCCTCAGCGCCTTTGCTTTGATGAATTGTGAAAAACTCTCACCGAACTTCCAGTGAGATGCTGCGATTCACATATGACAGATTTACTTGCGTCAAATGCCTCCTCTGCCGCCGCGATTCGCCTATGGCAGAATAACTTAAGTCGAACGACCCCTCTGCCACTGCAATTTGCCTAAATCTCACTCACTAAACCACTCGAACTTTTCCTGCGATGCTCCGAAACTCTTCTGTTCGGTTGTCAAATTGATGAAGCCGCAAATCACTATTTTTCCATTAATTAAGATTCCCAGAAAAAGCAATCTTTCTTTTCTAATAATAAAATTGCCTTTTCCTACCTTTCTAAGCAGGGAAAAATAAAATTTCCTTTAATTAAGATTGTTCTCCGCGGAGCAGAAAAGTAAAATTGCCAATCAATAAGGAATAATTAAGCTGCCTTGATTAAATCCCCTTAATCAAATATTTTTTCCTTAATTATGCTTTTCAGAAAAGCTTGAGAAAAAAATTTTCTAGATCTCCTTCCTTTTGCAAAAGCTCCTAATTGGTCTATCCCAAAATTTCTTCCTGATCCGCCTTGATCCGCCTCTGTCAGATAGAAATTTTCGGAGGAATATTCCTTGATTCCTTCTCTTCCTCCTGTCCTGTTCAGTTTGTGTAACACCTCTGCAGGTGGTGATCTCCTCTGCGGCCTGGAACCCTCACTGTCGTAGAACTGCCCTCGGCCGAAGACCCTGGCCAAACTTTGATCGTTTGTAGCCCGTAGCTGTGATTCGCAAATCGTGCGGAGCTTCGTGGAACGCCTGTTGCGAATGGAACCAGGCGGACGGAACCACCGTGAATGCTTTGCTTGCCCTGCGACGAACCTCTGTTGCGAACTCCCCACCGCAAACTGCTATGCTCCGCGCTTCTTGTTCGCCTCCACTTGGCTTTGCCGCTCGCTTGCGGAATCTGCCGAAGCCCTTCCTCTCTCTAGAATTCCTGCTCTGAACCTGCTTCTGCCCGGATCCAGAATTCCTCCGGCGACAATTTGCAAACCACCGAACTATCGCGCCTGAACCGAACTCCCTTCTCTTCTGCCGCGAACCAAATCTCAAAATCATTCTTCTTCTCTGCGTCGATCTCCGCCTTCCTAGAACCTCGCTCTGATACCATTTGTTGAGAAATTTAAGGCAAAGAAACCAAGTCTCGATACAAATCAATAAGAACACAGAGATTTAACGAGGTTCGACAAAGATGTCTACATCCTCAGGAGCAGAGCCGCGAATTCACTATTTCAGATGAGTTATTAGTTCGGTTCACATACCAATAGGGTTACACATCTATTTATAGATAAAACTCACGGATAAATTATTAAAACGCCCTCGCTCCCCCCAACCCACTAAATTCCAAGAGACACTCATTTTCATATCAGGAGACACACCTCTTCATTCCAAGAGACTCCAAATTTTTAGTATATGAGTCATACCTAACAATATGCAATAAAAAATCATACATTCGTAGCTATAAGAACTTCCGGGTGAAATGGGAGTACAATGACCACACGTCTCAAGCTCTCTTAGACAGTTTAGTTCTTTTTGATAAAATTCTTTATTGATTTGAAAACACTACATTGCATATACATATAACTCTAACCTAAATACTATTTTATATTTGCATTTTACACATAAAAAAAGTAATTATTCTCAACTTATTTCATATTTCATTTATATTTCAATGCAATTCAAATATTTATTTTACCATTGGCAATATAAAGTACTTGCAGTTTTGGCATGTAAATAAGAATTCATAAAAAAATTAACTGTGGCAATAAAATGTTTCAACATAGTTGAAACAAATTGAAGAGTTTAGAAAATTACTAAATTTAAAATGTTAAAACTTTTGTACGATATATATATAGATCATTGTTGTGTCAGACAATTGAGATATTATTTCATCTTCTTTCGAACCAGTAGCTCTGTCCCGTCAAGTTTACAGGTTGTATATAGACTTACACAATATTAATGTTTTTATTGACCTTTATTTAAACCGAATTTAAATTAATTCACTTATATCAACAAATAATAAGGACTGCTCAATGAAAAAATTGCCTTCATATCTATATGATTTTTCTAGTGATGAGGGGGTACCAAGCTCTCCTTAGACAGTTTAAGGCTTTTTCTTTTTGACTTTATAGCTTCCAAAACAATATATTTTAGGTACATATAACATGAACGTAAGTATTATTCCATGGTTTCTCGTAATAAAAAGTATTGCATGATAAAAGTAAATATAAATAAATGACATTTTGATTTAAATAAACTTAATAAAAAATATAATTCGTAGCTTGTTAGCAATAAAGTGCAAGACAAGATTTTGATAACACGGGCAATATTTTAACTTTGCACAAACAATTTAAATTATTTTTGACAAATATTTCGGCATGCAATTAGTAATTCATAAAAAAAATAACGACAACAATGATATATCTCAGCGTAGTCGAAACATTTCATTGAAGATAAAAAATAACTAAATTTAAAATGTTAAAAATTCTACAAGATCTATATAGATCATTGTTACATTAGACAGTCGATGTACTATTTCAACATATTTCGGACTAGTAGCCATGTGTTGTCGGGTTCCAGACTATATATAGACTCATGCAATATTAATATTTTAATTGACATTTTACTTAAATCTAATTAAAAGTACTTCAATTATAGCAACATATAATAAGAGCTGCAAAATATAAAATGTTAAAGGTTCTAATATTTGCAATGAAAAAAAAAATGCATTTTTAGTTATAAGAACCTCTAGGTGAGGAGGGTGGTACAAAGACCACTTACGTCCCAAGCTCTCCTAAGACAGATTTAACTTTTTATGTCAAAGTTATTTATAGCTTAAAAACACTTTATTTCATGTACACATAACATTGGCCTAAAGATGATTCTATTATTTTCATGTACACATAACATCGTGCATAATTTAAAATAGTAATGTGCATGGTAACAACATATTATTAAAAATTAATGATATAAATAAAAAACTATCAATGAATGATGTAAATTGAAAAAAATTTTTTACAAAAATGCAGCATTTCAACATTTCATAAAAAAATTTAAAAAAATAGCATAACAATACATTAAATGTGAAAAAAATACTGAAATAATAAACTAAACTGATTTAAAAACTTAACCATAATTTTGTTATTTATTGCTCATCTATCAAAAAAAAATCTTAAACTTTAATTAATTTAGAAAAAACATAGAAAAAACCCTCAACTTTCTTACAATCATATGTAATATCAGTTAAATAATCTTTTTTCACACAATATTATATCTCATAAAAATAATTTTTTCTATAAAACAATCCTAAAATTTTATGAGGCACACTAACCCTCATGCTCCCACCCAATCCTCCTTTGTTTGTAAATGTTTTATGATCGCATTAAGGCCCCGTTTGAGGCGACGTTTTTACCGCGGCGAGCCGCATTTTCATAAAATGCGGGGCGAGGGTTAGAACCTGCGACCCGCAATTCCTATTTATCAAAGTATGGCATTGCCCTCTATTTTTGCGAACGCCACTGTACACTAGCGAGTGTTTGGGTCTGCTCGTCTGCGGTCTATCATTTGGTTCCTCGTCTCATTCTTAGCATCTGTGATCTATCACTTGGTTCCTCCCGTCTCTGTTTCTTTATAGTAAACATTAATACTCACCGCTCAATTCTGTTGGAGTTACATATCTTCCACCTAAATTGTGCTTTTTTAAGGAAGTTTTCATACATACTACTCAATTCTTGTGTACTTTGATGCCTTTTTTATGTTGGAATGATTTGAGAAGTTGATAGTTTGTTGTCATTTTTATGGAAGATTAAATACATACGACTTCATTCTTGAGTAGTTTTTTATGCAGTCGTTAGGGTTTAAACTACGTTTTTGGTGGAAGGTTTCGGTCGGTATACTGATAATCCCAAGCCACATCAACTAATAATCGCAAGCTGCAGCCACCAATAACTCCAAGCCATATCCACCATAACCCCAAGCTACAGCCAACATAACCTCAAGATACACCCACCAATAACTCCAAGTCATATCCACCAATAACTCCAAACTACATCCACTAATAACCCCACAAGCTACAGCCAACATAACGCTAAGACCCAAGCCACAACCACCGATAACCCCCAGCCACATCCACCATATCCTCAAGTTACAGCCGCCATAATCTAAAGATACACTCGCCAATAACCACAAGCCACGACCACCAATAATCCTAAGCCACAAGCATCAATGTTATCATTTTTTAAAATGTAATTTTCATAATTTTTTTCTTTTTATTTAGTACACTTGGTACTCACTGTTATGCGAGGTGTGTATCTTATTTTTTTTACTATTCTGAAGTAGTTTTTTTGCTTCTTAAGTATCAAATATATTACTATGACAGTTCTGTTGCAAACAACAACACTACATAGGGGTAAGATGGTTATTTATTTAGAAATAGCTACCACACGTACTATTTTTAAACTGTCAAAAATAAACAAGTAGTCGAACTTTCCATGACGAATATTTCAGAACAATTATGATTACAGTGATAGCTGCAACTGCCCCAAATAGTCCCTAAAATCCTTAGAATTTATTAATATTTTTATTTTTGACAATCTTATTTATTTATTTATGTTTACATCCTTGTTTTGCTATATTTGTTTTGTTATATCTTATGAGTCTTGATTTGTGGTCAAGAAAATTTTATCATCAAGCACGAATTTCGATGCATTTTGAGCATGAAATATACCAAAATCATATCTGAGATCATCTGGATTATGGGTGAAAACGAGCCGAGTTGATCTTGTGTCACCATGAGCTTGATTAATCTTATCAATCTCGAGCTCTAGCTCGAGCTATAGTCTACGAGTTCGAGTTAGGTCGCGAAAAGAGAGAAAATATTATTAATTTAAGCTAGCTCTATAATAAGATGACAAATAGAATAAAAAATTAAGAGATATATAATAAGAAATCACATAATATACAATACAAAGTATTATTATCTTAACATAATACCTTATGAAGTCTTAACATCTGATGTATTTTGAGTATATTTTATGTTAATGTCTTTTTAAATGAGCCGACTTGTGAGCTCATGAGTCGAGTCAGGGCTGGCTTGAGCTTGGCTTGTTAGCCACTTATCAAACCTAGCACGAGTCGGCTAAACTCACTTACAGCATTGATCTGGATCATGATTTCAACAAATTTATAGTCAAATTGAGTGTCTCGACAAGACAAATCAAATGATTCTGAAAGTAATTCAATCAAAATCTCAATAAACCCAAATCAAACACTTATAATGTAGCCAACGACTTCGGTGCATTGATTTGAAGGCTAAAATATCTCGAATTTAAAATGTTTATATTCAAATTGAAAGTCTCCTTGAGAAGAATCCTACAAGCCCAATTCATTCACTTTTGGTACCATTAAGACATTTAAATTTTTAAAAACTATAACAAAGACAATTAAAACCCCTCTTAGAAATTATAAATAGATCGTCTTTCTTCACTTAAGGAGATGTCATTCTTCACATAAAAAGAAAATAAGAATAGAAGAATAACAGTTCTCATAGTTGTCATCGGTCACCTTAGTTCGCAGTTAATTACCATAGTTCTCTATCGATCACCAAAAGTCGCCATTGACCACTATAGGTCTTGACCACCACCAAATATGGCTTTAATTGTCATATCATGAGTATTATAGTCACTTGTAACTTTAGTTTATGTAGCCCGCTAAAGTTATAATCTCCAGCTATGTTTGTTATAGCCATAAACTACAATATGTATGTTAAGCTAAAACTTCGATAGCCAACTACAACAATCATAGCCCCACGACGATTTTTGTAGTAACTATAAAAGTTATAGTCTCAACTACCCTTAATATAGTTATATATGTTGGACTATTTTGAAGATATTATGATTTCAACAAAGTCTTGTAATCTCATATTCCTTAATCAAGGTGAGAAGTGGGCCTCTATTTCAACTGGCCTAAGACTCCTGATTTCTTTTATTTTTCCATAAAATTTCCACATAAATATCTGGATGTCTCCACCCATAATTTTTTTTATCTATGTGTGCTAAATTTTCGTGCAATGCTAATACATTAACTTATTACTCAATCGCCACAATTTATCCAGCACACAATAGATCTTATTTATAAGATTTTAATGTCTACACTGGTAAATGAAAGTGAAACAATTATTTAATAGCCTCCATGCCTCTTATGTTGGTTATTATTTGTCATTGTTGGCCATCTTCATAGTTTGTATCAAATTTTGTTCACATTTCAATATATTTGCAATATAATAGAATTGATACACCATTAATAAATTTTCATCATTCAATAAAAATCATGAGACAATTTTTTTAGAAAGTAACATTCAAATTTCAATTAAAAATCATTTAGAACTCTACATTCAACAAACCTAGAGTCAAACTGACCTGCTCGACGAGATTGGCCCAATGATACCAAAATTAGTCCAATCCGAGTCAAACCAAGCCCAGATCAAGCCACCAAACTGCTTTTGTAAGCTTTCCAATCATAATTGGAAGATCAAACAAATTCCATAGATGACATGCTTCTAGCTAAATCGAGTGTCTCGAGAAAAAGAATCCAAAGAGCCCAACGTCACTCAATCTTAATATTATTAAGGCATTCAAATGTTCATCGAACATTGTTTAGTCAATAAGATCTCTTTAGGTCGTCTGATAAAGAGTTGTCGAGATTTTTTCTTTTCTTTTATAACCCAAACTCTATAAAAAGCCCTACCCCTCTTAAGATGTGAACTAGACACTGGGCCAGAGGAAGACCAGAGTATATATGAGAGGAAACTGAAGCTTATGATCACCATGCACTGACGATCCAGTGCTCATCTCATACTCTTATATTCACCAACTGTTGTTGGTCACTGCTCCAGCAGCCCCACCCGCGGCCGACCTACTATAGCAGTTGTTGTTGTCGTAATCCCTGGCTTCCATCTCCCATCACCACCCGCCGACTGTCTTTTATTAACATCAACCTTGGCCCGCTTCTTTTGGTGAAACACCGTGCGAAGGAACCATCGACACCTCAAGATCATGTCTTATCGACCTAAAAAATGGCGCACTAAAGCTCTAGTAGTCACTTCCTGCAACGACTGCTTCTTACCACAGGTAAATAACTTCTTTTGCCCTCTGACATTGTAATTGAGAAACTGTATAACTCTTTCCTGCATTTGGGATAAGGGGTTATACGCGCAATCACCAACTCATAGTGGAATATTTCAACTGGACAAGACCTCGTGCCTTTTTTTATTTTGACTTTTCCACGTAAAATTTTTTTGGTGTCCCTTCTAGTTATCTTCTTTCATTTATGTGTTTATTAAATTTTCGTATAATGCTAAGGCAATGATTTATTACTCCATCGCCGAGAATTTTCTAACATACACCAATAATAATAAAAAATGGAATTCATTTATTTTGCATAAAATCAAATAAATTTTATTTTTCTAAAGATATGTACCATGGTAGTTTTATGTTTCCAAATTGCATTTGTTACACTTAATTTGCATCTGACTAAGGCCCCATTTAGAGCAGTTTATAAGTGCGGGTGGCATTTTGAAAACGACACCTTAACATTAGGATATCGCGTTTGTTGGGATTATCCTAATACACGTGGGCGAGTCGTCCCTATGTTTCGAAGGATCGCGTCAGTGTGAACGACCCTGCGGCCCGCGTTCCCTTACGTATTATTACCCGATTACCCTTTCCCTCACCCGCATTGAATGATTGATAGAAAGAGAAGAAGAGAGGTTGGGTGCGGGCACCATCAAGAAGGAGCAGCCCACCCAATCCCTAGCCCATTTTCTAGAGAAAGTGGCGCCATATAAGAGGAAGAAGAAAGGAGGGATTGTTTCCAACCCTACCTTGCTGGTTAGCAGAGAGAAGTAGAACGATGGAGCTCCTCTTCGATAGAAGAAGATGAAGGCAATGTAGCGAGCCAATTGCGTGCCGAGAAGTGAAGTCGAGGGACTCCTCTGCGATGGAACCTACTTTTATTCATGTGTTATATATTAAAAACATCTAGGCTAAAGAATGTGTTAAAATGTCTTCTTTTATTTTATGTATAGACTGCTAAGTGAGAGTTGTTTTTTTTTTCAGTATGGTGTTGGTTTTCTGTTTCTCTAGTCTCAATTTTATTTTCTAGTCAGTTCTTTTACAAACATCATTATTAGGACATAATAATCATTTATCCACAATCATCACAAATCAGTTGTTTTCCAAAAATAAAAATCAAACAGTCTACCAGCTTACTGCAACTTGCGCAAAAGTACTTCAGATCATTAATTTAAATACAAAATTTCAATTATATATTCATAATTCATTTTTTTTAAAATATTAATTTAGTTTTTTATTGCTTTAATTATTTTTCTATTTTAAAATAATTTTTGACTGAATATAGACGCTTAAATTTATATATGATAAATCTTGATTTATGAACCTAAGACTGTCAGTACTTAATTAATCCTTAATCATAATATTTAATGCGACATTTTTTTAAATGATTATACGCGCATTTGGTGATAGTCGTGCGCTAACATCACTGCGATAATTGCTCCAGGTGCCGAACGTAAATATGAAATAGTCTAAGGGTATTATTGGAAATTCGCGGGTTGATTCGGGATAAGTATAAAATCAGCGTAACCAGCTGGAATGACATAAATTCGCTGATGACAGCTGGCGCTCATGAGCGAGCCAACTGGCTGACGGATCCGTTCACGACCCGAGAAGATGCCGATGTGATGCTCCGCGGATAAACGACCTTCGAGAAGCAATCGAGGAAAACTATGTCGTAGTATCATTATGCCGTGGATCGTAGGCGCCATGGGTAATGGATAATTATTTGTTGTCCGCGGTGCAGTAGAAAGATTCGATCACACAGCTGTCCGAAGTTGATTGGATGGAATTCTTGTGGTGGCCTCCGCCGCCGCCGGCGATGATTGGCCGCGTGAGTGTCGGTAAGTCTGTATGTTTTGTGGTCGCGGTGGGGTCGTCTGGATAAGGAGTGTTGATCGGAGTACTGTGCGAAATTGAATTTGTCGTTTCTGTATTTTTTTTTTATAAGTGATGATTGATGTGATAATAAATTTTTTATTTTTTTGTATTTATTTCTTATGGTTTTGAATAAATTTAAGTATCATTTTAAAATGTTGGGCCTTTTGCTTTTGATAATAAGATGATCTAAGGGAGCCCTTGTGTGAAATAACATTAGGAACTTACTCGCAACATAGTCCGTGAAGTTGTGAGTTCGAATGAATTATGTCTATTGTCATTTGGGTTAGTCTTTCTCAACTCTATGAGCTCTCTTAGTTTTTTGTTATATGTTTTGTGATTTTCTTCTATTGCTTTGAATCATATCTTTTGGTGTCTGCTAGATATATGAAGGAATGATTGAGATTATATATTTGAAGGATTTCGGATTGTCTTTTGTGAACACAGTTAGAGAGTTGGAGTTGAGTAAATGAGAGAATAAAGCGAACTAAGAGTTACTGCGGATAGAATCGTGGGAGCCCCAATGGCTTGTCTCTACTTTGTCGTTATTGTATCTTTTATTTATAAGAATATATTTTGTACTTTTACAGAAAAAATAAACAATTATGAAAAACGTTCTTAATATAATTAATGTCTTGATGAATTGTATGGATTTTATTTCATATCTGTGTTACAATTTGAATTTTGATATGACAGTAATTGATGGGTCGGTTCGCTACAGTGCAACTAAGTGAGGCAATTGGCTGTGTGGTGACCGTGCCTTTTATTTGGTCGACTGATTCATTCGGTCAAATGACAATCTCGTCAGCCGCGACAAAAGTGGGTAGCAGTCCAATCACGATCAGGGAGTTTCTGTTTGCACTTCGGTCGATCAGTCGGTCGGTCGACCAATTAGTTAATTTATTTTGTCAGGTGAACCGTAGCTCACTTATCACTTTGGCAAAAGTCTTACGAGGCCCACATCTAGTCCACATGGTTGGTTTGTTGCCTCAGCTGGATACCCCATATTATATGTCCAAGCTTTTGTCGATCGGTCGGTCGATCGATGAGTCAAATTTATTTTGTCAGGTGAACCATAACTCACTTGTCGTTTTGGCTCAAGTCTTACGGGGCCCACATCTAGTCCACATGGTTGGTTTGTTGCATCAGCTGGATACCCCATATTACAAAGGTCTTATGCAGATCTTTGTTGCTCTCTATGTGAGGTATCCAATCAAACTTGTTGTTATGATGAATTTTGTCTCGCCCTCGACAGATATTGTCACTACCGGGTGAGGGATTGACATGCTTAAAAAATGCTTAATTTTTTCATATATATTTTATGCTTAATTTTAATGATATTGCACTTTAAAAGAGACATTTTGCATGTTTTTTATTTTAGGTACAAGAAATAGACTCTTAGAGAAAAAGGAAAAAAAAAAACAGTACAATTTGGAGTAAAAACAAGCAAGAAAGCAAATTTTGGTTTGACACATTTCGATATGTTTTTCTATGTTTAACCTACTTTACACTTCTTGCATATTTTAGAATGAGATTACACATTAAAAAAATGTTGTTTTCATACTTATTTTGTATAGCTATCTGTTAGGAACACAACACAACTGAAACGGGACGAAACGGAGCAAAACCGTAGTACTGCTGCAGAGTGGCGCCGACGATGCCCAAACTGGCACCGACAGCGCCAGAATCCAGAGAATGACGAAAATATGGAGCCGACGGCCCCCTATTGGCCATCGACGGCGCCCGAGACAGTTTGGATGCTATTTTGGACGGTTGTTGGTCATATACATTGAATTTGGATGTTTTTTGGAATGATTCTTGAGGCAACTCTTGAGAAATTCGTCCCTACACTATATTAGAATGATTTTAAGTCGGGGAAAGTGGTGTGTGAATGGAAAAATGTGGAGAATGTTTAGAGAACTAAGAATAGGAGTATAAATGTAAATTTCTACCTTTCTGGAGAGATTAGAGAGAGGATTTTGAGAGAATCTGTAAGGGTTTGTAATAGCAATGCGTGGATCTGCGGGAGACTTTGTGAGAGAAAATTTCATCTTTCTTTTAAAGGGAAAAACTAAGTATTGTGTTCTTCATTATTTTATGATTTTGTAAACACTTATATAGTGGATTTGCTTTGATGTAATGAAGTTTTATGTTTTGTTTTCTTCATGTTTTGTGATGTGTTTCTCTTACTTTTTCTTCTTTAGTGGAAATAGTGGCACGAGAAGATTATGTCGTTATTTTTCTTTTACTTTTCTTTTGTAATGAGTATGATTTATGTTTAGGATATTGGGATGCTTGCTAAAAGAAATTTAATTATAAATGTGATGGTTTTTACTTGCACTTCATTTACATTACAATAAGGGCCCTTGTAGTGTTAAAATTTGTTGTAATTGCACTAAGTCCCGAGAGGGCGGTGTAATTCTCAACAAAGTTGAACACATTCAAATTTCATGGATGGTGAAGTTCATGGGGGTTGAGTGCAAATAAATAGAGAAACATACTTTGATGGGCGTAGAATTGGAGATTTTAGAGTGACATACTAAAATCTCTAATTCGGTCCAAGTGTTTGGAAACTAAAGCGAGATGTCAGTCTTCAGGCGAATGAAAGTGGGAGCTCTGGAGTGAGAGCCAGTATCCTCTCAACATAACCAGAGATTTAGGGACCAAACATAGGATTAGTTGATGTTCTTTATAACACTCGGAAGAGGGTAAAGAGTAGGATTGTTCTTATTTGGCACATACAATATTTAATGTATCTCATTCCTAAACATTATTCAATTCGCTACATAAGAGAATTAGTTTTTAACATCTCAAAATTCACCAAACAATTCATCCAGAAAGAGTTATCTTTATAAATATTATTTTTCTTTAGGAGTAGTTATTAGTTGTTTTAAACTTAAGACCTACTTTTAAGAGTATTTGTTAGAAAAACCACTTATATCGACTTTCCAAACTAAGGGCTTATAATAGTAAACTAGAATTTGACCAAGGACCTCTTACCTCGCTTCCCTGTGGGATCGATAAACGAGACTCCACTAGAGCTATGTGTTACTTGAACGACATGTATACTTACGTAGAACCTCTAGTGTGTTCTCGTATTTATGAACATAAAACACGCAGAAAAACAGCACAAGCCGAAGGCGTATCAAGCTTTTGTCGCCATTGTCGGGAAAACTTCGGTAAGAACTTTAGGATAATTTTAATTAAATCTATAAGATTAGATTTGGAATTTATTGTATTATTATATAGTGTATTTAATTATTGTGTGTTTATTTTCAAGAAAAATCCAAAATACAAAAAATATTTTTGATATATGTCATATTAGTTAAGTCTTTAAATTTGTATGCATAGTTCAAGAGCTGCAGACATTGAATTTTAGAACTTGGATTTAAAGAAAACTTTTATGAGGATGATGAATCGGAAAAAACTTCATGAATTTAATGTAAAAATGGTTGATCGATAATATAACGAATTTTCATATTTGGATTATAATGTTAGTAGCTTTGAAAGAGTAAACCCCAAGAGAATGGTGAATTTTCAAGAAGATATGCTTACTAATTTAAGTTCTCAGTTTGCTGATATTGAGAGAAAGTTAGATCAATACATAAAGAGTTATTCTTAAGGTTCCTAAGTTATTATTTGGATAATTGATTGAGTCTAACTATTTTGAAACTAGCCTTGATATACATAATCCTTATTCCGATTATTACAATCCCGGTTGGGAAGATTATTCAAATTTTAATTGGAATAATAATTTTGGAGGAGAAAACTAATTTTGGGAAGATAATTAATTTAATGAGAGGTGTAATTGGAATAGTCGGGGTGATTTTAATGATGAACTCTCTTCCTCATAATTTTAGCTTCAACCCACAAAATGAGGAAAATGAGTCACTATTAGAGGAAGATGTAATTCAATTGGTGAGTCAGTTATAAAGACATAAGAGTGAGCCGAAAAGTCAGGAATCACAATTACAAAGTCAAGGGGCCGCAATAAGGAATATAGAAAACCAACTGAGACAGATTATTAATTCAATTAACAGTTACTCCCGAGAGATTTTACCTAGTGACCCTGAGATAAATCTTATGCAGATGAAATATGAGCAATTTAAAATTATCAAACTAATATTTAGAAGAAAATTTGAGGATATGTTTCAAAAGAACTTTGAATTGAGAGACGGGGATAAGGGGATTGAAAGACCAATGTAAGAAATTCCCATGGAATTAGAAAAACCTATTTTCTCAACTAAGTTAAATATTGAAAGACCACATCTACCATTTATTCAATACCAAGGGGAAGAATTGGAAGATAACTTGAAACAGAAGAGTAACATAAAAGAATTTGATCCAGAATCTGAATTATCTAGAGAGAATCCGATCCAAAATTTGAGAAATCTTGAAGTATCTTATAAAGATCAATTCCTCACAAATTTCAATGATGATATTAATATGAAAATTGAGAAAATCAATATAAAAATATTAGACTTAGAAAGAAATATGAGAAACAATGATATGAATCAATCTGAAAAGGAAGAGCTTCAAGAAAAATTACAATTTAAGAATTTTGTAGGAATCCCTGGATATGGAAAAGATTGGACAATTGATCAAGGATTACTTAATTGAAATTTTGATCCAGGAGGAATCATTTGTCGGGCTGACGACGTTAAACCAAACACTTTATGGGAGACAACTCATAGTTATCAGTATGCTTTGATTTAGTATGCTTGAGAGTCATGATTGTTGGTGTTATATTGTTTTTGCTTTAGTGTGAATTGATCAGTTTTATGAATGATTGGTAATGTTTGGATTGTTAGTGGTTTGATTTGATCTTTGTGTGTCATGAGGGAGATGATTCCTTAACGTTTTATTATGGCTAGACTTGTTTATGTCCTCTTGTAATAGTCGGATTGACGAATCCACTATGACTCGGGTCTTAACCAGACTTGAGGTTTACAGGAGACATTATGAATTTGAACAGTGACAGTTCCATCTCAATTTTGTTACTTCCTTTCTTTGACTTTATTTTCATTAGATAGAAGTCGCGAACATATTTGATGAATAACTTGTGGATGATCTTACACTATGATATATAGTTGTTAGATGTGCTTAATTAAAGGGATTAGATGATGCCTGAGATTGGTGCCCGAGAGCCAAAATTCAGGGATAATCTTATCTTTTGGATTATAATCTATAAAATCATTTAAAATGTACATAATTTATTAGTGTAGTGATTCCATTATAAATTGGAAATAAGGTAGCGAGATGCGATGAAATGTAGGAAGAATTGACCTCATTTTATATGTGTGTTTGTTTTTGTGTTATAATTTTATATAAAACTTGAAAAACATTTTTATATTCTTATGCTGATACCTATTATGCTAGTTTGACTTTTATTTTGTAAATTTTATTTTGACATGCTTAATTTATATTTATTTTCTTCTATATATTGTTCTATTCTGATGAATACTTGTAGATGTTTTTGATAGATATATGTGGTAGATATAATTTCTGAACTATTTTTCTTTCTACTTGTAATTTCTGTACTAAATGATATATATGTTTAAAATCAAGTTTGGGGGAAGCAAAAAAATTATATTTTAAAGCTATTACACTTCATTTTAGTTTAATATTATTGCAAGCATGTTATAAACTTGATTTACTTTCTCCTGTAGTCATTCTATCATGATTATGCATGTATATGCCGGCCATTTTTATTTTTTTAAAAATAAAATTTTAAAATTTAAATTTAATATAATATATAATGTAATTTTGAATTTTGAGTTAGAAGATGATATTCTTTATTTTAGAAAATAACGAGACCAGATATATCTCATATATTTAATAGTTTAAATAGCTGAGTGAGATATCACAAGTGATATATCATCTCGAAAGATGAGCGTACCACTTATTAGTAGACTTAACTATTTAATCTTAAAAGTTTATGAGTCCATTTTGGTTTGCGTATTTCATAGCCGACAAATTCCTCTATCTAATACACATATTAGACATGTTTAGATTAATCTGGGTTATTAATTCCCTATAGAGGTAAGCCCCTATAGTTAAATACATCTTATGCAACCGAAGTCACCTAAGAAAGCTCTCGATTAAGATCACGGGCTTCATCTGCAAGAATTTCAACGTTTAGATTTCCACGATTGGCTTATAAGAAAGTCAAATGAGAATGACTCAATGTGGAACAATTATTTTCGGAATTCAAATGAATGAATAGTAAGAGATGTTGAAAATACTGAAGAAACTTCAGTGACACCTCTACCTAACCTATGATTTCGCTTTACATCTTTGAAAGAAAAAATTATGTTTATGTTTCAATCCTGAAAATTATTCAGATATCTGGGATTTATGTCTGTATATCATATGCAGGTGGCCCGAAAAGATAAGAGGATTTATGTCGTACCAAACGACTATCTCGGAGTCTTAAAAGAGTTTAGGATCTTTATACAATCGTATAAAATCCTAAAAGATTGTAGAAGGATTTACGCCGTACTAGACGGACAACCCCGACGTCCTACGGAATGGTTTAGTTAAAGTTCCTCCTGCTGAGATGTGATCTTCCTCTGAAGTCGTCCTCCACTTACTTGCATCTTGCTTCGAGCTCCTCGTCGTGTTGCCCTACAAAGTCCGCTCCAAGCTCCGCGATTTCATACTTTGCCAGAAGAGACAACGTTTAATTATCCCAGTATGAGAAATCAATGTCTAAATTCTCTCCAAAACGACACAATCAGATATATGTATATATATCCAACAATTATCAAATAAAGACGAGCCATAACAAAAGTTTAGAATGAATACTTCTACTTTGTTTCCCGTCACAAAAACATGTGACCAAAGCTTCCCTACATACATAACACCCAATTCTTATGTATTTTCATATATTACACCTAAACTTTGCTTTTTGCATTTCATCTACTTATGTTTTTCATATCATATAATAAAGACCACCATATCAATCTCTTCAAAAGTGAAGTACACTCGTGCATAAGTAATATGACATATATGCAAACATTGAAGTTTAGGTGTTAGATATTTAGGTCTAAAGGATTCGCGTGGTATTCCCAATAACAATTTTTCTATCTTACGATTGAGTTTTACATTTCTCCCACAACCTCTTAAAAAATTATTTTGCATTTTATGGAATATTCTCACAAGATCAGTCTGAATGTGGATTGCATTGAGTTTCATCCAGGAATCTTCAATTGAGGAAGAGACTTCAGAAGATACTGGAGAAAGGTATTTTAATGCTTTGGTCGGAAAATACTTTTTGATGAGTATCATGGAGAGAATATATTATAAGATGCATGATTTATTACGTGATTCGGCAGTCTATTTCTTCACAGGAATGTTTCAAATTCGTGGGAGATAATATTTTATCTTTTAAATTTCTTAAAACTATTCAACATTTATTTGTTAAAACTGGAAATCAAGAAGTATTGAGAATCATCAAAGATGTCCTCCATTCACCCTTTTTTTTATTATCGGAAGAAATGATCAAGCTTTTACTGAAATACTTGCTGAAATGTTAAAGGAGAAAAAAAATGTCTGAAGCTATTAAAAATTTGAAACATCTTCGATATTTGAATCTTATCGTAAATCTCACTCAAATGCCAAGATCATTAAGCAGTCTTTATCATTTGTGGTTCATAATCTATGAAAATGTGGTTGGGGGATATTGCTCTGATGATTTCTTGCATTTCCAACTTCCAAAATGTGCGATATCCAGTCGCGAAAGTTTGCGGACGTCTACGCAGCTTGCTCCGAATTGTCGATGTCTGGCTCGCGCTCCAACGTACCTCGCAGAGGCACACCAAGAGATGGGCATGAGAATTCCATGTTATATATGTAAATACATAATAAATTTTTAAATATTGTCATTAAACTGATGGTTCTTAAGAAGAATGCTATTTAGGATTTGAGAAGAAATAGCATGGGATTACAGGAAAAAAAAAATGTATGGTAATTTGTATGTAATTGCCTTTCAAAAAAGATAGTACATATACATATATCATTCAATTATTATATATTTACATATCTAACACTTAAACACTTAAGCCACTTTGCATATGTCAAAAAAGGCAAACTCCCCGAGGGCAGCTAAGGAGAGCCTATCAAAGTCCCAAGAGAAAGTTTCCCACCTGACAATGAGCTCCACAGGGCTTGTAACGGTAAGGACTTTGCTAGATTGATGTAGTAACAGCTCGAACAAATGGAGCAACTGAAGGAGGTTGCTGAGCTAAGGGGACATTTGAGTTACTGGTCGGTCGTGAGGAGTAATGGGACAACTTAGATTGAGGATTGAGTAAGCTACCCAACAGTTTCTTCATCACGATTTTGTCAACCCGAAGTTCCTCGACCCATCTTAGTTCAGTGCTTTTATCCTCGATCATCCTATAGATCCCTCGAAAGAGAATGATGGGTCGGGTCGCGGGAGCGAATTTTCTGGTGATCAAGGCGAGTATAGATAAGCTACTTTGTAGAGCCTCAGCCTTGCGAGGATCTTTTTTGGAATGAAAATTTGTATGTATTATAAAAAAGAGTTGTAATTATTTACATATTAATGAAATGGAGGCCTTTTGCCTCCTCACGATTACTTTCGCCACTTGGGGTTGTTGCGAAATTTTTTGTTTTACCTGTGACATTGGCTTTCGGAGAGGTTTGCTCTTGGACCAGCCCATTCTAAGAAATTGATTTGACCATAGTGCCTCAGTTGGTTAACTCTTTTTCTTCTCTTCGCTTATTTTGGTTTTGTCCACCGAGTGGATACCAGTCCCAATCGATTCTTTCTCCCGGCATGGATCTTGTTGTTACCTGAGATTGTGATGAACTAGGTTTTGGGGATGACTTTAGCTCCCTTTTTCCAGATATTTTTACTAGGAAGGAAGGAGCCGTCCGTAGGTAATAATTTAGATTCCACATCGGCTTGATGTCAGAGAGTAACAAAGTTTTCTGATCGATTACGTGGTTGTCAATTTATTTCCCTAAGGAAGGAGCCATCCTTAAGTCTCATCATTTTTCCGAACCTCTCGGGGAATTACCCCGGTTTTGCCCGCTCGCACGGGTTTTTATCTCTTTATCATCTGTCAGGTATGGATTTTGTCGTTACATATAGGGAGTGTCTACTTAGGGCTTTCGGGGGATCTCGATTGCTTTTCGTGGATTTTTTTGCTGACAAGTAAGGGCAATGTCGTACACTCTTACCATTTGGCTATCGTAAGTCACCAATTTGTCTGGCAAGGGTTCAAAAACATACTTGGGCAAGCTCAGTTCCCCGAGTTCCGGGACCACTATGTGTTTAATGCCCTTTTTGGGAACTGGCGATGCATTAAAAGCTGCTTGATGGCAAATTTCATTTTTCCTTTTTAGAAAATGAAATGATGTGATGCCCCACTAATATGCGAAGTCAACAAATTTTCGTTAGATGCCCCCTAGTGAACAGTGGACTTTTTCTCCCTATATAAAGGTGGAAGAGATTCACGTTTTATTTGCCATTTCCAACATGTGTGACAAACTTGCAAGGGTGGAGAGTGGTTGGACTGATCCTTACACAGCTGGTGATGGAGAAATCTTTCATTGATGCAGCTTTTTGTTGTTTTGAGGCAAGAACCCTCATTTTAACCTTTTTTTGCGAGTCATGCATCGAAGGGAGAGTTTTCTGCGGGTAGGACATTGAACAACAACCGAGTTGAGTTAGATATCCGAGTAAAGACCCTTCCCACGAACGGACGAGGTGGACTTCTGGAGGGGTGGTAAACTCACTGCCTCAGGAGGATAATGCTTCTGTTCGGTCGTTGCTTCCGGCCGTGTGGGGTTCGTTATGTCTCTCGACGCCTTCTTGCCAGGGGTTCTGAGATAAAAGCATGACACCTTCAGTGGAATTGGGTATCACTTCCGCTCATTCTGACTGTTTATGATCTCATTAGATAGTCAAACCCTTGCAGGTGGCAATGTGTTTCACTCCCTCTATCTAATAATTCCCTCATATGACTACGATCCCTACCCAGGTTCGAAACTTGAGCTTCAGGTGTGGCACAAAAGTCACGATGTCAAAGATTGATTACAGGGGTCTCTTGAAGATGACATTGTATAGTGGTTGCAACTTGACAACGATGAACTGGATTGAGCGGGTTATCTGTCGAGGAAAATTGATGCGGGCTACTGCTACTGTCGAATAAATTTTTAAAAGTATTTTTAGTTCAATCACAATGTATAATCAGTTTAATAAAAAATCAACTAATCTATATGCAAGTATATGTATCATTTAAGTAATACATGACTCTAACGGAGTCCTGGGTATCGATCCCACGGGGAGGAAGCAAACCTTCAATTTTAGCACATAAGTCCAATATTTATATTTGTAATGCACTTACAATAAATACTAAAGTTGCTAAAGTTTAACGATGCTAGAGATTTTAAGATCACAAAATTACTTTTTATACTTCAAATTAAAGTTGACTACTACTACACTAAGTTTTGTAATGCAAGGTTCAAATTCAGAGAAAGTGTCCCCCCCTACAATGATATTATGGTGAGTGAATGATAAAGATCAATAAGATTCTTGTATTGTGCCAAATAGGAGCATACATATTATTTACACTTTTTTGAGTGCTATAAAGAACATTGGCTAATCCTTAGTTTAGTCCTTAAATTCGTAGTTAGGCTAGGAGGATACTGGCTCTCACTTTAGAGCTCCAACTTCCTTTAGCCTGAAGGCTAACTCCATCTTTAGTTTCCAAAGACTAGGACCTAATTGGGGATTTTAGTCTGTCACCCTAAAATCTCCAATTCTAAGCCCAATAAACCGTAAATGGTTCGGATGCAGGTTGAAGTCTTTCCCTTGTTAGTCCTAAACTGAGGAAAATTGACTAGAACAAGAAATCGATATAACTCCCATTTTTTATCAGGATCCTCTTTATGTTGTAGTAGAGTTTGTTAATTCATGTTTTAATAATGAGAGGGCCTTGGTGGTGGATTTTGACTCCCTCCAAATGAAAATCATCAAAAGTGATAGACTCGGGGTGTAATTTCTTCTGCGTTCATTCACTAGGTGCCATGATAAGGACTTGATTGGTGCCTGAATTTCATCCACTACTGGGTAACCTCTATGTCGTTGTTTTTGTGTATGTTGCTCCCTAGTGGGAGCATTATCAATACTAGCTGATTTGATTTGCAGAAATTAACCAAGATATCTCCGTCGAGTCAACATTTTAATCTCTTCCTTGAGCTGCTTACATGCCTCAATGGTGTGGCCACAACTTCGATGGAAATGAAAATAGTTTTCATGATTCTCCGAGTTAGGTCTTAAGGGGTGAGACCACTTAACAGTTTCCTCATCTTTGATGGCTATCAAGATGTTAACATGCGATGTGTTTAGTGTTGTATTCGTTTTCTTATGTCGATGCTCATTTCGTTAGCCAACAGATTGGGGAGGGAGGTCACAATTCCTCTGTTGTTTGGAGTTTCTCTGTTGCGAAGATTGATTATTTGTCTCTAATGTTACTCTTGAGCTTCCTCCAAAATTGCTCGAATAACTTCTTATGTGTTGATGGACTCATCCGCAGTAATTTGGGCCTTAACACGGTGGACAAACAAACTGTCTCCCACATCAATGATGAGTAGATGGGTCCTAGACAGACCCCCCAAAGGAAGACTTCTCTCAATAACTCTAAATCCACTCCCAAAATCTGATGAGCTTCAGTGGAACATGTGGAAGTAGTCTTTGAGCAACTCTCCTTCATTTTGACGAATTTCCGAGGAATGAGATGAATCCTTGATGATCCATTGGTTTGCCATGAACTGCTCCACGAACTGTTTAACAAGCTCATTAAAGATGTTTATAGTGCCCCCAAGCAAAGAGCAGAACTAGGTACGAGCTTCTACTTTAAGAGTGGTCATGAAAACTTGACACATAAGCGCACAAGAGGCATGATGAATGTACATGATGGTTATGTAGTAATCAATATGCTCATAGAGGTCACTTATCCCTCTGTAGGTGTCGATGTTCGAAAGCTTGAAGCATGTTGGGATGGGTTATTCGAGGACCACATCTGCTAAGGGAGAAGATTCATGGATGTTACGGTGAGCGGGGAAGCGATCCTTTTTCTCTAGGGGAAACTCTATCTTGAAAGGTGTCGTAGCTCTTTACGAATGACATTTTCTAAAATGACAGTAAGACGTGGTGGTGCCAAGTGATTTTGTGTGATAGATGAGTGGAACTTACGGTATCTAGAAGTTCAACATCACGTCCTGGTAGGGGAAGTGCTCTTTCTTTGGGGGACACAAGTTCCTCTGAGCAGTACTTTTCCCGTAGGTCACTGAATATGTGGTATATGAACTCCATCCAGTGGTGTGAGCAGCGGTTGTTGAGCTCCAGATAAGAGTTGTAAGATCTCTAGTTGAGATTCCTCCATTATATACATTCGTTCTTCCATTGAAGAACCTGACATGCCTTGATCGACAAGATAACGTATCTCACAACGGGAAGATGAAGAGGCATGTTGCGCTTACCTTTCGTGAATGTCCACTGGAATGATGAGTGTTGAAGTGGGATGCTCTATTGTCACGAATATTATGTATGGTGGTCATAGTAAGCCTCACATGTACTTCAGTAGTGGGATTGAAGTTTCTCCACAGACGATGTCAAACTGATATATGTTAGAAAGTTTGTGGCATTAGAGTAGCACATAATTTTCTTAGCGTACTACGAAGATCAAACACACTCAGAAAAGAGAAAACAACTAATAGGGCCAGTAGCATTATTTACTTGGAAATCCCAGAAAAGGAAAAATCACGGGGCCTGACCTTGCTGAAGATTTTCACTATAAAAATATGATTACATTTGCAATCTTGTTCTATATGTGAGAAAGAGTTACTAGGTTTCCCAAGTTACAACATCGACGTGGTATTGAATTAGTTGCTTGGAACGGGCAGTGACTAATAGTGATTGTCGGCATATGGTCGGTTGTGGTCGATGATGGTTGCGGTAATCGATAGTGGCCAGTGGTGGTTTGTGAACATTAACGGTGATCAACGATGGTTGGGGGTGGTTGACGGATGTTAGTGGTGGTCGACGGCGGCCAACTATGGTTGACGACGATAGACGAAAGTCAGCGACAGTCTACGGTGGTCGATGGAGTTCAGGTTGTCGGCGGCGGTGGTGATGCTGAAATTCAGCTCATTCTCAAAGCTTCAAGCTCGTCCTCATATCTTAAACTCTTATCTTCTTCAGGAAAGGGGTTGAGCCCTATTTATAGTATTCTGGTTACAATTAGTGCATGAATATGAACCACATTGATCAGATGTCTGGAGAGATTCCTTCGATCATACAACATTTGATGGTCGTTCGAGTGCCTTAACGATGTCATAATTGAGCAATCTTCGGTTCGCTGGATTCATCTTGTCGAGACGCTCAATTCGACTATAAACTTGCTAAATTCAACATTCCTTTGATCTTCTAAATATGTCTGAAAACATTTCAAGAGAGGTTTGATGACTTAATGTGAGATTTATTTAATTCAGATTGGACTAATATTGATATCATTAGACTTGCGTTGTTGAGCCAGTCAGTTTAATTCTAAATTTGCTGAAATCAGAATTTTGAATGACTTCTTATCAAACTTTAAATATTTCTTGCTCAAAAAGATGTCTCAAGATTTGCAACAAATGATGTAAATTTATTTGAGTCTTGTTAGTATTGTTTATGCAAAATAATAATAATTTTTTAAAGAGATTAGAGGATAAATATTAAAAATAAGCACAAGTAAAATATTTAGATAATTGCTAAAAAAGATAATTATTTTATAAAAGCTCTATTTTAAAAGTGCACTAATTTTTTATGAGATTATTAACATCAATACTTAAATCATATTTATAATTTGAAAATAATTTTATATTTTTTTTGTATGATAATAGACTTGAAAATGATGAGATATATATATATATATATATAGCGCGCGCTCAGGGGTTGAGCTCGTCTTGTGTTTTCCATATAGCGCGCTTTTTGGATACAAATGCCAGCTCTCGCAATACAACTCGTCGTCCCGCAAGCTGCGGTCACTCTCTCGTCTCCTCCTCTCTCCTCACGGGAAAGAGCGGAGAGCGGCGCTTTTGCATCGTCCTCCTCGCTTCTTCCATTAATGCCTCCCATTTCTGTCCCGATTCGTATCCCCTATTCTTCTGCCTTTGTTCTTCCGCTTCTTCTTCATCTTCTAGGGTTTATCTCACTGACGAGGCCACAATCGCCACCATGGAGCGGAAGAAGTATCCGATCCGCCCGGAGGACTACGAGCTCTACGAGTTGATTGGACAGGGGGCAAGCGCCGTCGTGCGCCGTGCTCTCTGTATCCCTCTGAACGAGATCGTCGCTATCAAGATTCTTGACTTTGAGCGCCACGGAAGCGATCTGGTTCTTTCCTATTTGAAATTTAATCTTCTTCTTTCATTGGGTCCTCCCACTTCGATGGGTTGAAGAAATTGAATCAATACATTAGATGGCGGTTTGTATTGTTTTATTTTTCATAATGTGAAGATTATTAACGCTTTTCCTTTTTGATTGGGTGCAGAGCAACATCTCGAGGGAGGCTCAGACCATGATTTTGATAGACCATCCCAACGTGCTCAATGCTCACTGCTCCTTCGTGAAGGTTCACACCTTGTGGGTTGTTATGCCGTACATGGCAGGAGGTTCTTGTCTCCATATCATGAAGTCAGCATTTCCAAATGGTTTCGAGGAATTGGCCATTGCGACAATTTTGAAGGAAGCGCTGAAAGGCTTGGATTATCTTCATCATCATGGTCATATCCATCGTGATGTGAAAGTGAGTTATCTGCTTAAATTTCTTGTTATTGGCTTCCTTGTTGATACAGTACTTTCATTGTTTACAATATGAATGGGTGGTTCCGAGATGAAGTGTGCGTTCAGCTAACCAGAATTTTATTAACTGACTATTGATAAACCATTATAATTATCCAATTACATTGATTCGAGAAGACCTTCATAATTTACTTTTGAATTAAGAAAGAAAATAGACAAATTGAGGCAACTATTTTGTGTTTTCGATGTTTTAACTAGTAGTGGTTTACTGTCGCATTATTATGGTTTTGTGTATGCAAATACCAAGAAATCACCAAACATATGCTCATGGTTGAAAGATAACTAGAAACATGTAACTAGATTATTCTATCTTCTGTTATATTACATAATGATTAGTCGTACTTCTGGTGCTATTATTTAGGCTGGCAACATCCTAGTTGATGCTAAAGGTGGAGTTAAACTTGGAGATTTTGGGGTCTCTGCTTGCCTTTTCGATTCAGGTGATAGACAACGCTCAAGAAATACTTTTGTTGGGACTCCTTGCTGGTTTGCATTCAAAACTTTAGAGCCATTATACACTATATGTAAGAGCTGGTATGCTTAGTTATTGAGCTAAATTCTTCTGTTACTAGGATGGCACCTGAGGTGATGGAACAGTTACATGGCTATGATTTCAAGTTGGTCCATTAACTTTTTGCTTTGCTGATTAATTCTTCAGTTATGTTAGAAGATGTTTTACATATATTACCTTGACATCTGATATTCAGGGCAGACATATGGTCTTTTGGGATAACTGCATTGGAACTTGCTCATGGTCATGCTCCTTTCTCAAAATACCCTCCAATGAAGGTATTCTAATCATATGTATGCATTCACATATTAAATTGTTTAAGAGGCCTATATTACCAAATCTTTAGGCCAAAGTAATACTTGCATGGTAAGTGTACTCTATAAATCACACTTTCTTGAGGCTGGAGATAACTTGGTTAAGAACCTTGTTTCTGTTTTGAATGGTTCTAACCTCGTGTGAATGAGTTATGCTGGTGATGAATTTAAATAGGCTAATTTTTTAATTGATTCTCATTGAACAGGTCCTATTGATGACTTTGCAAAATGCACCTCCAGGCCTTGATTATGAAAGAGACAAGAAATTTTCAAGGGTATGATTTATTGGTATTCTACAAAATATGCAGTCTAGTTGGAACTATAGTTATTCATAGTCATGCCTTTTCTTATAGAGTTTCAAGCATATGATTGCATCCTGCTTGGTTAAAGATCCTTCGAAGAGACCTACTGCTCATAAGTTGTTAAAACACACATTCTTCAAGCAAGCTCGATCAAATGATTATATTGCGCGGAAAATTTTGGAAGGCTTGGCTGCACTTGGTGATCGATACCAAGCTCTAAAGGTAGGAAATTTTGTTTTTCCTGGTTCCTGGTTTTCATAACATTAACATTTCCATTAATTTTTTGTTCAGTTCATCATCTAATGCTATAACACTTCAGGAAAAGGAAGAAGACTTACTTGCGCAAAAGAAAATGCCAGATGGAAAGAAAGAGGAGATCTCACAGGTTTGTATTTTTGCATATTTCTTTCACCTCTATTAAGGCGTTAATTTTTTTTTTTCTTAACTGAGTTTATTGTTGCAATATTGATAAACTAGCTAAAAATTTACACATATAAAGAACAATTTCATTTGTGGCAAAGGCATTACCTACAAATGAGGAACCTCTCATCGTTCCAAATGGACAACTAGTTGATTAAGATGACAGCAGAAAGAATGAATGCAGCCATATTAGGAGCATTAGCAAAAATCAATAACATGTGAATGCAATAAGCCAAGACTTCAGTAGACTAGATCTCTTGTTTTATAGAATGTCAAGATTGTTCTCCACTTTTAGCAGAGACTTTCGCATGCTCTCTAAGCAATAGATCATTAACACTTATTTACGCCATTTATCTGACTCTTCTTTAAGCTTAGTTGGTGAATCTTTGATTCAAATTACCTATTCATAGTTTGAAGGCTGCAGATCATATACACTTATTTACGCCATTCATCTGACTCTTCTTTAAGTTTAGTAAGATGAATCTTTGATTCAAATTACCTATTCATAGTTTGAAGGCTGCCTAAGTAATCATTTGGATTGCCATTGAATATTTATGATATTCATCTGAAGAAATTAATTATCATTAGTTTTTGTGACATCATGTGTTTTTCTCTGACAAATATTCTTCAAATTGTGTTGTCAATGTTACTTCAAGCTGATTGATTTATTTATCCAGAATGAATATAAAAGAGGAATCAGTGGGTGGAACTTTGATATCGAGGACTTGAAGGCCCAAGCATCATTGGTGCACCTTTCTCCTATATCCTCCTACATTAAATTTATAGAACTTGCATTTATTATGCCTATTATTCAATTTATATGACCTTATTTATCAGTTTTATTTATGTCCCATCAGATTCCTTGTAACGAGGATGCAGGAAAAGATCAAGGAGTCTCAAATTCCTTTTTTGAGTGTGACAGTTCACATGATAAAATGTCAGATAGGTCATATTCCACAATATGTTCATTCAAGGAACATGATGACATTGTATATCTCTTGTTCATTTCAAATTGAACAATTTTCATTTATTGACGTTGAATTTATATTAACAGATTCCCAATCCAACAGGAAAGTGATGGGTCGCAGAACAAATCATCTACCCCTTTACTGCCAGATGAAACATCAACTTCTCAGAGGTAGGCATCAATATCCACTTTCTAGTAACTTGTTTTCTATATTTTTAGTTGTTAGCAGCCAGGCATTGATTCATTTATCGAGATTTGTGATTTCTGGTAGTCCCAATTTGGATATTTCTTGGGCCACTTATATACTCCTGTCATTTCAAATGTTTTTATTTATATCTAGATTTCAGCAGCATATTATCTTTCTTGCCATATCTGCTGCTTGTTCACATTTTTCTTTCCAGTGATGACACCGATTCTTTTCCCGGTAACATCTGTCACTTGTTTTATGTTTTTGACGATGACATTATTTATTTCAGAAACCGATCTGATGGATCTGATAATGAGTTAAAGAATATGAGGGCAAGTGATCAGCAGGTTGTCATGCAGCTCCAGAGGACTGAGATGGATAATATCACTAAAGATTGTGAAAAAGGATTAGATGGACGGTCTGCTTTTGGCGGGAGTGAAAAGAAGGTTTCAACCTCTTCAGAAATTGAGGAAAAATATGTGAATAGTTCTACTTCTAGTTCAGAGGAGCCAACACATTTTAGGAATAGCTCAAGCGAAGTTCCTTCGTCTTCCAAAGGAGAAAGGTATTCTGCGTTTTCTTTGGAATAATGGTTGCTTTATAAACTTAACAAGCCTGCCTTTCTTATATAACAGGGATATCCATTTTCAGTGATAGTTTCTTTGAGCAGCTTGGTTTGGTACTTTTTTCTGCATCTTTTACTGATTATTTGGCCTATTATACATAGAATGTGCATTGGGGGCGTATTTATGTTTTATAGGGAATGGCACAACCATGTAAAGATGTTGCAATTTGTTTGTTTTAACTGCGGACCAGCTTCCAATGTTTTCCTGCAGTTTTATGTATGCTTGTTAGTATTAACCAATCACTGCATCGTCTACCAATCACATGAACAAAATGGAAATCGCTAAATCTCTTTTCGTGGCATTATTATGCTTCATCATATCTTGTTAACATTATAATAAAAATGTTAGAAAACCGGGTTTAGAATACCACTGCCACAAGCAAGAAAAGAAAAGAGTGAGCGGGATTAGGCTGTCAATCGGGAAAATTACTTGAGCAGTTTTTTCGGGTGCTTGTAGGAGGGAAATCTATATTTTTTGCAAGAAAAAAAAAAAATGAAAAAAGAGATTCTACAAGTTACGGTTTCATAAAAGAGAGTAGATCATGTTAGAGAGACGCTAGTTTTATGGAGCTGTAATTGATTTTATAATTAGAGGAACTTTGATGACCTCATAATTCGTGTAGTTCAGTATTTTCTTACTTTTTTTTTTGAAGTTATTCCTCACTTTATCTAAATTTTCTTATTGGTTTGTGATTGTAATTGATTTTTCTCAAATTGAATATATGCTGATTTTCACCAAGTTAATTGATTTCAACTCATTGTATGCTTTTTTTTGGCTTTGAATTTCTGATTTTTCGCCAAGCCATTTACAACCTAATTTACTTTCTTCGTATTTTCATTTTTAATAAAAAAAACATTTAAAAATTGTGAAATATTAGGAGTTTTTCACTCGTGAATTTTATGTTATGTATTGCATAATTTTCTTGCAACTCAGTAAATTTGCGTTAAAAATCACAGATCCTAAATTTCCGGAATTAACTTTCAGCTAGACTCCTAGCTTTGTGCCCGACTCTCATGAGTATGTGAAGATTGGTTGGTGATGCTTCTGTTTTGTTCGTCTAAACTTGATAATCCTAAAAAGATGAATCCCATGTGATCAATAATTCCAATCATTGCTTGAAAGACTATAGTTCAAAGAAATTGCGTTAAGGTGACAAGCAACTCAATTTAGACTGCCACAAATCCACATACACTACTTAAGCTAGTATCAATAATAGTAATAATTGTGCTCTAGGTGGCAGCTCAGTATCAATTACATACGAGTTATTTGTGCAAGCCTTGTGCCAATTCTTATTTGAAATGTTAGCATCTAAACATCTAAAAACAAATCTTAATGAAGATCTAATGATATTATCCCTGAATGTAGGCTGTTATTCTTCCAGTTACTTGGTTTTTAATTTTACGGACTTGTACCTTTTTGTTCCAGCTTGAAGCAACAAAATCAACAGCAAAACAACATAAATTCCAATGGAGAGGTTCCCCAGACAACAAATGAATCGCCCACTGAGATTGTGTCAAAAATCTCTAAACCAATGGGTATGGAGAACTATATTACATACATAGCAGTCATTTGGCCGATGCAAAATATATGAAACCATTTTAGTAGGTAGGGGTGTGAACGTTCCGATTTCGAGTCGATGCAGGGCTGGTTCGAATTCGGATCGAAATTTTTTTAACCGGATCAAAATCGAATCGTCGATCGATCCTACTAAATTTCGATCCGATCCAAGGTGGATCGATTCGATCTTCGAGCGGGCTCGAATGCTATTTCTGGCTCGTGAGCCAGGTCGGGCCAGCTCGAACCCACCTTGGCCCATCTGGCCAGCCCACCAATAAAAAATACATATCTTTGGGAAAAGAGGAGATTCGAACCCCTGCCGCTTCGCTCAAGTAAATAATATCTCACCACCGAGCTGGCAATGCGGTATGCATGTAAAATTGAACATTTAGGTGTTAAATATGCAAATACATAAGAATATATTTCGATCCAGATTTGAGCTGAAGACGGATTAAAATTGGATCAAAATAAATTCAATCCTTTAATTTGGCTCATAGCACGGCTCGAATGGTTTAATCTTATTTCAATCCGAGCTAAAATTTGATCTGATTTACGAGCTATGTGCAGTTGATTTCTCAGATGATAATTATCATATTTAATTTTAGTCTGGCTTTGCAGCTCCAAACGGTGATGACATTGATGACAAAGCAAAGACTCCTATTGTTCAACAAAAAGGGCGCTTCAAGGTGACCTCTGAAAGCATTGATTTTGATAAGGTATGATCTTTACCATGGTACCGTTCTTTCTAATTATCATATACTTACATTCTAAGATTTCATTTTTCCTTTTTTTTTTTTTTTTTTTTTTTCCTGTTTGCAGCCTTCTTCCATTGGCCTACAAAAGAGTCATAGCGTACAGGTTTGCTATGCCTGTTGTGATAATTGGTCTAAGCTACAATATTTTTATTATTTCTCTGTTCAATGTTAATAGCATTTGTTTGTGCATATTCTATGTCCATGTTTCCTAAAAAATTGTTCACTAGTTGTAAGTTCTATATGATATCATGTTAAAGTACTTTGTCAATTGAGTTTTAAAACAAGTTAATAGTAAACCAAAAAGAGTAATGTTCCAAAAGAGTCCCCTGACTGTTTACATGAAAAGGCAGAAAAGTTATGTTAGTCCTAAAGTTCCAATTTGTTCCTATATACTCTTTAAATTGGGGCTGGGGAATATTTCAGCTTATATCAATAGAGTGTCGGGATTAAATTGACACTTTTATAGACTCTAGGACTAAAATGACATTTTGCAAAGAGTCAGGGGACTATTTTGACCCCATTCTCACACCCAAAATGTTATTTTGTGGGGTGTAATGGGCCGCGTGCAATTCTCCGAGACAGTTGTTGAATGTTATTTTATAGGAGTTTATTGGCCTGTATACAATCCTCCAAAACAGTATATATGTTTCAACGGGGCTTTCGATCTTACCATGTACTTTTGAGTTGGATAGAGTGCTTAAAGCCTGCTTGCTGCTTGCCATCTTATGAAGAAATGGTTAGGGTTTTTTTTTTTTAAAGAATAATGGAGGTTGTCATCTTAAGGTGATATTGAAGAGAATAGGGCTGTGAAAATCCGTAATTAAAGTTATAATGAAGTTGGAATCGATAAAAATAGGACGACCATCAGACAAGTGAATCATTGAAATTTTTTTCTGCTGTGTTTTATGCATTAATTTTCCTGTTTGTATTGTTCGCTGCCGTGATATGAATTAGATCTTAACTGATTCCAAACAGTAGACTGATTATCTATATTTTTGGTTGGCTATGTATTATTGATAAGCGGCTAGATTCCTTGTGTAAGATTGTCATTGGACATGTAAAAGTTTTTCAACGTGATTGGTTAGTTACGTTTAATAATGAAAAATGATTTGCCAGTGAGAAGGTCTGTCATCTTCTTTCGTGCAATTACTTCATTGAAGTCACCTCATCCCCTCGACTGATTTGCTTATGTGCACATACATAATGAGCGTTTTCTAATTGGGCAAGTATCCTGTCTATGAACTGTCAACTGATACTTGTTCTTATTGTTGTCTGACTTGCTGCATTATTTTTGCTTCTAGATTGAGGATTCACGTGAAGTTGCGGATGTGCAGGTGATTTCTCAGCTGCAATCGCTGAATCTTTCACCATCAGCTGATTCAACTCCAAGCTACGCGAACTCATTCATTCAACAGTTGCAGTTTGTATTGCAGAGCAATATTGTTCAGAGGGTATGATTAATGCAATATTATTAGTTTTCTTGATGTTCCTCTCTGAATTTTCTAAATATATTATTTATAAGCAGGATCACATTCTTAGTATGATGAAGCAGATGAGTACTGGAGATCCAGCAGGTAGCATATTTTTTTACATCCTTTTTCAATTTGAATGTTTTAATAAATATTTTTCTGTTACAGCTAACCGGCTAGTTGATGGAGTATCGTTACCTTCACCTACTACAACATCTGAGAAATCATTGGTAAGTTTAGTTTTGAATCTCTATTGATAGTCTGTTCATCGTTTTTTCTCTACTTTCCAACTTGATACAACCTTAAACAAACAAATATTCAATATTGGTGCCTGTTAATCAAGAGAATAAATAGAAAATGAGGATTCATAAAACTGGCCCCACATAGTTGGGAGAATGCTAATGATGATGAATGAAGTAAATGTATTGAGCAGCTGATTTCACAATCATATAATTTGTTTTTCTATATGAGATGGTGAGAACTGTAATGTTTTATGGCACAGAATGTTGGTCTTTAAAAGAGAAGCTTAAAACCAAGTTAAGGGTCGCTGAGATGAGAAATGCTTAGGTGGATGAGTGGCTTTAGATGAAAATGCTCAGGTGTATTCATAAACCAAGTTAAGGGTTGGCCTTCAAAATGCGAAATGAATGTATCCAAGAAAGGGTCAGTTTAGCTCTAGAGGCAGACAAGATTAGAGGTCATCTTTTAGATGATTTGGTCACACTAAACATCGACCACCTGATGATCCGGTTAGGAGAGTAGATGTTTTAGATTCGACTCATGTTAAAAAAGGGTAGAGATAGATTTAAAAAGACTTGAGCGTGTTCTATAAAAAAGGATCTTACTTTATTAGAGCTAAATGAAAATATGACACTCAAAAGGACACAATGGAGAAAAATGATTCATATACCCGAGCCCACTTAATAGGATAAGGGTTTGGATGGTGTTATGGTTGTATATGAGATGAACCATACGACCTTTTCTATTTTTTCATAGATTATTTGTATAATACCCAATTAAAACACATTATTTTTGTTATAAAATCTATAAACAATGAAAATGAATTTTAATCTGAAACTCAATAGCTTTATGACCAGAGTGGTAACATTGCCGACCATCTGTGTACAAATTGTTTTCTTACCCGCGCTCAATCTTTAACACGTTTTCATATCCTGTAGCTGGAGACTGCGCATGAAAGAGAGAAAGAACTGCTACAAGAAATCAGTGAACTGCATTGGAGGTGACCACTAATTGATTGAAATAAAGCCATACACTACGATATTAAATAATGATTGATTTTAAAAATATGGGAAATGTGTCGGCAATGTGCAGGCTTGCATGTTCACAGGAAGAAGTGCATAAGCTAAAAGCAAGAATCGGCAATGTAAGTATCAATTATAGGATTGTGGAGCTTTAATAAATTTATCAGGCATTTACTCTAACTGCATACATTCCACCCCATTTTTATGCCACGCAAATCAATCAAATCACATCAAATATGTCACTATGTTAACTTTTCAAAAGTGAAATGCAACTATTTGGGCACAGGCAAGGTGGTATATATGTAAAAATTGAAATTTAGGTGTTAGATATGTAAATACATAAGAATTGGCTGCTATGTATGTAAATCTTTCTAAATTTATTTGTTTCTGCTATGTACGAAGAATGATCAATTCATCATTTTACTTCAACTTTGTGTAGATGTAGCAATGTTACTTTGTGGAGCACCAGATTACAGAAGCCTTTAGACCATCAAATAGAGAGTTCAACAAAATTTATTGCGTTTAAAGGTTCTTCTCTCGATAGTATATTCATTTGATGATACGAGTTAATCAAAATAATGCTGCTACATCCCAAACATTTAGGTTTGATTGATCAACTAATACTTGTGTAGTTTACATGTTACAATGTTTTTTTTTTCTTTTCTTAAATGTCTTGATATATTTATTATGCTTTACTGATGTAATTTCTTTGGTGTTTGTGATATAACAGATGATCTAATTATGAGTTCAATGTGAGGAAATTTCTCACAAAAAGAAATAGTAAATTGTCATTAAATGTTATGCCAAGTATATATTAAAAATGATTGTATGTATATATTAGCCAAAATAATAAAACAAAATTATGGGAGCAAATGTCTAGAAAATTTAATATTTTATCTTTGAAACAACTATAAATATATTTTTCTCATAACAATTTCCAATAAAAAATAAATCAAGTCTTTAAATCATACCACAATTTGAAGAGTTTATGAGAACTGTGCCAAGATTTCGTGTCAAATATTGTTGCATACTATTTTATAAGACAAACTTTGACGATGATTTGTAATATATACATATAATTTTAGTGTTCATTTGCATGATTAAAAGAGATGCATCTGATACAAGTCAGTGTAATTATTTTCATTGAAAACATCACATTTAGCAATGCTTTCAGCTTGATTTACTTAATTTTATTAGTTAGTTTTTTTAATCGAAATAGGCTAATGATGATGGCATCAAGAGATGCATAATTTAATTCGTAGTATTATGATGTTTAACCAGTTTGATGTAGTTTCAATTTGATTTAATCTCTCAAACAATTGAGTTTGAGCGCTTACCTTGCCAAATAAAATGTTTATTTTATATTAAATCTCATGCTCATCTTATAGAAGGCATGCTCAATGAAATTATCAAATTAATATAGTGATTTCTTTTATCCAAGTAATGAAAATTGGACTTTTCAAGTTTTTTGGTGTTGTGCCAGTAAAAATATGCATATAAATATGGAGGTAATATATATATATATATATATATATTACAAAGAAGAGTAAGAAAAAGGATTATGTGTAATTCAAACTCATAACCTCAGTGTGAAACAAATCTCAAACACTATCACAAGTAATGCAAAATATGTTTTTTTTTTTTAAACTAATGATTCAAAAGATATTTCTTGAGTTTGATGAATAAGTTATTGGTTTTTGATCAAAAGACAACCATAACTTTTCAAACATATTTTAAAAATAGTGAGAAGCATTGAAATCATATGATAGATTTTACATTGTGATGATGTTCAACTTATCTCAACCTTAATGAAACTTAAATATTTTGGAACCAAGTCATGTGGAGAAGAGACTTCCTTGGCAAATTACTTAGGGTGCGTTAAGGAGACGGTGTAGTAGCGGTGCGATGTCGTGCCGCAGTTTTTTGTTTTGTAAAAATGTGTTGCGTTCTAAAAAAAACTGCTGCTAAAAACAGCATTTTTCCACGATTCCTAGCTACTTGCAATGGCTGTTGAAAGCTGCAGTCTAATTTTTTCACAAAAAAAAAAAAAAAAAATTATAATAGCCATTACAGTTTTTTTAACAACAGCTTCTTCGAACAGCTGCAACTACCGCAAATAGTCCCTTAAAATTCTTCATAAACTCAGTTTTAAGAGGCGAGATGTGAAGGGAAAATCTTGGCTCACTCTAAACCCATTTTTGTTGGGAACTCACAGAATTTTGTATTAACATTTATATTGCATAAATGTCACCCTTAATGCTTACCGCATAAATTTAGTCATACAATCAAGAGCTTATTAGTAGTGAATCTGTAATAGTTATATTGCCTAGATATCAAGCCTTGGTGCTAATTGTGCAACCTATTTTTATAAATGAAATTCATATTATTTGCAAATGCACTAAATGAGGTGGCTGGTAAAACCACAGTCTGACTTTTCGAAAGAAAAAAATATATATATATAACATCCACCACAAGCTCTTGACAGATCTAAGATCAGGCGACAGCCCCCATTAACTACAATAAAGGCTGCCCTGGCAAAATATGATCATCAAAAGACCTAACTATTCTACAATATAGAGAAAAATAAGTCACTTGTAACTTGACCTAAATTACATAGAAAAACCTTCTAGTAATATCTCTTTCAATCATCCTCAGACAGATCTAAATCATACTCAAAATTATTCTCCCTGACTACATGTTGATGTCCTTGATGAAACATATCCATATGTAACTCCAATATAATGCTTTTTTGTTTGTCATATTTGCTTCCCATGTAAGTAAGCTATTCATCATTTCATCTCTTTGGATGAAATGAAGCAATTTATAAAATTGATAGAAGATGATAAATATAGCAGAGATCGGTTGGGTATGATAACTAATGAGGCGAGGAAACAATGGCAAAGAATTCATATAATTACACCTCATCAAAAAATTTAAGCACTAGAATTCAGAACTATTACATTGCTGCATTAAAAACAAATTGTCCATTGTTCCCCTTTCAGAAATAACTCAGGAATATATATCATGCAATTGTTGAGAGTCAATCAATTCAAAATTTGCATTGTTCATCTAGTAATTCACAAATAAACTCCTTAATGTAAAGAATAATTAGCACATTATTTGGATTTAGAATGCCAACAAAGAAAGTCAGGATCAATAAACCAAGCAGCCATAAACAATTGGCAAAGAACAAAAGACAAAGATGGACAGATAAAATAGGAGTGATCAAGTTTTAAATGAAGAGTGGGTTTTATAAATCCTTTTTCATTCCATCCTAAGATGTGTGAGGAGAATCTGCTTATGTGTAATAGATCTAATCACATAAGAAGTATGAATGGAGTTGAACAGAAAATGTGAATCAAGTCAAATCAATGATATGCATGGAAATAAGATATAATATGCAATATGCAGAATAAGCTATAAAATTAAAGTACATACAATATGCAGAATAAGCTATCAACTTCTTATATGCTATTCTGCAAAAATTTTCAACAGTTCCTCCTGCCATGAATAAGAAATTTCGAGCATCAAATAACGGCATGAAAAATCACAGATATTACAAAATATTCCATAAATAAGTTTGTAAATCGAGTGACTTTGAATTATCTGCAAACAGAACTTGCAGTTTAGAATCTTAATCTATCAGTTCGTATTGATAGTGGAACATAATGTAGAATGTATATGAGTTAGCATTACACAACACAATTGTTTATACACCATAAGCCAATATAAATTTGGAACCTAAGTATTTCATAAGGCAACAAGCAATGGAGGGGAAATAGCTAAAATAGCCTTCAGGTTTATCCTTGCATATATAACATTGAATTTTTGAATTGAATCTCAATCACTATCAAATTTTAACCACCATATTAGATAGCATCTAGCACAAGAAAAGTTATATGTCACCAACAGATTCATATGATCATCACAAATTACGATGTATTTGGGGTAAGTGATCATACAAGTTAGAATCCATAATTATTTAAGCTCTGATTTCAAAAAAATTATAGTTAAACTGAGAATCTCGACAATACAAGCCTAATGACAAAGTGATCTAATTCGAGTTTAAATTAGCCCAAATCAAAAGTGTAATCAAAAGTTTTGGTTTATTTGGAAGGCCAAATAATCTCTAAACATAATAGTCAAATGGAGTGATTGGATGAGGGGAATCTAACGAGTCCAGAATCATTTAATTATGAGGATATTAAGATACTTCGATATTGAACAAATAATCAATAATCAAATAAAACAATATAAATCATCCAATGAAATGCTATGAGATTTTGATTAAAATTATCAAAATGCCCCACTAAAAACTATAAATAAACCCTCATTCTTCAAAAGGTGGGAGAAGCGAAGAGAAGCCCGAGCTGAAAATTAAAGTATAACTCGTGAAAAGAAGTGGTTGTGAACAACCACCACCCATTGACAATCAACACCAGTCGTCGTTTAAACAACAACTTGCTTCCTTTGTGGTCAGCTACGCCTATACTTCTTCTGGTTCGCCTCTCAAGTGCTTGAGTCTAGGGCTTCTATAAGGGAATAATACATTTTTATATCAACTAATATAAATGTATCTTAAATGTAAATTGACTCTTATATCCTTTAAGCATAATTACAAGTATGGCACAGGAATTGTTTATAAATGTAACTATTCTTTCTGTACGTATGCAAGAGATGAAAATAAAATCAATGCTAAAGGCAGAGCTCTTATCTTTCTTCAGACTTCAAATCTATCTTCCTCTTCTTCTTCTTCTTCTATTTCTTCTCCTTCTTCTTCTTTTATATTTTGTGCGTAAGGAATCTTCATGGTATCAAAGCTATCAACTTCACCACCAATGGAATCCAACAAGTCAATATCAATGCAAGGCACTCCGCAAATCAGTGCCTCCTTTCAAAAGATAAGAGAAATAAGCATACCAAACTCCCTAAAATTTTCGATGTCACGTATCAAGAATGTGGCTATCAACCCACTAACTCAAGAAAAACTACCCGATATGGAAAATTCAAATCCCCCAACCCCCAACCCCCTTCCCAACCCCCTTCCCAACCCCCAAGACTCATCCAAGATGAATTCAGCAATTCCATTAAAAAACAAGATTACCTTCTCTGGCATTTTGTTGATCGAAACGCCACTGCAGCAATATTCTCTACCATTTCTTCTTCCATCCTTCCCTATATCCTTCATCTCACCACCACGGCTGAAATTTGGAACAGCCTTGCAAAATAATTCCAAGCTGCCAGCCGTTCCCGCGTGATCCAACTCAAGAAAGAGTTAACATAACATAACTATAGGGGCTAACGCAATGAATCAATACCTCACCACTATCAAGAATTTGGTAGAATATATTGCCGCAGCCAGCTTCAAAGTCGACAATTAGGACATCATTATCTACAAGTTTAAATGGGCTCTCACCCTCTTATCAAGGATTTAAAACTGCAATTTGTACTAAATTGCATCCTTAGGTCTTGAAGACTTTTATGCTCTTCTGCAAAGTGAAGAGTGCAACTTAGTAAATGATCAACCAAGAACATACAACATACCGCTCTCTTATCTTATAAAAGCAAGGGTGAATTTCAGCATAACATAAACCTTCACAAGAATTCCACCAGCCAGTCAAAGCAACCAAACAACAATAAGGTAAAACCGAAACAATCAGTAATATGTCAGATCTGCAACAAACGGGGCCACTCTGCCAACAACAGTTGGAATAGAACCAATCTTCAGTATAAGGCCAATACCACGCCCACTGCTCTCACCAGTCATCCACAATCTCAGTAACCCAACTAGGTATAAGATACTGGAGCAACAGCTCATCTTACTCCGCATCTCGAAAATCTACAATAGCCCACTCAACACAAGGCTCAGAACAGGTGATAGTAGGTAATGGCCAAAGCACGTAAATTACACATATTGGAAATGCTTTACTTCCAACGCCTCACCCTATCTTTAAACTCTCCCCTTTATTTCGAGCACCTCAACTTTCTCATAATTTAATCCATGTTAATCCACTTACTAAAGACAATAATTGTCAAGTTATTTTTTATGCTAACAAATTTTACATTTAAGACCTGACAACCAAAAAAATTCTCTACTCTGAAACTGCTGATCAAGGTTTGCACCCGATCACAGCCCTCGCAACCGTCACCAAATCTAACATATGGCACCACTGATTGAGACATTCACACAAGAAAGTTCTTTCTAAGCTTTCTCATGAGTTCCCACAACTTAAAATTTCTCTTGTAAAGCATTCATGCATTGACTTTAAACATAATAAAAGCCACAAATTACCTTTTCTTAAGAGTTCTATGCAGTATAATTTGTAGGTGCATTCCCCCCAAACAAAAATCTGACACAACACATCACTTTATCAACCTACACAAAATGATCAAAATCACTTCCACACAAATATAAAATTTTTACGCACTGATGGAGGTGGAGAATATGCGTCCCATCGTTTTAATACTTACTTAAATGAGAATGGCATTATCATCAATATAGTTGCCCTTACACGCCAGAACAAAACGGTCCAACTGAATGTAAACACAGACACTTACTTGAAACAGCCAACACTCTTCTCAATTCCACTAATCTTCTCATTTCATTTTGGATGGATGCAATTCAAATTACTAATTACTTATAAATCGCCTTCCATCTGTCACTATCAAATGCAAATATCCCTTTGAGTTACTTTACAAAACTATGCCTCAATATCAATCATTCAAAACCTTCGCCTGTCTCTGTTTTCCCCAGCAATCTTCGAACGTTGCCCACAAATCCTCTCCAAAAGCCCCCAAATGCATCTTTTTGGGATACAGTCCATACCACAAAGGTTACAAATGTTTAGATATTCAGAAAATAAATCTCGTAGATCTCGTCACGTTATTTTATTGAAGATAATTTTCTCTAAAAAAACTCCACTCCCTCTTCGTCAATCAAGATCCCACCCTCTTCTACACATAACATTTCACCTCCCTCATTTCTTCTGCCTACCTCCACACTACCCAACACTTCTAGTCATCATAATTCAATCCTACCCTCACAGCTCCCTGTAACTATTCTTCCTACAAACACCTTCACAAACCACATACACTGCTCTCCCTCATTAACAGGATGTCATACATCTTCACCTCTATTCACCGACCCCACCACATCACATGATAATGAGTGTTCAAATGAGTACCCTTAAACCTAAAAAAATATTAAGCCTTCAACATACCACAGGTTTTGATTTCACGCCAACCACATATAAACAAGCTGCTCAACATGCTCAACGGCGTCAAGCTATGTCTGATGAGTTTATGGGCCTAAAATTGCAAGACACCTGGATTCTCGTCCCTCCTCCTAAAAATTAAAACTTAATAGGATGCAAGTGGATGTTTAAAATCAAATGCAATGCTGATGTACAATTTCACGCCACAAAGCAAGGTTAGTCGCAGAGGGATTCAAGCAACAGCAAGAAGTAGACTATACGGAAACTTTCAGTTCCAACAACAAAACTTCTCATTGATTTAGCTACTCAAAATCATTGGGAAATTATGCAACTGGATATTTTAAATGCTTTTTTGCATGGTAAGATCGATGAAACTATATTTATGACTCAACCAACTGGTTTTATAGACTCCAACTATCCTTAACACGTGTGTAAGCTTCAAAAGCTCTTTATGGCTTAAAGCAAGCTCCGCGTCAGTGGTATTCCACTTTTTATCAATTTTTATATACACAAAAATTTGTTTTAAGTAATGTTGATCCTTCGCTTTTAATCTATAATCATCACAATACATGCATTTACTTATTTACATGGAGAATATTCTAATCACAGGTAACTCCACAGTTGCCATTACCACTTTAATTCACACTCTCAACACCAAATTCAACCTCGAAAACCTTGGGCCAATCTCACACTTTCTTTGGCTCCACATTCACAAAACATTACAAGACAACCTTTTAGAACAACAACACCACCTGCAAGATATTTTACATAAAACTGGCATGCCGCAAGCCAAAATTGTTCTTACTCCCCTACCCACTAATCATCACAATCAAACCACTCCTTGAAAACTTATGTCTGGTCCGGAACGGTATAGGCAAACCATTGGTTCTCTTCAATACCTAACTGCCACTCGTCCAAACATATCATTTACTGTAAACTATTTAAGCCAGCATATGCATCAACCCAACTTGCTTCACTATCAAAAATTAAAAATACTTTTACATTATTTAAAAGGAACTTCTCTTCACAGGCTTCCTAGTAATTTTGGCCCTATGCCCTTAACGGCTTATGCAGATGCCGCCTGGGCTAGCGACACCGCAGATAGAAGATACATCTCTGGTTTGTTATATTTTACTTAGGACCAAACCTCATATTGTGGTCTGCAAAGAAATAGTCCACGGTGGTTCGATCCTCCATAGAAGCCGAATACAAAGCCCTAGCCACTGCTACCATAGAAATTCTTTGGACACAAAGACTATTACAAGAGCTTACCACTAAACCACCTCCTCCTACCATTCTCTATAGTAATAACACCTCCGCCATAGCCTTGACACACAACCCAATTTTTCGCGCTTGCATTAAACACGTAGAAGTGGACTAGCACTTCATTAGAGATCATCTTCGACTCGAGCACATCGGCTTACAATATCTAATGTCTGAAGATCAAGTTGCAAATATACTTACCAAAGTGCTTTCGTTTAAACGACATCATCAACGTACTACCAAACTAACGTTCTACCCTATGAATCATCACCTTGAAGTGGGGCAAACAACACCTTGCTTCTTCCTTGGTCAGTTACGCCTTTGCTTCCTCTAGTTCGCCTCTCAAGTGCTCAGGTTTCCATTCGTGGGCACCAGGGCTTCTACAAGGAAAAATACTTTTTATATTAGCTAATATAAATGTATATTAAATGTAAAATGACTCTTATATCCTTTAAGCATAAAAACAAGTATGCCAGAGGAAATTTATCTTTCTTCAGGCTTCAAATCTATCTTCCTCTTCTTCTTCTTCTTCTTCTTGTCCTTCTTCTTTTATCTTTTTGTGTAAAGATTCTTTAGCAGTCAACTAAGGCTATTGTAATCACCAACAACTTTTGCAGCTCACTATGACTGTTGTAGCCACCAATTACAGTTGTAGTAACCCAACTATGATTCTTATAATAACTATGATTCTTCTCTTTCTTTTTTATCTTTTGTGTAAAGATTCTTTAGTAGTCAACTAAGGCTATTGTAATCACCAACTACAACTTTTGGAGCTCACTACGACTGTTATAGTCACCAATTACAATATAGTAAATCAACTATGAATATTATAATCAAACTACTATATAGTCATCATGACATCATTGTAAATTTTTGTAATCTCATCTTCTTCAAAATAGGAGGAGCAAAATTCTTTACTTTCAATTTTGTAGAGAATTACTGTGATTGAGTAAGACCCTCATGATTTTTTCACTTTCAGGGGTTTTTCCACCTACAATCTAGTTGTCTCATGCATTTTCTATATATGCGTGAAGTGAAAAATTATACTAAGCTAAGACTTAAGATTCTTCTACCATAGAGAATTTTCTAAACCTAGACGAAGAGACTATCAAATGCACTCAAGAACAAATTGAATACAACAAACACAAAATCATTAAAATATGAAGGCATGCTACTTTAAAATAAACAAATAAAAAAAGAAAAGAGTTTCTCAGCTGGAAAACAAAAAGGGGCATTTACATACATACCACTCAATTCCTATGTATTTAAATATCTAACACCTAAACTCTACATTATACCAAAATGTTTCATATCACAACAAAATATCGATATTTTTAACTTTTACAAAGTGAAATACATCTTCTCATGCATAGATAAGGTGGTATATATATCTAAAAATTGAATTATAGGTGATAGATATGTAATTACATAGGAATTAAGTAGTCTGTATACAAAACTTGAAAACAAAAACAAGCAAAGTAAACTACCTACCTGAACCTCTCCAGCCTCCAAGTTACTTAAACTCTTATAGTGATGCCATCGTCCTCTCACCCTCTTTCCGCAGCGGGAACTTCAGCTCCTCCAGCCTTCCCCTGCAATCAAAGATCTGGCCATCTGCAATAAGCATTAAACCTCGCAGCTACATCATTCTGCCATAAAGAACGAGAAATAACAAGATCGAAAAATAGTCTCACCTTGTTCTGTAGCGCGATTTACACCGGCGAGGAGGAAGTTGGTTGGGGAAAATCTAGGGCTAGAAGGATAGACCAATATAGAACCTGGAGAGGCGGTTATGGTGGCCGCAGGCTATGGCCTACGAGCGGAGATCCCGGCAGCTTAGACGTTTACTGGCCGCTCCCATTTGAAGATCTTGATCAATATCCGTCGGGGCAAAGAATGAAGTATGGCGGTTTGGTTGTCAAATTTGTAGTGTAAGAAAATTTAAGACAGGGATGTCTAAAAAGCTCCTTGCCAGAGGGTTCGATTTATAAATGAAACAAATAAAAATAATTATATGTTTGATCATATTTGAATCGTTATTGTTTTAAATACAAAATAATTTAAAATAATTATATATAAAATTTATTATATTTTAAAAATAATTATATAATTTCAAAATTTATCATATTTTAATAAATTAAATCCTATAAAATTTATCTAAATATTTATTATCATTTTAATAATTCAAACAATTCAAATAATATAAATAGATTTGAATGATTTCAAACAATTCAAACAATTCAAACATTACAAACTAATTTTAAACAAATCAAACCGAACATGAATAGTAGCTTCACGAACAATTTCAAACACGAGCCTATTTCAAACACACTTAATTTCAAACGAACCAAACACAAACACGAGCTCTGTTCGTTTGCACCCATAGATAGCATGATATGCATGTAAATCCCCCTTTTCTTTTAATTTTGAGATAACAGGTATTAAAAATATGAGAAATTTACATATATGCCACAAGAACTAAAGCCTAATGTTAAATATTTATTTTTATGTTTAAAAATTATAACATCTTAATATATTAAATTTATAATAAAAAATGGTGTTAAAGATTTAAGTGATTTGCACGGTAATATGAATGTTTTGTTGTGACGAGATGTAAATAAATTTTCTGGCATGGATTTCGAGATCTCGTTAGATTTTAAAGTAATATTTTGAGCAAAAAAACGTTCAAACTTCATTTAAAGATAATTCAGAACTTCAATTTTAAAAAAATTATAGTCAAGTTGACCGGGCCGATAAGATGAACACAATGACACTAAAAATTGTTCCAATTTGAGTTAAATCAAGCTCAAGTTAAGCCATAAAAGCATTTTGTAAGCTTATGATGCCTAGTTGGAAGGCCAAATAAATTTCAAATCTGAAAAACTTATAATCAAATCGAAAATCTCAGCAAGACGAATCAAATAAACCCAACATCGCTCAATCCTGATACCATTAAGGCACATAAATGTCTACAGAATATTGCATGATCTAGGGGATTTCTCTAGGTCGCCTGATGGATTGATCCATATTTTTTCTTTATTTGTCAATAGGCTTCCCCAGAATTCTATAAATTGAGTCTCACCTTCGAGGGGACCTAAGGCCCTGAGCCAGAGAAGTCCGGAGCTCGGAGGAAATGAAGTGGAGCCCGTATTCTACACTGAAAGTCCAATGAACGCCGTTTGCTCCTACAACTGCCGAAAACTATCGACCACAACTCATAGGTCGTCTTCGACCACCATCAACCACCGCCCACTCTATATGAAGACACAACATGCATTGCAGAACCTCAGTGCACATGTGAAACAATAAAGAACATAACAGAGCGGCATGTTGTTTGTAACACCGAGCATCATCTCCTCTGAGACAGGATACTACAGTCTAGTAACAATTACTAACTATAATCATCACAGTCTACTGTGCAACATATATTATATCTCGAGAAACTATGTAGTTCTCTCTCGCCTATAAGATAAGGGCATGTGTGGCTGTGCATGTAATAATGAATTAATATTGGATGATTTTAACAAGGTCAGGCCCGTGATTTTTTTTTTTCAATTTTTTCACATAAAAATCTCTAATTTTTCTACTGGTTATTTTCTTTTATTTGGGTGTGGGTTGGATTATCATACAATGCTAAAACGATAATTCATTACTCTACCGACGTGAATCTTCTAGCACACATCATTTTGGCATTGCCTGTGGTACATGTAATGCCACCACTGAAGTACTTAAGAGACAGGTTTAATGGCCACCGGATGCAATACTCGCAACAATGAAGCATCTCACTCCAATACCCATCATTGCAAGGGATAGCCATAGATCCAAGGACATCAGGCCTCCACATTTTCCCAAAAACATCACCTTACTGACGAAGGCACCTTGGATCCCTCTCTAAAGGATCAAACGTGCGGGATGGAGGAGTCCTAGCATGAGATCCTCAAACTACTATGTGAGGTTCTACAACCATGCCCACAAAACCATGTGGGGCTTATTTACCACCAGTTCAGTGGCCAATAAAAAATTCTCCACTCGAATATATTTATATCGAGTCCCTTCCCCATGATGAATCCCTTCCCGTACTATGTTGGGATGTTGAGCTCTTTGTAAAGGTTTAATTCATCTATCTCGTGCAGTTCACATGACTTCGCTTCGTCTCATAGCCACTCCTAACGATGTTATCCCTAACGAGTTACGACGTCTAGTTCGGGAAGTGCTCTCTTTTGGAGATAGGGATCACTTCCCCACTCACCACAACTTCCATGAGTCCCCTTCCCTAGCAGAGGCAGTCCTATGATAACCATCCCAATGAGTTTCAAGCTCTTGAATATTGATTTCAGCGAAGGGGTAACTGACCCTTATAAGCATGTTGACCACTACTAAACCATTACACACATTCAATGTGCCTTTGATACGCTTTTTTGTCAACTATTCTCGACGACTCTTAAGGTTTAAACTCACACATGGTTTTACTCTCTCGCGGTGGGCACTATCAACATTTGTAACGAGCTTATTAGATTATTCATGGAATAGTTCATAACAAATGGAAGAATTGTCAAAGATTCATCCCATCTTTCAAAATTTCACACGTATAAAGTAGAGTTTCTTAAGGACTACTTTTGTAGGTTCTCCATTGAAGCTCAATGGGTTCTATGAGTTAATCCGGTGTTGTTGAGAGGAGCCTTCCTCGGAGGACTCCGCCCAGAAAATTTCTAATCATCATTGATGTAGGAGACGATCCACTGTTATGTTGATAGTGTTCATCTCGTTGAAGCTCAAATCACTGAATATGAGACCATCAACATGCACAGGGACCAATTCAAATGATTCGAGAGCAAACACAAGAATAATGATAGGGATGCCAACCAAATCTCACAATAGAGGAAGTTTTAACAACAAGAAAATTGTGATCTCTCTCCTTAGCTTGTCAACCAGAGACACGAGCCTCAATCGGAGAAGGGATATATGACATTCAACATGTCACATGTCATTGTTCTAATGGACATCAAGGATGAAGAGGTTATTAGGTTGATTCACCTCCTGAAATTAGCTTAAAGAATTAGGAGAAATACAATCACTTCTACTAGAGCTATGATCACACTGTTGAAGCATATAAATAGCTTAAGGAAGAGATAAATATATTGGTTCGATAGGGGTATCTCGGTTGATTTGTGTAGAATAAGGAAAATGTTATTGATAAACCACTGAGGGTAACAAATATAAAAGCAACAAAATGAGAGTGACCAAGATGTGGGCAAAATTAAAACAATTGATGGAGGCCCATTCCAATTTGACTAAATCCATATCACTGCACCTGGAGAAATAATACAAAAGAAATCGCGCTTCAAGACAATTACTTTGATGATTCTGACTTGGAAGGAGTTCAATTCCGCCACCAAGTCTTTTTCGTCATCAACAAATAATCTTGATTGACAATGACGACCCTATCAATGACTTACTCTACTCCACCTTTTTTAGTCTGGGGTTGTCCAAGAAAAAGCTTCAACTTTCTTTCGAGACATTGTACAAGTCTGACAATCGACTGGTAAGAGTCTAAGAAACGATACATCTTGTAATGAGTGAATTTCCTTGACAGATGACTCACTTAATCCAGTTCATTATCATCAGTCAAAATTAGCATATAAAACCATCTTTGGGAGACCCCTCTAGTCCATCTTCAGCATTCACTTATATGCCACACCTCAGACTCAAGTTCTTAACCTCTGTGGGGAACTCAGTGTTGTGCATGAAGATTTATAGACAGCGCAATCATGCTACTATAGACAAGCCAAGCTACACTAATCAATGAAGCTTAGCATAAAAAAATTTTGATATCTGTGACAAAGGCGCATCCCAACATGCTTCTAACATAGGATATTTTATCCATATTTTGCTCTCGGATGCTCACCCATAACAAGCAGTGCAACTTGGTTCCCTACTTTCAATGAGTAGTGGAGTGGTTGAAATACGTAGATCTTGTTTAGAGGAACTTAGATATTTTCACTTGGATCCCAGTCGATATGCCAGGAGTCGACCCCGAGGTCATAACTCACTCCTTAAAGGTAGACTCAACCTTTAAACCAACCTTCTAGAAGAAACACAACTTCAACAAAAAACTGTATGTAAGCCATCAAATAATAAGTCAACAAGCTTCTAGAAACAATCTTCATAAGGGACGTACACCACTATGTATGGCTAGCAAATTTCATCATGGTTAAAAAGCTATTGGCACTTGGATGAGGACTGCCGACTACATAGACCTCAATAAAGCATGCCCAAAGGATAGCTCCTTCCATGCATAGATAAACTTATTAACAACATGTTACACTAGATACCTTAATTTCTTAGATGTCTACTCAGGGTACAATTAGATAAAGATGAATAAGAGAGACGAGGAGGTTGCATCCTTCTAAATAAACATGGGTCTATACTTCTACGAGGTCACACCGTTTGAGTTGAAGACTACCAAAGAAACTTACCAATGTCTCGTGAATAAGGTGTTCAAAGATATCATTTGGCACATAATGGAGACATACATCGATCAAAATCTTGAAAGTATCCCAACACATCTCTCATCTAGAGTAGTGCTTCTGAATTCTTTGTTGTTACAACATGCATCTCAACCCAACTAAATGTGCCTTTGGAATCACATCAATTAAGTTTTTGAGATTCATGACCAGCTATAAAAAAATTGAGGCAAATCTGCAAAAGATCAAGGTGTTGAGAGACGTGGTGCCCCTAAGAAACATCAACAAAATGCAACGCTTGGTTGATTAATCATTCTATCTCACTTCTTGGCTCGTTTCGAAGATAAGTGCATACATTCTTTAAGATACTAAGAGGCGGTCAAAATGTCAGTATTTAATAGACAGATGAATGTCATGTCACTTTCAGGCAACTCAAGAGGTATGATGTCTCTGCCCCTCTATTTGAAGCCCGTCGAAGGGGAGATGTTGTATATATACCTAGATATTTCTCCTTATGTGATAAGCTTTATTTTGATCAAGGAGGTAAACTTGGTCAAACTACTCATATACTATATCAACAAGATTCTCTCTGACATAGAGAGTCATTATTCATTGACAGACAAGAATGCTTTAGCTCTTGTATTCTTAGCAAGGAGGCTATGTTTGTATTTCCAGACTCACATCATCGTTGCTTACTCATAATTCACTATGAAGGCCATCTTGAAAAAATCAGAAGCTTCGAGAAGACTAATTAAATACATAGTAGAGTTAGGAGAGTTTGACAAGTTCTACCTACCCAGAATAATTGTGAGAATCATGTCAAGTTGATAAATGAATTTTATCCCTCATAGAAAACTCTTCACATAGTAAATATTATAATTCATCACAAATTACATGAGGATAAACTACCTTCTCAACCACGTGTTCGGGCCTTGTGCTAGGGCTGACGACTGGAGGTGGATGTGTGGAGCTCGCAATGTTTAGGAATTCAGTTTCATGATGGGGGTGTGGGGGGGGGGGGTGCCGACTATGTGCCTTTGGTTGATGGATTTTGACGTATATATGCCCCTCCAATATCCATAACCTTCAGTTGTTGAGCCTCACATAAAAAATCAGAGGATCTCATTTTGAGATTCCTCCACTCTTCTTACACGATCTTCAAGTAGCGCCAAGGAGGTTCCTTCACAAGCATGATGATGTGTATCATTAGAAAATAGAGTAGAGGCTTAACGTCCCAGACTTTGAGATTATTGCACCTTAGGATGATGGGTATTAGAGTGAGAAGCGTGCTAATTGCTCTTTTTAGCCTTCAATGAAGTATAAAATTCTATCAACGGGGCTTTGTTTTCTCATAGACATTCTTAAATTGTTGTGAGACTAAATATTCTCAACGAGAGAGTGATAATTTAACATTTTAGTACTGTACAGAGATCCAATACACACACACACATAATTTTAAAGTAGCAGTAAGCGACACCAAAATTATTTACACGGAATAATCCTGGAAAGGGAAAAACTCTTGGGACCTAGCCCAGAAGAAGTAATCTTATAAGCGTGTAAGTATAAAGATACATCATTTTTCCACACTTGGGAGAGAGGGATTATAATTTTACACTAAATACAATGCTTGTTCATATACAATATTGAAAAAACTTCATGAGTCTTGAGAAAGTTTTTATATTATAAAAATGACAATCTTAAGCAATTATTTTTGAGAGTTATCATCTGGTCTTCAATATAGTGTTAATTGTGGCACCATATCTAGGACACTACATTAACAAACAGAGTTCGTCGATGACGGTAAGAAGGGGCGATTGATGGTAGTCGACTCATGATCAACTTATCATCGTGTCCTCGATCTTAAACAACATTGGAATTCGACTGATTCACCTCCTCCACCTCAAGTGATGATAGGTTCTATTTATATCCTCTAAGGGAGGAGTACCTTGGTTCTTTAACAAATAACTCTCGTAACCACTGTCGTACGGCCTGTATTGATCCCTTTGATCATAGACATTTTTTTAATGATTTGAGGGGTTTAATGATCAAAGAATTAAGAGAGACAAAGCTTCTAGGATTCCTCTGGTCGACATAATCAATTTGAACATAAATATGTCAAATTCGGAGTTCATTTGACCATCAACTGAAATTTCTAGATCTATACTTGATTGGACTCGTATTGAATTAATTTTGATACAACAGATTTATCTTGTAGAGACAATTAGTTTGACTAAGAACTTACTGAAATTGAGCCCCAATTCAACTTAAATCTAAATTTGAAATATTTATTATTAAAAAATAACTCAAGTTTCATGTCAAATGTTAAAATTTATTGGCGACCCATCATATAATATATATATATATATATATATATATATATATATATATATATATATATATATATATATATATATATATAGAGAGAGAGAGAGAGAGAGAGAGAGAGAGAGAGAGTTGTTGTGGAATATATGAAAGCTTGCATAAAAATTATAACCAAGTGGATCAAATGATAACATCGAAAATCAATAAATAAGCATTATTTATTAATATTATGGACATCTACAAAAAAACACAGACCTTACATATCATACTAAATTCCAAACATTTGAATACTATCAAGATTATTAGTCTATCTTTTTGGTGTTTTCAGATCCGTCACATACGTTAATCATTATATAGTTTATACAAATTAATAATATATTTTTTTCCCAATACTTATAAAATTAGACATTTAATAATTATTTCCATCCTATATAATAATAAATAATACCATGATAACTTAAAATAAATAAGAAAACAAAGCAATAATAATTTTTCACATCCTATATATCCTATGAGCAATTTATTTATTTTTTATCACTTACTTTAATAATTTATATTACATCCGCTTACACTTCCCGGCAGAAGAAGAAGGACGGGGGTACTATTCAACTTGGAAAATTATTGGATAATACATTGATCTCTCCTGATAATGGACAGTCACTCGTAGCTTGATTTCGAATGCGCTACAAAACCAGGAAGGAAGATGAAGCGCCAGTGTGACCTCATTCCTAGACAATATTTATTTGCATGTTTTTCTTTTCTGTCTTTTGTATCATTTTGTTTGAGCTTTCTCAACTTTTTATTTTGGACCATCTCATACTACTTGTTTTGTACTCCTTTTATTTAAATAAAATAGGCCTCAGGGTTCTTCTTTATATATATATATATATATATATATATATATATATATATATATATATATATATATATATATATATATATATATATATTATTTAAACAAAATGTCACCTTCATTTCATAAGATTCTAATAAATTAAGCAGCCTATGGCCCCATAATTACATCATAATCATTTAATTTGAACATAATTAGAAGAAAACATTATCTGCCAGTGCTGTTGATAATATATATTAGTCTGCTCGTTTCCTTATCAGACTGCTTTCAAGTTTATAAAATTTTAGTCCCAACTTGGTCGCATGCATTGCTTTGCGTGCCCTTCTTCTAATTGACATAGGATAATATTTAAAATAATTTATGCTTCTATTAAGCTAACCAATTCATTATTTTTTTAATATTTATTTAAATATCTAGTATTATTATTTTTTTTATAATATACTTTAGTATCTAAATAATAATGCATTTTAGTATCAATGCTAAGCTTAATTATAGTTTAGTATGATTTAGAGGTTATGATATCATGTAAATAGTTGAAAATCAAACATATAAATACATATATTTTTTTCCTTCCAAAAAATTAATTACCAAACTTACATGGTTGCAGATCACCACCATATGGATTCGATTGGTCGAATCGACGCGATCGCCAGACATTCGTGCTGATTACGGTGATGTTTTGATCGACCACACTGTTGTGCAGAATGATGTGGATGAATCTACTCTATTATTCACACATCCAAACTCTGATATTCAACATTCATACAATAAACATTAATAAGATTTCACATCATAGAACTAATGAATTAATCAACAGCACAAAAAGAAAGAGAAGAAAGAAAGAAGGGATTGAGCCGTGTGCCAATATCACTGTAACTGCAAATATACACTCAATGAAGCAGAAAGCTCCACAATTTGTCGACATCGTCGTCGTTACATCGCCGCCCCGCCAAAGAAACCGATGCCGGCATGCTTTCCGACCTTTCTACTCTGTATTGCTTCCCTTCCACCTGCAAAATGAAGAAAGAGAGCTCTCTCTCTCTCTCTCTCTAGCTCTGTCTCCATATGTTTAAGTAAGCACAGGGCCTTAAATAAGTGAGAAGGCTTTGGCACAAGTGGGAATGCTTTATTCATTTTTAATTTTAATAATTTTTTTAATAGTTTAATCAGTTTGGAGTTTGAGTTAAAGGTTTGACTTTGACTAAATTTATTGGAAAATATTTAAAATGTTTTTGATGTAAGGAAAATATATGAGTAATACTTTATTGATCTTCTATCAATACCTAAAATTTTTCTCATTTTTTCATTTTTTATTAATTTAAATAATTTAAATTTGATATCTTATGTTTTAATAAAATAAATAATGTGAAGAAAAAATTATCTTCAATCTTGAGTCTCATATGTAACAATTTGAATGCATTTTTTTTTAAAAATTTATATATCAATTAATACTTAATAGGAAGTGATTGAGGTTTGGTTGTTATCCCTCCTATTCACAACTCCCTTTTAGCTTGTCAAAATCCTTTACAACCATAAATGATGTTTATAAGATACCTATAAAATCTAATCATACTTTGATTAATCAGGCTCTTAATTTTGATTAATCCTAAATAAAATAAATCAACCTAGAATTAGAAGTGTGTATTTTAATTTTCGTTTAACCGAACAAATCAAAAAAATTGAAATTTCAAAAAAAAAATCATATTCTTAATTTCATGTCAACAAAATATAAAAAAAACACTAAATTTTATATTATATGTGATGCGTGCTAGAAAATTTGAGGCAGTAAAGTAGCATATTATCGTCTTAGCGTGGTACGGAGATTCAACACACACTTAGAAAAGAGAAAACAACTAATAATGACATCAAAAGTATTTAAGTGAAAAACATGAAAAGAGAATAACAATAGGGTTTGACCCAGCTAAAGAGTATCGTTATAAAAAGATGATTACAGTTACAACCACTTGTCCCACATGAGAGAAAGGTTGATGGTTTCCCAAGTTACAACGTTGAAGTGTTGATGAATTTGTTGCTAGGAATAGGAGGCGACTGATAGCGATTGATGTATCCGGTCGGTGGTGGTCGACAGTGGTTAGTGGTGATTGACGATTGTCGACGGTGGTTGACAGACATTGATGGTGATCGATGATGATCAGCGGTGGTCGACTGAGATCGGTGACGGTCCACGGAGGTCAGTGGTGGTTGATGGCGGACGACGGTGGTTGTGATGGACTTTGGCTCATTCTCAAAGCTTGAAGCTCTTCATTAGATATGAAACTCTCCTCCCCCCTCACATGAAGGGTGGGGTCTATATATGGTGTTCTGGGTGCAATTAATTTAGAAAAATATGAACCACTTTGATCAAACTGTCTGGAGAGCTTTATTTGATCTAACAACATTTGATGAACATTTGAGTGTCTTAATGATATCAGAATTGAGCAATCTTGGGCTTGTTGGATTCAACTTGTTAAGACACTCGATTCGAATATAGACATGTTAGATTTAACATTCATTTGACTTTCTAAATATGTCTGAAATGGTTTTAAAAGTTGTTTAATGAGTTGATCAGAGCATGATTTGACTCGAATTAGACTAATTTTATATCATTTATTCCATTTCATTGAGCCAGTTAGTTTGAATATAAGTTTGTTGAAATCAGAGCTTTGGATGACTTCATATCGAGGTTTGAATATTTCTTGCTCAAAATGTTGTCTCAAAATCCGCGCTTTGCCTCAAGATTCGTGATAAATGATGAAAAATTGTTAGAATCCTATGAGTTGCCTCTCTATTTTCGGGTCAGATCACTTTTATCATCTGAAAATATATAGATCTAGAGCTTTTCATTTTGTCATGTATACATATCAATACATACATACATACATATATACACGCGAGATTTAGAACAAAAATTGAGGAATTTGAGTAGATTTTAGCCATTTTTTTAACAACTTCCCCTTTCTTATGAGGGAATTCGGAATGCTAGAAGGTGGGAATATGAAAAGATATTTAACTTTTATTTTTTTCCTTATTTGAAATGTGGATGCCGGACAGCATAAAGCGGAAGCCGGAAGGCAAAAGACTATAAGTCGGAAGGACATAATGAATGTAGATTTTAATTTATTATTATTTTTTAAAAGTCAAATTGTTTTTAATGTTATGACTCATCTTAAGCCTATAAATAGAGGTCATGAATGAGGGAAAGAAGTACAAGTGAGTAAAAGAAGAATAAGAGAAAAGAGGGGGAGTGGAGAGTGAAGTCTTCTGCTAGCGAGATTTTTCAAAAGAAGTAAATCTTCCCTGTCCTGCGTAACAAGAAAGAAACAAGCTCTTCTTTACTGTTGTGGCCGAGAAGAAAATCGTCCCCGTCTTGCGTAGCAGGCGAGCCACGAGATCTTCTTTCATGTTGCGACCAAGAAGAAAGTTGTCATCGTCCTGCGTAGTAGGCGAATAATAGAATCTTCTTTCATGTTGTGGAAATGATGACAAATGGAGAAACTCATTCTGCTAAGAACCAGAGTAAGGGCTAAAACTCAGAGGATGCGTTGTTAATTCTGACGGAGAGCGACTTGATTTTATTTGAAAGAATCACTACTTTCCGAACTACATTGTGGTAAAATTGCCTAATTCAGCTGATCGAGTGTATTCTCCTCCTTTTGGGTATATTGTTGTTCGTGAGATATCCTTGAGAGATGGCCTACGATTTTTACTTACACCTGAGTTCATCAAAATCATGAAGGTGGTTGGAGTTTACGTTGCCTAAATGTCTTACCGGTGGTGACTGTCATTATCGGGTTGACTATTTTTTAAAGAGTCACGGGTTAAAGTTAACACATAACAACTATGCGAGTTTTTCAGTGACACAAATGATTGTGTGATGTTTATGTACAAGAGGTTGGATTTTTGTCTGAAGGAAACAATAAGGTAATAGTTAGTGAGATTCTTCTTTGCAAAAAATGATTGTGGGCTCCGTAAGAGGCGAGCAAGGTTCTAGCAGTCGTTTGTCTCCGAATTTGTTAAGATCAAATTTCTCCAAGGCGAGTACAAGCGACGATATGCATTCGGGGTTGAAGGAGTCACAACTATGAATCACAGTTGAAGGAGTGCATGACATAACTCTAAAAAATGATGACTTGTCGCGACTACCACACTAGCACCACCTCTAGTGGTGACTACCACACCAATACGGCCATCACTCACGACCAACACATTAGCACCGCCACCGACCACGACCAACACACCAACACTGTCACCATCAACTGCTATTGATGAACCATTTAGTTCTAGCAGCATAACCAATCATCATTAGCTCTGGTTAATAGGGAACACATAAGTTTTTTTTAGATACTGAGATTACCACTTTATGTTTTTTAAATTTAATAGAAAATGAATCATTTGTTAGTCATCCATTCCATTAGGGATATTATTCGGAGCAAGCACAGTCACATTAATCTTTATTTATGTATTTATGCTTATGAATCTAACATTTTTTAATTCAATTTATAGAAACATTGCTCCTGACCCACACGCATCAGGAGGAACTTCAAGCACAAGATAAAAGATTGTCTTAGAGACCAGTTCGATGTTATGCGGAAGACGCATTGGTTCCCCTTCTAGCTTGGCAAGAATGTGTTCATCGCGCTGCTTAGAGACTGGGACTCCCGCTTATCGGAAGAGATAGTGCAGGCCAAGCAGAATCACTACTATGAATGTGGAGGCATGGGAGCCTCAAAGCACACAGGTGGGGCGCTCCCACATACGAAGTATAAGAGGAGGCTGATAAGTCTTATTTTCTGCAATAAATTTTATTTTACATTAAATTTATGTTAACAGTTTCTTTATACTAACACGCTATAGAGAAATGACGGGAGTCATCCGTTGTAGAGTTACACGAGCGTATTCAGAGGCGGCAGTTGGACTAGTCCTAATTGGACAAAATATCCCTGGCGACCCGGTTAGTTCTCAGGATTAATTAGTTCGCAATTCAAATAACTATCAAAGTTTATTCATTCTCTAACTTTCATTAATCATATTTTTTATATAAGGATTCCATATGCTCAAGGAGAGCCGATCCCAGCAGTCAAGCTGTGGTACGATTACATATCATAATTTCTCTGATTACGACTTGTGGAGAGAGGTTTTGGCGGCAAGAAGAAGGGCAGGATCTATGGGTTAGGGTCTCAAGTGTCGGCCTATGATGCTTGTCCAACCTTTAGCACATTCGGTTTCGACTTCTACTACACGAGAGGAGGAGATTCGTCGTCAAGTTGCTGCCCAAGTTTCCACCCAACTAGCCACCCTAAGATCAGAGATTGAGCTAAAGATGAAGTCAAAGATTGAAGCAATGTTGTGTTATGAATGACAAAGACCAAAGTAGCCAATTCATGATGATAATGAAGAGGATGATGATGAGTAGAGGACAGAAGAGGAAGAGTAGGAGTAAATTTTATATGTTTGTTTACGTTAAACAATTTATTGGCCGCGAACAATATTTTTATTGGACAAATGTTCATTTCGTTTAGTTTAATGCAATATTTTTTCTTTTATTTTTTTATATGATTTATCTGTTAGTTACTTAGTTTAATAACTGCTTTGATTAGTAAACTATGTTGTGATGTGTGGAAATTGTAGTTACGATTGCAGGTCTGTAAATTACAGTGTTGAAGAAGTATTTTGCTTATGTTATAGGTTTTCGACGGCTTACTGACAACTTTACGATTTTCTAGATGAGTTCCAACAGCTGTTTGATGGACCACGAACAAGCGACATCTTCCTAAGGCACTACACCTTTTCAATAGATATAGACGTCGGTAATTATCTACGATCAACCGATGGTTGTGCGACACTTCTTCTGGTGAAAGCACAACACTTTTCAATGAAAACTACAACACTTTTCCAATGATTAAGTGCGCCAGTGATTTTAGTGACGGAAACTGACAGTACAATACACTGAACTAACAATGACGATTAATATACATCAAATAAACATCAATGTTAAAATACTTTCGATAACGTTGTATGTAATTAAATTGCCGACAAACATTTTTACTGCATCGAATAAACCATAGCTTAACTATCAATAATTAATTTACCAACGATTTTGATATTATTACCTACAATATTTGGTAGTCGGTAATAAGATAAATTCCTGTATTGAAGGCACTATGGAAAAAATTGTTTTAATTGACGACATAACTTATTGTTTTGTGTGCATTGCAAATATTGTGTAATTTCACATGGTTTAGCGAAGGATAATTAATCAGTTAATTTCCTAAGGTATTACTACTCATGGACCCATCATTTCTTAATAAAAAATAGTCCCGACGGTCTATTTATACTTATCGACATTGTATACCATCGGTTACGGTCTGAAGTAAAACCAACGGTTGTGATATTTTTACTAAACCTTCAGAAAGCATCCATATTACATCATAAAACCCCCCATTTCTTCTTTTCTCCTGCTCCTCTTCCCTCTCCCAGTTTCTCCCTAATCCTTCCTCCTCCAGCACCCTCCTCCGCTCACAATCGCGACTCAGCTCCAACTCTCCCAGTTGTGACTTCGACTCGCTCCTCCTCCTAGGTCGTGACACACCGCCATCATCGCTAGGACATCAATGGGATCACGGCTTACAGAAATCACCAAAACCATCATCCTTCCGCTCTGCCCCTACAAAAAAACCATTAAGGTTTTTTTAATTACTTCATATACACATATAATAATTTCATACATGATCGAAGAATCTAAATTATTATTAAACTTTAATAAACTCAATAATTTTATATTTTTTCCATCTTATGTGTAAAAAAATGTACAATAAACGGGCCATCTGGCTGTTTGAAAGATTCAAGCCCATCAACAGATATGGACCTTCATTGCTTCAGCCATTTGTATAACTTAATTTTAGGATAGGTGCTTTAGAAAATCCATATATATATATATATATATATATATATATATATATATATATATATATATATATATATCATGAAAAATCTTATTTGGCTTCTACTATTTTGTGGATAATAGGCTTTAATTAGCACGCATTTGATAAACAAGAATCTTGTCATCATCTCCGTTGATATTAACAATTGACTTGCTTCCATCAATCTCTAATATTATATTCATTTTCATTTTACATAGCACACAAATCTAATCTATTCACATATCTCACATCTAAACTTTTATTTTTACATGTAACATTTAATTTTTTAATATCACAACAAAAATAACACTGTTATCATATTTTAAAAGTAAAACACAACTCTTGATGCCTATGATGCGGTGCATTTTGAAAATGCACCCAGACCTGTTTAGGTGAACTATATTTTGACGATATTTTCAAAAAGCTGAGTTGTCAATCAAATGAAATCAGCGTTTGGACGCTGTTTCTGGCTAGGTGTGATGACAACTTTCTAGTTGCGGTCCGACATTTCAAAAAAAAAAAAAAAAAAAACAAAAAATTTATAATAACCACCGTAATTTTTTGAACAACACATTAATCTTCAACAGCTTCTCAACAACTTATTAATAAGCTGCAATTAACCTAAAAAATGTTATGCTTGTGAATATAAATGTTTAGGTGAACTGCGTTTTGACGGCATTTTCAAAAAGCTGCGTTGTCAAACAGTTGAAATCAGCATTTTCACATTGTTTCTGGCTAGTTGCAGTGACAACTTTTTAGTAGCGATCTAACATTTCCCAAAATTTTTATATATATATATATATATATATATATATATATATATATATATATATATATATATATATATATATATATATATATATATAACAGCTACCGTAATTTTTTGAAAAATACATTAATATTCAACAGACTTATCAACAACTTATTAATAAAGCTGCAATTAACCTCAAAAATGGTATGCTTGTGAATACAAAAGTTTAGTAGGAGATGGGTACATTGCAGCTTATTAATAAATATAAAATTTCTTTTTTTTTCTTTATTTTGAGAAGGTCAAATAATAATAATAATAATAATAATAATAATTATTATTATTATTATTATTATTATTATTATATCATTAGACAATGACGCGTGGCTTATTTTGGGCTGCAAAAATAATAAAATATAAAAGTTTCTACAAAATAGCAGAATTATGCTTTTTTAAAAAATTTGGAGCATTAGTCAAATGATGAATTATATAAATATATATACAAAGTCAACAACATATATTTTTTAATTGGACTCAATTTGTGACCTCTAATCAAATTCCATGGGGTTGATTAAAATTTCAAAATAAAATATTTTAATTTGATTATAATAAATAAATAATGTAATAATCTTCTGCTCGTATTATATAAAATTCAAAGGAATAATATTTCTGTAAATTATGTGGTGCAAATTAAAGTCATTGAAAAGATAATGTCAAATGTACTAAATGGAATTTGGGATTTATTTTAATGAATATTTGGATTGGTAATATTAATGTGAATGTAATAATTATTAAAAATTTCTTAATGAATGTAATAAGTCTGATTATTATTATAACGATACAAGTTTTCCTCCTTACATTAGTTAAGCCAAAAGGATTGTGAATTGTCATGTCAGTCAGGCCCTTTATATTAATTTTATTGTATTTATATTAGTGTGGATTAGGAGTTAATAATGTCTATGCTTAGTGAGAGTGATGAGATATATTTCATTTATGTTTCAAGCAATATAATGGAATGATGACTATTTTTTGAACCACTTTAATCGGTCGGCATCCGATCAATTGATTTTGTGACATTTGATTGGTGGATTGTTGTGAAAAATTAACGGTAATAAAACGAGATATTAGAATGAGAAATTCACACAGAAATAACAGACACATAGATTTACGTGGTTCACCAAATTGATCTGTCCACGAAGTTGCAGATGATTTTATTTCTTTGAGGATTACACCTATCAATAAACTCGATGATTACAAGAAAGAATTCTCTCTCTCTCCTCACCTTCTCTCTCTCTCTAAACCGAGAGCTATAGAGAAGAAGAAGAAAAAAATTGGGAGAAGAAAACTGCTCGCTCTCTGACCCACAATTTTATATTATGATATTTTTAATTTAATTGCAACGACGCCAAAAACTTGACCCCGCTATATTATATGTATAGAATTGTAATTATTTATGTTGTGGATGCTACGCAAGTATACGTATCGTATCAAGTAATACGAGGCTCTAGTGGAGTCACAGTTATCGATCCCACGAGGAAAGAGAAATTAAATAACAACTAATTTTAAAATAATAATAATTTTAAAATAAGTATACGAAAATTTGGAATTCTAAATTTAAGCGCAATAAAGTAAACTAAGTATTTTAATTAGGTAACTTAACTAAGTAGAAAATTAATACGTATTGAAAGTGCGTGAAATTAAACTAATTCACTAAATAAGTCTTAACTATTCGGAAAAGTATTTTTCCTCGTTTAGAAATTTAAGTGATTGATGAATTTAAATAGATAATGTTAAGGTCTTGTGACAAATAGGAGCATTCCTATTCTTTTACCTTTGGTCTGAGTGTAAAGAATATTGACTAATCCTATGTTTGATTACCGAATCGCGGTCAGCTTGGGAGGATACCGATCGCCACTTCGGAGCTCCCACGTTCCCTCGCCCGAGGGCTAACATCTACACTTCAGCTCTCAAGCAATGAGATCGAATCGAATATTTTAGTCACGTCACACTAAAATGCTCAATTCTACGCGCAGATGATATTATTTCCCTATTTATTTGCACCTTCATTCCAAGGCTTTTGAATTCCCGAATATCGGATGTAATTTTTACTATAGTTGTAAATCAACACATTTTAACAAATCAAATGGCCAGTTTGAAAAGTAAATTAAGTTTTAAGTAAAAATTATCACAATTTATTAATATATATAAAAATACTTCTATTTTTAGTTCATCAAGTCACTTAATTTCATAACGAGGAGAAAGACTAATAAACTACTCGGAATGCATGGAAACTAAACTAAGCATGGATTTCATTTAAAGTTAAAAACAATAAATACAAATACTTATCTTGATTTATCCCCGAGCGTACTCCTCGTAGTTCCTTCGACTCTTCCTTCCAAGATACAGACGACTCACTAATTACTCACTAAACTCACTAAAGACTCACTAATTGCACTAATTAAGATTCTAAAGACTACTTAGAACACACAAAAGACACACACAAGACACACACAAGACACACACAAGACACACAAAAGACTGATTTTCGGCCTCTATATATAGAGGTAAGCAAAGGTCCAAGAGGTGTGTAAGCTTCTCTTCGAAAGGTGTCCGAGTTCAATGTATCCGTGTCATTTAAACTAGCTCGCCGTCGGCTGACTGAACTACCTCGACTGATCGGCGAGGCTTCTAGAAGTCTTTGAACCGCGCTATCTCGTTGTTCGGCGAGCTCTGGGCTCGTTGTCGGCGAGACGATTATAAATCCTTCGAATTTCTTCCTCGTACCCTCGCCGTCGGCGAGCTCGATCTCGCCGTCGGCGGCTTCAAGCCAAATTGCATTATTTTCTTCCTTTTTGCTCCAAATCCGCTCCTTTTTATAATTTTTGCTTTTATCACCTAAATTCTCCATTCCCGCAACAAAATAAAGAAAATACCTTTCTTTAAAGTGCAATTTCATCAAAAATAGGTATGAATTTCTTAATAAAATTTTCAGTGATCAAAATCCCCCAAACTTACTTATTACTTGTCCTCAAGTAATTTTAATACTACATAAAAATAATGATTTCTATAGTAAGATTTTTCAATTCAAATAAACTATGAATTAGATTAATTAATGATAAAGTTAAATAAAAATAATTCATGTAATTTAATTAATCTTATAGAAATAAATTATTTAGTTATCAGATCTAAGATTTCTAGTTTACTATTCATTTCAGGAATGACTATATTTAAAAGAATAACTACTTAAGATATTCATATGATAAGAAATTCAAGAAAACACTATTAAGTAAAATTCTAATCCATAAACATAAGTTTGGAAATATCTAAGTTTTTTCCTTTAGGTTAAATTCAAATGAAGCCAGTTTTTGATAAGGCATCTCCTCAAGCTTCTCCTCATTTTTCTTTTTCTTTTTCTTTTTCTTTTTCTTCTTCTTTTTTTTTTTAAATGAGGATTACTGTATGTCTGAGAGCACTCGTTAATAATTTTGAACTTCATTTTCATCTTCCTAAATTTGAAACTTAGAAATATTTCTTAACTTATATATACTTCATAGTTTTTACTTTATTGATTTTCAATCTTTTCTTTTTCACTTGAATACTTAAGAATTTTAATTTTAAAATATAGTTTTCCTTACTAAAACTAGTTTACTATATTCTTATTCCCTTTAACAAAATTTTTTATTCTATTTAATTAATTAAAGCACTAGAAATATTTCATTTAACCTTTTATAATAATTAAATAAAATAATTTATATTAATTAAATTGAAAAATTTGCTATAAAAATCATTTTATAATAATTTGAAAATAGAAAATGAGAACAAGTTAATAACTAAATTTGTATTTTACTCCCCCCCCAAACTTAAATTTTTATATCTACTCTAAATAATGAAAAATGGAAAGTAAATAAATCATACCTTTGAAGTTTAGGTATTTCTTTTTTCTTTGAAATTTTTGCGAGCTTTTTCATTTTTCATTGAACCTGTATCTGTTAGTATTCTCCATATATATTACAATTTAAAGAAAATGCGAGGGATAAAATGCGAGATAAGTATTAAATACAACAATTAAAATTAACTCTACACTACACATATGAATTACTAACATAAAAAAAAATTTAAAATTTATAACTACTAACAAACATATTAAAGAAAAACTAACATTCTAATTAACAGAAAATTTGCAAATAACTAATACATAATCAAACAAACACAGCTCAAGCAAAATAATCAAACAAACATCTAAATTCACAATCCACATAACTACAAAATATTACAAACATAATAAAGTCTTCCAATAACATAACATCACATTAAAACAAACAAAACAAAGTCTCTAATCTTATAAATCAAAGTCCCAGGCTATATCATGTCCTCCTTGATCTATAGGCTGAGAAGACTGAGCAGGATGATACTGTGAATATCGGGGGCACTCAGGAAAGACAACATCTAAATCACTACTCCTATAACGACGTTCAGCTTCATAGTATGCAATCTCGTATTCCGAATGTCGCTGGAGATATTCGCTATCATAATCGTGTCTTCTCTCCAAATTATCAATCCTTTGATCAAAATGATCAAATCTTCTCCCCATTGTCTCTCCAAACTGCTCAAAACTCCTCCTATGCAGTGTTAGCTCATTCATCAGACCTTGTAGGGTAGGAGTGGTAGGCTCAGGAGGTTCATGGGTAGTAGAGGGTATATCTCTACTTGACTGAGTGAAATAACTTCTCACTCCTGATCTCCATCCTTCATGGGATTAATATTTCTTTATATTAGCCTGAGTTAGGGGTTTCATAGGCTCTATCCATTCCTCATCATCTCTTGCCTCTACCCCAGATAATTGATAAAGTGCATAGATAAGACCAGGATGTCCTAGTCCTCCTCCACTTTCATTTCTAGCAGTGGCTAATATGTTTTTATATATAACATTTCCCACATTAATACTCTTCTGGTTCTGAATACAAAAATTCAGAACTGCTCTATCTCTTGTTACCTCACTATGGTGGTAGGTAGGTAACAAAGTAGAACAAATAAAATAATGTCAGGCTTTAGATGTTGCATTTAGCATAGAAAGAGGGAAGTTTACCTGTTCTTGCTGCTTTATCTTCCAGACTCCTTTCCCATCAGTGAGATAGTTAATAACTTCTTCTAATGGTTCTTCCATAGTTCCAAAAGTTTCATATTCGCTCCAGGTGTCTTGAACTTCATAATATGCGTTAATCCTAGCAATAGTCGAAATCTACGAAAAATCCTCTAACCTTTACTGGTGCATCTTCGACTTTGTGTTAAATTTGCATAAAATTCTTTTACTATTTCCACGACTTCTACGTTAGTAACGAAACAGAAGTTTTCTCATCCTCGCTCCTTTATAACTCGCTCTACTTCTCCTCCTGGATTCTTGAAAACTCGATCTTGTATGCACTTTCTTGCTTGAATATTTTGAAAATATCGTGTTTGTGCTCTCGCATTAATGAATCGAGTTTCGTCGAATTCTACTCGACGTTTTTGTCGTGGAGCCATACGATCGATGCGTGAAAATCGTGAAAATTTTCACTAAACTTAAAAATAATCCTAAGAAGGCTTCCTACAACATTTATAAGCAATTTAAATCAAATTCCATGGATTTCCACCGAATATTTCTTCCATATTTTGATTTTTCCCAAAATTTGCAATGTGGTGAAAATACATGGTGAAAATCAAAATTTTTTGCATAGGAGTGAAGCACTTACCAAGAGAATATGAAATCCGGTGTTTTTGAGTGATGAAATCGCTTCAAATCCAAGATCTCTCAAGCCACTAGGTCGGTTTTGCGAAAATGAGAGGTTGGGGATGATGAATAGTGTTTTTGACCGGTCAATTAAAGTGTTTTTCGTGACCTCGCTGTCAGCGAGATTTTTCTCGCCGTCGGCGAGCTAATATTTTTCGGAACCAAAAACTCTCGGGAAAAATCCGCTGTCGGCGGGAAATTCTTCGCTGTCAGCGAGATCGATCTTCGCTGTCGGCGGGATTTTTCTCGCCGTCGGCGAGATTCCAAAAATTTAAATTCCTGAAATTCGTCACTCATTTTCGTCTTTGATTTGCCTTATATTATATTTCCGATCACATCATTTATTAATTTAATATGAAGATTAGCTACTTATACACAAACAAATTCACACAACACAACAAATTAACTTTAATATTGAAATCCATGAGATGTACAAACTAACATAATTTTAAACTCTATAATCAAACTTCAATTCTCCAATCCTTACTACTAATCAGCATCGCAAACCAATCCACGACACACTAAATGCTGATACAAAACTATGACGCATATCTCGATTAGGTTTGAGATATTCGAATCATCACTCCACACATAATAAAATCTAAATCAAATCAAATAACATAAACATAAACATACTATGGAAATCTTTACTACTACTCTTAATGTCGAATCTTCATCTTCTACGATATTTCCGATATGACGATGATGCACGAATAAGTTATAGAAAGGCCTGAAGGGAAATTCCGAAGCAGATTCTTCAGTGATCCAACCCTTCTGTCTCAGTAAATGAAGAAAGCTAGCTCCAGGTGTCCAGAATGATCAAAGTGTTCCTTCATCCTCCAGTCATTGTGATCAAATAAATCAGATATATTGTCGATTGAATCTCTCACTTTCTGCAGTTCTTTCTCCATTCCTTTAATTTTCTTCATAAGTAACTCCGTTTTATACGAAATAGGCCTTGCTATAAGATTATTACTGTGAAGCTCTATCAGAGATAAATGTAATGTCTTCATTATTGTCAAAGTAGGGAACATATCCGTAGGATCAAGCGGCTTCCAAGATAACAGAACCTTTTCCCAAGCTTCATAAGAAACACGGTAACTGACTGCATAATGCAAAAATAGTAGATGGGTGTCCTAGTCCGTGAACTGACCCATGCACAATTAAACCCAATGCAGACTTAACAATTATTGATCCAACATCAATAGGTGATCCATTTTGAATACAATAATTCAATATAGCGCATTCCTTCGAAACCTTGTTTACCCTCATAGTAGGTAACAATTTAGATGAGATGAAAAAGTGCCAGTGCTTTGAGACGGGATTCAAAAGTGATGCGGAGAAACTAACATACCCGTCTTCACGCATTTCCCAATCTTCCGGTTCATCGATCGGATATCGAAATATCTCATTCATATTATATCGAGAAGGCACAAAATTTGAATAGTGACATTCCGGGGTGTTTTCTATAGAGAATAATTCATTTACTCTTGATGGAGTAAACGTAACCCATCTTCCTCGGACGTAGACATTCCCATTGTTGATCGCATGTAAGTTAGAGTAGAACTCTTTCACAACTGGAATAACAACAGCAGACGTAGTGTAACAAAATACCTCCCAGTGCCGCTGCGCGATCGTTTCTTCTATCTTCGTAGTGGAATTCTCTAATCCTCGGTTGACAAATCCCCGTTCCTTGATAACTCTTTTCTTTACCAAAACTTTGTTGAAGATCCGCTGCGCTTCTGCACTCACAAATTTCCTCCGGTTAAACACTCCAGAATTAGAGGAATCTAAGAATTTGGAGGCCATTATGGTGAATGGAATGAATTCTAGTGAAGAAGGCAGATTTAGAATGATTTAAGAATGGGTTTTCACAAAGGAATTGGTGTTGAAACCGTCCAAATCGGCATTCAAATTATAAATAACTCATCTTTATAACTTCCTCGCTGTCGGCGAGGACGTTTCTCGCCGTCGGCGACTCAGTTATAAAAACTGCCTCCCATGTTCTCGCTGTCGGCGGGGACGTTTCTCGCTGTCAGCGAGCTCGATAAATAAACTGAATCTAATTTAGGCGCGAACCTCGCTGTCGGCGAGTATCGACCTCGCCGTCGGCGAGATTCCAAAATAATGTCCAATTTCGCTCTAAATCGAATAATTTCTTTTCTCATCATAATGGTTCGAATATGTGATGATTCTTAATAATAATTGAGTAGTAAAGTTTCAATAATATAGACTAACTACTAAGATACAATAAAAATAGATAACTAATATGGGTTGCCTCCCATAAAGCGCTTGGTTTAACGTCGTCAGCCCGATCTAATTTCAATTATTAATCAGGTCGACTAAGCATGAAAACCACTTTATAGTTAGGTCTTATACCTTCGAAATATGGTTTTAATCTATGTCCATTAACTTTAAATTTATGTCCAGTTTTGGATCTTCGATTTCTATAGTTCCGTATGAAAATATTTGAGTTATGGTGAAAGGTCCTAACCATCGAGACTTCGATTTTCCGAGGAAAAATTTCAATCTAGTATTATATAACAAAACTTCCTGTCACAGTTCAAAATTTCTTTGATTAATCTTCCGATCATGCCATAATTTCATCTTTTCTTTATAAATCCGATCATTATCATATGATTCATTTCTTAATTCTTCCAATTCATTTAATTGCAGCAATCTTTTCTCACCAGCTTCCTTCATATTATAATTAACTTCTTTAATCGCCTAATATGCTTTATGTTCTAATTCAACTCAGTAAGTGACATGTTTTTCCATATATAAGCTCGTAAGGAGTCATTCCAATCGGAGTTTTATAAGCGATCCTATAAGCCCATAATGCGATTATCTAATCTAATAGACCAATCTAACTTATTTGGGTTTACGGATTTTTCTAAAATACGTTTAATCTCACGATTAGATACTTCGCTAATCCGTTAGTACGTGGATGATAAGCGGTGTATATCTTATGAGTAATATTGTATTTTTCTACTAGTTTGTGAATGTATTTATTTCTAAAATGAGTTCCTCCGTCGGTGATAATCATTCTCGGCATTCCAAATCTAGTAAAAATATTTTTCATCGAAATTTTGAAACACTCTTAGCATCACACCTAGGTAAAGCTTGTGCCTCAATCCATTTGGAAACATAATCAACGACTACTAATATATATGAGTTTCCAAACGAAGGAATAAAAGGTCCCATAAAATCTAATCCCCAAACATCAAAAATTTCGACTTCTAATATAAAATTTAGAGGCATTTCGTTTTTTCTAGATATATTTCCTACTCTTTGACATTTATCGCAAGTTTTAATATATACGTATACATCTCTAAATAGAGTTGGCCGGTAAAATCCAGATTGTAGAATCTTATAAGCGAGTTTTATCGGTCCCGAAATGTCCTCCAAAATCAAAATCATGACATTTTTGAATAATTGATTCGAGTTTCTTCATAAGGTACACATCTTCTAATAATTAAATCCTTACATTGCTTATATAAATATGGTTCATCCCAAAAATAGGTTTTCGTATCATGGATGAATTTTTTCGTTGTTGTAAAGTTAGCATAGGTGGTAAAATATTACTAACTATATAGTTTACTATATCGACATACCATGATATTTTCCACTCATTGATATTATATAGTTGTTCATCGGAAAACTGTCTATAATTTCATTTTCAATATCGGATAATTCATGATTTTCTAATCTTGATAAATGATCCGCAATTTGATTATCGGTTCCTTTCTTATTAACGATCTCGAAATCGAATTCTTGCATTAATAGCATCCATCTAATTAATCTTGGTTTGATGGAATCTTTCTTTTGCATTAAATATTTGATAGCAGAATGATCGGTATGCACGATACATTTTGTTCCAATCAGATAAGGTCTAAATTTATTAAAACCATATACTACCGCTAATAATTCTCTTCTACGTAACTCGTATAATTTATTTCGAGCATTATTTAGAGTTTTACTTAGCATAGTATATAACTTTAAAAATCTTTTCATATCTTTGCCGAAGCTGCTCTATAGACATAATCACTAGCATCACACATAAGCTCAAATGGTTTCTCCAGGTTAGGTGAAACTATTATAGGTCTTGTAATTAATTTTTCTTTTAAGAGTTCAAAAGCATTCGGACATTCGATTGTAAATTCAAATTTCTTGTCCTTTTCGAGAAGTTGGCATAGAGGTTTAGTAATTTTTGAAAAATCTTTTATATAGCGTACGTAGAATCCGGCATGTCCAGAAAACTTCTTACCCCTTTTACAGTAGTTGGAGGTGGTAATTTAGCTATAACTTGAATTTTTGCGGGGTCCATTTCCATGCCTTTTTCCGAAATTTTATGCCTCTAATACAATGCCGCCATGACCACTAAATTGACATTTCTCCCAATTTAGAACTAAATTTGTTTTCACACATACTTCTAATACTTTTTAAGATGAGTTAAGCATGTGTCGAATGATGTTCCAAATACGGAGAAATCATCCATAAATACTTCTATTCCATTGTCGATTAACTTACTAAATATAGACATCATACATCTACGGAATGTTGTTGGTGCATTACATAATTCAAAGGCATTCTTCGAAAGCGAAAGTTCCATAAGGACTAGTAAATGTAGTTTTCTCTTGATCATCGGGAGCAATTTGTATTTGATGATAACCGGTGTATCCATCTAGAAAACAAAAATACTTATGTCCGGCTAATCTATCTAACATACGAGTTAGAAATGGTAAAGGGAAGTGATCTTTCCTGAGTGGCGGTATTTAATTTTCTATAATCGATACATATACGCCAACCGGTAACTTGTCTTATAGGAATAAGATCGTTATTTTCATTGGCGATGACGATCACTCCTCCCTTCTTAGGAACACGATGAATTGAGGCTTACCGAAGCATCTGTCGAAATAAGATATATAATACCATTATCTAACCATTTTAAAATTTCTTTCTTAACTACTTCTTTCATTATCGGGTTTAATCTCCTTTGGGGATCTGCTTTAGGTTTATGTTCATCGTCTAAAATAATTCTATGCATACAGATTGAAGGACTAATTCCTTTAATATCTGCTAAAGTCCAACCAAAAGTTTTCTTATATTTTTTTAAAGTTTCTAAAAGTTTTTGTTCTTGAGATTCGTTTAATGCGGATGAAATAATAACTGGTAAAGTTGAAGAATTACCTAAATAAGCATATTTCAAATGATCGAGTAATATTTTTAGCTCGAGTTCGGGAGGTTTAATAATTGATGGAACTATACTCTTGTCGGTGTTTTCGGTATTATCCAAAAATTCAAATCTTTCCTGAATATAATCTAGTTCTTCATTATTATCTTCAATTAATTCGGTGTTTTCTTTTTCTAATTTATCTTCGTAATATTCCTTAAAATGTTCGCGTTGTAAATGTTCGAAGTATTTCCATCAAAAACATTCATCATCTTTTTCTAAGCACGAGGATATTTCATTGATTTTGCAATATTAAATGTAACTTTTTGGTCATTTACTCTCATAGTTAATTCTCCTTTCGAACATCAATCATAGCTTTTCCGAGTAGCTAAAAATGGTATTCCTAAAATGATAGGAATTTCTTTATCTTCCTCCATATCTAAAACAATAAAATCTCTTGGGAAGATAAATTTATCCACTTTTACTAACACATCTTCAATAACTCCCTTAGGATAGGTAACAGAACGATCAGCTAATTGAAGGGTTACTGAAGTAGGTGTAATTTTTCCTAATCCTAATCTCTTAAAAATCGATAGAGGCATTAGATTGATGCTTGCTCCTAAGTCACACAAAGCTTTTCCAAAAAATTTTTCTCTCTATAGCGCGGGGTATAGTGAAACTACCGGGATCTTTCAATTTTTCGGGAAGCTTCTTCGAATAATAGCACTACACTCTTCACTAAGTGTGATTTGTTTCATTATCGGTGAATTTTCTTTTCTTATTTAGAATATCTTTCATAAATTTTACATAATTTGACATACGATCTAAAGCTTCGACAAAAGGTATATTGATTGTTAATTTCTTTAATATTTCGAGGAATTTAGCAAATTGTTTATCTTTTTTATGTTGAGCTAGTCGTTGAGGAAATGGTGGTGGAGGTTTTTCAATGAAATTTTCATAGGTATTAAAGGATGTTCTAAGTTTGAATCTTGTTGAATTGTTTCCTTTTTAATTTCCACTTCCTCTTTTTGGCTTTCAAGTTCTTTTTGAATTTGAGGTTCTAATTCTTTTCCACTCCTTAGTTGTATTGCTTTAATTTGTTCTTTTCCTTGATCTTTAGGATTTATTTCCACATTACTAGGAAAAGTTCCAGGTATTCTATTATTTAGCTGTAGTAAAAATATGTCCAAGTTGAGTTTCGATATTTTTAATAGATGTTCCTTGAATTTGTAATTGATTTCCTTGAATTTGTAGTTGATTTCCTTGATTTTGTAGTTGATTTCCTTGATTTTGTAATTAATTCATCCATAGATAATTTCTTATCTTTGAATTGAAGGTTATTGTTATTAAATCCAGGTGGGTAATTAGGTTTATAGTTTGGATTTGCTTGATTATGTTGATTCATCCATTGTTGATTAGATGTGTTATTCCAATTAAAATTTGGATGAGTTTTCCAACCAGGATTATAATAGTTTGAATAAGGGTTATTAGTTCTATTATTAATAGCATTTAAAGTTTCATAATTAGATTGAGATTCTATGATTTGTCCGAGATGAGTTTTCTTCTAAAGTAGGAGAGTAGTTCATTCCAAAATGATCTAATTTCTTAGATATAGCAGCAATTTGAGAAGCTAACATAGATATTGCATCGTTTTCATGAATGCTTGGCTATCTTTTTCGGATTTACTCTATCAATGAAGCCATTGGAAATTATTTGTTGTCATTTCTTCGATTAGTGCATAAGCTTCATCAAATGGTTTAGACATTAATGAACCTCCAGCAGAAGCATCGATGATTGATCTTAAAGATCCTACTAATCCATTATAAAAGGTTTGAATAATCGACTGATACGGTAGCGCATGATGTGGGCATTTCCTAAGAAGTTCCTTAAATCTCTCCGAAGCTTCATATATTGATTCTCCATCTAATCGACAAAAAGAAGTTATATCATTTCTAAACTTAGCGAGTTTTAGATGGTGGAAAATATTTGGATAGAAATTTTTGTGATAATTCTCCCCAAGTTTTAATAGATCCAGAGTCTTAACGAATTAACCACATTTTAGCCTTATCCCTTAATGAAAAAGGAAAAAGTCTAAGTCTTATAGCATCGTCGGATACTCCTTGATATTTAAAAGCAACACAAAGTTCTAGAAAACTAGCGAAGATGTAAGTTAGGATCTTCGATGGGTGAACCACTAAATTGATTGTTTTGTACCATTTGGATAATTGCGGGTTTAAGTTCGAATGAATTAGCAGCTACATCGGGGTTTTGAATAGTTAAATGAATTTCATCGATGCAGGGTTGGCATAATCTCTTAATGGTCTTTGTTGGTTCATATTTTGAATTTCAGGAATATTTGTCATTTGTGTTAAATTTATAATTTGTTTCTTTTGTTTTCTAATTCTTTTAATTGTACGCTCTAATTCAGAATCGTAAGAAATTAAATTTTCGTTTCCAAATTTGCGCATACAATTTTAGAATAGATATTAATTTATTTATTATGATTATTTTAAAATAGTCAGTTACTCTAAGTAAATTTTTCTTACTTTCCCCGGCAACGGCGCCAAAAACTTGACCCACAATTTTATATTATGATATTTTTAATTTAATTGCAACGACGCCAAAAACTTGACCCCGCTATATTATATGTATAGAATTGTAATTATTTATGTTGTGGATGCTACGCAAGTATATGTATCGTATCGAAGTAATACGGGGCTCTAGTGGAGTCTCGGTTATCGATCCCACGGGGAAAGAGAAAATTAAATAACAATCAATTTTAAAATAATAATAATTTTAAAATAGTATACGAAAATTTGGAATTCTAAATTTAAGCGCAATAAAGTAAACTAAGTATTTTAATTAGGTAACTTAACTAAGTAGAAAATTAATACGTATTGAAAGTGCGGAAATTAAACTAATTGCTAAATAAGTCTTAACTATTCGGAAAAAGTATCTTTCCCTTGTTTAGAAATTTAAGTGATTGATGAATTTAAATAGATAATGTTAAGGTCATGTGACAAATAGGAGCATTCCTATTCTTTACCCTTTGGTCGAGTGTAAAGAATATTGACTAATCCTATGTTTGATTACTGAATCTGCGGTTAAGTTCGGGAGGATACGATTGCCACTTCAGAGCTCCCACGTTCCCCTCGCCGAGGGCTAACATCTACACTTCGACTCTCAAACAATATGACCGAATTGAATATTTTAGTACGTCACACTAAAATGCTCGATTCTACGCCCAGTGATATTATTTCCCTATTTATTTGCACCTTCCTTCCAAGGCTTTTGAATTCCCAGAATATCGGATGTAATTTTACTATAGTTGTAAATCAACACATTTTAACAAATCAAATGGCCGAGTTTGAAAAGTAAATTAAGTTTTAAGTAAAAATTATCATAATTTATTAATATATATAAAAATACTTCTATTTTTAGTTCATCAAGTCACTTAATTTCATAATAGGGAGAAAGACTAATAAACTACTCAGAATGCATGGGAACTAAACTAAGCATGGATTTCATTTAAAGTTAAAAACAATAAATACAAATACTTATCTTGATTTATCCCCAAGCAGACTCCTCGTAGTTCCTTTGACTCTTCCTTCCAGTACAGCACGACTCACTAATTACTCACTAAACTCACTAAAGACTCACTAATTGCACTAATTAAGATTCTAAAGACTACTTAGAACACACAAAAGACACACACAAGACACACACAAGACACACACAAGACACACAAAAGACGATTTTCGGCCTCTATATATAGAGGTAAGCAAAGGTCCAAGAGGTGTGTAAGCTTCTCTTCAAAAGGTGTCCAGGTTCAATGTATCTGTGCCATTTGAACTAGCTCGCCGTCGGCGACGAACTACCTAGTTGTCGGCGAGGCTTCTAGAAAGTCTTTGAACCACGCTATCTCGCTGTCGGCGGGCTCGGGCTCGCTGTCAGCGAGACAATTATAAATCCTTCAGAATTTCTTCCTCGTACCCTCGCCGTCGGCGGGCTCGATCTCGCCGTCGGCGGCTCAGCACAAATTGCATTATTTTCTTCCTTTTTGCTCCAAATCCGCTACTTTTTATAATTTTTGCTTTTATCACCTAAATTCTCCATTCCTGCAACAAAATAAAGAAAATACTTTTCTTTAAAATGCAATTTCATCAAAAATAGGTATGAATTTCTTAATTAAATTTTCAGTGATCACTCCCCTTTTGGTTTTCTCGGTCGTGAGTTGCACAACTGAAGAAGAAGATCAGTGGTATTTATGAAGACCAACAATCCTTCTTTTATTAACCAACGACAAGGCTGTCCACAAGAGTATAATAACATACCTTTTAATTCCGAATTAGCTGCCTTAATTAGCTTCCTTTTAGGCCCATTAAGGAAATAACAGATTAATGTGGCAGGATCCTCATGGTAAATAGAGGAGGTGAGAGAAGAATAAAGAAATAAAAAATTGAATTAAATGCAAATTGAATTATATTCCTAATATGCAAATCTGCCCAAGAAAGATGTGTAGTGGATTATACTCCATATATCTTAACAATTCTCCCACTTGGAGACTAGGACACCAGCTGCATCGTTCTCTTCCTCAATGTGATACCTTCCACCTCTGCAACTCAAAGTGCATGTCTTCATACTAGAAGACCAAATGAAGTTGTGCATGAATTCAACTTCTCAATTGTAACACTAATGGTCAACATATCAACAGGCTTCTTGCTGTCACAAATTTTCTCAAGTAGCAATTGTCCATCATCTAATAATGATCATATGAAGTGGTACCTGCCTGAATGTACTTGGTCTTGGATTGAAATGTTGGATTCCTGACAAGATATATGACGCACTGACTATCACTGTGGAGAGTGACCTTTTGAATCTCCTTACCCAATTCTTCCAAAAAAACTTTATAGCAATATCATCTCCTTCACAGCCTCTGACACTGCAATGTACTCAGCTTCTGTAATAGACAACAAAACTGTCTTCTGTAGATTTGAGCCCCAGGACACTGCAATACCACGAGGAGTATACAACTAACATGTATTACTCTTCCCATTGTCAAAGTCGCCAGCTAAATCTACATCAAAATAGCTATGTACCTCCAAGCTCTTTCCTGAGAAACAAAAGCAGGTTTCTGAGGAGCCTTTTAGGTTTCTCAATACCACTTCAGAGCTTTCTAATGTTCATTCCCTGGATAACTCATGTATCTGTTCATAACTCCCACTACATGGGCAATATGTTGTCTTGTGCAAACCGTAACATACATTTGCGAACCAATAGCTGAAACGTAAGGAATCTTACTCATGTAGTCTTGTTCCTCCTCTGACTTGGGTGGCTGATTCTTACTGAGTCTGAAATGACTGCCCAAAGGTATGCCAACTAGTTTGGCCTTGTGCATATTGAATCTTTTAAGCACCTTTTCACATATTCAGTCTGTTAAAGCCTCAACATGTCCTAACTTTGTTTTTGACAATCCTTATGCCAAGGATCTTCTTTGTCACTCCCAAATCCTTCATTGCAAAGTGATTTAACATCTGCTTCTTCAGATTATTGATCTCATCAAGACTAGCCTATATAATAATCATGTCATCAACATACAACAGTAGAGTAATGTAAGACTTGTCAAAATGCCTGACGTAGCAACAGTGATCTGCCTAACATCTGGTGTACCCTGCTTTTTCATGAAATTATCGAGTTTCTTTACCACTGTATAGGAGTTTACTTCAGACCATAAAAGCTCTTCTTCAGTATGCAAAGTGAATCTTCCTTTCATTGTACCACAAACCCTTCAAGTTGGTGCATGTAATATCTTCTTCAAGATCCCTATAAAGAAAGGTTGTCTTTGCATATGACTGCTCAAGGATTAGATCTTTTGTAGCCACCACGGACAGTACCACTCTGATGATTGTGAGCTTCACTATAAGAGAAATGATTGCAAAGTAATCAATGCCCTACCTTTGCTAAAAGCCTTTTACAACAAGTCTAGCCTTGTACATCTTACTACTATTATGCTCAGTCTTCACCGAGTACACCCACTTGTTGTGTAATGCCTTCTTCCATAGTGGAAGTTCTGTCAACTCTCAAATCCAATTCCTTAGCAGAGAATCTATCTTTTCTTTCATGGCCAGCTCCCAGTTTCTTGAATTTTCATCTGACAAGGTTTCTTCATAACTCTGTGATTCTCCACCATCTGTCAACAGAATGTTGTTCAAGGTTGGTGAGTAACACAGAGAAGAACGTCTATTCCTGACTGTCCTGCGAACTGTAGCTGTAGGGTTTGACAGCTCTAAAAGTGACTGCAGAACAATATGGATGGGTACTTTGGACCCGCTCTCCTCATCACTTCCATTACTACCATGCTTTGTAACTTCTGGTAGATCATCGAACCTTACCAACTCGGATTCCTGAGGAGCAACTTCAGAAACTGTACTAGACTTGTCCTTTTACATGATCTTCTCATTAAAAATCACATTCCTACTTCTTATGATCTTTCGATCCTGATCATCCAAGAAATGATAGCCAAATGCCTCATCTCCATAACTAATGAAATAACATTTCTTTGACTTAGCCTCGAGCTTGCTACGAGCATCAGGATTAATAATAACATAGAAAAGACAACCAAAGTCTTAAGGCGAGAAAATTTGACATTTTTACCAGTCCAGATCTCTTCAGGTAATTCACAGTCTATTAGAACAGATGGCTCCCTGTTGATCAAGTAAACTGCAGTGCTGACTGCTTCTGACCATAAGTTGATGGTAGTTTGGCATGCAATCTCATGCTTATGGCATGCTCATTAATGGTCTTGTTCATATGCTCCACAACTCCTCTTCGTTGTGGTGTCCTCGGAATAGTTTTCTCTATTATGATAACCTGAGCTGCACAGTACTCCTTGAAGCCACCATCAATGTACACCATTATCATATCTCAAACATTTCAGTTTTAAGCATGTCTCTGTCTCAACTATGACCTTCCAAGTTCTGAACACATTGAATGCATCAGGTTTATGTTTTAAGAAATAAACCTATACATTCCTATTGTTGTCATTAATGAACGTGATATAGTAATGAGAGCCTCCAAGAGATGCCACTAAGGAAGGTCCCCACACATCTGTGTATACAAGTTTTAGTTTTCTAGTCTTTGGCGCTATGCTACCTTTCAAGGAACTGACCTTCTTCTACTTCCCCATAATGCAAATCTCACACATGCTAAGATCAAATGACTTTAGTTCTGGTTGTTTTCCTCTGAACTAAACTTCTTTCATTCCTCTATGACTCATGTGGCCAAGTATGTAATGCCACAAATCTATTGTGCACTCTGTAACAATATTATTAACAATATTGATTAAACCAGTGGTCATATATAGTTTGCCAGTTTTCTTACCCCGAGCTAGTTCCGGTTCCCCTTTTGTGACATTCCATGAGCTATCTAAGAACACTACTGAATGCCCACCATCATTGAGCTGCACAAAAGAAATGAGATTTTTCTTCAACTCAAGAATATGTCTGACCTTTTGCAGAGGTTTTTCTTCAACTCAGAAATGAGGTTTTTCTTCACTACTGAATGACCTCTTGTTGAGGAGTGTAATATCAACGTCTCCCATCCCCACCATGTTTAAAGGTTCTCTATCAGCCAAATATACCTTCCCAAATTCACATGCAACATAATTCCGCATTAACACCCGGTGGGAATATGTATGGAAGGAAGTCCCAAAATCCAGTATCCAGTCATTAACATGCAAGCAATAGTGCATCCAATTCTTCTTCAGTTACAACATTAGCACCGACATTCTCTGGCTTCATGGATTTTTTGCAGTTCTTCTTTATGTCTCTAGCTTTGTCACAATTCCAGCAGGTTGCTTGCTGACCAGGCATTGACTTGCCCTTGCCTCTGTGTTTTGATTTTGATCTTCTTCCGTTTGAGTTCATGTCATGTGATCTCCCTCTTGAATCAAGATTCAGTGGAACTCAAACCCGAGATCTTGCCAGAATCTTTTCCGCACACCTCCATAACCAAAATCAAATCACAAATATCATCATATTTTTATTTAGATTTACCTGCAGAATTGCTAATAATCATTTTCATGGCTTCTCATATATTTGGCAATGAGCTAACAATATCAATGCATATACCTCATCATCAAATTCAATTTCTATAGACGATAATTGATTTTTGATAGTATTAAAATCATTCCAATGTTGAGCAATAAATGTACCTTCCGCCATCTTTAGGTTGAATAACATTTCATCAAATGTACATTGTTATTCTCTGTCGCTTTTCATACATACCTGACAAGCTGTCATGAGATCTGCAATTGTCATTTCTTTAATGACGTTGTGTACAACATACCTCGACAGGGTTAATCGAATAACTCACATAACCTGTCGATCCAACATATTCCAATCAACCTCATCCATCTTTTCCTGTTTTTTTCCTAGTAACAACATGCGAAGTTTCTTCCCATAGAGTTAGTTCTCTATCTGCATCCTCCAGTAACTAAAATCCGTGTCATCAAACTTCTCGATCCCTGATACCATCACTTCATCTCCGGCCATTGTTTTCCCTCAGATCCGAACCTTTGCTATCAAGCCAATTGTTGTGAAAAAAAGACGACAATAATGCAAAAAATTGGAACGAGAAATTCGCACAGAAACAACAGACACATAGATTTATGTGGTTCAAAAAATTGTGTACGTCCACGGAGTTTCAGAGTATTTTATTTCTTTGAGGATTATACTTGTTGATCGCCTCGACGATTGGAAGAAATAATTCTCTGTCTATCTCTCTCTCTCTCCTTGCCTTCTCTCTCTCTCTCTCTCTAAACTGCGAGCTATAGGGAAGAAGAACAAAAAATCAGGAGAAGAAACTGCTTGCTCCCCTTTTGTTTTCTCGGTCGTGAGTTGCTCAGTCGAAGAAGAAGTCCACGGGTATTTATGATGACTTGCAATCCTTCTATTATTAACCAACGCCAAGGCAACCCATAAGAGAATAATAGCATACCTTCTAATACCATATTAGCTGCCTTAATTAGCTACCATTTAGGCCCATCAAGGAAATAACAGATTAATGTGGCAGGATCCTAATTCGCGGTAAATAGAGGAGGTGGGAGAAGAATAAAGAAATAAATAATTAAATTAAATGCAAATTCAATTATATTTCCAATTTGCAAAACAACCCAAGAAAGGTGTAATGGACCAAGCTCCACATATCTCAACATGAATCTCTAGCAGATCACCTTCTAACCGATCGACCTCCATCTGAGCAATCCTCGAGTCGGTCAACATTCGGATCGATCGACCTTTTGTCAACTGCTCAACAAATTTTCGATTGGTTGACTGCCATCATTCTGTCATCCTAGGGGTACGTCCTTTAACTACTTTCATAGAGGATCTTCTGGTGATGCTTGCCTCACTCTGAATCATTAGATACATGAAAGATCTCGTCAAAGATATATTTTATTGTATAAATAATAATAATTATTATAATAATAGAGAAGCTAAGTCAAGTTTATTGATTCCAAATATTAGAGGCCGGAGTGATAGAATATATCAATGACCAATGGTTTCTCGCTATATTGTTTGAAAAATGATGGTGAGTAAAACAAAAAAAGGAGATGGCTCCACAAAACCAAATTTAATGGGTTGTTCAATTATACCTACCATTGAACTTTTCTTCTTGGCTTCTAATACTTAATGGAAGAGGTCTTTTTACGCAGGAGTAAGACTTGTCCAAGAAAGGTTTGCATACATACCACATAATTTTTATGTATTTACATATATGACACATAACTTTATTTTTACATATATACCATCTTATCTCTACATGAAAATATGTATTTCATTCTTTAAAAGTTAAACTAGGTTTATATTCTATGTGATGCCTAAGATTAGAGACATATAAATGTAAAAAATAGATTAAGATGTTAGATATGTAAATACATAAGAATTGGGTGATCTGCATGTAAATTGGGTAGTTGTTCTTTTCTTATCCAAGTTTTAGGTTCTTATTAATTCTAAGAGTTGGAGTTCAGACTATAAAGTTTTTGCTGATGGAGCGCCAAAGTCACTCTAAATTGAAATTTTTATTATTTGATGGTATAATTGATTGCTATTTTGTATAATTGAGAGTGTTCTTATAATAAAATAGCTATGTTTTCTTATTTCAAGCATCATAGTTTTAATAAAAGGATATTTACGTGAAAAAGATGAAAGGGAAAAACTATAGAGCCTAACTCAGTTGAAATAGTTTAACTATAAATATATAAATTATAAGACTTAATGTATCTTCAATAAGAGAAGGTAATATAGGAGGTTATCGACTGGCCTCTTATCAGAGGAGAGAAAGTAATGCTTGAGTTGCAATGTGGGAGACCTGAAAATGGGGTCAAATGATAGAGATTTGAGGTTGACATTGTTGTTAGTAACCCGACAATGATAGAGGTACTGCCAACCAGGCAAAGACTATAACAACCAAGCAATGGTGATGGCTACTAGACAATGGTGATACAACAGTAGTGGAGGTGACAATGACAATCAGCTGATGACGGGTCTGAAGGTAGTGGTAGATGTCACGTTATATTTGGAGTGGTATGCATAGAAACAATAACCTCTAAAGACGTGGTCTAAGTGGTATATAGAAAAAGCACTTGTATAAAACTTTCTTCCGCCTCTTAATTATTTTATTATGAGGTTTGAATATATGAGTGGCAAAATCTACTCTGAGTCTCCATTACACTTGGCCTATAAAATAACATACATCCATTTATACCACAAACAATCTTCTCTTATTTCAACCCCAACTTGATGACCAACTTTTTTGTCCTATATAAGTCTTATGGAACTAAATTTTCCTTCTAATTTTTCACTTTCAATAATCCTGCAAACTAGTTAAAGTACTATCGGGGTATATTAAACTCTAACTTATTTTTTAAAATTCTAAGTCCTACACATAACTAAGAATAAGATATTCAATCCTCCTACAATGGCTTATGAGCCGCATTCAGTAATTCATAAAACATTTGAGCTTTGTGGTTTGGTGGCTCTTCCTTCACTTGACTCGAATAATGTGTTCTTGTCCCATGAAAGACCATTTATTCAAATTTACTTGTTATATTTTGGTGGATGATCATATATCGTCAAAGAATCATTGCTGAATATTGTATAGTCAACATTGCCATGTGAAGTCCAAATCCAGTAATTAGGTTGAAATTTCAATGATATAAATCATATCTACTTCTTAAGGTGTTAAGTATGTTTGATTTCTATGTTTCAGATAACCTATCATCAGATATATAAGTAAGAAGAAGAGTTTCCACTGTCATGAAGATTTCATCATCGTTCAAGAACTTTTCAGTGATTCATTTTTTATCTGAATAAAGTCTATTATACATCGATGACCTTGTTATATGAATATCCATAAATAAACTATATATTTGAGTAACTAGTATTAGTAAAAGAGGAAAGAGAAAGAATAAATGTGGAGATCAGTAGAAGGAGAAAAACAAACCACTACGGCTGACTGTTCATAGTTTTGTTGATGATTGAATACTGGATTCAGGGGCTTCTTGCCATACAAATTTTCATCGGGAATTGATACGAAATTATGTTGAATGTGACTTTGGGAAAGTATATCTCTCGGATGGAGAATCTTTGAATATGGTAGGAATTGAGACATTGACATCACACTTCCAAACAAGAACAAGTGAACTCTGCAAAAGGTCAGACACATTCCTGAGTTGAAGAGAAATATCATTTCTATTGGGCAGTTTGATGAGTGTGGACATTCAGTAGTGTTCTCAGATAGCACCTGGAAGGTTACTAAAGGAGTTTTGGTACTGGCTCGAGGTAGGAAGACTGGTATGTTATATATGACTACTAGTTTAATTAACAATGTTGATACTATTATTGTAGATATCACAACAGAGTTATGACATTGCAGACTTGACCACATGAGTCAGAGGGGAATGAAGGAACTTCAGTCCAGAGGCAAGCTACCAGAACTGAAGTCATTTGATCTCAACATATGTGATCGTTCCATTATAGGGAAATAGAGGAAGTTAGTTTCTTGAAAAGTCGTAGGACGCCAAAGGCAAGAAAGCTGGATCTAGTAGACACAGATGTGTGAGCACCTTCTCCAGTGGCATCTCTTAGATGCTCTCTTTACTACATCACATTCATTGATGATCACAACAGAATGATATGGGTTTATTTCTTGAAGCATAAATTTGATGTATTTATTGTGTTCAATACTTGGAAGGCCATGGTAAACAGGCTTAAAACTAAAATGTCTGAGGTCTGATAATGGTGGTGAGTACATTGATGGTGGGTTCAGGGAGTATTATGCAGCTCAGGACATCAAAATGGAGAAGACCATTCCAGGGACACCACAACAAAATGGTGTTGTAGAGCGCATGAACAAGACCATTAATGAGCGGGCTAGAAGCATGAGATTGCACGCCGAACTACCACCTACTTTCTGTGCAGAAGTGGTCAGCACTGCAGTTTATTTGATCAACAGGGGGCCATCCTTTCCATTATACTATAAATTACCCGAGGAGGTCTGGAGTGGGAAAGATGTTAAGTTTTATCACCTTAAAACTTTTGGTTGCCTTTCATATGTTCTCATTAATTTCGATACTCGTAGTAAGCTTAAGGCTAAGTCAAAGAAATGTTACCTCATTGGCTATGGAGATGAGGCATTTGATTATCGTTTATGGGATGATCAAGATCGGAAGATCATAAGGAACAAAAACGTGATTTTCAATGAGAAAATTATGTACAAGGACAAGGCCAATACAAGTTATGAAACAGTACACATGAATTTGAGTTGGTAAGGTTTGATGATTTACCAAAGGTCACAGTGCAGGGTAGAGATGCAAGTGACGAGGAGAATGGGTTCGGGGCACCCATTCCTATTGCTATGTAGTTAGTTTTAGAGCAATCCACCCATACAACTACAGTTCTTAGGTCAGTCAGAAATATACATTCTCCACAACGTTACTCACTAACTTTGAACTATATTCTGCTGGCGGATGATGGAGAACCTCAGAGTTATGAGGAAACCTTACAAGCTGAATATTCGAGCAAGTGAGAGCTGGCCATGAGGAGGAGATGGATTATATGCTAGAAAATCATACATGAGAGCTGACAAATCTTCCATCATGTAATAAGACATTAAACAACAAATGGGTGTACCGGGTGAAGACTGAGCACGATGACAGTAAGAGGTACAAAATTAGACTTGTTGTAAAAGATTTTCAGCGAAAACATGGTATTAATTATTTTGAGATTTTCTATCCTGTGGTGAAGCTCACAACTAGGGCTGGCAATTTGGCTCGTTGTTCGCGAACAACTCGTGTTCTGCTCGTTAAGTAGCTCGTGTTCGGCTCGTTCGTTAAGCCTAACGAGCCGAACACGAACAAATTTTTAAGCTCGAAATGTTAACGAGCCGAACACAAACAACTGTTTGTTCGCTCGTGTTCTGCTCGAATTGGCTCGAAATAAAAAATAATAATATAATTATTTATATAATAATTTATTATATATATTATTATATATTAATATATTATATATATTTATATTTAAGTTTAAATCATAATTGCTTGTGTGGTAGCGTGGTTATGCTTCTTGTTTCCATTCATTTGGTCCAGGTTCGAATCCGGCGCTAGACATATATTTTTCCAATTAATTTTAACGAGCCGATTTCGAGCCGAACACGAGTCGAACACGAACAAGAATATTTAATTCGAGCCGAACACGAACACACCTTTCACGAGCCATTTCGAACACGAGCCGAACACGAGCCGAGCTAATTTCGAACGAGCCGAACACGAGCCAAGCCTGAGCTCGCTCAAGCTCGGCTCATTTACAGCCCTACTCACAACCATCAGAATGATACTTTCTATGATGGCTACTGAGGATCTCTTACTTGAGCAGTTAGATGTGAAGACAACATTTCTTTATAGGGATCTTGAAGAAGACATCTACATGCACATACCTGAAGGGTTTGTGGTACAGGGAAATGAAGATTCAGTTTGCAGACTGAAGAAGAGTTTGTATGATCTGAAGCAAGCTCCTAGACAGTAGTACAAGAAATTTGATAATTTCATACACAGTGTAGGGTATATTTGATGTCATGCAGATCATTGCTGCTATGTCAGACATTTTGACAATTCTTATATTATTCTACTATTATATGTAGATGATATGCTTATTGCATGTGCTAGTATTGATGATATCAATAATTTGAAGGAGCAGATGTCATAACACTTTGCAATGAAGGATTTGGGTGATACAAAACAAAACCTCAACATGATAATTGTCAGAGATAGAGTCTGGGGCATGTTGAGACTCTCTTAGGCTTGGTATGTGAAAAAAATACTTAGGAGGTTCAGTGAGGATAAGGTCAAATCAGTTGGCACACCCTTGGGCGGTCACTTCAGACTCAGCAAGAATCAATCACCCAAGTCAGAGGAGGAATAAGACCATATGAGTAAGGTTCCTTATGCTTCTGTTATTGGTTCACTTATGTATGCTATGGTTTACACTAGACCGGATATTTCCCTTGCAGTGGAAGTTGTTAGCATATACATGAGTAATCCTGGAAAAAGAACATTGGGAAGCAGTGAAGTGGATCTTAAGGTATCTAAAGGGCTCTTCAGAAACTTACTTGTGTTTCTCAGAAAATAGTTTAAAGGTACAGGGCTATGCTGATGTTGATCTAGTTGGAGACATTGATACCAAAAGAAGTACTACGAGCTATATTTATACCCTTGGTGGCACTGCAGTATCATAGAGCTCAAATCTGCAGAAGATGGTTTCTTTTTCTACTACATAAACTAAGTATACAACAGTGTCAGAAGCTGCAAGGAAAATGATATGACTCCAGGGCTTCTTGGAAGAATTGGGCAAGAAGAATCAGAAGGGCATTTTCTACAATAACAATCAGAGTGGCATATTTCTTACAAGGAATCCAACATTTCAGTCTAAGACCAAGCACATTCAGATCAAGTATCACTTCATACGGTCATTATTGGATGCCAGCCAATTGTTGCTTGAGAAAATTTATGGGTGATGACGCTCCGACGATAATTGAGAGATGGCGCCTAGACAATAGTGATCCGATGATAATGGCAAAAACCGTTAGATAGCTCTCCGATGACAACAACAAAGCGACACGATGTACGTGCGATATTGATTGCGATCATACAATGGTGATCTGATGATGGCAGCAGCCGAGTGACGACTACTATTTTTGATGCAATTATGATTTTATTTCCTCTTATAAAAATATTAATTATGTAATACAAATAATAACATTATTTAGGAAGATTTACATACATATTACTTGATTCTTATATATTTGCGTATCTAGCAACTAACACTATATATATATGTATAAATATTAAATAGTAGTATTTTTATGTGTTATGAGAGCTGTGGGTGCTATAAATGTGAAAAATAAAGTTCAAATATTAGATATGTAAAAATATAAGAATTAAGTGATATATATATGTAAATGCCCATATTATTTATCATTCTTATATATAATATATATGCCCACGCACGCGTCCATTACATGGGAAGAGGCTGCTTGGCAACAACTTCTTCCAACTCTTATATTCTCAGACTAATATTATATATAATTTTAATCATAATATTTAAATATTATATGTCATATATACCACTACTGATAACTACGTGAATAATTAAATTATAAAATCATAATTGACTTTGTATTCCCAAAATAATATTTTCACATAATCGGCTTATAATTCTCTTTCGGACGGCACTAAGCTCTAGATTATGAATTATGAGAATTCATACTCAAATCTGGAGCTCCTTTGCTTGATTATCAATCAAATTCCAATCAACTCGAAATTAAAATAGGATTGATTCAACTTTAACTCTCTCTCTCTATCTCTAACTATCTATCTATAGGGGTGTAAACGAGCCGAACACAAGCGAGCCCAAGCTCAGCTCATGTTCGGCTCGTTTATATTTCGAGCACAGAAAGTGTGTTCTTGTTCGGCTCGTTTGTTTAGCGAGCTGAACACTAGCTGTTCACGAACAAAAAGTCGTTTTGACAACCCTAATCATGTAACCATAAGATATTAAGAGTTATGGCAAGATTTAAGAATTATTGCCTACATTAAAACATCATTTGAATCTAATTTAATAATTTTTATTCTATTTACTTAATTAATAATTTTAATTAATTATACATCTTTTAAATTTTTAAAAATACTGCTCATCACAAACGAACAAATCTTTGTTTGTTTTTGGCTTGTTAAGACTTGTTAACTTAGCGAACGAGCCGAACACGAGTCAAACACGAGTTGTTAGCGAACAACAAACCTTTTTGACAGCCCTCTCTCTCTCTCTCTCTCTCTCTCTCTCTCTCTCTCTCTCTCTTTCTATCTCTACTTTCCACACCTATAGATTTTTGCTGAATTATTTAACACATATATAAAAAAATTTAAAATAATATATCCACCACAGAAAAAAAAAAGCAAAATAGTCGTATGCAATTGCGTCGTACAATTTTCGACGTAACTAATTGGGTCGAGTTTACGCCTAATATCCGGCGAGCATCATTCAAGATGAATTTGGTGTCGTCGGATTACAACGCGAAAGATTTGTGCCGGATATTGTGGCGACATTAGTTGCCATTATCATTGTCACTTATCCATGTTTCTTAGGATCTTACCACATTCATTTTAATGCCTCAATTTTGGCATTCACGTGCATGCATGCCACACAATGATCGTGTAATTTTTGTGTTTACATATCGAAAATCTAAGTTTTCATATTTACACGTTCGTTACTCAATTATTTATATTATATCAAAATATTACTATAACGATCTTACATAACTTTGAGTTTCGCACTAGACATTGGCTCTATGATATGTTCACAACATGACCTGTAAGAAGGGATAGCGGCCGATCTTGATAGGGTAGTATATATGCACGGAGTTGACAAGATTATGAGCCACTTCTAAATATTAGGAATAGGGTTACTAGTCAACAAAATCAAATGACCAAGGGAGCAAGGGCATGTTGACCTCATTTTTGATGAGGTCTTCTCTTCTCTCTTTAGTACTTAGGATCTAGCCTTAGGCTTTTCCTTTGACTATCTTAGAGGACTAGAAGTGGAACCCACCCTTTAGAAGTCCAAACACCTCTTGGCTCCCTGCGAGCTCGATTGTAGACCCTAATCACCTGAGAGGGTTGAAATCAAATGTGAAGGTTTAAAGGATGAGTTCCCTATAGGACTCTTTGGCCTTAGGACTACCCTGGGTGACCTGGTCTGGTGAAGGGGCTGACTTACATACACACTACACCTATACACTACATTTTCATACACACCTCCTAAAACCACACCCATACCCAATTTGACCTCCTAACTCATGCAAGTGATTCACATGGTCTTGGCTAAGAGGGTTAGGAACAACATAGTGGATGCCTCAAATGAGTCCCTTCATGGCTCATGTGAGCTTCATATGGCTTCATGGCTCAACCAAAATGATTTCATTCCATTTACAATTACCCAACCTTCAATTTTCCAAATTTTTAATTTTTGACCCAGAGACCCTACGCACTTTAGCCTTCCAAAAACAGCTGAAATTACCGAAAATTTTCAAAATCTCCAAATCACCCAAAATTCCTCAAAACCAATCCCAAACATCCCCACATTACTCAAATTGATCATCCATAGCCAAAAATACCAAAAATTCCAAAAATACCACCCGATACCCTCGAATACCCAAAATGCCCCTCTTAGCCAAAAAAATCCAAAAATTCAGAAAATTCCTAGAAAATTCCAGAAAATCCCAAATATTTCCAATTTCATTTTGTCTAACTACACCATGGGCCAATTTTTTCAATTTACCCCACTTTTATCAAAATCCCCAATTTGACCCATTTTTAACCCAAAGTGAACCCGATGTCAAACCAAACCTACCCGATTGACCCAAATTCTGGTCCAATTCAATTCTAAACTTCAATTCAACATCCCCAACACCAATATAGACCAAATCCAAGCCCAATTTGATTGACATTTGAATCTAATTTCACTTTTGACCTTAAAGCCCGATTTGGACCCATGACCCAAACTTAGCTCAAACTCACCCAATTCAACTCCAATTAACCCCAAATCTTTTCTAAGCCTCCCCTAACATCTCCACAAACAAAATGCTAACATGATTTACCCAATATTTGACTAAAACCACACTCAAATTCAACTCAAAGCCAAAATCCCTTAAATGGGCCTACACCTAAACCTAGCCCAAATAGGCCCAAACCCCAAAATCAATACCCAATCAAAGTTGAAAACTCTTTAAAACAGCCCCATAAGCCATTTTCAACATTAATTTTACATCAATTTCAACTTGAGCCCAGCCTTAGCTCATGGTAGCCCATTTTGAAACTTAAAAGCCCACTTACATGAAACCTTCCTAAAGCCCATCTCCACCAAAAATCCAAAGGGCCGAAATCAATCCAAAACCCATATGACAATTGCTCTACACCATATTTTCAATTAAATCAATCCCTAAGTTTCAAAACTCATCATGAAGCCATTCCAAATTAAGCCCATACAAATTCCCATCAAAATGCCAAAATTTTCTTAAACTCATTTCCATGAAATTGATTTGGCTTTTCCCACGGCAAAGGTGAGCCATGAAGCCACTCTTAAGCCACATGCAAGCCATGTGAATTGTTTGACATGTGACCATACCACATTGGGTAAGAAGAGGGGGAGCTTTCCTTAATTCCTAAAAGTCTTTAACCTCACCCATGATACCCCTTAACCAAGATTTAATCCAAATATTCTTGGATGAGGACATCACCACCTTTTGACCAGCTAGCTCTAGCTGATTTTCTCGGCCCGAGGCCGGCCATGGGGAGGTGAACCCGGCCCAAACAAATGGGTTGACCAAACCTAGCGAGATTAGCCATGTCCCAATGCCATTTTGATCCGAAGCACTTTACACATGTCGCATGCCGATTGATTGCACTAATACCCCGACCACGACCCACCCGAACAAGATAGTGACCAATGCACGGCCGGCCGACCACCGAGCCGCCGGAAAACACCATGGCCGAGACCTTGGGAGGAGCCGAACTTTGGAATTCCACCTTGCTTGAGTTGCCCCATGCCCGATGGCCACCATGGCTGTTCTTCCCTTGACCCGAGCGAGTCGATCCCAAGCCCTGAACCCCCACAGGAGGCCCTCCACCCTCTCCTGTTCAAACCTCACCTCCTCTCGGCCATGGAAGGTGCTTGAACCGGACCTTGCCTGAAACTGCTGCAAAATTGCTCCGGATCACTCTCCATACTTAGAGCGAGTTGATCCCCGGTGACAATTTGCCACTAATCCCCACCAACGAGCCCGATTTCTCGGCCAAAGTTCCACCCAAAACCGGGACACTTCTCCACGGTGGATCAATCCTCGAATTGATTGGTCCTACACCTTCACCATACCAAGGGAAGAAGTCCACCGGCAAAAGCCCCCTCTCCGGGCCACCCATCCGTTCCGGACTCGAGCTTTGTGATCGGGCTTGGTCGAAATCATACCTAGACAATTCACTGGAGCCGAGGGACTTCATCCGGAGCTTGCTTGGACCCGATCGAAGGTGAAACAACCCTCGGATTGAAGCCACACTTCTACGAGCAAATGTATGAGCTAACTCTTTATCCCGAGCTTCCGGAGATTCTCCATTTCAAATGCCTTAATTTCAATGCTTGATCACCGTATGGATGTATTCGTCTCTTCAAGACGAATCCATAGAGCACAAGAACACGAAAATCCGTTGAGAAATGAGTGAGTTCTTAAGGGTTTTAGTGTGGACGGCTCTCGGGTGAGGACGCTTGGGGACGATGAACGGATGCCGTTCATTCCATACACGCGCGGACAGACGGCCAGGATCGCGCCGGACAAGGAGATGGAACGATACAGCGGGCCCCCGGAGCGCTGAGTTGGATGGCGGCGTCGAATGGCAACGCGACACGCGGCGTTTCGGAGCTGCTCAGGATGAGTCAGCGCCGCCGTTTTAAATAGAAAATTAGGGTATTTTTCTATTTATTTAATTCCCTAAACTTCAAAAATGCATAACTTTGTGTAGAAAAATCAGAAAAATAAAATAAAAATACCCACTTGCTCGGTGAACAGAGGAGAATAATGTGGAAAAGAAATCATTTAATTTCATCAAGTATTTTATTTTTAATAATTTATTTACTGTCTGCATTGTTTTAATTCTCCATGCATATAGGAAATTCACCATGGCATGAGACCATAGGGCTTTTGAAGCCTCTGAATCTGGAAACATTCCCGAATTTTCCAAAGTCGAAGGCCATCCCTATGAGAAGTTATTGATTTTCAAATTCATGTTACTTGTTTTGAGTATTTTAAATCCAATAATTAGCATGTTGTGAAATAAATTTTAGGAAAATTTGGTGATGTTTATTATGACCAGAGGAACCTAGGAAAAATAGGTTTTGAATTAATCCACTTGGAATAACCCTAATTGGCTTAAACACCCAAAATAGGTCCTTAATTAATTAGAGCTAATCATGCATCAAATTGACTTTAAATCAATTCTCCACTGAACTTTAGGATCAAAGGAACCCACCATAAAAATTTGAAGTCAATTGGACATGGTTAGCCCTACTAAATGGGTTGATTAAGCCATTTAGCCAATTTAAACTTTAAAAATTCATAACTTTCAAAATACTTTTCAAAAATTCACCAAATTGGTTTTGGAGCCTTTCTGATATTAGGGGAATTTAAGAAAATTAAAATTTCAATTTTCTAAAAAGTTAATTTTTAGTATTATTTTAATATTTTAATAATTAAAAAATAATAAAAATACAAAAATAATAAAATTCACCAAAATGTCACATTTTGAATTTTAATCACTTAGGAACAAACTCCATATTTTTCTTAAGTCCCTATGATGAGATATTAAATTTTAAAGCCCTAGGGTAATTTTAAAATTAAAAAAAAAATGTATTTTCTAGCATTTCCATTAAAATAATTCTAATAAATCAAAGAAAAATCAGAAAATTACAAAAATTGATTCTCTGATTTCCTTGATATCAGAGAGATTTTTGAAAAATATAAAATTCATTTTTCAATCTTTATTTTATTTTTAAATTAATTAATACTCCAAAACTCAAAATAATTATAATAAAAATAATATAATTCAAAAAATTACCAAAGTTGGTCCAAGTGGTCCTCTGGTCATTAGGAATGTCTCATAATTTTCTTAAGGACAGAAACTTCCCCTTGGTCATATTATTAAATTTTCCTTGGAAATCCCTATTTTCCACCAAAAATAATTACATAAATAAATTAAATACATAAAAATCACATTTTCTCCTCTCATGTCTTTATTGACATATGAGTGAAGTCACATAAAAATTTCAAGTTCATTTAAGCTCAATTTAGTGAGTTATGAAATTATTAAGCTTGAAGAGCAAAATGGTAATTAAAATTTTAACCCTTAATTAAAACTTTAGGTTTAATAAAATTAAAAGAGTAAAATATTTGATCTTAATATGATTTGGATGATTGAAATTTAAATAATTAAAGAGTAGAAACTTACCAAACAATTTGAAAATAATTAAAATGAACTTTAATTAAAAAATTAATTAAATCTGGAAGAATAATAAAGCTGGAATTATTAAAATAGGGACATTATTAGGAAGAGATTTGTTCTTTAATTTAAGAATCCCTAAATTAATCATCTCAATAATATTTAATTCCTAATTAAAATGATAATCCAAATTTAAGATTTAAAATACTAAAAGACTTAATCATTAAATTAAATTGAAGTTAAATTATTAAACCCTTTTAAAATTTCAATTAAATTAAAATTAAAAAAAAATAAAAAAAAATAAAATTAAATTAAAATTTAAATTAAAGTAAATTAAAGTAAAATTAAATTAAATCAAACTAAATTAAAAATTTAAATTAAATTTAAATTAAATTAAATTAAATTAAATTTAAATTAAATTAAATCAAATTAAATCAAATCAAATTAAATTAAATTAAATTAAATCAAATTAAATTAAATCAAATTAAATTAAATCAAATTAAATTAAATTAAATTAAATCATATTATATTAAATTAACTTAAATTAAATTAAGTTAAATTAAACCACATTAAATTAAATTAAATTAAATTAAATTAAATTAAATATAACATCACCTAAGACATAAAGAATTCAAAAATAAATCTAAAACAACTTGAACACTATTCCAAACTTAAGCCCATTAATTAAAATTAAGTTAAATCATAAATCATTTGAACATCCATTTACCTCTAAAGCTCTTGTTGTCATAACTCTTAAATGGAGTATTAAATGAAGTGTTACTTCATTCATAAGATATTCAAATGTCCTAGTTCATCGAGCAAGATAATAAACTTGAACTCTCGGACGATTAATTCATTTGTATAATTAAATTCTCTTGGACTTAAAACAATCCTAGAAATATTGAAAAGATGTTTAAGACTCGTCTTAAGCACTTCCTCGATATGATAGGATATTTATAAGAACAATTGAACTTAATTGTTCTTTGATGAAGAAAATCGTCCTCAAACCCAAAATACAAGAACTTAGACGTCATAGGAGGTGATTAGCTATAGGATTAGGAACTTAGTAGAAAATCATAACCCTTCCTTAGCTTTACCTAGGAATTTGCTTTAAATGCTTAAATGTTCTAATTGTGTTTTAAGTGCAGCTTGGGATGACGGGAAGACCCTCCAGGTACGCTTTTATTTTGTTGCAATTTACCTTATTGCAATTTATTTAATCGCATCGTACTTACTTTTCTTGCATGATAAACAACTGTTGCATGAAAACCCACATCTTTAGGATAGTCCCTAAAAGCTGAAACCAAAACTAAATTAAAAGTCATTACAAGATAAAATTCACCGCCACAACATTTCAAAATATAAAACAACTCAAAATTTAATCACAAACAAAACAACAAAACTACAACTACAACTAAATTAAAACGTCTTGTTGGATGATCGGGAATACCTCGGATGATGTAACCTACGTGTTGCTAACGGGATTTCCCACGGTCTAAATGAAAGTGTGGAACTCATTCGATTGAGTTTAGCAAATTCATACGGACTAAGTGAATCCGACAAAAATAACGATGCCGGAAGGATGGAACCGTGGGATCTTAACCGATGTTGTTATAATCAACTTTAAGATTTGTTTTAAGTAAAACATAAAAAACACTTGGAAATTAAGACTTTCCCAAAAACCAGAACACTTCTCTCGTCTCCTGATTTATAATTTCTAAAACTAAACCTCTGCAACAACAAGGAGCTCGGAGCATGGTGGGCAGCACGGCCATCGTCATCAGCAAAACCTGAGTCTACTGCAGCAAACTTTCTTAGAATTAAATAACCAAGCCATAGGACTTCGAGGTAGCTTGCCTAGTGCAACATAAATCCTCAACTCTTCGTTAGGCATTTGCATGATCGTATCATGTAAATTAAGCCCTAACCGGTCTTAGGACTCCAAGGTAGTCGTCCGATACGACATAAACCCTCACATCTTCGAGGCTATTTGTATGATTTTATCATACAAATATAAGTCCTAATTAATTAAAATTGGCAAGATCAAAACATTAAATAAACATTAGGACTTTCCTAAGTTCAAGCCGAAACGAGTAGGATAGTCGGGAAATTACCGAAGTTCGCTTCGAATCCGTGATTTCTCCTACCTTTCTTCCTTTGAATTCCCAAAATAAAATGTTCTAAATTTGATCCATTCCACTATTGAAATTCCAAAATTCAATCCCTTGAAGACTTAAAATTTGAAATTCTTGAGAGCGAACTACGATTATTATCGAGAGTTTTCTTAGGTGATTCCCGTCACTTAAGATGTAATTAACTATAGGGGCTTGCCCTTATAGGGAATTTTAAGAACCCGAGTAATATAAACCCTGTTTAATGTTTTCATATTAAACGGGAGAATTTGTCGGCTTATAAAATTGGTTCGCGGACCGAAGCGAATGTCACAAATCTCCTAGTTTATTTAATCGAGCTCCATCATCGAAGCGTGTGTCTATTCTTCGGGATAGATACACGGTTTGTGGTGCGGTGCTCGTTTATATAAACTATTTGGGATGTGAGATCGGTTTGATTTCATATCTTAAAATCTTCAAATTTAAAAAATTATTTTTCAAAATCAAATACTACTTTTCAAATTATTTATTTAAATTAAATTAAAAATTCGCCGACAATTTCTGTTAGGCGACCCCTTTTCAAAATACCACATTTAACCCTAAAATATGCCGACGGGGCACTACACGGAACATTGTAGAAAGTTGGTGAGATTCACTCTATACTCGATAATTTGTTTATATAATTATCTAAAACTTACTATTTTTTTATGTTCACAAGTTTAGAAGCTTGGCTGACCGCCAATCACTATGGAGTTACATGTCCAGATGCATCTGCGCCTGGGCACATAATAGCGGGTCTCTCACTTATCTCAGAGTGTTTATGTAAGTTAAAAAAAAAATCTACAACTTGCTTACATTTTTAATGTAAATAATTAATTATTCTATGTGTTGAATGATTATGAGCATATTCGAGACACGGAAAGCCAGAGCCATAGACACAGAGACCAGTGGTAGTAAGTTTACTCTTGAGCAATTTGACTACGAGATCTTATGGCGGGCTACATAAATAATTTTGATGGAAATTAGTTTTTTTTTTGTAGTCTTGGAAAATTTAGGGTAATTTGGCTAGTTTTATGGAATGTGGAGTATTATAGATCACTTGGGTAATTTGAAGAGGTTTTAAATTATTTTGGTGAAGAAATGAGAATTTTTTTGTCATAGGGAAATTTTGAGAATTTTTGGGATTTCGACTAATTTTGGGAGATTTGGGGTGAATTTAGACATTTTAAATAATTTGAAGTGGTTTATAATGATTTTGGTAAAATCCTAGGAATTTGGAGATTTTTGAAACCAAGCAGTCACAATTTGCTTAGGGTCTGAAGTCGTCGTCATTAGACTATGACGAAGTTGTCTGGCATGTTGTTGCTATGACATAAGATCTCTGTCAACTACGTGAGTGATTACAAAGAGTCAATACCACAATAGGCCAGCTGGGGCAGGTTGTAAATCAATGTGGCAAGCGCTCTGAGTTCAGTGCATGAGGAGGATGCTAAGGATGACTGTGACGAGGATGTCTCATAGGGGTCATCATTATGTGTGTGTGTGTGTGTATCAATATTTGGTAGATGCCCAAATATTGATTTCTCATGTGCTTTTTAGCCCCATGATGAGAGCCGCTCTATGTGCCTATAATTCGAGAGCCCCCGTGTCACGGTGGGATCGAACCTCTCACCTGAGGGGACTTACAGTGACCCCGCCATCAAAAGGTCAAGGTATGCGGCACATGTGTATATATATATATATGTGTATTTGTGTTGTGTGTGTATCTATTAATGTGTGTATGTATGTATGTCTCTATATATACATATATAACTACACACACACACACATACATACATAAATGAGCCGCATTCCATTTCCAGTTGGTGGTGGGGTCACTGCAAGTTCCCTCTGACGAGGGTTCGATCCCCGTCTTGGAGCGTGGGGGGTCGAATTACAGGCACATGACGCGGGGTTCTCATCGTAGATTTTGAGCGCATGAGAAATCATATCGATTTCTTTTAGTTGGTGGGGTTCTTTTGACGCAAAGTTCTCGAATATCAGACACATGACGCTGACACTCCATCATAGATGCCCGAAAACAAAAAGAAATCGGAATTTGGGGCGCATCAAATATCGATTCTTTAGAATATATATATATATATATATATATATATATATATATATATATATATATAATTAAAAATTAAAATTTTAAATTATAAAATTAATAAGTTTATTACTTAAAACAGAGTCAAAATTTAAAAATCAAATTTTTAATTAAATTCATTAGAGTCAAATTGAAATCTTCAATTTATAATTAATTCCGACTTAGGCAAATTAGACTTTTTTTCTTTTTAATTGATAAAGCAAAAAAATTGTATTAGAGTGAGCAAAAAGTCTTAAGCCATAACAATAACGACATGATCAAGTTGCTTGTAGAACTTTATGTTTATGAATTTAAATATTAAATTAAAAAACAGCAATAAATTTATTTTATTCAGATCATATTATATTACAAGAATAATATGTTGCCAAACTCAATCCAAATATTCTAAATGTGTTGAAAATTAAAAAGTGATAAATTGAATGAGAGAGAAAGATAAAAGTTTTATCTATGGTTTATTGATTACATCCAATTGGTTTAGGTCAAATAAGTATGCAAACTCTTCATTTTTAATTATAAATTGCATAGTTTAGGGTTGTTTTGATATTCATTTTGGTTGAGCTTAAGGTGGTGTATGGTAGTATATTAATAGGCAGATTTAGTGATGAATTTAGCTTTATTCCAACGGAACACTGAAAAACTAAATCTTAAATCCAACACTCTGTTAAACCGATTCTTCTCGTGTTTCGCCTGATTTTCCCTACGTTCCCTCTTCTTCTTCACGTAAATTCAGATTTAATAAATCTAAGTTGTAGGCAGATTTACGATACGTGGCTTCAAAGCTTCCCTCCGTCAAAAATGGATTTGATAAATCCAGATTTACTAAATTTTGTTTAACGTAGATCCCTGATGTAGCCAAACACCGTCTAAGGGTCTATTTGGGGTAGCTGCAGCTTATTAAAAAGTTGTTGCACGACAGCTGTGACAGTAAAAGTTGTTGCAGAAAAGCTGATAGTCAATTTATTTTTTGCAGTTTAGAAAAAACTATGCTACAACTATTTATGAACAAATGACATTTCTGCCCCTTGTACTATATTGATGTTTATAATATAAATGTTCATACTAGCAAATTTTATACTTTAAAATAATGAACGAGTTTGAACGTTACAAATTAAGACATACATCTCACAAAACCATGAGTAACACAACAATTAAAGTCTAAAAAATGATTATTAAGATAACAATTAATAATATTATAACATTATTTTTAAAATGTAGATGTCATATTAGAGAAAAAATATTATAATTAACCAATGCAGGGAGCACTAGACAACCACCTATATAAAAAGGTTGTTGGGTCAGTCAATCTGGAGATACACGAGAGCTTCTCCTCATGACATACAATTATAAATGCAATTATCTAGAACAGTTCTTAATGATTATGGAGTTTCTATAGATATGACTAGGTTATAGCTATGCAATGCAACCAGCTTAAAATTCGGCCCCAATGCGATGCAAAAAAGCAAAATATAAATTTTAAAGTCATGAATATTTTAATCTTAAAATTTTCATTATTTTGGAAATTATATTAGGATTTTATAGAAAGTTTAGGATTTTAAGTCCTGAAGAGCCTATATTGCATTGTGATTCCAAACTTGGCTCATTCTCGGATGGTTTCTCACCGTACAGTCAAACCGCGACACCATACTCTTATTGATCAGTGATTGTTACGCCAAACCCGGAGATAAGCATCACAACACCCTTCTTATGCCTAACCTTGATTATTTCAGGTCCTGGTAGTCCTAAAAGTTTGATCAATGTATATTTGTACCCACTGATAGATGAGTTATAGAGGAGAGGACACACGATGAGGATGAGATGGATGCAAATGAGGAGAAGACATAGAAGGATGAGGATGATGAGTAAATTTTTTTTTTTTTTTTTTTTTGTATGTAAAACAATTTATTGTTAGCAAACATTATTTTTATTTTATAATTATACATTTCGTTTGGTTTAATTCAATTATTTTTCTTTTATTTATGTTTTATGTGTTAGTTAGTTTCCTTACAGTCTTGTGTAGAGTTTTGATTGCAATGTTATGATTGCAGGTGTGTAGATTGTAGTGTTGAATGATGGCTTTAAATTTTTTTATAATGGTACAGGTTTTTGACTGCTCACCGACGATTTCACAACCCCTAGATTATATACTGAAGGTTTTATGATGGTCTATCAAATAAGCGACGTCTGGACAAAGTGCTGCACTTTAGCTATGAATAAAATGGTCAGTAAATTCCCACTGTTAACAGACATTTGTACGACATATTACCGACAGAACTGCGACACTTTTATGACATAATTGCAATGCTTTTCCTACGGACATATGCGTTGGTTATATAACCGACGTTCAAGCTACGGTTAAACATGACATGTTTTACCAACAGAACCACACACCTTTTCTGAAAGAAGTGCAACACGTTTTCTACGGACATATGCGTCGGTTATATAACCAACGGTCAAGCTATAGTTAAACATGACATGTTTTTGGATCTCTAGCGACGATTATGATACATCTGAAAGTTTTCGGGTAGTGCAAACCATCACTAAATCCATTAGTAATTTTATTATCTATAAGCATTTTTGCTACTCCAATTTAGCAGTTGCTAAACCGTCGAAAGATATATTATCTATGTTTTCTATGTTATTACGGATGGTATTTGAGCGTTGTTAATAAGCTAAATTAATGTATTTATTTATCAAGCCAATCACCAGTTTCATACTCTCCCAATAAAAAGAATTTGATAGTTTTGAATGAGATAACATGCAACAGAGCATGCCATTACTTGTGTTGTTCATCCTCTCAGCAGCTTCATTATATTGAGGATTTTTTTGCTATGTCTTCTTAAGTTTAATCTCTTGAATTCTGGAGTACTCCTCAACGATCTCCAATTTCTTTTTTTTGCACCACAACAAAGATAACAAGCACAACCTAAACAAATCTCTCAACGAGTAAAATATGCCAAAGATTTTGAACCCTCAATATAGCCATTCAATAACAAAACAAGAGTTTCGAAGAATACCCCTAAGGTTTTGAGAGGTAAGTTTATCTAGTACTTATTTTAGGTTAGACACCTCTTAAAACCAAGAAGAAAACTATCAAAAGAGGATCTTATATGTTGAAGTCTCCCTCCTTTCTCTACTGAGCCAAACAATCATTAATTCTCTCAATCTATTGAAGGCATTCCTTGGCCAACTAAAATGGCTAACAATTTGGTTTATCCCCAAACATCTCTTAGTGCAGTAGTTATAAAAAATTGTTGTTAAACTTTTTCAATAAAGCACAACAATAATCAAAGTGCCTACAACTTCTTAAGAAAACCCATATTATTCTAAAAAATTGCAACTGCTTCAATTTTTTTTTCACTAAAACCCATCAAATTAAACTTTCTTTACTATGAAACAAATGAAAATAATCCAATACTCAATGTAAATAATAATAAAAAAACAATCTTTTTTTGTGCAAAACCTATCTTTCATATAGAACTTTCATAAAAGACAACAAAAGAAGTGATACATTCATGCAAGCAAGTTCTCTGTGGTTGGCCAGGGATTACTACAGGAAAAAAAAAATTTAAAAATTAAAAAATTATGGATAATATTGAGTCAAATATGAGCTAATTTGTCCCAACTCAAGAATCTAAAAATTCAACCTCTCTCAAATTATATTCAGATATAATCTCATAGTATATTTAATAAATCTTTCCAATTTTTTTTTTCTTTAAGAAACAAATACTCTGTCAACCCCTCTCCTCTCTTTTAAACTCTACTACTACTTCAACTTCGAGTAATAAATCCCATCTCTCTTTCTCCCTCTCTGTATCTCTCGCAGCAATGGCTAAAAGGAAGCAGAATGACAGTGAAATCACCAGCAACAACAATAGTAACTGCTACATGAAGATGAGGAGGACTAGGAAGAGCGTCCCAAGAGAGTCTCCCTTGCAGAGAAGCTCAGTTTATCGTGGTGTCACCAGGTTTCTAATCTCTTAATCATACTACTAAAAAAACAATTTTTTTACAGTAATTTATACCTAATCAGTGATTTGATAAATAAAAATCTCATTTTTATGTTATTTCCTTCTTCTTCTTCCTTATTTTTTCCTTTTAAAGGCATCGGTGGACGGGAAGGTACGAAGCTCATCTCTGGGATAAAAACAGTTGGAATGAATCCCAGAAAAAGAAAGGAAAACAAGGTTTTTTATCTCTTTCTTCTCTGCAAAATTTCATTTTTTAAATTAATTTAATCGTTACTTAGTTATTTATACTGATCTGCTTCTTTTTCTTATACTTTTGTTCTCTATGTGGATGCCTGCAGTTTACCTTGGTGAGTTCCTGTTGCAGAAAGTTATGATTTTTATCTTTTAATATATATATATAAGAAGAAAGAAGTTCTGATATCATATTTAACAGGAGCTTACTATGATGAGGATGCTGCAGCCCGGGCTTATGATCTCGCTGCATTGAAGTATTGGGGCCAAGAAACCATACTGAATTTTCCTGTAATTTTTATATAATATATATTTTTGTTTTATGTATTTTGTATTATAGTTTTTTTCTATTAAAGAGATTATTCATATAGCTGAATATTATGATTCCAATTGGCAGCTATCAACATACGAAGAGGAGCTCAGAGACATGCAAGTCCAGTCCAAGGAAGAGTACATTGGATCTTTGAGGAGGTAATATGCATGCAATAATATAAGTTTAAATGGGAGAATTTTGCAAAAATTCTTATAAAAAATGATCTTTAATTGTAATTTCTATATTTATTTTAATGAGTTATAATTAATTATTCATGTTCATATATTTATTTATTTTATATTTTGTGATTTCAGGAAGAGTAGTGGATTTTCTAGAGGTGTGTCGAAGTATAGAGGCGTGGCAAGGTACGTCTTTGTTTATTGTTAAACTTTAAATTAAATTCAGATAGTTAGAGACACAGAGAAAATATTACGTGTAGTCATCTGTACGTGCTGAAGAGGTTATTTACCACGTCTTAGGAGAAATATTTCATTTGCATGTACCGCATGTCCGAACTCTGATCAAGAGAGGCCGCATCTCCCTAAATTAACGTATAAGAAGATGTAGCCTCCCGTGATTAGGCGTTCGCCCAAATCTTTCCTATCACATTAAAAAAGCTAGAACTTTAACTTAAAATGCATCTTTTTGCACGGGTGTGGTGTTATCTATCTACGTAAAAATTGAAGTTTAGCTTACATAAGAATTGAATTGTATGTATGTTAATCTTACAAAAAAATTTAAAATTTTTGTAATAATATAACTTCTTTTTTTTAATTAATGAAATTAGGAGTTTTAAACAATACAGATGAAACCATGAGATATATATATATATATATATATATATATATATATATATATATATATATATATATATATATAAGAGAGATAGAGAGAGAGAGAGAGAGAGAGAGAGAGAGATTTTAATTATGAGAGAAAAAAAACAATATTTTTCTCCTATGAGATAATTTTAATTTATTTTTAATGAAAATTGATTGTAGGCATCATCATAATGGAAGATGGGAAGCAAGAATTGGCCGTGTACATGGCAACAAATATTTGTATCTCGGAACTTATGGTAAGTTTGCCTCTTATACATTATAATTTTTCATAGTTCATCTTCAATTAAATTATATATATATAAAGAATGGCCGGAGGCTATTATACGAGCTCCCAACCACCCTCATATGCATAACTATTCGAGAACCTCCCTCACTACTGGCAAACTGGCCAGTGAGGGATTCGAACCCGTGATCTAAGAGGACTAACAACATTCACAGAGGCTATTCTACCAACAGGTCACGGTTGGCGGCACATATATATATTATTGTCAATTTTTTTCTCATTAGTAAAGTTTTATATCATCTAAGATTCTTCAGTAACGATGATATATACATAAATTGATCATCAATTCAGCTACACAAGAAGAGGCAGCAACAGCTTATGATATGGCAGCGATCGAATATCGTGGGCTCAACGCAGTCACCAACTTTGATCTTAGCCACTACATTAAGTTCCTTCATCCAAATCCACAAAGTAACGACACCACCCCAATATCCCTACAACTCATCAACCAATCATCCACCATTAAATTGAGCCATGATGCCCGACTAACCCTTCGTCATCAACTATCGCCATCACCATCATCACCGCCGCCGCCGCCGCCGCCGCCACCACAACAAATGTTTCAATCTTTTCATAACACAGAACCAGTAGCGCTTGTCAATACTAATACAATGACTACTGCTGCTGCTACAACGAATATATCAGCACTTGGATTAATACTTCAATCATCGAAGTTTAAGGAGATGTTGGAGAGGAAGGTGATGTTCGATGGGTCGTCGGCACCGATTGAGTTCGCCGGCGAGCAGCTGCCGAGGTGCAGCTTTCCTGATGATGTACAGACATACTTTGGTTGTCATGATAATGGAGGGTTTAATGTGGAGGGAGATGGTACATTGTTTGGTGAACTAAATGCTTTTCAATGCGGGCTTGATTTATGAACTAAGTGGCAGTCTGAGTAAATATTTGACCTAAATGTTGTAATGCATTGTATCGTATTTTGTCATAGTTTATAAATAAAATATATTGTGAATAATTTTTTTTGCTATTATTTGGGATCATTTTATTTTTCATTTTTTATTATATTTTATATGTTTTTATTTATTATTTTATATTTATTTTTATAAATAAAAAATAAAAATGAAGAGAAAGGAATTCTCTCAAATAAAATGAAATAAATAAACATATTTTACAAAATACTTAAAATAATTTTTAGATGTATGAATATTTTTTTTATATAATTATATCTTATTCAAATATGTGAAACATGTTTGATTTTAAATTAAATAAAAAATTAAATTAAATTAAAATTTAGCTTTTTATAATAATTATAATTTTTTATTTTTTGAAAAAATTGAATATTGAAGCACGCATTTTATTAAAGCAAAATAGAACCACAGGGCCTTAACAACATCTTATTTACCATCTACCTTATTAAAAAATAAAAATTTGTGTGATGACACGATAAAATTGTATGATGAACTTGCAATTCATCGAGAGATTTGTTAGCATACTATTTACGGGATTTAGCCAAAGCTCCGTTAACGTGAAATCTCGTTTTCTATAGATTTCTTTGAGTTCGATCTATCTTACTACGTAAATTCGATTTATTAAATCCATCTTCGAGGTGAATTTACAAGATCTCACTCGAGTTGTCTCAGTCATCACTCGTGAAATTAGATAAATTCACTGATGAGATGAGGCGATAGATTTGATAAATCCTATTTAACATAAATCTGTGCGGCAGCTAGGACTAGGGCTGTCAAAAAAGCTCGTTGTTCGCGAACAGTTCGTGTTCGGTTTGCAAAAAAGTTCGTGTTCGATTCGTTCGATAAGCAAACGAGACGAACACGAACAATTTTTTTCGTTCGGTTTATTAAACGAACCAAACACGAACAGTGATGTGTTCGTTCGTGTTCGGTTCGTTATTGTTTGAAATATAAAATAATTTAAAATAATTATATATATATAATTTATGATATTTTAAAAATAATTATATATTATAAAAATATATCATATTTTAAATAATTAAACTTTTATAAATTATCATATATGATAAATTATTAATAACAATAATAATATTATAGTATTAATTATATTAATATAAATATTATAATATTATAATTAATATACTATACTATATATTAAAATAAAACTCTAATCAAAATCCTAAATGCCTTATTCGGTTTGCTTCATTTTGAGGAAGTATGGGTTACCTGATGTGTACGGAATACCCGATCAATTTGGTTTATTTTGAGGAAGTATCCTATAAAAGCTAGGTGCGTCAAAAAGCTCGTTGTTCGCGAGCCGGTTCGTGTTCGGTTCGCTAGGAAGTTCGTGTTCGTTCGATAAGAAAACGAACCAAACACGAACAGTGATGTGTTCGAACATTTCGAACACGAACACTAGCTCTGTTCGTTCGTGTTCGGTTCGTTTACACCCCTAGCTAGGACTGTCAAAAAAGCTCGTTGTTCGCGAACAGTTTGTGTTCGGTTCGCCAAAAAGTTCGTGTTCGATTCGTTCGATAAGTAAACAAGACGAACACGAAAAATATTTTTCGTTCGATTTGTTAAACGAACCAAACACGAACAGTGACGTATTCGTTCGTGTTCGGTTCGTGATTGTTCGAAATATAAAACATTTTAAAATAATTATATATTACAAAAATTTATCATCTTTTAAATAATTAAACTTCTATAAATTATAATATATGATAAATTATTAATAACAATAATAATATTATAGTACTAATTATATTAATATAAATATTATAATATTATAATTAATATGCTATACTATATATTAAAATAAAACCCTAAACAAAACCCTAAACGCCTTATTCAGTTTGCTTCATTTTAAGGAAAAATTGATTACCTGATGTGTACGGAATACCCGATCAATTTGCTTCATTTTGAGGAAGTATGCTATCAAAGCTAGGGATGTCAAAAAAAGCTTGTTGTTCGCAAACAGTTCATCTTCGGTTCGCCATGAAGTTCGTGTTCGATTCATTCAATAAGTAAACGAGACGAACACAAACAAATTTTTTTAGTTCGGTTTGTTTAATGAACCAAACACGAATAGTGATGTGTTCGAATATTTTGAACACGAACACTAGCTCTATTCGTTCGTGTTTGGTTCGCTTACACCCCTCGTGGCAGCCAAACACTACTAAATATCCAAAATCCCTATGGTGGTAATTGGGCGGGAAATTTAAAAAGATCGGTGAAGGGTGAGAAAACCGGGCGAGCTGCGCCAACACCGCTCGCCAACGTTCATGTCGACGGAGGATCGCCGGAGCTACCACCCGGCGCTCGATGGGGTGATGACGCTTTTAAGCAAGGCAAATAGCGACCTATCACTCGTCCAACTCCACATCGAGCGCGAGTTCCGATCTACCTACCCTAACAACGTATCGCCCGCTTTCCCCTACTGCCTTCACTCCCTTTAAAATTTCCGAATCGTGTAATTTTAATCTTTTTTTCTTGGTTCTTAGATTGATTGCTTGCATTTGAACTATAAAATCTAGGGTTTCCGAACTCTTAGGTAATTTTAACCTCCCTGTGGTTCCCCTCCCAGGCAAATCCGTGCGAGCTGATTTGTCGGATCAAGAGGATTCAGGAAGATCTGGTTTCGCTGAAAGATTTATGTCAAGAGTTGCTTAAGGAGAAGCAGGTAGATTTTGTTTTGTAGATTTCTTTTTTATGGTTTTTGGAGAAGTTGTTTGGATTATTTCTTCTTTAAAATTTCTCCCCTGCTGATAGAAATGCAGTCTTTCTTAAGTTTTATGGTGATTATGAAGAACTATAAGTTTGCAGTTTGTTTATCGGAATTCATTGTGTACGTGTTTCCAAATTGTGCTCATGTTTTTGGAAGATAAATCTCTAACTTTTCCGTTAATCAACTCAACTTAGCGGGTTTTAATTTCTCATTGGCGGCCGATCAAACAAAGCCAAACCAGCAGCATAAAAGATGAATAGATAATTTACATAGCCATTTTCAAAATATTCTGTAAACTTATGTGCTTAAGATTGATTAATCTGATCTTCTTCAAGGGATCTCAAGTGCAAGGCATAGTTTCATAGCTCCACATAAGACTGTTGTCCGGCAAAATATGAGATTTAAGTTATTAGAATTTAGTATATCTCATAAATCCGAATTTACTAAATCCCGAATGGGTTAAAGCGCGAAAACTGTCTGACAACGAAATCCCGTAAATCCGATAAATCCATTAAAATTGTTAGGGAAGTTCCGCCTATATTCAGGTAAATTTTAATAGCTTTATCCAGTAAATCTTATAAATCCACCTATTCACGGGATTTAGTAAATCTCCCGAAATCTGTGAAATCTAGATTTATCAAATCCACAGTTTTATTGTCCAAAATGACCGTTTGCCAAGATTTAACCTACATCCAGGTTAAATCCCACTCTAAATTCATTACCAGGCAACCCCTTAAGGCTCTAACCGTAGGTTTCCTTCTTTGACCCTATAAGCCAATGGAAGAAGGAGCTTCTGCACCCTTCAATCCCCTCCATCACTATAGATATCATGAAATGGTATATGTTCTTCATCACATAACCAATCCTCACTCAGTTTCCATCCCTCAATGCAATTAATTTAAAAACTTAAAAAAGCTAGAAATAGAAGGTAAAATTTGATGGAAAAAGTATAGGAAACGTAGAAGACCAAGCCAAATATTATTCTAAGCAACTTGTAAAAAGTGTTCCAAGTTAACTTCCATGTCAAATCTGGAAGGAATCTTAGTAACCTTTTCTAGTCAATACCAAAAATCGGGGTTACTTCCATTACTCAAATTTAGGAGATCCTAAACATCTCATTTAAAATTTTAGGAAAAGTACTCCTAAAGCCCAAGAAGCTATCCCTACACTCCCTCACCCCGGTTTCTTAGAACGATTAGTTTCCTAGACTTGTAATTTTTTTCTATTTAACACCTTATGTGTAATGCATTGAACTCAATATCTTAGTTTGAGGTAAAACTCCCAACCATTACGCTAAATTAGTTGCACGTTATAATTGAAATTTTGAAAAAATAGGAAATCGGTAGAAAATTAGGAGATCTATATTTAATAAACTTTTGGGGTATTATTATGGCTATTACTTCCACTCTCCAAATCTTCTAATCGAGAGATATGTTGCCTACTAGGCAATCATTGTCCTTTTTTGAGTTTTAAATTTATCCTGTCAAGAAAGTAATCTCTTATTGACATTATACTTAACTAGTCTTATTCTCGCAAAACAAACCTACCTAGTGAGGGTTTTATATAAGGAACCTGAATCACCATGCTCTTTGTTGTGTATGTTAGAATGATTATCTTCCTTATTTCTCTTTTGATGGTAGTAATAAGAGTGAAACTCGAAAAAAAGTGAGGACTTTAGATTTTAAAATCAAATTTGTGGGGGAAAATGTCGGAATTTCGGTCGAGCACATCAAGTTGCCCATTAGATTCATTTCGCTTGAGCCCATTCTATTATTGTTTATTTATTGGGTAATGTGGAGACCCGGTCCACATTAATTTAATTAGATTCCTAATTAAATTATCCCACCTACCGCTCACTTACCTTCCCACCTACCGCTCACTTACCTTCCCACCTACCGCTCACCTACCACATCCCACTTACCGCTCACCTACCTCCCACCTACCACTCTCTTGGTTTTTATAAATAGCCTCTTTTGGCATAGAGAAAGAGTGCCAAGCAAAAGCCAAGTGAAGAGCCAAGCAAGGGCCAAGCCAAGTCCTTTAAGTGAGAAAGAGAGGAAGAGAGAGAGGAAGGGAGAGAAGAAAAATAGAGACTTTTCTTGCAAACGTCGAGGCGTTCGACGGTATAATTTCTCGAAGTAATAAATTCCTCTGCAGCTCCGTGGATGTAGGTAAATTTGTCAAACCACGTAAATCTGTGTGTCGCTTTGGTGTTTTTTCTGTGTGCAATTTTTTTTCGTTCCATGTTTTTTTTTATTGTCGTCATTTTTTACAACAACTGGTATCAGAGCCTGAAGTTTGAATCAAATGAAGAACGATGGACGGAGACGAAGTGATGAAATCGGGAGTCGAGAAGTTCAATGACACATATTTTGCTTACTGGATGATGCAGATAGAGAACTACCTCTATGGGAAGAAACTTCATCTTCCATTACTTGGAAAGCGACCGGAAAAGATGGACGAGGCGGAATGGAATCTGTTGGATCGACAGGTTCTGGGGGTTATACAATTAACCCTGTCGAGATCGGTTGCCCACAACATCATCAAGGAGAGGACTACTGCAGATCTCATGGCACCTTTATTAGGTATGTATGAAAAGCCATCGACGAATAACAATGTGTACTTGATGAAAAAGTTATTCAACTTGAAGATGGCGGAAGGTGTGTCTGTTACTCAACTCCTGAACGATTTCAACACTATCACAAATCAATTGTTGTCTGTTGAAATTGATTTTGATGATGAGATACCTGCGCTGATGTTGTTGACTTCATTGCCAAATAGCTGGAAAGCCATGAGGATGACAGTTAGCAATTCTGCAAGTAAATCTAAACTGAAATATGATGATATTCGTGATTTGATTTTGGCTGAAGAGGTGCGCAAGAAAGATTTCGGCGAGACCTCGGGTTTTAGTTCGACACTGATTGTTGATTCTGGAGGGAGATCACAAGACAAGAGCTCAAACAGAGGAAGATCAAAATCAAAGTCTTGTCAGCAGGCAACTTGCTGGAATTGTGGCAAGGTTGGCCGCATAAAAATGAACTACAGAAATCCTAATAAAAAGGAGAATGATGACGTTAATGTTGTAACTGAAGAAATACATGATGCACTATTGCTGACAGTTCACAACTCTGTTGATGACTGAATACTGAATTTCAGGGGCTTCCTTCCATGCATCTTCCCACAGGAATTTGATGCTAAATTATGTTGCAGACGACTTTAGGAAGATACATATGGCTGATGGAAAAGCTTTGGACGTGGTGGGGATGAGAGATGTTGATATTGCACTCCCTAACAAGAGCAAATGAACTTTGCAAAAGGTCAGACACGTTCCTGAGTTGAAGAAAAACCTCATATGTGTTGGGCAGCTCAATGAGGGTGGTCATTCGGTAGTGTTCTCAAATAACACTTAGAAGGTTACCAAAGGAGCATTAGTACTGGCTCGGGGTAAAAAAACTGACACACTATATATGACTACTGGTTTACTCAACACTGTTGCTACTACAGTTGTAGAGAACACGAAAGATCTACTACATTGTAGGCTTGGACACATGAGTCAGAGGTGCATTATGGGGAAGCAGAAGAAGGTCAATTTCTTAAAAAGTGGCAGAGCGCCAAAGGCAGGAAAACCGGACCTTATACAGACAAATGGTGGAGAACCACAGAGCTATGAAGAAATCATACAAGATGAGAATTCGAGCAAATGGGAGCTGACTAAGGAAGAGACAGATTCCCTGTCAGGGAATTAGACTTGGGAGAGGCAGAACTTCCATCAATGAAGAAGACATTGCACAACAAGTGGGTGTACCGTGTGAAGACTGCGCTTGATGACAGTAAGAGGTACGAGGCTGGACTTGTTGAAACGGGATTTCAACAGGAGCAGGATAGTGCTCATGTAGTGGGAGTCGTAAGCAGATACAAGAGTAACCTAGGAAAGAGCTTGGTGGTACAAGGCTATGTTGATGGCGATATGTCAACTGAGGGTGTTACTTGTGAGCTGGTCTTCTAGCATAAAGACATGAGCTTTAAGTTGCAGAGGTGTAGGATATAATGTTTGAGGAAAAGGTCGGTACAGCTAGCAGATGATACAGTCTGTAGATAGTGCAGTGAGGGTCACATTCTTCAAGTGGGAGAATTGTTGAGTAATTTGGAGACACAGTCCACATTAATTTAATTAGATTCCTAATTAAATTATCTCTCATACCGCTCACCTACCTTCCCACCTACTGCTCACCTACCACATCCCACCTACTGCTCACCTACCACATCCCACCTACTGCTCACCTACCTCCCACCTACCTCCCACCTACCACTCTTTTGGTTTCTATAAATAGCCTCTTTTGTCTTAGAGAAAGTGTGCCAAGTAAAAGCCAAGTGAAGAGCCAAGCAAGGGTCAAGCCAAGTCCTTTAAGAGAGAAAGAGAGGAAGAGAGAGAGAGAGGGAGAGAGAGAAGAAAAATAGAGATTTTACTTGTAAACGTTGAGGCGCTCGACGGTATAATTCCTCGAAGTAATAAATTCCTCTGTAGCTCCGTGGACGTAGGCAAATTTGTTGAGCCACGTAAATCTGTGTCGCTTTGGTATTTTTTCTGCGTGCAAATTTTTTTATTCCATTTTTTGCTTCATTTGTCGTTGTTTTTCACAACATTATTGCCATCATCCTTTGATTACTATCTTCAATCTATGCTTGCTTGTTAAATTTTTTCCATCAATTGTGCATCATGCACAACTGGTTCCCTCCAATTTAGTGCTATATCATTTCACTCACATTTTTTGTAAATTTTCACTTATGCTAAAAGTAAGGGTGTCAAAATTTTAGTGCACATGTTGACGTAAACTTGTCTAGAAAAAATTGGGATATGGCTGACTTGATTACTTTTTTAGTAGAGTTCAGGTAAAAAATCTTAACACATAATTTTTAAGTCGGGTTCGAGTTGACTTAAATCCGAAATTAACTCAACAAATACCCGTCAACTTGAAATTGACCCGAATACATGTCAACCTGCATTTGACTTAAGATTAACCTTAAACCCAGATAAGTATTATGTTTATATTAAACATGTTATGTGGGTTCGGGTTTGTGCCAGTTGGGTTGAAAACAGGTTGGTTTTTGGTCAAGTTGTTTCAAGTATACTAATTTCGAATCAAACCCGAATCCGAACCGTAAATGCAATTTGACACGTCTAGCTAAAGTCAACCAAAATTAGGGAGTGGGATGATTCTTCTTTAACATTGCCATCCTTGGTTCTCTCTGTGTGCTTTTTTCAATCTCCTTACCAATCTCCTTACCCACACATTCTTCAACTGTGGAACTAAATTTGTTTTAAAATCCCGAGGATCTAATGGACCAAATAAGGGTCTCCCTATCAGCACAGAGGAGTTCTCTAAACCGGTTGCTCTCATCATCTGGCCTTCCATATAAAACTGATTCTGATGATGCTGCATATACAAATCTAAATCAGGTAGTTGTCTTAGCCTACCACACACAGATATATATATATATATATATATATATATATATATATATATAGTGTAGATTTTTTTATTATTCATATGATTAATAGGCTAAATTTCTATTATTGTTGGCATCCTCGCAGATAATTGATGAGTGGAAGCTTCAATTAAAATCAAAGACAGGTAGTAACTCTATTTTCTTTTTGTGATTGTAGATACATATTCATAGTCTTAACATTCAGATGCTGATCGATTTTCTTAGGTGATGAGAAGGATTTTGTCAGAGATATTAATCTGATGCTGTTTTCTGCCATGATCAATAACAACTAAGATTACAAGCTTTATTATAATATCAAAGTTTCTGTAAGAATCTTATTAAAATTTTACAGTTTGTAATTAATTTTGGATTGTTCCTGTTTTCAGCCGTTTGATCTGATGTTGGCGGTTGTGATTTTTATTATTATTTTTTTTTTATTTTTTTTGTTTTCAAAAGCTGATTTGAACCATCTGTGCATAGAATTTGCATCAGTTAGAACTGATTTTGAAGTGATGAATCAATCCTACTTCTAAAGATCAGACTGGTTCAAAGATTGTTAAATTTTAATCTTTTTTTTTATTGGATGATAAAAAATAAAATAATTATATTAAAAATAAAGAACTTATATTATTTAAAATATTCAAAAATATTATCTTCTATTGAAATATTATTTATTAAATCAATAAAAATAAATATCATAATCTTATTTTTATTCAGATATCCTATTCAATCTATTGTTCAATTCAATTGAATCATTCAATCTTGAACATTTTCTTCACCCCATTCGATTCAATATCCAAACCAATCTAATGTCGCATCCTTTTTATTAATTTTGCGGTCTTATATTTAGAATTTTTCTTCTTGACTTCATAAGAAGAGTTAGCATGCACATATGTAGGGGGTGTAAACGAACCGAGCACGAACGAACAGAGCTAGTGTTCGTCTTCGAAATGTTCGAACACATCACTGTTCGTGTTTGGTTCGTTTAACAAACCAAACGGAAATTGTTCGTGTTCGTCTTGTTTGCTTATCGAACGAATCAAACACGAACTTCCTAACGAACTGAACATGAATTGTTTGAGAACAACGAGCTTTTTTTATAGCCACGCTTTGATAGCATACTTCCTCAAAATGAAGCAAATTGATCAAGTATTCCGTACACATCAGATAATCCATATTTTCTCAAAATGAAGCAAACTGAATAAGACATTTTGTTTAGAGTTTTATTTTAATATATAATATAGTATATTAATTATAATATTATTATTGTTATTAATAATTTATCATATATTATAATTTATAAACATTTAATTATTTAAAATAAGATTTATAATGTATAATCACTTTTAAAATATCATAAATATTTTATATATAATTATTTTAAGTTATTTTATATTTCGAACAATAACGAACCGGACATGAACGAACACATCACTGTTCGTGTTGGGTTCGTTTAACAAACCGAACGGAAAAAATTGTTCTTTTTTGTCTTGTTTGCTTATCGAACGAATCAAACACGAACTTCTTGGCGAACTGAACACGAACTGTTTGCGAACAACGTACACATATGGTTTGATGTGAGCCTGATCATAATTAATAAAGGTTAAGCACTTAAGCCCAAGTTGAAGATGGCTTTATTTTTTACTCTCATTTCCAGCTTGATATGCATAGAGTCCTGAATTTCATTCCAGGATTAAAATCCATTTTAAAATTGAATTAAAATCACAATTCTGGAGTCTTTTAATTTAATTTTCAGTACAACATTTTTTTACAAATGTTAATAGAATATATTGCAGTACTGACAATATACAGTTATCTTATCATAAGCATAATATTAATCATAAAAAGAAAACTAATCGTATATTAAAAATATATAAAGAAATTCATGCCAAGATATTCTAATCTATTTTCATTGAGAATATGCAAAATCATCAAGAGAAAATGTCATGTATAATTAATTCTTTCCTAAAAAAAAATTTAGTCAAGTATTTCATATCCCAGTGAACTATAAGATAATGATAATTTATTTGATGATGTTAAATGAAACTATATTGCTTGCCTGCTAGCATATATAAAAGGAATAAAAATAAATAAAAGAAAGAACTCCAGAAACATGTATGCATTTAATAATATGGTTAGAGAACAAAGATGGTGTGATACCAAATTCAAAGAGTCATTAGAACACATTTCCAATCATGTGAACTAGTGAAGCTTATTTGTTAGACATGAATTGTTTATTTCCTATTTACTGAGAAGACCATATTATTTGAAAATCCAGACTCTAATTGAAAAAATGTGATGAAATCACAACTTTTTGTCACTTGAGCCTTCAATGTTTCACCATTATAAGAGATCCATCACACCAAAAGTGGGAGCAATATCAACAGGCACCTGTAAACAGAAATTATTATTGAAGAAGAAGAAGAAAAGAAAGATTAGTGCAGGGAAGTTCTCACACACTAGAAATTTGAAGATTATCTTAGCAAATTATAAAGATTTGGCTTAAAACATTCTCACCATGTATTAATTCAATAAAAACAAGGTTAGGCCGACCCATATATTGCAGTAATGACCAAGCAATTATTCCTATTCCAATCTCAAGGCACGATTCTTAAGCCGAATACGATAGAATTTAGGTTGCAGAAAGTTTCAAGTTCAGAATAGATGAATTTTGAAGAAAGTCCAGTCTGGGGCTGGATGCTTACAACGCATTCAAAAGGTGGGAGTAGAAATCAAACCATAAAAGGAGACAAATTAAAATGCAAATTTAAATGGTGACAATTTATTTAACACTAATAAATTCTCATGCAAAAAGCCTGGGTAAATTTTGTTTAAGCTTGAAACTTGCTACAAATTCACTTAGATTTTTTCTGAAACAATATTAAATAAAAGCGCAAGTCTTTGTAATCACATCTTCTCTAATTAAATGGAAGTTCATATCCTTCTAAACTCAACCAACATATTGGATTATTTTATCAGTGGCTTTTCACTTACTGTGTTTTTCATGTAAAAATTTTGGTGTTTTCTGTGTTCATCTCATTTTCATCTCAATTATATGTTTGTGTGACGAATCTTCATGCAAAACAAGGATGTCATACCTCCACTCTACTACTGTAATTTATTAGCACACGACATCAATCATTTTTAATATAAATCACATCAATTCTCTTTTATGTAAACATCTACCTCTTCTTATTAATTCTCAAAACACAAAAATCATCTCATCAAAGAAAAACATCCCAAAATACCCACAAAAAAAACTATACCATCTTATATTCTTGGTCGGTCATCATTTTTTGCATCAACAATAAAAGGAATTCTTTATATGATTAATAACAACAATGATTCATTGTCAGAATAACTTCATTTTATGAACTTATTCGACATGGATGGTCAGATTAACCATACCCTTCATGATCTAATCCCCGATTCACCTTCGATTCAAGCTGGTACCCTAGAAAAATCCTACATCGCTGGAACAATGAAACCTATTGGTTCCCATTTGTATGAAGTATTTGCTTATTCAAAGTTGTCCTTACAAGCTTTAGTGCAGTAGAATCAGAATATAAAAAACTGCAAGTCATCCTTAACATGATCAGAGATTAAATGATTATGAAAAGCTCAATTCCACCACCCTATTTTAAATTAAGGATAAAGTGATTCAATGGAAAGTGTTGAAGCATGATAATGTGTAAGCTGTATAAGAATACACAAAGATATTTAGAAGGCAAAAAATTTGCCTTGGTAGTTTTGCTGAATGAGAAATCTAAATTCATAAAATATATAATGGGACTTTATAAAAGCTTCTAACTAGAATTGAAGTTGATTTCCGTTAATTTATTGAAGCCAGTACTAAATCCATTGGACCTGAGTAAAGAAATGTCTTTTAATTGGACAAGAACAACATCTACTACTACAACAGAGGAAACTGAAGATAAAACTGTGGAGTAAGGCATCAGATTACTATATGTTTATTGCACAAAGTTAGTATATAAGCTTTATGGTTGGATGGAATTTATATCTAGATAAGTTGGCAAAATTAGAGGGGAAAAAAAAATCCTCAGTATTTCTCAGAAGAATAATTGAAGTGGGAGGCGAAAATGCTGATCCTGCATTGGCATAAATGTTGCATGCATATTCATGTGAAGAAACTACGGAGGTGCATTTTGATATCAAGCTTTCAAGTAAAAGTGATGCAAAACATCAACAGCATCATCATCATCATCACCCTAAAGCCTAGTTTTTGTACCAAAGGCACATATGATAGTATTTTGGACCCTTATCCTGTTGTGTAATTTTGTCGTAATTTATGTTCGAAGCCTATAAATATTAGGTCATTTCATATGTTATGGATTATGAAAAAAATTGATATTATTAGGATTATTGATAGTATAAGACCATTTCCTATTTCATGGCGCATGAAAGTATTTTACTTTATTAGGTTTAGTGCTAGATATGATAATGGTAAGTATGATTGCAGGTATGGCAATGACGGCAGATGAACAATTGGTGGTGCATATGAATTTGGCTATATATTTGTATATTTTAGTATCTCCCTCTATTCTTATAAATAAGGAGCCTCTTATTATGTTAAAAATTAGTGGTGCACTTACTATCTCCCTCTTTTCCAAATTTTTATGTGATTCTACTCCCAATGAAAACTACTCGAGTGTGTGAATTCATAATTTTTAGATAAGAACTTTTCAAAAAGAATTGAGATCTTAGCAATGAAAATTTGCTCATATAACCCGACTTCAACTAATTTATCACAACTCACAAGTTAGATCTTTCATTGCTTTTCATTCCTTTTTTCATCTACAAAAATTAAACTTTTAAAATGGTTAACATAATAATAGCTTGAATCACACCATCTCATCATGCTTTTGTATTGTGTCTGTGCTCAATAGAAAGTATATATTTATTAATATTCACTTGTAAGTAACTTACGAACTATTGGTGAAATTATGTTCAGATCGTAGTAAATTATATTTATCCTACATCAAAAAGCTACCCTTGTAGATGCTATTTTGAATCTTGGTAATGAAAAGAATGTCCTCTTCAGAGCTTGAGTCAGGAAACTTCATATTTTGATTTAATTCTAGGATAGGAACTGTCGAACATTTAAAATCTTTTTATTTCGAGTTGATTTTTTGAAAAATTATACTTCTTAGGTTTGTTAAGTTGTACCAAAAGCAATGTATTCTCAAGTTTCTTTTGGCAGAGATTTCGTTGATGAGATAATTTATGAAGTTTTACCACTAGATATTACGTAGTCCCAGATAATAAATATAATCAATGAAGTCCCTTGGCACTTCCATTATGCTAACAAATAATCTCGCAGTTGATTTACTTTGGATAAGATTTGATAAGACAAGGGACAAATTTGGTTTAAATTTAAAAAAAAATAACTAAATTAGATACAATAAAGAGTTTAGGACTACAAAACCCCACAGAAATAGTCCATGGACTATTTTTTATCTTTTGCTCATTATCTAATCTTAGATAGAGATACTATCTCTTCTTCGATAGAAAACAAAGAGATTGGCATGCCAAGGGTGGGGAAATGTAGATATTGCACGTTTACAATTCTATCAGATTAGCTGTACTTATCAGAGATAGCATGAAATAAACATGGGGCATTTACATATATACCACACAATTCTTATGTATTTACATATCTAACACCTAAACTTTGCCATTACATTTCTACCACCCAAATCTTTTATATCACATCAAAAATAACACCATTAACTTTGAAAAGGTTAAATACACCTTTTCAAGCATAGGTAAGGTGGTATCTAAGTAAAAATTGGTGTTTGATATGTAAAATACATATGAATTGAGTGGTACGTATGTAAGTCTTCCATTAAAAAATTAAACTCCAATTGCATCTCAGCTAAAGGCTCTAACCTGCACTCTTTCCAGTTTTTCCAATGCAGAAGACAGTGGCTGCGTCATTTTTGCATATTCTTGTAGTAGAGATTTTGCACCAGCCTTATCACCTCTGGCTTGAATTGTTAGGATTTCCCTACTGAGGCCCTCGACAGCTGCTTCAACCTTCAAGAAGACACCATTTGGAAAAACTGATGATTCAGTTTCAATTCACAGGAGGTTAAACGTGTAAAAAAATCAAGAAAAAAGATGACACCTTTTCAAAATCCACTGAGAAAGTACCATCTGGTTGCAAAATAAATGCTTCTTTATCAAACAACCAGTTAAATTGCAATGCCTGTCCTTTTCTGCGTCCATTCAATGAAATGACAATTTCGGTTAGGTTAACTTCTCTTGGTGTGAGAAATTTGAACTCGATGGAATAGTTTAACATTTTTACCCATGAGCTTCTTCTAATCCAAAGCGCACTGAACGAAAACATCCAGCAAGGAAAGAAACATACATGGATCTCAATAGGTGTCTTGGGAGCAGTTCCTGAATAATTTAAATGGTTAACTCGAACATTATACTGAGCAACCTTGTAATTTGCATAATGCAGCCCCATGTACAAACTGAAATGGGGATTTAAACAAGAAAAATAAATATGACAATAGAGCATTAGCACAAGTTATATGAAAGCTACTGACCTGGTTGACGAGGAATCTTAGAGCCCAAAGGCCCACAATATCAGCTTTAGCTTCTTCCAAGGCTGAATAGAGTTCTTGAAGTTCCTTTGCATAAATGAACAATGGAAACCATTATGTGTCAGATCAAACTTATCTTAAGTTGCTTTCCAATTAATACCTATAAAGTAGATGACATAGCCTTTACTAGTAAAAATTTAATTGAAGAAGAATCATATTACAGGCACATTCAGGGCGACCACAACTATCTGCTAAGGGGTTGTTTGGTTTGCTGAAAATGAAATGCAATTTAAAAGGTTTGTAGAGTACTATGGTTACAATATATTTGAAATACTTTCGAGTTATTTGATCACTATAAAATAAACATAGGACATCAGATTTTTTTGTTTGGTTTAAAACAGATTGAAAATAATTTATTTCAAAATATATTTTTTTGGCCAACACGCCAGGGAGGGGAGGGGGGGTGCGAGGGCGGGCCGGCAAGTTGCCTACAGAGGTGGATTGATGTGCAACACGAAAAACAGTCGGAGTGGCGGCGAACTGGGACAACGACTAGAGGCGGCGGCAGGTGGCAGGCTGCAGGGGCGGCAGCAGGTGACCAATGGTAAGGGCGGTTGCGGCGAGCGGTGAGTAGCTGGTGACGAGGCGACAACAAGCAGTGGAGGGCTGCGGCGGTTGTCGAATGACGAGCTGAAGCGGCAAATGGGCGGCAGCGGACGGAAGGCGATGACAGCAGGCAGCGGACGGGAGCAGGGTTGGGGTGCACCAATTTGTCTATAGCATTTTATATGAACGATGTAATTAAAATTCGGCCAAATTCTAAATTCAAATAAAATAAACTACATTGTAAACTTCAAATTCATTCATACTTAACATTGCATTTGCAGTTCTTCATACCAAACACAATTTTCTCAAATCTCTACAAAAAAATTACAGCATACCATAAATTCACTCAACTAAACAACGACTAAACTATTTATAAAGTTGTTGGAAAAAACAACTTTTTAAAAGTGGGTATGGGTATTATAAAGTTGGAAAAACACTTTTCATATAATTATCATACTTTAGTGAATCATATTTTCCTATTTCTGTTGGATTACATCAAGAATCAACTTTAAACCCATATCTTTTTGCTTTAGTTATGGTTGGTCTTACTAGACATTTACTGGAGGATGTACCCTCGTGTATGCTTGTTACAAACAGCGCCGGCGCATCTGGAATGTCGAATTCGCCTAGGAAGAACATATACTTTGCCGGGATCGCGAGCGCGAGGGAACAACACAAAATTCAACGCATTTGGATAAATTATATAATATTAATTTATATTTTACTTAATTATTTAACTCCCTTATCCTTAATTAAACCCTAAACTCCATTCCCGCACCCGTCCCTGGCCCGTCCCACACCATTTCTTCCCTCTTATCCCACGGAATCGTGCGCACTCTTGCCCTAGCTCTGGTTCGAACGAGCTCTTAGCCCCCTCCCGTCTCGTCCCATACGTACTATGGCTCTGTCGGCCGCTTAAAAGTTGCGTCTTTTTTTTTTTAGATTTAATTTAATGGATATATGTATATTAGTTTTGAAAATAAGATTTTTAAATTTTAAAATATTAGAACGAGAAAGGACGGATCTCATTCGTTAGTAGCTTAGATGAACGAGCGTAATATCGCGAAGTAAAGTATCCGTTCGAAGAATGACACCCTACTCGACAATATCGCTCGATCAAATAAACCACAAAATTCATGACATCCGTTCGGTCGCGAATCTTTATGTGATCGGATAAATTCACCTATTTAATACAAAAGAATTAAATAGGGTTTATATTATCTCGAGTCTTTAAAACTCCCTATAGATGCAGCTCATAGTTAATTACCCTCAAACGACCGAAGTCGCTCGAGAGAACTCTCGATTTAGATCGCGGGTTCTATCTTCATGAATTCAAAAGGTAGGGTTTTCAACGAAATGAGGTAGTAGGAGATTCAATAGGTGAAGGCGCAATGTGGAATCGGTCATTTCGGAGTCAAAGAGAGAAGGTAGAGGATGTCACGGATCTCGAGGAGGACCTCAATAACGTCCCGGACTATCCTATGGTTGAGCTTTAAATTTTGAAATGGATTTATTTTAATTTCAATCCTGCAAATTAATTATAGAATTACGTTTGCATAATGTCCCGATTATGCAAACTACCTGAAAGATAGGCTTACGTCGTATCGACGACAACCCTAAACCTAAGCGAGTTAGGGCTTATATCGCACGGGAGGGTTGTCGGCAAGTTCTAAAAGAACGGTGTGAGGATCTCATGCGCGCTAGCGAACTACTCGAAGTCCCAGGGCTCGTATTTAAGCTAAAGAATGGTTTCATTGATGTCGACACGTGGTTTCTTGAAGAAGATGGCCGTAGTCTTTCAATGATCTTCCAAGCTCCACGTCGTAGCGAAGTGCCATGATTTAAATTAAAATTTTAAATTAAAGTGGGCATGCAAATCATTTTTATTTCATTTTTATTGCAAGTGAGTGTGTCAGATAGATGACTGGAGTAGAAAAGAAAGCAATAAACAGAGAGCATGCTTATAAGCAGATTAAACGATAGAACATGCTTATGCTAAACGGGAGATATCGTTAAAATAACATGCTAAGCGAGGAGAAAGTACGGGAAGATAAAACATGCTATGAAGTATGTATACTCGAAAGTAAATGACTAGACTAACATGAGAGTATGTCTTTGAAAAGTAAAATACGTCAGTATGATATACATGATAGGAAAGTAAAGATCATCATGAGAGATCAGTATGCTTTCAGACATCCATGGCACATCTTATTCTGTTTATTATCATTTTATTTTTTTATATTTTTCTTATTTCCGTAAAGAGATTTATTAGTACTAAAAGAGCAGGAGTAAAGTAGTAAGTGAAAACAACCTAACTAAACGAAGTACTTATGCTGTACAAAGAGAGTAAAGTCTGAAAACTCAACGGTAAAAACGAAGAAAAACGGCGAGAAAGAGAAGAAAATCACAGAAGAAAACTAAGAAAGTCGGGAAAGAAAGAAAAGAAATGTCCGTAGAAAACTCCAGAAAAGCTACAAACGAAAACAAAACAAAACCAGTAAAACCGCAAAAAGTACCGTGAGAAACCCACGGACGACCCGCTAAACTCATGGCGAACCATAAGAAAGCTCATAGGCCTCCGGAAGAAAGACCAGTAAGCACGGTGGTGTTTCGGACTCGAGCCATGCTAACGTCCGGACTCGAGTGCCGACTACTGCAGACCGACTTTCTGCGGAAGCGCAGATCTAATCCGACTCGAATAACCAACTGTGGACCTTTATAAATTTTCATACATTTCATTTTGGTTTGCAGATGCAAGTAAAAGCTCGTAGGTAAGTAGGCCGTGTAGTAGTGGAGTAATTTTTATATTTTTCAAACATATGTATTTTTTGTTTTAAAGTATTTTAATCCATGGGTCGACTATCCTAATGTAATCCAGGCTACGAACATTGGGATCGTCGCGCAGTAGAACCCCGAGGACGGTCGAACGAGCTTCGTGATTCCCGCTCTACTCTCTCTGCAGTCTCGAGTCAGGCGGCCCGATCTCTATGATTCTCGTAATTTTTCTCGTTTTGCGGTCTCATCCATGTCCCCACCGCACTTACGAGCTCGTCGATGGCCCCATATATTATATGTGCACACCTACACGTCCCCCGTAGGTGTGTGCTTTGAGCGAGAAACAAGGTGAAACCAGTGACGAGAGGTCAAGAAAAGGAGGACGGAAAGCGGCTCACTTAACACAATTTCGAAAAGAAGTGAGTCGATTTCCAATAATCAGAAAAACACGTAAGTCACCCTGGACTCCCGACCGTCCTCACATATCCTAGAAAAAAGACCTAAAGGCACCACGACGCTCTCGAAGAGGATGAGGACTAGACCCCTAGGGAACACACCCCTTTTCCCAAACAACAGCTGTAAAAGCATGACAAAAAGATGAAGACATTGACTAAGTCCCGCACTACGGCCACCGCTTCGAATTCCTCCAACTCCAAGCACCCACATCGACTTTCAATTCCCGAAACACAAACTTCCCGTACGTTCTCCTACGGGCTCGGGACTCAAGCTATAGCGATAGGAGAACCAATGAGCTTTTAATGCATAAGAAAGAGAATCGACATGCCCATGCTCACCAAACTAAGATCAATTTCACCAAATAAAACCTCCAGAAGTATTCCAAATATCGTGCTCAATTTATTTCCCACAAGTAAGTTAGGAAGCTCTTCCAGAATTTCATTAAATCAATTTCATAGACAAGTCAAGAAAGAAGCAAAGCCACCATCACGATAATCACCCCAATAAGGCTCTCACCGGGGCTAAAACAGGAACAAAGGCTCACGGCCTAAGCTACAATAAAGGGGCGAGCAAGAGGTAAGGCCCGACAATCCAAATCATCACAATGAGGCTTACGGCCAAGCCCCAACAAACCACCCATACTAATTCAAATTCACCACAAATGCATAGGAATGGATCCAAAGGGCAACCAAGCAATTCAGCCCACTCACGACTTAAACAAAGGCAAAACCGGGCTCCGTATGCACCTAAACCCGAGCCATTCGAAGGCCGCACCGAGGAGGTTGCAGGAACAAGCGAGGACCGAAACCGAGCCCCAACAACAAGTGCGAAGGGAGCACTGCAAGAGCAGCAAAACAGAAAAACCGAGCCCCCAAACCGAGAACAAAGGGCAGTAGCAAGAGCAACAAAACAAAAACCGAGCCCTCAACTCAGAGTGCAACCCAAATCAAGTCTGAAGGGCTAGCTGCAAGAGCAAAGAAACACAAAAAACCGAGCCCTCAAATCAAGTGCATCGAGCTAACTGCAAGAGCAAAGAAACACAAAAACCGAGCAGAAGACAGGCTTGAAACAGACCTCAAAACCGAGAGAAAAACAAGGCTCAAAATACCCTGAATCGAGAGAACAACATGGGTCAAAACCGGAAATCAAAGCCAACAAAACGAGCTCCCAAAGCTCTTTTAACATGAAATAAAATTTACTTTCAATCAGGCTCACTACGAGCCAAAGTAAGACTTAGAATATAGCTAAACATGAAGCTTAAACAAGCATTTCCATTCATCCAACATATCAAAGTGTAGAAGCATAGGTATACTTCGAACAAAAGTAAGCATAAAGCTCTATTAGATCAACTCAAACTTTCCTTAGCATGCTCCTAATAAAGAAGAATCAAAAGGAGCAAAAGACAAGCTCCACATGCATATGGAAGAAACAAAATGGCTCCTCATGTTTCATAAAAAAAAGTGAAGAGCCCTATTCGAAACACTTGCAAGAGGAGCCAATAGTTTGCCATCAAAACCAAACCTACTACATGCTCATATTTCCATTTTTTAACATGTTCGAGTAGTAAAATGTCCCCCAACTCTTAATACCACAATCATACTTAGCATGCCACTAGAAACGGGAGCAAGAAACCATCACTTAAGCAAATAGATAACACATTCCATGGCATACAAATGCTCGACCGAAACAACAAGCGAGGAGAACTAAGCCAACTGCAGAAAACCGCAGCCACCTCAAGCCAAACAGAGAAGGAGGGGAAGGGAGGGAGGCATACCAGGTAGTGTAGAGCACACAAAAAAAAAGCAAAGGCAACCGAGCTCCACTCCAACACCAATTTCTCAAGAGTAAGCAAGCAACCAAACAGCCAACCAACCCTCAATCCATCCAAGAACAGGGCCTTTATAGGCAAAGGAGGGAAAGGAAGGGCCGCCCCTTACCTGCGACCGGGCGCAAGTGGGGAAGAGTCAGGAAGAAGGCGACAAAATGCCGCAGGTAAGAGCCGAGGCTCGGCAGCAAGGGCAAGAGTCGAGCGGGAGACAGAGCTGCGCGCGGGAGATCACGCGAGGTGACCCTCGTACAGGATAACACTCGAGCAGGTAAGGGGAGAACCACGCGGGGCTCGAGAGAGCAACGGCTACAAGGAAGAGACGCGCTCGAACGCGGGAGAAGGAGGGAACGGGCGCCCTCATCGAACGAGCGAGAGAGAGAGAGCCAGCCGATCGAACGGGTAAGGGTTAGGGCTTAGGATAGAAAAATAGGTTTTAATATATATATATATATATATATATATATATATATATATATATATATATATATAATTTTATTAAAATAAGCCCAAAATCACAACTTCCGCTCCGGCATGCGATCCTCGCAAATTAAATATCAATTTTAGGTGGAAACGACGTTCCGGACGCAACGGCGCAGTCCGTTTCGTCATCTGAGGTCGCCTGGACAACCTCATCGAAGGTCGCGTCGAAAGCGCGTCAAATTCGGCATTTTCTGAAATTCTGACTCGACGTCGCTCGTTCTGGCATTCTGACTCTGATCTTGACCCGTTGCGAGGTGGTTGAAAGCGTCGAGGCCGTGGTCCGAGGAATTTGTGCTCGGTGGTGCAGAAAATGTGCACGAGGCTATCCTAAGGTCCAGCTGGTCCTACGAGAACTCAATTTGAGTCCTAACGCCAATTCCAACCTACTCGCTGTGAGCTGGAGGTCGGGAATTTCGTCCGGGACTCCAAAAGAGTGTCGAAGTGGTTTCGAGCATTCTAAAACGAGGTAGGCCCATTGCTAAGAATTTAAGATCGTCGGGGAAGCTCCTAAAGCTAGAACCCTAAATCCTAGGAGGAAAACTAAACCTCAACAAAAGTGAGGTCAACAGGCTCGTCCTCCTATCGCGAGGAGAGAAGACATTGCGGGACGCTCTGCTCCAGCTTCTCCTCCTCGACACTGTGAACTTTCCTTTTCGAGCTCAAGTGCCTGACGCACTGGCTCCTTTGGCACGAATGAGGAAGTTTTCTCTCCTTCCCAATGCTCTCTTCTTCCTCTTCTCTCGATCCTTCTCCCTGTGGGTGGCCTATTGTGACGGTTTGACCCGTCCCTGGTTCGGTGAAGCTTGGGCGAGCTCTGGTTGAGTTTGGGCCGCCTTGGGTGAGTTTAGCTTGGTTCTTCCCCTCTCTTCTTACTATATATTCCCCACTGTGGGGAATTCTTGAGGTTGGACAGTTGGTTGGCTGATTTCTTTGGAGAGGGTGAGGTGCTGCCCCTTTTTCTTTTCTCTCCTGCTCTCTAGTTAATCCACTGCGTGTGTGTGTGTGAGAGGTAGGAGGCCCCTATTTTCTTTCTCCTCTTGAGTTTGCTCGAGCCCTTGCTTGCTCGATCTCTTGACTGGGTTCCCTCGGCCTCCCTGTTGGCTCACTCAACACTTTTGCTTGGTTGGTTGTTGCACTACTAAGGTATAACTCCTTTTGTTTTATGGTTTGGCATGCTTGTTAGATGTGAAGTGCTCTTGGTGGTAAAGTTTTACCAGCTACCCCTCCCCTTTTTCTTCTCTTCTCATTGCAAGTTCTATAATTTATTACCTTGTTGAAATGGCATCAAATATATGGGGCTTAAGTTTCAAGCATTAAGTAGAAACTTTAAATGACATGCCATACTTCCTCTATCAGTATTACTTTGGGCTTAACATGTTCTACTTGAATGCTTTGGGGGTTTACCTCTTTGTGAAGTGCATACATGTGAAAGTGGTATTTCTTTTTTTTCCCTTTCCTTCTTTGATGCATGGTTTAATACATGTTGGAACGTGGCATGTTGTTTGATTTGGGGCTTGCTTGGGCTTGTTTGCTTTGCTCTCTTTCATTGCCCTCTTGTAACTAGTTTTTGGACTTGCACATCTATGCTTTTAACGTTTCTTACTTATAATGATATCATGGCATGGAAAATGGGGGGAGGGGGGGAAAGCATGCTTGTTGGGAAAGTTGGACTTCATGTTGAGCCTTTACAAATATTGATATACCTCTTCCATCCATGTTACTTGTACTTTTTGGAAGGTTGAGGAGCCTATTTAGATGTTCCTTTGTTTGTTAGCTACTTTTATAAAGTTTAAATGCAATTTAATGGCTCCAAATGTGGCCATTGGAGTTGAGATCTTGTTGGTTTAAGGAAGGCCTTGAGAGGCTACTTTGTGGGTTTGGAATGTTGGACCTTTGGCTCCCTACTTGAGTTATGATTTTGCAATACTTAGGAGACATTGGTTGGAGAGGCTTTATGTTGGAATGCTCGTTTTAAAAATGCCTAATATAATCCATGCTTATTTTCATTTCTTTTTTGTATCATTGCATAAAAAGACTCATATTTCGTTGGAAAAATATGGATAAGTGGGGAAAGATTGGGGGCTCGGGTTTTTGCTGTTTATATTGCCCCCTTTGCACATTGTGGGGGCTCGGTTTTCTGCTTTGTTGTCCCTGTGTTTAGCCCATTTGAGGGCTTGGTTTTCTGCTTGGTTGCCCCTGTGCATTGCCTATGTGAGGGCTCGGTTTTCTGCTTGGCTGCCCCTGTGCTTTGCCTATGTGAGGGCTCGATTTTCTGCTTGGCTGCCCCTATATTTAGCCCATTTGAGGGCTCGGTTCTCTGCTTTATTATCCCTGTGTTTAGCATGTGTAGGGCTTGGTTTTGCTCCTATGACTAGCCCATGTTCTCTGTCCTTCGACGTCTCGGGTTATGACTCATGCTGGCTCAGTTTTAGCTTGTCGTGGCTTCACTTTGGCTCGATGTTTAGCTCGGTTTAGCTGGACTGGGTGTGACTTGGTGTGGTTTTGTCTGGGGCACATTTTGGGGTAGGGGATAGCTTAGAGGTCGAGCAGCTTCGAGTCGCCAAATTTAGGAGTTCCTTGTCCTACCTCTTTGAAGTATTGTGATATCATTATATGCATTACATTTTAGAGTCTCCTGTTGAGTCATGCGTAGTCGTTTGAGTCATGCCTTCGGGGTGTCATGGAGGAGTCCGGGCTTGCTATTTCAGGTGATGAAAGGTGGCTTCTTTTAGGAGTCTTTTAGCGTGTCTTCCCGGGGAGCGTGAGTCTCTAGGACTTGGCCTTTGTGAGAGTCGTCAGGAGTTCGGGGGTGTTTGCTTTTATACGATTTTGAGGATCGATCCACCTCCTTTACGTCATCATTTTAGGTGGATCGTCTCCTCCTCTCTCTTACTCATTTTTATTTCTTTTCTTTCTTGCTTCTTGGTCTGATTTCTGCACTTAAGTACGAGGCATAAGTGTGCACGTATAGCCTTTTGTAATATGTAGGTCATCAAGCAAGACTGTAAGTAGGATAGTTCGGGGTTTGAGCATAAGTGATGAAAACCTAGGCATGTGTGAGAGGTCCTAGCACGATTCTGACTCAGTGACCTTACGAGAACGAGGGATCGACAGTACCACATCTCTAACACTTAGTGAAGGACTACTCCTCGCTTCTACATGTAGTTGAAAGTTCTCGCTTGCTAATATGACTTATCCATTTACTTTTAAAATATCAAAAATTTCCTTTAAATGAATGACAAATTAAAATTTCTTTAAAAAAAAATAAAATGAAATATTTCCTAAACATTTTATAAAAAAGAAAATTCACAGGTCGGTCGTATGAACTAGGGTAGAGTTTCCTCCTTCTGTAGCTGTTAAACTGAGAACATTATACTTAGTGTTGGATCACACATGCATGGTGATTCGTTAGGGCCCTAAAGTCTTGATTTGACACAAGATCATGATTCTGAGTCCTCCCTACCATCATGCTTACGATCCTTTTCGGGCTTTCCGTGTGTTTCATACAATTTTCTTTAAGTTTTCACGGGACATTTGTAGGCTTTCTTTGGGTTTTGCGAGTTTTTCACGATTTCTCTCGATTTTCCCTGAGCTTTCCTTTCGCTTTGTCATTTATTCTCTTGTAGGTGGATGCATTTTCGCTAAACCCATTACTATACTTGTTTGCTTGTGCTTGTGATTTTTGATCTTATTCACAGGAAATAACAGACCCGCTAGACATACAGTTCCTTTTACTTTTACAGCAAGTTTACTTTCAAGCGCATATTACTGCTTTCCTTTACTGCACACTTACTGCATATTCTTTACTACTGTTTTTCCTTATTGTACCTGCTACTGCTTTCCTTTACTGCACATTTACTGCATATTATATACCACTGTTTTTTCCTTTATTGCACCTTCTACTGTTTCTTCTATTTATGTGCACTATACCTTTTAGAGTAGGAGGCCAGTAGTATAGTTTCATAGGGGAAGTCCAAAATAAAATACTGACTTGACCATTGTGTGTCCACCTTAAACTTTAAACTTTAACCTCAATACTGGTACAACATGAAGTACAGAACAAAACTTCGAGGGCAGCACGACGAGGATGCAATGAGATGGAGAAGGACAATCTACAACAGCAAAATGGGACTACATCAACAGAATCTTTCCTTAGTATAAAATAACAAGTCATAGGACTTCGAGGTAGTCCGCTTAGTGCGACATAAATTATCACATTTTCTTTTAGGTCTTTGCACAACCATGTTGTGTAATATAAACCCTAACTCGCCTTAGGATTCCGAGGTCATCGTCCGATACGAATAAATCCTCCTATCTTCTAGGTTGTTTGCATAATCAGATATCATGCAAATGTAATCCCTATAAATAATAATTGGCATGATTGAAATCTAAATAAATTTGCTTCCAAAATTTAAAGCCCAATAATAGGATAGTCTGGGAATTCATTGAGATTTGTCTCTATTCTGTGACATCCCCTACTTTTATTTCCTTTGATTCCAGAAATAAATGTTACTATTTGATTCTTTCCCACTTGACTTTCCTACATATTACCTTGAAAACCCTAACATTTGAATTCATGAAGATAGATACCTCTGATCTAAATTGAGAGTTCTCTTAAATAATTTCAGTCATTTGAGAAGTAATTGACTATAGGGACTTGCCTCTATAGGGAGACTTAAAGACCCCATATTAATATAAACCATATTTAATTCTTCTGTATTAAATAGGGGAACTTGTCGGTCAACATAAAAGGTTTGCAGACCAGAACGGATGCCACAAATTTATTAGTTTATTTAATCGAGTCGTACTATCAAGTAATGTGACTATTCCTCGGAATAGATGCATTGCTCGTAGTGTAATGCTTGTTTATTTGAACTAGTGAGGATGTGACATCGGTTTGATTTCATATTTTCAAATAAAAAAATGATATTTTTACAAATTACATATATACATTAAATTAAATTAAATATTTTCAAAACGGGCATCGGGATACCCATCTCAGCGGCCGATAATTTCTAATTTGGTGACTGACAGAGTGGCTTTACACTTAGAGACAAAATGAGAAATGAATATATCCATGATAGGGATGGTGTAGCTCCAGTGACGGACAAAATTAGAGAGAGAGTCGTCTTAGATGCTTTGGTCACAGTAAACGTCAGTCATCTGATGATCCAATTAGGAGAGTAGATGTTTTAGATTCGACTTATGTTAAGAAAGGCAAAGGTAGACGTAGGAAGACTTGGGCTTATTGCATAAAAATGATCTTAATTTATTAGAATTAAATGAAAATATGACACTAAATAGAACGCAATGGAGAAAAATGATTCATGTAGTCGACCCCACTTGCTGGGATAACGGTTTTTTTGTTGTTGTTGTTGTTGTAGTGAATCTGGTTGTTAGAAGCTTATCACCAAAGCAAAAGAATAAATAATAAAATGTACTAGCCAAATATAAATATGGTAATAGTCTAAAAAGCGAAGCAGTAAAAAAACTGCCAAAACAGACCCTTAACATAAGAATATTTAGTTAACTATCATTTATATTAGTTCTAAGCCAGAAGGTTCAACTAAGTTGTGCTATATTGTGGTGACTCAGAGGTGAAAGACAATAATGCGAACTCTGTAAATCCCACCTAGCTCCATGTATATATGTATGAATGCATGCATGCATGCATGTTTGTATGTGTGTATGAATGCATGCATGTCTGCGTGTATGTATGTATATGTTTGTCTATCTGTATGTGTGTATGTGTATGTGTGTGTATGTGTGTGTCTGTATATCTGTTTGTGTGTTATTATCATGTATATCATTATTACTATGTTTGTGAATATTAGATTTGAAAATATTTACCCCACAAATTTCTCATCTCTCCTCATGCCTGACTACCATTTTCTCATGCAATAACGTGAATATTATCAATACCTTCCTAGATTGTTATGTGCTTCAAATGCATTGAAATAGTCCATTTAGTGAAATGAGCAATGAATCCCAAGACATTTTGGGCAAATTCCTCGTGAAATTAAGTCCATCTTCTAATTTTTATCATCACATTCAATTAGGCAATTTGTGCATCATCCATAAAGGTCAACACATAAGAATTTTGATTCAGCCAGAAAAGTATTAGCAAGTGAATAATTGTCTTTTCCCCATGATCAAATATCAAGTAAATGGGAAATTTAATAGGTGGTTGCCATCAAAGTAGAAACGTCATTGCATGCATGCTCACAGGATCAATGATATAAAACAAGTGTGAGATTCCGAACAGCTTCATAAAAAATATACTAATTAGGAAAAATCCGAAATAAAACATCATAATAGAAGGACATCCTTTATAGGACGCACAAAAACAACTAAAAAGGCAAACAAAGCATACAGATAGTAAAGAGATTTCAAGCATCAATTCCGGCATTTCAGCAACAAAATGATTCATTGGACATTGGTTATGTATATCAACATATAAACTTAACATCATAATATCAACACATACCAATCGAACAGTTGACTGTTGGCCACTTGGAAGGTAAATAGTATGAGGTCCAATACCATGACAACACTCATGGCAAATTGTGTGAGTAAAGAAAGACTCAAAATCAATGTATTTCTTCTGCTCCGCATTAATACATATATTGGCAATGGGTTGGAGAATATGCGTAAACCTGACAAATACAGATTTTATAAGTGATAATGGTTTTATAAATTGAACATCTGAGTAGCTGAACATGTCAAACATGGCCATGAAGTAAATACGAACTTGGCTTGAGAGATATTCTTGAGCATGACCATTGATGTTCCACGCTCATTAACAATACGTTCATCATTTGGTAAATTAAAAGCTACAGTTTGAGGGCCTTTCACATCCTACAGTTAATGAAATAGTTCTTCAATTCAGTTCGTAATTGCAAGCATTTAATGGCATAATGTTTCCTATAGGCAGTAAAGAAAACTTGGACCAAAACCAAAGTAATAATGTAATTCTAAAAGCATTTTCTTACAATTAGATAGTTACGTAATTGTTTTCAACCAAGGCAGAAGTACAAGCCAAGCTAAAGTTATTCCATTCGATCTCAAGCCAAGCTAAGTTTAGTTATGGCTCACTAACTATGAGTTGAGTTTGATTTGAGCCAATAAAAAAACAGTTTAATTATGATCTAATTTCGATCTCCAAAGATAAATTATTAGTCCAACTAACAAAATACTCATACTTACAAAAATTTATATATAAATGCATTGATGCGTCTATACATTGATTAAATAAATTTACGTGCAGCAAATCTGTGCATTTTGATCCGATCTTGAGCTAGCTCGATCCAAGTCGGAACACATCCGACTTTCAAGCAATCTTCAAAACAATTATACTGCACTCCTTGTGCACTTAATGGCAAAAGGGAACTAAATAATCACAAAAATCCATATTATAAATGTAATAACATGTCCATGGAAGCATAATTATGATTTCTACTGGACCATAATGGCAAATATCATTAGTACAACAACTATAACTTCTCTTGCTAATGTAATATCCACTGTCATCTATTATGGACTCACCGGAGCTGTCTAGTGGCAATAATACCTCCAGGCGGCAGCTCCGTAGAGGAGCAGAGGCATTGCTTCCACTAACAGCGCAAGTGTGGCCTTTTATACCAATCAAGCATGATAAACTCTATATTTTCATGAGTCTGCATGCCACTGGTTGGAAATTTTTTGTTGTCACATAACTTGTTGGAAAGGATGCAAGTTATTGTGGAAAATCAGCGAGGTGGGCCGGCTCGCTACCCCATAGCTATTAGGGGGATAATTGGAGATAAACTTGGAAACCCCTCGATAAGTTATTTTCTTTCTATTTTTATTTCAAAATTATTACCTTCTCAAATTTAGATTAAGAGAAATTTAATAAACTTGTAAATTAGAAGGGTTGGTTTCCCTATATGTACCTTACATGTGAATAATGAAATCAAGTAATTTTTCTCCCAAATTTTATTTTCTACATGATATCAGAGACTACAAATCTGTCACTCGAGTTTGAGCACTCCATCACTGTCATCTGCTTCATCCTTTGAAAGCTTCGAGTTCAAAGTGCCGAAGCGTCCTTCGCTTCTCCTCGCCAGCGAAGACAATGAAGAAACCATAGGATTTCACTTACACTATCATTGATGCACGAAGTCATCTTCTCTTTTCCGCACAGGAGCTAGGGTTGCTGCACCGTCACCTCGTGTATGCGCGGGGTCAAAGTGCCCTGGCGTTGAATCTTTTGTTGGACCAAAAAGTTTTTGTCATTCATCTCTTCTGCTCAATCTAATCTCAATCTAATGTCGAGTTGCTCCTTGCAACTGGAAATCTCCTCCATAGGCCCTCTCCCTCCTGCTACAGCAAATAGTGATCTCCGCTAGCCTTCTTCTTGCCTAGGCAGCTCCCTACGACCTCCGCTGAGCCTTCTTTCCTGACAACCCTTCTCTGTTCTCCCTTGTCGTCAGAACACTCCCTGCATCGGAATCCTCTGATCTGCAGGCCCTCCTTCAGAGCCCCTCCTTATCCTGGCACCAAAATTCTCCCTGCAGTTCAGTTCTTGACGTCGGATTCTGTCTGCGGCTTAAATTATCCTTGCTACAGACCCTCTTATAACAAAATCCTTCTACAGTAGTAGCAACACCTATCTTCCTGAAGGCCCTCCGTCAGAGCTTCTCCTTAGAGCTGGCGCAAGAATTTTCCCTACAGACCCTCCCAATTCTTATTCCTTCCACTGCAAGATCCATGCAGTCCACCATCCAATCCTGCTCCCGCTCCTGGTCCCTATCCTTGTCGGATTTCTCCATGCAGCCTCCTGCTAGTCTGTCGGCTCCCTGCAAGAGTCCAATTGCAAGCTATCGTTTCTCTGTTGGTTTCACTGCAGGCTTCACAATAGGCTTCCCTGTAGCCTTCCAATCTCTGTTGACTTCTAGCAAGACAACCACAAGTAGCAGACAACCAACCAATCTTCTCGCCTTCCCGTCAGCAACCCAGCTGCTCCTTCCTAAACAAGCAGACCTCTCCAGCTTCCCAGGAGTTTCTCCACTCCTACAACAAGTAACAGCTAGGAATCCTATAGCTTGTAGCAGCCAAGAACTCTTCTAGCCCTAAACGTGCATAAGATTTATGAAGACGTCTAATTCTACTCTAGAGCTTATGAGCTAGATGATGCACCAAGGCATCATATCCTCCTATCTTGCTAACAATGAAGCATTTTGATCTTGGATAATAAATTCAATTGCGTTTGATCATATGACCAATAACATTCATGCTCTCATCAATTATCAAGAGATTACCAACCCCAAATTTGTAAGACTTGCCGATGGATCTCACTCCAGGATTGTTGAGAAAGGAGGAGTGAAAGTCTCTAAAGATATTTAGTTTCGTTCAGTGTCACGTCCCAATTGGTCCCCCATTAAGAGTCAGCTGAAGTGTGACGGAGGAGGACAATTCAGCCAGACTAAATTCTCACCAACACTTGTCTTGACTTATAGAATCATGACCAATGAGTGATGAACTAGTCTAACTAAATCGCCGCAAATATACTTGATGTATTTTATTTCATAATTCAATTCATATTCATATGTACTTGGCAGCGTGGAAATTATATAATCATAACAAACATATCTATACATAATTGCTAAATCTAACATAAATAAAATGTGTATCCCAATACTGTACAAGCTCCCAAAATTATAAATGAAAAACATGTATAAATCACACCTTCCTATTTGCCCCAGTGCTCTTTACCTCTTACTGAAATTAAACAACGTAGAGTGAGCAACAACGAGCTCAGTAAAATAATCAAGGTTAAAATAATATTTTATACATAAAGAAAAAAACGTGCAAGCTCATATGTCAAGTACATGCCACATACAAGTCATAATATTTTAGAATCGAATAACACATAAAAGAGAAAAACAAGTACTGTAGAAAATCGTGACAATTGTATAAAATATGTATGTCATTCATTCATGTGTAGTCATCAACATGTAATCAAAAGCACGAATCATAAACCTATTCATAAAAATATCACTTGTTAAAGTATATGCCTTAACTTTTTCTATGACCTGTCATATAAGGAGTCTTCATCCTGCCCCAATGACCATATTAACTATTGATAAATATTGGGCCCCCAATATAGCAATTATCAATAGCTCCCCTGATACCAACGATTCTCTACGTTCTGCCACTGTATGATCACAACAGTTCCTAGAATTTCATCACCAACTGAACACCACGATTTGAGAATACCACATCATTGCATAGTGCACTTGCAAGCACTCATGTAATAGTCTACCCATAACATCACTTGTGACATTTACATCATCATTCATGTATAAAATATTCATCACAGATATTTCATATATCATGCATGAATCATAACAAATGAATAAATGCAAGTAATGATTTCATAAACATATTCATTTGTATCATAGGATGTATGTTAGACTGAACTTGTTTTCCTGACCAAATTTGGTTGTACCTTTCATTGGCCCGACTTTCCAAAATTATGAAATCACCAATTTCAAATTCAACTGTTTTCTGTTTTGGATCATAATATTTCCACTGTCGATACAGAACAACTTTCAATCTGTCTCTGATTAATTTGATTTTATATGAAACTTCATCAACTAAATTGCGACATAACATTTGACGTTCACCCACTTCAACCCAACTTAAGGAAGTTATGCATTCTCTGCCATACAGTGCTTCATAAAGAGCCATTTCGATACTAAACTGATAGTTATTATTGTAGGCTAACTCGACCAATGGAATATGATCTTCCTAACTGCCTCTAAAGTCGATAACACAAAGGCGCAACAAATCTTCCAATACCTAAATTTTTCTTCTTGATCATTCGTCAGTTGTGGAAGAAATGTAATGCTGAATGAAATGCAATTGTGTACCCAAACTTTGTTGAATGTCTTTCCACAATATGGATGTAAAACTTCCAATTTTGTCCGAAATGCTGACTTTTGGAACACTGTGCAATCTGGTAAATTTTTTGAAATAAAATTTGGTAATAATGATATTTGATAAGCTTGTAAATTAGGAGGGCTGGTTTTCCTATATGTATGTTACATGTGAATAATGATATCAAATAATTTTTCCTCCCAAAATTTATTTTCTACAATTATAGCCTGAGTGTTTGATATGGAATATAAAATCACAGGAAAAAAACTATGAATTAATGTGTTAATAGACCTTCAAGTTGAGAAGTCTCTAAAGCTCTTTTGAGTATTATAGAAGTCTATTTTAGTCCAATATTTCCATTCATTTCTATAGTTACTCCAGTTACGGACGCCGCTGATGCTTCATCTTCTCCATTGTACTTGTGAAAATTATCTAAATTTCATATGCATAGCTCATAGGGAAGCATCAACAAACCGACATGCTTTTACTCTTAAGAGATTTCCTCCTACATATTTATAAAAAATATGGTCCAGAAAAATAGTTCAGGAGACATATCTTCAGAGAATCAAAAAAATAAAATAAAAAACAAAATTCACAACTCACCCCGGCATTATAGATGAGGTTTAGCACACGGATTGGAGCAGCAACTACATCTCCTGTTTTATAGATGTCATCCAATGGAAGATTTTGTTGCAAAAGCTAGTGTGATCAATTGATTCAGTAGCTAGAAACCGAAAGTATCTTTTAATGTTAAAAAGAAGTATACCTGCAACTGGTCCCCAAATAGTTTAACTTGAGATGTTGCAAGATCATCACGTATTCCAATGAATGCTTCAAATGTAGCCTTTATAATAGAAGATGAGGTCAAGAAATTGGAGATAAACAATTAATAGAAGACCATTGAAACAAAAATTAAAAAATGTTTAGAACATATAGACTTAGGATTAATTGAATAAAGATTAAATATACAAAATACAATTTTAATTTGTGGGATATTAGCAATCATCAACAGTACTAGATAATAAAGTGATGCCTCTGAAGTGTTATATAACAAGAGAATATCACGAAGATAAAGGTAAATTTTCTGAAATTGCTATTAGGTCTGTTATGTTTAATGAATCTGAGTGCTCGCAATAAAAAAGTTATTAATAATTAAGTCGAATTTGGTAAAAATGACAATGCTAAAATGGATGCATGAAAAAAATTGGAAGATTAAATTAAGGAATGATTATATAATAGGATTAGTAGAAAGAGCATCTATTTGAAATAAGATATTAAAAATAGACTAAGATGGTTTGAACATATACATTGAAGGGTAAAAATTGATTAGAGACAAGTCGATAAATTAATGTATAAGGTTTAAGAAGGAAAAGAGTAAGTCTAAGGTCAAAATGGAAAGTAGTTAAAAATGTTATGTAAATGCAGGTCTAACATTTCTTGTAGAACTCAGCATACGTGAAAGCAAAATGAAAATTCAGAAAGCCAACCCCAATAGTTGGAATAAATAAGTTCAATTTTGAAATTGGAACAACTTAGTTAAACACAGATCTGTAAGTGAACTCAACACATGTAAAATGCTTTTTTTTTGGTGCAATATTCATCAATCTTCTCGAGAGTAGAATTTTAAAAATTTCCTAGTGCTCTTCATCAGCACTTGCACCCATCCCTTTTGAAGATTTGCATACCTAGGCATTTTAAGAGGTAGAACTACTTGGCACAAACATATTTAATAAAAAAAGGTTATTCTATGGAAAAGCTAATCATTTACATGTAAACCCTCGCTCAATTTCACTCCATGTTTTGACAAGTCCATTCCATTCGAGAAATACTCCCTCTCATTATCGTAATACTATTGCCATTTAATAGCACATCATACACAATCCGGTTCAAATACCTAAAGAGTTGCAATCCCCGTGACAAAGATGTAGTCAAACATGGTGCATACACAAAATTAAAAGAAGAGGGCTTTGATTCTGGTACATTTTTAATTGCGTCTCCTAACATTCAAATTATTCTTCACATAAACAAAGTATCTACCAACCCAATCTTTTATATTAAAGAAAATATTAACCAAAATAAAAAATATATATATGGAACACTGACTGATTGGCAAGCTCTCTTGACAGCGATTTCATCAAAACAGTTAGTATTTTAAAACAAATATTTAATACCCTTCAATTTTTTAGAAATAATAATAAATTGACAGACAGCAGAAGTAGCAGTTAAAAGTGAAATCGTTGGACTTTCTGTTCAATGGAAAAACAAAAAAAAAATTGATTTTGAAAGAAATCCCCGAATAATAAGACGATGTTGAGATGCAAAAATCTTGATAAAGTTCTTTTTTTAGCACATAAAATACAACAATGTTCAGGAATCACAGAGAAAAAAAGTTTAAATGTCTAAAATATTTGAATTGGCACAAGAAATGCAACAATGAGATGCTAGCATTACACAGATACTGTACAAGCATCTTAAGAAACATGATTTTTTTTTTACCTTTTTTCTTCCTATAGAGTGACACTACAACCTGAAAATGAGATGATTATACACTACAACCTGACGTAAAATAAAAAAAATCAGCAAAGACAAATATAAGCAAAAGTTTAATGAAAAGTTGGACATTAGTAGATAGAATGATGTTTTAAATTTTATATCCAATCATCTAAGTGACAGCACAATACTGAAAAGGCATAATTAACCAAGATGTACCTTATATCCAAAAAGCACGTCTTCATATGTTTCATATGGTCCAATTGTTACATCCAATTTTGAATCCTGAAAAAGAATAATAAGCAAAGGTAAAAAGTAAGAAACATTTCTTCTAAGTTAGAAGTAAAACAGTAGGAAATATAGAAGAGAGAGATTGCTAACATATTCTCTATGAAGGATTGAAACGGACATGAACATTGAGATACAGGCACCACATGATACAATACAACACAACATAAATGTAAAAACTATGATAGGATATGACATCATAAAACAAAATATGAAACATTTTTTTTATATTTAGCAAACTATGAATATAAATATTTACTTTTAATATTTTCTACTTAAGACATCATAAAACAAAATATGCAATCATTAAGAAAACTTTATAATGATAAAAATTATTTTGTGCAATGTCAAACTTACATTCAAATATGAAAAAAATCACCGAAATACTTAATGCTTAGGTCATCCATAATAAAATAAAAATATAACAATACAATCATCACTAATTGGAGTTGAGCTTACAATTTAGAAACTAAACTTTGCAATCGTGGGAAACTTGCTAAATAAATCACCCACCATGCTATTTCATCAATAATATCTCTAGAAACTATGGAGCAATGATAAGCGAAAGCACTACTAAATTCAAACAAATTAGCAAACTTCAAATTAATACTTTATCTTTCTTCAATATTTGGTAAAATCATATTCAAGCATTTAGTTCTCACAATTAATATTTCATACTTTATGTGAAGTTACATGATTTGGAACTTCACCTAGCTAAGTGTAACTATAACTTGAAATAAAAAAAATGCACCTATAAGTAACAAAACTAAACTAAGTTAGGATTAATAAAAATAAACATTAAATCAAATCAAAACTTGGATTAAGAGACTGAGCTAAACAATGAAGAGGAGTGTTGCTTTTATTCCATCATTCTACTAGAATATCATATACAACATTAAAAAAAATAGTCTTCATTATCTCTCTTTCTTTCGTGTCGATACATAGTACATTTCACAATTTCTATCATAGAATATTACAAAATATAATCAAGGTCAATACATGTTTTATTTGTATTAACCAATCTCATCATATCATATATAATTACTATAAAAGTAATAATATAATTAATTTTATCCCACCACACATCATTCATGATTTTTTTCTTCATAAATTTTGCCTTATTTATATCTTCAAGATACATTATGCACTTGTCACTAATCAGCATTGTTTTTAACCATTATTTTATTGTTATGAATCTCCTAAGCATGACTAAATGCAAAATGGATCTTTGCAAAAGCTAACACTTTTAGTTTTACAAACTTATTGAGCATTTACAATCTCATTGAATGATTAATAATGGAAGTTTTTATAACATTAACTTCTTCTGTTATGTCAATTATTTAGTTATATTGCTCATAAGTGGCCTCATTTACTTTTATATTTGTTGGAGCATATATATTTTTTAATGCTAAGTTTAATGTATGAACAATACAAGAAGTTCAAAAATATACTAAGCCTCAATAAAAGTTCTTGCAGCTTTGCATATAAGTGCATTATCAGTTATTACTTGAACCATTCTAGATGAACTTATGCCCATAATTACTACTTTAATTTAATTGACAATATAAAACTTATCTTTATACGTCCCTCCACAATTAATAGCTTTTACAAATATTCATCTAGATTACGTGATGTCCATGAAACTAATAAGTCTTCTTTGTGCATTTGTCCATACATCACAAACTATGGTAACTCATTTCTCATTCAAAATCTCCTTTATAGGCTTAACCATTCTATCAGCACGTGTTATCTCTTTTTGAAGCAAGATTGTTCTTAACAGATTATATCCCGAAGGAATATATCTAGTGATTTTTGTTGTTGGCTGGAATGAAAACGCACTATAAATGAATTTCTTTCCAAATGAAGTAAAGTAGCTCATGAATAAAACATTCATGCAATTTCCTCATATAAATAATCTCTAGCTTGCAAATTAAATGTAATTGTAATAACACTACTGGCTGACATTTTTGTTTGACCATAATCATAACTTTCTGTTCTAATAGACATTCACTTGACTGATAGCTACACAACAGATTGGAACTACTTTGTCTAGAAGAAGGAAGTGAAATCTTCTTAAATGCAACATTCATCTTTTTCAGCTCTGCATTAGCATTTAACTTCTGCACTTGTTGAATTTATATCAAAGTTATTTTAAGGCGTACTCAAATACTAACTCCAAGTTGTCAAAACAGGTGACCTCTAACCTTAGAATATATTCTCTCAAAATTTTCTTGGCAAAACTAACACTGAAATTTTATATTGTATCATGCTTCAATTGATCCCATTGTTTCTAATTCTATTACACATGTTCATAAAGTGTCTCATCCTCTATGGGATTGTTATCAATCAAATTAGAGGAACTTAAAATGATATATATATATATATATATATATATATATATATATATATATATATATATATATATATATGTATACATATATATATATGTATATATATATATATTTTTTTTGGAAAGGGCCGTAGGCCTATTGCATTGAAATTAAAAGAGGGGTACAAAACGAGTAATATGAGAGGGCCCAAACAAAATTGAGCACACCTCATAAAACCAAAAAAGTAAAAATTGAGCTCTATCAAAGCGATACAGAAGATAGAACACAAAAACTAGCGAACTAAAGAGGACGAGGCTCCGAGCGCTTCCCTGCCCTAGCCGATGTAAGCACAACTCTAACTCGCATCTCGAAGAGCTTCCCCATTACCGGGGAAACCGGACTATCGTCCATAATATTTCCAGGGGGATAGTGCCCCGCTTTCTTCTTTCCTCCGGAGTAGAACACTTGTCATTCTTCTTCAGTAGACCGAAGATATGCTTTAGTGGCAACAATAACTGATTCAACTGCATGAGGTGAAATAAGAGGAGCTATCTCCTCCCCCTGAAGATATGGGCCTTCCGTAGGTGGGTGGAGAACTGGAGGAGAAACCAGGGCTCCCCTCTCATAGAGACGTATGGTCTGTAGTCATAGGAACGTATGAGCGAAGGCGATACGAAGTCAAATCTTTGGAATGAATATTAATATCCACATGAGTGTTTGTCTCTTCCCCGTCCTCAGTCATGTCATGGTGGGGAGTCCGCTCTCCTCCGTAATAGTGGCACTGCGATGTGGAAGTGTAGCTGCTCCAGTAGAAGGAGGCAGAGCGATGGCCTCATCCTGACTATCGATGGGAACTGCCTGATGCTCCTCCACAAGTTGAGCCAACTCAATCTGATCTGCAACTTGTGGTCCCATCCGACACAAAAATATGTGGTCCAGTAGTATTGGCACGTGGAGGTTTGAGGTTCAGATGCAATTGGTAACACTGATGGGGGGAGTGTCCAAACATACGACAGTGGGTACAGTAAAGAGGCACTTGTTCTAATTCCGCTCGCTTGCCAGAATCCCTGATGTTGAGTGTCAATCCAGAACTCTCTCGGAAAAGGTAGTGTGATATCTCATTCTATCAGTATTCTCGCCTCAGAAGAGCGAGTCAGATGCTCTGTGGGCGGGTCGGATTGAAGTGGAGTGCCATAGACCTTTGAGAAAGTAAAAAAGAAGCTCCTGATCGTAGAGGTGTACTTGTAGATATGGGAAGCGCAACCAGACGGGGATGATGGGAGGTTCAGTGCGATTGTAAAAATCCGCCGTCCATTTCAGCACCTTCATTACCCGATTGTCAATGCGAAGCTGTTCTTCTAAGCGAACACCCGGTGTAATCTCCATCATCCGTCAGTTGGATGAGAACGTGCCGACCATCCAGTCTTCCAATCTTCCAGCTTCCAATCAATTTCATCTGCTCAAATTCCTTACGGATTAGTTTGAGTTTTGGGTTACCGTAGAAGAATTTGACAACTAGGAACAAACGACAGGGTGCAGCGAGGATGGAGATCTCTTCCTAGTAAGAAAGATGGCAGGTGTGCCGTCTTTACGGGATGTTTTTTTGAGGAATCCTGTTTCAACTCCTTGCGCGAATGCATCGTGAAATCTTTGCGGGAACAAGTTGGAACGTGCAGGAGCACCGGCGGGCTTGTCGCCGTAAAGGGTGCTCGGCGTAAGATCGACCCGAAGCTTATATATATATATATATATATATATATATATATATATATATTTTTTTTGAAAGCCCTAGGGCCTATTTTATTAAATAAAACGGTTACAGAAGCTTGAGGAGAGGGCCCAATAAATGAAGCCCTACTCTTACGATACAATGCTAACAAAATGATCCAAAGATCAGAACAGAAAAAGAGCAATAACAATGTCTAAGAACGAGATCGCGAAAGCAACACTCTCGCTCTATTTCTTGGTGATCCATAAAGTAATCTCTTCAGTGCTACTCCATTTCCATAGATGAACATGTTTGAAGAGAAGATTTGTGAAGAATCTCATGGCCACATGTTAGATTGTCAATTTAGCTTAATGTTTGCAAGTAACTTGTGCTCAACTTGGTAATTACTCAAGTTTAAGAAATTACAAGTTAAACTTTATAGTAAAGGAATTAGCCCAACTTATAGAAGAGTTTTTTATATAAAAACTAGAGAAGAAGAGTAGGAGCATCAGAAACTGAAAAGAGCTTAAAACTATCCTATATAAAAAAATTCTAGGTGAAACAAAATTATGATGGCATAATTAAAGACACTAGCCTTTAATCATATAACTAAGATGAGGCCTAACACTAGAGGAAAGCCTTGAATCACAATATAGTGTAGTGAAAACAAAAAACTTATAACTTAAAAGTTGAAACATTACGTAAGTTCTATAAAGAAACCAAAAGTTTTATTCTTATATTATTTTCTTGACAAGACTAATTATTTAATTGTGCTAATGCAAATGTATCGTCTGCCCCAACTCCCTCTTCGCTCCCTCTCGCCCGTCTCTTTCGACTCTCCCGACTGCCTCATAACTCGTTCCATTTGTCAACCCTGGCGATACCTTAACTCGTTTCTCGGTCGTCATCGGGGGCGACAACTTCGAATGTGGGTCCTCTCATGAGCACGCTCCTGTTGCGATCGGAGCCTCTGGTGCACACGTAGTGGTGGCGGAGAGCTATGCACGAATCTTCTTCAGGAACTGCCAAAGCCAAAAACATTACGTAAGTAAACCAACCTAAGTATTTTAGAAGTCATGATTTAGTTGTGTTAATGCAAATGTATGATAAGTTAAATTATAATGAATTTAAAATTTTAGTGTTGCAAATTAGGATCTGTTTGGGCAGCTGCAGCTTATTGAATAATCTGCTGATAAACAGCTTATCCTAATAAGATGTTGATCAAGAGCTTATCCTGATAAGATGACTAGCTGTTTGGGGCAGCTGTTTGTGGATAAATGTCCATTCTGCCATTGTGAAGTAATGATGTTTGTAACAGAACTATCTTGACAATATGGGGATTGAGTTCAATACTGCGCACCTAGAGATAATATAACTACCACTATTGATGCCCTAAACATCATCATAATCACTCTAATTTTTTTAAAGCCAATATTATACTAAAATCCCTCCAAATAAGGAACAACACTTATGCTTATCATACTTTCCTAAGCTTCAAAAATAAAGTGAAATTAATTGAAAACAAGAAATAGACAATCCTGAAGAAATAAGACTCCCTTACAAAAAAAAATATTAGACTTTCATGAACATCTAAAAAACACATAAATTGTCTTAACAACATTGGCACATCCACATTTATGATTTATGTTTATATTGTTAAATAATAATTACATGCGTATTTTTAAAACAGATGGAAATTATTTCCCTATTTCAAATACCCCATTAAAACTATAATTATATTTTTAGCTTGCATAAAGTTATTCATGCATAAGTTTTTAAACCGAGGAGCAATAAATGCAAATATCAAAATTTAGGCGTTAGGCATGTAAATGCACAAACATTAACTGGTATATATACAAATTTCCCTAAATAAGTATAAGACTTGACAACGTCATCTACCTGTCAACAGTAGAAGATATACCCAAAAGACATGTATATAGTTCTAATCAAACTTCAAACCATCTATCTCAATAATTCAAGACCTCTAAATAAACACCAACAACCACTTCATTAACTCAAAGGCAATCTCTAGAGTCTTCAGATGTTAAAGAACATGGATTATTCCCAAAAGAAATATAACTTTTACCAAAATTTCAGCAGTTGTGGAAGCAATCATTCCCGTTTTTATGGCATAAGCAAAAATCCCCCCGCCTCAATCACCGGACCGACAACCCGAATCGGCTTCAACTTATATTCTTTCCCCATAGTGTGATTAATCAAGTGGTTCCCTGCAGGATCAACAGTCACAGTATCCCTAGTAGAGCACTCCTTCCAGATCCCGACCTCCTCCGTCTCCAAAGGGTAGGCCTCACCGGTGGCCACGCAGTTCTTGAAGAACATCCGCGCATAGCTCTCCGTCACGACTACGTGTGCACCGAAGCCTCCGATCGCAATAGGTAAGTTGTCACCCCCGATGACGACCAAGAAACAAGTCAAGGTATTGCTGGGGGTTGACAAATGGAAGGGGGTATGACGCAGTCGAGAGGGTCGAAAAAGACAGGCGAGAGGGAGCGAAGAGGGAGTTAGGGCAGATGATACACGAAGAGGGCAACTCCGTCAAAATGTTTCATGAAACGCGGACCGCGAGGTTCAGCCTATGGCCCGTGTTTAACTTAAAAGGGCAACATACATTTTCAAATAAGCTGCCCGAACACTTCTTCCAAACAGTGAGGCGGCAATTTCAAAACGCCGCCGCAGCTACACAATCTTAGCCACTAAACATAGACAACTTGATTACATGGTTATTAATGCCGACTCACCCATGAAATTTTTAGTGATTTTTTCTTAAATGAATGATAATTTCACCTAGAGTTTATCTTTTTATATAACTTACAAGATAATTTTAGAAAATAATTAATGTAAAGTAGATAAATATGCATGCATAAGTGAAAACCCTCAAATAAAAAATCCACAAAAACAAACTAAAAATGAAAAAGAAAACAAAATAAATATTGTACGAGGGTGGAACTGCTCGATTGCTAAACCCTAATGCTGGGAAGAAGGCTATGGATCGGGTGGATGCTCTGGATTGTGCCCTAGATCGTATCTAAGCTCTAGATCCTGTCGACAATGCTTTAGATCGCATTAAAGGCTCCCTCACTTCGATCAAATATGCTCCACAACAAAACTTGCTTCGATTAGTGGCGCCCAACAATAGCTTGCTTGCCGCTTGCTTAAATTAGGGCTACTGAGGACGATGGCAAGGCGATAGTGAAAACAATGCCATGGGGACTATTTGAGAATGCCAGAATTTTGATTTTGTGTTGCCGCTTCAGCTTCCCTTTGATTCAACGCAAATTTAAGCTTTTGTGTTAATGTCAAGCTGTGTCGAGTGGTGTCTGAACCATGTCAAATTCAACGGAGAGTTCTGACACGATTAATAGCTTGTCGAACATGTATCGACCCATGTCGGAGTTGTGACCATGTCCAAAATATGTCTGACACGGGCACAACACTTGTTTTGAGGCGTCCGTGCTTCAGAGCATTTTCTTAATGGCTATTATTTCACATTAAAAAAAAGGTGCAAATCAGTAATACAAGTACAAATTCAAAATGCCAACAATAAATAGATCAGGTATGACCAAAGACTAATATACTAACCAATTCCATCCAAGCGACATCAGATTCATAATAGTCATTTGACAAAAAAGCATCCGCTTTGGTCTTAAGCAACTTCTTCAGGCTTGCAATATCAAAGAAAAAAGAATCATTAAAATTTAAACCAGTACACTATATAAAAGCTGTTCATACATATATGGTAGGAAGATTTACCACTCAATTCCTATGTATTTAGATATCTAACACCTAAACTTCAATTTTTACTCACATCCATATTACGGATGCATGAAAATCTGTATTTCACTTTTTTTAAGTTAAAATGATACTATTTTTTAAGGATATGAATGTTTTGGGTGGAACAAATGTTAAGAAGAAAGTTTAGGAGTTGGACAAGTACATACATCGGAATTGGGTGGTATGTATGTATGCTTACCTTGAACTATCAGTTCTTTCCGCAGCTCTATGAAGAAGTTCAGCAGCTTTGGCAAGGAATTCACTATACTCTAGAGAATATGGAACTACAAACAAACCATGTGACCTAGACAGCTGGGTTGACTCTGATAGCTTGTCTGCATTTGACTCCTTGATTGATAAATCCAAATCAGATTCTTCATGCCTCCTAATGACACTGAAGAATCCTGTAGCAGCTTTTTGTTCGCTTTCTGTTAAGCTGATCTTCCACGTCTCAAACTCCTAAAAAGGCAGCAAAATTTATATCATTACGTAACTTGCTGAAGATTAAATCTAATAGCCTATAATGAATTCTAGCTTTAAAGTGCATTGTAATGCTCGTACCAATCTGAATACAAGGGTAAATGACCAGCTGAACGGTACTATTTTACAAGTGCGGCAAATCAATCAATAAAGTCATATGGCCTCAGCATTCTATTTTATTTTTATTTACTTTTTCATGGTGCGTACCCTTTTGTCCATATCAGGCGGATAAAAATTTGCACCAGGCGGCTTTAACAAAGGAAATGCAACTCTATATTCAAGGCCTTTCCAACCAGCAGTAGTTCTGGTGGACTTCTCAAGCAATTTGATAGCTGAATCAGCTGTAGTTAAAAATGCCTTGTTTTCATCAATGCATGACCTGCAAGCAAGGGGGAAACATAATTACCAAAGAAAAGTAAATTTAAATATGAAAATATAATATTAGTTCTAATAGTAGTACCCCGTCAATATTTCCTTCTTAATTACTAACAACATCTAATCTTTGAACCCATTTAAAAATGAAGGTTTTCATGTCCACAGATATAACAACAGCATCACATTTTAGCAGGAGGGAAAGAAAAAATTGGGTGGCTAATTTAAAAAACCAGCAAGACGGAGATCTTTTGAGTGGCGTTTGGATTAAGTGGTGGATTTCGATAACACTAGGGTAAGACTAGGGTTAGTCCAACTCTGATATCAAATGATACATGAGTTAGCCAACAATATGGGAAAAGCAAATATTATTACCGAAATCAAATAGGAATATACAACCAACGAAACAGAAAAAATGAATAAAAGCAAACATGACACACAACACGTGACTATAGTGAATCTCTATTGCAGCTGAAGGATTTTCTGTTCCATAACCTTCGTAGAAAATTCCTAGACATCTTTTTGCAAATTTCTCATAAATGTCATTGTGTTATTTCCTCTAGATCAGGTTTCCGACAATTGTCTCCTTGGTTAGGGTTTACGTTTGGAAAGGTAGAAGAAGGTGTATGGAGGTCATTCCAGGTGGGAAAGAAAAACTTGGGTGGCTGATTTGAAAAATCAGCAAGGGGAACTTTTTTAGCAATGTTTGGGTTAAGTAGTGAATTTTGATAACCCTAGAATAAGACTAGGGTTCGTCTAACTCTGATACCAAGTGATACCGGAGTTAACCATCAATAATTAGACAAACAAATATTATTATCGACAAATAGAAAATTACAACCAACCAAATGGAAATAAGAAATAACAACAAACATGACACACAACATGCGAGTAGAGCGAATATAGGGTGGTGGTGTTGGTTGTTAGGGGATTGGAAAGGTGGCGGTAGTTTAGGAGCTAGAGTAGAGGGCAGGGTATAAAAGATACTTGCTGTTCTAGACGGCAGCACAGAGGTAAATGGGCTGGAAGCATGAAAATCAACGATTAGAGCGGTTTCTGGGTTGCGGCAACTAAGCATAAAGGCTGGAATAACGATGGTAGCAAAGATGGAGGGCTGGAACAACAACAACAACGAAGGTAGAGAGGTAGAACAACAGCGACAATGAAGGCGAAGAGCTGGGATAAAGCGAGCCTCTGACAGGTAACCGGTTCAGCATGGAGGCTGGACCGACTGCCCAAGCCGTGGGATGAAAATTACACCCCCCCCCCTCTCTCTATCCCATTTGATTCCTTGCATATTCTATTCTCCTTCCTTTTTTGTGACTATCATATTTTGCTCCTTGCCTATTCTATACCCCTTGCTTTTCAATTTATTTCATATTCTACTCCTTGCTTATTTTATTTACTTATCCCCATTATATATATTTGTTGTTTTCTTAGGATAAGATAAAATATTGATTATTGTATGAGTTCAAAATTTTGCCTCTGGTATTTTCCCTATTTGAGGGTTGTATCCAACGACGAAAATGTGCTCCGACTGTAGCTCATCTGAGGTGATGACTATCTCAGTTGTTCTCCCACCTTACTGCTACCACCAGTCAACCCCAGCAGCTCCCAGCAAGCCGCCAACATCCTCAAGCAACTCTCAGCAAACCTCCAACATCCTTTTAGGACCACAGCTACCTGCCACCCTTCACCCTTTAGCCGCTACAAACGTTTGTCGCGTTCTCCAGCGTCGTTCTTGCCATTCAACGATTCTAGCATCTACCTAGTAGCCACCCGCACCTGCTGTTGCAGCCAACTGCCCTTCCTCTTCCAGCCTCAACCTGCACCTGCTGCTCCCCTGCTAGCATTTCCCTTCCAGCAATCGCCCGAACCTACTGCTCCCTCGGCCTTCCTATCCTTTTCAGCAGTCGCGGGACCCCCTTGTCTCTTGTCACCTGTCAATCGCTTGCCATCGCATCGTCCATCTGTTGTCACCACTTCCAACCACCGGCTAGCACCCACCTCACCACCAACATCCGCAAATATTCTCCTTAGTCCACGGCCAGATCTTAATAGCCTTGCCTTCATTATTGCTTGAGTCTTGATTGTACCTCTATTGGTTTTGGTTAATAATACTTGTTTCCGTCATCGTGGGATGAATCAACTCCGGTATCATTTGGTATCAAAGCTAGTCTAACCCTAGTCCTATTCTAGGGTTCTCTAGAGTCCACCAATTTTTTTTCCCCATCTTTTTTTTTTTTTACTTCTTTTTCTTGTTCTTTTTTCTCTTTCTCTTCCGCAGATCCCAAACCTTCAACCATGACCCGGGGTGATACCTGTCGAACCCCACCCAGGATAAAATACAACGAGAGATCCCTCCACTACAACAAAGTTTAACAGAGATGGATGATGGGCCCCTGGGGCGAGTACCCTAGACCGCGATCTGGAGAGTTGAATTAGGGATGAAATTACCGTGCCCCCAAGCAATCGTGGGAACCCCTTGCCGACCTTCCTGCCCTTTTCAACAGTCGTGAGACCTTACTGTCTCCTGTCACCTGTCAGCCACCGACCATCATGTCGTCCACCTATTGTCACCACTTCCACCACAGGCTAGCACTGACCTCACCACCGAAATCTGCGGAAATTCTCCTTCGTCCACGACCAGATCTTAGTAGTCTTGTTTTCATTGTGGTTTGAGTCTTGATTGTACCTCTATTGGTTTTGGTTAATAATACTTGTTTATGTCATCGTGGGTTGAGTCAACTTCGGTATCATTTAGTATCAGAGCTAGTCTAACTCTAATCCTATTCAAGGGTTCCCTAGAGTCCATTATTTTTTTTTTTTTTTTTTTTTTTGGTTCCTTCACTTTTTTTTCTTCTTCTCTTTTATTTTTTGTTTACTTTTCTCTTCTTTCGTAGATCCCAAAGCTTAGGAGATACCTTTCAAACCCCACCTTGGATGAAATACAACGGGAGATCTGTTGACTGCAACAGAGATGCATGATGAGCCCCCCAGGGCGAGCACCCCTTCTTTTTTATTTTATTTCCTATTCTACTCATTGCTTATTTTATTTACTAATTCCCACTATATATGAGTGTTTTTTTGCTTAGGTTAAGACAGTTTATTATTATTTTCTGAGGTCAAAATTCTGCCTCTGGCATTTCCTTTCTTTGTATCTGACGACGAGAATGTGTTCTGGCTGTAACTCATCCGAGATAGCGACTATCTCCACTGTTCCATCGCCTTCCCGCTACCACTAGTTAACTCGAACAGGTCGTAAACCCCTTCAACAACTCTCAATCGGCCGCCGACCACTCCAACAGCTCCCAGCCAGCCGCCGACCCCCTCCCAATACTGCAACCACCTGCTGCCCTTCACCCTCCAACCATTGCCCACATCTGTTGTGTTGTCCAACACCCTTCTTGTTGTTCGATGATTCCAGCATCTACCTAGCAACCATGGGATGAAAGTTGTCGATGATTGCCCTTCCTCTTCCATCCGCCACACACATTTGCTGCCCTCCCAATCCCGTCAACACTTGTTAGCCTTCCCTTCCAATAGCCGTCGGCACTTGCTACTCCATCCAATGTCACCGCCGCCTGCAACTATCCTTCTTCCGGTATCCGCCAACCTTTCCGCCCTTTCAGCAGCCCTCAGACCATCCTGACACCTGTCAGACATTGGCCAACGGGCCGTCCACCTGTTGTCACTACTTCCACCCACAGGCCAGCACTCACCACGCCACCGACATCCAAGGATATTCTTCTTAGTCCACGCTCGGATCTTTCTAGTCTTGTATTCATTGTCTTATTTTCTTTATTGTTAGAGTCTTGATTGTATTTTTGCTGGTTTTGTTTAAAAATATTTGTTTACGTCGTCGTGGGTTGAGTTAACTCATGGATCATGGGCAGCAACAGCTGTGAAGATGGAGGCTGGAAAGTGGGAAAAATTGCAGGAAAATAGCAATGGGCGGTTGATCTGAGCGGCTGAAGCAGGGAAGGGGTGACAGGGAGCGACGGGAAGTGATGTGGAAAGGATGTGAGGGTTTTTAGGGAAGAAAATCATCACCTCAGGAGCGAGATACAGTTGGAGCACTACTTGAACCTTGAATACAGCCATGACAGGAAAAAAATGACACACCAACCGAATAGAAACATGATAAAATTGCCTCTAAGACATCACAGAAACAAATATATAACACTCGGAAAACTACGAGTTGGCCCCTTTACTTGAAGAAGGCAAAATTCCCTTTGGAAAGAGTCAGCTGGCTCTCACATCCGCTTCTTGTATTCGTGAAATCCTGCCACGGGGGCCTCCTGCGTTCGTGAATTCTTGCCCAGATGCCCACATCAAAACTTAGCGAACAGCAGTATAAAGTTAAAAAGAGTACAACAAGGGCATCGCTAAAAAAATTTGCTTTATAGCAGTAAAGCAAGTTCAAATTGGTAGTGACACAAGTACACCGTTGCCCAGACTTTCTTTTAAAGAAAAAAAAAAGCAAGCTTAGCATTCGTGACACATACATAACTATTCAATTAATGATAATTGCATGGTATGTTCGGTGTTTAACAGGCACCAATTATTAAGCATGGTGATTACATGTTTGTAAATTATGGTATGCAAATAAAAGACGAGTTTTATGACGTAAACCCAAGCTCTTCACCGACAATCAGTCAGGAAATCAAGTACAATGCATTTTATGTACCATTACGAAGAAAGCCAAGTTCCCAATAGGAATTTACCATGGGCTTTTATTGATGGAATAATACATCCATTTTATCCTGTTGAAGTTTGAAGTAGTGGATTGCTCCTTCAACCAATCTCTAAGCGACAAATTACCGTACCAAACCTGAGACAAAAATAGTGATCATGTAAGATACTAACATTCTCAGCCCTAATCATAAAAACAGTATGTCAAATGTTTGAACTTCAAGCATGTTTGCAAAAAGGAATTAGCAGAGGAAGGAAAGGAAGAAAAGACGAAGTAGGGAGCTATCTAAGTGGCACCATTGTTACAACAATTTTGACCTAAAATGGAAAAGCAATTACAAGGCCTTCCATAATTGGCATAAAACAACCTAACACGGCGAAATCTTAGAAAAAATTGAAATACAAAGCATCTATTAGACCGATGCCGAGCCTGTCGAAGAATCTAAACACTTATATTAAGAACAAGTATAAAAAGGCAATTCAATCGTTTGTTAATGATTATTGTGAGGTATAAATTGGGCATAATATGTTTAGGGTTTGGTTATGTGATATGTGTGATTGTTATCTTGAATCTTACGGTTAAGAGTTTGGGGGAGATCGACTATCTCTCGAATTGTGGATGTTAGGGTTAGGATTTAGGAGAAATCTACCTCTTAAATTGCAGGTGTTTATGTTATATATATTCATGTTATGTTGTTTAGTATAGGTGAAATAAAAATATTTTGTTTGTCCTAATCTCTCTAAAAGTTCATCTATTTCCTATCAAATTGGTATCTGAGCATTTGATTATGAGACATACAGGTGTCAACGAAACTAGAAACAATTACGATTCAAACTAGTTGGTAAGCAATGAAGGGATCACAGAATGTTGAATTCGTGACTGAACTAGACGAAACAATCACGCCTCTAGTTAGCTAGAAGCCAACGATGGGATCACAGCGAACCATCACGTCGCTCTGTGATCTAAGATCACGATACAATCGCAACTCTAGCTAATGATGGGATCGCGATACACTTCGGATCAGCAAGACCGTACGCCATTGTGACCAAAAAAATACAATCGCAATTCGAGCTACCTGGGAAGCCAACAATGAGATCATAGCATACATGAGTTTCACTTTCGTGATAAAAAACTATTCTAGGAGTAATGACAATCAAGAAAGTAATGCCTTAGAGGAGAATTAGAGAGAGAGTTGAGTCAAATCAGATCTGGATTGAGGAGCATTTCTATTCCATGGGAGGGATATTCATGGCCCTTGAAGTAAAAAAATAAAAAAAATAAAAAAATCAAGTTTCACGCAACTTTGCCGCCGTTCGCTGCGCCGCCTTCCGCAAGACTATGGGACGATATCTGGAGTAGATGCAAGTGACAACTATCAGAAAGATTCACGCGACATCAGAGTAGCGTCATGGCCTTAGGCGGATCTAGAGCCACGAGATCGAGCGAGTGAATTGGGAGCGGGCTCGAGTTGCAGCACTTGGAAGGAAAAGTCTGACATCCACACGACTCGAACAAACTTAAGCTGATGGGATAGAGTGAAAGAGTCTAAAGTGGATTCGTGCAACAAAATCGAGAGGGAATTGCATCACATTTAGAGGTTTGGAATAAGCGATGGCAGGCGAAAAAAATTGACGTGTTTGTCGGGGTAGAAGACGATTAATTCAAAGGATTTCGAACTAGAACAGGGAACTACGATGTGTGAAACCCTGGCGGAGGGGGTGCATCCATTCGCGCCAATGTCTTTAGCTGCGGTAGCCTTTCGAGCAAAAGGAAATTCAGGCAAGCTGATTATGGGTTGAGCCAGACTTATGGAAGAAAGGAAATCATAATGTTTCGAGGAAGGGAATTCAACCCCCATTTCATGGATAGAATATGCTTCGATCAAGGAAATTGGTGAAAGAAACACATATATGGAAGCTGAAGATATTGATCATTGAAGGAGGGGATGCTTATGGTTTTGTTTATCGCATGAAAGAGACATATGATACAAAGTTGCGGAGATTCAGACACTGATCCAACAACTCCAATAATTTGCAAACGTTTTCCAGTTGTTACGTGGATTGTTGCATCGGAGGGAATATGAGCATGCAATAATCGGGTTTCTCCCATCAGTGTGCTCCCATATTGCTACCCCTAGACACAGAATATTGAGATTGAGAGACTGATCCGAGAGACGTTGGAGGCCATCATACAGCCTAGTGTGAGCTCCTTCTCTAGCGCAGTCTCTTTAGTTAAGATGGATAGGAGTTGGCGCTTCTATGTGGATTATCGAACAATAAATGAGAAAACAGTGCCAAACAAATTTCCCATCCCAGCGATCAATGAGTTACTAGACGAGTTATCTAAGGTCGTGGTATCCTCTAAGATTGACTTGAAGTCAAGGTACCAACAGATTTAGATGTGGCAGAAGGATGTGCATAAGACTGCATTTCAAACTAGTAAGGGTCGTTACTAATTTCTAATTACATAAAAAGAGTTGCAAATGAGGATGCCACATGGGATCCATAAAACTTGATCCTACAGCAGTTTTCTCTCTTCCAACTTGAGAACAACATGCCTTTTGGGAGGGGAGTAGCGTTAGACCGATCTTGGGTCCGACAAAGAATTTGAAGACTTATGTTAGGCGCAAACGCTAAAAGAAAAGTTTTGTCATTTGTTAATGATTATTGTGGGGTATAAATAGGGCGGTAAAAATAGGGCTTAATATGTTTAAGGTTATATTTTGTGAAATGTGTGATTGTTGTCATGAATCTTAGGATTAGGATTTGGGAGATATCGCCTACCTCTCAAATTGTACATGTTTATCTTTTATGTATTCGTGTTGTGTTGTTTGATGTTTGTGAAATATAAAATTTTTGTTTGCATTAATCGCTGTAAAATTTCATCTCTTGCCTATCATCATCATCATCATCATTAGCTTAAAAAACTAATAAGGTCAGCTTTACATTACCTCTTAGTCCCATTTTTGTTGAAAGCAACACCAAATGATAACATTTCTAGTATTTCTATCAACCATCTAATTTTGCATATTCTATCATGGACTGTAAACTTAAATGGCTAAACCATAAGTCAATTTTTTACTCTCTTATTATGTACAAGTGCTACTCCAACCATTTTTCTACAACAACAACAACAACAACAACAAAGCCTTAATCCCACTAAGTGGGGTCGGCTACATGAATCCTTTTTCTCCATTGCGTCCCATTTAGAGTCAAATTTTCGTTTAATTCTAATAAATTAAGATCATTTTTTATGCAATAAGCCCAAGTATATACAAGTGCTACTCCAACCATTTCTCTAATTTATAATTTTTCTTCCTTCGTATATGCTAATCTAAACGACGTCATCCTAACACTATAATTTCTAACCGAACACAACTATGCTGACAATGACTTTTTGTTATCATCCCAACTTTTATTATTCAATACTCAACTTTTAAGTCTACATGAAATTCAATTATGACAAACTTCCTCCAATTAAATTACTGAACATTAATTCTTAATATCATGTTCTCGTCTATAATATTATTCTTTGGCATAATAGGTTCAAGATAATGTAAATTTATAACTTTAAAGTATCACTAGACCATGTAGAAAAATTGATTGATAAACATCAATTTTATGTCTATTAAAATTTCACAACATCATTTAAGAGTCCTAGCATACTACACCAGCTTTCTAACTTCAAATGAAACTCATTTCTCAAAACTAAAGTACTGAAATAGCATAAACCAAGATATCTCACTTTAAATTATTTATTTAGCTATCTCAAAATCCGCACAAAGATATATAATTGATGCTTATTATTATTATTAATGATATACTAGTGTGATGAAGCTCCTAGGTCACTTGACAATTACTTTTTGTATTAATGTTCCATCATATATAGCTTGAAATCAAAATAATTGCAACACAAGTTCTCTCTTTGGTTCCCACCAAATCAATTCTAATGATATTTAATCTCATATTTTTGCACAATTTACATTACAAATAAATCTCCATTATAATCCTCTTTCAAGAACAAAACTAAATCAATTCTAAAATATTGACACGATTTTTGAGTTAAAGATTAATCACCGGCTCTAATAACTTTTATTGTATGACCGATCAAATAATGTTCCCTTTATTATTATGTTATCTTGAATATCTCAATTGTTCACAAACTACAAGTATCAAAATGCTTATTCTTAATCAATCTTCTAAAATCTTCTTAGCCTTTATAATTTCACTAAAAAAATCATTAAGCTAAAGCTATACTAAAGAATCTTTTTAAAAGCTAATTGAACTTCTCTTCTTTGGATCTATCTATTGCATAATGATTCGGTTTACATTGCTCCCTAAGTAAATTTCTTTCATTGAACTCTGAATTAATTATTTCTCAGAATAGTACTTTCATCCCCCTTAGTGACGTCATCATTGACAAAGTTTATTAGCATTTTATCTCCTTCCTTATTACTTGTGACTTATACCAATTATTAAGATATATGGCTTGGAATTTGCTTATTACTCCTCTACAAACCTTTATGGATCCATATCATTATAATTAAAGCTATAAATGAACCAATGCACTTGATGAACAACTTGAACTTGGCTCGATTAAAACTCGATCACGTTTCTTTAAATTAGTAAATAAACAAGTTTTAATATTTTTTTATAACTCGAAGCTCAAATAACCCAAATTTTAACACAGTTCAACTAGCTTATTAATATTCATGAACAAATTTATTTATTCTTCAAGAAGTAATTTGTTAAACGTTTTATACTTATGTGATATATTAATTAAAAAAACTTTGATTAATTAGAATTTATATAATAAAATATTTAATAATAATATTGTATAATTTAATATCAATATACATAAATTTAAAAAAAAATTAATTTTTCTATTTCAGTGAATTAATTTGTTAGTACTTATTTATATTATTGATTGCTAAAAAACTTATATTTTATATAATATTTTATTTATTTGATATTTACTAGTTAGAAACTAATGGGAAGCTACTCAAATGCTTATTTATTAGATTCATGAGATCATCTGTTAATAATTTTATATAAAAAATCACATACTCGTTTAAATTTTTAACTTGTTTACTAATTTTATACAAAAAATCATGTACAAAATAATTGATTACTTTTATATGAAAATTAAATACTCATTTGAATTTTTAGCTTTTTAATTAATATAAACAAGTCAAGTACAAATCAATTGTGAACATTAAAAATTTTAAGCAAATCAAGTATAAACATATTTTTGAAGCTCGTCTCAAGCTAAAACTGAGCAAGAATAACTTATAATTCGACCAAGCCAAGTCCATACCATGGCATACTTGACTCGACTCAGTTCAGCTCAATTATAGCCCTAATTATAATATAGTAAAAAATATTTATTTTTAATCTCCTTAAAAACATATTGCTATACATTACGTGTATGTCCTCACTCCCTTACAGGTCTCCATATACATGATGAATTATAACATTCATCTCATGTAACTAGCTGAATTATCATATTCTATACATGATGTGTCTGCCCAGATATGCACAGAAAAATTTGCATGCACTGATGGTTGCATATATAAATTATCTAAAATGCACATCGTTTGCACTTCACTGATGAGGATCGGCAGCACACTATCTACATGTCATAAGCAAAAATATTGCAAAAAATGACTTGAAAGATAATTAAAGAATACAGATTTATCAATGAAATGAAATAAACTAAATTGGGAAGCCAACCTGTTCATAGAATAGTTCCTCAAGGATCATTGATGCCTTAATTATTAAATGCAAGGCCACCTTGTCAGCATTTGAAAACCCATTTAACTGTGTCAAGTGACAATAATAATAATAATAAATTAAGAGAATAATTAGTCAGATCATGCGCTAATTCAATTTAAAACAGAAATATGCACAGATACATCTGTTGCAACCAAGAATTCCATGGCATGGGCCTAGAAGAAACCAACATGATATCACACAGATACAACCACCAATAAGAATGACAAGGAAAAAAAGAAAGTTAGGCAAAAAAGCGAAGTGAAAAAATCGGTCTATTTTTAGAAAAAATCTACTAAGTCATTCCTATACTGATTTGGATTGCATCCAGTTAAAGAAGGAAGAGAAGAAAGAAGCCCCCACAGAAGAAATCATACCATTCATTAGCTTCAATGAAAAAGAAAGAAGAGATGAACAAGTATTGAAAGAGGGCATAATAGAAGAGTAATTCATTAATTGGGGGCTTAATGTTGAAAAAGTATTGAAAGAGGGCATAATAGAAGAGTAGAGAAGAGAAGAGAAGGAACAAGGGAATGAAAAAAAGGAAACCATGAGATACAGATGTGAAAAAGACAATTGGCGGATAGAAAGAAAACTCAAATTGGCATCCATTCATCAGAATTCATCATCCAAAACATAGAGCCTTATTTATGGAAAAAGACCCTGAGAAAATTTATTAAAATAAAATGAAATTAAAATAAACAAATAATAAATCTTATGAAAAAAATCAGTCTGAATACATAATAAATTTGATATTTTCTATGACTAAAAACAAGAAAATAACCGATCAATCTCGTGTAGATATGAATTGGACAAGCATTATCGACTACTGGCGTACAAAAAACTCTCCCCTCTGGAGGATTATCAACCAGCATTACTACTGGGAAAGAATAGAACTACCATTGTTGGCGAGAATGCCAAATCCACTCACAGACACTTAGGGAACTTTGGAGACTCGAAAGACCAAAATAAGGTATAGCAGATCTCAACAGGGAAAATAAAGTCAGCATTCATGTTGCAAGGCAAAGCAAGTAAAAAAGCAAGGAACTGGTTTTCTAAACATACAAAATAAATACACACTAAACTATATTTTTTATCATTAATATTGCAAATATTAAAACGAATAAATATCACAGCTAAATGCCTGGCATTTAATTTTTCAATGTTAATAAATGAAAATAAACCACAAATAATTCAATACAAGAAAAAAAATGCCTGCAGAGATAATGAGGTAATAACTATAAGCTTTCTAGATGAAGTACAATGGACAACTTTATTAAAAGCAGAGAATTTACAAAAACGCCGATAAAAGTCTAAGAAATTTCAATAATAATAACTAGCCATCCAATCAAAATTAGCATTTTAAAGACAAATTGTTTTTTGGAATATAATAGAAAAAAAAGTGTATAACTATTAGATAATATAATGAATCAAGCTTTGGTGCCAAAAACATCTTTGGACCTGGGCTATCATGAAGTCAGTCCACTGTAAGGGGGCGTCTCTATCTCCGCAGATCATTCCATCTTCATCAAGAAAACTCTATAAAGCTTGATCACTCTAGTTGTTTGTGCTAATTACATTTTACTCACAATTATTGATAAAAAAGGTTCATATGAGGTAAGCAAAAAAAGGCACATATGAGGTAAAAAATTATTTTCAAATATGTTTTGGTATCAGTGATATAGGATGCCCGAAAAGAAACTTTTAAGCTTTTTATATAGACCAAAAAAAGTCCCTTTGACATGGGTGTCAATTCCGCACATCCTAGGCATCACGAAAACCCACATATCTGCAGGATAGCGAGCTGTCCCACCATCATTGGATCGGGACAAAGGGGGCCGACTCTTGAATTTAAGAATTATTTTTCTTTTTTATTTCTTCTCTATTTCCCTATTTCTAATTAAGTTATTTTCCATTAGGAAACTCTCATATTTTTGTATTTTGTTGTTATGTAGCAGCTAGCTTGGATTTATGTATTGTGGATATTGTAATATCTATTTTATGCTCTAAGGAGTACTGTATCATCTTCCTTATGCAAGTAGTGTGCTTGTATCTTGCTCAGAAACAGGTGATTAATTCCCCTCATCGTTTCATCGTTGATCCGCTATTTTCAGTCCGAACAAAAACAAACCACCCTAATCTGTTGTCCAACTATAGATTTTAGCTCCTCTCCCCGCCCGAACGCTGTGAACCTCCTCTATCCCCTCATACCATTCCACAACTACCTCCCCAACTCGCTTCCTAAACAACTTCTAGGAGCCCTAGAACGGTATCATCTGGCATCAAAGCCTAACAAACACTAATCTTTAGGGTTCTATCTTTCTTGCCTTGAATCCAAAATTCCACCATAGCCAAATCATTCCTACCGAAATACCTAGCCCCAACCCAAAATTTTCAAAATCCAACATTTCTAGCTTCACCAAAATTTCACCCCCACAGCTACTAACAAAACTTCAGCCTTTGAATAACATTGATTTGCAATACTAAATCTGACGAAAATCTAATAAGGAGAAAAGAACGCTATGTCGCCAAGGGGAAACCCTCAATTATGCAATAAAAATATAATATGGAGGATATACAATAGGAAATACTTCAACTGCAATAGACTTGCTACATTTGAGAGAAGACAATCCAGTGAGGTTACCCATAGCCATAAAGGTGACTCGTCGGATCGAGAAGAGGAAGTGAATCCCTTCCACAAAGAAGCTTCAAGTGATGAAAAGTCAAAGCCACGTCAATTTGGATAAAGTATTAGAAAAAAACCCAATGCCTTGGACTAACGGTGAATTTATTGAATTTTAACGGTCATATGGATCTAAACGAGTTTATCGAGTGACTCTAAAAAGTGGAACAAATTTTTTAGTATAAAAAATGACCTTAATTTATTAGAATTAAAGGAAAATATGACACTAAAAAGGATGCAATGGAGAAAAAGGATTCATGTAGCCAACCCCACTTAGTAGGAGTTGTTTTTGAAAGATGTTCCCCAGGAAAAGACAGTTGTTTGCAGCTATCAAGCTCAATCTAAACGCTTATCTGTGGTGTAAGAAATTGAAGCGCATTAGACAAGAGGAAGGGAGGAGTAAGATCACCACTTTTTTCAAGATGAAAAGAGAAATATAGCGTAAATATCTTCCCCCGTATTACTGATAGAATAAGGTCATAAAACCCCGCCATAGATGCTAGAGAAATTCTTCTGTGAATGAGTGCACAGTTGAATTTCATCAAATCATGTTGAAATATGAGTTGGCGTGACCAATGAAACACACAATAGCAAGGTATCTTGGAGGACAAAAGCCGGCTAACAATAATTTGGTGCAGTTGTAGCCATATTGATTCTTGTTATATGTATAGAACCTAGCTTTGAAAGTGGATAAACAATAATGTCATCAGGTAATCATCACATCTTATAGACAAAGTTTAACCCCGGAATCAGAGAACAAGAGTACACCTAGTACAACATCCAAGCCAACCGACCCCGTCTGAAGAGAAATCAATCCAGAGTGAAGAAAAGATGGAGCCAACCAGCACTCTCAAATCTGTCCAAGTCAGAAAGTGCTTCAAGTCACACAAATTTGGGCACATTATATCAGATTGCCCAAACAAGAGGATAATCTATTTCACTAAACATGGAGCAGTTGAAGAAATGAACAATGACATGAAGAGAATGTAGGCGTCATAGAAGAGTATCAACTTCTAGCTACTGATGATTCAAGTTGAGCTCATAACAGAGACTCCAAAAGGAAACAAGAGTACACCTAGTACAACATCCAAGCCGACCCCGCCTGAAGAGAAATCAATCCAGAGTGAAGAAAAGATGGAGCCAACCAGCACTCTCAAATCTGTCCAAGTCAGAAAGTGCTTCAAGTAACACAATTTTGGGCACATTATATCAGATTGCCCAAGCAAGAGGATAATCTATTTCACTAAACATGGAGCAATTGAACAAATTGACAATGACATGAAGAGAATGTAGGTGTCACAGAAGAGTATCAACTTCTAGCCAACAAGGTGGCAAGGCTGATGATTCAAGTTGAGCTCAAAACAGAGACTCCAATAGGATACCTTGATTGTTTTAGAAGACAGTGAGTTCGACTAGTTAATACCAGAACAAGAACGGAATTTATTGAAGGAGTTGCCAGATGTCATGGTTGATAGTTGACCTTATGAGTGGCTACCACCAAGAGCAATTCGGCTTGTTATAGATTTCCCTTTAGGGTCATAAAGTTTTAAGTTTAAATAGTAAAATCTACTAACAAGTATTATACTCATCTTTTGAGACGATATCTCACTTGTAGTATTGTGCCCAGCTATTTAAACTATTAGATATATGAGATCTAACCGATCTCAATATTTTTTAAAAATAAAGAATACTATTTTCAAAATCAAAATTAAATTATTACATTAAATTTAAATTTCAATTTTTATTTTCAAAAATAAAATCGATCGACTTAAGGTTGGGCTCGAGCCCTGATTGATCCAATTAGCTAGCCAAGAATTGGTGATGTGGCAAGGGTCAAAGTTCATCAGCCAATCATCTAAGAAATTTTCTTGGAGAAGTTATTAGGTAGAGATCAAGTGCATTGGTGATTGGCACCAATTATTGGTGCCATGGAGGAAGGTTCTTGGAGAAGCTTCAAAGAACTCTAAATGTGATCTTCATGGTGTTCAAAGTGATTCAAATGATTGTTGAAATGCTTAGATAGGTTCATCAAAGTATGAGGTTCAAAGAAAAGTTCAAATTCATTCAAAATTTGGTGAATTCAAAGGTATTTGAACTTGGATTATATTTACAAATTTGAAATTCATTGAACAAGCTTATGACAAAGGATTTGATGGTCAAGTTTGAGTGAATTTAAGAATTGAGTATAACCAATATGAAACTTCCAAAGTATGATGTGTGAATTAGAAAGAAAGGACAAAGTGGATGGGTCAATGCATTTATATAGATTTTTCTTTTTTTTTATTTTATGATATTTATTATTTAAAAGTCTCGATGTACATATTATTTGCAATGCGTGAAATTATATCAAAGTGAGAATCCTCCGAAGTAAAATCGACGTTCTGGACGCGATCGTGCGGTCCGTTTCATCATCCGAAGTCACCCGAACAATTTTGTTGATGATCATACCGATTTAACTTCGATTTGTGCACGTCACGACAAATGAAGTTATTCTAGTTCGTCCGGAGCCGCTTAACGAGCAAATTGTTGACTGGTCCTCACCTAAGCGACAACCAAAGTCAAGCGTATCGCTTTCGGTAGAAATTCAACGGTTGTACGTCATGGGGTCCACTTATGGCATTTCAATCCATACAGGAACTCAAGTTAAGCTTCAATATGTCGGCTTTAATCAACTCAACTGGACGCTAAGAATTAGACACCGTCCATATAAAACTTCAATCCATACAGGAACTCAAGTTAAGCTTCAATATGTCGGCTTTAATCAACTCAACTGGACGCTAAGAATTAGACACCGTCCATATAAAACTTCAAGGAGCGAAGAAATTGTTTGAATTTCTAAATGTAGTGGATCCCAGTCTAATCCTCTAGAACAGTCAAATAGAAAAATACTAAAGACTAGATCCTATATTCTAGGGTGAGAGAAAAAAAGATCTCAAAAATAAGGTCAACAAATGGACCTCCAATAGGTGTGGTGTGTTGAACAAGCACACCGTACCTACTGGCATTGACCGAAATGATCAACAGAATCCAGAAGAATGTCCAAGTAATCATACTTGCGGCAAATCAAAGATTGAATCAGAATAGAAGTGTAGTTGAACCTCCGTTACGATCAGCAAGTGTGTTTTCAGCTTGTTGCTGTGAATTTGAGCATTCAAATTTAAAGTGTCGGTTTCCAATGTTTGTGCTGAGGAAAAGACTCAAAAATGTAGCTCTAGTCTCAAAGAATGTGTGGAAAGGCTCGGGAAATATGGCTCCGGAAAGGATTTGAAAATGTAGCTCCAATCCCAAAGATTGTAGAAAGAATTTAGAAATATGACTCCGGAAAGGATTTGAAAATGTAGCTCTGATCCCAAAGAATGTAGAAAGAATCTGAAAATATGGCTCCGGAAATGCGGCTCTGATACCAAAGAATGTAGAAAGAATCTTGAAATATGGTTCCGAAAAGGATTAAAAAATGTGGCTCCAATCCCAAAGAATGTAGCAAGAATCCGGATAGCCACATCCCAAAGAATGTAGAAAGAATCCGGAAATATGTCTTCGGAAAGGATTCGGAAATGTGGCTCATACCCCAAAGAATGAGAAAGAATCCGGAAATGTGACTTTGATCCCAAAGAATATGTAAAGAATCCGGTAATGTAGCTCTGATTCCAAAAAAAGTAGAAAGAATCCGGAAATGTGGTTCCAAAAAAGATTTGGAAATGTGGCTCCGATCCCAACAAGCTGCACATAATCAACATATAAAACCCAGCTTAAAAAAGTGTGTTGCAATAATCCTAAATCTAAGACAAACGCATGTCCATCTTTATCAGCCCAATAATCCATGGAGAACAAATTTTCTTCTCCAACAACCCAGTAATAATCCATGGGTAGCAGCTTTCCATTTATAATAATCCAAAAAATTGTGGACTGCAACTTTCCATCTATAACAACTCATCAATCCGCCGAGAGTAACTTTTCATTTCTATTTTGTTAATTATATATTCAAGAATTAAAGATGGGTTTCCTCTTCTTTAATGATAGTTATTTCCTTGCATATATATGAATAGTTTTCAAACTTTTGTTTTACATAAAACAATGGAATTAAATTCAATCACAAAATCTCCTATTTTATACTCTTTTCTCATCCTAATTCTCAAGAGAACTTTTACAAAACGCTTTTGGAGAAGTAGTAACTTAAATCAATACCTCTGCATCCAAATGGACAGGAGCATATCGACTGAGCTTCTTCTGCAAGTCTAGACTACGACTTTCAGTGTCTTCTTTGTACCTGCATTATTACAAAGAGAGCTCAACAAAAGAGTTCAATAAATTTGCGAGCAAATCTATTTTTTGCGATTAAATTTACTAAGGCCACAAATTGGATCATATGCTAGTAGAAGTTTGAGCAATATTCCATATCACATTCCACATTTTGATTCTCAAAACATGAATTTTTAAAAACCATTTATACATACAGATGGCGCATGTCAGCATGGAGGTTATTTTTGTTCTTGATCTCCATTTGAGTATATAGCATTTTGAAGCAGATGTTCCCAATCAGTACTACCATTATTTTTATTAGCACGTAAGAAAGCAAAGAACACGTGCTTGGATATCTAATAAACCTAATTATGCAGTTCAAAGTACGCAAGCATTATAAATATAAGAAATCCAACCATTTTAAAGGACTCCGTATGTATCTTTATTTTAGAGAACTTTAACAAGCACGATCAACAAACTAAAAATATGTTAATTTTAAAGCTTGTGTTCGGGTGCAAGCATGCAGTTGCAATAGAAAGTTCAAAATTGAAGAGGATAATGACAATACCTCTGTTCAATGACATCAAAAAGAAGACCATACTGCCCAGATACATCATACGGAACATATTGTTCATCACTATTTGCTAGTAGACTCTTATAATCTGCCCAAAAAATATATTTGACGGAAGAAACTTCAGTTTCCTGTAACATGAAGAAAAGAACATAAGGAATGTATAAATTACAGTTAAAAGGTGAAGCACTCATTAAATGAGTTGAAACGCCAAAAATGGAGGACAATATGGTTCGAAGTACAATCCACATAATATAATTTACCACAACTTAATAAGCAAAACAGTACTATGTAATGTGTTGTTGGTGTTTTAATGATGGTATTCATATTTATGGCACAAGAACCCCACTTTTCACCAAATCAGGTTTGTTGGGTTTGTCCCCGTACACCTACTTCCCCACAGCTTTTTAAGCAACAGTTTAATGGCATAAAACTAAGTAATACAGTTCGTATTATCTTGAACTAGAAAGATAGGTTTATTGGGTAAATGCGCCAAAGCTTGACAAAATTGGCGAGTAATTTACCCTCTTCATTCTAGATCTGAACTATCATCACCTCATCCATTGATTCCATGTCTCCTACCTAAGGGTTCTGAAAATTCTGCCGGTCCCTAACTCTCTGCTTTACTGTTGTTTTAGGGAGATTTGAGGGTCAAAATTTCAAAAAGTGGATTGAGTTGTAGATAACACACTACCCAAAGATTTTGCACTCTTGCAAGGACATTTTTGATATGGGGTTCGAGGTTTTCCATAGGCACAAGCACCTATGGTTAATTACCCCTCCTAATAACAGGAGAGCTTTGATCAAGGCTAGTCATTTAATACTAAATAATCAGCATATAATAGCAGACATATGTTTTAAATTCTAAAATTTACCACTTTTAGCTTCAAGCGGTTGGTTGGGGGAAACATGACGAACACATTTAAGATCTCATGGTTCGGTCATCCCAAGTCGTTGTAGTCCCTAAACTACCTAGTTAGAAAAGGTAGTTGACCCAACTTGACTAAAAGATCCTTGTCAGCAACCATGAGTTGCGTCATACAAGAAATAATTGTAAATATGGAGTGGATGTTTGTCTAAGTTAACCTGGGCTCACAAAAAGCTTTTGTCTATCACATCTACTCTTATGGTTCACAACAAAAAATGAGCAGAAAGCCGTTGAAAAACATATGGGTTGTAGCCGTAACTGTAATATGATATTTTCATTTAGCAACAACTACCCGGACATAGTACTTTAGTCGTAACCACAAATTTGTAAGGTCTTTTGCCAAATCACAAGGACAAAGAACTCAGGTAAAGTCTTTACATGCATAAAATTACTTTAAATGTAAATATAATTGTACACTTGATGCGAGATTAACTCTTTTGTAAGCTGAAGTTGATCAAAAGTTTGTCACCCTCGACACTATCAGCAAATTATTGCGAATGGTGAGTGAAATTTGCTTCAAGTCTTTTACGTAATTAATTTTAACTAGAATTATTTTTGCTGGTTACTTTGAAAATCTTAATTTAGAAAGATTAATATCTCCGGTTGAGATTTTCAGTCAGCGTGGCGATTATCAAGGATTTGACACTTAAATGTTTTATGCATAAGATTCATTTTACATATGTAAATTTTGTAGATTTTCATATGTAGATTTTCAGCATATTAGTTGTATTGACTCCAGGCCTGAGGAGAATCAGACTAGTTCAATGAGAGTTACAACTCTATCCTATAGACAAGGCGAACCAATGGGATTACCTTTCAAAATGCAAATTGATCGACTAAAAGTTTGGTATTAACAAACGCGACAATCCTAAGTTATTCGTTAAAAACTTAGAATTTTAGTTGGAGCCCATGTGGATCCAATTTCATTACCTTGAACCATAAAAATGAATCTAAAATGGCTTGACATATTTTTCAAAACATTCACATGATAAACTTACATGTTGTTTAGTGCACTAATATAACTTGAAAGCTCTCTCACAATTATAATGAGAAGATTTTCATGCACTTGCACAAATTCAAGAGCATTAAATCGAAAAAAGACATAAACTTAAGTTTATGAATTGCATTCAAAACGTTTGAAAGTTAAGTGAACATGAAAATTAGAATATTCAAAATGCATATAAGGTTTCATTTTGAGCTCTAAAAAGGTTGACTTCTATTCGCTAGAAGACAAGTTGCGATTCTCCTAGAGTGATTTTCAAATTTTGAAATCCCTAACTTTGAACTTGTTTTGAACTCTGAGAGCCCAAGTTTGAAATCCCAAAATTTCAAATATTTTCAAGACCCTAACCGAATTTTTAAAGCTCAAATTTTTAAAGATTTTTAAGTTTAAAGAGCCTATATTTTAAAAGCCAAAAATTTTAAATACTTTTCAAATCATAAGAGCTTAAATTTCGAAAACCCAAATTTCATATACTTTTGAACACTATGAGTCTAAATTTTAAAAGCTAGAATTTTCAAATTATTTTAAATTTCAGATGATTTGATATTTTGTATTATTTTATAAGTTCAAAAATTTTAAGACTTTATTTCATTTACAAATTCAAGTCACCCGAAAATTTGACAGCCTCCCAAAGTCATCCCCTGATAAAAGGCACTGGAAGAATGTCAACATGCCAAGCTATCAATAAAACACGCTGGTCGGTATCGTAGGTCATTGTAGCTAAGGAGCGAAATGAAACATTTAACCCACATTTAATTAGACGTTACGGGCCTTCAGTGCGTACTGCAAAGAGCTAAATCACTAGCATAAATTCCCCGAATACGTACTTTACTTTCTCTGACGGTACTTAATTCCCTAAACAAGTACTCGCGTTTCCAAGATGGGTACTTAAATCACCTGATTCTTTTTAAAGATTTTGTGGATAAGTCCTCAATTTCCCTAAATGGTACTCAATTACCCTTGGCAGGTGCTCGAGCTTCCTCACGTGAATGTTTTAACAAAATTACCATATTGCCCCCATTTTTATATATTTCAAGCGAAGCAACAATGTTGATGATGATGAAGCGGCTGCATTGGCAATCGACGACAATAAAACAATAAAAAAATAATTTTTTCTTTTTTAAATTTTTTATATATATAATATAATATACAAAATATGAAACAATAACACGGAATTGGTTTGGATAGGTGAAGTTTTGGTGCAAGCAGGCTCAATATGAAGGATTATAAAACACAAAGAAGCTCGGGTATGGTGCTTTTTATGCGCCACAGAGAGGAGTGTTTGTGCGGCTTCAAGCAGGAGAGCAGGCAGCTTCGGTCGAGGAAGGGTGAGGGAAGCCCTCAATCGAATCAAGATGGGAGGACGCACAAGCCCTGAAACTTTTGATTTTGCAAGGTTTTGGTGTCGTTTTGGACGAAGGAGAGCGGTTGTGGCTTTGGTGAAATTGGTAGATCGCGGGAGGGTTTTAGTGCAAGAAGTCAAAGTAGTCAATTGCTTGAACACTGAAGTGAAGAAGAAGCTTCAAATCATGAGGTCCACACTGCAAAGGAAATCAACGAGGAGGCGCGGGTTAGGCCTCAATTAAAGATCACAGCTTCGGCACAGGAAGATGAGGAATGGGTCGATAGAGAGGATCGGAGGCCTCTACATGCCTCGACCTTGTGGTTGCTTTCTCTGCAAGATCTAGGTCTTGCATGAAATATTTCATTTCTTGAATAGGAAAGTGACAGAGAGTGGGCAAAAGGGAAGGTAGGCTTTAGTGCAAAGAGAGGCAGAAGGAGGATCAAGATCACCGGAATTGCGGTGGTTTTCATACGCAATGGAAATGAGGGTGTTGGCGCAGAAAGAGGAGGAAGCACGCATGTAATTCTATGGGACGGAGTTTGTCACTGATTCTTCAAACACAAGAGGCACAATGTCGATGGAAAGGATCAAGTCAAGTTTTACAAAAGAAGGTGCAAGTGGTAGTGGGGGGGAAGAATTGGAAGCTTGTGCAAGAGAAGGCGCGTGTGGTAGTAGAGGGGAAGGATCAGAATCTTGTGCAGGGCTTTGATGTAGGGGTTGACGAAGAAGAGGAAAGGATTTCAATTGGAGAGACGACCGACTGCGATCAATTTCAAAATGAGGGGCTTAAGTGAAGCCCGACGAACTACCAAATTGAATTTCAAGCTTCAAAGCATGTGCGGGAACAGCTATCAGGTTGTCCCGGCGGGAATAGGTAGAATATTTAATTTTGATTATTTTTATTCTCTTTTTTATTTATACTCCCCCTTTTTATTTCAACGAACAACAAAAAGACATGGAGTACCCTCCATTATTTTATCTCCTCCCTTGGAACATAAAAGCATAAAAAGCAAAATATGAGAAGGGGGTATAATACAATATGGACAAAGAAACATAACATAGCTATTATAAAATGTAAATTAAAACACCTGATATCAATTTTTTTCAACAAACATCAAACAAAAATATTATGGTGTTATCTACCAAATAAAAAAAATTAAGGATTAACCAAAAAATTATTGCCATTTTGCATTAAATTTTATTTAGTGTATTTATATAGACTCGTAGACAAATAATAGTGTTATCATAAAACTTGTGAAATTTTCAATTTTATCACACCCATCTCTATATAAAAAGGGCAAAAATGAAAAGTAAATTATGCAAAATTGTAAGAGGTCAACAATTTAGCTTCTCTCAGTTGTCTTGGAACCTATGCCAACCATCTCGGAGCATCTTTGTAATGCATTGCACCAGATCCTCTGAAGGAGTCAGTCATAGATAGAAGACACATAAGCTATAACTAAATACATACAGAATAGAGAATATTTTTGAGTCACGGTTGTTATAAGATCAACGATAATGGGTCTTCATACTAACAAAATCAAAAATCAACGACATTGGGTTTTCAAACTAAAAAATCAATGAGCCTTCAACTTCTCACGTGTATTTGTTGACCTCATTTTCGATGAGATCTAATTCTTTTTCCTAGAGCCAAGGATCTAGCCTTAGGACTCTATTATTTGACCATCCTAGAGGACTAGTGGCAGGACTCACCTTTTTAGAAAAACTCAAACCACCTCTTGACTCTTTTTGTGAAGCCTCATATGAGTGATCCCAATAACTCAACTCTCAGTCGCAAGTGCTAATGACCAGCATATAGAGGCCCAAAGAGTATTCTCGTAGGGTTTAAAAATCTTAGGGCACCCTTATAACTTACGTACATTCGCGCACGCAAATTGATGAACTTGTCCGAACGACCCCAAATTATAAAACGAACAGCGTCGATGCGTCCGGAAAGTCGATTTTAGTCAGGAAAGACGCTCATATTGTTTGGGTTCGTTATACGAAAAAATGTGTAAACTATTATTTAAATTTGACATGATTTTAGAAAAATAGTCAAATGACCCCGGATGAGGAAACGGATTGAGCTGGTGCATCCAGAACGTCGATTTTAACTAGAGGAGACCTTTACGTTACTATGATTCCGAGCACGAACAAATCGCACGCGAATTAATATATTAAACCTAATTCACGAAGCTTCAATCCCGATCCCTTCTCTCATTAATGAGACCCACGGCTTGCCCTTCTTTCCTGAGCCCGATCTTTCTCGCTCAGTCTAGCCGCACAGAATGGCTCCCGCGTCCCCTGGTTCGATCGCGAACCCGTGCCCTAGCTAGCGTACACCTTGCCCCCCTCGATTCCTGCTCGACCGAGCAGCCTCCCAATCGCGAGGCCTCACTTGTCTGACCCTTCCTCTGTTCGATGTCACCTCTCTCCATCCCTAAAATGAGCTTGTTGCCACATTAGACCGCATCATCGTGGTAGATAGCACCTCATCTTCCTCTTTGCCTATAAAATCCCTGCTTAGGGTTAGGTTTTAAGTTGTTGAAAATTTTGAGAAAAGGGGGAGGTTCTGCCAATTTTTTTTTTTGTTGTTCGACATTCCAGCTTGGCTACTCGACATTCCCGCTTGTTTGCTCGATACATTCGCTATAAGGTATATGTTTGAAAACAATAACACTTCCTTTCCCAAAGCTTTGTTTTAACTATACCGGTTTCACTTTGCTAATTTAGGGCATGGATCCTTGTGAAGTGCATGTGCATGCATGCATTATTCTCATTTCACCAAATTATAACGGGTGGAAATCTTTTCCACTTCTTATTTCTTTAGTTGCATGGTGAAATACTTTCCTCCTTAATACTTGCTTTAATCCTTATGAAACATGAACGGATTGTTACCATTAATTAGTGGATGAGTTTAAAAGGCTTCTTTGGGGAAATGTTTTCTTGGATAATTACCTACATATCACACAACTCTTTTATATTTGCATATCTAACACTTAAACTTCAATATTTATATATATGCCACATTATTTATGCATAAGTGCATTCATTTTTTTTAGAGAAATTGATATGGGGGTACTTTGTGATATGAAGGATATAAGTAGAACAAATATGAAAAGCAAAGTTTAGGTGTAATATATGCAAATACATAAGAATTGAGTGTTATGTAAATTTCCCTTTCTCGTGGTCAGGATTTTATCACTTGTTTGTTGGCTTTGGCTTGGTGGCCCGGTTTTATTTGTTTGATCTTTTAGTTTCCTTGTAGGTAACTCTAAGATTTGAAAAGCTAGTCTTCGTACAAAGTTGTTGAGGCTTTAGTTCCCATGTAAAGTGAACTTCATAATATTTCCTTAATTGTTGATTGTTGGCATTGAATACATATGGTTTGGTGTTAGAGGTTAGGTGGAGGTTTTAAATGGCATGTTATACTTAACTAACGCTTCTTTGGGCTTAATGTGCTTCACTTGGAAAATTTGGGGACTTGTATTTTTGTGAGGTGTTGCTTGTCTTGGAACATTAAATTGGCTTATTTTGTTTTCAAAAAAAAAAAAAAAAAAAAGAGGAAAAGGAAAAGAGTGGGATGTTTAATGAAACTTGTAGCTTGCACTTAAAATGCTCTTCTTTGCTCTCCATTTTGTTGATCTTGAAAGAGTTTGTTTATGTTATAAGAAAAAGGAGAGATGTTTGCTTACTTAAGCATGAAAGCTTAGAGGTTTTGGTACTTTGCTTATAAGCATTTGGGAGGCTTTGGTACCTTGCTATAAATCATTTTCTTCTCTTTTCGTTGTTATTTTTGGGAAGTTTTACATGCATACCATTCATCCCTAGCTAAACCTTCTCTAGTCTTTTTCAAATCGAAATGAATATCTTAGGTTTCTTGCTATGCTTATACAATTGTCACTTTACTTTAAGCTTAGCGTTACTCACATGTTTAACATTAGCTTGAGAATGAGATGGCATGTTTACTACTTAGAAGGGTTTGGCGGCTCATTTTACAAAAATCTGAAAGTTCACTTTGCTCATGTTGCAAAACTTAAAGGGTTTAGGGGATCATTTTACAAAAAACTAAAACTTTACTTGGCTATTTTCGCAAAACTTGAAAGGTGTGATGTTTCATTTTACAAAAATTTAAAACTTTATTTTGCCTATTTTGCAAAATTTGAAGGCTAGTATTGCTCTTTTAAAAACTGAAACTTTATTTGGCTTATGTTGCAAAACTTGAAGGGTGTGATAGCTCATTTTACAAAATCTGAAACTTTTTATTCTATTTTGAAAGTTTGGAAGGTGACAATGTTTTATATTTGCAAAGTTTTGAGAGCTTCAATGCTTTACCTTTTACAAAAATCTGAAATTTTCGATGTTATATTTGCAAAGTTTTGAAAGCTTCAATGCTTTACCTCTTACGAAATCTGAAAGTTTCCATATTTCATTTGGAAAATCTGGAGAAATTCGATGCTTTAGCTCTTACAAAAATCTGAAATTTCGATGTTACATTTGCAAAATTTGGAAAACTTCAATGCTTAAGGCATCCATATTCAGGAAGTGCATGTACATGAATATGTTATTCTCATTCCATTGAATCTCAAGGCATGGTTTTGTGCATGCTAAAATAATATGTTTTTCAACTTAAGAGGTAAGTTAGCTCAACTTGTTTTCTAGATAAAAAAGTACAGAAATTTTACATTGACAATTTTAAAGTGATGCTTTAGAAGCTTTCTTACTCTTTACTTACTCCCTATGTTTCATGGTTTTGCTGAAATATATGTAGGCATGGCTGAAATTTTACATTGACAATTTTAAGGTAATGTTTTGGGGTTTCCTTTGCCCCTTACTTGCCTCTTTAATTCGTTGTTATTGCCGGGACATCTTTAAGTATGACCAAGTTCCCTATTGGCATGTCTGGAGTGACTTTTGAAGCTCTCTTTGCTCCTTACTCTTTGCTTCAATGAAGTGGAAAATAATTTTTTTGGCACATTTTGGACTAATATGGGTGTTATTCGGAAAGTTTTAAAATGCCTCTCTTTTGGGGTTCATTTTCCTATCGTTTTGAAGGATTAAATGTCATAATTTCTAACTTATCTTGAGGATTTTGCCTACTAATTTGGAATCTTTAAATTTTGTTATTTTATGTCGATTCACTTGCTTTTCCCTCATTTTGTTTTGCTATTTTCGGAAGTGGGTTGGTCTCCTCCTTTCTCTTGTTTTATTTTTCACGGTTAAGTCAAAAATAGGGAATTTTTTATTTAATTGGGAAGCACATAAAATACATTTGAGTAGTTGGAAAGCACTTAATCAATGGTGGAACACCTTAAATCATTTTAAGCACAAGTTAAAGTGTAAGCTTTCTAGATTTTAGGAGCACACCTAAGGTGAGAGCTCATCTATCTAACCCTAAGTGTAGGCTTCTTAGGTTTTAGAAGCACATCCAGGTGAGAGTCCATCTACCTAATCAGTAGTGTGAGACACAGATTTTAGGAGCACGCGCCAAGTGAGACTCATCTACCTAATTCGCAGTGTAGAGACACTAGATTTTAGAGGCACACTACAGGGGAGAGTTCATCATTTGCAAATAATGAAGGCTATGCAGCTCGATCCTGATCACAGCTGATTAAAACACTGAACGTGAGGATGCGGCTGAGAGATAGTTACGGCTTCGCTCAATTGAATCGATTGTGGAATTCCGTAATGAGCTGCACCTCTTGGAAAACCTAATCTTTCCGTGATTTGAGCTTAAATCTTATACTCAAATCCTCCTGGCAATTGGGGGCATTCCTAATGTCACATATAAATCACCTACATCTGATCCTTTATATGTGACATTTTGTCTTGTTTTATTCATTTGTTTTTCTTTTCTTTTCCTACGATTTGTTTCGAGTCTCTATGGGTCATTTCAGTTTTCAGACTTCCTACATGCTACTCTGTCATTTATTCTTTTATACATAAACATATGTTTGTCGTGTTAGCTAAATTTTTTTGTTATACTTTTACCTGCAATGTTAGTTTCATTCACGAGTATAACGATATGATAAAATCGAATGCTCTAAAGTTTATAGTATATTTATAGTATTGTACTGCATTTTATTTTATTGTCTCTTACTGAACATTTCATTGTTTTTCATTATTATACATTTTATTGTTTCCTTTTAGTGTACATTCTATTGTTTTCTTTACTGCACTTTCTTATAGCATCATGTATGCTTTAAATTAACCACAAGACTTTCAGGATAGAAAACAATAGTTAGTTTACCTAGGGTGAATCACTATAAGACACATTAAACCTGGAACTGTTACCACACGGAGCGTAAAGCAAGTCCTTGTGGACAGCACAACGGCGATGTAGCGGACGAAGGATGGCGATCTACAAGCAACAGAACAGGTCTGCAGCAGCTAAACACCTTCATTTAGTTTAAATAACAACTGTTAGGATTACAGGTAGTCTGCCTAGTTCGACATAACTCCTCACATTATTCTTTAGGCTTTTGCACAACCTATTTTGCAATATAAGTCCTAAACACTTTTAGGATTCCAATGTTGTCGTACGGTACAGTGTAAACTCTCCTAGTCTTCTAGGCTATTTACACGATCAGATATCGTGTGAATGTAAGTCCTGAATTCTAAAATAAATTACATGATTAAACATTAAAGAATATTATTTCAAAGACATAAAGAAAAATAATAGGATAGTTGGTAGGCGCACGGTTTTCTCGGATACGCGACTTCACTACCTGCTCTGTCTTTAGATTCCTGAAAATGATTGTTCCTACTTGAGTCATTTCTTTTTGATTTTCCCATGTCCAATCATGAAAACCTAAACTTTGAAAATCTTGAAGACAAAACTATTGATCTTAATAGAAAGTTTTCTTAGGTGAAATTTGGTCATGTAAGATGTAATTAACTATAGAGTTTTGCCCCTATAAGGAACTCAGAATTCAGGTAAAATAAACTCTATCTAATCCTTATATTAGGTAGGGGAACTTGTTAGCCTCACAAAAGATTTTCGCAGATCAAACGTATATCACCAAACTCTATAGTTTAGGTGGTTAAGCTTACTATTATGCATATCCTTCGGGATAGTGTATTACTTATGGTATCACGCTTGATCATCCAAACTATCAAATATGTGCGACCCGTTTGGTCTCATCTATTTTTCAAAATTAAAATATTATTTTCAGAATCAAAATCACTTATAAATATTAAAACTATTTTCAAATCTAAATTTATTTTCAAAATTCTCCGGCCGACAGTATTCTCTAATTTTGGGAAAGAAAAAAAATGTACAAAGGAGTTTACAGGACATGAGATCATAAATGGCAACGCAATCAAGCATGAGATTGCTTGCTCAATTTAAGTCCAAAAGAAGGGCTACATGAGAAATAGATGCACTGGTGTTTCAATGGAACGGGAGAGAGATTTTGGGGATGTGAATAATAAAAAGGATTATCGACTAATAGAAGGCCCTTATTTGTGGATTTGTAGACATCAGAAAACCTTTTTTACAAGACAATTATCAGCGTTTGGTTTGATTGAATAAATGCTTACATGAGAATGAACTTGTGGTATTTTTATTTTAGAGATTTTGGATGAATTGAGTATTGAAGATAACATTGCTCATTATTCACAGGTGATTAACTTGAATAGAATCTAGCATACAAGTGTACTTGACTTGAGATTTGAATGAAAGATGCTCAAATTTGGACAGTTGTTAAATGGAACAGCCGACAGGAATTAGACTGTTAGGCATGTATATAAATTTGGATAGGAATTGGAATGATAAGCTTTAACTAATCTAAATGTGAGATTGACTTTAATTGATCAATTAAGTTCTTAAATATAAGTATCTTGTATTCATTAATTATTCCGAACCTAATTGGACATAAAAAAAATTAAATTATTATTCAGAAATATAAGAAATAGTTTTCATATCAATTATAATGAATTTATCTAGTTACATTAACAATAAATGAAGAATATATGAGTTAACAGTAAACCACCATTTGATAAAGAATTTGAATGGATTAAATATAAATATAAAGAGTTATAATTCATGATAAAAGTTCTTGAGAGAAATTTTAAGAAAAATTTCGGTATAGAAAAATTTTCATAACGTTTATTGTAAATGTTTCTTATGCATAAATTTGAGTTTGCCTTGGAGGAGTAAATACTTGAAGGAAAAGGATAAAATGAATGAGAAGCATTTGCACATCTGAATGTGGTAATTACATTTATAAATTAGAGCAGCATTTCCAACTTCTAAACCTAATGCATTTAATCAGTATATTACTGATTTATTTTTTTTATATAATAACACAATTTATTATGACAAGTCTAATAACATTTATTTCATTCTTCTCTTCAACTATTAATTTTTCAAGTTATTAGAAATAAAACATACAAGTTAGTATTACTTCATGACTGTTTATACAATAGGTTTACAAAGAAAGGCATGCAGATTCTCATAAAAAGATATCCATGTTAAAAAGAATGCAAATTAAAAGATGAATATAAGAATCTTTGCATATACATATTGATAAATAGATTTTATCCCCTAATAGTACTAACTGAGGACATTATTACACGCGCATTAATGAATTTACTTCAATCTCAGACAATTCTTGGAATAAAACTCACGCCTGTTGTGCCGACACTAGATATATTGGAGAAAGGAAAGTGAGTATATTTTACCACGAATAAAAGTGAAATATTCTATATCCCGTTGTGTCGACAATGAATGTATTGGCCAAGGTGAGTTAAGTTACACTTATATGGTGCTCTTGAGATGAATATATTAGTATATGGAAAGAAAAAATTGAGTAAATGTATGACAAATTCTTTATATGATGAGATACTTAAATTCAAAGATAAATATAATAATCACAACATCATTTTAAATGTTTATCAACACCAATGATCATAATTGGTTCAACACGTGATATGATTTCTATTATACTTAAAAATAACTAGAATACATGAAGTGTTTTCTCTCTATATACTGTGACTTAAAAATATAACTGTTTCATTGTATATTATTCTAATAATTCATTATGTTGCTTAGTTAGTAAGTCTAAACTAAATGAATGAAAGAAGAAAATTCATTATTGGAAAATGCCAATAATTAAAGTTTAAATAGCCTATTTTATCAATTCCTTTTTGTTAAAAAAATTAATATTTTGTCCATCCATCTATTCTCGCATTGGTAAGTCCATAAACATGGACTACCGGTAGAAAATAGTATATTTTTTATAATTTTTTTGCCGAAAATAAACTATTTCCCATGGGCACTTGCAAAATGCACAAGTGCCTTCGACGACTTCTAAATACCCTTTATATTCCTTAAACACAAACTAAATAAAATATTCACCTTTTAAATTCTAATTAAAAAATATTACTCTTTATACCTCCAAGAATTTTATATATATATATATATATATATATATATATATATATATAAAGGTCTATCTTGACAAAAATGTTGATGTAATCATACTCAGCCTTTTCTTTCATTATCTCTTCACATATCAGCACATGTAGATGAACAAATATACAACTAATTAAACATGATCAACATAAAAGTTACAAAAATTTTGTTAGATATTTTCTCTTAAGATCTGTTCAATTTTTCTCTTTCTTCCTTAAAGCATTCTCCTTCTCATACATTTGGCTTCTACAAAAGGTGTAAAAGCGAGGTAACTCAAATTTAAAAATCATAAGACTAAGATAATACCTTTAAATTAAACATATGCAAAGTTTGATTAAATATACAAACATGCATAATTATTTTTAGCATTACCCCAACTATTTGGGATCAGCATTATGAGCAATGACTTTTATTCATTCCTATTAAGCACTAACTAAGATGTTAAAAATATCCTTTGCAAATCATCAAAACAGTTTCTAGTCATGTTACCATAGATCTATTTATTCTTCATAATTCTTATAAGCTAATTTTAGCTACACATCTAATGGCAAAATTTGCGCCATCCATTGTACACAATCAAACTACCAAAGTTTAGTTCAAACTACATATATTTGATAGATGCTACTCCAACCGTCTTTATGATATAAACATTGTTTAATTTCTCCTTGTTAGTTTGGCCCCACATTCATCTTATCACTCATTTTTTGACATGACAAACTTAGCTATCAATAATTTTTTTACTGCCCAAAAATCAAATTCATGCAGTGGAGTGAGTCTTGCAAATTTAAAAAAATTACCACTAATCCTCAATAATATCCTCTTAAAAGGGCCATATAGAATAATAAGCTAATGCATCACTATTAGATTTATAAAAAAAAATTACAAACAGCTTACTGTGGAATGTTGGATGCCTTAAATCAAAGTTGTAAAATTCTATTTACAAACTAGAGCTTTACCGGATGCATGCATTCTTTAAAGCAAACAATAGCAAACATGAAGAAGGATAAAAATTCCTCTAGTGTCGACTAAATGCAGGGCTCTCTAAATCAATACAAATAGGTTATCTCAAGGAGAAGAATCTTGCAAAGAAGGCGTAATTTACTCACCTGAAGGGTAAATGCCTCTTGAGGGATCGGTGACAATGTTGTCACGAGATACACATCATTATATTCATTGTTGATAAAATTTCCATCGTTTATCACACTGCAAAAAAAACAAAATGGTTAAGCATGATTCTTTCTCAGAATTCAATAAATAGATATATATAAGAAAATCATTCACGTAAATGCTTTACATCTGCTTAATTCCAATTTTCCATACAGCAAATATTTGTAAAACACTTCATGAAAAATCCTACATCTTGCAATTTTTCCCGCTTCCTCTTAAGTTCTTTGCAACTATCAACCTAAGATATTTAAATTTTCCCTTCATTTTAGTATACTATGAGGAAAATTCAGTTGCCTGCCTCTTCTTACTTTAGATGGCATGCAATCGCCATTCTACAAATCATAAGGCTTTAGCAATATTTTTAAAGAAGTGAAAATGTACTTATTTTGAAGTTTGCCAATGCAGAGCACTGAAGCCTTGTTCTGTAACATTAATAAGCATTAGGGATGGGAGGAGCACTTGTGCAGTGCTGAAGCGTGTGTTTAGTCGCTGTAGCACACTATATGCTCATATCTGCCGTTTAGAAAATCAACTAGCAATTATTTAAAATAAAGTATTCAATGCTAACAATACAAAATACATAAACTTCCCGATTTGTGAATAACTTAATTGTTCAGTCCAAAACATAACCATAAAGCTCTTATGCCTGTTAAGTGTTCTCTTCGATTCCCCTAAAACACATTGTTGTGACCATTTTTCTTCTGTTCTTGAAAGCATATGATGCGGATTCATCTTCCAAGTTAGTAATTCCCTTCATATTTATTTTAAAACTGCTACAATGGTGATGTATCATTAATGGGGGTTCAGATCATGAAGGGAAAATTTAATTTGGTTGTTCAATTTACAAAACTCTATAAAAAGGAAACTCCCTCACAATACAAGCATTAAGTCAGGAAGGGACCGGAAGATTACATTTCTTGAATTATATCGATGTGATCACTTGATGTAGATTGCCAGTTGTGTTGATTTTCATATTACCGTTAAAATCAAAAAAGATGTCTCCATAAGTTCATAAGCACAATCAAATCATCAATCAAACATCCAAGATTGGATCATTGAATTAAGATTCAGTTTACAATATGAAAGATGAGTTTAGATTTCTTAAATTATTTAGAAAAATTTGTTTTTAAAATTAAGGATTATAACTGTACTGAAATTATATTTTAGATTGAAGTTGTCTAGTTTTTAATTTGAAGATAGGTTGCTTATGTTATATAGTTTGTCTAGAAATTAGTTCCTACTTCTTTGGATACAATTTGGGATGGATAAAATCCTACTATAAAATTCAATCAAGAATTCGAGAAAAAAATAACCCCTCACTTCCTCTATTCCTCCCAACTAACGATCTCCAATGCTCAACTATCATAAGATACAGCTATGTATCATAGCTAATAGACGGGTACCATGGCAAACAGTCCTCAGCACAATAGCTTTAGATGCCGGTGTATAAACTGCTAAATTCATCTTTCAAACTAACGTGCACAGCATAAAATAAGAGAAAGAGTTGTGTATATATATATATATAGAGAGAGAGAGAGAGAGAGAAACCCAAAGGGCTAATTTTATTGAAAAAGAATTGATACATCAAGGGTGTGCGAGAGGACCCAAAAGAGGCACTCTACCCAAAAGATAACAACAGACAATAAAACCCCAATATAAAGGGATACTGACTCAAAACAATTCTAAAACATACAAAACAAAACAAAAAGCTAAGGACGGGCCATTTTTGTCCTGCCTCTTCCCCTATTTTTAATGACGGAACCAGATATCAAACTTTGAAGTGTCGTATCGTTGCAGTGAGTATAACGAAGTGTCATCAATTGGTTTCAGGTGGAGTAAGCCCACGCACTCTTCTTCGCCGAGATGTGTAAATCTGTCATTCTTCATCTGAAGATTGGCTCATGCGGTCATCGGTCTGATTAGAATCTCAGTAGAAGGAAAGCTAATCGTTGCAACAGCGGGAGGTTCAGTGCGTAATGTCACCTCTGCACCTGGCGCTTCCTAAAGAGGAGCTGCAGGACTATCCTGATTTGCAATCCGAACATTATCTCTTGCAGTAAGATCAGAAGTAGGAGCAATTGCTCAGATACCAACTCTACTGAGTCACTCCTCAGATGGAGCCAATGTGTCCAGAGCAGTAGGGAGTTCCTGAATTACATCAGGTATCAATACATGTCTTATGGTGAGTCCCTCATCTGGTGGAGCCAATGTGTCCAGAGCAGTGTGATCCTGCTTTTAACTATAGGTTCTCAACTGTGGGTGCAATCAGAAACATTTCTCTTGTGGGTGTCTGAACATCTTGCAGTGTTTGCAATAGTGAAGTTTATGTTTCATAATGATTTTTTGCCAATAATCATTGTGAGAAGAACCAAACCAGATTTCGTCTGCATCTGGTAGTGTAATATCTCATTGATCAAAATCCTTCTGAGTGGAAGGCGCTTGAGCGATGAATTATATGTGTGTCTAGCTTGTATTGGTTTTCGAGGAATTCTCGATTACACGTATGGTAGGATAGTCGAAAATTAAGAGCTGAGTTCGGGTAATAAGAGCAGGATAGACGCAAGAACGATGCTTGATCGAGATCGAAATCGAAGTCCGATTGAGAAACTTCATAGGTTTGCCCTCAATTGTAATGAATTTCTTCGAGAAAATCCTCGTGTAGTCTTCTTCTTGAATCAAAACATGTCTTTCGTCGAGAAGGCCCACCTGTCAATCTCCAACTAGCTTGAAATCTTCGAAAATATTCCTGATATTCTCCATCCTAGGGCGACTTAGTTGGAACTTACCAACTATTGTGAATTTGTGGTTTTCAGCAAGAGATGAGATTTCAGCAACAGAGAAGAATAGTGTTAGTTTGCCCGCATTTTCCCTACTCTTTTAATGAGATTACAATCACTATGTCCTGCAATAAAATCATAGTACGACTAGGGGAATATCAGACTGTCGGTGAGGTGAAAATGGGAGCTGCATTTGTGAGCCACTGTAGTATTGGAGGGTTTGGCGGAGTTGTCACCGGCTAGGGCGGCGGAGTCGGAAAGCCCTGAAGCCATTGGCGTGCTTCACACACGTCGCAGGTTTGAGGCAGAAGTACCTGGCGCAACATATCTACTGCCAGTCCACGCGAACAGCCACAGTAGACGACTCTGGCGGAGGAGGTGTCGAGCAGGTTTGAGGCAGAGCAGTCGGCGTCATGCAGGTCTTCGACGCTAGCTCTTCCTCAGCCGTCGCAGCAGACCGCGAGGTCAGGTAGGGATCTGCGAAGGAGGAAACGGCTTCGCGCTAGCCTGTGAGGCAGTGTCCACACGAAGCTGAAAACCGACGTCGTCGTGGGAGACGACGAAGACTACATGTGAAGCTGGGATGACTCGTGCGAGCCTGCGAGCAAAAAGGAGCATCGTATCAAGCCAAATCAGCGAACGGAGGGAAGAAACGACGAAGACGACTCGCAAAACAAGGAAGACGAATTCGTGCGAATCTGCGTAGATTCGAGACAACGTCAATTGTGTAGTGATTTCAATGTCGGGAATCGCCATGGAGAAACCCTAGCAAAGCCTGCGATGCCACTTCATTCGACCTTGCAAGATGGGATTGTTGGATGGAAGGCATCTATTGATTCATTTAACAGTGGAGGAGGACTACGTTAGCTATTCTGCTAGACGATATGTTTTCGTTGCGGGAGCTGAAATGAAGATTGTAAAATGGACTCCAGATTTTGACCCCTCTAAGGAACCTCCAGTGGTTCATATTTGGTTCAGGCTTACAGGCCTCCCATAAAATATTTCAATCAGAATGTTTTGTTTTAATTGACAAAGCCCTTGGTACCCCACTGCAAATGGACGCTACAACTTATAAAAGGACCATACCTGATGCGGTTAGGCCTCTCATTGAGAGGGATATTACTCTTCCATATGTCTATAGAATTTGGGTGGGCTCTGATCAGGACGTTGCTTGACAATATGTGGTTATGGAGCAAAGCGCTTGTCTTGTCGCTCGTGCTGCAGAATGTTTGGGCGCACGGGGATAGAGTGCTTCGGGACTTTATCCCCTAACTAAGAGACCATTTAACTCTAAAGAAAATGTTGGGCCCTTTGTGGGTCAGAAGGCCAATGATTTGGTTGACACTGCCCCCCGTCTGTATCCCTTGAAGAGCAGGAACCTTCTGAAGTTGGTCTTAGTCAGATTAATGAACAGGTTCCTATTGTTACCAGGGATAGGTGCTATAGGCTTTATCCCTCAACTAAGAGCACATTTAACTATAAAGGAAATGTTGGGCCTTTTGTGGGTCAGGAGGCCAATGGTTTGGCTGACACAGCCCCCCCCGCGTCTGTATCTCTTGAAGAGCAGAAACCTTCTGAAGTTGGTCTTAGCCAAGTTAATGAATTGGTTTCTATTGTTACCCCTTCACCCTCTTCTGACTCACTTGTTGGAGAGGTGGAGCGAATTGAGACTACCCTAGTGGCTAGAACCTCGGAGGTGGAAATGAAAGCCCCACCCCTTTCTCCTCATGATGTTCCTGTGGCCACTAAAGCAATGGAGTCCGACCGGTATATTCAAAAATTCAGCAGAAAGAGAAGAAAACCCCAAGTTATGCCCATTCTTGCTGCACTACCGTCCTCATACATCGAAGGATTAGTCTCGAAGAAGAAGAAGAACGAAGAAGAAGAAGAAGAAGAAGATAATTGGCGAGTTTACAACACCGACGGAAGAAGAAGCGCTTAGAGTACACTTGGAGCCTTAATTGATGATATCTCGGTTACTCCTGGCAATGGATTAGCAATTAAGAGATTATTTTCTAGATCGTTAAGAACGAGAACACTGCCTTGGGGATTTCGTTCTTAGACACTGTTATTTGCATTTTTTTCTTTTTTGTCTTTTGTATCCTTTTTTGTTGGTCTTACTGGGCATTTACAAGAAGATGTACCTTGGTGTATGCTTTTTGCTGATGATATCCTCCTTGTGGATAAGACAAGAGAAAAAGTCCAGGAAAAATTTGAATTATGGAGGTCTACACTTTGAGTCTAAGGTCTTCGTTTGAGTAGAACTAAAGCTGAATACATGGAATGTAATTTTAGTAATAGTAGGTTTAGTGACGAAGTGTAACTTTAGGTGATCAAATTATTAAAAGGTGTGAACGATTTAGATATCTCGGGTCCATTGTTCGAAAGCGATGGTGATATAGATGGGGATGTTAATAGTAGAATTCGGAGTTGGTTGGTTGAAGTGGAGGAATGTGTCCAGGCTTATTGTGTGATAGAAAAGTACCGCTTAGGTGAAAGGAAAATTTTATAAGATGGTGGTGAGACCTTCGATGCTACTATGGTGCTGAATGCTGGCCTTTAAAAGAGAAGCATAATGTTAAGTTAAGTGTTGCCGAGATGAGAATGGTTAGGTGGATGAGTGGCTTTACACTTAGAGATAAAATGTGAAATGAATATATCTGTAATAGGGTTGGTGTTGCACTAGTGACGGATAAAATTAGAGAAAGTCGCCTTAGATGGTTTGGTCATATTAAACGTCGACCACCTGATGATCCGATTAGGAGAGTAGATGTTTTAAATACAACTTATTTTAAGAAAGGCAGAGGTAGACCTAGTAAAACTTGGGCTTATTGCATAAAAAATGATCTTAATTTATTAGAATTAAACGAAAATTTGACACTAAATAGGATGCAATGGAGAAAAATGATTCATATAGCCGAATCCACTTAGTGGGATTAAGGCTTTGTTGTTGTTGTTGTTGTTGTCTTTTGTATCCTTTGTTTGATTTGTTTCGTAGGGGTAGGCTTTCATCTCTTGAGCCCTATCCTCAAATCTTACAAACTGCTTTATTTCAATAAAATAGGCCCTAGGGCTTTGAATATATTTTCTTTTATTAAAAGAGGGCAATTTCATTGATCAAAAAGAAAGGTTACATCTAAGATGGGGTATGTCCAAACAATCCCCATTCAGCAAAAAAGACAAAAAGGAGGATGGTATATTATGACGAGTAATAGAGAGGAAGAAACCGTATACGAGGTGGTGAGCCGGTTTGTTGCGCTTCACAGGAACATAAGACCAGGATGATCACAGTAGAAACCGTCGAGATCGTTGAATTTTTTTCATCCGATAGATCGAATACTGTGGGAGGAGGTGCTTGGTTGAAGGATGTGTAAGAGTTGTATGCAATCAGGTTCACATGTATATTGTTCGACTTTAGAGCGAAAGTTAATTTCAGCCTCCGAAAGACATTCTGAGTTTCGAGCAAGAAGCATTTAGAGCCTCGATAAGAGCGACGAAATACTGTAAACAATGCCCTTTAAAGTTCTGCAAAGACCACCGATGCTACCTATGCTTCTTGAGTAACTTCATCGGTGTTTAGTTTCACCCAAGTCTTTGCGAAGGGCCCTCCAAAAACTAGCCTGGACGACGGAGGGTTTACTCTCCAGGGTGAAATAGAAGATGAATCATTCGACTTTATGATAAAGGAGCTGCGAGTGTAAGCTTATCTTATGAGAGCTGACGAAAGGGTTTAGTGCTTGCGACATTCACGCCACCGGATAAACTGAGAAGATAATGAAAGGAATATGTTTTTTGAATGATGTTTCAAGAATCAGGTAGATCATTAAGATTGGACCAATTGGTAAGAAGATCCAGCGAGTTGTTCTCCTGTAAGTACGGCGATGCAAGCACTACAGAGACTCGCGATACAACATCGAGTGTATAAGGCTTTCCTCGGCGAGTGGCATAGATGACATCTGGAAGGTCATACGATACGCTTTAAGTTTTAAAATGTCGTAAATAGGAAGAAATTTTCTAAACGACCTCCGATGAAAGAAGGCCATGGATGGGGTTATGTTAGCTTTGCAAACACTTTTCCCCAATCAGTAGATTGTCATTGGTAGTGAGAGTGATAAATAAACTTGGATAGACTTTGATGGGAGCCATTTTTGGTAATAAGTCTATCAGGAGCAGAAGGATTGATAGGGAGATTCGAAATACTTTTAACAATGTGGGGGGAATTAACCTCACTAATCTTGGAGAGGTTCCACTTATCATGTACCCGACGATCGGATACATTAATTATCTTAGAGTTAATAGGTTGATATTCCTTGATGAATAATTCCCAACCAGGTTGTCGAAGCGAAAATTGATTTGGCCTTCACTCACATCCCGAATGAAAAGAGCTTGCGACCTCTTTAACACTGGAGAAGAGCTTTCCGGTTTCTAGAGTCCCTAATTTAGGATTCACAAGTGATGGATGAGAAATGGGACGATATTTACCTTTCATAAATCTTGCCATAGAGAACATTGTTGTACGAATCTAACCCATTGCTTACTGATAGAAGATATGGCTCATGTGTGCTTAAATTTTTAAAACCACATCCACCATAGGCGGTAGGATGGCGAGATCTTGTTCAGAAGTCCGGTGATGTTGTTTGTGTTGACCGGCCTATAAGAAGCTTGTTGAACGACACTTCCGACATTCTTTGAGTGTTCTTTTTTAACTTGATCATTTGAAAGATGTACGGGGGTAATTAGTGAGAACCGATTTGAGGAGGTCGATCTTCCCCGATTAGACGAAATGAAGTGGTCCAACATTGGATCTTGGAGGTCACTTTTTCACCACCTCATCAAAGTGGGATTGCTTCCTCCTGCCCTTGATCAAAGGGAATCCTAAATACTTGAGAGGATAAGTAGTAGTGGAGAAACCAGTGAGATCTTTAATCCAGTTAACCTGGTTAGGTGGCAGCTTGTTGTTAGGAAGGAGTTGGCATTTAGATTTATTGAATGAAAGTCCGAAGCGTTACGGAAATAGTCAACAATTTCATAACCTTCTAATAGCGGTTTGCTCCCATTAGTGAACAAAATGACATCATCTGCATATGCGAGATGAGAGACAATACGATTTGATACGTGCGAGTATCTCAAATAGAGTGGCTAACTGCTTGTGAATGGTTAATCAACGCTGACGGATAATCAAAAGCTAGTATGAAAATGTAAGGGGACAAAGGATCCCCTTGCTTAATACCCACAGACGATAAAGAAGCCATGACACTCTCCATTGATTAAAATGCTATAATGAGAACTATGAAGCCACCTTTTGATAAGTAAACAGAAATCCTCAGGGAAGTTCCTAGCTTTAAAAGTCTGTAGAACAAAATCTCAGTTTATTGTATCATATGCTTTAGCAATGTCCAATTTAATGATAACATTAGATCCTCTACAAGGCACGTCGATCTCAACGATAATTCGTATGCCGATAGAACGTTGTCGATAATGCTTCTCCCTTGGACAGAAGCAGATTGGTTGTGTGAGATTAAATCATCCGGCAAAGGTTGCGTTACGGAAACAATAATTCTACGATGACGCTTAGAAAACAACGTAGTTAGGCTGATTGGCTAAAGTCCTTGCATGTAGATTTGTTATTTTCGCTTAGGAATGAGAATAATTGTGGTAACGAGTGAAGTACTTAGGTAATTCGTACCATGGAAGAAACACTTGAATAGCGAAGTAAGATCTAACTTGATAGTCTCCCGAAGCCTTCGATAGAATCCGGCGATATATCCATCGGAGTCCAGCCGTTTTTGATGGATCCGAGGAGAAAAGAGATTTTTAATTTCATCTTCCTCGAAGTGGAGCAGATAGAGTAGTACCATCAAGCTGGTTTTCGGTTTGGGTAAGATCTCGGTTGAAGTACGAGGGCCGATTGGAGGGCTAAGGTTAAACAACTGATGAAAATATTGTACATTAGAATTGGCAATAGCTTGGGTACCAGTCAACCAATCGCCCCCATCCCCTTTAATTTTAGTTATAGCATTTAGCTTTCTCTTATAATTTATGACAGCATGGTAATATTTAGAGTTTTTGTCCCCCTGTGCAAACCACTGACATGCAGTTTTCTGTTTCAAGAATTGTTTTTCAATATCTATAGCTGCCAAGAACTGCTGATTAACCACCATTAAATCATTGTCATTAAAACTACCTTCCGAGTTGATACCTTTCTAGCCGATTCACAATTTCTCGAAGCGGAAACTTGTGAATAAATGTTGTCAAACACCTTCCAATTCCAATCCTGCGACTTCTTAGCTAATCTTTTTTGTAGCATCTTGATTTAATAATAGGATTGTTAAATGTATAGGGGAAGGGTTCCGACGAGAAGATTGAACAACATTATGGAAGGTAGAGTGAGAAGTCCATACATTCAAATATCTGAAATGGGCTTTACTAAGAAAGCTCTGGAACAACAACTTAACCAGAAGGGGGGAATGATCTGATCCAGCCCTGGGGAGATGGGTCACATTAGTTGAGGTAAAGAAGTTAATCCACTCTTGATTAGCCAAGAATCTATCTAGTCTTTCCCAAATCCTGCCTCTCTTCCAAGTATAATCTGATCATTCATAATCCAAATCAAAAAGTCTAGCATCTGAAATATTATTGGAAAAATCAGTCATTTTTTTGATATCAGGTGTCCTTCCTCCTTTCTTTTCACTGGGGTTAGCTATATAGTTGAAGTCCCCACCAACTATCCACATTTCAGACATGCTGCTGCTGATCCGATGTAATGAGTTCCAAAGATCATCTCTATCGGCTTGGTTGCACCCAGCATAAATAAAAGTGGTCAATCCAGTCACCTGCTCAATGTGAAAATGTATGTGAAGGAACTGAGGGTAGTCTAATAAAACAGTCACTATCATTTCTTTCTGTGAAAAACCAAACTTTGTTGGAGCAGTTGGTAACAAAGTTAAATTGAGGAAATTTATTGGTAATTCTTGTGGTGTTATATTGAATCATAGGTTCCAAGAGAGCAAAGGCCCATAATTTATGAATCATGTTAAGATTCACCAATCTATTAAGGGAGCCATGGGCATTAGCCCCCCTAATATTCCAGCACAACATGTTAATCATTAGGAGTCTTTCCACTCATAGTGAGTCTAGGAATGGAAGATACATGTTGTTCTTCAGAAGTAGTCTGGGGTTGAATTATGTTCTCGGAAGACGGGTTCTCGATTCTAGAGGTAGTTTTTCTTTTTGGAATGGTAAACAATCCACCCTTCAACAAAGTCGATAGCAACATTTTCAAAACACACGGGTTCGAGCTAGGAGAGGAAGGCGACACAATGGGATCCGGATATGAAGTACTTGGTGGAAGAATTATTTGTGTAGGTAGAGTGCGGCTACGATAAAGCATGTTGTCACGGGTCCGAAGGTGGCACGGGTAAGGGTTCACTAGAACCATCTCGCTGGAGGGTTACCATGAAGAGGTTCCGCGATAGACAAATAAGGTTCGACGAGAGGAAAGACAAGTGGGGGTGTCCGGCAAATCAATATCGGCGGGATGCGTACCAAGATTACCAACGGTCTCGGCATTCCCATTAACGATAAGACGTCATCCTTTTCGGCGAGGTGCCAAGGGCGGGGTCCAACGGAGGCCAGGCTTAATGGAAATAGGAGGGATAGCTGGGACAGAATCAACAACTAGGTCAGAGGGGGCCACAACAATTGGAGGTTTTTTCCTCAGTTCTGGCTTCAACCTGTAGCACTTGTCCATAGAGTGACCAAACATTTTGCAGTGTAAACAATAGTAAGGCCTCTTCTCCAACACAATTGGTTGCCAGATATCCGTTGTGTGCGAGTCCAAGCCACGATTCTTTCACTTCGGTAGAGTGACGTCTCTTTCAATTAACATTCACAGCACCGAAGGCACAGTAGCTTCGGTGGTTGGATCATCGACAAGTAGAGGTTTGCCCGAGGCTAGCCCGATATTATAAAGTGTATGCTTCTCGTAAAAGTGCGGTTGTAGTTCGAGCAAATTAAACCGGATGACGGCGATAGAAGGTTCGAGAGAGGTCGAATTCGGATGACTATTTCAATATCTTCGTCGATTTTCCATCGATTGTAATAGCTTTCATGGAGAATACCCTAGCATAATCATCTTCCAAACTTAATTGGATAATCACGTATCTGCAATCGAAACAATCCCACTTTCCACGAGCAAAAAGTTTGGATTTTCAAACACGCTTTCGATAATCTCCATTTTAGGATGCCTGACCGAAATTTTCCAACCAAAGTGAATTTGAACTTGTCGGCCAAAGTGTTTATCTCCTCCTCGGTGAAAAAAATTGCGGGCTTCCCATTCTTCTTGCGATTGGCTTAATAAGCGCGACTATCGGCGTTGGGTGTCCCATGAGCGGCATCATGGAAGCTGCGTGAAAAAACTCCCTTACCGCAAGATGGAGAAGAAGCCACGAGCGGAGGCATAAGAAACTTTCTCCCCCGAGGGAGGGTTACATTCCATTGTTTAGGATCGCGAGGTGCGAGAGAGCGGTGCGCGGAGCGAGAGGAGACGGCGAAAACGAGCGCGAAGGAGGCGGCGAGGAGCGGCCTTACCAGCGAGAGCGGTTCACCCGACGAAGCCGGCCTTAGCACGCGTCGTCCGGAGCGAAGCGAGGAGGAAATCGCGATCACGAAGACGCTGCGGAGCGTAGTCCTCGTGCGGAGACGACGGAGGAAACGACAGACGCTCCGAACGGCGCAGCTGGATGAAACGACAGAAGGCAGACGACGAAGATGAAGCCGGCCTTCGTCGTCGTGCAGGAAGAAGAGAAGCGACCTTCTCGTCGTGCTCGACGAAGCCGAGGAAAGGATATCACCGGGAATCGCCATGGCGAAACCCCCGCAGAGCCCCCGAAACCTTCATACGCGCTTTGAATATATATATATATATATATATATATATATATATATATATATATATATATATATATTGTAAAAAAGCACAATGGCACATATTGATTTAAAAGCGGTTACGGAGGCTTGAGGAGATGGCACATGGAGCCCTTTCCGACGATACGATGTTAACAAAAGATCCAGAAATATTCGAAAGTTACGACACGTTGTCGAAGCGAGACCAGTGAGACTCTCGCTCCGTTTCTTGGAGATCCATAGAGTAATCTCTTTAATGCTACTCCATTGCCCTGAGTCACCAAAGTATCATCAAATAGGAGTGTAACCCCAGGCTTCTTCTTCCCTCGCGAATAATAAATCTGCCAGTCTTCACCATCGTCTTCCTTTTCTACTTCTTCTTCTACTCTTCCTCTTCCGTAGATTCCTGCTGATTTTTGTCGTTGGGTTCGACAATAGGTAGGGGAATTCTTCTTCTTCTGCTGAAAGTTTGGATGTATCTGTTAGAGCGGTCAGCTGAAGTAGCTCCCTGAACGGCTTAAGGCACAGGAAGCTGTGTCGCACATCTCGCTTGTTCAGTAACCACTATAGTCTCCGGAGTGACAATTTGTATAACAGGCTGAGAGTTCTCCCCAACAGCCATATAAGCCGAGTTTAAACTTTTTCGGCATCGGATCTTCTCTATTCTCCGAGTCGGGGTAGCGTCGACTCTATCTTCGGGAGTTTCCAACAACTGACGAAGGCCCAGCTGACCATTTCCTCGAGGGAGGATGCGATCTATAGCGAGTGTCTCTAATGTGCCCGAACGTTTTGCGATGCTTGTGAAAAGAGGCGCTGCTCTCACGCGACCTCTCTGCCAAGCCATCGCGCACGTCGGTGATCCAAAATCGATCCACATCGGGGAGAGTGAAATCTCTCTCCACTCGAACCACGACTGCACTGTAGAGACCCTATCATAAGTAGGAGAGTCGATTCGAGAGAGTCACGAGAGCTTGACTAATGTTGTACGAAGCGCGTGGATTGTACGAATGAAAAGGAAGCCGGAAGTTTGAAGCACATAGGAACGATAGGAGGTTCTTTTGATGGGTCGAAATCGGAGTCAACTTGATTAGACTTCGTGCGGTGTCAGCAGCCAAGCGATTGTTGAGCAAAATTCGGCATAGTCTTTTCATACGTATCCAGAATGAGTAAGTGTCTGTCATCTAACACTCTCGATTTTATCCACGAATAAGTTTCGGTTCTCAAAAAAATTTCGATTAAATTCATGCTTTGGGTGACAAATTGGAATTTCCACTAAAATAAATTTAACGTCATCGGAGAGAACATCCATTTCAGGTGTGGTGAAGATAACGACGGAGTTTCACATCTTTAGTACTCATCGGCTTGATAAAATTGCGCTTGTATTTTTTCGGCAGCGATGTCATGAAATTCTTGTGGAAAAAATAGATGATCGTTGTCGGAATTGTTGCCATGACTCAGGCGCAGGAAGCCTTAGTTGCCATCAGAAAGAAGACGACGCCTAGCGACCTCTACAGTGAGTGAGTTGCGCAGCGAGCACGCACTCAAAGTAGCCGCTGTAGCCCTTCTTCTCGCACAGAGTCCCAAAGAAGAGACACCGTCGTGCAGATAGACGGGCCATCCAGAGAAAGGCCGCAGGGAGCGGCACAGGACGAGCCGTCCAGAAAAGATAACATATAGATATATATATATATATATATATATTGGCATGCTTGGAGTAAAGCCGATCCATGCAGCATGGAAAAGAAAACCTAGATGGCCAATTCCAACAATCTAGAGTCATAGAACGACAAAAGAGATTTGTTTTCCAACATGAAAGTCAATCATGCTCATTAAGTACAGCATTAACAAAGGGCAGAGAAAAAAATTCTAAAAGGGGGAAAGTAAAACAAACAGGCAAGGAAAAGTAATATTTATCATGAAGTAGCATTTGAGGTAAATTTAATTAACTATTAAATCAATAAAGAACCTCCAAAAAATTTGACAAACCCATTCAAAATCCATTCTAACCGCTTCTTTTGGAATTGATTTCTAATTGTTATGTGATTACACCACTGAATCATTGATCATCAGCACGTCATCATGAGACTATTTTCAAGATGGTCATTAGCATTTTAAAAAACCTTTACAGATGCTGAAACCAGAACTAGTAAGGGAAATAGTAAAAATACAAAAAACTAATGTTTATTAATCTTAAAATAAAGTTACAACATGAATCGAATAGAAAATAGTAATACAACACAAAACGACACCAACAACACTTCTAAATGTATTCCAATGGGCGACCGAAATCGGCGAGGTAGGTCGAGATGGCTAGCGGGGTTGGTGACAACAATAGAGTACTAGTGGCAGCAAGGGGAATGTGTGGAACTGAAGGGACGGGAAGTGGGAAGGGTTGTGGGTGGTCAGCAGCGATCATGTGGTGGTAAGGAGAAGCTTGAAGTGGTAGGCAGTTAAAGGGGAGTGAAAGAGATAGGTTGGGGAGAATAAAAGGGGAAGATACAATCACCATCACGGAGATGATACAGCCAAAGCACCACTATCTCCTCTGATACAACCCAAAAAGGAGAAAGAGACTTTATATAGGAGATTTGAAACTAAACACGCTCAAAGCTGACTCCCTACATACCTAGAATAGCAATTTAGAAGGATCTAGAAAAATCCTTCCCGAAACTCCTACAAACGACACCCTCCCTTCGGTTCACGAAGAATTGTGGGAAATCGTGAGAGAATCGCGAACCCCAATCTATCAAAAGTATCCATGAAGTATCATTGGTCTTCGCAAGTCTCCCACGTCGATCCTGGCTTCGCACGGGACTTCTCCCGCTGTCGTGGGTCTGCGTGCCTCCATCCCGCATAAATGAAGCGTCTGCATCGGACGCTTCCAAGGCCCTCAATCGAGCGCCCTAGCGACTGCGTCAGATGGATATTGCAACAGTTCGTTGTGCTAAGCCCTATGTGGCTAGAATTTAAGTGAAAAAAAAAATCACTGCCCTAGTCCATAAAAAATGTAGAATGGGTCTTCTTCATCTGGATATTGGCAGAAAGTGAAATTTCAAAACATTCGTCCATAATGCGCATTTTGCCCTTTCTTGCACACAATACTCTAATTGTTCAAAGCTCATCCGACACATAAAACTTTTCAAACTCAATCACAGGACCCTCCACCTACTAATCATTAGGTGAAAGAACACCATAATGTTATGAACTATTCTCAAAACCTGATATATAGTTCAATTTCTCTTCAAAGGAAAAAAAAAAGTGATGATCTTTGCTCTTATCAACCTTTTGGTTTTATTCACTTCATATACCACTAAAATTAGCACTAACATTTCCCTTTTAAGTTCTAAAACACCGCAATCTTTACCCATTTGGTAACAAAACAATGATTATTTGCCACAACATGTATCTGATTCTAGGTGTAGTAGTCAGATTGTATACTTCTAATGGATAGAAGATTTCAAGTTAATTCTACCAAAAGAGGTAAAAATCAAAATAAATCTATCTTCATTCTCCCATTTTCACTAGGCATCAAAGTAGACGTTCTAATTAATTTTGCTCTGTTGTACTTCTCTTTTTTCTCTGGCAGCTCTCGATAAATGCTAGTGATCTAATCCAATCATTATCTAGTTAATATATTGTGCTTATTAAAATAAAGCCCTTATTGTAGACTTGCAAAATAATGTTAAGAGGTCGACTAAGAATCAAGTTCATCCCAGTGTATCATTCCTAGGTGCATGGTACAAATATAGAGAGAACATTAAGACGAGAAAGCCACTTCTTATTTTGGAGTCGCTTCAAAAGCCAAAAAAAGAGGGAAAAGCAAAAGGAAGAAGAAGAAAAAAACCAATAGCTAACAATAATTCTACATCAAATCAAACTTATGAAATCACTAGGTGGGCAGAATATATGGTTCTAGCCTTATAAGCACAGAAAATCCAAACCAGGCTCAATCTAATTATACGTTTGTCAATTCAAATTAATATTTGTGTTAAATCTTTAGAAGAAAGATTAATTTTATGATAATCAACATAAAGACGTCCTCTAATAAGGTGTCAGGGTATAACTCGAATTTTCCCAAAGGCCAGCGCAAAATTAATGATTAATCAACACTCTCGATCATGATAGAAAAATTTCAATTAAGAATAATTGAAAGGTTCTAAAAAGCTTTGTTTTCATCAGTATCATTTGGTTTACAGTGAGAATGATATACAATTATTGGCTCAGAGCAAATGAGGGTTGAATGATCACGAGCCTGATCAAAATCTCAGGGTTTCATCAACTAAATTTGTTATGTACTCTAGTTTACTTAATTAGCATCAAAAATCGGTCGAACTTAATTAATAACAAATATTGGTTCTCATATATGATGCCCGGGAAAAAATTTTATTGAATGGGCTAATTTTAAATTGACCTTGGTTAAGGAGTTCTTCATATACTATTAATTGAGCCTTATAACTAAGTACTCTTAGAATTAGATATTAGGAATTCAAGCTAAGTAGTACCATAATAAAATAAGGCAACACATTGACGGCCAACTTAAAGGGAATGTGTTGCACTGTTGTCGGTGACATATTTATTAGTTTGATCATAAGAATATGTTTCACATGACATTATTTTTTGTCAAAATTAAATTTATCACATTTGGTACACTAGCACAGAAGATAAATGTGTGGTCGCTATAATTCGTAAATTGACAAATTTGTATATCAACTTTTTATCTTTTCCTTTATATTTTTTGTAGGGGTGAGCTAGATTTAGCTAGAGACTACATAGATCATGATTTACATTTATTATTAGGAAAAATGCACAAAATATATTTCCTTTAAATTTTTAAAAGGTATTGTCGTGATGTGATTTATAAGAATTAAAAGAAAATATAACACTCAATAAGGCACAATGTAGAAAAACAATTCATGTAGCTGACCCCACTTAGTGGGATAAAGGCTTGTTGTTGTTGTTGTTGTATTGTCAAGATGTTATTTCCTTCGATTATGACATTTTAATAAATGAATAGATCAATAGACAGTATGAATCAATGCATGCAAAGGATCTTATAAGTTGAAGATTCTTTTATTTTTTTATAGCATTAGTAGTCATAATATTAGTATGTAAATCGAAGCAGAGTTACGCTTTCTTATTTTTTTATATGAAGATTGTGTTATGAACATTGTCGAATCTACTGTTGATTCCAGAGAAATGAGTTCAAACAATTGTCGGTCTATAAACCATATTAACTCTGTTTGCTTGTTTGCATAAGATCGAGTTCAAGCCAGTTTATGTATCTGAGATATCTAGATACAATGTTGCATAATATTTGGTATTTGGATTCAATTTCCCTGACACTATAAATATATTGAATTGGGGGTTGGGAATTACATCCTCAAGATTTGGAGAATGCACAAGGTTGGGACTTTCACCTCTACCGATATGCACGCAACCTAATGAGTTTCTTTTTTGAAATGGGTTCTCATTGAAAAATATCATAAATGCTTAAACAAATACATGAAGAAAAAAAAATTAACTGAGGCCCTTGCTTGCATTTTTTATTTTTCTCATTTGGGAAATTGCCAACATATAGACCCTATCTACTCCGATCAGTAGAGAGTCGGGCCCAAAGATCAAGTATTGTAGCCTAGTTCTATGGATAAGGTGGCCCATAGAGTTTATACTTTACAATTTTTTATTATAAAAGTCCTTGAAAAGCTCATGCAAATGTGATGTCAAATATTTTGACAATATTTAAAGCAGAACATTGACCCCTCATCTGCAATGAAACAAACTTAATTCATTAAAGTGAGGGTGGAGAATTTATGATGATTCTTTTATCACATAAAGAATTTACAGGGTACGGGAGCTAACAACTCCATCTCCACCCATGGCATGTGCATGATTAGGACAATGGATTGGCTTCTACAACTAGCTTTAATTTAACAATTCTTATATAAATTTTAAGGTAACTTTAATAAATTAATTAATTAACTCACTTTAATATTATTTCACAATTCTTCTTCTTTTTTTTTTCCTTTTTCTTTAACAAAAAAATTAACACTTATAATAATAATAATTATTATTATTATTATTGTTATATAAGATTAAATCCTAATTTTATTCCCCCTTGTTCAAATATGGTTAATTCGTCGACTTTATAAAATTGATCCAAAATAATTGCACAGAAACAAAAATGTGCACGAAATTTATCCCATTTTAGTCTTCTGACAATACAAATTATTTCTAAATCAGTCCACGAGAAATCATTTGGACGATCTTATATGGCCAAGATATTAAACTAGAGAAATGCGGTATTCTATGACTAAATTGGCGACATATAAATAGTTAAGAGAATTTTAAAACTAAGACTATATAGATTTGAGAGTGGAAGTAATCAAGTTTTTTATAAAAAAGATAAAGCATGGGATATGATTAGCATATCTAGTACTTATGAGATTATATGTCAAAAGCCAATTCTAAGAAACAATCTTCCGCTCAACTGAAAATCCCTTATCATCTCTCGATTAGATTTTTTCGCGGTTCCATCCTTTCTTTCTCTTAAAAAAAATCTGAAGAGAGTGCAGCTAATTTTAATAGCACGTATGTGAACATTCTTGTCTATATCCTTATAATTTCTACAGTATTACTAGGTCAATACTCGGCAGTTGAGGTAACTAACTCTAACCAATTTTAAAAACTTCCAAACCCTCATTAACCTTTATCACAAACTATCTTTATTTAACACATTAGCTCAACCTCTTCCATGCATGTTGCTTGCTTCACCATCTTGTTGTAGAATTATACAGAATAGAACATATTCCCTGATAATGTATCAGGACTCCCTCCCTCTTTCCCTAATGCTTTCACTCGGAAACCTAGCCTCATCCATCAAAAAGAATTAGATTAGGAAAATATTTCCACTAAATAGAAAATATAATCAGCAATGTGAATATAAATAAATTATTAAATGCATGATATGCCAAAGAAGAAAAGATCATAACAAATAAGACCTAATATTTGATTTAGAACTAATATACTTTAGTACATAAGCAGAATGTAAATGAAAAAAAAGTGATTTTGTTTTACCACTCTTGAAGAAAGACAAATATTAATTCAAAAGCATCATTTGGAAGACTAATGCCCAGCTCTTCATGAAGCTCCCTCCTGGAAAACATAAAAGAACGGGTTAAAGATGAGAAACTAAAACCAATAAAAATGGTGATGACAGACTGAAGTAAATCTATTATAATATTTGTTCATTAAAAACTACAACGCTAGGTATCAAAAGTATTAATCAGCCAAGCCCAGTCGATGCAAATTACACAGATTTCTGACGATGTGCTCCCTCACTCTTTCTATTCCCACAAATACCTTTAGATGGTAGGCCTACTTGGGGTGTGCATGAAGGATAACCCCTAAGAGAAACCTATTATAAGAATTACATGCAGAACTGTAAGGGGGTAATCAATGGATACCCATAAGCAACATTAAAAGATGAGCCACTAATCAATGTGTGCCACCAAAGTCACAAGAACATTATCGAAGAAGCAACTTTCGATATTAGCGGAATCTCACCGTATAATTCTAAAAAATAGTAGTAAAGATCTCTACATATGCCCGAACGAACATCTCACCCCATGTTTCAATATACTCGCCCTAAAATTAACTTTTTTGCACTTCAGAGTGAAGCTCTCCTAAAATTAATTTTGAACATGTAGCTTCATATCCAATTGATTTGTAGAAGCTAACACTTAGTTAAAATGTGATCATGCTATTTTTTTAACATCTTCACCTCCTAAAGAACTCTAAACCAAACAATTTTGAACTCATTTGATTCATTTCATCGAAAAGCTTGCTTCAACTTTATGTGCGTCATTTAAGGTTGTGAATTTAAAAATATTCCTTCAAATGGCCTCAAAAATTTTTCAATCATGCATATGTGTGCTTCATGTAAGTTTAGACAAACTCAAATCAAGGCTTGCCATGTAGCTTTGAGTACACCATGCCATAATTGTAGTCTCAATTATAAGTTATTGAACAAAGAGTTAGGATGACGTTGGACTCGATTCTCGTAATTCAAAGCCTAAAAAATTGCATGTTAGAATTGAATTCATTGTATCAAATTGCACTGCTCAATTATAAATTATTGAACCTAGAGTTCGAATGAGCTTGGACTCAATTCTTGCAATTCAACGCCTAAATACTAGCATGTTTTGAGATCCAAAAATTAGATCAAATATGGACTCAATCATAATAAAAATTTTGGTGACATATCAACTGACCCACTAGTATTTAACAAAAAAATCCATGAAACTTTAGATCTCAAAACACATGAACATAAAATCACAACTTTAAGAGAGTCACAAGGAGCAAGCACTTGTTAGCCATCAACATAAATCACTCCTCGAGGCAATGAACCAAGTAATTACTTATAATAATTTCACTTTTCAGTAAAGGAAATACATTTTTGGAGTAAAAAATATCAAAAATTCTAGCATAGGACACATTAATCCCATAAAAGTCCCTTGCCGATTTAGGTATGGCCAATTCAATCGCAGAGTGTCATATGCCTCAAATTTAACCCCTTGACATTACAAAACTGATCAAAAATAGTCTCATATAGAAATTGTGTACAAATTGATCCCATCTTAACCCCTCAACTAAACAAAAGTAATCTTAATTTAGTCCCTAAATGAAAATTTTGGACCATTGAATGGTGGAGAAATAAAATTAGAGTTTAACCCTCAAAAAATGGTTCAAAATTTAACAGACCCTCGCCTATTTAGGTATGGACAATTTATGTGGTGTCTCACTCCTCCACCAAAGTGAAGCATCACGCGCTCGAAGATGCCACAACTGATGTTATTTGGCTTTGAAGACTACTTCAAGAATTCCACATCTCTACTTCTCACTCCAACACCCATACACTACAATAACACTTCCACAATCGCCATAGCACTTAATCCCATCTTCGACACCCACACGAAGCACATTGAAATAGACTATCACTCCATCCTCGATCACATACAATGAGGCTATATTCAATTACTACATATCAGCTCAACCGATTAAAACGCCGACATCTTCACCAAAAGTCATAAGGCAGTTCAATTTCAAAGTCTTCGAAATAAGCTTACCATCAATCAACCGGACGATAAGCTTGTGGGAGGATAACATACTATACCCATAAGTTGTCATATGCCTTGAATTGAACCCCTCCATTGTACATATTTAATAAAAAATAGTCTATTGATCCCATTTCAATTCCTCAACTAAACAAATTAATCCCAATTTAGTACCTAAAAACCATTTTGGACCAATTTTAAACAGTGGGGATATTAAATTAGAGTTTAACCCTACAATAATGGTTCTAAATCAGGAGACTAATTGAAATTTGACCCTCTCAAAATTGTCTTCAGAGGCTCTACTTGGGCACAAAGTGTAAAAATTGAATCTAGAATATCAAAAAATTATCCAAATGAAAGTTCACATTTAACTAACTGTAATACACACAACTAGTATTCCATCATACACATTATTGGACACCCTATATTACTTATGGGCTTATATAAACCTCACAATTGTTGTTAATGAGTGTTAAATTAGTTTGATTTAGTTGTTTATAGGCAGTTACGCACAGTACAACTTAATTTGAGTTACTTCTGCATGTTATAGTAATGATTTAGTTGGGTGAGGCTTAAAAGAAATTAAAAAATGTTATTGCACAATTAGGCAGGTAAATTTAGTTTTTGCTTGATAAATTTGTATAGTATTCTTAAATCATGTGTGTCCTTGTTGAATGTTGATTCAATGAGTGTGGTACAATTGTGAGTAACAAGAACTGACAGAATTCATAATCTTATATTAGTGTGAGGACCGATTATCTCAAAAAGGTGAATTATTTTCTTGTTATCTCGTCTTCTGCATAATTTGCACTAGTTTTTGCAAGGATTGCTAATTTTAGTCAAATACCTTAAAACTGTGTTTCTATTTGTTCTAAGGCTCCTAATTGACTTGTCGGTTTTCGAAATTACAAATTCTCGTCAGATATATCTGATTTGGATATGGCAACTAAATTATCATTTGGCACAAATTTACTTTATTTTTTAGGCTTAAATCAAAACAATGGGATCTAGTTTTAATTTGTGGTCTATTAAATGTGATTCCCAACATACTTGGCATGACTTTATCAATCAAAGCATCTAGATCATAGAACCTAAGGTGTCTTGTTTTTGTAAAGCCGGCGCAGAGGTGTTAAAATATATTCTTTACAAATCATTTTAAACAACTTGTATCATGTTATTTTAGGTCTGCTCCTTTAAAGTTCTCATGCACTAGTTTCATTCACCCATCCAATGACCATTATATACCTTTCAGTTTAGATATTCAAATTTTATTACCATAATTTACAGGTTTAAACCATCAAAGGGCTTACGTGCTAGTTGATTCATTTGTTGCTATCAATACAATTGGTTGAAAATAGATATGGCGCGATAGCTTGACGCAGTATTATAGCTGCTAAAGTACCGCGGCCTAGCACTTTTGCCCCCTCCTTTCTATTTGATTACTTGCCTTGTCTAGCCCTTCCTTTTCTAACACATTCCTTATCTACCTCCTTCCTTTTCCAATCACCTTTCTATTTCTATTCCTTTCAAATTTCTAGTCCTTTTCTAATCCTTCCTCTTCTATTCCTTACCTTTTTTCCATTTTTTCCTAAATCTATTTCCTTCATGTTCTAACTACTAGTACCTATTATGAATAACTTGTTTGTTGTCTTTGGGATATTTATCTTCCAGATTTCAGATTTATGTCCAATTCAGTCATTGGGGGCTGTGTTCCCTTCTTTGGTTGTATACGACGAGTGGTGTTTCAGCTTTATCTCATCTGAGGTGATGACCTTCTCCAATGGTTCAAGTGGTAGACCAATTATAGCTCGATCCCGCGAGGATATTTATTCCATTCAATACCTCTGAAAACCCTTTCCAACCACCCACCCTCCTGATCGCCGCAGCCCTCGTACAGCTCTCCCTTAACTGTCGCACGGTCCATCACCTTTCCCTTCGTCGCCGCCATCAACATATTCACTGCAGCCACCTAGCAAACACCCTTTCTCAATGTTTTCCTGCAAACCCCTACCATCTAGCTCCTTCACACCTAGTTGTCATCCCTCATCGTCACCTTCCAGCACCCAACCGCCCCCTTTCCTGCCAACTCTCTGCTATCCAAACCTCATGAAATCCCTTCACTCGCATTCTAGTTGTTGTTCCTACCTTGCAACCAGCTCCCTGCCACCCAATCGCTGACCCAGCCCATACAACCCCCACACTGCAATTCACAGCACCAAACCTTCTCTCTGCAGCTAACCAATACTACCCTTCCCTTCTCAGTCGCACCCACGGCCAACTCACAAACCCTTTCATCGGTCACCAGCCTTAGGATCTGCTTTGATTGTAATAAGTGGTTTGTGTTTGTTATTGTATTTCCATTTTGTTGTGATCTTCAAAACTGATTATTTGCTTCGAATATTAATATTTGTTTTTTTGTTGTGGTTTGGGTTAACTCTGGTATCATTTGGCACCAGAGCTAACCTAACACAAATCCTATCCTAGGATTTCCTAGCATCCAACCCTACCCAAGCCACCTCCACTAAAAGTTTTCTTTCCTATCACCCACCAAACCAAAGCCAAATTTTGACCTAACCCTAATTTTCTTTGTTGATTTTAAAAATCAGCAACCCAAATTAAATTTTCTACACTTTCAATTAATCTCATGCTCCCTCTTTCACCTCTCAACCCTAAACCCTAGTCACGCCACTAACGATATACATTTATGAGCCTACTCACGAAGAGATATAGCTAGAGATCCGCTGCTTTAGCAGAAGCTCGCGGACATTAAGGATGAAAGCTAAGTGGGAGATTACACTGGACCGTGATATGGAAAGTCGAATGGGAGAATGGGAGAATCTGAAGATAAAACGAGAAAGACGCGCTAGTTTCTACAGCTTACTATAGACAGAAGGTTCAAACTCTGACTTCAGAAGCGGAGAGACCACGTCACCGAGCGACCATCAAGTCATACAAAAAGTGTTGAACAACTGGGTCTTACAATCAAATTACACCCAGGAGAACATCCAAAAAATTCTCTCAATAAATGCATTGAAGTTTGGAAATTTTTTGCTTGTAACTTTGTAAATTTATAATGGAAACTGTTATTTTCCAATTGCAGACTGCTTTTATAACCTCTCATAGAACAACTTTTTTTTCATCCAAGTCCAAGGTTGCACAAATCTATGCCTACTGAGCTTTTAAACCAACCCGGATATTCCAAATCAAACAAATCCCAATATACATCTCAAAATATATCCAAACACCTTTTAAACACATTTTAGTTTAAATGCTCTCTAAATTCTTCATAAAACAAAATTCCATTCCACATAAACCGTTCATTCTTTTTATCGTTTTATCACAATATGGAGACATAATGACGTAATCAATTTATCAGATTAACCCACCATTGGTTAATAATTTCAGAGCAAGGTTAGATAAAATTCATACAACAAAATTTTGTAGTGTAACTGTGCAGTGTAAGCTTCTGTAAACTAGTATTACGTTGGAACAACAAGAATATGTCAGCTGAATTCAATTTTAAAGTTAGAGTATGTACTGAATAAGTAGGCTATTTTAATTGCTTTGAAATTTAAAGCATGCCGCATCCGAACATATCTTCAACTATATCTACTTGAATTGTTTCCGGTATATTTTATACGGCAATTTGATAGCTTTAAAATATCAAGACAAAGGCGCCAAACTACCTGGCAGTGATGAGTGAGGAGTCTCCCGCAGAGATATGACCGGCGCTGGAAATATCCCATAGTCCAGGCCAGGAGTCCTTGCAATCAGCTCGACGCTGAAGGAGCAGCTCCCGCGTGCTCTCCGAGTATATCCACACATGAACGGCCCGGTGGTAGTCGCCGTCCCTGTGCACGAGTCCCCTGTTCAGGACCACGAATGAACATGACATCCCATTTTCGAAGTAAAAAAGAAATGCGATGGCAAAACATATAAAATCAGTAAGAAAATATTCGGGCCTTCGCTTGGAGACCCCGGTCTTCTCGCCGGTCTTCGTGAGGACGTCAAGTAGCTCATCGTCTTGCGAATGCCGTGTGGCCTCCTGTGCCATGGATGGAGATCCTCCGGCCGGTCGGCGCAAAGTGTGAAAGAAAGAGTGAGGAAAATTGGGGTCCTCCGGCCGTCCGGCGAGAAGGAAGAAGAGAAGGAAATCGCCGGCAGCACTATCACTTTATTCCGTCGCGGAAAAGCCAGTAGAATTCGGACCGAAGAGTTAAAAGGTCATGAGGCCCGGTAGATTTGGATGATGCCATCACTATTAAATTTGGGGAATAATTACATGAAGGAAACCCAAAATATAGCTATTTACAAATCAACCTCCTTGAATTACGAAACTTATGTATTTTTTTTAATGTAATATAAATGAAACAATAATTATAAACTTAACATAAATATTTTGGAAGTGTTTGTTTGAGTGATTTAAAGAAGATTTAGTCGTGAATTTATCATAAATCTAACAAAAATATCGAAAAATTAAAAATTAAATCACACACTCCGTTAAATTTATATTTTTTTTGTGTTTCTTCATTTATTTCAACGTTTCATCTCTTTTATGACATAAATCTGAAATTAGCAAATATGATTATGAGATAGATTTAAGAATTTCCTCCTGTCGTCACTCGCGAGTTCATCTCTATTGCACTGCTGAGCGGATTTACTAAATTTGATAAATTATATTGTATATCAAAATGCGTTTGCATGGATTCAACATTATAAAATGTACGGTAAGCGTTGAGTCATATCGTCAGCAAAAAGATGAGCACGGTAATCATAGTTGGAGGTGATTTCTCGTAGAGAACTAGCCAACATTTGAGTAATAAGGGAAAAGATATAAGAGTTTGTGCAAAAGGGAATACAAAGAGATGAGGGCCCAAATAAAGGACTGGGTGTCGGGCTGAATTGTTGAAGTCCTAAGAGTCGTTACGGGTTCGAGGGAGAATCTAGCCCTTGAGGAAGCAGCATCAACGCCCAACTACAGGAGAGTGAACCACAGACCGAATATTAGGATCGTGTTGGGTCAGCGCATGCAGAGGGCCAATGAGTCGGACACACTGAGGCTCCGTGGCAACCAGATAACTCATTGTCCTACATATATTGGAAAAGTTCAAACTACTAGTTTTGGAGGCCTGCAGGGGTCGATCGGACCGGGTCGACCACATCTCTTTCATTTAAGTCGATCGCGTGCTTATTCAAGATCACGTATGCATTCAAGTGGTATATGTTCTTTATCAGCTTGAGGTCTTCAGCCATGAAGCGGTTTCTCTCTCATTTAGCTGGGACCATCAACAACTTAGTTGATTTTAAGGGATTGTTCTTTGCGCAATTTGTCATCGCCCAAAAAACCCATCAAAACTGTACAGTCCTTGTGGCATCTCAAGTAAGTTCAACATGAGATTTTCCGCTCATACATTTCACACTTCCAACTGGAAAAGTTGGAGGTGAAAGACCTCTAAATTGTTGCGGTTCAAGCTAACCTAAAAGATGGCTTTAGGTCCGAGAGAACCCAGTCTGCACAGCTCCCGAGGCTTTGTCGAACTATTGTAATAGGTATGCATAACCACAATATTATAAATAAAAATTATCACAAATTTGACATTGATTTTGGAGAAAAAATTACATCAGGAACCTGGACGCAAATGTATACAGGCTCTAATGAAATTTCACTATGTGTAAGCGGCAGACTCGCTAAATAAAAAATATAAAATCCTATATTTACCCGACCCAGTCCAATTCTTCGAAAACAAAACCATATGCGTCGAATCAATCTCTATATTCTTCCATCGCCATCGGCTAGGATTTCACAGAGCATTATTCACATGCTATTTTGGTATCCAAGGTTTTGGTTCGTTTGACATCCCTAACATTGTCAATCGTCAGACGCATAACTGTGCATGATGTATCTCTCACTGGACGAGAAATATTAATGATAGATTTTGATCATAATTGCGAAAAGTTTGAAACTAATGTGAGTTTGGTTGTACTTGAAATGTGGACATTAAAATATGTTTATTTGATTTCTTTTATACTCTGAATCAATTGTATTACGTTACTTATCTAGTGTTTTTATGATTTTGTCATTGTAGAGTTGTTTTGATTATGCGGTGGCATTCAACTGTTGTTTTTGTGTTGTTTATGTTTTTTCATGTTGAATTTCATTTTGGGCATTTTCATAATATTAAGATGTTCTTTTTTTGTTATTGCGGTGTTATTTTGTGGTCTTATTGGAGTGGTACTGTGACTGTTATGTGACGATACTCGGCTGATGTTTTTGTGTTGTTATTGTTGTTTTACTATGGTGTTATTGTGGTATTATTGTAGTGTTATTGAGATGTTATTGTATTATTATTTTTGTGTTATTGCAGTATTATTGCGGTGTTATTATAATGTTATTATAGTTTTATTTGAGTGATATTACAACAGCTCTGTGGTGATATTTGATTGGTGTTGTTTTAGTGTTATTATGGTGTTATTGCGGTATTATTGTAATGTTATTGAGATATTATTGTGACGTTATATGATTGTTATTGTGGCGGCTTTGTGGTGGTATGCGACTGATGTTATTATAGTGTTATTATTGCGGTGTTTATGTGTTATTTTGTAGTTACTGTGGTGTTATTGCAATATTATTGTAGTGTTATTGATGTGTTATTTTGGTTTTAATGCAGTGTTATTTTAGTGGTATTGTGACGGATTTGTGGTTGACAGGTTGTATTCTCGATTGGTGTTATTATGGTGTTATTATAATGTTATTGTTGTATTTTTTTGTGATATCGTTGCGTTATCGATATGTTATTGAGAAATTGAGATGTTATTGATGTGTTATTGTGGTGTTATTTGAGTGTTAATGTGACGGTTCCATTGTGGTATTATCGACTGGTGTTATTATGATGTTATTATGGTATTTTTATAGTGTTATTGAGGTGTTATTACGATGTTTTTTTTACGTTATATTTAAGTGTTACTGCAATTTGGGTTGCGTTACTTATTTAAAAAAGAAATGAAGATTTACGTACATACCACTCAATTCTTATATATTGACATATCTAACGCCTAAACATCAAATTTGTCACTCGTCATCAACCATACAGATGAAAATATTTATTTCAATTTTTAAAACTAAAATGATGGTTTTTTATGTAATAAAAACTTTTGGTGATATAAATGTAAAAATTAAAGTATAGGTGCTAGATATGTAAATATAAGAATTGAGTGGTATATTCGTAAATATCTAAAATGAAAGTATAAAAAAAATATAAATACCACATAATTATTACATATTAACATATAAAGCATCTACATCTTTATATACTTGTATAACACTTACATCTCTAAATCACATAAAAAATCTACTAATATTAACTCAGAAAAGCATAATTTCAAATGTATATTGAAGGGTTGTTGAGGTGTTATTACGGTATTTCTGTGACATTATTGAGATGTTATTGTGATGTTATTGTGGCGTTATTGTGACATTATTGCGACATTACTGTGATGTTATTGTTGTATTATTGAAGAGTTATTGATGCGTTATTGTGGTGTTGTTTGAAAGATATTACGACGGATTTGTGATAATATTCTCGACTGCTATTATAGAGGTATTTTGTGACGTTATTGAGATGTTATTATGATGATATTACTGTGTTATTAAGGTGTTATTGCAATGTTATTGTGACGTTATTGATGTGTTATTATGATGTTATTTAGATATTACTGCGATGTTACTGTGATGGTATTTATATGTTTTTTGTTGTTATTTGAGCAGTATTGCGACGATTTAGGTGCTATTGCAAGTTGGGTTATTTTAGTTATGCAAAAATGAAAGAAATATTTACTTACATACCCCTTAATTCTTATGTATATACATATTTAACACCTAAACATCAATTTTTTCATACACTTCATCCATCCTATTTATTTCAATTTTTAAAAATTAAAATGATTATTTTTATGTGATATAAAATTTTTTTGTGATATAAATGTAAAAAATTAACGTATATGTGCTAGATATGTAAATACAATATTGGGTGGTATATATATGTAAATGTCTAAAATGAAAATATACAAATCATAAATACCACATAATTCTTACCTATCTGCATGTGAAACATCTATATATTTATATTTACTTAGATAACACATACATCTTTATATTTACTTATATAAGACCCAAATATCTGAATAACACAAATAAATCTACTAATATTAATTGATGAAAACATATTTTTAAATGTGTCTGAGGCATTATTAAGATGTTATTGTGGTATTATTGTGATATTATTGAAGAGTTATTATGATGTTGTAGTGAGGTTATTGAGAAATTATTGCAGTGTTGTTATTGAGGTGTTATTGAGACGCTATTGCGTGTTATTTAAGTGGTATTATGACGGTTCAGTGACAATATTCTCGACTAGTGTTATTGCAGTACTTTTGTGATGTTTTTGATGTGTTATTATAATGTTATTGTGGTGTTATTGATGTGTTATTGCGACGTTATTGAGATGTTATTGCGATATTATTGTGGTATTACTGAGATGCTATTGTGATGCTATTGAGACATTATTGATGTGTTGTTGTAATGTTATTGTGGTGGTATTGATGTGTTATTGTGATATTATTTGAGTAAAATTTTGGCGGTTCTACGGTGATATTCGACTAATGTTATTATAATGATATTGCGGTATTATAATGATATTATTACGATGTTATTAAAGTGTCATTGCGGTGTTATTTGATTTGTATTGCAACAGCCATATAGTGGTATTCGACTAATGTCATTCCAGTGTTGTTGTGTCATTATTGAGGTATTATTGTGATATTATTGTGACGTTATTGAGAGATTATTATTATTGAGATGTCATTGTGGTATTTTAATAGTGTTATTGCGGTATTTTTGTGGTGTTATTGATGCATTATTGCGATGTTGTTGTGGCATTTATTGCAATATTAATGAGGTGTTATTGTTGTGTTATTTGAGTGATATTGTAGTGATTTAGTTGTGCACTGTGTTGATTATCATAAAATGAAAGAAAGATTTACATGCATACCACTCAATTCTTATGTATTTACATATCTAACAAGTAAACATTAATTTTTTCATACACGTCGTCGACCCTATGGATGAAAAAGTTTATTTTAATTTTTTAAAATTAAAATGATGAAATTTTTTATGTGATAACTGTTTTTATGTAAATGTAAGAACTGAAGTATAGGTGCTAGATATGTAAATACAAGAATTGGGTGGTATGTATGTAAATGCCCAAAATGAAAATATACAAAACATAAGTACTACATAATTTTTACCTATCTATATATGGAGCATTTCTATCTTCATATTTACTTATATAACACCTAAATCTCTAAAAAACATAAAAAACCTCACAAATATTAACTAATAAAAGTTGATTTTTAAATGTATATTAAAGTGTTATTGGTGTGTTATAGTGATATTATCATGACGTTATTGATATGTTATTGCGATGTTATTGTAGTGTTATTGAATTATTTTTTTGGTATTGTTTCGATCCCGTTGTTATTTTTTCGTCGGTTGTTATTTTAGTGTTATTATGATGTTAATCGTTCTAATTGTGGTTTTATTTGATCGGTATTGTGGCGGCTTTGTATGATATATAACTGATGTTATTTCAGTATTATTATAATATTATTGCGGTATTATTGTGGTGTTATGAAGTGTTATTATACAATTATTATAATGTTATTATGGTGTTATTTCGATATTATTACGGTATTATTGATATGTTATTTATGTTTAATTATGGTATTATTTGAGTTGTATTGTGACTGTTTCGTTGTAGTATTCTCGACTGATATAATTGTGATATTTTTGTGTGTTATTGAAGTATCATTGCGATATTATTGTAGCGTTGTTGATGTATTTTTATGATGTTATTTATATGTTATTGCGATGTTATTTTGATTTTATTGATGTGTTATTGCGGTATTGTTGTAACGTTATTGATATGCTATTGCATATTATTGTGGTGTTATTGATATATTATTTTTGTGTTATTTGAGAGATATTGCTGCGGTTTATGTGTTATTGCAAGCTGGCCTGTGTTAGTTATCAAAAAATGAAATGAATATTTACATACATACCACTCAATTCTTATATACTTACATATATAACACCTAAACATCATTTTTTTCATAAACGCCATCATCCGTATGGATGAAAAAGCTTATTTCAATCTTTAAAAATAAAAAAGATTGTACTTTTAATGTGATATACAAATTTTTGGTGATATAAATGTAAAAATTAAAGTATAGGTGCTAAATATGTAAATACAAGAATTTGGTGGTGTGTATGTAAATGCCCAAAATAAAAATATACATAGCATAAACACCACATGATTCTTACATGGAACATCAACATCTCTAAATCACATAAAAAAATCTACTAATATTAAGTGAGTAAAATAGTTTTTAAAATGTATATTGAGGTGTTATTTATGTGTTACTAATGTATTATTGTAGTGTGGGGTGTGTGTGTTTGGGACCTTTTTCCCGGTTTTGTATTTTTTATTTTGGAGCAATAAAATTGAGCCATAGTGCTATTTATTAAAAAATGTATTATTGTAGTGTTATTGATGTGTTATTGCGATATTATTATGACGTTACTGAGGTGTTATGGAGATATTATTGTAGTGTAGTTGATGTGTTATTATAGTGTTATTTGAGTGATACTGTGGTTGTTCAATAGTGATATTATTGACCGGTGTTATTTTAGTGTTATTATGATGTTTTTTTGGTGTTATTGTGTGTTATAGAAATGTTATTATGATGTTACTTGATTGATATTGTGCCGACTCTGCGGTTGTATGCGACTGATATTATTTCAGTGTTATTATAATATTATTGTGATGTTATTTCAGTGCTATTGTGTATTTATTGTGGTATTATTACAATTATTATGGTAATATTGAGGTGTTACTTGAGCATTATTGTGATGTTATTTGAGTGGTATTACGACGGTTCTGTGGTGGTATTCTTGACTGGTGTTATTATAAAGTTATTGCGATATTTTTGTGGTGTTATCGATGTGTTGTGATATTTATGTGAATTTATTAACGTTTTTTTTTGTGACGTTATTGTGGCATTATTGAGTTGTTTTGAGATGTTATTGTGGTGTATATGAGTAGTATTGTGACAGTTCTATGGCGGCATTCAACTGATGTTCTTTTAGTGTTATTTATGATGTTATTACGGTATTATTGTGGCGTTGTTGCGAAGTTATCGTGGCGTTATAGATGTGCTATTTCGATGTTATCGAGACGTTATTGAAGTGTTATTACAGTTTTATTGTGACCTCATTGAGATGTTATTTTGATGTTACTGTACATTTTTGGGGAGTTATTGTGATGTTATTACGGTATTATTTGAGCGGTATTGCGGTGGTTATGTATTGGTATTCGACTGATGTTATTTTAATGTTATTATAGCGTTATCACAATATTATTATAGTGTTATTGAGGTGTTATTGAAGTGATATTGTGATGTTATTTGATTTGTATTGCGGTGGCTGTGGTATTCGATTGATATTATTTCAGTGTTATTACGACGTCACTGCGGTATTATTGCGGTGTTATTAAAGTGTTATTGCGATGTTATTGCGATGTTATTGCGATGTTATTGATGTGCTATTATGTTGTTATTTGAGTAATTTTTCCTCTATATAACCATAATAACTTTACCTCCACAAAATCATAAAAAAAAAAAAACGTAAGGAAAGTAACATAATGTCATTGATTCAGAGTACAAAGAAAATCAAACATACATAAATTAATGTGATCATTTCAAACTCAGCTAAACTCTCACTAGTTTCAAACTTTTCATCGTTATTTTCAAAATCCATGATTAATATTTCTCGTTAGGCGATAGAGACGTCCCGTGCAAATACGCGCCCGACGATTGACAGTGTGAGAGATTTCAAACTAATAAAACCCTAACTACAAAAATCATAAGTGAATAACACTTTGCGAAACCCTGCCCCATGACGATAAAAGAAAATAGAGATTGATGAAGCATGAAGGGCTTTGTTTTTTAAGAAATCGACTAGAACTGTCTGAATCATACATTAAAATATAGAGTTTTTCATTTTTCATTCTGTGATAAGTCACTTACATGTGGTGAAACTATGTTTAAACTAGTGATATAATATTTTCTCATGATTTTAAATAATTACAACCATGTAAGTCCGGCACATGCCAAACCAGACCAGCCAAATGCATTGCGGGACGTAATATTTTTCGCTCTCGGCATATATAAGGGCTTCCTCTTCCGCTCTCTCTCATCGAATCATGGCGGACCACAGCGCCGGAGATGACGAGACTGACGTTGAACGGCAGCTGGAATTGCACTTGGAAGAGCAGAGAGATTCTTTGTCGACAGTCAAGGAGGCCCTTGCTACTGACCCCGCCAATCCAGAGCTTATCGGGGTAAGATGAACCGTCGTCTAGGGCTTATTATCTACGTTATTTGCTTCTATTTGCTCTGGTTCTGTAACAAATAACAAAATAGGTTATCGATTCAGGAGGGTGAAGTGCGAGGGTTTACAGTTACGGTGAAGTGCGAGGGTTTACAGTTACGGTGTATTTACCTTGCTCGGTGTCGTCGCATCGGACATGTAAATAAATACCTCGGAGTACCTTATTTCTCCATGGTCTCGACATTGTGAATCATTTATGTGCTTTAAAACCGTAATTTTTGCACATTTGTTTCTAGATTTGCTTACTGTTCAGTCATTGACACCTACTCGAATGAAAGATTCTTCATTTTATCCAGGAAATAAAATTTGTTCCTACTTCACATCACGATAAGAACCATCTGAATTCAACGATCATAATTTTTCTATGTTTCGTTTCCTTATTTTGAGGTAATGATGTTATGGCTGCAAGCATTAATCATGCATATCATAAAAAGTTTTGTCCTGCACCCCCCAAGGTGGATGGAAATATGATACGACAACAACAAAAAGACTTTATAGCACTAAGTGGGGTCGGCTATATGAATCCTTTTTCTCTATTGCACCCTTATTGAGAGTCATATTTTCATTTAATTATAATATATTAAGATCTCTTCCAATACAATATGCCTAAGTCTTTTTAGGTCTACCTCTGCCTTAACGTATGCTGAATGCAAAACATCTACTCTCCTAACCAGATCATCAGATTGTCGACGTTTAATGTGACCAAACCATCTAAGACGAATCTCTCTTGTCCACCACTGGAGCTACGCCAGCCCTATCACGGATACATTTAATTTACATATTGTCTCTAAGTGTTAAGCCACTCATCCACCCAAGCATTCTCATCTCAGCAACACATAACTTTGTTTTATGCTTCTCTTTTAAAGGCCAATATTCTGTGCCATAGAGCATTGCGGGTCTCACCACAATCTTATAAGTTTTTTTTTTTAGTCTAAGCGATACTTTTCTATCACACAATAGGCTTGATGCATCATCCACTTTAACCAACCAACTTGAATTATGCTAATAACATCCCCATCTATATCACCATCACTTTGAACAATAGACACGAGATATCTAAAACTTTCTCACCTTTTAATGATTTGATCACCTATAGATACAACTCTGTCATTAAAGCTACTATTACTAAAATTACATTCCATGTATTCAATTTTAGATCTACTCAAGCGAATGTCTTTAGACTCCAATGCAGATCTCCATAATTAAAGTAGTCTTATCCACAAAAAGGATATCATCAGCGAAAAGCATACACCAAGGTTCATCCTTCTGAAAATGTCCAGTAAGAACATCCATTACTAACGCAAAAGGATATGTGCTTAAAGTCGAACCCTGATGTAATCCAACTCAAAAAGGAAAATACTTGGTCAATCGTTCTTCTGTTCGAACACAAGTAATTGCTCCAGTATACATAATGACTTAAATATAAGTCATATCAACACTTCTCTTCTCTAGAACTCTTCAAAGGACTTTACTTGGGACCTTATCGTAAGTTTTTTTTTTAAATAATTAAAAATCATATGTAGATCCTCCATACTCTCTCTGTATTTCTCGGTCAAACTTCTCAATAAATGTATAACTTCCCTCGTGGACACGCCCAACATAAATCCAAATTGATTATCTTTTTGTATTGCGTCTTAACCTTTGTTCAATTACGCTCTCCTATAATTTTAAATTATGACACATCAACTTTATTTTTCTATAATTTGCACACTCTTCGGCATCCCCTTTATTTTAAAAAATGGGAGCCAAAAATACTCTTCCTCAATTCATCAGACATCTTTTTAGCTTTTAAACTATTTTAAAGAGTTTAGTAAGCCAAGAAATTCCCAAATCTCCTAATTTTTTCCCATCTTCAATTGAGATATTATCAGGTCCTACTTAATCTCCACCATTTGTTTTCTTTAATTCCCCCTCAACATTTTTTTTTTACTATGCGACGGTAAAATATATTCGATTCTTGAGTATGTTATTTTTGATTGAAAGATAGACGGTTCCTGATTTCTCAAAACATTATCAAATCATACGCAATGCGATCAAAATTTTATAATTTCTGCTTCTATCTATCGTAAAAATTTTGATGATTCCTTGCCTATATAATGATAATAGATTCATGATTCCGGTACAGTATGATATAGAACAATAAATACACTCACACAAACACACTCATATCCATTTATGATTATATTAGACTTCTTTAAAATGGTTTTTTACATTGATCCTTTCTTATTTTGTTGATTTATGTGGTGGACTTAGTTTTCAAATTGCTAAATGTGGATGTTGACTAAGGCTTAATTTGTAAACATGTGATTGGTTGAAGCACCAAATTGAGAGATCTTGAATGACAATGCATTCACTTTCTAGTTTAGGGTTCTAAAAGAGTAGCATGACATTGTTACATGGATTATTGTGCTCCAGATTTTTTCATAAACCTTACCATGTTGAGATCCACAATAAAAGTGAAAATGTTACATGATTTTGAAAGGAACGAAGAGCTTATAATAGATTAATAGCACTATAGATAAGGGGAGATGGGTACTACAGATGGCGAGACATTGAGATGAGACTCTGGTGTAGGTGGAGGCTCAACATGATAATCATTAGTGTTGGCTTTATATATTCGTTTTCTCTATTCATTACAGATGAATTCTAAATAAGTTGCGAACTATATTTTGTGTAAATATTTTTCCATAAATCCCTCCAAAGATGCTTTTAGTTCACCTATTTTTTTCTCAATGTTTTCACATATGTTTTGTTTAACTGTTCTATTAGTGCTTTATTTACTCTTTATTATACATCCCAAACCACATAACTACATTTTGCGAAACATTATACTTAAGAGGTTCTACTTCAATTATATACTTTTCTTAACTTAAAAGCTATTGACGGCCAAATCATCTCCTAACACTTATTTAATTATACCAAATCTATCAAGTGTTTGTAATACTTCTGTTGCATAGTACCTTCGAGGCACTTAATGATTTTACTAACTTAGCCATAACACTAGATGCCATATCTTTATTTGTATCCCATTGTTCTTTATAATAAGTTCAACACATCAACACTAGACTCACCACTTATCTGTAAAAACTAATTTTCAAACATTATTGATTGCTAATTAGAAATTTCACATATATGAAGGCTTTATTTCGTCAACGTAAGTTATGTTAGTCTTGATCCTTATGTGTTTTTAAATTTTATTTATTTTCTAACTTCCACTTTTTTCTTTGAAGGTTTCATCTATTGGAATTATATATTTATAAATAGCACGGTCTCTAAAGCATCTTACGTTTAATATTCCTTGCAACAATTTTCATACCAATATAGAAGGATATAAACTTAATGTTTACTCTAATCGTTACTATTATTAGGAACTATTTTATTCGACTGCTGACATACATATATTTATTAACTTAAACATATCTCTCAAACCTATACTTTTGGTTGATGCAAACCAAATCATTTATTGTGGTATTTGATTATGTGCCTTCTTAAGATGAATAACAACCTGAAAATAAATTATTTTCTTTATAGATATTTTCATTAATTATCTTTGTACAGAAAGCACATCCATACTGGATTCTTGCTATTAAGTTAAATTGATTCCATGCTTATGCTCCATCATCCTCACCCCTCATTTTATTATAATTTTTTTCTTCTAAGCTGACTACTTTATAATTTTTCATCTACTAAGTTTCATTAATATACTTGTTCAAAATGCTTTTTTTACAATTGGTTGGCATCCTATTAGTGTTTAATAGTCAATTGAAAAGAGTTGTTAATCATAATACTCTGGAGTCTCTTATAATTCACCAAGTTCCAATATATATATATATGTGTGTGTGTGTGTGTGTGTGTGTGTGTGTGTGTGTGCGTATAAAATTTGGATCTAAGGATTTACCTTAATGTTTCTTCTAAGCTATCCTAACGTTAGTTTTGGGAGGAAAATTAAATTATATTTGACAAGTATATGTATTATGACAAAATAAAGATTCTTCATTGAATTCCACATTTAATGTTTTTTGAAAATAACAATTTTACCTTTCCATGACTTGCCCAAATTTATGATCCTATTATATTCGTTTATAATACATTTAACTTGATTATATATATAAAAAAAAATACTTCCTCAATTTCCATCGTTTTTTGATGTGCCCATGTTTATCTAGGTTCCAACTAAGTTCAATTTAATATTTTTAACTTGATAAAATCTCTACATCTCTTGTTGTCCTATTTTTTTTTTCTTGACATGTTTTCTCCTGCTTTAGCATTAATCTGCCATACAGATTGTAAGAAGTTGTAGCTTTTGTTTGGCATGCTACCCTCTTTGGGAAACCTCTCGTTTTCTCATACTCATTGGCCTCAATGGTATTTGCGTATTTGATTCTTTTAATGCACATTTCTATGCTTAAATGTTTCCTCTTGCTTGGCTCTTTTAAACCATGTACGCCAATCATCTCATGAAATTTGCCATCTTGTCCCGAGTAAAGTTTAGTTTAACTATAAAATTCTAATTAATCTCTACAAGCAAAGTCTCAAAAGATTAAAAACTCTTATACTTTCATGGAATTATTCTAAAAAATGTATTTTGTTGATTGCTTCATTTATATCTCAAAGCCATATATCACAAACAACTACTGTTTATTGTGCAAACAAATCTTCTCTTGAGTATTTACAAGTTTTGCCATTTTTTTTCTTTTCTTCCGATTAATATATTTTAATTGGCTATTTCTTAGTAGGTTACTCCATCGATCCATGAATAAAATAATGTCTATTCTCAATTGGTCAGCTTTTTTATTCATCATTTGGCCTAACAATTTCTCCTCTAAAAGAAAATTTGATTGTCATTAGTGAAGTTTACTTTAAACCACCAAAAAAATTAAACCTTAAAACCTCATCAAATTGTTGTGTTGGCCAACGAATGCTTAAATGTTGTATCCTTTAATGAAATCTTCAAAGTCTTATACCTAAAATTTTGCACCAAACAAGTCATTATGAGAATTGTTAACTTATTATCATGAGGTTTAATCAATTTAAACACTGCTTTCTCAGGTGTTCTACCCTAACAATTTATCTTAAATGTCAAAGTTTTCTGAAACCAAATCTCAAGAAGTTACCCACAAAACTACCTCCTTAAAATAAAATGATTTCAAACATCGCTAGGCTTGACCTACCAATTGATATGATGTTCGTGTTAAATTCCACACACCTATCTCTAATGAGTAACCGTGTTGGCTGGCAGCTTATCCATAAGGAACCAATTAGCTAATTTATCAAGTTTTCGTGGACTCATTTCACCATCAATACAAAGCCGTGTAAATCTTTCATTAACCCTTTTTGAGGACGGTTAAAATATATGTTGATCAGAGTTAGCGGGAGCCTTAACTCCACAAAATACTTAAGTTTATGTTTCTTAATCCTCCATCTTACAGCTTGACTAAATAAATGCCTCTAAAGCTATGCCTTATCAATTCCCTTGATTTGTGGGATCAAGGCTCAACATATTATTATCTTGCAGGTTATTAAGTAATTCTATGTACCATGAAAAGATTGATGTGCAGTTTGTAATGCTCTAACTAATCCAACCGAAGAAGCAAAATGATTATTTGATCATAAGTTTACAACTGAGTGGGTATGAAGTTTGGATACAGTAAGTCAGAAGGATGGCCAAAATTGTTGACATTTGCTTTATTCCATAAAGCCCAAATATAGCTGATCATGCTTACTTGAAAGTCTATGGATTGAAGCTTTTGCAATCTCCTTTCGACACAAATGTAGAAGTTTTTCCAATAGGTCAAAAAGCTTATGTTTGGGTCAAAAGGTATTGGGACGGCTCTCAATCTAATATCAGCTCCACTAAAATAATTTCAAAGCTCCTATATAGTGTCAATTAAATGCTCCTTTAATTTCTCTATTAAGCTATTTTGATGACTACCATACTGACTTCAAATCTCAACTGGGTCTTATTACCCATCAATCCTTCTATTTTCCACTTGAGGTTCATCCAAAAACAATTATGGAGGTTATCAACTTTTATACCTCCAATAATTAATGCCCTCTAAAAAATGACTCCTATAAATGCTTATCCAAAAAAGATAAATGCAGGAATACTTTCAATGCAACAGGAAATGATCTAAAAAATTTGAAAAATATAAAAATCTATAAAAGTTCTCAAAAGAAAAATTCTCTTTGTTCAGAACAAACTCCTGCTCTAATATTAAATTAAGGGCGCCAATTTCAAATTTTTGCCATGCTTTTAAAAGAGCCAACATTATATCAAATACTCTTAAACAAGCCCAACTTAAAATTCTACTCCAAAAAGGTGTGATATACCCCTTAATCTGTTGGTTTGCTTCGGTACTGTCTAAGCTATTATATTATGGTTATGACCAAAGTAAATATGTTTTCCAATAGAGGGCTTTGATTTGTTAGTTCTACTTTATGCTTTGACAAGGTACACAGCCCTCTCAGCTTTAGTCAATTTAAAATTAGCCACTTAGCCATCTTCCAGCCTCGATCAATGAAATCTTTTTAGCCAAAGCAACAAATGATTCCTGGTAAAGATATCTGAGCTAAGATGGGTCAATTAGCTTTCTTTAACTAATTAGGCCAAAATTCATGACTTATTGGGATGATGGAACAATGAGATATTGGTTGAGACATTTTCAATTCATCAGTCAATCTCCTGTAAGTAGAAGAGCGAATCACCTATTCTTCTGCACTAACGAGTTATTATAGCAACTAATCTGCTAGAGAGCCTATGCCACTAGCCTTAATCATTCACTTCCTCACATGAGAGAAAATTAACTAGTGGGGTTTGCACCATGGTAAACCTTCAAAGTATGAAAATGATGTTCTTGCAAGAGGTTAAAATCTTTGAATATTACTTTATCATCACCCAATCTCTCTATTAAAAAGAAATTCAGTTTTATTGGATTCAGCGGTGCTAATCAGAACTACCAAGATTTTACTCTGCTCTTAGCTTTTTTGGCTAATTAAAGAATTATCAGCATGCTGATAGATTTGCCAAATTTGAATTTAGTATAAAGTGCATCACAATTTAGGATTTACATTACCATTTTATAATTTGTTGATTTATTCTAGATGGTAGAATCTTAGCAATTTTACTATTTCAGTTCTTTTTTTTTTAATTTCTCTTGGTCGTTAGAAAAGAGCTAGAAGGTCAATAAACTTGCATGTAGCGTGTCAGAAAACCATGAAAATTGCAGAAAATTCACAATGAAGGGAGGACCAATTTCACAGAAGAGAGAAGATAGCCACAATAATTTTGAAGTCTCAAGCCTTTCTCTTTATTTAAAGAAGAGCCCCATAACTTACGAGGTGTTCATAACCAATATGAAGCTAATAACCTTGAAGCACTAGAATGTTGAGCATCTTGCCATTAGTGGGTTGGATGACATTTTTTTGACCAAGAATACTTACTCCATCAAGGCTCTTTTAAACTCGATGGTTTCCTTAGACCAGTAATGTACGACTAAAAAAAAGGCAATGAGGTATTTATGGAAGTCTTTGAAGTATGTATTATTTGAGACAACTATAAAGAGATATAATTGGATTTGATTTTTGTAAATGATGTTAGCCAAATATGAAGATGAGTAGAAATATGGCAGAAATTTTTATTTGCAAAGGGATCAAAAGAGAAATAGTCTGTTATTTTCAATAAATAAGCTGAAAAATCATGCATGTCATCTTATCAAGCATGGAATGGCTTGGTTAAGTTATATATTAGAATGATTTGCTTAGGAAATGTTTTCCACTTAATGAATTATTGTATATTTCTATGTTGTATATAATAAAGCTCCATAAACTGTTATTTTATTGCATTTGAAGGTTCTTGAAGAACTTCAGATGGCAATCAAGGATGCTGAAGATGGACTACTTCATCTAAAGCGTTCTAGATTGCTGAAGGAAGCTGATGCAATTTTTGGCCAAGAATTTGAATCCTTGGAAGAGGATGTAAAGGTGGAGCCACTGGATTCAAAACATAGCTTTCTAGAACCTTCTGAATCAGGAACTTATTCTATCGGATCAAAGTGTAGATTTCGCCATAGTGATGGACGTTGGTATAATGGTCATATAGTGGCACTTGATGGTGGTAATGCTGCCAGGATCTCATTTCTCAATCCTACTTCTGAAAGCATGTTGGTGGGTACTTCTGTTTTTTTATTTTTTTTAGAAGCAAAATATATAGTAACGAGTTCCTTGATTTTGAAATAGAATTTGCGTAATATCTAGTTTTCACTTGTACTTTCGGCATTTACTTAAATACTTAATTTCATGGAACGGATGTTGATTTAAGGTATATGTTATTCTTCAATGAGCTCTATCTTTGTGGTATTTTAATACACATGCAAACTTTGAAAAGTGTATTCTTCTCAACACTTACAAGGTTAACTCACTCTGTTCTTTCTGTCTTTTGTCTGTGTGAATGTGTGCCTATTCATAATATTTTCTTTGAATGTTCAATGTTACAATTCATGATATTAGTATGTAATTCAATTTTTTACAATAGCCAATTTCAGATTTTTGGAAATTCATTTTTTTAGAGAAATTAATATAGTTTGGGTGATTCAATTAGAAGTCGTGGCTTATTCCACTTAAGCTGTTTTATCACTTGTTTGAAAATTCTAAAATACCCATCTTTTTATTCATTCACTAATCTATTGAATTTTGAAGGAACTCATGTGGGCATTCCCTTGCAAATAAAAAAACGCTATTAAGCAAAAAAAGTGGCTCTTTTTCCGACCACATTTCATTCCTCTGTAAAATGTCATAACTTACGGAACTATCCATTTTCATTCTCTAGCCTGATTTGGTAGTCTGATTTTAAGCTGGTTTTTATTATAACCTAAAATGGTTCGTAAATATTAATAATGAATATGTAATCAAAAGGCTGAGCTGTGCTTTTTAACTGCTCATATGGCCTGGGTATGTCGATTTCAAACCTTCCCATACTTTACAGCTGCAACCGATATATTATTGACACTATATATTCGTATTATTTTGGCTTGTTTCTAGTTCCCATTCGGCGTGAAGTCCTTGTCTATTTACAGTGCATTCTAAATTCTAGATTGAGATTGCTCTTCTCACAATTATGGATGTACGTGCTATTTAATCTCCAGAAAAATAAAGGAAGATTTACATGCATACCAGTTAATGCCTATGTATTTACATATCTAACCCTAAACCCATGAGATAGGTATTTACATATCTAACACCTGAACATCAATTTTTACATATATGTCACTTTATCTATACATGAAAAATGTGTATTTCATATTTTAAAAGTTAAAAGAGGACTTTTTTTTTATGTGATATGAAGGATTTGGCAGCACACAAAGTAAATTTTTGATGTTAGATAGTAAATACATAGGAATTGGGAGGGGTATGTATGCAAATGCCCCAACAAGAATGTTATAAATCTCTCGTTCTGGTGACACTAATTTTTGCTTCCTTTCAGTATCTTGCTTAGAACCATAGAAGACTCTTTTCTTTTCAAATATTTATTTTCTAATACATGTCTGCCCAAAAGTGCAGATGTGCAAGTTCTTTCTACGGCAAAGATGTCGTTTTGGTAGTAACTGCCGCATGTCTCATGGTATGTTATTGTCATCTAATAGGCTCATCCAAAGGAAGCTACCCTCTTTATCTTCTTTCTTCTGTTTCAAATTTAATTTTTAGGTATATTATTTATTTCACTTCATACTGTGTTACATCAAACGTGGCAAAACAAATTTTATTATACTGGTTAGCAATTTTAACTTTTGCATATTTCATCCCTATAAAAATTGTAAGAGATGAGTATCTTTAAGCTAATTAACATGCTTCCTTCTGTTTTATTGTTTGATTCTCTATATTTATATATGTGTATATATCTATATATATAGTTCTATACATGCAAGTGGGAGTTAGATTTTTCCTAATGTCAAGATACTTGAGTTCTCCTACTTAGTATATATTGTCAATCTACACAGGATTTAACATACCATTTTCATGGCTGAAGCCTTACATTCCGGTCTCATGGTGCGAGTCTTTGGTTGGTTCCAACATATGGGCTATATCGGAAGGCCATTCAAACATTTGGAGGAGAGCGGAGCTCGAAGCCTGGGATGATAAACTAGGCTTGGGTCGGGTTATTTTTCAGGATGATGGAAGCTCAGCCTCACTTGGCCGTGAAGCTCTCTCCCTGTCAGAGTATGCTGATGCAACCTCCTCCTCAGGCGATGATGATGATGAAGACAGTCTCAGAAATGAGAGCTCCAGCTCGAGCGATGAAGACAATTTTGTGAACAGATCAGTTCATCAAGGCATCGGGTTTTTGGAATCCTCTGCTTCTCTAAGAGGAATTCAGACTGAAACCGCTGTATTTGCGAAATGGGAACATCACACGAGGGGCATTGCATCAAAAATGATGGCCAACATGGGATACCGTAAAGGCATGGGATTAGGCGCCACAGGTCAAGGAACTTTGGATCCAATATCTGTTAGAGTTCTTCCTTCGAGGCAATCACTCGACCATGCTCTTGCGTCGAACGAGAACGAAGAAAATAGTGTTGGTAGAGGTAGAAAACGGAGTAGAGGAGGCAGAAAGAAGCAGGAGCAGAAGCTTGCAGAAGCAGAAAGAGTTGCTAAAGCTGAAGAGGAAGAGGAAACAGATGTTTTCAGCTTTATTAACAATCATCTCACTGGGCTTAATGCTGCTTCCAGCAATGTAGGGAGTAAAGTGAAGAGAGGGGTTGGAGATTCAGAAGGTAAGGTAAAGGTTGAGGATAGAAGATCATTGGTGGCTTATGAGGATGAAGTGAAAGAGTTAAGAATTCGCGTCGAGAAGATCGAAGAAATGGTGAATCGGAATCGAAAGGACAAGACAGTTTTTGAGGCTGCATCTAGGAAATTAGTTGAGATGCGGAAGGCGCTTGCAGATGCTGAGGCGGCTCATGCGTCGGCCTCTAATGCTGTTATGAGCAAGGAGAAGGAGAAGAGATGGCTCAAATTTTAGAACTTAATCTTATTATTGAAAGTTTTTAAATTCAATGTTGTTGGAGGATTCTATATGTACATTTTATAAGTGGTTGATTCAGTCCTATTTATGCAAATCGTTTAATTGGCAATTCTGACTTCCTCAGCTTTTGCATCTTATGCTGTCAACTTTACTGATTTTTTTTTTTTTTTTGGAAATTTACATATGTAACACCTAAGTCTTAATTATCTTACATCACAATTTTTATTGTTACAAACACAACACCTGATTGGAGTAGCCACACATTATTGGACTAGCCAAGTCAATTTGGCCAAAATTGATTGAGCCCAAAGGGCAAGAGGAAGACTAGGTGATCCAAGTGTAACTCATTCGATCGGTGACACGATAAAAGAGTTTTAAGCCATTCATGGCAAGAAAGTCGACTCGATACATTAGCCTATCTTGCAGTGGAGCCAACCTAATAGAAATGATAGTTTTGAAAAATATCACCATCATTCCACGGAGACCCAAATAATGCTCACCAGAGTCGAAGATAATCAATTAGGCTAAACCAACTGACCAAACCTTATCAATCAAGCTCAACCGATCGAGCCTGACTCCCGCTGATCCGAGTCAAGAAGCCAGTCAGGCAATAAACTTACACTCAGAAATATCTCAGTAAGGACCCCCTTCTAGTAGGAGTAAAAAATCTAATTTGACAATTCTAGTTCTTCCTTGATAAACATTATATTAAAAAACATCTCTCTGTTCCGATTTAAATTTCTAATAAATATTATTATTATTATTATTTATTTTTAAATTTGAAATAAAATTTAATACATAAATTTATGATGCGGAGTGTAAGTGTAAATGTCGAACTTAATTTTGTGGTATGAATGTAATTTTTTGGGTCGGCTGGCCGGAGCTCGTCTGGATTCTTAGGTGTCACCTGTCCCGGCGTCGCGCAGGAAGAGCCGCGGTAGCACCTTCGTGCTGCGGGTAGCCGCCGGCGAGGGTACGCCCTCCAACTTTTCCGTGTTCTCTTTGCCTATCTGCTCTTCCCCATCTCTTCCCGAGCAAGCTAGAGAGGGAGAGAGATCAGAATCTCCGTCTGTTTGAGGGTCGGATGTCTAGATTCTGTCCCCCTCGTCGCTCATTTTCCCTCTTATCTTTTCAGGCCTTCCTCTCCACCCAACTCTTGCTATTTCTTATCGGGTTTTGTTAGGTGTGCGGGAGCTGGTTAGACCGCTGATTTCGCAGCCCTAGTATCCTTCTTCCTCCATGGCGCTGATGCCGAGGTAAAGTAAAATGCTGGTCTTGTTTGTTAATAATGTTAAATGGTATATAACATTGTTCGCAATGATGCTTAGACCGTTTAATTGAATTCTTCTTCTTCTTTTTTTCCTGAATTTGGAACTGAGTTGGTGTTGTTGTGTCCTTTTATTGATATAATATATGATGTGTTTCGGAAACTGAGAACAATAGTCACTTGGGAATGAATAGATTCATTACAATGTGAGTTATAAGGGCCAATTTTGAGCATACATAATAGAGGAGAGAGCCTAATTAGGCGTATGGTAAGAGTAGACAAGATGGTCATAGGAAAGTTCTAGCTAAGCTTTGTCTACTTATCCCAAATATTGAATTAGGGGTCTGTTTGGGCCAGCTGTATCTTATTGAATAATCTGCTGATAAGCTGATTAAAAATAATCTGCTGATGAACTAGGTGCAGTGGCTATTTCAAATTTTTATTTTTTTTTGGAAAAGCTATACCAGAGCCAGAAAGCTTCCACCGCACCTAGGTAGGTGCGGTGTGAAAACGCTGTTTTTAGCGCTTTGAAAATGCATAAGCCGCCAAAACGCAGTTTACCCAAACATGACAGATGCATTTTCAAAACGACACTGCACCAAATACACTGCCCCAAACGGGCCCTAAGTCACAACATCAATGTGTAAGCGGTATTCAAGTCAACCTTTTCTTCTTCTTTCACAATTTTGAAGCCAATCCTTGCTCACTCATTAACATAGTTGGGTTCAACGGTAGGACATTGTTTATACTTATTGTCCCGACATTAATCAATATCAGTTCAGGATTAATTTTGTGTTATTTGGCAAATGTTGAATTGTTGCCGATTAACTTAAACATTTAACCTTTCTTTTCCATACTTGTGGCTGACAAAAATGATTTTAGTCTAGCCACATGGACGTTTGAAAGTATCTATATGTCTTTGTGTCAATATATTGTTGGTGTGCTTTCTCTCATTAACTTAAATCTTTTGGCCGGATGGGTATTTTTATATGGTGTAACAAGCCTTACTTTGGTCTAGTGGTGATTCACATTTTTAAAATCCGTACTAAATCCATGGTTTCGTTGGCTTGAACATTCAATAAAAGTTGTAGCTCTCATGTTGGCGTATCAATGGCGGTGATTTTGCTGAGTGGCTCTTGTACTTTACCATTTGGAGTGCGAACTCTTTGGTATGCCTTGTTTTGTGCTCACTGATTTTACGAACTCTATTATAGGGGAGATTTTCTAGGACAAGTGTGTCTTTGGGGTATAAATTTGATGTTGTTTGCAATATTTATTTAAATGTGTTACACCTTGTCTTCATTTATTAGCTTTAACCTTTGAGTCCGATTTCAACTCGTTTATCAACTTTAAATTCTATTATCAATTTAAAAGAAAGAAATTTTTAGTAAGAAGAATTCTATCATCAATTTAAAAGAAAAAGTTAGTTATGACAATACTGTTTGTTGGTTTGGTTTTACAGAATTGGAGTATAGATTTCCATAACCATGTATTTAAAAGAGGGAACCTCACTATTGTTGAAGGCACAAAGGCCATCAGTTTCTGTGATCCTAAACACCAATATAACTTCTGAGCCGCCACAACCTAAAGCTCCAAAGAATTCTCCTCCAAGTGAGTTTGATGTACTCCACAGACTGCATCGAGAAACAAACATTACCATCGCATTACAATATTTTAAATCTGTAGTTGGTTCCCAGTCTTTTCGACACACACCTCGAACATACCAAATTATGATTGAAAAGCTTGGTGGTGAAAACAAAATGGATGCTATTCAGTACCTTCTTCAGCAGATGAAGCTTGAAGGTCTTCCCTGCACCGAAGCCATTATTATCAGTGTTATAACTTCTTATGCCAACCTTGGGTCGGCCGATCACGCCCTCAAAACCTTTTACCGTAGCATCGATCTCGGTTGCAAGCCCACGGTAAAGATTTACAATCATCTTTTAGATGCATTACTCAAAGAAAGCAAGTTCAGTGCCATAGGCTCAATCTATAATAACATGAAAAAAGAAGCAATATTGCCAAATGTTTACACTTATAATGTATTAATCAAAGCTCTGTGCCAGAATAGCCGTTTTGATGCTACTTATAAACTGCTCGAGGAAATGTCTCGTAGAGGGCATTTACCGGATTCCGTGACTTACACTACATTAGTTACTTTTTTATGCTCATCTGGGAGATTGGAGGAGGCAAAAAAATTGGTTAGTAAGATAAACCCCTCCATCCAAACTTGTAATGCTCTGATAAATGGCTTGTGCAGAGAATCAAGAGTTAAGGAAGCTGTTCATTTAGCTTTTGAAATGAAAGATAAAGGGTTGCAGCCCAATGTAATCACTTACACAACAATAGTTAATGCGCTCTGTAAGATGGGGAATCTGAGGCTTTCTCTTGCTATTTTTGCTAAGATGTTGGTGACATGTTGCACGCCTAATATGCATACTTTTGCTTCTCTGTTAAAAGGTTTCGTTGAGAATGGTGAACTTCATGAAGCTGTTGATATATGGAACCAAATTATTCAAGATGGGCATATTCCCAACAGTATAACTTACAATATTCTCATTCACGGACTTTGTTTGAATGGAAATATGAAGAAGGCGAGGGATGTGTTAAATGAGATGGATCAAAATGGATGTTCCCCTAATGTTAGCACGTATGGTACACTCATTGAAGGATTCTCAAAAGTGGGAGATATCGAAAATGCCTCTTTGATGTGGAATAAGATGATTGAAAGTGGTTGCACACCAAATGTGGTCGTATACACGTCCATGGTTGATATGTTTTGTAGGATGAATATGCTTCATCATGCTTGGAATCTTATGAAGAAGATGGAGTCAGAGAATTGCCTGCCGAATACGGCGACGTTTAACTCGTTCATCAAAGGTTTATGTGACAGCGGACAGGTAAAATGGGCCTTGGATATATTAGATGAGATGAGAAGGCAAGGATGCTCGCCAAACACCCGGACTTACAATGAGTTGTTAGATGGGCTGTGTAGAGAGAATAATCTTATGGGGACTTTGAAGTTAGTTGGTGATATGTTTCAGAGAGGAGTTGAATTAAATGTTGTGACTTATAACACTATAATAAATGGGTTAAGCCATGTTGGTAAGATCAGAGAAGCATTTGTGCTTATTGGGAAGATGATGGTTGAGGGGATTCAACCTGATTCCATTACTTTCAATGCAATAATTCATGCTTACTGCAAAGAAGGTAATGTTTTGAATGCTGCTAGAGTTGTTGGAGGAATGACGGCTGGAAACTATTCCCGCGATGTATTTACGTACACTACATTGATTTCTGGCCTGTCAATTCGAGGCAGATTGGAAGATGCTTTGGTTTATTTATTAAAGATGTTGTCGGAAGGGATTTGGCCGAATGCCGTCACATGGAATGCTTTATTAGTTTGTTTGTTTGATGAGGTTGAATGTTCTGCGGCAATTCAGTTATTGGAAAACTTGTTGTGGAAATAGATGGTTGGTTTTGTTTGGATGATGAAAGTGATTGAGCTGAAAATATGCACCTGAATGGAAGGATTTGTGTGAGTATATGGTGATTGTTTGTCAATTATTTAAGTTACTTTTATCATAATATTAGCAATATTAGTCTGAAAATCTTGCTGACTGCAGATGGAGGTCTCATTGGCTGAGGAAGGATCCCCAGAAAAGTGTAGTCAGAGATTTTTGATGGTAAGAATCTTAGTTCATCCATTTTTTTTAGCTAAAGGTCTCCATCTGGATCAATGGGCTCTTCTCAATTTGAAGTGCTCGACTAGATATTTTTTATTATCTTCTGTTTGGGGTGCTTTTCGCTTTTTGTAAATGTGATTGTAAAGCTGTTGCTTCTTTAAAAGTTATTGTCGGATTTATAGACTTTATTTAAAAAAAAAGATAGATATTAACTTTTTTTTTTTATAGCTACTACACTTTAACTAAAAATAGTTTCATGCTACACAATTTTTATGAAGGGCCGCAAGAAAGCAGCAGTCAAACATATGTGTGATAGCAATCTGAAAAACAAAGCAATGAAAAAGCTACCCTAAACAGACTCTTTAGTCTAACTCCTATTCAATTCGACACCCACAAGTTAAGAAATTTTAACTCGGGTGTATTCAGGCTTCATGTTCTTGAGGGAATGTTATGATTCAATTGTGCTCTTCATTTTCTTGTTTATTCTGACTTAATAACTGTTTTCTATGCTTTCTGTAACTTTAGATTGGTAGGGGCTGTTTGGTACAAAAGAAGTACCTTATATTCATTTTGGAGAAGTGTCAGAAATCTGGATTTTGATGGAATGAATTCTAAATGCAATGTAAAATTATAATGCAAAATTCACTTTCTAATTTAGTTTCAATGTATTCGTAGTTCCTTTGATTGGGTTGAATTCTAAATACATTATTTTGTATGAAGTGTTAGATGTTGCCAACAATCATCCGCTATTCGGCCTTGCTGCCCTTGCCTGTCGTTGGACGTCGCCACTAACCATAATCGGTCACCCCTTGCCAGCCGCCTGTCAGTCACAGTCCTCTCGTCACAACACATCAACTGCCCACTGCCGCCGCCACCGCCGCCATCATCCTCGATTTAGATCCAAGTAAATGAGCCATGCCTTGCTTAATTCAATATCAAATCATGCTAACTTGTAATCAAATATAATGGGTTCTAAATCTAAACTAATTTGAAGTGATACAAGCTCATATCATTAATTGCCCCAAGTCATGGATTGTTCATTTTTATTATAGTGACAGAATAGTAAATGTTTGTTTTTTATTTTTATTTTTTCTTGTCATTATATTATAGTGGGAAGGTAGACATATATTAAAAATCATTTGTATCAACTGAAATTTGTATAAATACTTTAATATTAAAATAACATTTTTGCACTTAAAAAAAAAAGTACTAAACTTATGTGATGTTTCTACAAGAAAGGAAAGAAGAAAAAGAATAATATTGTTCCGTTCTAAATCTTAGCAATATAAAATCATGTTCCCACAGCAAATCTATTGCATATTCTTGATGTCCTTTATATGAGAAGAGCTATTTTTTAATGTTTCTATAAAATATTAAAACTATATAAAATAGAACAATTTTAACTACAACTTTTTTTTTTTTTATAAAAGAGCACTTTAGGCTCAATTTTATCAATAAAAAATACAATCCCGGGAAAAAGGTCCCAACACACACACCCTACAAAATCACAAAAAAATAAAAATTTTGGGTCCTTTTTCCAAAAAAAGAAAAAATACAAAACGCACACGACCAAACAAACATAAAACACATCAATAAAGCAACTACAAGCTAAAAATCTAAAGCAATAATAGATTTTAAAAATAGAGGACAGACTTCGGTAACAACAGAGCTGAGAATATTAGTTCCAAGTTTAGCAATCCAATCCGCCACCAAGTTGCCTTCACGTCTAAGTATGAGACCAAACCACATTCAATCCAACGAAAGCGTTTTAATTCTTCCGATCCGTAACATAACACTCTAATCGCAGCTTTATATTTAAGGAAAAAATATCGAAAAGAATTAATGAATCGGTTTTAGAATAATATTCTTCCATTTTTTATGCCTAGCAATAAGTAAAGCAAAACGACGAGCTTAAGCTTCGCAATTAAGGGAGTCGAAGCCACAAACATAGGAGCAACGAAACCAAGCTAAAACAAGACCATTCCAATCCCGAATAACACCACCAATACTACACTTTAGTAAGGTACCAAGAAGCATCCGTATTAATTTTCGTAAAAGGAGCGAGTGGTTTGCACCACCGAAGAACAGATCCTATTAACGGGATTCTTAGAGCATTTAAGATTACTTATCAAAGCAGTAATAAAATTGTTATTAGTAGATTTAAAATCTACCAAAGAAAAACATTTAGCAATGTAAGAACAAATTTGTCCAGTAATCTTAAAAAACTATAAGAAATACCATCATACTTTATATTATTACGAGTCATCCAAATAAACCAAATAATGATAGCAGGAATATTATTCGAGAACATATGACTTTACTATTCCAGATCTTGAAACATATCAAGAATGTAATTATAACCAATAAAAGTATCGAGTCACGCATGAAAGAGCAAAAATCTTGGTCCAAATATCAACAGCAAATCTGCAATTTATGAAGGTATGTAAAACAGTCTCTTCCGTAATATTACACAAATAACATTTAGAAACTATTCTTAAACCCTTAAGCTTAAGAAGATCATCAATAGGAATGCAATTATGTAAAAGTCTCCAAGTGAAAAACGAAATAGAAGGCTTTAGCCACTTGTTCCAAAGCCAACTAAGGACATAGCCAGCAGAAAAAGAATCAGCAAAAGCAAAAGTTTTAGTGACAGAATCACCAAACTTACTCTTAATCTTAGGAATATCCCTTCTACTATTATCAATAGGAATAAGTAGCAATGGCATTAACATCCCCGTGACTAACCGTAGAGCATAACTTAGAAATGTTCCACCGAGAGTTATTCCAAAAGTCATTAACAAGTAACATCGATGTCATGAGGACCATTATAATAATTAGCAAAAGGACCTAAAGTAGTCCAACTCATCATACCAAAAAGAATATTACCAACACCAACATCCCAACAAATTAAATTCTCAACATCATGAGAGACCATTAACATAGCTTTCCGGATATAAGAATCATTAGAAGTAGCAAGATCTGGAAAGAGGATGCATGTTATTACAGATATTTAGATTTAAGAAGCCGAGCCCAGAGAGAGTTCTCGTTTCTAAAATGAAGCCAAAGCTTCATATAACTATATCTAATAGAATCATTCAATTTTCTAAAACCCAGCCCCCCATTCGAAGTGGGCTTACATAATTTCTCCCAGCATTTCCAATGTAACCCTTTCTTACAACAACCATCCCAAAGAAAACTGTTAAAAATAATTTCAATCTTCCTAATAATAGCTTGGGGCACATTCATCACTTGAATAGAGTAGAGAGGAAGTGAAGTAAGAATACTCTTTAAAACAAGAATACGCCCACCAAAAGAAAAGAAACTTATTTTCCCAACAATGAATTCTCATTCTAATTTTGTCAACCAGACTTCGATAAATAAGGCAATTCTCTTAGTGGATTTTGTCTAAAACAAAACCCGGATATTTAATAGGTAAAACGAAGATGGTGACAAAAGTATAGTCAGCAATCCAATTAAGCTTTAAATTGCCGATATACTTAGACCCATAAAAATTACACTTATCGAATTAAAATGTAAACCGAAGAATTCGAAAATGAGTAATAAGCTTCCGCATTTTCTTAATTGATCTTTTATTGGAATTAGTAAAAATAATAAGATCATCAGCATAACATAAATGTGAAATGCTAATGTTGCCTCTGTACATATAATTAAGAGACGGATTATCAATATAAAGTTTATTGATGCATCTAGAAAAAGAATCCAAAGCAAGGATAAATAAATAGGGAGAAAGAGGGTCACCTTGCTTTATACTCTTAGTAGCCATGAAATGCCCTCACGTAATTACCATTAATAATAATAGAATAGTAATTATTATTAAGGATTCTATAGTACCGATTACGTAAATCCGCATTAAAACCATGTGCCTTCAAAACATGTATAATAAATTCCCATCGAATAGAATCAAAGGCCTTCTTGATATCTAACTTGAAGATAATGTTCCCATCTCTCTTCCTTTTATCAAGATCATATAACGACTCTTGCACAATAAGAGCTTCGATCAATAATATTTCTACCTTTAATAAAGGCAAGCTTTGATTCAAAGATATAATATTGCATAAAACAAGTTTGAATTCTCTTAACAATAATCTTAGAAATAATTTTAGAGATAACAAGTATTGATATCGATCGGTCTAAAACTTTTCCAAGTTTTAATACCGTGTTCTTTAGGAATGAGAACAATACCGGAACTTTTGAAAAACTTAGGCAAATCAATACCATTAAAAAAATCTCGAATAAGTACCGAGTAACATCATTCTTAATAATATCCCAACAATGTTTATAAAATTTCACAAGAAAGCCATCAGGCCCAAGCAACTTTACCATCGCCCATACCATCAAGAATGTACTTAATTTCATAAGTATCGGACATATAAGTGAAATTCTTACTATTAATAGTAGCAAGATGTGGAAAAACAAGCGAGGTTAATCATCTCAAGGATACTATTATCATTAGAGAATAAATTAGCAAAATAGTTAATACCATCAGTAACAATATCATCCTCCATAGTTAAAACATTACCATTGTCACTTTTAATAGAAGAAATAAAATTTCTATTTCTCCTATTCTTAATGCAGGCATGAAAAAAAGGAAGTATTCCTATCACCATCAATGAAATTAGACTTGAAAGCCTTTTGAGCATAAAAATTTTCCTCAATATTAATAAGCATAAGTAAGATCCTTCCGAGCTTCGAGTAAAGAGATCAAAATTAATAACATTGTGATGATAAAGGATCTCTAAATCCTTAACTCTAGTCTCAGCATCAACCACCATTTTATTAATATTACCAAAAATATTCCAATTCCAATCTCTTAATTTATTTGCAAGATGCTTATGAAGATACCATAATTTCTGCCCGTAATCGGGATTCGACCAACATACTCAACATTATTAAAAAGCCAGCTGGATTTAATGAAATCCAAAAAATGAGGATGATTAATCCAGGTATTCAAAAACCGAAATGAAAACATTTTTTCCTATTATTATTATTGAAAACCTTTAGTAAAATAGGGGTATGATCGGATGTATTGAAAGCAAGATGTAAAATCTCAAAATTAATGAAACTATTATACCAAGAAGCATTCGCAAAGAATCGTCTAATCTCTCAAAAACATTACCTCTATGCCAAGTAAAAACATTACCATTATAACCCAAGTCAAAAAGTTCAAGCATCAATAATGGCAGAATTAAAATTAGAGATAAGATTAACATTAGGAAAATTACCACCTTTCTTCTCATTAACGAAGAAATAATATTAAAATCCCCACCAACCAACCAGTGGGTCCATCATAGGGCCAATGAAATTAAGTAAATTCCATAAGCAAAGCCTTTCCTCGCTTAGTACAACCAAAGCATATATAATGTAAAAGTGAAAAGAGATGTCCAAATATGAAATAAAGACATGGAGAAGTCGAGCATGATTAATAACAACATCAACTTTAATAAAATCTTTCCAAAAAAACCATATCTTATTATTAATATTAGCCATGAAATGAAAATTACCAATCTTATTAACATATTTAAAATTATTATCGGGATTAACTAATGGTTCCAGGATGCCAAAGAAATTTAAATGATGCTTTCTAATAAGATTCTTAAGCCTATTAGAGGCATTACTTTTAGCAATACCTCTAATATTCCAAATCAAAGTATTAAAGTTAATCATCAATATCCTTCCTACTCCTAGTAACCCTAGAAGTAGAAGCAACCTCATTTAAATCAGACATACCATTCATTTGATCATTCAAAACATCGTGGTTAACGTAGCTTAACTCACGATCGCCTTTAAATTTTCTCCTTCTTGAAGATTTTTGAGTCGACCATTCTTCTTCAATCTCGATCCCTGTTAACATTATTGAATTCCGCATTCATATTATCGAAATCATATCGCTTATAAAATCATTATTCTTGGTACTAATAGACATATGCACATTATCAATAGCTCGCTCCACAATAGGATCAATCAACAAGATTGATTGATTACTATTATTAGGGACGCTTATATTCTCATTACATTCATTTAAAGCATCGATTTTTGATTTGAATCATGAAGCAAGTATAACAAGTGATAAATCTTTAGCATTAGATCCATTCCGTGGTAATTCTTGAAGAAACAACCGACCATCCCTGTACAACATTATCGGGAATAATAATCACATTTGAATCAACGAATATTAGAAGATCTTGCATCATTAGTATGAAAATCTTTTCAAGAACGAGCAGAGTTATTACCATCCTTATTAGAAACCTCAATATCTTTACTAAGGTTTTTAATAAGATTCTTTTTCAAATGCGGATGAGCAATATAACAGTTACTAAAATTATGTCAAATCATACGACATTTACTGCAGTAAGGTGGGATGTACTCCATTTCTACAGACTGCCAATAGCCCGAACCCGAGTCCTCAATCCAAACAGAATCACAGAAAGGAGCTGTTACATCTCTTTCAATAAGAATTCTAGCATTTGACGGCCTGTTATAATTAACAGATGCCATGTCGATTTTCATTGGTGTGCCAAAGATTTTGCCAAGAGAATATAAGACTTTTTTGTTATAGAATTGTAATTTTAACCCCGGAAAACGAAACCAGATAGGAACAATAGGTGGTTCTCTTTGCGGTTAAAATCAACCGTCCATTTAAGTAATTTCATATAGACTTTTTCTATTTGAATTACTTTTTCGAAAAGAGTCGCGTATAGTCGATTCGTTTTCAAGTTTTATCATCAAATTTCTACCATCGATAAGTCCTACATTCCATTTTCCTAAAAGTTTAAGATCGAAGAAATACTCGCGAATAACCTCCATCCTAGGATGAGCGTAAGTGAACTTAACAATCAAAGTATACTTTAGAGGTTCTGCAAGAAGTGCAATTTCCTCTTCATTAAAGATTAAAGCAGGCTTTCCATTTTTCTTTGAAGCTTTCTTGAGTAATCCATCAGATTCGTCATTACCAAAATGATCTCTAAAAGATAAGGGAAATAAACAAATATTAGTAGAAGAAGATGATACTTGATCCATGTTACCCTTGAGAGCTTCCAAAAGGATGGTCGATTGAGTAGATCGGCCATCTTGGAAGCGAAAAAACGTCGGATCTTAAGAAAACAGACGAAGAAAAAAAGAGGAAATCAGAAGAAAAGGAGAGAAACATCAAGCGCAGTCGGACGAGGCAAGAAACCCTAGCCGAGCGTCAAGAACCCTTTCCGCTCTCATCGCTCACGAAACGAACTACAACTAGACTTTATATATATGTATATAGCAGTCTCCTTACAAATTTGTAAATTGGTAACGTCATGCAGATCTCAGGTATATAAGATACATCTAAATTTGTATGCTACTTAGCAGTAGACATTTTTTCCAAGACCTTTCTATGATAAAATACTAAAAAAAATTAAAAATAATAATATTATAAAATAAAAAAATTATTTAATCATAAAAAATTAAAAAATAGCTAACAAAAAAATATTAATATGAAAATGGCACCTATAACTTTAGGAGCCGTCTGATAAAACCCTGAGGCAGGCTCAAGTTAGCTTAAAACTTTCGAGGCCAACCAAACCACTTGATATTTCTTAAACCTGCTTATGTTGACTTTAAACTTAAGTGAAGGCAAAAATAGGAACATTTACATAGATATATCTAATATTTGGTATGTACACTTATAATACATTAATACATTGGTATCATATATGAAAATGGTATATTTCACATTTTAAAAAATAATTATTGTGATATTTTTAATATGATGTTAAAGATTTTAGTTTTATGTATGAAACATAAATGCTTAGGTGTTAGGTATGTCCTCTCAAAAATGGATAATTAGGTTCCTAACATGCCAAATATTGCTATTTATAACACAATTATCTGATTTTTATAACACTAATTCTCTTATTTTTTCGAACTACTGAATAGATGTATTTAAGCACGTTAGGATCAAATCACTGATAATTTGATAAATTTTAAAAATAAGGGTTGTCATTTTGTTGTGAATTTTGATATATGAGTGAGAATTTTTAAAAATCAAATGATAATGTAAAAATAAAAACAAAAACAATCTTGTAAAATAAACAAGTTAAAATTTTCATGAATTTATTTTCTCAAATTAATTAAGTTTATAATTTCTTAATTGAGTAAATTTAATGCAAAAAAAAAAATCATCATTAAATTTATAATTTCAAAGTTATTAAACTCATCTTCTTATAGACATAAGAATCCATCCTTTCAAAACAATAAAGCTAATATTTTCATAATTAAAATAAATTTTATCTTCATTATAAAGTTTGTATTTTTAATCCACTACCACATTTTACGCAATATTAAAGTACTAATTAATACAATCAAATAAACATCAAGTTAAAAATACAATGAAATAATTTTCTCTTATCCCAACTTCATATATATTATATTTTATTTCCAGAAATGACTTGAAATTCAATGCTACGGTTCCTAGTGCTGTGTCTACTGTTAAGTTGATTATGGGTTACTTGTACAAGTGTTTAAGTTTGGTTCTACCTAAAAATGATCAATCTGTTTCATTACTGAATGTGCTAGAAGCTTTGAATATTCCTTTTAACATTTCTTCTCATCAGTGTAATACCGTTAAATGGGCTAAGCCTATTGTTCTTATTATTAAAATAAATACAGATGGGTGTTGGACTGATACTGCTTCCAGCATGAGTGGTGTTTGTCGAGACACTTTGGGTTGTATCTTATAATGGTTTGCGGCTAGGGCTGTTTTTGATTCCCCTATTATTGCAGAAAAGGATGCTGTATTTTTCGGTCTGCAGTTGGCTAAGAGGTTTGGTTGGCATCATGTTGAAATAGAAACTGATTGTCTTGTGCTTTGGAAGTGCATTTGTTTGTAGGAGGGTCATCATTGGAGTTTGTCTCTTCTTCGAAGAAGCTTTTGTTTTTTCGGAATTTGCATGTCGAGTGGTCGCATGTCGAGCTGGAAGGTAACGAGGTGCGCGATCGGGCCGTGAAGTTTGGTTTATCTCTTTCTCGTGTTCGGATTGCTTCTATGATTCGGATGCTTCTTTTGGAGCTTGCCTCTTGGATCTTGCCTAGTTGTTTTGTTTGTTTGGGTTGTCTGTGTGTGTCGTGTGAGTTGTATTGTCTTTTTTTTTCGGAAAGAGGACCTTAGATTCTATTTTTTGCGTGAGTTGTATGGGTGTGTTAGATAGGACCTCTTTCCCTGTTTTGTAATTTTTACTTTTGATGAAACACATAGGGAGCTTAAGTCTCCTTTAACTAAAAAAACTTCATATATATTATTTTTTGGAAGAATTACATATCTAACAACTTAACTTTAATTTTTTCATATATGCCACCAGTTGTATTTCACTTTTTAAAAGATAAAAAAATGAATTTTTTGATAGAATATGAAACATTTGGGTGATGAAATGTAAAAAAAGCAAAGTCTATAGGTTAGATGTGTAAATATATAAGAATTGAGTGGTATGAATGTAATGCCCCATATTTTTTTTACGTTAATCAAATCTCTTGACTCTAAATCCTGACTTATCTTAAATTAAAATTTGACTAAATAAATATAAAAGAAAAAACGATAATTAATAATTTATCCAGAAAAGACGACATCTTGTTCCATGTCCAGTCCATTGAATTCGTCTTCTGGACAAAGCACGAGTGTTAGCAGGAAGGAACCCACCCCACCATGGCATTCTCGTGAGAAGGACATGAGACGGACAGGCTAAATTTATCATTTTTATCAGTAAAGTTACATAAAAAACTTACTTTTAGCTCTGTCTCTCTCTCTCTCTTTCTGCACTCATAGCCTTCTGAAGGATTCACCTCTTCTCATTATCTCTCTTCCACTCTCTCTTGATTTGGTTTTCCTCTATGAGCTACCGGGGAGACTTGCATTGTGCTATTCAACAACAGCAACAACAACAAGCCTTTATCCCACTAAGTGGGGTGGGCTACATGAATCCTATTTCTCTATTGTGTCCTATTGAGTGTCATATTTTCATTTTTTTGTGACATTTTCCAGTTTTTGTGAGGTTCGCCTCCTTTGTTTATGTGTTTTTGAAGAAATTCAGACAAAATAAATAAATAAATAGTTAGATTCGTTTATATACTCTACTCTATAATATGTAAGTGCATTTGTCACTTTTCGGCCTATTTTTGGTGGATTGGAGGGCCTATCTGTATTGTTCTTAGTATGAAATCTTATGTAGAGACAGTCAATTGGAAGTTCTAGTGAATGGATAGGTGTAGAGTGAGGCCTTCCATGGCTGTGATTACACAGAAACCTGATCAGTTAGAAGAAGATTCCGCTACAAGAACTAATCAGTTAGGACTATTTGAGAAGAGAAATGGTGTACCTTTTTCTCGAACCAGAGAAATTTGTTCTGGATATAATTCATCAACAGCTTCTCCTTTCATTCAGTTTGTTGTTCCAAGACGATCCCATTCTCCAACAGTTACCTCCAAATCAAATGGACAAGAACTGAAGCTGCTAAGGAGATCTCAGTCTGCTGACAGAAGAAGACCTTCAAATCTTTCATCTTTTTGTTCCAGGCCTCTGACGCCCACTCCCAAATCCTCGAGACCTTCTGGAAAAAACAATGATGGAGTATGGCCTTCAATGAAGAGTCTTTCTTTATGCCTTCGTCTGAATTCTTCAAAAAATGCAGTTTTTGAGAGAAAATGGCTTTCTCCTGACCTTTCTGAGAATGCTGGGCCTGTGGAGGACATGCATGAAAGAACAGTGGATCAAGCCGGGCGGCTTGGTTTGAGAAGCAGGGAGATTTCTGCTAATAGTTCAAAATCCAGGGTTTTAATTACACCATCAAGAGTGGTTATACAAGGAAGAATTCAGGATTCTCATCTTTCTGATAAAAGATACAAAGAAATGAGAAACGTAGTTGAAAGAACTTCCCATTTATACTCATCTGAAAAGACTTCATCGGCGACTAAACCAAGCAGGAAAAAATCTCCACCTAAATCAGGATCTCATCACGGTTTATTGCTGAATAACACTTTAGCAGATTCATGCCATGCATTGAGAGAGATTAGTAGTTCTTTCTCTGCATCTAAAAGTACAAAAAGTGGAGTATGTTCTACACCATCTGTTCTTCACTATACTGTTCAAGTGAGAAAAGGAAAACAAACGACTAAACACATAGATGATGCTCATCAACTGCGTATCTTTTATAACAGATACTTACAATGGCGCTTCATTAATGCTCGAGCAGAAAATGTTTTATCTGTACAACAAAAAAGAGCAGAGGTAAAACCATAACAATCATATCCTTCACATCCCTAAATTCAGCATGATGTCTTTACTTTCATTTCGTCAAACAGACTATGCTTTACAACATGGAGGGTGTTTATTCAGAGTTATGTGATCCTTTTCTTCAGAAAAGAATTTATATGCAGCACATGAAGCAGGATATGAAGCTGAACATGCTTCTGAAAAAGCACGTAAGGTCTCGCTGTATTTGCCATGAAATGATTGACTTCTAACTTTATGTGTGCGCATTGGATATAGGGGGAATATATGCTTTTTGTGTTATTTTCTTGTGAAACTGATCATTTGAAGGTTGTTTTGTTATAGTGTGAAGAGTCAAAATGATCCCCTAAATCTTTGCAGGGGTGTCAATTTTAATCCCAAAGTCTATAAAAATTATAATAGTCTCCAAACTCATTTAATATGGGCTTCAGCCCCAAATTAACAAGTCTATAATGTGTAATCTGACATTTTAGAAACTCTGGGACTAACCCCATGTAAACAGTCAGGAGACCATTTTGATACTTTACTCTTCTTATAAATGATACTGCAAAGGACAATCTTAGTTGCATAAGCATTTCTAAAGAAAATTTCTAGTGGTACTAAAGTTTCCAGTGTAACTTATAATTTTTGTAATGCAAGCAAAAATTTGCACTGGAACGGTAAAATTATTGACATAAATAAAAATTTTGACTGAAACAACAGAAGAATAATCCCTTTTTTATGGTTTAAGTGATTGCTAAGCAATGGACATTATTCATTGGCATTTTCTTGGCAAACCTGACTTTTTAGATTTAATATTCAACTCTGGGTTGATTTTTTGGAGAAGCTTTATTTACGCTCACTTAATATTCAACACTGCTATGTATTATTTCAGAAGTTTGTTAATTAATTTTTCATCTTTTAGCCATGATTTCTGACATACACTAAGCTGTTTATTTTGACAGCCTCCAAAATCTACATGAAAATTCATGACTTATGTTGATTTTCATTTCTAATAATACACCATCAAATAATCTAATTATCATGAACGTTCATATTATTTTTTGGTCATTGAAAATATTCTCTTTATCAATTTTATCAGTTCAATCAAGTTAAATGCAGTCAATATGAAGATGTTATCCAGTACAAAATCATATGACTGATTAAAATCTATAAGCATGTCTGATAATTAGTATCTAACATCACTAAATTAACAAAATGACTGTCTTCTACTTCCAGCAATGCTACAATGCTCTAATTACAGTATCATCTTGTTCTAGATAACAAATCTTGAAGACTGGGGCACTGTTGAAAATGAACATTGTATTTCATTATCTGAAACAGTTAGAGCTCTAAGAGCAAGCACACTGTGGATTCCTGTAACAGGAGGAGCCAGGGTATGATTTCTATCAATATTTTCTGATTTCTGTAAAATATCTATAAGAATATGTTTCCTTAAAATAACTTTTCATTCTTTTCAGGTGGATATAAAAGCCATGAAAAATGCTATCAATTCAGCAGTGGATGCAATGCAGGCAATGGGTCCTTCACTTTGCTATCTGTCATCTAAGGTCAGCCTTTACCTTGCAAAAAATTTTTTCACAAATTTGGGATAAACCAAAATGTGAGAATCTTATTATTTTCATCGACTTTTCCTTTTCCTTTCTTCTATTGTAAGTCCTTCAAACCAAACAAAACCTTGATGTTATACTTTTTAATGTTTTTAAGACTTATGAACTTCCTCCATATTCCTTAGAAATTTCTGTCCTCCTATTTCTCTTATAAGGAGGGCTTCTACTCATTTTAGTTGATCTTTCCTTTTATTATTGTTGAAAATGTGATTTAGTTTTTAGGAAAAAGATTAATCCTAGAATATTTGATCTTTATGGATGATTGAATCGAATGGACCAGTACTTCGGTGAGTTGTCTTGTGTGTTAGAGTTTCTATTGAACCTTGCTCTTTCTTTGTGTATGAGGGCACTTGCGTTTTGGGAAGGGAGGTGAATGATCTTTCATTTATACACCAAGGTTATATTTATAGTGGATGGGATCTTCTCTCCTCTACCATGTGTTATTGGTTCGAGCTAAATCATGTTAATCTTAGTGTTTTCTGTATTGCTTTTTCTCTTCTTTTTTTTTTTTGTGAGGGTTATGGCACATTCAACTTTGCACAATCTATCCATCCCTTGATTTCTGATCATATTATTATAGTATTTAAAGTATTATTTTGGATGTAAGAAAATTTTAAGATGCATATTTTAATATAGATAGATCCATGGTTTTGTGTTTTAGAGATCTTTTGAAGTTGCTCAAAGATTTTGCGGTGCTAAGTGTTTCAAGGATTCAAAGTTTAGAGCATTTATCATGTAGAGAAGTCACAGAGGAGATCCATATAATTTCCACAATAATGAGTCAATATGAGAATTATTAAAAAGCATGACTCAATATTTTATTAAAGAGTTTACTCCCGCAATATTACAATTTATGAATGCTTGAACAAGTCAGACTAGATTGACGCCAACACATAGATCTATATTGCGCAAGAAAATATCTTAGGTGCCATGCCTTACTTCCTCAGATGTGCTTGTGCGATCATAAAAAAGGAAGGTTATTCAAGGATTTCTTAAACAATCCTTTGAGAGTTTGATGATTTCTCTCTCAGGCCTATCATTTCATGTGGTATTGAAGAAGTAAGACTCCAATTTGCTAGACTTTCTATGAGCACATATCTCTTAGTTTTGATCTCTCTTGAAATATGTTAATCATAGAATTACAATATTGATCATGGCATCAATAAGGGTTCTCGACAACTTCACTGTAATAGTTGATATCTTTCTGAGAGGCAAACTTCTTACTGCTATTGTGCTTCTTATCTCTTTTTGTGCAGGTATGCTTGGATTCAATATGGGGAAAAAAAATTAATTTATTTTGTACACGACCTTATGGATTTTGTGATAATGGATCTAATCCTTTCTGTTCTCCCATGCTCATAAACTTGATTGAAGCCTAATCACATAAATCTTAGGGTTTTATGTATTGCATTTTCTCTTTTTATTTCACGCTAATTTGTAGATCATTGTTCTCAGTTTTGATTGCCCTTTTTTGCTTCAAGTTGTTTGATGCCCTTATTACACAATGATCATTAATGATGTATTCTAACAAGCTATTTGGACTTATTTTTCCTCTGATAAGATTTTGTGACTGTGATGAATGGAAGATGATGACAAAATATAGATATACAAAGAGAGTTTTGCATGTATAAAAATGTCAAATAATAACTACAACATCCTTTTTATTTGGTAGCGGCCATCTAACTAGTAGTGGCCTTCTCCTCACCTCAAAGATAAATATGTAAACTTTAATGTGTTCTTCTAAACTTTTGATTATTGGAAGCTAACTTCAAGAACCCAAAACCACGTTTTACTTGTATTGGAATAATTTACTTTCAAATCCCTAACCTAAGTGAAAATATTTCATGGATAATTCTGACTCTAAAAATGAAATTCCCGAATTATGCCCATGTATCCTTTAAGCCTGTCTCTGATCTGACTAAAGCCAGCATTTTTATAGAAATAATACACTAGAGAAGAGCGAAGAATATGAAACGTTTTTCTCTCTTGGCAATGAAAGTGTTTACAGAATGCCTGAAAAATTCAGCGTATATTCTAGAATTCTACATCAGTGCAAATATTATGAAATTTAATAAAATATTCAGAGCATAAAAGCCATATAACTCCTACTGCCTTGATGTTGCTGTTTGTAAGGAGATCTTGATAAATAATGAGAATATGAGGATATGCATGAATGGGTTGTTGATTATATGGCTATATGTCTGTCATAGCGCAAGATCTCAAAATTACATGGCTTTAACTGCGTTTGCAAGTAATTTCTATATTTCATAATTTACAGGTAGACCAAGTTCATTGTCTTATTTCTGATATTTTAGCTACTGCGACAAAAGAAAGGTTGTTGCTTGACAACTGCGCGGAACTTCTAGCTTTGGCAGAAGAGCTGCAGGTATGATTTAAACTGTTCTTCTACATGAAAGCAGATTTTTTTTGGGGAAATTTACATACCTGGCACACAAGTCTTCTGTATTTACATATTTCACATCTAAACTTTCATATTTGCAAACATAGCACTTTGGTGCTTAAAATCTATGTATGAAACTGTGTATTTCACATTTAAAATTTGTAATAGTGTTATTTATTATGTTATATTAAAGATTTGAGTGTTATGTGTAAATATAAAAGTATATGCATGACGTAGGAAAATACATAAGAAATATGTGTTATGTATGTAAATGGCCCCTTCATTTAAATTTTGTCCTCATGATCTGGTAACTAGTTCAGCAAACATCCTACTCAATTTTGTCGTCTTAATTGCCAATTATTCAGAATATAGTTTAATCTTATTCAGCTAATCTCAATATTTATAGATACATGCATCTGAATTATCCTAGAGAACTGGAAAAAAAATCAATTGATAATTGTCCATATTTCAGGTGCAGGATTCCAGCCTAAGAGGGCACTTAATGCAGCTGGGTTGAGTTCTCTGTAAGTAGCATAAAATCTCTAAATGGAAGCAAATCTTCAAATATGATTTGCTTCAAGACAACAACTTGCAGTCACGGAACCCATGAATTTGTAGTCATGGGACATACTTTACTAAGTTTTTTTTTTTTTTTTTTTTTTATAATATATAAACATTTTTATGTTAATCCTTAGCACATGGTTGAAAGGAAATGTTCGTAAATTGTGTAACTTCCTGTATATAAAAAGAAAATAAAAATTGAAATGTGTTTAGAGGAAAAAAGAAGTCACATGCCTTTAGTATCTGTGATGTTTTAACTGGGCGTCTATTGACCTTATATTATGTTACAATATCATGATGATAAAATTCAAATCACCTCCATGGTTTTAATTTGAGCTTGAACTAAAAAGAGAATGAATTTATACTTTCATTTTTATTTTTAGAGTGAACTGAGTTCTAGCTAATAAAATAACCTCAGTTTTGTTGGTCAATATTCAGTTGTGCATACTTCAGTGAGAAATCTACTTATGGTGGATTTATTAATAAAATTATAAAAAAATAGATGAATTGTACTTTTTAATGGTTCATTTTGTTGAGTCTCCTTTGGTTGAAGGTTAGAAATCATGTTTTGAAAAGTAATGAAGTTTGTTAAAACTATCATTCAGTAGTAGGATGTAATGAGATAGTAGATCTTATTCCATAAAACACCATCTAAAGTTAAGAGTTTTATTGCACAGTCAAAATGAATGATAACAAAATTCTTACTTGAATATATTTAACATCTACAATCTACATGAGCTAAAATCTATATCTGAAATAAATGACATTTATAAAGATACCTATTTTAGCAAATCCAACAGAAGAATTACTCGTACATTTTGAGACATTTAAGTATAAATTCAACAAAAATAAAGAGAAAATTACCATTCACCAATAGTCCCGACAAGAGCAGACGCCATCTCTAAAATGGTGAAACCTACTAGCATCCCTAACAACAATCACCCTCTTAGTAATCATGGATATGAACTTCGTCCAGTTGTGGCAATCCAAACATACTCTGAGATTCTTAATGATCATAATCTCACTTCCCGGATCAGCATTAATAAGTCCAAAAGCAATAGCGAGCTTCTCACTGTGAATCTTTATCATTTCTTCCTTTTCTTCTTCCTCCACATCATACAAAACTGCTTCTGTCTCTGCTTGGTACCCAGCCTCCACCATCTTCCCCAGCAAACTCTCCAACATGGAGTAGATGGCTGAAGTTTGAGGGTGAGATCTATCACCAGCAGTAAAGCTGTGGACAACATCCTTCACCTCAATTATAGTGCATCCAGGTAGCTTGGCAAGGTTTCTTCTCTTTGCTGTCTCCCTCACCGCTGCTGCTTCAGGGAAGTTCCGGCTGGCCGAGTAAATGTTGGAGAGGAGAACATAGTAACCAGAATTCTCTGGTTCAACCTCAAAAAGCTTTTCTGATGCCAACTTTGCAAGGCTGATCTCCTTATGAATCCTGCAAGCCCCAAGGAAAGCACTCCAGACACCAGGACCAGCATCCTCAGGGGCTGCTTTTATAAAATCCAGGGCCTCGATAAGCCGCCCAGCACGACCCAGGAGATCAACCATACATGCATAGTGCTCAGCCCGTGGACTTACTCCATAATAACTGGACATAGATAGGAAGATATCACGGCCCTCTTCTACCAAGCCACCATGGCTACAAGCATGAAGGACTGAAAGAAATGTGGTAGCAGAGGGAGAAATTTGAGCAGACAGCATCTCTCTGAAGAGCCTTAAAGCTTCATGACCATAACCATGGAGTCCATAGCCAGATATCATTGCATTCCAGGAAACCACGTTCTTGTCAGGCATGCCATTAAATATCTTCCGAGCTTCAGTAACATTCCCACACTTTGCATACATGTCGATCAGTGCAGTGCACACATAGACATTTAACTCAAGATCCCCCTCAATTATTAGTTGGTGGATCCATTTCCCTAATGTAAGAGCTCCAAGCTGAGCACAAGCGGAGAGGATACTGGCTGCTGTGACTGGATTAGGCTTAAGATTTAGTTTTTGCATCTCTTGGAAAAGGGAAATTGCCAACTCTGTCAAGCCATTCTGTGCATAGCCAGAGATCATGGCATTCCATGATGCCAAGCTCTTCTCAGGCATTTCATCAAAAATCTTCCTTGCTGATTCCATATCATTTAGTCTGCTATAAACAGTGGTTAAAGCAGTGGAAACCAACATATCCAGAACGAGCCTGGTTTTGATCACAAAACCATGAATTTCTCTGCAGAGAGACTCATAACCAAACGGATTGGTTGCAGGAATTAGAGCCACAAGCGTGCTGGAATTGGGCCGCCAACCCAAAAACTCCAATTCCCTGAATAAATCAACTGAGGATCTAATACAGCCGGTGGAAGAGTAACCAGAAATCAACGCATTGCAGTGAATGATATCAGGTTTTTCTATCTCCACAAAGATAACTTCTGCGGCAGGGATATCAACACATTTGGAGTACAAGGACAAGAGTCCAGTGATGACATGGGGTTGATCTGCCATGCCTGTTTTCAACCCTAAGCAATGCGTGGCTTTTCCCAAAATCAGATCTTGGAGTTCCGCTGTGGCGGGAAGAACAACAGCCAGAGTTGTGGAGTCGATGCAATTTCCAAGCTCTACCATCCGACCAAAGGCCTTTACCGCTCTGAGGAAAGAGCAGCAGCGGACAAGCCCCGAAATACGGGAGTTCCATGAAACGGTATCCGGATGGGGAATTTGATCGAACACCTTCTCGGCATTAGATATTTGCAAAAACTTGAAGTAGAATTCAGTCAGTGCGGAGCCGATAAATAGGTCGGTGTCAAGGCCGCCCACGATGATGCGACCGTGAAGAGCGTGGCCAGTGGAAGGAGAAGGCAACGATGCTGCGGCGGAAAGTGAGAAGGAGAAGGTGAAGCTGTCTGGGCGGAGATTGGGGTGGCGTTGAGGGAGAGAGGAGAAGAGAGAGAGAGCAGAGGCCGCGGGAAGGGAGCGTAGAAGAACGTTGAGGAGGAAGAGATCAGGGTGGGGATGAGAGCGGAACAGTGCGAGTGGAAGCGTGGAGGAAGGGGGTGAGGATAGGTCGGTGTGGCGGTCGATGAGCTTAGTGGTAGTGGGGAGGTCGGGGTGGTGGCCGGAGACGATGGAGTGGGATATGATTTGGCGGAGATGAGAGAGGGAGGAGGCGGCGGCGATGAGTAGGAGATAGGAGGCCCTTCGGTCTCCACTGGCGTGGGGAATTGGAGCAGGCATGTAGCCATTCATCAAAGATGTGAACTTGTTTGATGGTTTTTTAGGCAAATTGCAACCGTAAAACGCGGGAAGCTTTCCTTTCAGAAATTTGAGGTATTTGGCTTTTGAGGGATTTATTATTTTTCTCCAAATATCGTGGAAAGCGTGATCGATTTGGTTGGCTATGATTAGGGTGTGAACGAACCGAACACGAACGAATATAGTTAGTGTTAGTGTTCGAAATGTTCGAACACATCACTGTTCATGTTTGGTTCGTTTAACAAACCAAACGAAAAACAATTGTTCGTGTTCATCTCGTTTGCTTATCGAACGAATCGAACACGAACTTCCTGGCGAACCGAACACGAACTGTTCGCGAACAACGAGCATTTTTGATAGCCATAGCTTTGATAGCATACTTCCTCAAAATGAAGCAAATTGATCTGGTATTTCGTACACATCCGGTAATCCATACTTCCTCAAAATGAAGCAAACTGAATAAAGCATTTAGGGTTTTATTTTAATAATAGTATAGTATATTAATTATAATATTATAATATTTATATTAAAATAATTAATATTATAATATTATTATTGTTATTAATAATTTATCATATATTATAATTTATAGAAGTTTAATTATTTAAAATATGATAAATTTTTATAATATATAATTATTTTTAAAATATCATAAATTTTTTATATATAATTATTTTAATATATTTTATATTTCGAACAATAACGAACCGAACACGAACGAACACATCACTGTTCGTGTTTGGTTCGTTTAACAAACCAAACAAAAAAAATTGTTCGTGTTCTTCTATTTGCTTATTGAACGAATCAAACACGAACTTCTTGGCGAACCGAACACGAACTGTTCGCGAACAACGAGCTTTTTTGACAGCCCTAGCTATGGTGAATAAGAAATGCCCGCGGAGTTTGTGGAAATATTGATGCCCTTACGTGAGAACCATCCAAAAGCTCGGTCTTTTATGGGATGAAATATTACATCTGGACTCAGCTGCACGTCGCGGCAGCTGAAATTATTTTTTTTTTTCTAAAAAAAAAATTGAAGTGGGACCGGCTCTCATACATCCTTCGCAGGATGTGTGGTTGAGATCGGACGCCCCACGTAGCTCTACGTGCGGCGTCCGGATGTAATATTTTATCCTTTGATGGATTGTGTCGTTACAAGTAGGGTTTCAATAGTACATAATATATTTGGATTAAGATACAATGGAGAAAAATGATTCATGTAGCCTAACCCATTTAATGAGATTAAAGTTTTGTTGTCGTTGTTGTTGTTAGTTAGTTTTTTTATTATTAACGATGTAATAAATTGTCGGTTGTATTCAAATATTAGTTGATGGTTATATGTTATCGTTTATCTTTGAAATATTCGTATATGTTATATGATGGTTATATTATTGCATCGGCAATAATAAAAACTACCGAAAAAAAATTGTTTTTGATAACCGACGACAATTCTATAATTTTGTCGTAGCAAATAATGTGAATATAAACTGTAATTGGAAAGAAATATCCTAAACATAAATCGTCGTCAATAAAACTATCCCTTATAATAAAGAGGCATAAGGATAGCACCCCGCCAAATGGCGGGGTTCGTGTATAATTGACACAATATGACTGTCGGTTAATATTTGTTTTAAAACCAATGACCTAACACGTCGGTAATAATTAAAGACGTCTGAAAAAATTTACTTTTTTATAAGCGAGGACATGTCCTATTGTAATGCCATCGCAAATTATGCAGATAATAAGGTAAATGGAATTCTTTTACGACGCAAACTTAGGCCGTCGATTTTTTCATCGATTTTAGTACATTTTTATGTGGTGTAATCAATCTTATTGGCCTTTCTTCATAAAATGATTCTCCTATTTATAAAGGAGCGGGTACAGTATGTGAAGTTACATGTTTGTCCTTACTGTAATGAGGGTGCTACAAGATATTATAAGTGTTTTGCATGTATGGGCATGCAGCTTGATTCCGGTCTGACTCAATTCGCTTAAACCTGTAGGTCTTGATTAGGTAAGACCTGCTTGTCCAACTATGCTTGATACGCCACCAACAAAATTTCATCATCTGGTACAAATCTCGATGCAATCTTTTGAGCAAGAAATATTCAAATGTTGATGAAAAGTCATACAGAGCTCCGATTTCAACAAACTTATAGTCAAACTGACCAGCTCGATGAAACGGACCCAATGATATCAAAACTAGTCCAATCCGAGTCAAATCAAGCCCGAATCAAATCATTAAACCACTTTTAGAAGATTATCGGACACATTGGAAGTTCAAATGAATGCCGACATTAGCAAGCCCATGCTCGAATCGAGCGTTTCGACAAGACGAATCCAACAAGCCTAAGATCACTCAATTCCGACATCGTTAAGACGATCAAATGCCCCTTAAACGCCGTCTGATCGAGGGGAGCCCTCTGAGCCGTCCGATCAAAATGTTTGCATTAATTGCACCCAAAACCCTATAAATAGACCCCAACTCTCACATGAGAGGGGGGGAGCCAAAGGAAAGAGTCTGAAGACTTGAGGTGAAGAAGCAGCTTTGCATCATCGCCAACCGCCGTCAATCACCGCCAATAGCCGTCGACCACCGCCGATCACCGTGAACCACTGTCGATTGTCGTCCACTACCATCATCCATATACCGTCAGTCGACATTGTAATCTACATCATATAATTACCGTTTCCCGTCTGTGGGACGAGGGATTTCTGTAAACGTCAATCAATAGAGGATTCTCGCAACTGGGCCAGGCCCCGTGGTTTTTCCCTTTACGGGTTTTCCACGTAAAAACTTTTGGAGTCCTCATCGCTTATTTTTTTTATCTGTGTGTGTTGGATTCTCGTACAACGCTAAGACGATAATTAGTTACTCTACCGCCGCGAATTTTCCAGCACGCATCAGTTTGGCGCCGTCTGTGGGAAACGAAGTCCCGTTTGACATGGTCTAAAACTTTAAGACACCAAGCTCTGCTTCCTTTCCCAATGATGTATGTCATTCAACGGACAAAGGAATCATTTTTGCATCTTGAAGATCATCTCTGGAGCATTCTTCGATGTGGGGAGCAACCTTCAGCGCAGTCTCGACAGGTCGTTCACGTTAACGTCCTTGGCATGACTGTGGTGAGGATGTCATCCCATATTTTATTCATATTACAAGTCTACAAGAATCGCTCCTGGACTGGGGGCAGTCTTCACTGCAAATAACGCTTCCTCAATGCCTCCTCATCTTACTGAAGTTCCTCTTCAACTACATCGGGAAGCTGGTCTCTTCAAGGCCCAATACATGTGTTCTTTTACAAGCTCACATGGAAAACACCCTTGCTGGGGGGTAAAAGATTAAAAAACAACAACTGACAAGTTGTCAAACACTATTCTTGAGTTTGACTGCAACCATATTTCCAAGAAAACATATGATCCATTGCGATCTACTCCCTAGTCTCGAGAAAGCAGAGCATCTCTGACACCTCATTCTAGGCTAAATCGATCCCAAGGGGACTCGATTCGACCTCTTCCATTACAGGCTACTGTCGTCAAGCAAAAGCTTCGACAAAAAGCCTCGGATAGGTCAAAAATCCTTGGTGGATTTCCTTCGGCCACTTCCATAACAGGTTACGGTTGTCAAGCAAAAGCTTCCACCAACAACCTAGGATGGGTCAACCATCCTCAGTGGATTTCATATGACTCAGTTCATTACGGGTTATTACCGTCGAGCATCTCCGGTGATACAACTCAGAACTGGTCCTACATCCTTAATGGATTCTCTTTTCTACCATGCCCTTGGAAGACGAGCCCAAGAGGCAAGTCTCGATGGGAAACTAGTAGTGGACAGGGTCCTCACTAGAAAGACTTCATGAGAGCAAGTGGTTGACAAGATCTCCACTTAAAAACCTCAGAATGCTACAAATCTCAGAAGGCACAAGTACATCAAAGACCTCAGAAGGTTACAAGCCTCAGAAGGCACAAGTACATCAAAGACCTTAGAAGGTTACAAGCCTCAGAAGACACATGTACACTCAAAGACCTCAGAAGGCTACAAGCCTCAGACGGCTCAGGTACACATAGAGACCCTAGAAGGCTACAAGCCTCAGAAGGCACATGTATATCAAGGACCTCAGAATGCTACAAGCCTCAGAAGACACAAGTGTATAAAATTCCTAAGAATGCTACGAGCCTCAGAAGAATTTTGCACAACTACGAAGCCACAACAACCGTGGAAGCAACAAAGAAATACATTGTTATTATCTATAATTGTCACATCAAATGATTAAAAAGGTTATGAATACCAACATATACATGTACAAGAGCTACAAAAAATCAGTTCATCTTCAATTAGAGTCGGCATTGCCTTCCTAAAATTCAAGTACATCTAATGATCATCAAGGGGTCTTCAGATATCGCCACCACATAAGCATGAAAATTCTTGCCTCATGGCACGGCGAGAAAACTACAACATTTCTTCATCACATTCAGAACGTGCAAGAGTAGCACGTAAATCTCCTCTGTAATACGCTACATCAAGTACAAGATCCGCGATGCTCCGTCACAATGCGTCGCCGTGACGGCCAGCCGCGATGATCCACCGCAATGCGTCGCCTCGGCGCTTTGTCGCCTCGGAGCACCGTCGCAACGCGTCACCACAATTCACCACCGTCTTGCTTCACCACAACGCTTTGGCACAACGCTTCGGCGCAATGCTTCAGCTTAACGCTTCGGTGAAACACTTCAGCGGAACGCATCAGCGCAATGCTTCGGCGCAACGTTGGCACAATGCCTCGGCTCAATGCTTCGGCGCAACGCTTCGGCACAACGCTTCGGCGTGACGCTGCACCGCAACACTTTGCCGCAACTTTGCGCCGCAACTCTGCGGTGCAACACTTCGCGGCAACACTTTGCCAAAACTTTACACCGCAATACTTTGTCGCAATGTTGAACCGCAACACTTTGTCGCAATTCTGCGTCCCAACCAGCGCCACAACTCTTCTCTGTGATGCTGCACCGCAACATTTTGCCTCAACTCTCCACCGCAACGCTTCGTCGCAATTTCCCGTTGTGTGGCTTCGTCGCAACGCTCTGCCACAACGCACCACCACAACACGTCATTGTGTTGTGCCGCTACGACGAGCCGCCGCGACATTTCGTCGCGACGCACTCCAGCAACGCGCCACCGTAACACATCGTTGTGTTGCCCAACCGTGATGCGCTGCCGCACCACTACGTCGCGACCTGATGTCGCAACGCGCCGCCGTGATGAGCTCCCGCAAAGCGCCACCGTGATGCGCCGACGCATCACTGCAATGCATTGCCCCGCCGTAACTTCCCGCCGCAACGCATCGCTCTGATGCATACGTACCGCTGCAATGCATCACTCCACCGCAATGTGCCACAGCAACATGTCGCTGCATTACGCCGCTGTGACGTGCCATCACGAAGATCGGTCGCAGCGCGTCGCCGCTACACCTTGTCAAGACACACCGTCATGACTTCTCTACGACGCGTCGCGTCGTTGCAATGCTTCGCAGCTACACGTCGCCGCGATGCCTAGCCACGATGCACTACCGCAACGCATCGCGTGGCCACAACGCTCTGTCGCGACGCTAAGCCGCAACACACTACCGCGATGCACTGCGACAACGCGTTGCTGCGACGCATCGCCGCAATGCGTCGCAGCGGCACAACGTCCCACCCCAACGCACAATCGCAACGCTTCGCAGCAACGTCTCTCCACAACACTTCACCGCAACACAATTCGGCGTGCAAACTCTGTACTGCAACGCGCCGCCACAACGCGTTACCGCAATGCATCGCCCCACCGCAACACATTGCTACGATGCATCACCGTGACGCACCGTTACAATGTGACACGGCCCGCCGCAATGCGTCACCTTGATGCCCCACAACGACGCTTCTCCGCAATATGCCGCCGCAATGCGCCACCGCCACACTTTGTTGCGTTGTGTCGGTACGACGCGCCGCCACAAAGCTCTGCTGCGATGCACCATGGCTACGCACCACCGCAACACTCCGTCGCGACGACCCACCGCGACGCTTCGTCGCAATGCCCCGTTGTGAGGTTTCATCGCAACGCTCTGCCGCAATGAACCACCACAACAAGTCGTTACGTTGTGCCACTACGACGAGTCGCCACGACGTTTCGTCGCAACGCCCCACCGCAACACGCCGCTGCGACGCCACGCCGCGACGCTCGATCGCAACACCCGTCGCAATGCTCCGCCGCAACGAGCCGCCGCGCTGCTCCGCCGCAATGCACCGCAACGACGCTCCGCCGCAACGCGCCGCCGCGCTGCTCCGCCGCAACTCGCCGCGACACCTCTACCCCCCTCCTTATGCCTATTTATTGGCTCAAAAAGGAATTGGGTCATTTAATGTTCATTTTGTTTAAAACAAAAAAAAAATTTCTTTTGATCATTCATATGCTGCATTTATATATGAAATTAATTGAAAATAAATAAAAAAAAACTGCTGCAGTTTATATATATACGTATATTAATGTTTAAAAAACCTCTTTGAATCCCTAAATATAACTGTTTATTTAAATATATATAACTGTTTATAAATATAAATATATTTATAACTGTTTATAAGTGTTATAAACATATTTATAACTATATATAACAGTTATAAACATATTTATAACTGTTTATATAAATATATATGAACCCTTCAGCTTCAACTTCCTTGCCCGTTCGTGTGTGTGTGTGTGTGTGTGTGTGTGTGTGTGTGTGTGTGTCTATATATATATATATATATATATATATATATATATATATATATATATATATATATATATATATCATATCATATATGAACCTTTCAGCTTCATATTACTCAGCCTGTTCGGATTCCCTCCATTCGACCCATTCAAATGAGCCTGTTTGGATTCCCTCCATTCGAATTCGACTCTCACAACCCGCTGATACGAATTCGCTCAACCCGTCCGAATCAGTGGCCCATTTGAATCAACGGTCTGCCTCGTTACATCCCGTTAATTGCCCAACTAGACCAACCCAAACTGTTTCAGCCCGGCACATAAAAAATTAATTTCCATCATATTTTTCATAGGATTCAATGAGATCTCTCTTATGAAAGAAAATGAACCAGCCTTTTAAACTGAGTTTAGGCTCTGAATAAACAGAAATAAAAATTATTTTTATACTAGTATTAATAAATTAACATATCCACACCACGAGAGATGCTTCGGATATTGATATTTTCGGACGATAAAAATGATCACGCCGTAAAATAAAGAGCAATCGATACGCCACCAACAAAATTTCATCATCTCAAGCACAAATCTCGACGCAATCTTTTGAAGCGAAATATTCAAATGTTGATGAAAAGTCATACTGAATCTCGATTTCAACAAACTTATAGTCAAACCGATCAACTTCGATGAAACGGACCCAATGATATCAAAACTAGTCCAATCCGAGTCAAATCAGCCCGAAGCAAATCATTAAACCACTTTTGAAGATTATCTGACACATCGAAGTTCAAATGAATGCCGACATTAGCAAGCCCATGCTCGAATCAAGTGTTTCGATAAGACGAATCCAATGAGCCCAAGATCACTCAATTCTGACATCGTTAAGACGATCAAATGCCTCCTAAACGCCGTCCGATCGAGAGAGCCCTCCGAGCCGTCCGATCAAAATATTTGCATTAATCGCACCCAAAACCCTATAAATACCCCAACTCTCACATGAGAGGGAGCCAGAGAAAGAGTCTGAAGACTTGAGGTGAAGAAGCAGCTTTGCATCATCGCTAACCGCCGTCAATCACCGCCAATAGCCGTCGACCACCGCCGATCACCGTGAACCACTGTCGATTGTCGTCCACTACCATCATCCATATACCGTCAGTCGACATTGTAATCTACATCATATAATTACCGTTTCCCGTCTGTGGGACGAGGGATTTCTGTAAACGTCAATCAATAGAGGATTCTCGCACAGCTGCGCAGCCGTGGTTTTTCCCTTTACGGGTTTTCCACGTAAAAACTTTTGGAGTCCTCATCGCTTATTTTTTTTATCTGTGTGTGTTGGATTCTCGTACAACGCTAAGACGATAATTAGTTACTCTACCGCCGCGAATTTTCCAGCACGCATCAATGCTGAATCGAGATTGTCAATCGACCTTTGATGGTCTTCGAGTCATTAAGACTGGCTTGATCGACTTAGATTCGTCAATCAATTGTTCTGGTTTGACTGCCGACTATTGAACCTTAGACGAGAAGCTCCTGTCAGCAGAACAAGACTAGATTATCGACAGAGAGTGAATCTCCGTAATTTGATAGATAGTTCATTCAATGACAACGAGGACGCGGTCCTTAAGGCTGTTTGTGGGTTACATTGCTACCATTCTTTTGGCCCCTGATGAGGAATCTCATGGGTGTCCATGAGACTGCTTGTGATACATAACTCTTCCCTCGAGTTAGGTTCGACAATAAACAAATATGCGCCTCTACTCGACTTGATTAGCCTTTATCGCTTGGTTCGAGTGTTCTACACTCATTCGACCTCAAGCCCCAGTTCAGGGGTTGCATCTGGTCAAGCAAATGAGTGCTTTGATCTCCCGCAGTGGACCTTCTTAGTTGTTTTCCTTTTGGATTGTGAATCTCCTCAAGATTTGTGCTGGTGCATTATATATATATATATATATATATATATATATATATATATATATATATATATATCTCTTTTAACAATTTGAATGCACACCGTATAATGGAACCTTGCTATAACTTCACTTTAAAAACGAAAAAATTCCACATTGTTATATCGCAGCTCGTCTCATCCGATGAAAGTATCTTTAAAAAAAAAAAATTTAATAAATAGATCACTGTTTCAAACGAAGCCATCTAATGTTTCAAACATTTGAGCGTTACTTATCAGTTACCAGATGGTCAGCCCGCCGTTACAACCATTAACCCGATCCATACGCGGAAACAAACCCTAGCCTCCTATCTGATCCCAAAGCGCCGATCGATGGAGGAACGGGACCCGTGGCTCGCCTTCGACAAATTCGAACATGTATTGGCCTGCTTCTTCATCAGCGTCCTCGTCGCCACCCTCGCCAGCCGGAGCCACCGCCCCTTCATCCGCCGGCGGAGCGTTGCGCTGGGCTCCATCACAGCCATCGCCGCCGGCGCCGCCAAGGAAGCCGGCGACGAGATCGGCCTGTGGAAATCTGCAGGCGGATCAGTCCGTGACGCCGCCGCCGACGTCCTCGGCGTCGCTCTTGCTGTCGCTGTCCTCACCGTCGCCGACTGTATCAAGAAATCCAGCAAACGCCGACGCGGTTTGGAACGGGATCAGGAAGAGTTTTCCATGGTTTAGGGTCTGTTTGTTCAATAATTTTGTATTAGGCATTACAAATTTAAAAAAAAAAAAAAATTTGGCCTGAGCTTTCTAGCTGTCACTGCGTGCTCGGCTTTCTAGCAACCGAGGTTTCATATGTTCCAAGCGAAACTGGGAGACACGAAATTGTGAGAGGTTAGAGCTAAAATGAGGTTTATGGGAGTTTAAAGTTGGGGCATTTCATACATATTAGGTAAGACTTATTTATTTTCACATCTAACTCAAAAATTTCAATAAAATAAATATATAATTAATAATTAATCAAAAATATTATTGATATGATGATATATTAATATTATATCTATATCTATGATTAAATAAATGCTGATTAAATTTATTTTATTTAAATAATATATCATATAATATACGAACTATCATTAGATATTTATGAGTACTTATCGAACAACAAACGAGTTTATTTATGAATATAATTGCACATGTTCGACTATATTTATGTCTAGTTCATTTAAACTTTGAGCTTTTAAAAATTGTTCAAATTTATTTATTTACTAATTTGAACGAACACAAACAAGTTCTAATGAAATCGAGTTTGAGTTGTTCATCACGTGAAATGGTTCATTTATTGTCCTAATTCCTATTCATAGATTTGGAGAAGACTAGTATACATTATATAAGTTGCTATACAAGTAATAATAAATACAATGGTCACAGTAGATTTAAAATAATTAGGCGCATAGTCTAAAGACTAGATTGATCCATTAAACTGATTTGTGAATTAATTGGCTGAATTAGCTCACCGAATTTCTTGGTTGAACCTATAGGTAATACAAACGAGCCGAGCTTATCTACGAAATTGGTCTATCATGTTTACCGACCGAATTGATTCGCTAAACTAATTGATTGAGTTAACCAACAAAACTGGCAGGTTGAATCAAACCATTGAGTTTGTCGCAGTCATATGGCCACCTGACCAATGTTGATTAACCTTAAAATACTCCAAAATGAATTTGGATTTCAAGTCATGCTTTAGGTGCAAACTTCTAATTTCAGCTGTATTAAGAGGGATTCAATTATACTTCTTATCTCTTCTTTTTTTTTATCAAATTTCCAATTGTTTCACCATGGTGCCCATAATACACAAATTAAATAGTTTAAGAAAATAGCAAAAATACTAATTTTATAAATAAATAAATTTTAGATGTTATATTGATTTTCGCAGTTTAAAAAATAAGACACTACACTACATACACTCTCACAAAATTGGTCTTATTTATAGTTTTAATCCTTTATAATATTTGATGACACGTTCAACTCTACACGAAGATTAGCTAGATAATCAATGATCTTATTGTACTTTGATATAATATTTGTTCCCTTGTGTGCTATCAAAGGTCAGACTTTGATTGATTTCTTAACAGCACATCCATTGTCTGTTGACACACATCTACATGAAGACCTACCTGACGTACAAATTTTGAATATGAAAGAATAAGATGAACCTTGTTGGGAGTTCTACTTGGATGGTGCTTATCTGACTTTGTGATAATAGAAGATGAAGAGAATAATGATAAGTTTAAAAATTGGGATAATAAAAGATCGAGAATAGTAGACCTAAACTTCGCAAATGCCAATTAGCATCAAGAAAGCACCAATAGCTAGGCCTAAAGAAGACAATGCCAACACAATAACAAACTTGAGTATGGTTTTATAATAGGCTTTAGGCAATGACAATAGCCAACATATAAGCTATAATTAATAAATCAATGATGTGCGATCATACCAAATACATTGGATTGTGGTTTCTCCGAGTGACATTCACACAAACATCTCAAGCAAAATGGAATTGCATTACATCAATGAGTTGCTTATATAATTGCCAAGAAGTATATCTTCCTTCATGAATAGTTTCACATGCATAATTACACAGATTGAATTTAATTCACTCCAATTTTATAGATTCTTATCTTGTAAAAAGTCCAACAAAGCACCAAAAATTATGACAAATCATCATTCAGAGTTGCACATAAAATATGAGATTAAACATCTTTATAACTTTCATCATGATCCAAAAAGATTACTTCTCTCATAAGATAAAGTCTATTAACAATAAGTTTACATTTGTAACTCATGCCTTATCAGCATAAGCAAATATCCACATATAGAAATCATCATATCACATGCAATATCAGCATAGGAATAATATCTATAGCTTTATATTTACCTTTTTCTTTTTTGAAATCAACAATACATAAATATAATACAATGAGTATAAACCCGATACATTCCACTTTTCTAAAACCAGCATAACAAAAAGACTAAGCTCGTCATGTCACGTTAAACCTACCGAAAAGTCTAATACAAGTGAAAGGAAACAACATACATGGTATTCATGTCAAAAATCAAAATGTCAACGCGCGCGCGCGCGTGTTAATTAGATCATTGCAAGATAAAAATAATACATTGTTGAATGTAGCATCATACATCACAAAATAAGATTTTGCATGCCTGCTAATATTTATATGACTATTTAATTAGGATTGGAAGTTTAGTTTGATGTTAATACCTTAAGGATCATGTAAGCATATCACATACACCCACACACATATATAAAATATTAATATATTGACAACATATACATTGATGGCTAACTAAATAAAAAATTGTGAATAGCAAAAAAATGTATGTCTTATTAATATATAGCCAAAAACACAAACAAATAATAGAAAAAAAGGAGCCTGGTATATCAAAGTCATCCAAAGAAAAAGATTACTTGTCATTTCATTCTAGGGTATGCACATTGTTATATTATACGTATATTAATCAAGGAATCTTGACATTTCACATCATACAAAAAAAATCACCACGCAACCATTCAATCATCTTAATGGTATGACATAAAAGCAAGTAAAGAATACCATGTTAGGTATATTGTGCATCACAAGCAGTTTTATGTAAAACGATACGCATATGTAACATGCCACAAATAACGCAATATTGAATGATAAAATAGTTCATGATAACACGAACAACAACTTGGTGAATGCAAGATATGTATATTATTAATATAGTGACAACATATAAAGTGATAGCCAACTAAGTAAAAAACTGTGAATAGCAAAAAAAATGCATGCCTTATTAATAAATAACCAAAAACATTAATAAAGAAAAGAATATAACAAAATATATCATAAAAATAACAAGTAAAATTTTAGATTCCAAAACTAAATGTAAGAGAGAATATGCAGATAATAGCTAATTTCATACTTACTTTTATAGTGGTAAATAGTAAACTAGTAAAACCAGAATATGCACGACATTATAAAATAATGTACATCATGATCATGTATGCCTGTAAGAACTCAAGTAAAATGAAAAAGTGTGCAGACACTATAGAAAACATCACCATAGGTGTCACAACAATCGTGGGAATGCACGTTGAATTTTGTAATATATATAATAGATCATCTTGCATGATGAACAACACTCACATAACTCACGTGTATTTCATCATGAATGATTTGAATAGAGTAGAAAGCATGAAATATTAAAGTCATACCAAATCTAGTCATGCATGTATGGCTATGTAGATTTACACGAATAGTTATATAATATAAATTAAATTGTAAATAATTGATGAAATCAGATAAAACATAGAAAAATAATCACATGAAAGGATAGTGCAAAAAATAATGTTCTATGCAAAATTTACTAAAAGTTCAAGGCAAAAGAAATTGTCTTGCCTCTAGTAAATCAATATCACCAAATGACATGATGTATAAATCAGACCCCCAACCCCTCCAAATATTCCTCTCCTCTCACCCTTCTCCCTCACCATTTGATAGAGAGAAAAAAAAAATGACATGATACGTTGTCAAAAATAGAACGTTTTCCACAAAAATTTAGGAATACATAAATTTTATTTTTCAAACATCAAATCAAAGCAATAAAACACCAATAACTCACACAAATACATAAAGATAAGCACCTACAATTCGAAATATAGACGAACTCTCCCAATTCCTACAATTAAATAGGTAGAAAATCTCTCCCATACCCTAAACATAATGAGCTTATCTATACCCAACAACAACAATAATAATAAACAATTAAATTGTCCTTAGGCGCATAAAAGGCGAAATTGCCCTTAGGCTAGGCACCGACGTCACCAAAACATGCAGAAAGAGTTAAAAGTAACAAATGTGATCGATGTTAAAATAATTAAAGAGCAAAAAGAAAAAAAAACAATAAGGAACAATGATGTGCTAGAAACATATTAATTAATCATAAAATGAAATGCAAGACAATCATAAGGTGAAACCATGAATGCATGCAGATGAATCATACATAGTTCAATATATTGTGAATCACAAATTGCCAACCTAATCATATGGACAATATCATAAGATTTATATAAGAGATTGTATTTTGTTAAAATAAGGCAATTTAAGCACAAGTGCATTTGAAAGCTTCCTTTAATTTTAGTGAGAGATAATCAACAAATTTTATCTATTTAAATTTATTTTTTAAAATATTTATGATTTGTGTCGTTACATTGATCAATATTATTATGAACCGGCCATCCTAAAAAAATCTTAATAGACTGGCCAATTATCAAGTCTTTTAACATTATCATGATTAATAGATAATTTATTACTAAACATAATAAATCCCTAAAAAATCATAAAAAATTTCACAAGATAATACTTCTTTAGATTCAGATGTAACTTTCAATTTGCAGAACTTTAAAACCTTTCATAATTTGCATCAAATAATCAACCTTATTTTGTTATAAATCAAAATATCATCAAAACAAGGAAAAAAAAAATCAATAAATACTTGTAGAAATGTTATGTAGCACTTATAATTATCAATGTACTTATAAAATCAATAAAATACTTGTAGAAATGTTATGTAGCACTTATGATATATTAAAATGTCACTGCGTGCTCGACATCATCAAGTACTTATAAAATGCATCTTCGATTTAAACATATTTATTTTCATTCATAAGCCTCACACTCTCACATGATAAAAATCATTTCTCAAATAAATTTTAAAATGCACCATCATAAGTCGCCGTATCAAACTTATCATCCAGATAAGGAGCAAATGAGCTCCATTCGATGATAATTTTGTCATTTTCTTGGCGATCTATACTCATGCAACAACTTACATCTTTCCTAGAGCCACAAAAGACTCATGCATTTTTGTCTACCCCCTTCGGAAGCAATCCATCAACTAATCTTTTAATTTGAGTGTGTTAAATTGGATTCATGGACTCATCCTTAAATATCGCAACCATGATCCAAGAAATAAATCAGTTACATGATATTTATTTCTATGTAAAGGTAAACTACAAAGAAGATCATTAGAACATACATCATTAAAGTTAAACAGCGCTTAACTAACCTCTTCAAGTGTACCCACATTTTGATTCACGACCACTTTCAATTTAATGGTGAAGAATGAATCAAAAACTCATTTCTACCTTTTTTCCCCCTCAACATCATATTGATTCAAGGTATGTAAAGGATTTTTTAATTCATTGGGAGCATTAGGATTTGTTGTAGATGACACAAAACTATAGCTAGACGATATGGATTTCAAAGCTACCCTTATATCATTACAATTGAACACAATGTAATAGGTTTTCAAAATAAATAACAATTAAATCATACAATCATAATCTACCTAAGATAATATGAATAACATTGACCAAGGAATTCATCAATATATGTAGCAAATTCAATAAAAATTAAACATCATCGCAAGATGAAAATAAGATTATTGTCTACCCAAATTAGCTTATACGGTTGTGCAAGAAATTTAGCCTTTAAGCTCATGCAAAAAAAAGTAGATCTAGCTGCAACATTCATGTAGCTCCCATTATTACTATAAGTTACCAAAATTTACATCATGCTTGCGATAAATTTGAAAAATAAAAGTTATATTACAAATATATTCAATCTTAGGAGTATCAATGATGCCTTATATAGCATTTAAATAATTATCAGTTATTAATCTCCTTATTAAATCCATGCATATAATCGACCCCATTAATTTCAGCATCACCATTTTCATTAGTTTGCAACTTTCTATTGTGAAATTCATCACCAAATCACTAAGTTGATTAATTTTAAAACATGATTGACAAAAAAAAAAATTTAGATGCAATAGTGAATCTTTTTTTTACTTTTTGTTAGTCACGTAAATCCTACCCTTAGATACAATGGATGTAGCGATTTCAATTTAACTTACAATATCAATATGTTCACTTTTATAGATAGAAAATTTAACATTTACTCGACTTCTAAAATAAGTTAAAAAGCATGCTAAGAAGATAGAATGTGAGGCCATGTCATCACACCAATCTAGGACTAAACCAAGGAAGTGTAGGATCCTCAATGACTTCACAGCACAGTAATTCTTCAAACTTGTTCATATACTTAACTATATTTTTTCCCCTTTATTTTAAAAAGTTAAACTCATATAGTAGCTAGTAACAAAAAATTACAAATATATCCCTTTTAGAAGTTCTTTAATTTCAATCCATGTAATACTAGATTCATTTCAAATATTTTTCTCTATTTTCATACTCATCTGTCACATTGTAGCTTATCCAATTAATTTCAATTTTTTAAATCTCATTTGATGCTCACCAGACATTACTTCTCATCCAAAATGGTTATCCAAATCCATTACCTAATAAAAATAATAAAAAAAAATAGTATCTATTTTTTATTAAAAAATATACTTAAGTTTAACCTTTACTGTTTTGTAATCATGTACATCAAAATTTTGAAGTAGAAAATTTTCATAATCATTGTTATCATACATCATGGAATGCCTATCGTGATTATTCCTCTCATGATGATTTTTTAGCCTCATAACAATGTTGGCATTCAAATGAATATGTTTAATGTGGAGCATGGATAAAATTGATTTGGTTTCAAATTTTGAATCAGCCCATCAAAAAGATCAATAAGCTCGCTCTTTTGATTTGCTTATTCAACTACCCAACCAATTGATTTTGCAAGGCAGCTAAAATTGCATAACTTGTAAGATCTGTTAACTAAAGTTGATATAGAGACATGCTTCTTGTTAAAATAAGAATAAATGTTTGGACACTTGATGTAAGGGTCGTCTTACGATGTAGGATTACTAATGCAATTAATCAAAAAGATGAATGACATCACGCAAGCCTGATTTAGAATCCACAGTCTCAAAAATCACCAATAAAACAAACACTCGCCTTATTTTGATTTAAAAAAAAAATCTAAGAAATATAGGCTAGACAATAATTTAATGATAATTTAAAACCCAATCAAGATTTACCCCAAATAAGAAAATCAGCCATAATTATTTTGACAAAAGTTAATCATAATCACAAACCAATATCCGATTATATAAATAAAAGAAAACAAGATATCATGAAACACAAAAACTCAAATTTCATGCAAATACAATACAATAAGGCTACTTCCCTGAAAATTGATAATTGCACTTGCACCAAAAAAATCAACACCTAAACGAACATACAATATTATATATATAACATTTTTTAAGTCAAATATTCCTAATACGTGTCTCTAAAAGACCCAAATGAAATACACCCCTAAAAGACCAAACAGCTGTAGGAACTGCCCAAACACTATTTCTACAACAACCATTAAAAGACTGCATCATTATATTGCCAAATGCAAAGGAAAAAAAGGTTTAGTTCGAGTTTCATGTGCTTAGTTACATTATTAAATTTGAATTTTAGTTCATCTACGTTGTAGGAGAAAGCTTTTGCACTTTTGGAGGAGCACAATGGAAGTTCATTTATTAGTTCTAGCAGAATAAATAAAGAGATTGTAAAAGTGGTTGTGTGCCTCGAAAATGATAGAATAATATGAGGAACAGGCTAAATGTAGCTTAAGGGCTACACCAACTTTCTTTTCGAGTGTGAAACCATAAGTCAAATGTAGCTAAATACGAGCAGCTGAAAGAATTGAGTGGAATAATCTCTTTCCACATAATTTACTGAGCTATGCATGGTCTGTATCTCGAGGCATTTACATACATACCACACATTTCTTATGTATTTATATACCTAACTTCTAAATACTCATATTCATATGCATACAACATCACATCAAAAATACCATCATCACTATCTTGTTTAAAGTGGAATACACCTTTTTATGCATAGGCTTATAACACCAACGTGTTATAAGGGTAAATATCAAACATTGAGTGTACGATATGTAAATACATAAAAATTGTGTGATATGCATGAAATCTCCTTTTTTTTTTTCACTAGGACAGAATACATTTACCAGCATTTGATGTATTCTTATTAGGCTTCACTTTCCTGATACTAACAACAGTAGATGTTTATGAATGTTGTTATCAATTTCATTGCATTATGAGAATTTTTACGCGCATGCCTCTGTATGGAAAGCGTAGGAGAAAAGTTTGTGTGCATCTGTTGTCCGACAATGCAACTCCTCTATTGACCTTCATCAAGCCCGTTGAATTATTTTTACTTTAATTGCAAAAAATAATGACTTATATATGCTCATCGGCAAATAAATGCTCAAATTAACATTTCTTTTATATTAAATAGTTTATTGGCCGTGGTTCTTAAAGTGCGCCTCCTAAAGTGGTGTTTGGCCGCAACCTGATTTTATGTTAAATAAGATTTATCAAATCCAGTAAATTTGAATTTATCAAACCTATGTGATGGAAATGGACCTCGCAAGTAACAATGGAGTAAATCACTTAAACCCATCCCGGGGTCGGATTTAATAAATCTGGATTTATGTCGTAAAAGAGACGAAAGATGAGAAACAGAGATGGAACGTGAGAAATTTTTATTTAACGGAGAGTTTTATTTCATTTTCATTTTTTTGGTGATTGGATGGATTTAAGTTAAATCAATGTCTATTAAAACCATGCTACCAAATAGCCCCTAAGGAACATAATCTTTAACTTCTATCTTGCAATTTATTGAATCTTCCATGGCATTTGTCTGAAGTAGTAAATTTGCTTGCAAAGTTGCAATAAATTTTAATTTTAATGTGTTGGACAATAGTTATTTGGCAAAACTAACAGCTATATAGTGTCACCTTACAGGTTTAAGTCACAAAGCAATAAATCAACCCTAACACCACTAGCAAATCCTGGTTTTCTGAAGTTTCAGTTACCAAATGCCCTGATACAGCCACGGAATTTCTCATGTCTAACCAGTATCCGAACTCCAGTAATGCATCTCATCTCATTTCCTTCAATTTCAATCTCAGACCTTTCTCAACCATTATACTCAAATCTTCTATTCAAATGTGGAAGATGAAGTATAAAAAAAAAGCACACAACAGTTTCCACGCTTCAGATTCATCAACTAAACAACAAAGTTCCAAACATATTAACAATAAAGAAATACAAATTTAATCAAGAAAACGGAGGCAACTTCCCCAAGTCAAATCCAACTATCCGGTAAATCAATTGAGAACATGCGAACGCCTACTCGTTGATGGGGTGCCAGTAGTCACGGCCGTAGCGATCCGGATCAACACTGATGATCACGTAGACGGCGTAGATGATCCCAGGGATGTAGCCCAGGATGGTAAGGAAGAGGCAGATGAAAAACTCGAGCTGTTGCGCGAAGAATGAGATTAATTGGGTGATCAATCGGAGGAGAAGAAAACGAGTAATAAGCGGAATAATTAAGAGGTTCCTTACACTGCAACAGCCATGGCGGAGGCAAACCCCGAGAGGCGGGAGAAGGATGGCGATCAGAATCTCGAGGCATCTGCAGCAACAACTCATCTTTCCGGCTTTCTTTCTCTCGCTTTCTCTAGTTTTCAGTCAAACTGATGAACATACCACCGAATATATATGAATTTGCATATCTATCTTCCAAAATTTATTTTTTATGATATCCTGTTATAAATTTAACAAATTAAAATAGCATAAATTTTTAAAAAAAAATATTTACGTGTTAGATATATAAATACATAATAAGTGGGTGGTCTGCATGTAAATCTTCCATGGGATTTTGAGCCTGTACTCATTTGGATATTCCTCGCCTCTATTGGATTAGAGATTAGATTCCCAACTTACCAAGAGTTTTAAATTTGAGACCTTCCATATAATATTTATTTGTTCATAATTAAATTTGCTTGATTGTCTCAAAATAGAGAAATATAAAACTAGCATGTGTATTATATATAAATGCTTGTATGTGAAGTTCAAAGGAGTAGTTCACCTTCTAATGGTGCATGCAGTGGATGTCAGTGAAACTGCGCGCATAAGTTATATACTACTATAAATAATTTTGATAGTTATACCACTGATCATTGTGCAAATGAGATAAAATTAGTAATGTGCGAGTAGATCGGGGCACACCTCCACACACAATTGTGATGTTTACGTTAATAACTGTTGTGTCAACTAGATGATATAGGTCAGGATGCAAGTAAGAGGTTTTCCACCCTCAACATTTGTGATGTTTATGTCGCTAACTGCTGTGTCAATGAGATAATATAGGACAATGATGTATTAGGTTTTGTTGATAGTGAAATTTACAGAGATAGATGTACATGTAAAGAGTATAAAGTAAAGTAAAGATAATTTAAATGCATATAGAATATTGAGTATTTTTAGTTAGAAAATGTCGTTCATGAATTCATTAGTGTATATAAAATTTATTGTAAAAATATGAAGTATTGACATATTCGAGTATTTCTTATAAAGGTAAATCTATGAATGATCAGCATGTATATTGAATTTTTTTCTTTGGTTACGGTAATTTAAGAGTGTGATTACTTGTGTGTTATCTTTAAAAAACTCATTATGTTATCTTAATATTATTTTTAGGTTTTAAACATTTGAATAAAATGAACAAAAAATAATCAAATGTGTGTATGAGGCGAAAACAAAATCTAGAAAAGTATAAATTTCTACTTCTTAATTTAATTCTTTTTTTCGTAGCTCTTTCAAGTATATTTTAAACGTTTAACTGATAATGATAGAAGAAATATATAAGAGAATTGATTTTACCGTTAGACGTGTGTTCTTATCTTTGTAATTGCAAGTCCCGGGTCTAATAGTGATAAAAACGTTATCAATATTTGATGAATCATTATTATTTTACATATTTATAACTGAATCTAATATATTTTTTACCTTAGCAATCGCTACTGGTATCATTTTATATTTATAACTGATACGCCACCAACAAATTTTCATCATCTGACACGAGTATCGAAGTAATAGAGCAATAAATATTCAAATCTTGATAAAAAATCATACAGAGCTCCGATTTAAGCAATATAGTCAAACTGACCGACTCGATGAAACAGACATCATGATATCAAAATTAGTCAAATAAAGCTCAAATTAAGGGATTAAAGCATTTTTTGAAGATTTATGGGCACATTTGAAAGTCAAATGAATGTCAAATTTAGCGAGTTTATAGTTGAATCAAGTGTCTCGACAAAGATGAATCCAACAAGCCCAATTAAGACACTCAAATGTCATCTGATTGAGGGAAGTGTTATGGACCGTCCGATAAAAATGGTTCATATTCTTGCATTAATTGCTCCCAAAACCCTATCAATATACCTCCACCCCTCACACGAGAGGAGGAAAAAGCCTAGAGAGAGTCTGCGGCCTTGAGGAGAAGCTGAAGTTCAACATCACCACCGACCGCCGTCATCGAGCATCGTCGACCGCTGATGATCTCTATTGACCAGCACTGAATGTCATCGACTACTGCCGACCGCCGTTGATCGCTGCCAGCCGTTGATCGCCGCCAACCTCCCTCGATCACCTTCGGCCGCTGTCGACCACCACTAACCACCATCGATTACCACCAACCAAACGCATTAATTCGACGTTGTAATCTGAAAAATATAGTTATCATTTCCCGTTTGTGAGACAGTGGATTTCTGCAATCATCAATCAATAGTGGATTTTCGCAACTAAGCCAGGTCTCGCGATTTTTCTCTTACGGGTTTTCCACGTAAATACTTTTGGAGTCATCACCTCTCATTTCTCTTTTCATATGCGTGTGTGTTGAATTTCGTTCAAGGTTATGACGATAATTTGTTGCTCTGATGCTACGAATTTCTAGCACGCATCAATTTTGCGTTGTCTATGAGAATTTTCAATCTCACCAATGAAATACTTACACAAGTTACTGCATGGCCATCAAACACAGTATTAATAATAACAGAGCATCCCACTTCAACACCCATCGTTCCAGGGAGCAGTCACGAAGCCAGGGGAGGCATGTTTCTTCATCTTATCGCCATAGAAGACATTATCATGCCAACGAAGGAGTTTCAGATCTTTTTATAGAAGACTAAATGTGTGGAATGGAGGAGTCTCAACTAGAGATCCTACAACTCCTTCGCGAAGCTCAACAACCGCTACCCACACCGTTTAATGAGGCTCGTTCACCGTTAACTCAATGAGTTACGGGAAATGCACTACTCAGAGGAACTTGTGCTAGCCCCCCTCCCCTTGAAGGAATGCTTCTGCTGCCAGACTGTGTTGAACTTCTAGATATTACAAGTTATACTCATCCATCCCATGCAGCTCACCCGACACCGCCGCGTCTTGTTGTCATTTCAGATGAAGTCGTTCGTAAGGAATTACGACGCCTCGTGAGGGAAGAGTTCCTCCTGAAAAAAATGATCGCTTCCAAACTCACCGTACACCAATTAATCCTCTCTCTTAACAGATGCAGCCCTCAAAGACCCCATCCTAACACGCTTCAAGCTTCCAAACATCAACATTTATGAAGAGATAGCTGACCCCTACGAACATTTTGATCATTATCAAACTATTATGCACATTCAGCGTGCCTCTGATGTGCTTATGTGTCAGGTTTTCCCAACTAGTCTTAATGGACAAGCTCGAACCCGGTTCTACTCTCTGTTAGAGGGGCACTGTAAACACCTTTAACGAGCTTGTCAGAGTGTTTATGGAACAGTTCACAGCAAACCGATTGATCTTAAGGATTCAACCCATCTCTCGTTAATGCATCAAAGCAAAGGAGAATCATTGAAGGACTACTTCCGCAAGTTTTCTACTGAAGCCCGACAAATTCCGAGAGTAGATCCAGAGTTACTAAGAGGAGTCTTCCTCAGAGGGCTCCGCCCAGAACCCTTTTACTCATCATTGATGCAAGAGACAATTCGTTCTTATGCTGACCTTGTTCACCCTGTTGAGGCACAAATCTCTTTAGATGAGGCCATCATTGCTCGCAAGGAACAATTTAAGCGGTTTGGGAATAAGTGCAAGAATAGCGTTGGAGATACCAATCAAATCTTACAACTAAAAAAAGTTTAGGCCGCAGGGGAATCGTGACCAACGATAAAAAAAAAAATACATGTCACGTGTTAACATCTTAATGACAATCAATGATGAAGAGACAGTCGTGTGAATAAAGTCGTTAATAAATCTAGATGGCGGATACTAGTCTCAATATTGTCATTTCCATCATGCAAAAGGACATTCAACAATAACATATTTTCAATTAAAGAAAGAAATTGAATATATAATTCGATAAGGTCACCTAGATCGCTACTTACATAAACAATGTGAGGGGTACCGGAAGAGAATCGTAAGAGTTATCGAATGAGAAGTATAATTCAAACTCATCTTATCTGAGTAAAATACTGGCTTATAAACTCTTAATTTTATTTTAGCAAAACTTTTATGTTGATCTAAAATGTAATTTCATTGAAATTTTCTTATTTTCTCATGAAAAATTTTCGTGTAGAAAACCCCTTAAGGAAAATATGTATAATGCCCTTCGAAGTTGTGCCCAACAGGCAAGACTCGGCGAGAATATACAGTACTCCAGAAAGTTAACCCCAAGTGGCAAGACTCGATGAGAAGTTACCATGGCTCTAAAAGTCTGGCTCAAGAGGCAAGACTCGATGGGAAGATTGTTATAAAATTGAGGGGCGAACACAACGCACATCCCGAAGAAGAACACAGAGATTTAACGAGGTTCGGCATAGACATGCCTACATCCTCGGAAGCAGAGCGGCGAATTCACTATTTCAGAGGAGTTACAATAGTTCGGTTCCCTTATCCATAGGATTACACATCTATTTATAGATAAACCCCCACGGATAAATTACAAACTCGCCCTCGCTCCCCCTCAACCCACAAACTATGAAGAGACACATCTCTTCACCAAGAGACTCCAACTATCGGTATATGAGCCACATACCTAACAAATCTCCACCTTGGCGAATATCCAGCCCCTTAGGAGAAATACACATGGAGTTTCTTAAACCAAGTGAGTTGAGCAACCAAACCATCTAACTTGGCTTGGTCAACCGTGTCATTTAGCACCCAAAGCACCTTCCTGTTCGCACCAATACCTCGGCCAATTGCTGTTTCCGCGAGCCACGAATCCTTTCGCACTTATTCGAAGAATACATCCACTAAACTTCTTCTCACGAAATAATTGTGCATGCTCGCCACCTGCACCCTGCCGAACTCCACCTGTCGCAACTCCTCCTGCGACGAACTTGCGAACTGTGCTTTGCATCGCGATCCACCTGTCGCGATTCACCTGTTGCAGAATCACTTGCAACAAACCTGCGAACATTTCTGCAACTGCACCTGCCTCGTCTCCTCGTGAGACAAAACTGTGAACTCTGCTGCAGCTGCACATGCCGCAACTCCTCGTGCGACAAAACTGCAAACTCCGCTGCAACTACACATGTTCGCAAAACCAGGTTCCTATTTACCGGAACCAAACTCCACCTCGCGAAAACTCCTCGCGAAATGCTATCACGCGTCAGCAACTAAGGCTATCGCGCCAACCGCCTGTTGACAAGCCTGCCGCCCAAGCTGGCAACATCTACAGGAACCTCCGGCCGTTACCCGACCTGCTCCGCTTAATCTGCGAAGTTCTTCCTGTTACTTCCGCCTCGCAAGTCCTCCGCTGAACCAACTGTTCGCGGATCCTTCCACCTGCGCAGTTGCCTTCTTGTCGCTGACGATAACTGCCCTCAAGTCCTCCGCAGACCAAATGTTCGCGTTAACTGAACATCCACCTGGACTTTCGTGGATCTTTCCACCTGGCACCCCTGTAACTTTTGTGTTTCTGTTGCTAGCGCAATCCGGACAATCTGCCGAAGTCGAACTGCTCCGAGACCAAACTGCTCCACCTCGATCGCATCCCACAAATTTTTTTTGTGTCAAACTGCTGCGAGCCTTCCAGCGCCCAAATTGCGTCTTCATCCACTCTCTGCAATCTATGTCAAACTGCTGCGAGCCTTCCAGCGCCCTCTACGCCTTCATCCACTCTCTGCAATATGTGCCAAACTGGTGCGAGCCTTCCAACGCCCAAATTGCGTCTTCATCCACTCTCCGCGATCTCACTTGCTGGAAATAAATCCTTTGTTTCCAGTTCTTCAAACATAAATTAATTCCCTGTCCTTTCCTGTTCTTTCCTCCAAAAAGCAATTAGTCGAAGCATTTTCCAAAAAGAATTAATTCCTCTTCTAACAGTGATTCAGAATTCCCTCTCCAGGGCCGTGATCTGGGCAAAAGTGCTGCGAGCCTTCCAGCGCCCTCTAAGCCTTCATCCACTCTCTGCTACGAATCAAATCTCAAAATTCTTCTTCGATCTTCCGCGTTGATCTCCTCATGTTCCCTCGAACGAGGCTCTGATACCAATTGTTATGAAATTGAGGGGTGAACACAACGCACATCCAGAAGAAGAACACAGAGATTTAACGAGGTTCAGCATAGACATGCCTACATCCTCGGAAGCAGAGCGGCGAATTCACTATTTCAGAGGAGTTACAATAGTTCGATTCCCTTATCCATAGGATTACACATCTATTTATAGATAAACCCCCACGGATAAATTACAAACTCGCCCTCGCTCCCCCTCAACCCACAAACTATGAAGAGACACATCTCTTCACCAAGAGACTCCAACTATCGGTATATGAGCCACATACCTAACAAATATATGGTACTCCTGAAAGTCAAGCTCGAGTCCCATGCCCTTAAAACTCGAGCCAAAGAGGCAAGAGTCGACAGGAAGATATGGTACTCCTGAGAGTCAAGCCTAAGAGGCAAGACTTAATGAGGAGCTACCATGCCCCTGGAAGACGAGCCCAATAGACAAGTCTCGATAGGAGCCAGTATAGGACATAATCATCACTAGAAAATATCAATGAGAGCAAGTGGTTTACAGGGTCTCCACTCAAATACCTCATAAGACAAAGATACATCAAAGACCTTAATATGCTACAACTCTCATAAGACACCGGTACACTCAAATACCTCAGAAGGCTATGCCTTAAAAGACACATGTACATCAAAGACCTTAGATGACTGCAAGCCTCAGAAGACAGAAGTGCATAAAATTCCTTAGAAGACTATGAGACTCGGATGCTATCGGTTCATTTCAAGCTCCTGAAAGGCATAAGAACTAGAGGGGATAACCTTAAAAGACAAGAGTCTAAAAAAAACACGATTGATCGGTTTATATAGCATGCACTAATTTAAATTGCTGAATTTTGCACAATTAATAAGCCACAACAACCGTGAAAGTAACGAAAAAAAACATTAATATCATCTACAATTGTCACATCAGATGATTAAAAAAACTACAAATACCAACATAGACATGTACAAAATCTACAGCAAATCAGTTCATATTCAATTAGAGTCGGCACCGTCTTCCCAAAATTTCATTACTTTTGATGGTCGTCAAGAGGTCTCCAGACATCTCTAGCACATAAGCATGAAAATTCTCATTTCATATCGCAGCAAGAAAACTACATCATTTATTCACCACCTTAAGAACGTGTAAGAGCGATACACAAATCTTCTCTGGAATACGCTCCGCCGTAACGCGTCGCCGCGACACACCGCCGCAACACGTCGCCGCAACGCAATCGCCACAAAGCCCCACCACGTGCGTCACTGCGACGCATCGTCGTGACACCGCTGCAACGCTTCACCGCAACTATTCGTCGCAACTCTTCTCCCACAATTCTTTACCGCAACTCTTTTCCGCAAATATTCGCGACAACACTTCTCCGAAACTCTTCGCCGCAAATCTCCGCAACTCTTTTCTCCGCCACAACTATTATTCACAACACACGACGACTTTCTTTCTATTTTTATTTGTGATTCTTCACCTCATCCAAGACCTCTATATATAGGCTTCATATGAAAAAAAAACCGCTCATTAAAAAAACAATTGCTCATTAAAAAAAATAGTTTCTAAAATAAAAAAGTAAACACACACACACATATGTATATAAACTGTTTTCTCTATTTAATTTTCAGTTTTGGGGTTTATCTATAACTTTCGATTCAATTTTACTATACTGCTGGTTTGTTGGCCCATCTCTTCGGTTTCGGAGCAGTAGCCTGCGAGCCAGAAAAAACAAGTCGGTTTAAAAAATATTTACAACCATTTGTCTGAGGCAGGATTTAAACACTCGTCACCCGTGTAGAAAATAACGAATCTTGCCAACTTAAATGAGAGAACTCCTAAAAAATGTAAGGATATAAATTTTTCTTATATACAAAGTAATAAAACCATATATATATTTTGATACATACACACGAAAAAAATAATAAATAAAATTAGATATTGATATTCTCGGAAGACCAAATTAGACTCGCCCGAAAATAGACGACAACTGATACACCACCAATAAATTTTCATCATCCGGGACGAATCTCGAGGCAATATTTTGAGCAATAAATATTGAAATTTTGATGAAAAGTCATCAATAGCTCTGATTTCAGCAAACTCATTGTCAAACTGACCGACTTGATGTCAGACCTAATGATATCAATTTTAGTATGATCAGAGTCAAATTAAGCATAAATCAATGGACTAAACCGTACTTATAAGATTTCTGGACACATTTGAAAGTCAAACTAATGTCGATTTCAACGATTATACTCAAATCGAGTGTCTCGACAAGATGAATCCAACAAGCCTAATATCGCTCAATTCTGACATTGTTAATACACTTAAATATCATCCGATTGAGGGAAACTATCTCGACCGACCGATCAAAGTGGTTCATATTCTTGATTTAGTTGCTCCCAAAACCCTATAAATAGACATCCACCCCTTACAGGAGAGAGGGAAAAAACTTAGAGAGAGCCCACGACCTTGAGGAGTAGTTGCAGCTCAGCATCGTTGTCGACCTCCAACGAGCACCGCCGACCTCCGTTGACCAGCGCCGATCGTCGTCGACCACCGCTGACTGTCGTCAATCACCTCTGGCCGCTGTCGACCACCGCAAAACATCGTCCACCACCACTAACCACCATCGATCACCACCAACCTCATGTTGTTAGTCGACACTATAGTTTGAAAAATATAAGTCTCATTTCTCATTTGTAAGATGATAGATTTTTGTAGTCATCAATCAATAGTGAATTTCTGTAACTGAGCCAAACCATGTTGTTTTTCCCTTACGAGTTTTCCAAGTAAAAACTTTTGGAGTGATAATCGCTTATTCTTCTTTCATCTGTGTGTGTACTAAAATTCGTGCAACGCTAAAATGATAATCTGTTACTCTATTGTCGCAAATTTTCAAGCACGAATCAATAACCACATTACTTGATCGCCTAATCCTTGTTCAATCGGTCGAGAGATCTTCGGTCGGCTTTTCTGAGAGAACCCTTGTTGGAGACCCCCTTATCCTTATTAAGAGTTTATTCCATTATACAATGGGTGTGTCCTCGTAATCTAATGGATAATCTTCATTGGGATAAAAGGTCTTCATAGAGGGTTGAAAATGAATTCTATCTAGCAACCATCGATTTTCTTTGTGAATAACCCATAATCAGTTGTAGGGGTCGATTTCGTACCGTCGTCCCCTATGTTGGTGCATAGTATTTCTTAGCTCATATGTTATTTCCTTTGGTTGGCCTATGATTTGACCAAATGAAATTATGCTGGTGACTCAGCTTTTCGACTGTGTCGCTACAGTTCATTGGCATCTTCCTTTTATAACCAGTTGAATATCATCGTGATTCATGTATCTGTATACACATATCATTCAATTTATTTGTACCTTCATAACAAGCAACTGAACTTTTAATTTTACATGTAATTACATAAAATTTTGGTGGCATGCATGTAAATGCCCTTTATCTTATTCACACATAATATTGTAATGATTTAATACAACATGTTAAAACTTTTTTTGGTTGATGAGGAGTATGAGATATGATGAGATTATTTGAAAAAAATAAAATAAAAAAATAAAAAATAAAGATCTATTGAGTACATAAGATATTTTTCGTTCCTTCTTACAATCTCAAAAAACCTACGATTTAATTTTATTTATACGTCATGATCCCGTCATACTGGAAGGAGGAGAAATATTGAAATTTTGGGAATTTTTATTCGGTCCGGACCGCGTACGCAGCGCTGTGTCCGGTAGCCAATAAAAACGCGCCACGTGGATTTCTGGACCCCACCATGGCACGTTTGAAAAAAAGTCTTTTTATCTCCATTCTGCCGACCCGACCCGACCCGGCCTGAAATTTGCCGAAATTTTTGCCGCTTTATTTCACGCCAAATCGTAAAGGCATTTTTTGTCTCCAATTATCTTTAGAATTCGAACATTTAGGATTTTTGTCGACCTACCTTGTCGGAGAGTCGCGGAGCGAAATTTGATTTTTGATTTTAACACTAAAGCTAAAGAATCTTACTGGTTGCGGAAAAAGCTACCGATCAAGTCGACGATGAGTTCGAATCTCAAAATATATTGGACGAACAAGATTCGCGAACTTAGTTTAGGCTGCGATAGAAGAAATCCCTCGGGTTGGTAAATTTAGTTGTATGCGATGTTTTATTGTTGTTTCACTTGTTTTTAAGTTTTATTAAGGTAGTATGCCTGTAGATTCGGAAGAACAAAGTCGAAGTGATCTTTCTTAAAGAGCTATGATATTTTTTTGGTATTATTATGGTTGTATTCGAGTAGTTTCAGGAAAGTATATATGCCAAAGTTTTCTTTCAGCGGTACGTGGTGATATTTTGGTAGTTTTGTCGTGGTATTCTGATAGTTTCTTAAGAGTAACTTAAGTTGGCTTCAGATTTTAGCAATTTAAAGGTAGTATTCTAGTAGTTTGGTGGAGGGTGCGTTTCTTTGTTATTATATTTATTAAAACGTTTGGATTAGTACCCTCAAACTACCTAAATAAAACTTAATAAAATTTGTTACTATTCTTGTTTTATTACGGTAGTATGCCCGTAGTTTCAATAGAGTAACGTCAAGTTTTCTTTCATATTGGGACATGATGGTATTATGGTAATATTATGGGTGTATCGAGGTAGTTTGAGAAAAGTATATTTGTTAATTTTTTTTTTAGCGTTACGTGGTGTTAATTTGGGAATTTTGTGGTGGTATTAAGGCGGTTTCTTAAGAGTAACTTTGCTTGATTTCGTTGTGGTTTTATTTAGGTAATTTGAAGGCGATACTCTACTTAGTTTGGGTGTATTATTCGTGATAAAACATCGAAAAACACCAATGCTTTTATAGTTATTATTATGGTGTTCTTGTGGTGCTATCATGATATTATTTTTGTATTATTGGTTGTTAAGTATAGTGATACCGACATTCAAATCTATTTTCGATTGCGGATACTCGAGAGAGACGAGTGCTTCCAATGATCACGAGTGCTTCCAATGATCACGGCGCTTCCAATGATCCACTTGTAAACATGTTGCTTCAAGTTGTTATCAATAATGAGAAGGAGGCACATGAAAAATATTGTGCCTATGCACACATTGTTGGATTTGTCGTGCGAAAGGACCACATTGGTTATTGGCCGAATTCGAGGAGGATCGAGACGAGGGAGTTTGTTTGTGGTAAGGCTCGGTATGAAGAGAGAATTGAAGGACAATGTATCGGTGAGGTACAAGCGAGCGGATACGAGGCTGGTTGTCCTGCCATGATCCGATATGCCATTGATGTCCGGGGAGCCGGTCGGTAAAGAAATTCATAGAAAGTCATAACCATCCGTTGGCGAATGTTGGCGACACTCACCTATTGCGTTCGAGCGAAAGATGAGTGACATCGGTGCGGATGTCCTCGGATCGATGTCGAAAGCAGGGATTAGAACCACCGATGCGTTTAGCTTCCTAGCCACAGAAGTTGGTGGAGTGGAGAACCTAGACTGTACAAAGAGGGATGCATATAATCTCTTACAAAGAGAGAGAAGATTACACATTGAACTTGGGGATGCTAATTCCTTACTACAACTATTCACTGCACGGCAAGCCGAGGATCCAATGTTTGCGTGGGACGTCCGAATTGATGAGTCGGGCGGTTTGTTGAATTTCTTATGGAGTGATGGGATGTCCGGACTCGATTATGATTGCTTTGGTGATGTCATAATATTTGACACAAGCTATAGGTCGAATAAATACAACCTATGTTGTGCGCCGGATTGTCGGTGTGAACCACCATTGGCGAGAATGTGCTTTTTGCGGTTGGCTTTTTGTCGGATGAAACGATCGAGTCCTTCGAGTGGTTATTCAAAGCCCTTATCCGTATAATGAATAACAAGCACCCAATCACAATATTCACCGACCAAGATCAAGCAATGAGTAGAGCAATCCAAGAGTGCTTGCCGCACACTAGACATAGATTATGTCGATGGCATATATACAAAAAATTATCTTCAAAAGTGCATTGTGGTTCGGGGAAAAACAAGATAGTACACGATCTCTTTTTTAAATGCATGCGTAGATGTGACTCGAAGCTGAATTCGAAGAAACTTGGGGCGAAATGATTGAGATAGGAGAACTTCGGGAAAATGTATGGTTGGATGAATTGTATAATATAAGGCATCGGTGGTCGACGGCATTCAATAAAGACATTTTCGGAATGGGGATCCTATCTACGCAGAGGAGTGAGTCGACTAATAACATCTGTCATAGTTTCTGCAAGCCAACAAGCACGGTAACTGAATGTTTTCTGGCCCTTGAACATATTGCTAAAACTTGGCGAAGAAATGAGAAGGATGAAGATTTCCGATGCGAGCAATCTGCTATTGTCCCTGCAGTAAAATGCAGCCCTGTTCTGAGGCAGGTTGCTTTACTTTACACGCGGAATTTATACTCGAAAGTTTGAGTCGAGTTTCTTCATGGTTTGGGTGGACTTGCTTTGGAAGGATTTGCCAACAATGATTCGAGAATTTCACATAAGAACCTTCGATAATAGAGAGACGGACAAATCTTGGATTGTGAAACTAGACAGAGCTAATTTGGATATCGCGTGCGGTTGTAAAAAATTTGAAATGATGGGGTTACTGTGTGCTCACGCTCTAAGGGTTCTTCGAGCATGATAACGTGTACAAAATTTCGAGAAACACATATTACTTCGATGGTGTACACATGCAAAAGGGACATATACAAAAGTTTGGAATATCGACATCTTAAGGGGTCTCGAATGTTGCCGATCGTCTCAAGTGGTCTTATATATCGCACACATGTTCATAAATTAGCGTACCGGATAAGTACAAGAACGCAAGGCCATGAAGTTGCTTGAGAAGTTTGTGCTTAGATACACTAAACAAACTAACACTTGGCGCCTGATGAAATATTACATGGGAGAGAACCCAACAAAAGGCAAAGACAACTAAGAAGAAGACCCATGTAAAGAGAGAAATCTGAATGACCCGATAAAGGTGCGTCCTAAAGGGATATCTAATTCAAGATTAAAAGGATATTGGGAAAAAAATATGAAAAGAAAAAGTAAGTTTAGTTTGTTGAAATATTTTTTATTTCTAAAACTTATATCGTCTCCGTCATAAAGTGTCGAATTTTATGTAGGAACGGATAAAGATGCCGGTCCAAGTGATGCTACAGTGTTCCAAAACGAGGCAAACTGGTTTGGAACGTCGGCTCCCTTAAGTCAGGTAAATTATAATGTGGACGAGGCTATTTATTTACTATTCAATCTGTGATGTCTACAATTTTTTTATTCATATTACTCCAGGAACTGCCTCCATCACAACAGACAGAGACATACACAAGCATGCTAATGAATGCGGACGATGAATTCGAATTCTAGATCGCTAAAGAATTGTTCTATTGATGCTAATGAACATATAGGATAATTTGTTTGAACATAGTTTTTGATTTTATTGAATGACAGACAGATTGCTTATGGTTGATTTATTCAGTTACCTTTTTTGGTCTCCTTGTGTTTTACCCTTTAAGTTGTGTTTTTTATCCCCAATTCGTTGCATCATTGTTTTAATCACAGATAATACAGTCGAAAAACCACTGGAATATTAAAAGTTTATAATGAAGGAAATAATTTTTAGATAAAATTGCAAAATTATTAAAATTTTAAAATCACAACCAGCTTATATTTAATAACATATAATACAGTCGAAAAACCACTGGAATATTACTTAGATACAACCGCGTCGAGGCATGATTGGGTAGAAAGCGGTTGTATTGGAATATTCCTTGTTTTATTCGTGGACAACGCCGGTTGTATTGGAATATTCCGCGTTTTACTCCAACTCGTCGACACTACGACCCGAACACAACGCCGATATCATCCCGATACGACGAGAGATAACTCGCACATCGCTCTATCATTGATCTCCATTTACATTGTGAAATATCGGGAATTTTTCGAGCTATTCGTATTCGGCAACCGTTTCGAAGAAACGATCCAACGTGTTCGATCTTTTTTTGTAATTGAAAAAAATTTACATACTCACGTAATACTTAAAAGTTTATAATGAAGGAAATAATTTTTAGATAAAATTGCAAAATTATTAAAATTTTAAAATCACAACCAGACTTATATTTAATAACATATAATACGAGTCGAAAAACCACCTGGAATATTACTTAGATACTGACCGCGCCGAGGCATGATCGGGTAGAAAGCGGTTGTATTGGAATATTCCTTGTTTTATTCGTGGACAACGCCGGTTGTATTGGAATATTCCGCGTTTTACTCCAACTCCTCAACGACTACGACCCGAACACAACGCCGATATCATCCCGATACGAGCGAGAGATAACTCGCACATCGCTCTATCATTGATCTCCATTTACATTGTGAAATATCGGGGAATTTTTTGAGTTATTCGTATTCGCAACCGTTTCGAAGAAACGATCAACGTGTTCGATCTTTTTTTGTAATTGAAAAAAATTTACATACTTACGTAATACTTAAAATATCGGGGATTTTTTCGAGTTGTATTCAACGAAACCGTTTCGAAGGATCGATCCGACATATCCGAGTCTTCTTTTGTAATTGAAACGATTTATGTACTAACGTAATACTTAAAAGTTTACAATAAGGGAAATAATATTTAGATAAAATTGCATAATTATCAAAATTTTATTATTACAAATTGGGTAATTCTAATACCGAGATAGTACACTCTCAAAACGATGGGAATATTACTTGGGATACAACCACGCTCGTTCATGATTGGAGGTAAAGCGGTTGTATTGGAATATTCCGCGCTTTACTCCAACTCGTCGGCACTACGACCGTAATACAACGGAGATATAATCTCAATACACCACGAGAAAAATCGCACGTCGATTTATCATTGATCTCGATTGGATCTTTGATATATCGGGGAATTTTTTAAGTTATATTCGGCAAACGATTTATACACTAACGCAATACTTAAAATTGGGTAATTCTAATACTAGATAAGTACACTCTAAAAACGATGGTAATATTACTAGGACACAACCACGAAAGGGCATGATTAGATTAGATCAAAAGTTTACAATTTGAACCCCCGCTTACATCATATTGATAAAAAACTCATATTGAAAAACAATACATATTCATGACTCCATTTGCAGAAGATCACTGCAGAATCTTCTTTCCACGAGGTCTTCACTTAGCCATCTATTATCGGCTTCCAAAGTTGGTTTTCCACATAACAAATTGTTGCGATGAATAAATGGTAGAACAGACCATTTTTTCCAACTCATTTTATGGAAGATTCTTGAAACCTTTTCTCGACACTGATGTACTTTATTCGATATCTCGTTCAAAAGATCGATCCCATGCGCGCGAGATGTCTCTTCACGTAGCAACACTAACCCCGCGGTATATTTGGAAAAAAGATGCCCTTGACTTGCAGTATCGGGAGATAATGTAAACCAATCTCAATTCTTTCTTGAATCCACATCTCCTCCTAAAATATTGAGATATTTATGCTTGATGAATATTGCTTTATAATGCATATATAAAGTATAAATGAATATTGAGAATTGTATTATAAAAATGTTAAAAATATTTCTCGCTTACCAATCCAAGCAAGAGAGAGCATTACTATTTTCGCTATCGGCACAACTACGAAGAAATCTTAAATATCCTTGCTTGTCGTGCCAATGCATGCCCCAATCTTCAAAGACCATGTATTTTCCTACCCTTTTTGATGAAGATGTTGCATGAAATTTTTTGCACTCTGTAAAGAGACCAATATTTTGATTAATTATGTCATAGTTACATGATTGAAAGAGGTATGCCAAATTAGTAAAAATGATAATTCCATAATAAATTATACTCACGTTTTCCGAAAATTTCTAATATCTACGATAGGTGATGGAGAGACGAGAGATCATTTTCGCTAATATTTCCTCCAAAAGGTGAGTGGTAGTGAATAAATGCGAGGCTCCCTTGTTGTTTAGAAAATGAAGACAAAAATTATAAGGTTAATGTAGAATCGCAACAAAATAACAATGTAATATATAGCCGTTGAATTGTAGGGCGGCTTATCCAGATATCACCCAAAAGAGGAAAGCTTTCTTATAGAGTAGGCTTCTAAAAGAGGAAAGATTGCAATAAATTTAGAGTTTATTTCTAAAAGAGGAAAGATTGTATGGCGACATTATCCAGATTGTACTTCAGTATTGTTCGGAGTTTAAGTATAAGAATGCTTATCTCCTAATTAAAATACGAATGCAGATTAAGACTATTACATCGACGAACTGTCGCCGGTGACCATTTCGCCGTTAGTCCCCTTCTTCTTTTTTGGTCTTCTGACTCCATCGTATCTTCTACTGTTCTTCTCTACTCGATTAGAAAACGCAATACTCTGAAAATCTTAAAATTTAAATTTTTTAGGGCTATTAAATGCGTAGCGGGCAAAGTACTCGAGACGTTTCGTTTCCAGTTGTATTTCCTAGGCATTGGAGCGGTATAAATGCGTAGCTTTCCTCCGGGAAAAGTACTCGAGACGTTTCGTTTCCAGTTGTATTTCGTCGGCATTGGAGCAGTATTAAGTGCGTAGCTTTCCTCGGCAGTGGAGCGTAATTTAATTTAAGAATACACTTTTTTTCTTTATTCGAATGAGTATATTTAAAAAAAAATGTATTATAAATATTTAATATAAAAAAACTCTTTTTTGGATCTTATTCGATAACAAAGCAAGACGAGTTGGAGGAACACCGTATTCGGTGTTTTTTGATAAGATTGCATAATTATTAAAATTTTAATATGACAATCGGCTTAAATTTAATAACACATAATACACTCTAAAAACGATGGGAATATTACTTAGATACAACCGCGCTCGGCCATGATTGGAGGTAAAGCGGTTGTATTGGAATATTCCTTGTTTTATTCCGGACAACGCCGGTTGTATTGGAATATTCCGTGTGTTCCTATAACTCGTCGGCACTACAACCCGAATACGACGCCGATATCATCCCTATACACCAGAAATAAATAGCAGTACTGTAGATGTATTGTAGTATTTTCAGAGTTCTATCTTGTGAACCATTAAAAGTCCCGTCTCTCTAATGTTTTATTTTAGTTGTATTTTTGTATTATTCTCGTTTTATTCCGGAGTTCTCGTTTTAGTTGGAGGAACACGACGAATATTTCAATACAACCGGCGTTGTCCATGAATAAAACAAGGAATATTCCAATACAACGGCTTTCTACCCAATCATGCCTCAGCGGGGTTGTATCTATGTAATATTCCGATCATTTTTAGAGTGTATTATATGTTATTAAATTTACACTCAGCTGTATTCGGCAAAATGTTTCGAAGATACAGTCCACCGTATTCAGTGTTTTTGGTAATATATAGCATTTACATACTTACGTAACACTTAAGAGTTTATAAGAAACTAAATAATTTTTAGATAAGATTGCATAATTATTAAAATTTTAATATGACAATCATCTTAAATTTAATAACACATAATACACTCTAAAAACGATGGGAATATTACTTAGATACAACGCGCTCGGCTATGATTGGAGGTAAAGCGTTGTATTGGAATATTCCTTGTTTTATTCCTGGACAACGCCGGTTAGATTGGAATATTCCGTGTGTTCCTATAACTCGTCAAGCACTACAACCCGAATACGACGCCGATATCATCCCTATACACCGTAAATAAATAAGAAGATCTTGTAGATGTATTGTAGTATTTTCGTAGTTCCATCTTGTGAACCATTAAAAGTCCCGTCTCTCTAATGTTTTATTTTAGTTGTATTTTTGTATTATTCTCGTTTTATTCCGGAGTTCTCGTTTTAGTTGGAGGAACACGACGAATATTTCAATACAACCGGCGTTGTCCATGAATAAAACAAGGAATATTCCAATACAACGGCTTCTACCCAATCATGCCTCGACTGGGTTAGTATCTATGTAATATTCCGATCATTTTTAGAGTGTATTATATGTTATTAAATTTACGCTCATCTGTATTCGAGTAAAATGTTTCGAAGATACGATCCACCGTATTCAAATGTTTTTGGTAATATATAGCATTTACATACTTACGTAACACTTAAGAGTTTATAAGAAACTAAATAATTTTTAGATAAGATTGCATAATTATTAAAATTTTAATATGACAATCATCTTAAATTTAATAACACATAATACACTCTAAAAACGATGGGAATATTACTTAGATACAACTCGCGCTCGGCCTATGATTGGAGGTAAAGCGGTTGTAGTGGAATATTCCTTGTTTTATTCCTGGACAACGCCGGTTGTATTGGAATATTCCTTGTTTTATTTTAGTTGTATTTTTGTATTATTCTCGTTTTATTCCGGAGTTGTGACTTGATTTGGAAGAAACTGTAATAAATACTTGTAAAAATTCATCCGATACACTGTAATAAACCGCAAATAAACTGCAAATCCAAGTAAAGGCACAATGATATAATTTATCCAATACACCAAAAAAATGACAAAAGAAATGAAGCATTGGAATTTTCCATCAAAACAACCAACATACATTGTATCTGACAACCAACAATAGACTTAAAGCAATAAACCAATTTCAATCACCGTCGGATTCTTTTCGATTGTATTTAATAACGAAGGAAACCACATGCGAGAGGTCATATGCTAGTTGAGCGCGGATTGCGGGCATTTCGGATTGCCGATTCGCTCTAGCTTCCGGTCGGTCGGGGTAGCACGGGTTAGTCTTTCAATATATTTGCGAGACAAACATGCCGCAGATCAACGGCTCGTTCGTACGTACGGGAATACCTTTGACGTGAGCCACACCCCATGACGCGGGTTTCCTATTCTTGAAGCATTCCACGGTTAAGCTCGTAAATAGTTTGATCTACAAAGTGCAATATAACGATTACTATTCAATCTACACAAGTCAAGGAAATTAAATTATCGTCCACCATATACTCGCAAAGTCTTTGCAAAGATCCTTGTGTATGTCGTTGGGTAGAGAATCGTATATTCGCCACTTTTTATTTTTTAGATCGCAAACCAACAACACCCGATGATAATTATGCACAATAGGACAAAATATAAAATCCGAGTCAGATACCGTTGTGGGAGTGATGTGTCCCAGAAATTGATATGGGTCGCCCTCCATTTTATGATAACTCTGTAGGAAACGATATTTAGTTAAAATTTTAGTGTCATTCATTAATATGTCAAACAAACTAAACTAAGGGCATTACCCAAAATAATGGGGAAACATAAAGGAATTTCTGGTACTTATTGGGATGCATCCTCTTCATTTGGTACAAGATGGCGGCGAGGGCATCGACATGATCATTACCGATAAACTCATTAAAAAGCAAGTCGTCCATCATCCCACGATCTAACAACAAGAAGCGTTGGTTTATGATAATATCACTCCTGCATTAAAATCAACCCCATTTAATGTCGATTATGTATTAAAGATATGTGAAGAACATTATATAAAAGTTGGTGCACGTACGGCTTCTTATAATTTGTCAAAAGCTCGTTCGATTACATGGCGCTGGTCATCTACGATAAGGTCTCTACCAGGATACGTTGCTATGTCTCTCGACTCTTCGTCGCTGTGCACAAATGAACTCAAATTTAATGTATGATGTTTAAATAGAAGCATATATAAATGAATTTAGTAATATTTATAGAAATACCATTGGGGGAGGCACGGGTAATTTCGGTTGATACAACACTAATGATTTCGAAGTACCGGGTCGTCGGGTGCAACTTCTGTGGAGTTGGAGTGGTCGAAGACGAGAGGTGAGGGTGAGGCTGGATCGTCCAGCCGGTGCATCATCCCTTTGTGGTGTCTCTTCATCGTTGGCATCCTGAATAATCTTCTCAATTAATGCAGATATCTGTGAAAGGGGTTTTGTTCCTGGTGAGGAGGGCTCTTTCTCTGTCAGATGTTGGTGTTCCTTGCTCTCTAGTGGTTCACGATGAGGGGTCCGCGGCGAGGGGTGTTGTTCTCGGTGAGGGGTCTCTCAGTGCATTGTATCCTTCACCGTCTTCCTTCTTTTGAATTGAAAGGATGTGAAAGGTGATTTCACAACCTTCTTCACCCGACTCCGTCGGCGCTTCACCCTCTGCATCAAGCTAGGTATGGATAGTGCTACCTCAGCCTGATCATGAACATCAGTTTCAACCTCTGGTATGACAGTGTCCTCCTCCTCACCCCCTCCGGATTGGGAGGTGTGACCTCCCATGATATTTTCATCTGCATTGGGTGGGACTTCAACAGGTTGTTCTGGTAAGCGAGTAGGGTCTTCAAATTCGGCGGCGGGGTCTCCACAAGTAGGGTCTCCAAATTCGGCGATAGAGTTGTTCCGAGTACGGCCGAAGTGTCTCCCAAAGAATCAGAGTCAGCGGCAGGGACTTCGGGCTGGCCACTCGGGTAGAATTCTCTAGCCATTTTGGGTTCATTGATTGATAAATGTTGCGCAATCCTATCAACCTTTTGGCTCAGCTCAGAGATTTGCACCTGCATCCCCGTCAACCCAACATTTACGGTCTCGAAGTTTCCTTCATATCGCTGGACACATTGTTCCTGGCGTCTGACTAATTCATTCATAACTTCGATATTGCGAGTCATGGTAGCTAGGAGCGAAGAAATGGTGTTATTATCCGCGACGACTCCACCAACGAGAAAATGAAGGTGAAGAGGGGGATAGAAGTTCGGTTTGTTGAACTTGGACTCGGGTTTGGAAGGCCCTCGTCCGGGTTGGCAATCCACATAAGTTCACCAGCAGTAACATCACTGAATTTGTCTTGCACCTAAATACAGTTTCAACAAGGTATGAAATGTTTTATTAACCATTACACAGCTAGTACTAGGTTATAAAGTTGGGAGTGACTCACTATTTCAGTGTTTAACCGCTTGAAGAATAGGTCAGCTTGTGACGCGTTCCACTTAAGGTACCTTGGCCACCGCAACATTCTTGGTCTAGCATTGGGAGCTGCGGGAGAGCCTTTGGAGAAGTGTGCTCAAAAACCAAAGTCTGCGTGGAATCGATGTAACATTACCATTACCGGTCAATCAATAAAGTAAATATAATGATTAAATAAGATACTAACCGTTAACAAAAACGAAACCCATTTATGTAGCCGATTGAGCGATTGAGTCCGATTTTAATGGCAATTGCGTTGATACGCTCTATAAGATATTCACGAGAGAGCCGCGAGCCGGTTGTATGAGGAGAATGACTCTAAATTATCACCGTAGGCATCAAGGTCCGAAGGAAAAGCTGAAATTACTTGATGGAAAAAATAAGTTTGACGACGAGATATTTTATGTAGAGGTTCTCGAAATGGGATCGAAGTATCCCCTCTTGCATACGCTAATATTACGTCCTTTATGTTAACGAGCATTCATTGTCGCCGATGGACGTGGCTTCCACTTCGGCATTGGTCATCCGTTTGGCATCCCAATCAAAAGTGCAATTTCATCGAGCAGCAATCTAAGCTCTTTCCCACCTAATTTGAACAACATTTTGTCATGCCTCCAACACCGTAGTATTTGCGAGTGAGAATATTGTCACGGGGATACGGAGGCAAATCGAAGAAGCGGCGAATATTCGGTCGGCGAGATTACTCATGACGGCTTCGTAGAGCTGCAGGCCGACCACATCAAGTACCTCCCTCGCGACGGACGGCCGAGCATCTACGGCTCATGTTTCTCGAGTTAAGAAACACCGTAGAAAAACAAAATAATAATAAAAGCCTTAGTTGTATTATTGTAGTTTTAAGAGTTTTTGAGTTTTATTCTAGTTGTTTTTTGATTTTATTTCGATTTTATTTCTACACTCGAGTTTTATTTTCGTAATATTTATTGTTTATATGAATATTATTGTGTTTAGATGTTTTGGCTTCTTTGTTAGGTTACACACTGGAAGTTTCTCGATTTTATTTGGGTCGTATTCGGATCATATTACAGATATTCGGCTTGTACTTCAATATTGTTTGGAGTTTAAGTATAATAATGATATCTTCTAATAAAAATACGAAGGTAGATTACGAGTAGTACCTCGACGAACTGTCGCCGGTGACCATTTTGATGCTAGTCCCCTTATTCTTTTTCTTGTGTTTGGTCTTCTGCGTAGGCTGATCAGATTGTTGCTCCTCATTCAGCCGAACCTCTGTTTCCATCATATCTTCTGATTCCATCGCTGTGTTCTCTGCTTCCATCGACGTAAATTTGAGAAGCTGGATAACGTTCTTCTCTACTCGACTAGAGAACGAAATACTCAGAAACCCTAGAAATTTTAATTTTGGACCGGTAAAAAGTGGTGCGTAGTATTCCTCCGGGAAAAGTACTCGACAAGACGTTTCGTTTCCTGTTGTATTTCCAGGCATTGGCGCCGAATTTCAAAAGGGCAAGACAATTTAAAGGAATACGACCATTATTCAAAGAGAACCGGCGTTTTTCAGGAATAAAATAAGGAATATTCCAATACAACCGCTATAACTCCACCCATGCCCGAGCGTGGTTGTATCTAAGTAATATTCCCGTAGTTTTTAGCGTGTATTATTTTTTTTAAATTTACGCAGATAGTAATATTAAAATTTTTATAATTATGAAATTTTTTTAATTATTATTTTCTTTAATATAAACTTTTACTTATTGCATAAGTATATAACTTTTTTCGTTTACAAAATAAGATCGAATTGGAGTATTTAACTCTGTTGTATTTTGATTATATCTCCGTCGTATTGCTGTCGTATTCCAACGAGTTGGAGTAAAACGCGGAATATTCCAATACAACCGGTTTTGTTCAGGAATAAAACAAGGAATATTCCAATACAACCGCTTTAACTCCACTCATGCCCAGCGTGGTTGTATCTAAGTAATATTCACTATCGTTTTTAGAGTGTATTATCCGTTATTAAATTTACGCTCATAGTAATATTTAAATTTTTATAATTATGCAATTTTAATAGAAAACTTTCATATAAATAAAGTTTTAATAATATCAGAATTATAATTTTGGTCGTATTCCGACGAGTTGGATTAAAAATCCGAATATTCCAAGACAACCGGCGTTTTTCAGGAATAAAATAAGGAATATTCCAATACTGACCGCTATAACTCCACCTATGCCCGAGCGTGGTTGTATCTAAGTAATATTCCCATAGTTTTTAGCGTGTATTATTTTTTTTTAAATTTACGCGAGATAGTAATATTAAAATTTTTATAATTATGAAATTTTTTTTAATTATTATTTTCTTTAATATAAACTTTTACTTATTACATAAGTATATAACTTTTTTCGTTTACAAAATAAGATCGAATTGGAGTATTTAACTCTGTTGTATTTTGATTATATCTCCGTCGTATTCGTTGTCGTATTCCAACGAGTTGGAGTAAAACGCGGAATATTCCAATACAACTAGGTTTTGTTCGGGAATAAAACAAGGAATATTCCAATACAACCGCTTTAACTCCACTCATGCCGAGCGTGGTTGTATCTAAGTAATATTCCTATTGTTTTTAGAGTTTATAATCCTGTATTAAAATTAAGCAATTAGTAATATTAAAATTTTAATAATAATGCAATTTTTTGAAATTATTTTTTTCTCTAATATAAACTTTTAAGTATTACATAAGTATATAAATTTTTTCAATAACAAAACAACACTGAATATGCTGGACTATTTATTCGAAACTGTTTACCGATACAAATAAAAAAATACCATGATATTTCCACAATGCAAGTAGAGATCTATGATACATCCATCTACGATTTAACTCTATTGAATTCCGACTATATCGCCGTTGATACAACTAAAAAAATACCACTCGGCGGCACATCACTAAATACAACCCTAAAATAACTTAGGTATCGTTCAAATACAACGAGTTAAGTCGAGCTCGTTGTATTGTATAGGAGTGCGGAATATCTCTAATACTACCGCGCGGTTGTATTAGAATATTCCGCGTTTTATTCCAACAACTTAGGCGGAACGTTACTTGAATACGACCAGTAAAACAACATAGATATTGTTCAAATACAATAAAGTTAAATCGTAAAGATGGATGTATTAGATATCTCCAGTTGTACTGTTGATGTATTCTTGTATTTTCGGAGTTGTATTTTCTGCACCGTTCAGTTTTATTTTTGTTATATTTTTGTATTATTGTCTTTTTATTCTAGAGTTGTATTTTTGCCTTCATACTCTGTTAATGATAATATTTGATTTTCAAATAAACTGTAATAAAGCATTTTCTGATGACAAAATAAACAGGAAAAAACACTCTTAGAGCATTTCCTGATTTGCCTGTTAAACGTTGCCGGCGTAATTTGGAATAAACTGTCATAAACACGGTAAAAAATCATCCAATACACTGCACAGAGCAAAATAAACTACAATACAACACGTTTAAAGTCCGTATTTGTTTTGCGGCCATTGTATTCGAGAAATATTATAAGTGTTTTACGGTTGTATTTTTTAGCGAAAAACATAACTCCGTGATAAAACAAATATTATAAGAAAATAAAACACTAAATGGTACAAAGCGAACGTAAATATAATCCGTAATACAAACCAAAATGTTATTAAAATCAAACCAAAACCTCGCCAACTCCTACATTAAATTAAAGCGTGAAAACTTTTACGAGTGTCGCTTTCGGTGTTACTCGAATAATACCGAATTACAACTTAAATAAAACTACTAATAATACCAAAAACAAAATCTCTAAATAAAACGGAACTTATAAGATAATAAAACCTAAATTTTACGAATGCGAACGTAAACAATACTTTATATAATCATCTTCGAAATCCATCTTCACTTGCTTCTACCCTCATCCGAGAATCTCGAGCACCTCCGGGAATAAAAAATCCACCTCATTCATTGCGTCGTCTCTCCGGAAATCAAATTTACGCTCCGCGGCTCCACGACGAGGTAGGTTAGACAAAAACCCTAAATGTCGGAATCACAAAGATAATGGAGACAAAAATGCGCTTTATGATTTGGCGGGGAAATAAAGCGGCAAAAATTTCGGCAAATTTCGAGGCCGGGTCGGGTCGGGTCGACGAATGGAGATAAAAAGACTTTTTTTTCAAACGTGCCATGGTGGGGTCCAGAAATCCACGTGGCGCGTTTTTATTGGCTACCGGACGCAGCGCTGCGTACGCGGTCCGGACCGAATAAAAATTCAAATTTTGGAGGTATTCACGCACCACGATCCCGTCTCATGATCTCCACGTTGATTCTTCTGTAAAACTGTTAACAACAGACTAAATGGTGTAAATATTGAAAGTTGAGGGTGAGATATGTAATATAAAAAATTTTGAGTGCTATGTACATAAACCATGTTCTCTAAATCCCAACTCACCTACAAATAAAATAACATGCAAATAAAATAATTAAATATATACATCACATATTTAAATTTTTATATTTATATACATAACACTGAAATTTTTAATACCACATAAATAAATAGGGGTTAGATGTGTAAATTCATGAGAATTGAGTCCTAACTGTGTAAATTTCCCAATAAATAACGAATGACATGTGCATCGGTTATCGAGCGGGAACCTGATTCGAAACCCTTTTTATATCCGCTCGTTGTAGCTCCTCAGCTCAGTGCGGATGGAGAGGATTTACGTCGCAGTTAGGGCTCGGCCCCTTTCGCCGGAGGAATCTAAAACAAGCCCTTGGAGGATTTCGTGCAACTCCATCCACCTACATAACCAGCCGACCAAGTTCGAATTTGGTAGGTATCTCAAACTTCGTCCCGCTTTTGATTCATTCAATTGATTCGAGGCGTGCACTGTCCTCAGATAGGGTTTTTGCGGAGGATTGCAAGACGGTGGACGTTTTTGAGGCCAGAGCGAAGGAGATTGTTGCTTGCGTCGTTCGTGGGTTCAATGGTAAGCTATCTCACTAGGAAATCTGTTTCAGGTATTTTTCGTTTGGCGGTTTCTTTACGTCAATTTGATGAAATTGTGTTTTCTTAGTGTGCGAGGGGTAAGCGTAAATACTGCTGCTTCTTTGTGTAACTGATGTTAGACCCCATTAATTTTCTTTCACCTTTTACTGCATAATCGGGTGGGCGATTAATTTTTCGATCGGAAGATGCGAAAAGTTAAGCTTCTAATGGGCATATAAGCATCTCCAAGCACTTACACCTCTTAAATTGCATCGTGGACATAGAAAACCCAATGTTCATGATAGCAATCAATCCACGAAGTAAAAAAAAAAAAGATGAAATAAAAAATTCATTAAACACCTTCTCACCTATAGCCTCCTTTCCACAGAAAGTGCTCCAATAAGAGGGGAGAACTAACAAAAGGCTTAAAACAACCCAGGAAAGGGTTCTTACGACTGAAGGCATCCACTTTACCCTCACTCAATTATTGCATGCTGGAAAGCCCAGGAAGACTAGCTGCTTCTTCAGCCTCAAGATGAGGCCACAATGGTTTTATTATTATTATTATTTTTCTCACATCCAGTTATCCCTCCTCAAAATGAAGACTGTAGAGCATGCAGATATACGATGGTTTCGAGCGTCATTTAATTAACCTTCACCAAAAAAAGAAACAAGAAATAGACTCCTACTGTAACCACTCATTCGAGGAATACCTATTGTTGAATAAAATGGAAATAAATGAGGGCGGAGCATATGAGCATTGCCACACAATATAATATTGGAGATGGTTCCAGAGAGAGAGAGAGATAATGAGTAGCGAGCAAGAGCTCATTTTATTTCGCTGAGTCAATTACATTAGGAGAGTTTTGTTCTGGATGTTTAATTCTTATTCACTATTCTTGTATAGCAACGATGGTTCCTAGGTTGCAAAGGGCCTCATTACAGCATTTCATGGGTTGTATTAGATGATGTTGTGCTCTGAAATACGATGAGGCTGTTAGATCACAAGTGAGTAATACTCGTTCCTACAGTGGCTTTAGATACTCCACCTCCCCGTTGTTAAAAAAATTGGCAAACCATCTAAAGGTGATCAAGCATAGCCTTCTATTGTCTGCTAGGATTTATTACTCCTCTAAGTAGTAGTTCGTTCCTTTTGGAGTTGGCCTTGGTTCTTACAGGATCCTGAGCTTCTAGATGGTTGCTAACCAATTCTTAGGTTGCTTGCTCTGGTGCTTCCCTGGGTTCTATTTTTCAATAGTTGTAAGCTTTAACTCCTTGGATTGACTTCTGGACCAAGATTGGCCGCATCTTCGTTTGCTCGTGTGCTTTGGGCTTGATACATAGGCGTACGTGGATGTGGGATAATGTATAGCATGTGGTTAATTATAGCTGGTATGGTAATTAATTGCTAATGTTTAAAACAAATTGGTAACTTAATGCTTGATCAGATTAAACAAGGTAAACTAGAGGGAGAAACATTCATACATAGAGGGATATGCATGGATATATCATCGATTTACGTAGAATTTGGGTAACAAGGATACAATTTGGTAAGGATTTTAATGCTTTATTATTAAGAATAATGTTAATGATAACATATAACATACAACAACTTTATATTTTAAACAACGTATTTTTATTTGCATCGATTCTTTCTTGTATATTCTTGTTATTTACTTGAATCAATCTAGGTTGTTTCTTATCTATCGTGAATAAATGTGTCATCCTGGACATCCAAGTGATATTGTTTGTAAAACACACTATGGCTGCATAGGTTTGATTGTGATCAAAATTGATATTCATATCATGCAAAATTGCATCTCTCATTTTTCTTTAGTGTGTGATTTTTTGTTTTTTTTTTTTTGATAAATTTGACTTTGCAGATGCATTAGTGCTCTTGATTTCATCAAAATGAGTGATATTTAAGTGATTTTCATGAGAGCTAAATAGTCTGAACTCATTTATGTGTGACACGACTTTTGTTTTTTGTTGATTGATAGATTTGGATTTTGAATAAAAAAAGAATAGTAGTAGTAATATTACTACTATTAATACTAATAGCAGTAGTAGTAGTACTGGTAGTAACAGTAGTTATTGCGTGCTAGAAAATTTATAATGTTAAAATAAGAGTCTTATGTTTTATCTTTGTATGAAAATCTAGCTTAGACATTTATGAAAGAAGAGTTTTTTATTGAATTCATCAGAGTTTTTATGTTAAAAAAAACCCATAACTGAAAAACATATTGGGGTCCAACTCGGTTGAAATAATTCATTATATACGCGAGGTTATAAAAGTTCTCTATTCCCCACAATTGGAAAAGGCTTGATTATAAAATTGGGTGGCATTTGTAGGTTTGGCATAAAGTTATGCTTATAGATATTCATCATTTGCTTGGCTTTACATGATGGATGGGTTAAAAATTGCTGTTGAAGTTGGAATGTTTTACATTTTTTGCTAGGAGCACACTGAAATTAAGAACCAAGTATTCTTCACGTGTACCTTTACATTCAACCATTTTATCAAATGCCTGCCTTGTGGTACTTTTCTCCTTAGACACAATTTTGCTCAAGTTCTTTTCTTTATTTGTGAAATGAGAAGTAAACATAACCAAGAATTACACATAGATTATTTCTCGCTACTTGCTATATCATATATGACGTGAATGAAAGAGCAAGCTATTTGGAAACACTATCTCTAAATACTCTGCTTTATATTACAAAATCTGGAAAGCAAAGAACTCTTAAGCTATTGTTGACCTCATTTTTAGTGAGGTCTTAGCTTTCTTCACGTTAGACCCTAGGATCTAGCTTTAGGAATTCCTTACTGACCATCCTAGCGGACTAGTCATGGAGCCCACCTCCCATAGAGCTTCGAACCACTTCTAGACCCATTTTTGTAAGTCCTCGCATGAGTAGTCCCGAGCACTCGACTTCCGGTTGCAAGGGCTAAGGACAAACATGTAGAGGACCCGAAAATGAGTTCCCATAGGATTGAACGGCCTTAGGTGAACCCTTAATGCTCGAGCACTCGACACACTACAATTCGACACCTTTTTTGGCCCGACCGTCGGCGAACTTGTCCGGACAACCTCGGATGACGAAACGGACCACACGGATGCGTCCGAGACGTCGAATTTAGCTAGGAAGCGTACCCATATTGCTATGGTTCCACGCGCGCGCGAACGACACGAAAATTGATGCGCATTTTTTTTTAATTAGCGGGGCACGGGTTCGGACTCAACCCGGGTTCAATTAGAGCCCGACATAGGCTGAACACGAGCCGGGGCCATTTCAGATTTCAAATTTTAAATTTCAAATCAGGCACTTGATTCCCTCTCATTTAAATTTAATTAAGAGTTAATATTTACTTAATAAAGCTGCCCCTGCATGGAAATAATTTAATAGCCCGCCTAATGTCCTGTAACGGACAATTTCAAAGCGCGGCTATAGAATTAGGCGGGGGCTTCTACCTCTGTGGTTCGACATTAGCATCCTCCACTCGATCCCGCAGACCCTCTCGATCTCGCTTCTTCCCCGCGAGACCGAATCCCGGCCGTCCTCTCTCGCTGGCATCTTCCCTCTCGATCAAAGCTCCAGCTGCTCGCCTCTGCTCCTCGACATAAAACCTCCACCGCTCAACCTCGCCTGTTCTCACGCGACCCCCGCACGAAACCGCTCAACCTTGCCTGCTCTCGCGAGACCGAATCCGACCCCTGCTCCCAACATTAGAGCCGCTCTCCTCTCTTCCTCGCGACAGGTCCCCCGCTCGCCTCTACCTCACACAGAAACTCCTGCAGCACTCGCGCCTCCCTTCCTCGCACGACAAAAACCCCTCGCCACCTTCCTCTCCGACTCGCTTCTTCTTCCTGCTCGAAGCCCCGCCGCCTGAAGCCCTCGACCTCGATCCACCTGCTCGTCTCCCTACACCGAGACTTGCTTCGCCTCTACTGCTCGATCCCGCCTCTGCTCGCGCGACCCGACCGTTAAGACGCCTGCCCGACTCCTTCTCTGTCGAAGCACCAACCGCCTGCTTCTTCCTCCGATCGTAGGACTCCGAAGACCAATTATCTTTCGTGGACAAACAGTAAAGAACTGCTTTCCTTCTCCAACCATCTCAAAACAGGTTCCAATTTTTTTTGTTTTTCTTGCTTATTTTGTTCTCCTCAACACTGTCAGTCAGTTTTATTATGAATAATAACTATTTAAGTTGCTTGTGATTGGATCATAATCTTCATTTGTTTTATAACTATTGGTATGCATATAAAACAGCTTCTTTCTGTTATTAAGAACGGCTGCAAAACTCCATTTCAGTTTCTGTCAAATATTTTGTGAAAGAAGGGTTTTCTGTTGAGGTTTCAGCCGCAAATTTATTCTCCTTTGCTTCTATCTATTCTGTTTGTGCATCAAATAGGAGCTCTGCAGATGAAAACACCCTTCTATCACCTCTTACATTTGCTTCACTTCTTGTACCCCTTGCTAGTAATAACAAGGTTTCACAATTTCTTTTGGGTTTGAGCATATGATTGTTGTTTTCACCTTGGAAGATTTACATAGATACCACTCAATTCTTCTATATTTACATATCTAACATCTATATTTCAAATTTTACATATGTACAACCTTTCCTATGCATGAAATGTTGTATTTCACTTTTTAAAGTTAAAATGGTGGTAACTTCGATTCTACATAAAGATTTGATTGATATAAATGAAAGAAAAGCAAAGTTTAGTTGTTGGAAATGTAAATGCATAGAAGTTGAGTGGTACGTATGTGAATCCTTCTTCAATCAAAACACTGCTAATGCTCTCTCTTTGGTTGGATCGATTATTTTAAGTGTTAAATGCCGTACGGGAAGTTTTCATATAATTTTTTGGGCTGATTTGCTTATAGCTTGGAATCTTTATATGTTGTTTTGGGCTTATTTAAATGCATGATTTTGGGACTATTTTGGAAGCAAATAATAACATCGTTTTGGCTTTTCATTTTAACTGTTTTGGCGCTTCAAAAATTACTATTTTTGGGCTATTAAAAGTGTCTTTTGGAGTTTTAAAAGTGCTAATTTGGAGCGCTTTAAAGTATTGTTTGGGGCTGTTTTATTCCCTGTTTTGGAGACGTCGAAAACATCATTTTGAGGCAATTTGTACACTGTTTTGATACTGTGTTGAGGTATTCTGGTGGGTTGATTTGAGGCGATTCATGCAATGTTGATACTGTTTTGGAGGTATTAAATGTAACATTTTGGGGTCGTTTCACGCACTGATTTTTAGAGATGTTTATGTAGCTTTTAAATGCTCATTTACACGCAATTTAGGGTTGATCTTAGGGGCTCTTTTGCCCACTATTTTGGGTTTCATTTGATTGTTAATTAAACGTTTTTAGGCCGGCACACTTGCGGTTTTTCCCCTTTGGTTCTGCTATTTTCGAAAGTGTCCGACCTTTCCCTTTCTTTTGTTTCGTTTTCCTTGTTAAACGGTTAAGTCACAAAACGGGGAATTTCCGAATTAATTGGGAAACACTTAAGGGATATTTGAGGTTTAGTTAGAAAACACTTAAGCGAGTGTAGAACACCCTAAATCACGCCAAGCACAAGTCACAACATAGGTTTCTTAGACCCTAGGTGCACACTCTAAGTGAGAGCCCATCCACCTAATTCACAACATAGACTTCCTACACCTTAGGTGAGAGCCACACACCTAATTCACAGCATAGACTTCCTACACCCTAAGTGAGAGTTCACCCTCCTTTACCTAATCCACAGCATAGACTTCCTAAACCTTAGGAGCACACCCTAGGTGAGATTCACTCACTTAACCTTCACTGCAGATTTCCTAGACTTCAGGATTACACCCTTAGGTGAGCCCATCCACCTAACCTTCAAATGTACAGTGAAACTAGGCATCTGACCCTAATTCACAAGCTGATCAAGACACCAGACCAGAGAATGCACCGAGGCTTGGTTCACCCTTCCTTAATTAAATCAAATGTGGAATTCCCTAAAATGACTTAACCAATATTGAAACCCAATGCACCGGATTCGAGTTCGAACATTACGCTCGCATCCTCCCGGCATCGGGGACATTTGTTTTGCCACATATGGATCATCGGACTCGTGTGAGTCCGAGGTCCAGGTGGCGAGGGCGATGATAATAATGCTTATGTGCTGCTACACGAGGAAACGAGGGATACGAAGGATAATTGGAATAAGTATCTCCTACCTCGAGGACCCTCCATAGTGGAGAGGAAAGGACCGATGATACTATTCGCCGACTTTGGTTAGATTGTTTCCCAAGCGATCTTAGGTCGTTAGTAGTCTCAAGACGATTGGAGTGACTAACTTATGAACTCTATTATTTTACAAAATATTCTACAAAATAAAAAAATAAATCTCTTTTGCGTGTTAAAAAGAACTCCGTATGTAAACTTAAACAACAACTTTTGCATGAAAATTAAAGAATTCTTCTTATAAAATATATAAAGGTCCACTGTTAGTCACTTGGATCGGGTTAAGGATTACCCTCCTTAGATCGTCGGCTCGGTAACTCTTATCCAAGGTCGGATAAGACACGGTCCAGCTCTGAGCCCCCTGCCTTTACTGACGTCTCACACCTAGTTCCGGTTTTCCATACGTGACTATAAGTTTTGCTTGTGATTTCTACGAGTCGTTTTCTTTCTCTTTTGTGCTGGTTTTTTCTCTTTTTACTTAATTTGCCTGTAAGATCATTTAGATTTCCTGCAAATGATATCACACTTGCAATACAAATCATACAACGAGTAGCAGTATGCCTGCGTACGTTTTTACGATTTATTTATCGCAAATTACTTTATCGCAATCTACTTTATCGCACTCCACTTTATCGCACTTTACTTTCCAAAGACTTTTATTTGCCAACGAATTTACTTTACTCGAATGCAAACCGAAAAACAACAAAACCCGAAACATCGGAACACACTCGACAAAACCATTCGAACCTGTAGACCTGGGATCGCTACTTCAACAAGAAGCTTCGGAGCCGACTCCGTGGGCAAAGCACGGCGAGGAGCTTGGATCGAGCAGCAAGAAGATCTTCTTCAGCAAAGCCCTTCATAGTTTAAATAACAACATATAGGACTTCGAGGTAGTTCGCCCCGTACGGCGTAAACCCTCACTCTCCTCTTTAGGCTTCTGTGTAACCATGTTGCGCAGCGTAAGTCCTAACTCGCTTTAGGTAACCAGTGACGATGGCTAAAAACCTCCTATCTCTGCGGGCTATTTGCATGATTGGGTATTATGCAAGTGTAAGTCCCAAATAATAAAATTGGCAGGATTAAACATTTAATTAACATCGTCTCCAAAACGCAGCCACACCATAGGATAGTTGGGAAGTCACCGGGGCTCGCCTCGGATCCGTGACATCCCCTACCTTTTCTTCTTCGGACTCCTAAAAACCTGTTCCACTCGAGCCACTCCCACTTGCTTTCCACGTCCTACCGTGAAAACCTAAACCCTCGAATTCTCAAGACAGAACCACCGATCATTATAAAGAGTTTTCTCAAGTGACCACAGTAATTTGGATGTAATTAACTATAGTGGCATTGCCTATAGGGAACTTGGAACCCGAGTAAAATAAACCCTACTTAGTCTTCTATTAGGTAGAGGAACTTGTCGGTCACACATAAATGTTCGCAGATCAAACGGATGTCACGAGTCCTTTAGTTCGTATGATTGGGTCTACCGTCGCAAGATACATTACTTTTTCGAGAAGGTGTATCATTTGTGATATCAGGCACGATTATACAAATTACTGGACAAATGAGATCCAGGCGGTCTCATTTTCCAAAATTAAAATACACTACTTTTAAAATTACTTTCCAAAATTATATATCTTTTATACTAAACTAAATCACTAAATTTAAAATCTTTCAAAGAAAACAAAAAAATGTTGGCCGACAGCTATATGCTGGAAGAAATACTATGATATTCTATTTGTTGGTTCATGATTCTTCTTCAAATTACTTTCTTCTTTTATCACCTCATCACATAAATTATTCGAGTTTGGCATTTTTGTTGAAGAGTCATTTCTCTTATTCGTATTTATGGGGTTTGTTTTGCCATACAACGATCTGATGCCTGCTTTTTTGCTGAAGAAGTTGGTTCTCTATCTTTTTGATCATTATTATTGCTTCTTCCAGATGGTTTTTAGCCATCGTCACTGGTGGGTTTATTAACATATGATATGCTATTCATTTGTCCATTTTGCACCTAGATTTCGGATTTCTTTATCCACATAAGTTTTCTGCTTTTACTGTTTGCAGTTGACATCTTTTTTGTTTTTTTTCAGTTCAGTATTCATTCCATAATTGTAGCCTATATTTCTTTCTAAATGAGAATTTGGTGCCATGTGTAGTGCTAATGAGTAGAGTATTTAAAATTATTTTGGAAGTACAACACATTCATCTATAGGGCTGTAAACATTTAGTTTATTAAGACGTAGGGTTATTATATGTAGACTTATATTTATATATTAATATACAACATCTAAATTGATAAAATTGGCTGCAATCAAAATATAATAAAAAATTTTCATTTATTTTAATTAGTTAAATAGTAGTTATTTTAAATAATTTTTACTAATATTTTTGTTTTTTAAAGTTTTTTGGGATGTAATAATGTATTTGTTATTATATTGTTGACTTCTTTAACGCGTGATGATTACCTTGTAGAATTTTTGTTGCAAGTATATGTTTTGATTGCATGTCTCGTCCATTTTCATAGTTGGCGCATGGAGATTCTTTGTCCTCATATTTTGCATAAATTTTCTATCATTAGATTAATAATTTTAGTGATTCGAGGATCTCTTCTAGATAATTTTGACGCTCCCAACATTCTAACGCGATTTGTTTTGAGAAACAAATAGAGGTGTATCGATTTTTGATTGTTGTTGAAACATGTTGAATTAAATTCCATGCAATGTTGCTTCTATATTTTGTTATTTTTTTATTGATTTTGATTTTAATTGAATCGATTATGCATGATACATGCATTGGTCAAAAAGTAGCAGTGATAATAATAACTGTACTTTTTTTATTACTAGTGGTATGATTATTTGGCCTGGCCATAAGCTTAATTCGAGCTTAAATTGAGCCAAGCATGGATAAAATTGAACTAGCTCAAGATAATCAAAATCTATACACATTTGAATTAATGCATATGATTATATTTTTCTGTCTGTAATGTATTTAAATTGCTGTATATATGTATTTTTGAATTCATATATATAGTGATAATGCGGAACTAAGTATTTTTCGCAGGAGATTGAAAGCAGATGAAATTCAGATTATTATTATTTTTCTATTTGAATCGAGCTCAGTCTAAAATTAATAAGCATCTTTGACTCAAAGCGAGATCAAATCAAACCAACTTTTTATCTAACTTGGCTCAATTTGAGATCATCTTGAATTCAGATTGGATCAAATGAGTTAGAGCTAATTTTTAACTGGGGCTGGATTGACTCAATATCAAACTTTTAACAACCACTGCCTTTGTTCAACTTGGAAACAGGCACTTCAAATAAATAAACCTATGGTTAAAGCCTTCAAGAAGATATTTCTGAGTTGTGTCGGTTCCGTTGATTTTTGTTTTTGACTATTTATTTATTTTTTTGTTCAATGATTGTGGTATATTCATATTGAATGATTGCTGATTTAATCAAATGAATTAGGAGGGACCAATAAGTATTAATTTCCTTTTAGTATTAAATAATTGCCTTGATATGGACGGCATTAAAAGGTATCTTTTGTGATTTTTATACACAATTCACTTTTTGTCAACAAGATGCTCTAGCATTATCTCTCTACATCGAATGTCTATATGCCATTATTTTAAGGAATCATTCAAACTATCTTTTGATAATATTTGTTCCGTATTGCTAATATGTATGTTTTTATGCTATCAGGTACAGTTTTTGCTTATGGGCAAACAAGTAGTGGCAAGACTTATACCATGAGAGGATCTGATAAAGAACCAGGGATCATCCCGCTTTCTGTGCACGAGTTATTTTCGTGTATTCAAGAGGTATCTTTTTTATTTATTTCTCCTTAGAATAGTTATAGATTTTCTTCTTAATTCCTTTTGATTCTAGTGCTAATGTTATCTTTAAATTCTTGCAACTACCTCATTTTACTTTCATTTTCAGCTCTACAGTAGAATTGTTCCATGTTTTTATTTTTGAATAATTAAATACTTCTAAGTTACTCTCATAAAATATGTTTAATATACTAATCCACATGGCCAGGGTTTTTTGTTGTAAGTATTTCTTTTAATTCATTTAGACTTTAAAGGTGAATGATGATGGATGAATGATACTCAACTATCATTGATGGAGCAGCAAAATGAATGAATAATGCTTGCATGGTAATTGATGAAAGAAAATTGCAACAAGAAGGATTGTGAATATTAAGAGGAAGATGAGAAGAAGATGAAGTGTAGCTCCACATATATATACTTTTGAGCGTTAAACATTTGTAACTTGGATTAGAAGAGAATAGCATTTGTAATTGGCCTCATCATTCATTTTAATCATTGATAATCTTACAATTCTACAAATAATTATATTTATAAAATAATTGCAATAAGTGAAATAAAATCATTTTTATTCTTATTGCATTTCATCAAATTGAAAAAGAAGAAATGAAAAGGCCTACTAGAAAATCAGCTAAACATATGAGGTAGCCTTGAAAGATTTGGAAATCGTCAACATTATCTCTTTTGCAGCATGTGTTGATCACCTTAAGTCAATTTGATTGGATAGGATGATAATAGTAAAAAATGTAGACAATTACGCTTGAAACGAACTTGGAATATCCAATTTATATTAAAAAAATGCTCATCTATTACCCATTTTGTCGAACTCCCTAGTGTGTGAGTTATGACACAAGGAAATGACTTGTATGCTATATTATATATATATAGCATACAATTCATTTCTTTGTGTATACCTCATACGCTAGGGAGTATATCTATCTCTCTCCCTCTCTCTCTCTATATATATCTATATATATATATATATATATCAAAAAATGGTTGGGTTGACAATCTAATGTGCTCTTGTTGGTGTTTTTTGGGTGGTGGTACTTCAAAGCACACTAGTATCTTTTATTTAATTAAAAAAAAAATCAAATTTGAGGCCATCTATAACTCCCTCTGAGACACCATTATCCATGCCCCTGCCCGATATTAACTATAAGAGTTTTATGAATTTTCTCAATTTCTCTCCCCCTCTTTATTTTGCCAAAGTTTCTCTGTAACTATGTGCTTCTTTCAAGCACACAATATTGACTTTTCAATCCTCTTTACTTTCCTTCCATTTGCTGATACCAGAATTAACCCAAATCACAATTCAAACATGATAAATTTTATTGCTGAATTAAACGAGTATAGGGACGACTCTAACGACAATAAACATAAACACTAAATGCAAATAACCCAAAAATTGTAACAAAACAATGCATAAACAGTGAATTAAATAATGATTGCAGAAAATAGACTAGTGCTGAAAGATGTCGATTGGTGGCTGAAGGTCCGCTGGAAGGGGATGTAGAGGGGTCTACGACAATTAGAGGGATGTTGATGAATCTTCAGCTTTGGGGTGTGGCAGAGAGCAGGTTGTGGATGGTCAACAGAGGTAGTAGGGGTGCTGGAGGGTCTTATAGAGGCGACACCTTGTTGGGGAAAAGCTCGGAGACGCCACAGCCTATTGGGGAAAGGCTAGGAGGCACGATAGCCTACTGGGGGAATGTTGGGAGGCGCGATAGAGGAAGGAGGTGGCGTAGGGGGTGGTGCAACAACTTGGGAGGGAGGTTTGGCTCGTAGTACTGCTGAAGGAAGCCTGGCTGGAGGTCGAAGAACTTGCTGGAGGAGCTGGGATTGCGGTAGCGACAAAGGGAGTTGCCGATTGAATGGAACAGAGTGGGGATACATACCACCTTGGCGAGATATAGTTGAAGCACCAATTTGCCGAAGGTACAACCTCGAAGGATGAAGGACGCTTGAAAGATCACCTGGAACAGAAAAATCAACAACAAAGATAACTCTTTTGATCTAAGAAAAGTACATAAATAGGGAAGAAGAGAGACAACCATGGTAAGATTCTAGGAAGGAAGGAGGGGAAAAATGGAAAGGATTGAAGAGATGATTGCAACAACTAGGAGAGACGCAAAAGAATAAGGAATATGGGAAAGCAGAGCGAACCGGGCATGGGAAGAGAAGGGCGAGCGTAAAAAAGGAATGGACGGGTCCTATCCAACGTGTAGGCTTGATCGACTTCTTGTTAAGCTCGACCGGTCTGGCTGAAGCAACCCCACATCAATCTACTGGGATTGGGGGAGTTTCGACATTATTTGTCGAAGCTTTCATTCCTCGTAGTATTGGGTGAGATGCGCAATATTAAATGTTGCCGAGATTTTAGAGTCACTTGGTTGTAGGTATTGTCATTTAACTTTTTAAGTATGCGAAAAGGTTCATCAACATCGGGCTTGAGATTCTCGTTTGCTCGAAACTGCTCTTTTTTAAAGTTGGTCTACACGAAGTCTCCTTCTTTAGGTTAGGGTGGCACCATAGGTGGAATAATTTCTTCGAGTTTCATTTAGTGTCGCTGAAATAGGCAATGGGGTGCTACCCTGACTCAGTACAACAACAATGACTAATCGAAAGTGCCGCACTCAACCTCGAATGGTTGGTTGAAATTAGGTAAGACATGAACTAAGGCTTGAGTCAATCACCTTTTCCTTTAATATGTTGAAACATGCCTATGCTGTAACTTTCCATGTGAATTCTTTTCTTTTGAATAGTTTTGTGAGCGGAGCGGTGATAGTGCCGAAGTTACGGACAAATCTTCGGTAGGTTGCTAGCTCAAAAATTGTTGAAGCTCGGATAAAAAATGCGGTGTGCTCCAATTTACGATTGCCTCGATCTTTGTTATGTCAATTTGTATCCTCATGCTAGACACAATATATGCCAAAAAACATACTTGTTTTGTGAGGAAGTGACATTTCTTTGGGTGATTGCACAATTGTTCAGATTGTAAGACCACGAATACTATTGAAAGGTGCTCCATGTAGCAGGTACTATTCTTTGGATTTACTATAAACTAAAATATCATCGAAGTGGATCACCATGAATCTCCTAATTTGGGCTCGAAAGGCTTTATTCATCAGTTGCATGAAGTGCCAGGCGCTTTGAACATGTTGAAAGGAATAACTGTCCATTCATAAAGTCCATCTCGTGTTTTGAAGGCAATCTTCCACTCGTCTTCCGGTCACATTCTTGTCTGATGATATCGACTGCTATGTTGATTTTTGAGAAGATGGTGGCTACGTACAATTGATCTAAGAGATTGTTGAGACGTGGTATGTGAAAGCAATATTTGATTGTAATTTTGTTAATGATACAATTGTCAATGCATATCCATTAAGAACCATTTTTTTGAGTATGATGAAGGCGGGGACCACACATGGACTGATGCTTTCTCGTATTAATCCTCTTGTAACGAGATCCTACACCTGATTGAAGTTCCTCGTACTTTGCGGGTCACAATCGTTAGGTGGGACAATTCGGTAATGCCGATTTAAGTATTAGATCTATTACGTGCTGGATTTCCTTTAGTAGGTAAGTCGTCTGGAAGGCAGTCGGTCATAATGTCCTTGAAGTGGTGTAGGAGTGGTTGGAGGCACGTGGGTATTTCCCTTTCAGCATTGATACCTTCTAGGATGACTAAAACAAGGGCCATGGGTGCGTCTCGAACGGACTGTAGGAAGGTGCCTCGTGAAACTAATGAATCTTTGATGTTGATGGCGCCGTACGCATTCTTGATGGGTAATAGCATGATGCGATTCCCATCCTTCTTAAATGTGTATGTGTTCTTGAAGTCGTCGTACTAAGTTTTCAGGTCAAATTGCGATGGCCGACTCAGCAGGATGTGGCAAGCGTCCATTGGAATCACGTTGCACCAAACTTGCTCCAGGAGCTGATCGCTGATAGAGAATTCAACTAAGCATTGCTGATTGACGCGTCTCTTGTTCCCTCTTTTCGGCCAGGTGAGAGACTAGGATCACAAATGTTTTTGCGTGGCTAATCCCAACTTTTGCACTATGAGCGTAGACATGATGTTTTTACAACATCCACCATAAATGATCAAATTGCAGATTTTGCCTTTTACCTTGCATGGGGTGCAAAAGATGCTGTGCCGGAGCCATGAGGTACCTCTTTCTGGTTTGGATTGCAGAATTCTCTGCTTGACCAACATTTCGTCTTCTTCCGGAGGTTGAAGTGCTTCTTCCGAACTATCTTCCGATTCAGGTTTCTCTAATTCTTCGTAGACACCTTCATTGAAGTAGACAACTTGCATTGTGGGATAGTTGGCGGCAATGTGGCCACAACCGGGACACATAAAACACTTTTCGTGCGGGAACAATCCTTGATAATTTACCCTTTTCTAGTTTCTTATCGCTTGGATTGTTTTCCTCATTTTCCGGTGTTGTTTTGCTAGCTCTGGAAGTGGTCTTGTCGGTAGGCGTTGCTGTGGGGGATGATTTGATGGTCAGTCGCTGTCAAATGGATGACTAGGACCTAGCCCGTCTTTGTTGTTGTTCTTTCTTTAATGCTAGGGTCTCGACATAGCTCAACAACCAATAAGACTAGTTGAACGACGTTACTAATGTCAGGTTTTAGGCCGCTCAAATATCGGGCAATCATGTGCTCATCTTGCTCGACAAACTCACACTTCAATTGTAATTGGTCGAACTTTGCTATGAATTTCTAGACCTAAAGACCTTGTTGTTGTAGGTTGTGAAGCTCGAGGAACCTGTCTTGTCGGTAGCGGGTGGGCAGGTACTTCTACATTGCCTTCTTCTTTTTTGCCCACTGAGTAATCTTGTCGCATCCATCCCATTTGTGTTATCGCGGCAGATTTTCCACCATAATGCGGCATTTTTCTTCAATTCAATAGTTGCGAGTTTAACCCATTTATCCTCAGGGACCTCCTTGTATTTGAAGATGCGTTCGACGCTTGTAACCTGTCAATGAAGTTGTTTGTATTCATGTTTCCTTCAAACTCTGGTAGGTCCGTCTTATGCCGTAATCTCGTTGGCTGTCGAACGAGGGCACCTCTCGTGGTCGTCATTGATAGTGAATGCCGAAGCGACGTGGTCAATATTAATCTTCGCTAACAACTTCATTGTGAAACATATTCTTATCGTTGTCGCAGTCTCCTCTTCGATTCTCGATGTCACGGTCGAGGGTAATGTCGATGTGAGTCCCGTCGTCCATCTTGGCCAATCATTGTTGCACGCGACGAATCTCTTATTGTATTTCTTCCCGGGTTGGGTCTGATGCATAATGACGCGGAGACACGATCAGAAGTGATTCGAAAAGTGGTGAGAGAAGGAAGGAGAAGACAAGAAAAGGAAGGAAAAGAAAAGAGAAAAAAGGGTGGCTTGGGTGGAGGCAGATATTGGAAAACTCTAGGCTAGAACTAGGGTTGGGCTAGTTCTGATATCAAATGATACCTGAGTTAACCCGAACCATGACTTGGACACAACAAATTTTATTGCTTAACTTTAAACTAGTACAGAGACGACTCTTTACCAACAATGAACATAAACATTAATTGCAGATAACGAAAAAAAAGTAACAAAACTACACATAAACAATGAATGAAATAACAATTGCAGAAAGGAGACTAAGCATGAAACACAAAACACTCCTTAAAGGTGCTGGTAGGTGGTTGAAGGCCCGCTGGAAGGGGCTTCGGAGTGGTCGACGACGACTAGAGGGATGCCAGATGGATGTTTGGCGCTCGGTTGTGGCAGAGAGCATGTCGCAAATGGTCAGCGGAGGTAGGAGGGGTGTTGGAGGGTTATGTCCATGCGATAAACTGCTGGAGAAAGCTGGGAGGCGTGGTAGCTTGCTGGGGAAAGGCTGGGAGGTGTGGTAGCTTGTTGAGGAAAGTCTGGGAGGAGCGACAAAGGAAGGAGGTGGTGTAGAGTGTGGTGTAACAGCTTGGGAGGAAGGTGTGACTCGTCGGTATTGTTGGAGGACGCTTGGCTGGAGACCGAACAATCTGTTGGAGGAGTTGGGAAGGTGGCAAGGACGAAGGGAGATGTCAAGTGGATCGAATGGAGCGGGGATACAAACCACCTTGGGGAGATACAACCGAACTACCAATTCGTTGAAGGATACAACTTTGAAGGAGGGAGGACGCCAGGAAGATCACCTGGAACAAAAAAATCAACAATAAAGATAATCCTTAGACCTAAGAAAAGAAAATGTATAAATGGGGAAGAAGTGAGACAACCAAGGTAAGATATTGGAAGGAAGGAGGGGGGAGCAAGGAAGGGATTGAAGAGATGATTACAACGACTAGGAGAGACGCGGAGCGAATTGGGCACGGGGGGAGGCAGAGCGAATCAGGCAGGGGAAGAGGAGGGCGAGCGTAACGAAGGAATGGACCTTTTAGGTCTAACTTCTAAGCTGGACCGACTTCTTGTTGTATCTGGCTCGACGAGCTGAAGCAGCCCTGCATCATTTGCAATCATGTCGTTGTCGGTCAGCTTTTCAATTTGAAAGTAATTTTTAAATTTAGTATAATATAAACGATATGTAATTTTGGTTTTGTAAATAGTGATGTTCTAATTTTTGAAAAATGAGACTAAATGATCTCATTTGCCCAATAGTTTACATAATTGTGCCAAGTACCATAAATAATACACATTCTCAAAAGATAAGTGCATCCCGCGGTGGTGGACCCAATCGTACAAACTAGGACGTTATGACATCTGTTTGGCCTGCGAACTTTTTATATGTGACCAACAAGTTCGCATATCTAATATAAAGATTAGGTAGAGTGTATTTTATCTGAGTTCCAAGTTCCCTATAGAGACAAACCCATATAGTTAATTATTTCCCAAATGACCAGAGTCACTTGAGAAAACTCTTGATAATGATAATATGTACTAGTCTTCGAGAATTCAAGGTTTATGTCTTCACGGTAGGATGTGGAAAAATAAGTGGGAGTGACTCAATGAGAACAATTATTTTCAAGACTCCAAAGGAAGGAAAATGTAGGAGATATCATAGATCCTAAGGAAAACTCTCAGTGACTTCACAGACAATCCTATTGTGTGACTGCGTTTTAGAGACGATGTTATTTGATTGTTCAATCATGTCAATTTTATTATTTGAGACTTACACTTGCATAATACTCGATTATGCAAATGGCTGCAGAGATATGAGGGTTTATGTCGTATCACACGACAAACTCGGAACCTAAAGCGAGTTAGGACTTACGCTGCACAATATAGTTGCACATGAGCCTAAAGAAGGTGTGAGGTTTTACGTCACGCCGGGCGAGCTACCTCCAAGTCTTATGGGTCGTTATTGTTAAACTAATGAGAGAGATTGCTGAAGAGGATCCTCGTGCTGCTCGATCCAAGCTCCTCGCCGTGCTGCCCACGGAGTTAACTCCAAACCTCCTACCGTAGCAGTGGCTCCAAGGTTTAAGGGTTTGAGGTTGGTGATTTATGTGTCACATTTTGATTTGATTTATGTTTAAAAGTGTATTAATTTTCGAATAAATATATTTTTTTATTTTGTTCTACAACTAAAGCATGAATGATAAACTGTAAAGTAAAATGTATATAAATAGGAGTGCTGCAAATTAAAATGCAGCAAATAAACTGTAAGGCGTACCTGAGCATCTTTTATCGCTGCTTGACTAGTCCATAAAGCATAATATGAATCACATGAAATTTAATAGATTGCAAAAAAGAAAGAAAACATGAATTATAGTGTGAAATCAACAAAACGGGTCGTAACAAAACATGGACAGACTGATCAAAGAAAACCCGTGATCATATATGGAAGACCGAGACTTGGTACATGACTTCAGTAAATGTGGGGGCTCAGAGCTTGACTGTGTGTTACCCGACCTCTGACAAGCTCTACCAACCTCACAATCCACGGAGGACAATCCTTAACCTAAATCCAAATGACTAATCATGGACGTTTATAAGTTTTCATAAGAAGAATTCTTTTATTTTCATGCAAAAGCTGTTGTTTAAGTTTTTATGCAGAGTTATTTTTTTTCAACAAGCAAAAGCGATTATTTTATTTTATTTTTGTAAATATTTTGTAAAGTAGTGTAGTTCACAGGTTAGTAACTCTAATCGGGCTAGGACTACTGACGACCTAAGAACGTCGGGGGAAACAATCTCACAAAGAGTCGGCGAATAATATCATCGATTATTCTCTCTCCCTTATTAAAGGTCTTTGAGGTAGGATATATTATTCTAAAAATTCCCAATTCGTATCCCTTGTTTAGCACACATTAAAATTATCGTCATCGCCCTAGCCACCTAGACCTCAGACTTATATCAGTTTAATGATCCATATGTGCAAAAAACAAATGTCTCAAATTGTCAGAAGGATCTGAGCGTAAGGTTAAAGCTCAAATCCCGGTGCATTGGGTTTCAGTGTAGGTGAAGTCATTGGCGGGAATTTCATTATAGATTTAATTAAGGAAGTCACGAACCACAACTTTGTGCAGCCTCGTGTCTAGTGTTTTAATCAGTTTGTGAATTAGGGTCAAGTGCCTAATTTCATCATTCATTCGAAAATTAGGTAGATGAGATACCACCTAGGGTGTGCTCTTAAAATCTAGGAAACCTACACTCTTACCAATGATTAAAATGATTTAAGGTGTGTTACCCTAAATTAAGTGTTTTCCAATTAATCCTCAAATATTTTTAAGTGTCTTTCAAATAATTAAATAAAAAATTTTCCATTTTTGAATTAAATATGATAAAACAAAAGAAGGGGGAAGGCCGACCCACTTCCAAAACTAGCAAAACTAAGGGGGAAACTACAAGTGAATCGACCTAAAAGAATTTAAATAACAATAAATTGAAACCCAAAACAATGTCAGAATAATGTACGGATTGCCTCAAATCGACCCACCAAAACACCCAAAAACTGTGTCAAAACAATGTATGGATTGCCTCAAAATGATGTTTTTGATGCCTTCAAAACAGGGAATAAAACAATTCCATAGAACACTTTAAAGTAATCAAAATCAACACTTTTAAAACTCCAAACAACACTTTTAAATAGCTCGAAACAACAATTTTAGAAGCTCCAAAACAGTGAAAGCAAAAAACCAAAATAATGCTATTTAGTGCTTCCAAACAGCAGTAGTAACAACCTACAAATAAAATAAAACAACATTTTATTCTTCCAAACCTGCGAGTTTATAAGGCTCAAAACAACATTTATGTCATTCCGAACTTTAAATTCAGCAAGTATGTATACAAATACAGAAGCTTATGTGTATTTTAAAAGATAATGCGTTGAGTGTTAGGTATGGGGAAACGTAAGGATTGAATAATACGTGAGTTCTCCAATTTGCACAAAACCAACTTTACATGAATTTAAGGTTCACATATAAATTCAAGCCAAACAAATTTCAGATTTGTATTGCATATAAGGTTACCACGAATATCAACAAGCCTTTGCAAGTAACATATAAAACTTTCAGATTTTAAAATATAGCGCAATAAAATTTTCAAACCTTTACAAATGACATAAAAATCCTAATTCGCATCTATTAACTTCATTTCAAACAAGCAGTCACACGAAATGTAGACCACAAAACTGAAAAGCACTGGTATGTGACATATTTCAAAATTAAGTGTTACACATGTGAATATATACGAATTTGAAGAAAATCAACAAATTATCATTTGTGATCTAAATATAACATATGCAAATATTCAAGGATTAAGACATCTGCACGTATATATGTTGAAGCGAAGTGTTCATGCATATTGAAGCGAAGTGTTCATGCATATAGACACTTAAAATTTAAGCTAATCAGCAACACAATATGAAATTTTTATGTTAGGGCGGCTCAAACAGAAGAATTCCTTACGATTTTATATGATCTAAGGATGGAAAAGATCCTCACTGCTCACGATAGAATAAGGAAAAAGGCAGCACAAATACTTGCAAGGAAGAGAGCCAGTCGGTGGGAGCTTTGGTTTCGTGGAAGAGTGGGGCCGAGCGAGGGCTTTAGGTGGAGAGGGAGAGAGACTTGAGTGTGGGAGGCGAGCGTGAGAGGTGAGCGAGGGGATGTGGAGCGAAGCTTCTCGTGCGTAAGGAAGAGGGAGGCGGGATTAACACGAGGAAGGGAGAGGGGTTTGGTCGCGCGCGGGAGAGGGGAAGCAGGTGAACGACAGTTTGAGTCGCGTGAGCAGAGGAGGGATCGAGCAGGTGAGTGTATGGTCTTCGGTCGCGAAAGGGGAGTCGTGCAGGCGAGGGGGTCCTTCGACGCAGGGAGGAGGCGAGCAAGCGAGCGGGGTATTCGACGCAGGAAGGAGGCGAGCAGACGAGCGGGGTATTCGGCGCAGGAAGGAGGCGAGCAGTCTTTGGTTTGCAGAGAGCAGAGGGAGCAGGTCTTCCAGGCGAGCGCGGGAGAGCTGAACGGTCTCTGGGCGAGCTTGAAAGGGTGTGCGGGTGAGGCGAATGGGGGAGTATTCGGTTGCCGAATGCTTTCGGTGCAGTGATGGGATCGACCCGAAGGAGTTTTTTAGTGGCAGCCTGCGATTCAAATCCCTTGTATAGCTAAAGAGACGTTACGCGAAGTGAAGGTGAATTGGATGAATTCTATTGATGCAGTAGATTTAATTGGAAAATCATAACCCTTAATTATATTCAATTAAGATGAGATTAAATAGTTTATCTGAGATTTGAAATTTGAAATTCAAAATCATGTCAGCTAAGGTGATTAGCCTGTTTTCAGCTTGAAACGAACGCGGGCTGAGCGTGAACCCGCATTCTAAAAAAAGTGTGCATCGATTTCGTGGTGTTAGGTCGCGTGCGGAAACATAGCAATGAGTGTCTTTCCTAGCTAAAGTCGACGTTCCGGATGTGGCTGCGTGATTCGTTTTATCATTCGTGGTTATCCGGATAAGTTCGTCGACGGTCGGGCTAAAATTGTGTCAAACATGATTTTCTTTAAATTTTGGGTTCATGATGGCTCACTTTGAAAATTGATTTTAGTTTAAATGTCGGTGCAATGTGTGTGAGTGTCAGTGACGTGAATTGTTAGGTTTGTGCGCGTCGAATGTGTGAATTGCAGTGTTTGCGTTGTCAAGTCACAAGTTCACCTAGGGCCTTCTGTAGGAAGTCATTTTTGTGCCCTCTACATGTTAGTACTTAAGCCTTGCAACTAAGAGTTGAGTGCTTGCGATTACTCATGCTATGCATCACAAAAATGCGTCAATAAATTGTTTGCAGTCTTGCGTAAGTGGGTTCCAATACTAATTCTTTAGGATGGTCAACAGAGAATCCTAAGGCTAGATCCTATGCTCTAAGGTGGAAAAAATTAAGACTTCACTGAAAATGAGATCAACAGTCACAATGCATTATAAGGGTGTATGGTGCACCCTTTGTCTCCACGCATGCTCCTACACATATTTTTTGATGCGATGAGTAAACTTTAATATTTTATTTTGTAGTTTCTTTGTTCATCGAATGGCTCAATGTCCATACATCCCTTTTGGCATGTTGAATGTAAATGATCGCCATCCATTTACTTCATGCCTTGCCACGCGCTCCTTCATATATTGGTTGATGTATGTGATCCCTATCGTTGTACATCTAAATGTTTACATATGTGCAATTCTTTTTAATGTAGTTATTGTAAGTGACAGATCGATGTGTAGTAGCATTTTTATGCTTTGCATGTTGACTTCAAGGGTTATATATTTTAATAAACTATCTTCTTGATTTGCATGTATTCTGTTGTACGTTGAAATTGTTTAGTCTTCAAAATTATAGAATTTGGTAATGATAGGTTAGGCATGCCTGGGCAGTTCTACCTCTTCCATCAATGCCATTTATTCTTAACTGCTTACTATAAGCTTTTGAACCGTAACACTTAAAGTTTGTTGCTGCAATTGCTCCTGTCTTAATGAGTTATTGGTCACCATCAATCTATGCTTGTTTCGAGCCCGATTAAGAGGACCCGACTCAACTTGTCACATTCCCTTTGTACACATGAACGAAAATCTGAATAAATTCAAACGAACCTAGGGGTTAGCTTGCGGAGTTTCCTACTATTGCCACTATTGTGGGGCCTTCTAGTAAGAGCGACTTAGTATTTGATGAAATTACTTTGTGCTGTAGTCCCTTTTGCAAAGAGAACTTTATTTGGGCAAAAGGGTGCCTTGTTATTTGTGAGTCCTTCAACTCTTTTGGCCAAGCTTTTTGTTCAATGGGAACATGTTGTTGGGGCTTTATAATTTCGAAATAAGACATTTAGGATGCAAGTCCGTGTACAATGCAATGTTAGTTGTCAAACAACTTGAGCTCGTTTTATCTGCTTATCCTTAGATTGTGATGCCAGTGGTAGTCATCATCACACGCTGTGTTCGGAGGCAGTACACCCCGACAATGCAGGGTATGATTAAAGGAAATGAACCTGTTTTGTATTTTAAAACAATCACTTGCATGCAAATAAAGGGAAATATAATTTTTTTATTCCATAATGATTAATCCACTGATACAACTGAAAGGAAAGCAAGAAATTGATTGAATCAAAACAAAAATGATAACATGACCCAAACACAAAAAGAAAATGTTATAATAGTTAAAACAAATACTGGAAAAAAGCACCAAAATGAAGAAAACTAAATCTTAAAAGCTTGCTCTGGTGAAGACAGTTGTACTGGTGGCTGAATAGAATATGTTATGGAAAAATATCAAAGAATGAGTTCAACAAATTCAATAAATAACAACTATTTATTAATGCATTATCGGTAAGAGGAATGTGGCATCAATTTGAACAACAAATAAGGACAATCATTGTGTGCATATGTAAACCAGTAAAACAATAAGAGGGAAAAATATCAAATATTTATGTCATAAAAAAACATGCAATCATTTTCTTTCAAGTTTCTTATTATTCAATTTCAAGTTATTATTTATATAGTAAGTCAATACCAAACTAAGGAAATCTGGTGATTTTCTGTAGAGTCATCACTCTGTGGGTCCGTCGGCTCGGCTAGCCAAAATTCAAAAGGGTTATACCGACCTACATGCAATCACACACAAACATGCTAAGTTGTTTCCACATGTCTAATATGTAAGGAGTATGTAATTTTACACAAGCTTGTGATATGATAGATGCAATTTCATACAAGTGCAACAAATGAAAATATCATAACTGTAGGATTAATTCAAATATGCAGGAAACTTTGCAGCAATAAAGTAAGATGAATAGTGATATCATCTTGAACAATAATTGAAGCTTATAACAAGTATACAATTGAAATAATGAGGGCATGACTGACAATCCTATAGAATAGCCATGAATCTACTACAATTAACAAGGATTAACGCTCCTAACTAGGAATGATACGTTTATCCTCTAATAGAAAGTAGTTAATTATCTCGAGGCGACAAAAACAATGCTGCTACAAATTCGATGATTTAACTATGGATCCTACACCAATTGAAAAAAATAAAATATGAATGATTTTATAATTAAACCTGTTATTTGTTGTTAAGTGTTACCTAATAGACAATTATTTTTGTTGTTATACTTGTTATTAATTTATTATTATTACTATAATATTTTAAAATAACGGAATTATGAACATTGAACTAGAGGGTTACCTTCCTCAATGTTTTCGGGTAGGAGTCAAGGGAAGGAAGTTTCCATATTCTCTGGTAGCTTATCATCCCACCGTTGCCTTCACTGTTAGCTCCAATCGAAATGGGAGCATGGGTAGGGAGGAGAAGGCAAGGGTTTTGGCAGAGGGCTACTGGAGGAGGCGAGGTGGGGTGAGCGCGATGCCGCTGCCCGTTTTTTATAGTGTAGCGTGATAGTGGTTAGCTTCGATTCGAGAAATGAAAAGGGAGAGCGAGAACCAAATCAGAAAGGTATCGGGAAAGGAAAGATCGAAATTTCGGGAGACAGTGACTTGGAACAAAAAAATTGTAAGGATGAAAAAGTAAGAATGAATTTTTTCTGATCTTACAGTCATCCCCACTAAAAATAAATTTATAATTTTAAGTTGAATAAATGCAACAAATATGCTTGTGCCAAAGTAGGCTTTCTTAAATGAATCTAAATATCATCTTTCGATATTTTTGATAAATGATCCCAAGTAATTGGCCATCATGTGATAAGAAATTATCAAAGTTTTGAAAGTGGAAAGACTAATGTAAAATATTACTGGAGGTTTTCTATGGTGAATGCTTTAAAAGGTCAATATGGGAAGAAACTTCGTAAGGGAGGTTGTCATGCTTCTCTCTAGATTTATAAGATTGTCTAGGACAATTAAATAACAATGATTTTTTTGGTATTTATCGATTGATTTACGTAGGGAAGGGCTATCGAAAAAGCTCGTTGTTTGTGAAAGGCTTCTTTTCGATTCGCTAAGTAGTTTATGTTCGATTTGTTCATTAAACAAAAGAGCCTTTTTTTTTTCTGAGCTCAATTTATAAATGAACCGAACACGAATAAATCTTTGTTCGATCGTATTTGACTCATTTTGATTTGAATTAATTAAATAATAATATTATAGCATTTTCATTTTGTTTTTAAAAATTTTAAATTTTATTATTTTTAAAATCATTGGAGCTAATTTTGACTCGAATATGAGCTGCAACAAAGAAATGAATTTGAATCAAGCTGAACACAAACATGTTATTCATAAGCCATTTTGTACGCGACCTATTTTAAACAAAAAAACATTTCAAACGGTTGGAGAAGAACAAACCTTGGGTTTACACCTGTGATGTTGTGCAAGGTCCATGATAAATTTTGGTGAAGAAAACATATGATCTTTGATTTTGTTATCAACTTCCCTTCTTTTGCTATAAACTACATTTAGGGGTGTAAACGAGCCGAAGTTGAGCAAGTCTAAAGCTTGTTCGTGTTTGGCTCGTTTGAATTTTTTTTTGTTCTTGTTCGGATCGTGTTCGAAATGGCTCATGAATTACTTGTTCGTGTTCAACTCGATTCAAATTTTTTTATTCGAATTAAACTCACGTTTGTCTCGACTCGAAATAATTGTTTATTAAAATTAAATAAATTTTATAACATACTTAATTTATTAAATTAAATTTTTATTTAAAAACCATCATGGCTTAAGAGCCTGGTGGGCCGAGTAAAGCTAAGAGGTAAAAATAGCTTCCTTGAAAGAGAGATTCATTATTTATAGAGAATTAGTTAAGTTCTTTTTTGGAATTGCGCGATGTGCGACTAAACCAACGGAGCTTTCAACTGTCGATGGGAAGGGGAGCGGGGCCACAGTTATTTACTATTTTACATAAGGGGAGCGGGACCACACAATTCTTATCTATTCACATGTTAAATCTATTTTTTTTTCTATTTTTATGCATGGGATGACTTTTAGGCTTGGGGAGGGTGTCATTATGATTTATGAGAATTTTTTTTGACATTTTCATATATACCGCAATTCTTGTGTACTTACATTTCCAATATATAAACAATTTATTTTTTATTTATAATACTAACTAAAATTATTTAAAATTTAATAAAAATTAATATATATTTTTAAATGTAATATATAGATATAATATATTAATATTATATTAATTGTATTTATTTAATATTTAATTAATTCAAGTCATATCAAACCGAACACTAACGAACATATCTTTATTCGTGTTCGGCTCGTTTATAAATCATGCTAAAAAAATTTGTTTTTGTTTGGCTCATTTGCTTAACGAACGAATCAAATGTATGCTATTTAACGAGCCAAACATATGCTATTTAATGAGCTATTCACCAACAACGAGTTTTTTGACGGCCTTAGCTACAGTAGTATATCTGTTTTCCCTAGTTGAAAATTCCTTATAAAGAAATCCATCATAGAGCTGTTACACTAGCTTTAATTAAAAATTCTCACTTTCAATTTAAAGGGATATGTAATCATAGAGGCTTGTGCCTAACCTTGAACTAGCTCATAAAAGTTCTGTTTGAAGACAAAATCTTTGGGTAGTGTTTGCGTCTAACCTTGAACTAGCTCATAAAAGTCTTGTTTGAAGACAAGATCTTTGGGCAGTTTTTTTTTATTTAAGATTCAGCCCACCTATTGAGAAGTCAATATGGAATCACTTAAATTTATGTAGTATGGTGTGAGTTTTCAGAGTGCACGCTAGCATTGACTAGTTGTAGTTTGCTTGAGAAATTGGTAATGTTTGGGCTAAATTTTCAAATTGTTCTTCAAATTGTTATTTTATTGCGTCAATTTACTTGATCTACAAAGAAGGCGAGTCAAGATTATTTAATTTTTTGTGCATATTCCTTAAATTTTCTTTCCTTCTTCTTTTTGCCCTTCAAAATTTTTTCAAAATTTTCTTTTTGATGAAATAGGGGATTATGATTGGTGAAGGTCAAGACCACAAATTTTAACTAGCACAATGATTTAACATATGTAATTGTTGTGAAGTTCAAAGAAAGTTATGAACTTCCAATATTGATTGATCGGTGTTGATGATGATGAATGAATGAATGAAGTTCTAATACAATCTGATGAAGGAATGGGACAACAGAAAGGGTTATGATAGCGTTGAGAGGAAGAAGAGAAAGTGATGTTGAAGGAAAATTGCTCTGATATACGACTTGGAATGGGCCTTATATTTAATTGTGGTCGAAGGGCGGACACTCATTATTGTCCTCGCCATCAATCTATTCTTCAATTATAGTCTCAGAGTCCACAGACATTGTGCTTTTGTAAAAAAAGATAATAACGAGATTTTTCTCCTTATCATATTAAATTAGGATGGTATCATTATTCTCCTTATTACATTCGATCTAAATGGAAAAATTATGTTAATAAATTTGGCCTGATTTTGCTTTTGATCGCTTATAAGTGCTGGTCTTTTCTTGACTAATGGTCTTATTGGTCAAGCAATCTTTTTTTACTATGTAGTGATGAAATTCTATTTATAGATATAATTATTAAACATTACTCTTTGGAAAAATATTTTGTATAATAGCAATAGCTCATCAGGAATATTAAAAATGAATAAAAAAAGAGGATTATGCATCCAAGTTCTAATTCTTGAAAAAGGCTAATGATGATTTTGATACGATTAATTTAATAGAAGTCTGTAATATGATCTTTAGTCCCTTTTTTGTCACTAGGAAATGGATAGAGAATTTCTTGTTAGAATGTCTTACATGGAGATTTATAATGAGGAGATCAATGATTTATTGGCCCCTGAACATCGGAAGCTGCAAATTCATGAATCACTTGAGGTATATTTTGAGCTTTTGCTATGATTTGTTACAGCTTATGGAAAATTACATTTTTTATCACGTACTAATTCTATACTAATCATCAATAAAGAGAGGCATATATGTTGCTGGTTTGAAAGAGGAGATCATTACCTCGCCTGAACAAGTTCTCGAACTGGTGGAATTTGGTGAATGTATATGGCTTGAAACTCCCATTTGCCCTTTTGTTCATTATAGCCACATTGAAACTTTAAGGCTTGAAAACTCTACCATGCAGCTCATCGCCACATTGGGGAGACAAACATGAACCTTTACAGCAGCAGGTCTCATACAATTTTTCGGATGGTGTGTATTTCATGGGGCCTTCTGGCTTATTTTGGTTATTTTTGTTATCTTATCTCTCTGAATTTATATAATTACAGATTGTTGAAAGCAGGGAGAGAAGCAAAGATGATGATTCGGCTGACTTTTATGATGCTGTGCGTGTATCTGTTCTGGTATGTGGTAACAGAGTTGGTGGTGTTTGTATCATACTCCTTCATGTTTTCCTGGAAATTTGTGATCTTTCTCCTTAATTAATTAATTAATTTATTTTTGTTGTTGTTATTGTTAATGTTCCTTGCCTAGAACTTGGTGGATTTGGCTGGATCTGAACGTGCTGTTAAGACAGGTGCAGAAGGTATGCGGCTGAAAGAGGGCTCCCATATTAATAAAAGCTTATTAACCCTTGGCACTGTCATAAAAAAACTAAGTGATGGTGTTGAAAGCCAGGGGTAAGTTAGAGTATTAATTTTTATATCGCTGAAAACAACTTTTTGAATTTTTTCTTATGGAAGATTCTGATGCAGCGGCCATGTACCTTACCGTGACAGCAAGCTTACTCGCATTTTGCAACCTGCTCTCGGTGGAAATGCAAATACTGCTATTATATGCAATATTACTCTATCACAGGTTTCGATTTTAGCTTGATTTAATTTTTTAGAAGACTGGATGGATGCATTTTATTTAATCAACTGGTAGGGATGTCCTAACCGTATTTCTATACCGCAGAACAAAACTTAGCTTGCATCTTCATTTTGTCTTTCATTTGAAATTTTCTTTATTGGGATAGTTATATTGCTACTAGGATCATCGTGTCTGTAGTTCATGATTGCAAATTCACTTGAAACAATCATGTAAATCTTTTGGTTTTGGAATATATTTTCCTGTTTTAGTGCAGTATTATTGTTTAATGAACAATTCAACCTCTATTAATCGTTGTGATGTTTAAATATATCTGGTTGAAGGAAAAAATATACATAGATACATATTTTGATGCAATAAGAGCATACTGGGATATCAACATTGAGCTCTGGAGCTTTAAGCTTCCTTTTATAACGAGGGAAAATTCGGTTCTGCTACAGAGAAAAACGACAAAACACTGATATGATCAGAAAGCAAAATCAGCGAGCAAACATCGACTAAATTGTAATAGGTAGGTGGAAAAACCTGAATGAGTGTTGCTCTTAAAAAAAAGAAAAGCAAGATATAATGATGATATACTGTTCGAGAAGTAGACCATCTCTTCCATAACTCTAGACGTCATTAGGAACACCACAAGAAGAAAATAAAAACTGCAGCCAACAAAACATGTATAAAGAAAAAAGTAAATCCTAGATTATTAGCCTTAATATAATCGCTCCATTGCACTTTAAACTTTCCCCCACAAACTTTCCTCCCAAACTTTTCTAATTTCTCCTCCTTGTACACGCAATTAAAGCCCTCGTGGACCTCTCCCGTTCGCTGAATCATTCGGTCGCTACTCCCTGCTCATTGGATCGTGCAGTTACTGCTCCCCACTCCACCTCGAGCTCCTGCTGAGCCATTTGGTTCTTTGACAAATGGGGCCGGCTGGTTGATTGATTCTCGACTGGTCCCGCCTATACTAATTTAACAACCGACGTAACAATACTCCATTCTCGAAGAAGCACCTTGTCCTAAAGGCAGTCTGATGTAAACTGTTTTTTGATCACCTCATATAGTTCTCACTTTGCTTCATACTATGTCATACCTCTTCACTTAATAAGTACCTCCCTTGTTCTCGCCATCCTTAGTGCACTCCTCATCCTCTAAAAGTTCTAGTATCAACTCCAGCTCCTCCCTCATCGTTGGGAGTTGTGACGATAAGGGTGTATGATCTTCGATCGCCTGTGTCAGCTGCGAAACATAAAAGACGGGATGTAGTGCTCATGATGAGGGTAACCTCATACAATAGGCCACTATCCCGATGCGTGTCGTCACCTCGGAAGGTTCAAAATATCATGGTGAAAGTTTCTCGCTCCTCCGCATGGCCAATGCATTCTGCTTGTAGGGCCGTAGGTACAAATAATCTTGTCTTTCGGTTCGAATTGAACCTCTCTCTTGTGTCCATCTGTATTCCTCTTCATGATCTGTTTAGCTCTTCCTTGAGCTCCACCAATATTTTGTTCCTCTCCCGAAAGTACTAGTTGTCACTGGATACCGGTTTAGCATTATGCCCAATATATCAGATGTGGTGGATCCCTCCTATATAAAATCTTGGAAGGAGTGGTTTACGATGTCGTATGTTCCACTTGAAATCGGCTTACTTCAGCTGCTCTATTAGTGGCTATGCTATCGTACCATACATCTTCACAAATTTTCGATAGTATCCGATGAGGCCTGGGAATCCTCTGAACTCCTTTAAGTTCCTTGATAAAGGCTAGACTTTCATAGCCTTAATTTTGAATTGGTATGCTGCTACTTCTGCCTTGGTCACCATATGTCCGGGGTACTCCACCTATAGATGTGCAAAATAACGTTTCTTCGAATTGATGTACAATTGGTGTTTTCTCAACTTCTCCAAGATTGTCTTTTGGTGCTCCACATGTTTTTTCTCTGTATGAGTGTAAATCATAATGCCATCGAAGAAGACTAGGATGAATTTTCTGACATAAGACTAGAAAGCGAGCAAGAATTTAAACATACTCCGAATTACCACACACCACACATGCAGTCTGAGTGCTAAGCGTATATGTTTGCTATATCAAAATGGTAAGCGGCGGTAAAATCAAAGTAATTTTAAAAGTTTATGAATGCTTCGAAGTCGAGGCCGAACTGCCAGGCATCGCAGCAGCGGAAGAAGCGCAGAAGCAGGAGTGAGATCGCGATTTCTCGCGAGGTTTCGCAGGAACGGGAGATCCCGCTTGCACACTGGATGGATCTAGCGCAATCCGGATTTGGGCGCGATCCAGTCTTATGACACCATAAATCTGCTGTTTTGCGGAGTAATTTTTGATTTCTCCTGGGTTCTCACTTTTCTTCCTTTTTGTAGAAGCTTCCTTCGTCCGGAGGGTGCCTATAAATTGCTGTCTTAGGTATATAGGGAGTCATTTCAGATTGCGTTGTCTTCAGATCTCCTCTTTGGAGTCTATGTATCCGAGGAGATGATGGTGCTCCGGCTGTATCATTCTCTGAGTTTCGTTATTAGTCTCCATAGGTCACTGTGAATGAGAGAGAGAAAGAAACAAAATGAGTGTTAAGTGTGGGGTAGGTAATGGACCCGATGATTACCAAACTGACGTGTGTCATAATTGAAATTAGAAGGATTTTTATTAGAAAACATCAAAGGATACAAAATTTTTAAATATTAAAAGCTAGAACTACTTAAAGGATAATGCAACATCATAATGAGACATTTAATGACTCGGGATAAGCTTCAACTTTTAAGAGGTTTGTTCGCAATTTCATTGCTCTTTTCTTGGAAGTAGTAGACTCTAGCTACCCTTTTAGTAGTTCCAATCATCCACCTCAAATGATGATCCTGAAAAATACCACCATCAGAGCAGAAATTAATAACACAATCAGCATCATTTGTCAGCTTGCTGACAGATAACAAGTTACATTATAACCAGGGACCATGTAAAATATACTTTAGAATTAGATCGGTTGTTAGTACAACCGACCATTTACAAACAATGAAGAATGATAATTTGTTCTGAAAGCTTGCGAACATTCAGTCATGCGGTCTGTGGCTCCTGATTCAATATTCCACGGACTAATAGAGGAATAAACTGTGAGAGCCATAGGAAGAGTACTTTGTCGGATGTAGAAGGTTGATGGACCCGTAGAGACTTGATCGACTCTAAGAAGCTTGATCATTTGCTCCATCTAGTTTTTTAATGATTCGGAGAATTACGGGATATTCCAGGTAGGAGTTGGTTGATCCGTGGCAGGTTCGGTCGTCACTGTGAGACCCTTGGTAGCAGAGGATTTGGTTGAAGATTTGTAAGCTGGCTTACTGTGAAGCTTCCAATAATTGTTTCGAGTGTGGTTGGGTTTGTGACAGTAATCACATAATATAGGGTGATTAGTCCGAGGTGGCTTGGATGAGGTATGAGCACTAATTAAGATCAATTTAGACGATTCGGCTGAAGGCGTAGAGGTGCCGAGCATGATGAGTCTCTTTTTTCTCGACGGATCTCAGTGAAAGCGGAGTGAGTGGAAGAAAGAGGATCCCTAGCAAGAGTTCGGCGTCAGACTTTGTCAAGTTCTTTATTAAGTACAATCAGGAATTATAACATACGATCCTTTTCTACAATCTTCTGGAAAAGGGATAGGTCGCGGGAGAATCGTGAGTGTAGTCGTAGTACATGTTGCATTCTATCCATAGTGCAACAAGGTCATTATAGTATTATGTCACTGTCCTGGAGCGCCGTTTTGCTTCTCGAATTCTCTTTGATACCTCATAGAGTTGATTGAAATTTTCTACATCTGAATAGGTATCATGGACAACCGTCCAGAGAGCACTAGCAAAAGGGAGGAACATATATGAACGACCAATCAAAATCTCCATTGAATTGATCAGCCACGACATGATCATAGAGTTCTCCACTTCACAAGCTCAGTATGTCGGGTCAATCTTTGGACGCCCTCGAATCATTCCAGTGAAGTGCCGAACTTCCCATGTCCTTTGATGAACAAAGGCACCGCTTGAGACCATTCTCTGGTTTGCAAGAGAGTGGAGATCGGAGTCAATCCTCGGTGGAATCAAGAACGCCTTCTGAAAAAGGATATGTTGTTGTGATTTCTAACTATAGATGAATTCCAGAAGGGTCACGACAGATGGATACTTACAAGGAACTACAGAAGGTTGGATCATTTTCTGCTGGAAACAACGCCTGTAGAACCAGATTGTTGTTGGTAACAAAGCCAAAGGAAACCTGTGGCTGGAAATAGAAGAAAAGAAAAGCAACCTGCGGTTGGAACTGGAACCATACACCTATAGAACTAGAAACTGATGAAACTTGCGACTGCTGCTTCTTTCGGTAGACCCGACACTTGTAGAACTAGCAGAAATGATAGTTGGAACTAGCTGTTGGCTGCGCTTGCGGCGCGGGGAACCATCGGCTATTGGAACTCCCAGAGGAGGCCGACGGTTGTTGGATATTGGGTTAGGTTCTGATACCATGTTGCGCATTGTTTCAGAGCAGCTTAGTTTTATTGAAAAAAGGAGAAGTATTTAAACCCTAATACAACAGGCAAAGGAAAGAAACAACATAATATAAACCAATCAGGAAAGGAATAAACATAGTTAAGTAAAAAGGACATACATAATGAAGGAATAAGAGCTAATAGGAAAACAATAATATATAATAATGGCAATACTTATTATTTATTTTCTATTAGCTTTTATTCCTTCATCATGTATGTCCTTTTTTACTTTATTCTGCTTATTCCTTTCCTGATTGGTTTATATTGTGTTATTTCTTTTCTTTCTTTTGTCTGTTGTATTTGGGTTTAAATACCTTATATATTCTTTTTTAGGGAAGGTACAATATTCAGCTTCGATTCTATTAATTGAAAAAGGAGTTAAAAAGGGGAGGGGAGGTGGATCCTCGAAGCAACCTCGAAGCAACCCCATGGCTTCCTCCTCTCACAGTACAACTCCTCGCAAAAAAAAAAAATACAAGATACATAGACAGACAGAGAAACATGCACCAAGGAATAAAGCCTTCCATAAAACATTCTCTGTTTTTACCTTCCAAAAAGAGTAGGGGAAGCCACAAAGAAAGGATCCACTTCACATCTGCAACAATATAACCAAAGCAAATCCCACATGTATAGAAATAACATTAAGAACGACCCAATTTTGTACTGCCTCTGCCTCTAGTTCTAGGTAGGGAGCCAACTAACAGGTTATTAAGTTTGTTTCCATTGCCTGAAGTAACCAGTGTATCATCCATTAAATTCCTGAGTTCTAGCAGACCCTCATTCTTTTTTTTCCTCCTAGATGCGTAAACCTGTAATTCCTCATCAGAAGACTGACTCATCTGATTAGTAGGTTGGTCCTGAGTAGCGGTAACAACTTACTTGGTAGCTGCCTTAGCATAATCCAAATGTGTTGAGAGTTGCTTTTTCTTCAAAGGAGGGGCATCATTAAAACAACAAACATCTTGAGATGGATCAATATCAGTTGTAAGGGGAGCTGTGTCATGAGACTCCAAAGTGCCATTATCTAATCCCACAATTGGAGTGGAGTGTTCAGGAACATTTGGATCCACGGGTAGAACGGCTTGGGTATGAGGTTATTCATCTGAGACAACCAATGTTTGAATATGAGGATTATCAGAAAGTTTCCCATCAGGAAAAGCGTCAGGCAGATGAGCAGAGGTAAGTACGGTGTTAAAAAGCGGTTGCACCTCCTCATCAGAGATGGTTGGCGGCAAGATGTCCACCCCTAATTCAACATGAATAAGTTTTTGAACATGTTACTGAACTTTAGCAATATCCGGCCTTAAGTGAGGATGCTTGCGATAGCAAGTAGGAGAGCTGTGGCCAAACATACTACATGAGAGCAAATTGGAGGGTGTGGTTCTATTTCACCTTTTTGCGAATATCTGTTGTGATTGGATCTAATCCATACCTCATCCGGAGCTGGTTGGGTGATATCTCTCTTAACTAACACACAAACCACAGAGAGTCTGGTGACAACAAACGTGAGACTGTCAAACTTAAGTGGATTACCGAAAGCAATTGCTAAGGAGTAGATAAGTTCATAGTTGAAGTGTTGTAGTTTTAACCCCGGGAACTTTATCCAAACAGGAATAATGGATGACTCTGCTTTTGGATCAAAATCAACAGTCAACTTCAGAATTTTCATAAAACGATTATCAATTTTGATTACCTTGCGAGACAAAATACTAGTGTAATCCGCATCGTTAGATAATTGAATAAGTATATATCGAGCTTCAAGTAAGTCAATTTTCCAATTACCTGATAGCTTCATAGCATCAAAATATTTCCGAAAGATCTCAAGCTTAGGGTGACCATAAAGAAATTTCTCTACTATAGTAAAACAACAAGATGACACAAGAATAGTGGTTTCAGCCTCAGAGAGAAAAAGAACAGGTTTTCAATTTTTTTTGCCAAGCTTATTAATGAAAGTGTAGTCACAATCACAAGCTTTAAGAGCCTCGTGGAAAGATTGTGGAAAAATGCAGGAGTTGCTGATACTAATATCAGACTCCGAACCCGCAAACACAACAATGACATAACTTCGCTCCATCTTCCTTAATATGGGGAAGAAATCGCTGTGCCGAGTTTGAAAGAAGTCGAGCTGTTCCACAGAGAAGAAACGATATAGAAAAACAGAGCAGGATCAAAGACAATGCTCAGCAAAAGCCCTTCTTCGTCAGGCAGATAGGGAACGGAGAGGAGAACCCCTTTGTTTGCGTCACTCTGAACAGTTGACGACGTGCAAAAGGGACGCCGCATGATCGACGTCGATGTGCGTCGAAGCAGACGATGATGTGCGTCGAAGCAGATGACGGGCAACGAAGCTCGAGGAAACAAAGGAGTCAAGGCGACAACACAACCAACGCCGCACGATGCAACGGACGAAGCACGACAATGGAGGAAGCATGATGAAACAATATAGACGGAGCAGATGCCAGGTTTCGCCATGAGGCGAACCCTGGCAGAGCGAAAGTGATGAGATCATGGCTCTATTTTTCTATACATATATATTTATATATTTAAAATACCTCTTATATATATATTTTATTGAAAAGAAAGGATACATCAATGGTGTATGAGAGGACCCACAAGAGGACACTAGCCATAAGATAACAATAAACAATTAAACCCCCCAACATAAAAGGGATACAGACTCAAAGAAATTCTAAAATATACAAAACAAAATAAGTTAGGGATGGGCCATTTTTGTCCTGCCTATTCCTCTAATTTTAGTGACAGAGCCAGATATCAAACTTTGAAGTGCCGTGCCATTGTGAGCTGTAACCATAATGTCATCCATTAAGTTTCTAAGCTGAAGTGTGTCCCCAGCCCTCTTCTTCCGTTGGGAAGTGTAAACCTGCCATTCTTAGATGAAGATTGGCTCATGCGATCCTCGGTCTAATTAGATGATAGAAACTCAGTAGAAGGAAAGTCAACCGTTGCAACAACATGAGTTTCAGTGTGTTAAGTCATCTGTGCACTTGGTGCTTCCTGTGGGCAATAATTTCCACAAAAACCTTGATCATCTCTTTTTTCCACAAGAATTTCATGATATTGCGGCTGGAAAAATACAAGATGATTTTATCAGGCCGATAGGTGTTAAAGATGAGAAACCTGCTGTTATCTTCACCACCCAGGATATGAAGGTTCTCTCTGATGATATTAAGTTTACTTTAGTTAAGAAATTCCAATTTGGTTACCCCAAGATGGATTTAGTTAGAAAATTTTTTGAGAATTCGACACTTTTTGGAGCATGAAAATTGAGAATTTTGGATGACAGACACTTATTCAAATACAAAAGGAAGATGATTATGCGAGAATCTTTGCTCAACAATCTGTTTTGGTTGTTGGCACCCATATGAAGTTTATCAAATAGACTCTATGTGGTTCAAACTTTCGGGACTCTCGTTTCATTTGTACAATCGACGTACCTTGTACAACATAAGCCAAACTCTCGGTACTCCTCTCAGAGTTGATTCACCTACATTTGATAGGGTCTCGCCTGGTGGTGCCAGGGTTCAGGTGGAGAGGGATTTCACTCTTCCTGATGTGGATCGTTTTTGGATCACTGATGGTGCGGATGGGTTTTGGCAGGAGGCTGTGGTGGAGAACAGGCCTCTCTTTTGCCAGCATTGCAAAATGTTCGGGCACATTAGAGACACTTACTATAGACTGCATCCTCTCTTAAGGAAAAGTGCTTCTGGGCATTCTGCTGCTGTTGGGATTTCCCAACATAGAGTCTACGCTACCCTGGCTCAGGAGAATATGGTAGCAACTGATGCTGATAACAATTTAAACTCAGCTGACATGGATGTCGGGGAGACTCCTCAGACGGTTATACAAATTGCCACTACGTTGACTACAATGGTTATGCGAACAAGCGTGAAGTGTGGCACTTGCTCCTGTGGGGAAGCATGCCGTCCAGGGGGCTACTTTAGTCGTCCGCTCTAACAGGTACATCCAAACTTTCAGCAAAAGAAGAAATCCCCAACCAAATGCTGAACCCACCGATACTAATCAGTAGGATTAGTCAACGAAAGAGGAAGAAGCAGAAGAAGAAGCAGTAGAGGAAGAAGATGATGGAGAAGATTGACAGTTTTATCACTCTCGATGGAAGAAGAAGCCTGGGGATACACTTCTTCTTGATGATACCTTGATGACTCGGAGCAATGGAGTAGCATTAAAGAGATTACTTTATGGATCACCAAAAAACAAAGCGAGAGTTTCACGTTCTCGCTCTTGACATTGTTTTGTGATCTTTTTCTATTCTGTTTTTTTGGTTATTTTTGTTTGCATTGTATCGTAGGTGTAGGGCTCCATGGACCCTCTCCTCAATCTTCTATAACCGCTTTTATATCAATATAGGCCCTAAGGCTTTTCAAAAAATATAATATATATATAATTGATATATATGGGTCGTCCTCTCCGCTCTGCTAGGGTTTCACCTGATGGAGAACCTTAGCGTCTGATTCAAAATTTTATTGTCTTCTGCTCGTATTCGTTTGGTCGCAGCTATTTCGTCGTCTTCTTCCTTCGTCAATCTTGTCGTGCTTCATCGACGAAGGAGCTTTGTTTTCACGGTACTGCTCAAATACTCATCATCCTGCTCGAAGATGCTGGGCCCGCTATCTCGTCCATCATCATCCTGCTCGAAGACGCAGGGCTGTGCTGGATCCTCTGCTTTGTTTCTAGTTTCTAGTCGTTCTCTCTTCTTCCTGCCGTAGTCTTGCGGTGCTTTCTGCTACAGACTGAATTGTTTCAATCTTGCTCGACTGCCGCTGCCGTCTGCTGGACACTGTGTCTCCTCGGCAGAACACGACGCCGACTGCTCAGCCAGAGTCTCTCGAACCTGCTCCTGTTTCATCTGTTTGCGCACCTTAGAGCAGTCCCTTCAATGGGATTTGTGCAGCCACAGTAATGACCCGACGCCCTCGCCTGCTTTGACCCCGCTCGTGCCCCTTCACGTTCTAACATGTTCCCTCAGAAATATCATGATGCATTCGCGCAAGGCGTTAAAACCGGGTTTCTCAAAAAAGCTTCCCGTAAAGACGAGAAACCTACAATCTTTCTCACAGAGGCAGAGATCTCCACTCTAGCTGCAACCTGCCGGCTGTTTCTAGCAGGTAAGTTCCTCTATGATAATCCTAAACTTGAACTGATTCGAAAGGAATTTGAACAAATGAAGCTGAATGGAGGTTGGAAGATTGACAGATGCGAATGGTCGACACATTCTCATTCAATTAACGGTTGATGGAGATCACACGCAAGTGTTTGCTAGAAGAATCGTCCGAATAAACAATCAGGTGATGAATGTGCTAAAATGGACGGTAGATTTTGACCATCGTAATGAACCTCCCATCATTCATATTTGGATGCGTTTCCCAGATCTGCAGGTTCACCTTTATGATCAAATGCTTCTATTTACTTCTGCGAAGATATATGACAAACCACTCCAAACTGATACGCCTACAGAGAATCTGATTCGACATTCCGAGGCTAGAATATTGATAGAACGATACATTACGTTAACTTTTCCGAGAGAAATATGGGTTGACACACAACATCATAGATTTTGACAACCAGTAGAACTTGAACAAGTACCGGTTTACTGCACCTACTGCCATATGTTTGGACACTCTCCCTATCAGTGTTACCATCTGCATCCGAATCTTAAATCTCCACGTACAAATGCTACTGGGCGACACATTCCTGCCACGATTATACCCTATTCCTCACTGCCTGTGATACCTAATGCAACGCCCACGCCGGATACGGTGCAAATGTCTACTGATACTGTTTCAGAGCATGTTGATAAGGATCGACTGTTGGAGGGGTGTCAGGTGGTTGTACCTAGAAGGCAGGATGCGGTCACTGACCCTTCTTCTTAGCCTTCTTCTATTGGAGTAGCAGCTACCGTGGAGGGTGCTCTGGCTTCCCTCAACGACGTGATTGAACTTAGGGAAGAAGCGAACATTCACATTCATATGACCGAAAAGGTGCCTACCACTACCGAGGGAGAATTACTGTGAATTAGTAGCCTTATTATTGCTACTAATCAGTTGGGTGAACTATCCGTTCGTAGGGTAGGAGATCCCCAAATATTGGAAGATTGTCCTACACATATATTGGAACCTATCGATGCAACTGCCTTTCTTTCTAAGTATCAGACCGATCAGTCTTCAGAAGAAGAATGACAAGTATTCACTTCCCGGCGGAAGAACATTACTGAGGTTAATATCAACTTGGAAATTTAATGGATGATACTTCGGTCTCTCCTGATAATAGAACATCACTTCAAAATTTGATTTCTGGATGCGCTACAAGAACTAGAGGAAGAGGAAGGCCTTGACGACCTCGTCCATAAATAATGTTTATTTACATGTTTTTCTTTTTTCTTCTGTCTTTTGTACCCTTTTGTTTGAGCTATCTTTGCATTTTGTTTCTTATGAGTAAAGCTCCATCTATGGGGCCCTATATATATATATATATATATATACATACATACATACATACATGCATACGTACATACATACATACATGCATATACATATACACATACACATATACTTGATTGCTGTTAAATCTAATATTTTTTCTCTTGCGCATTTGTTAAATTCCGGTATCATTATCATTTTCGATAAAACAACTACTTTCATTTTGCAAATTAAAATATTTCTAATACGTTATTTGCACATTTAAATACCTATAAAATTAAGGAAAATTTGCTTTCAAAATTATAATTTGGTTATATACCCAACTGAAAATTGACAATAGGATAGACTTCTTTTGTTAAGATGATCTTGGAATCCTTTCCTTTTGTGTGCCATCTAAAAATTTAGATTTCTCCATTTCAAATATTTCTCAACTTATAACTTCATTCGAAGTAGAATTAACGTCAATTTATTTTTGCTCCAAATGACTCATACAAGCTGATGTCCAATACTCCTTTTTGAAGACTTTTAAAAAATAGAAGTAACCAAAATTGGATTTATCTTAATCCCTTGTCTGCATCATCTTTTTCCTCCTTTTACTTTTCCCTTCTTCTCGTTCCTTTCCTCCATTTCTTCTTTCTCTTTTCTTTTCCTTTAGCTCAGCCTGTAGCCGTTCGTTTAGCTTCCATTTGCTTAATTTTGGATGTTGTAAAATTAGTTTTAATTATTGTTTTGGATGTTAAAATGGATCATAAAAATTTAAATAAAATTTGACTTTACCTTAGCAAAATTTTTCATATTACAGCTTGCTTACTTGGTTTGTTGAGTATCGAATTGACTCGTCATTGTTGGTTTGTGCTGACTGCAGATTCATGCAGAAGAGACAAAAAGTAGTCTCCTTTTTGCTAGCAGAGCTCTTCAAGTAAAAAATTGCGCCTGTGTAAATGAGGTCTTACTCATCTGGAATCTACCTGCGCCAGCAGAACAAATTCACTTTTTAATTATTCTAATCGATTAATTTATTTCTTTCCTATTTAGTTACCTTTTTTTTTTATTATCAATTTGTAGATTTTACGATGCATACTCTTTTAATTTTCAGACCATTAATTATGCTTTTTTTGAACGTTCAGATTTTGACAGATGCTGCACTATTGAAGCGTCAAAAAAAAGAAATTGAAGAGCTTCGTGCAAAGTTTCTGGTACTTCTTTTATTTTTCTGTTTAAAACACTGTTTTATTTTTTATTTTTGAATTTATTTCGTTAAAAGTTCAGTTATTTTTGTGTACTTGCAGAGTTCTCAATCTGAACATCTGGAGGAGGAAATTCTTACTCTACGGAACATCCTATTACAGGTTAGTGGTAGTCTTAGCTTGGCAGCGTTTCTACTGATTAACTCTTATCTTCTGATTTTTGTGATTTTCTCAATATATAGAGTGAGCTAGAGAAGGAGAGAATTGCTTTAGAGTTAGAAGAAGAAAAGAAAGCTAAAGCTCATCGTGAGAGAAGATTGCTGGAGCAGGCAAAGAAGATTGAAAATCTTAGTTCATTGATTTTATTTTCTGAGAGGGAGGATAGAACTGTTCCTTCCATGAAGGTTTGCACTAATGTCTTTCTTATGGGATTTGTTGAGTAGCTAGATTGTCAATTTTATTTTGATGTTCATTCCGTACAAATATTTTTGGTACATTTTAAAATTGGCTATTGCTCACCAATTCACTTTAAATTTAGATTTTACTTCTTTTATTTGCAAACTTAAATGGCGTGCTTTAGCTTTTCTAGGATGGCTTATTTGTTAACCTTATTTGAACCTTCAAGTTATATTGTTTGTCTTGGTTGAAATATTATTCAATGAATATTTTTTTGCATTCGTAATTTGTTGTGCGACACCTTGATTTGGATGGAGAATTGAGATTTTTTTTTATAAATACTTTGTTCCTTTATGCTTTGCTGCTTTTAGTATTGCTTTATATAAAGTAAAAGATCACTGATCATAGCAATTTTATGTTTTACATTTTATTCCGCTCGCAATTTTGGTTAAAAGGAACTCTGTATGTTATGATTCTACTTCTCCAGGCCAGCTTGGCATATGGCAAATCTCACAACTTAATTGGGTGGCATATGAGAGAATAGTTTGAGGAATCCACTGTTAGGCAGTGTGGTTGAACGAGCAAGAGTGGGTTTAGTTATTTTTATTAAATTCCTTGAAAAGCCATTTTGTTTGAATTAGGTTTCTAAATTGACTTTTACCTGTTTGCAGATTAGTCTACGCAGTGTATCGATTCATTCTCTATGTAGAGCTCCTTTTATTGGCTCTTTCTTGCAGGGTTCACCTTCTTGGCATCTACATGTTCAAAAGAGAAATCCGACTCCGACTTTCCTACCTCCATTACATGGATGGTATCTCGCTGTTTTAGGAATTATCCTTGCAATCCACCAAGCTACTTCTTGCCGTCATTATGGACTATTGCTCTTGAATTGGGTGTAAACAAGCTGATCTTGAGCGAACCTTGGCTCGGCTCGTTAAAAAATACCACTGTCTTCTTCGACTCATTTATATACTGAGCACATAAACTTTATTCGTGTTTGACTCATTTGCTTGGTGAGCCGAACACGAGTTATTCGTGAACAATGAGCCTGACATACTTAGTCACGCAGCCATAGGATGTTAAGAGTAGGGGTGAGATTTAAGTGTTGTTATTTATTTTAATGTATTCAGTTAAATATAATTTTATATATTTTTGTTCTATTTTTTGATTAATAATTTTAATTGATTATAAATCTTTATAGTTTTTTGTCAATTAAATTATTTTAAAATAATACTCATCATTTAAAATTATTTATATTTAGAGCGCACAAAAAATTATTTGTGTCCGGCTCGTTTGTTTAGCAAATAAATCTAAGAAGAACTACGTAACGAGTGGAATATGAACTATTAATGAACAACGAGGCACTTTGACAGCTCTACTCTTGGGTTGGCCAACGAATCAATTTCTTCTCTTTGGCGATTTTATTCGGCAAGTTTTCCCTCACACGGAAGAAAACACGCTGTACTAAATTCTTGCCGTTTTACATAGTGGAGGGGCTAAAATACTTTTGGATCTCGTTGGCATTAAGGAAACTAGTGAAAGCAGATTTTGCCATTCTATTTGTGCTGTGATGTTAAATTCTTGGGGCGCTTTGCCTCTTTCGCTGGCTACGTGGTGGACTATTATTAATGCTTCTCTCCTTGTCATTCCTGCTTATTTCATCCCACACTGAAATCCCGTGGGGAGTTATCCAAGCTTTTTTGTGGAATAAAGGACCTAACCGGGCTGTATAGTATTACGTCGCCTGGGTTCATGTGTGCCAAGTCGTCCAGCTTGGTGGCCTTGGCTTTCACGCACCAACAATTTTGAATGGCCTTCTCCAGACAAGTTTGACTCAGGCTTTCTTGACATAACAAGAATTTCTGCTACATGGATGTTTAAAGGAGAAATATGAAAAAGAAGCTTTGGGGATGGCATAGCAACAGGGGTGAATACACCATGTTGGTTAAACTGCGTGACGGGTCAGAGAGTTTGCCATGTATTATCATGTGCAAGTAGGCCAATGAAATGAATATTTGTGTCATCGAGCGTTCCCATGCAATCAAAAAAGTTTCGTTTTGATTGAGGAGGCTTAGAAATTTTGGTAATTTAGGGGTGATTTGATGGGATTTGGCATATGGCTTGATTTGGAATTATTCCATCATGGATTTAGAACTTAGGAGATGGTTTTATCAAATGGATGATGATAGAGGATTGTCATGTGGGCTTCAAGATGGATTTTGGGCTTTTGAGTTTGGTTAGGAATGGGCTTTTAAATGTCCTTTAGAAGTGGGCTTTTAGATGAAGATTTTGCAAAGGGGCCATGCCAAATAAATGTTAGGTTTAGTTTAAGGATGTGTCATGAGTGATTTGAGACAAGTTTGAGGTGGTTTGGGCTTGAATTGGGTTGAATTTGTGTTTCTTTGATAAATGGGCCAATGTAGGTCAAATTGGGCTAACTTGGGCCAATGTAGGTCAAATTGGGCTAACTTGGGCCAATGTTGTGCTAGGGTTAAAATTGATGTAAAATTAATGTTGGTAAATGTTTATGGGAGTGTTTAAAAGAGGTTTTAACTTTGGTTGGGTTTTGGTTTTGGGAACCCCTAGCTAAATGGCCTATAATCATCGACATGGAGACGGTATAATGGATGCAGGTCTTGGAATTGATTGACAATGGCTGGGATTGTAGGAGGCTGCTACTTTATTTTGGGCTGGAGTTTATGGACCAGATTGCAAATATCTAACAACATTTCGAGCTGCCTACTTTACAACCTGAGCTTTCTTTCCTGAACATTCATTGGGCAATCCATCTCAGCTCTTGCCTACGGCTTCATGTTTTCTAGCGAAATCAATAGCTTTAAATGGCTCGGAATGCTTGATTTGCACATGAACAGCTGTTTTGGTGAAGACTGATTGTGGACGCCGTCACAAGAGGGCTGGCTAAAATCAGCAATTGCCCATGGGGCTGTTGGACACTCAAGACTTTCCTTGAAGTCATCTGTACCTTGAAGATTTAGGGTGTTGATGTGCCATCATTTGATTGCCTATAGAGCTGTTATGGAATTATCCAAAATTAGAGGCAACTATAGTGCATTAGCCCTCATTTACTTTATTGCAATTTGCCAATGCTGGAGGGCAACTAATCCATAATAGCTTGAGTGGTCTTATAGAACACCTACCATTGTGGTAGCCACCATACTCGAATCGCTCAGTCTTACATTTGCCTTCTCTCTTTTGGAGCACGGGGACACTAGTTGGCCCGTTTGATTTTCTCACCCCCCTTTCTAATGTCTACCATCCTCCCTCTCTATTTTGAGTGAATTAAGGCAGACATTAGTGGGGTACTTATTCTTCTTCACTTGGTCAACATTGGGATAATTATTTGGGTTGAGAAGGGTGAATGTTTGGTTGCAACCTGAGGAGATGATCATTGAAGGTGACAACATTAATATCATTAATTTCTTTGTCAGAAAATGAAAGATATAGAGCTTGGCAGAGTTGACCTTAGGATGGCCCAAACTTTGCCTTCCTTACCGAGTGTGAACTGTAATAGCCCAAACTCTCATCCATTGAGATATTGTCCGCTTTGGCTTAATGGCATTCTAGTTTTGCCCCATTGGTGTAACTTTACAGGAGGCCATTAATCCTCGGAGTGCTCCCATTCGACCCTTAACTTTATAGTTTTTGTCGAAACCCTAATCGATATACTAAAATCACCTCGATGTTTAAGAGTTAGGCTTCATTCTACCTAAATGGGTTTCACAATCTTTCTCACTTAAATTAATTGATAGCGTTCTAAACCTAGAATCATCCACCAGATATGTAGGATTCTAGAGGTGACTCCTATAGATTTAAGATGTGGCCCTTGCCATGTAGCACTTTGTCCAATTTTGGGTTCAGGAGATGGTTCTCATACTGTAGCACTTTGTTATGTGCGTCACTTAACTCCTATCTTCGGGCTGATGTAATACTATGATACCATTTTAACAACTCGGACTCTCACGCATCGAGTTATTGTCCGTTTTTGCCTGATGGCCTCACAATTTTGCTCCATTTATGTAACTATCACCCATTCTTAGAGTGCTTCCATAAAAGCACACTTTGGAGTTTTTGTTCAAACTACAACCGTTACACGAAAATGTGCCTCTATGCTTAAGAGCACAATTTCATACTACTTAAGGGTTTCACAATTTATTTTTTAATGACACAGCTCAAGGCTTAAAATTTTCAAGGCGAGAATAGATGGTTGGACAGTGAAATTTAAAATTATTTATTTTTGTTTTTCTATCGCTATTAAGTTGCAATTCAAATAAATTAAAAGAGCCACTAAACAAAATAATTTAATTTAGAAAATAAAAAAAATAATTTAATTTAGAAAATAAAAATTTATTTTCCTGTTTTCTGACCTTGTATTCTGTGCATATTCTCTCATCTATTACACATCTTCTATTGAATAGCTTAAATTTGAAAAAAAATATTGAAACAACATATTGGATTATTTAAAATAACACAGTAAAGTAATTAAATTTTTAAATTTCAATAACTCTAGAAAAAAGGATAATATTTATGTTTTCTTATTGCGTTGTAGAAAATTATATAGTAATCTATATAAAATATGCATGACACTTACTCATGGAAGTTGGAAGAGATTTAAAATTTTTAAATACATTAACTTTTGCTTTGCTTATCAATTTATAATCTTTTAATTTTTTAATGCATATCTTACATTTAACTAGTAAATCTGTCTTTGGAGCATTGTTTAAATATAATCTAGCACATACCAAGTCTACAATTATTTGAGGTGAAACCTACTCACCCCGGACATATATTCTGCACAGTAGTCCATGATCTAAATTTCATGATTTAGGTTGGAAGGAAAATATCTGCTAGAGTAGGCACATTGGCGTTCCTGACTAGTACCATAAAAGTGGTGAGCTCATCTTAGCATGTATGCACAAACATTCATATTTGCACCTTTTTTTTCTTATAACATGCATTATTTTCTTATGTAATATTTATATTTTTCTACTAGTGGATAAAGATAATCCCGACACAATATATTAGTTCTGTAATAAATTAAAAATCAACCTATTGTGCCGCATTTTATGCATGAATAACTACGTGCATATTTCATGCCTATCAATATAAAGAGTTAGTTGCAGTTTAATTTGACTGATATGAAACATTGAAATGAAAGCTGAAATCAGGAATAGATTCCGTTGAGAGCAATATTATTATAACCCAGAAATATAATTACTTACCTATTCTTCAAATGTTCTGCATTCAACTTTTTATCCTTTGCTCCACTTAAGTTGATAAACCTATAACTATGCACATACATCATGTTAAATTACTTTTTTTTTAAAATTATCCACTTTTATCTCCTCTTCTAATTTATTTATAATTTTAATTGATAAACTTTATTTAGTATTCGATTTTTTTTAAGATATTTGAATTTCTAATTTTGATATTTATCTCAAATTTTAACTATTATATATATAATAATTATTATTATTTTTAATTTTATTGCCTTTTTTTAATGAACGAAATGAATTTCAATATATATATATATATATATATAATTCACTATTAAAGAGAAAATTGTTAGCTTCTTACATATGGGAGACTCAAGGTATCTCCATATATCAAAATAGAAAGTGGGGTGGGAGGGATAACATTAAAATTGATTGATTCATTACACCATCCCTGTGAGGCTAGCCAGTGAGCAGGGGCATTGCCTTCCCTAGCAATAAATGCAAATTCCACTACCATGCCTTCTTTAAAACTTGCCTTTCTATTCATCCATCTACTGATATGCCAAGGAGCAGGCTCAGACTTGTTGAGAAACCTGATGCAGCAACTGGAATCAGATTCAACCTGAAGATAGCTAATCTTACATAAGTGTGCAATCCTGATAGCCCAAAAGATGGCAATCATCTCAGGTTCCAAAGCATCTAGAGCAGAAGCAGGTGACTGAAAGTAAATTAAGCATTTCCCATGGCAGTCTCTAAAAATCCCACCAATTCTAGCATGTATCTGATGAAAGCTTCCATCTGTATTCAGTTTTACCCAATGGATAGGAGGGGGTGTCCATCCAATGACTAATGGTTTCCTCCTAGGGGCCATTTGACCCACCCTGCAAATGTCCCTGAGGTTGTGAAATTTGATAAGTTTCTGAATATATGTCAGACATTGGGCAGCCACCTGTAAAGAGGAGGATGGTCTCCCATCAAACTTTGCCTTGTTCCTGCTCATCCAGATAAACCAAGCTACCAAGCAAGGTACAATTAGAAGGTTAACCTTATCACAATCCTCCCAACAAGTAAACAAGTGAAGCCAACTCAAATTCAGAGTGTCCAGAGTAAGCTTGCTGGTGAGATCGTTCCAAACAGCCTGAGAGAAGGAATAATTAAAAAATAAATGGTTCACAGATTCCTCAGCTTGACAACATAGCTGGCAGCAAGAAGGTCCCTTTAAGCCTTTAAGCTTGAGGATGTCATCTGTGGGTATTAGAAGATGCCTTACTCTCCAACAAATAAATGACATGGAGGGGGACAACAGTTTACCCCAAAGTTCAGTCCCCCAATGAATCTGGTCCCATGAGAAGAATTTGTGATAGATAAATGAAGGTAACTTTTGAGAATTTTTATTCCTGGTGATCAGCTTGTCTTTCTAAATATATATTTGTTGTAGTTACTATAATCGATTTCATGATTAATATATTTTACATACCTTACTCTAACTTAACTTTTTAATTATTCTTATTATTATTATTTTTATTTTTGTTCATTAGATTTATAAAAATGTGTGCTTTCTTTTTTTTGGCAATGTAAGTTTTTAATACAATTTTGTTAAGGTTAAATTATTTATATTTATAGTTACTTAAGCTATTTTAATAATATTTATCTCACAAATAATCATAAAACTTATAGTTTTCTTATTTAAAATCTTACTTATAATTTATATTAAATGGAATAAAATATACCTTCATACAACTCCTCGGTTTGAGGCCGAAGTCTATGCTTTAACTGCTCGAGCCTATTTGCATTCGACTCCGTTGCGATAAGCATAAGGTCTCTTTCTTGTGCGTGTTTGCTACCATATGCTTCATCAGACTGTATCTCCTGCATCTGGCTCTCCGCATTGAACTCTAATTTTTTTGACCTCAGAAACTACATCTCTCACATAGTCCATGCATGACAAACACTTGTCCTATGCTCTTCTTCGACAAAATCTCCGTGCACTCTCCCGATCTCTCCTACCCTTTTTTTACTTAGATTTGATGAGCACACTTACCACCACGATAACAACTATTCTCTACTATCTATGCGATTGCTAGTCTTGGGCACAAAAATTGCAGTTTGAGCCTTGTGCCATCACTCCTGCTCACAATTGATTGGCCCGCTGAAGCAGTCGCATGTTCTTTCTGCTCAAGTTCATGCGTGCCTTCACACTCGACTTCGCCTGCTGCTACAACGTTGTCCCTGATCTTCGTCTTCTTACCACTCTACATCTCAGATAGTTTTTTCATTGCACAGGTTTGTTTCTTCGACCTCGTTTGAAACCGAGGTACTCTCTTGCCGCCACTTTCTTCTTAGTCTCATCTTAAAATCTCGCTTCGAACTTCTATGAAGTGTAAGACTAGCATTACTCGGGATTAAAATCAGGATTAAAACAGAGCGTTACAGGACAAGTGCCTTATAGTTTATCTGATTTAGTGAGGCGTTTATATTTTTTCTTAGCTTGGTTAGTACTATTGGATTGCTTTTTGAAATTAAAATTTGGTTCTAGTTATTGCCTCTAACATGTGCCTAAGGGTCAGTTTGGGTGGCTACAACTTTTTAAAAAGATGGTTTGTATCGCTATGGTGGAGAAAACTTCTTTGAATGTTGCGATGTAAATTAGGTAGCTTTTTTATTGCAACCACCACGCTTTAATAAGCCGGTTTGAAAAATGTGCTTCCCACCACAAATATTTATATAAAGCTGCAAGAAAGAATTTTCCCAAACGGAGATGTTGTGGCGGTCTGAATTGAAAAGTAGATAGAAAAGCTATTCTAGACAGACCCTTAGTTACTTACGTGGATAAAACTGGGTTGGAAATCATATACTAGGTTTCTTATGAAATTGCAGTTGAGCGACGTGCTAATGATTTTTAAGCTTTTTTAGTGCTATTAATTTCATTGTGAACTCTTAGTGGTGGGAAGGAATACTTTCTCATTTTTAGTATGATGTTAAATTACTTCAGTCATGTTTATTAAAATCTGTGATGTTTTTGGAGTTGGTATGTTTGGTGGTGCTTACTGTCAAATAGTTCTTTGCACGACACTTGACTTTCATATGCACAAGTTCAATCCAGACTTTTTTCTAAGGATTATGTCTTTCATGCATCGATAGTGCTCTTTATGTTGTGGAATCTGCTTGGGTGAGCTTTGATTGTCTTTATGATACAAGAATGCAGATTTCTTTGCTGGACGGGAACCAATATACTGCAATCAACTCCTTTTGTTGCTGGTTGGCTTGTAGATCAAGTAGGCGTTATTTAGGCTTTTTGCTTTCAAGCCATCGAGTAAAATTGATGTATGATTGGAGATTAAGTTTTCAGCTTAATTTGGTAGTTGAATTTTAAATTTTACATTAAATGTTTAAAATTCAAGTTTGAATTTATATTTCAAAATTTAAAGCGTAAATTGTGAATAAAATTACAGATTTGATATGTTTTTTTTGGAGGTATTTGTGGAAGATTTTATGGAGGTGGTTATTGGCGGTAGCTGGTGGAAGCAAGTCGGCAGGTAGGATGACTGATGTTTTATTGGATTTGAACATTCAGAATACAACAACAACAACAAAGCCTTAATCTCACTGAGTGAGGTCGACTACATGAATCCTTTTTCTCCATTGCGATCTATTTAGTGTCATATTTTCATTTAATTCTAATAAATTAAGATCATTTTTTAGACAATAAGCGCAAGTCTTCCTAGGTCTACCTTTGCCTTCTTAACATAAGTCAAATCTAAAACATCTACTCTCCTAAATGTATCATCATATGATCGACGTTTAATGTGACCAAACCATCTAGGAGACTCTCTAATTTTGTCCGTCACTGAAGCTACACCAACCTTATCACAGATATGTTCATTTCACATTTTGTTCTAAGTGTAAAACCACTCATTCATCTAATCATTCTCATCTCGACAACACTCAACTTAGTATTATGTTTCTCTTTTAAAGGCCAACATTCAACACCATAGAGCATTGCAGGTCTCACTACTATTTTATAAAATTTTCCTTTCAATCTAAGTGGTACTTTTTAATCACATAATAAGCCCGAAGCATTCCTCCACTTAAACCATCTAACTTGAATTCAACGGTTAACATCTCCGTCTATATCACCATTGCTTTGAACAATTGACCCGAGATATCTAAATCGATCAGACCTTTTAATAATTTGATCACCCAAAGTTACACTTTTGTAACTAGAGCTACTATTAGTAAAATTACTTTTCTTGTATTCAGTTTTATTTCCACTCCAATGAAGGCTCTTAGACTCTAATGTTGACTTCCATAATTTAAGTTTTTCCTGGACTTTTTCTCTCGTCTTTTCCACGAGAAGGATATCATCCTTTTGTAAATTTCCAGTAAGACTATAAATTACTAAAGCAAAAAGATATGGACTTAAAGCTGATCATCAATCCTCGTTCAGTTCGAACACAAGGAGTGACTCTAATATACATATCTTTAATGACTTGAATATGTCATATCAACACTTTTCTTCTCAAGGACTCTCTAAAGGACATCCTTGGAACCTTATCGTAAGATTTTTCTAAATCAATAAAAATCAAATGTAGATCCTTCTATTTTCTCTGTACTTCTCCATCAAACCTCTCAATAAATGTATAACTTCCATGGTAGACCTGCCCGACATAAATCCAATTTGATTATGAGAAATCTTAGTAATACGTCTTAAGCTTTGTTCAATTATCCTCTCCCATATTTTTTAAGTATTACACATCAGTTTATTTCCTCTATAATTTGCACACTCTTGTGCATCCCTTTTATTCTTAAAAATGAGGACTGAAATACTCTTCCTCCACTCATTACGAAAAACCCAAATCTCCTAAATTTTTCCAAACTTCATTTGGGATATCATCAGATGCTACAGACTTTCCACCCTTAGTTTTCTTTAAAGCCTCCTCAATTTCTTTTTTAATAATGTGACGATAAAAATGAAACATTTTATTATTATTGATGATATTAAGATCACTAATGTCGATCGTATTTACAACAACTTGATTAAAAAGTTTATCACAATAACCCACCCACCTATGTTGAATATCTTTTTCTATGAAAAGCTCTTTTTGATTTTCATATTTAATATACTTTACTTGAGTTAAATCTTTACTTTTATTTTCTCTTTGTTTGGCTAGTTTATACATATATTTTTCACCATCTTTAGTTTCTAATCTATTATAAAGATCACTAAACTAGAATTTTTAGCTTCACAAATTGTTTTTTTGGACTCTCTGCGGGTCTTTTTATATTTTTCTCAGTTCTCTAAGCATTTTCATTTAAACCAATTTTTATAACGTAACTTCTTATATTTTATCTTTTCTTGCACATTATTATTCCATCACCAACTATTTTCATTTAAAGAATTTTTTTTTTTGATTCTCCAAGTACATTTTTTGCCACTTGTTTAATAATATTTATTGCTTTTTCCCACATAACATTTGCTTTTTCATGAACATCCCAAATGTTTAAATCTTGAATTTTACTCATAAAAATAATTTTATTTGTATTTTAGGTACTCTCTCTAATTCTACGATGACGAATCCTAGTATCTTTATTTTACAACTCTTCATCTTAAAATCTAAAACTAATAATCGATGCTTGGTACTCAAATCCTCACTTGGAATGACCTTGCAATCCATACAATCTCGATTTCCTCTGCTTCTCATAAGAAAATAATCAATTTGTGTTTTATTAGATCCATTTTTATAATTAATAAGATGCTCGTCTCTTTTCTTAAATAAAGTAATAGTGATAACCAAATCATACACTAAAACAAAATCTAATGTGACTCTACCTTCTTGATTAATCGCTCCATAACCATTGCCACCATGTTTATTTAATTATCCTTCAATAAAAATTCTTTCTTCAAGGGGTACAAGTGTATTAAGTCTTCCAGAATTTATTTTTAGAGCATATATCTCAACATACTTGAGGAGCATAAGCACTATTAATATTAAAAATCTTAGTACTAATAATAATCTTAACTGCTATAATTCTATCTCCAAATTTATTAATTTTTACAACATTATATTTCAATCTCTTATCTATAATTACACCTACACCATTTCTAATACGACTCTTACAAGAATACTAAAGTTTAAAACCTAAGTTATCAATCTCCTTAGCTTTTTCTCTGAATCATAGTATCAACTAATTCCATTAATTTACCATTGAGATTACCTATATTCCAAGATCCTATCCTAGTATTAGTATCATGGACTAACTTCTTTGCCCGCATCTATCCGTAATGTGGAAACACTTGCTTATTTGACACTACACCGAGGTGCCGGTGTAGCGGCCCTTGCACACTTTCCACTGTATTCATGCCATACAGCTCGTTACTTCCAGGAGACACCCTAGCACTTACACAATGATCAAAATGATTCATGTCATGATTTTTTGGGCAAGTTTTACGCTGGCTGTCAACTACCTAGCACAACCCTCCACTTTTCACATCTGGGCTTGGGTCCGACAATGACAGTGTTAGATATAATGTGAAGCATTAGATCGATAATATTTAATGAACACTGTGAAGCATTAGATAGACATATTTTATAAAAACTTTGAAGTAGGTGAAGTATCTTTTGCATTCATTCCTAAATATTATTTTGTGCATTAAAAAATTATTAGTTCTTGATTTCCAGATATGAAAAGTTGAAATAGAGAAGAATGGAAGATGATAACACAGTGGCGGGCATTAGAGCATGTGGTATAAACTTGGAGGGGACGATAGGGCATGAGAATTTATGAAGAGAGGCTCAAAGTTTAAGATATGGAAGGAGAGATAGCCTAGTGAGTGGATTGCCTAAAGATCTGAAAGAAGTTTCAAGCGGGAGGGCTGCGATAGCAAGGACAGCTCCTAAGGAAAAAAATAATACAATTTAAATCTTTCAGTGATTTATAGTAAGCCTTGTGGTCTTTTGTTTTATTTTTTGTTCCTTTTTTTGTGAAGTAGCGTAGGAAACTATTCATACATGACCCTAATTGAGATAAACCCCAAAAAAATTTAATTGTTACAAGTTTAAAAAAATGCATTAAAATAATCTGAAGAGTATAAATTAGTTGTTTTCTATTTACTTCAAACTTACAGATCCAAAATGATTGTTGCTTTTGCATAGGATGATGCTCATTCATCCTGATTGGTAGTCACCATTTCTATTTTTTCTTTGTACACTACTCTGTTCTCTTAACTTTAGGGGTGTAAACGAGCCGAACACGAGCGAACATAGGATCAGCTCGCGTTCGACTTTTTAAAAAATAGTATTGTTCGTGTTTGGCTTGTTTATATTTCGGGCAAAAAAAAATTATTCGTGTTCGACTCATTTGCTTAGCGAACCGAACACAAGTTGTTCGTGAACAAATTGTCTTTTTGACAACCCTAGTCTGGCTTGCAGCAGTTAGGAGTGTAAACGAGCCGAGCTTGAGCGAACCTGAGCTCGATTTGTTAAAAAATATCATTGTTAGTGTTCAACTCCTTTATATATTGGGCTCAAAATATTTTGTGTTTGGCTTGTTTTTTTTTCGAGCCGAACACGAGCTGTTCACGAATAATGAGCTATTTTAACAACTCTAATCACACCGTCGTTGAATATCAGGGGTAAGGCAAGATTTAAATCTTTTTACTTATATTAAAAAATTTATTTAAATAGAATTTAATATTTTTTAATCTATTTTTAGTTAGTGATTTTTATTGATTATAAATCTTTGTTGCCTTTTTGTGAACTAAAATATTTAAAAATAATGCTAATTATATATATATATATTAAAAAGCTAAAGGGTTGATGTTATTGAATTAGAAACGATACATAAATGTTATATGAAAGACCCAATAAAGGCACCATACCCATACGGTACAACGTACTTTAATACCAAACAGAAAATGATTCATATAACATAAAAAAAAAACATGCAGAAAAACAAGTAGGACAAGGTAGTTTTGTCCTGCCTCTTAGTTTAGTTTTAGTAGCGGAGCCAGATAACAATCTTTGAGGTGTCGTGCCATTGCCAGGAGTAACCAAAGTATCATTCATTAAGTTTTCAAGCTGGAGTGTGCCCCCAGCCTTCTTCCGCCGAGAAGTGTAATCCTGCAATTCTTTATCTGAAGACTGACTCATGTGATCCTCAGTCTGATTAGATAGTAGAAACGCAGTAGAAGGAAGGCCAGCCGTTGCAACAATGATAGGTTCAGTGTGTAATGCCACCTCTGCATCTGATGCTTCCTGAAGAGGATCTACAGGGATTTCCTGAGTTGCAATACGAATATTATCTATTGTAGTATGGTCAGGGGAAGTGGCAATTTCATCAGATACCAACTTCTGTCTTGTGGTGAGTTCGTACTCAAGTGGAGCCAATGTGTCTAGAGCAGTGGAGAGTTAATGCTTTTGATTATTGGTTCTCAACTGTGGGTGCAATCTGAAACATTTTTCATGCGGGTATCCAAACATGTTGCAGTGTTTGCAGTAGTGAGGTTTTTGTTACATAATTTTTTTTTGCCAATAACCATTGTGAGCAGAGCCAAACCAGTGTTCTTCTACATCTGGTAGTGAAATATCCCTTTCAATCAAAATCCTTGTAGTAGAAGGCCTTCAGAAATGAACTGTAGGTATGTCTACCTACATAGGTTCTCGAATGATAGCTTCAATTGCATATAAGATATGTTGATCAAAGAATTGAAGCTTGAGTTCAGGTAATGAGAACCAAATAGACATGATAGGGAGTTCTTGACTGAGATCAAAATCAGGGGTCTATTTGAGCAATTTCATAGACTTGCCCTCAATTGTGATGAATTTCTGTGAGAAAATCTTTATATAGTCTGCTTCTATGCTCAGCTGTATCATAACATGTCTTCCGTCGAGAAGGACCATTTGCCAATCCTCATGTAGTTTAAAATCTTCGAAAAACTTCATAATATTCTCCATCTTAAGGCGACATAATTGGACCTTGTCAACTAGTGTAAACTTTTATTTTTTTGCAAGAGATAAAATTTCAGTGTCAGAGAAGAATAGTGCTAGTTTGCCCACCTTTTCGCTATTTTTTTTTTATAAGATTGCAATCTCCATGTCCTGCAACAGAATCGTGTGCGGGAATATCAGACTATCTGCGAGATGGAAAGGGGAGCTGCGTTTGTGAACCACTGTAGCTTTAGAATGTTGAGCAGGGTTGTCACCGACGAGGGCGGCAGTGTAGGAAAACCATGAGGCCATGAGCGTGCTTCACACAAAACATTGCAGGAGCAGAACAGCTGACGCAGCTTGACTTTGCCTCCAGTCGAAATCTGCACAGCTCAAACACAGCAAACGAACGAGACAAGTGTCGAACAGGTTCGAGCAGGACCTTGACGTCGAGCAGGCAAACAAATGACGACGAAGCGCCACAGACGCGAGCTCTTCCGCAGACGACAGGAGCTATGACACTCCCCTTCCCTTCTTCTTCGAGTACAACGAGGCGCCAACGCGACGAACAGGCGTCGATGTCGTTCCAGCGTGTAGAAACAAAGGGCTAATGGAATCTCCATGGATTCGTGATCCGAGTAAACCCTAACAGAGCAAAATCTATTCTTATTCCTAAAACACACACACAGACACGCACACACACATATATATTTTTTTTAAAAGAAGCCCTAGGGCCATTTTCATTAAAATAAAGGGGTTACAAAAGAAATAATATGATAGGGCCCAATGATGGAGCTCTAGTCATAAGAAGCAAAGAGCAAAAAGCTCAAACAAACATTACAAAAGATAGGACAAAAGTAAAACATGCAACTAAAAGTTTCTGAGTTGACGAGGTCGCCAAGGCCTTCCTCTTCCATGGGTTCTTGTAGCGCATTCAATATATATGTGTATATATATATATGAGTTGTCCTCTACGCTCTGCTAGGGTTTCGACTAATGGTGAACTCTAGCGTCTGCTTCACGATTTCATCGTTGTCTACGCTTATATTGGTCTGGTCGCAGCGATTTCGTCGTCTTCGTCCTTTGTCGATCTTGTCGTGCTTAATCGACAAAGGAGATTGCTCCTCGATTTCGTTGTTTTTGTCCTTCGTCTATCTCTCCTCAAGTTCTCCTGCTTGGTCGGCATGGTTTTTCGACTAAGGAGCTTTTTTTTCGCGGTGCTGCTCGAATACTAGTCATCTTGCTCGAAGGCGCATATTTCTGCTCGAAGACGCAAGGCTTGGTGTCTCGTCCATCGTCATCTTGCTCGAAGACGCAGGGCTGTGCTGAATCCTCCGCTATGTTTCTAGTTTCTAGTCGTTCTCGCTGCTTCTTGCCGCAGTCTTGCGGTGCTTTCTTCTGTCGGTTGAACTGTTTCAATCTTCCTCGATTGCTGTTGCCGTCTGCTGCATTGCCCTACCGCCGATTCATAACTCCACCCGGATGGAGCGGAGTTATGCAACTGCTGTGTCTACGATTCAAAGCCTGATTTCGCTATCGGAAAGTCCTGCATTTTCCACAATCTTTCCACAAGGCTCTTGAATGTGGAGGTGGCGGAAAAACATTCTTAAAAAAGCTTGGGAAAAAATGGGAAACCTGCTCTTTTTCTCTCTGAGACTAAAACCGATATTCTTGCGTCTGTTTGTTGTTTTTCTCTAGTGGGGAAATTCCTTTATGATCACCTAAAACTTGAGATCATTCGAAAAGATTTTGAAGCTATGAAGTTATCGAGTAGTTGTAAAATTAACTTCTGTATGACCGAGATATACTCATTCAGTTATCTAATGATGCGGACTGCACTCATATTTTTTCTCGAAAGCTAATCAAGATTGCTAACCATTTTATGAAAATTTCGAAGTGGACCGTCGTTTTTGATCCAAAAGCGGAGTCCTCTGTCATTCCTGTTTGGATAAAGTTTTCGGGGTTAAAAGTTCAGCATTTCACTATGAAATTATCTACTCCTTAGCAGTTGCTTATGGTAAACCTCTCAGAGTTGATAATTTTACGCTTGCTGTCACTAGACCCTCTGTGGTTTCTGTATTATTTGTAAGAGATATCGCCCAACCTGCTCCAGATGAGGTATCGATTGGATCAAAGAACAACAGGTACTAGCAAAAAAGTTGAAATAGATTCACATCCTTCTTTTTGCTCTCATTGTAGTATATTTGGCCACAGTTCTACTAGTTGCTATCGTTTGCATCCTTACCTAAGACCGAATATTGCTAAAGTTCACAACCTCTTCCGAAATCTATTCATACTGACTCGTAGGGCTGTAAAAACGGCTCGTTGTTCGCGAGTAGCTCGTGTTCGGCTTGTTCTTTAAGTTAACGAGTCGAATACGAACCAAGATTTGTTCGTTCATGTTCGGCTTGTTTTGGCTCGAAATATTACTCATCAAGGAAATGTTGGGACTTCTATGGGTCAGAATGCCAATGGTCTGGTTGACACTGCCCCCCCCCCCCCCCCCATCTGCATCACTTGAAGGACACGAACATGCTGAAGTTCGTCTTAGACTGGTTAATGAACAGGTTAATATTGTTACCCCTTCACCCTCTACTGATTCACTTGCTCGAGAGGTGGAGCGAATTGAGACTACTCTGGTTGATAGATCCTCGGAGATAGAAAAGCAAGCTCCTCCTTTTTCTCCTCTTGTTATTCCTGTGGTCACAAAAGCTATGGTGTTCGACATTTTTCAAAAATTTAGCAGAAAACGAAGAAATTCCCTAGTGATACCCTTTCGTCGTATCCATCGTTCCTTCTATGAATCCGAAGGATCAGCCCTCAGAAGAAGAAGAAACGGAAGAAGCCGTGAAGGGCATTTGGAGAATTAATTTATGATATCACGGTTACTCCTGGAAATGGATTAGCACTTAGAAGATTACTTTCTGTATCGTCATGAACCATATAGACAAAACAGCCTTGGCGACTTCTCTCTTAGACACTGTTATTCACTCGTTTCTTTTCGTCTTTCGTATCCTTTGTTCGATGTGTATGGTAGTGTAGGGCTTCATCTATCGTGCTCTATCCTCAACTATTCGTAACCATTTTATTTCAATAAAATAAAGCCCCTAAGCTTTGCAATATATATATATATATATATATATATATATATATATATATATATATATATATATATATATAACAGGATGGCGTCGTCCATGATCGGCTCTGCTAGGGTTTCGCGACATGGCGAACCCTACCGACCGTCATTGTCGATCTCGCGTCTCCTCCGGCATCGTCAGATGCTGCACGACTGCAGTTTCGAGAGTCCGATACGTGTCGCCGTGCGCAACGTTGTCGGCTGGCGCTGCGCGGTCTTCTTCGCGTGTCATCTGGTCCTCGTCAGACGCTCGCCGTGCGTATCGCGTGCTGCTGCGGCGTCTTCCTTGCGGCCCTTCGTCTGTGGCGGCTGTTTCCTTCGCAGCAGTTCCGCAACTGTTGATTGCTCGAAGAGTCTGCTCGCAGCAAAGGGGACTGAAGCGGGTGTCTGTTGTCATGGCTGCTAAGTCGACTTATGCTGGAGCTGTGGGCAGCAACTCCCACAAAAAATTTGATCATCTCTTTTTCCCACAAGAATTTCATGATCTCACGGTCGGAAAAGGGAGGTGCTTTATCGAGCCGTTAGATGTTAAAGATGTAGAAACCCGCCGTTATCTTCACTACCTGTGAAATGAAGGTTATCTCTGATGATATTAAGTTCACTTTAGTTGAGAAATTCTAATTTTGTCCCCCCAAGATGGATTTAGTTAGAAAATTTTATGAGGATTTAAAGTTCATTGGGGCATGGAAGTTGGGAGTATTGGATGACAAACATTTACTTATTAGAATACAAAAGGAAGAAAATTATGCAATAATATTTGTTCAATAATCTGTTTTGGTTGCTGGCACCCAAATGAAACTTATCAAATGGAGTCCTGATTTTGACCCATCTAAGGAACCTCCTATTGTTTCTATGTGGTTCAAACTTCTGGGACTCCCCTTTCATTTATATCAACAACACACTTTATATTACATCAGTCAAGCTCTTGGTTTTTCTCTCAGAGTTGATTCACCTACTTTTGATTTGGTCTCGCCTGATGGTGCCAGAGTTCAGGCGGCTCACACTTCGGATGATCAGTGGCAAGTGTATAACTCCAGGCGGAAGAAGAAGGCTGAGGTACTATGCTACTTGGGAATCTTATGGATGACAATTTGATCTCTCCTGACAATGAAGAATCACTCCAGAGCTTAATTATTGAATGCGCTTCAAGAACCCATGGAAGAGGAAGGCTTTTGTGACCTCGTCCACTGAAAAAGTTTTATATGAAAGTTTATTTTTGTCCTATCTTTTATACTTTTTATTTTAGTTGCTTTTTGTTTCTTATGAGTTGGGCTCCATCATTGGCCCATCTCATACTACTTTTTTTGTAACCCCCTTTTATCTTAATTGAAATGGCCCTAGGGCTTCATATATATATATATACTCAAATCATCCGGTCTTATGTTCCTGTGAAGACAACAAACCGCTCACCACCTCGCATATGAGCTTCTTCCTCTCTATCACTATCATAATATACCATCCCCCTTTTTGTTTTACGAATTGGATTGCTTCGACATACCCCATCTTAGATGTAACCTTCTTTTGATCAATGAAATTGCCCTATATATATATATATATATATATATATATATATATATTTAGGAAAAGGCCGTAGCCAATCGTATCAATTAAAAGAGGGGTACAAAATAAATAATATGAGAGGACCCAAAACAATTGGGCTCTCCTCATAAAACCAAAAGGTACAATAAAACTCAAACAGAGCGATACAAAAGATACAACAAAAGCAAATTAGCAACTAAAGAGGACGAGGTCGCCAATGCTTCCCCCTGCCCCTGGCTATGTAAGCGCATCTAGAAATCGCATTCTCAAGAGCTTCTCCATTGCCAGGGGAAACCAAAATATCATCCATAATGCTTCCAAAGGGGATAGGCCCCCCGCTTTCTTCTTCCTCCGTGAGGTATACACTTGTCATTCTTCATCAGTAGACCTGATAGTCTGAGCTGAATTGTGAAAGGCTGTTGCTGTGATAGGTTTCACCGCTAGAGACTGTCCTATCCTTCGATCAGGTTGAACAACCAAGCCAGGCAGTGGCTCTACCTGAGTAGTCGAATGCACCTTTTCCGTCAACATTATATGAGTGTTAGTTTCTTCTCTATCTTCAGCCATGTCATGGTGGGGAGTCTGCTCTCCCTCTGTAGTAGTAAGTACCTGATATGGAAGTGTAGCTGCTCCAGTAGAAGATGACAGAGCGATGAACTCATCCCGTCTATCAATGGGAACTGCCTGATGCTCCTCCAGAGGTTGAGCCATCTCCACCTATTCTACAACAGTAGTGGGTATCCCTGGCGGGCAGAGAAACGGGACGTCTGACGCAGAAATGTGCTGTCCAGTAGTATTTGCATGTGGAGGTTTGAGGTACGGATGCAAATGATAACACTAATTGGGGGAGTGTCCTAACATACGACAGTGGGTACAGTAGAGAGGTACCTGTTCTAATTCTGCTGGTTGCCAGAATCTTTGATGTTGTGTGCCAATCTAGAACTCTCTCGGAAAATGTAGCGTGATGTCCCGTTCTATCAGTATTCTAGCCTCAGAAGGTCGAGTCTGATGTTCCGTGGGCGGGCCGGCTTGAAGTGGTGTGCCATAAACCTCGCGAAGGTAAATAGAAGCTCTTGATCGTAGAGATGTACCTGCAAATCTGGGAAGTGCAACCAGATGGGGATGATGGGAGGTTCAGTGCGATGATCAAAATCCACCGTCCATTTCAGCACATTCATCACCCGATTGTCAATGCGAAGTGTTCTTCTAGCAAACACTTGGTTGTAATCTCCATCGTCCGTCAGTTGGATGAGAACGTGCCGACCATCTAGTCTTCCAATCTTCCAGTTACCATTCAGTTTCATCTGCTCAAATTCCTTACGGATTAGTTCGAGTTTGGGGTTGCCGTAGAAGAATTTACCTACTAGGAACAAACGGCAGGGTGCAGCGAGGATGAAGATCTCTTCCTCAGTAAGAAAGATGACAAATTTGCCGTCTTTACGGGATGCTTTTTTGAGGAATCCTGTTTCAACTCCTCGTGCGAATGCATCGCGGAATCTTTGCGTGGACATGTTGGAACGTGCAGAAGCGATGTCGGGCTAACGCCAACGTGGGCGGCGGCGTAAGATCGACAAGTCCCGTTGTTACAGGATCGCACGGACTTCGCAGGAAACCCGCAGGTACGGGAGACATCGAACAGCAAAGAGAACGCATGGATTGAGCGTGGCAGGTGTCGACGCCAGTTGAGTAGCGCGACAGAATGCCGCGAGCAGACGAGCGGCGACGCCTTCTTCTACTGGAACTAATACGTAAGGAATTTTTATATTCTGATGAGTAATATTTAAAAAAAATTTAATTGACTACGAGACCACAATGATTTATAATCAATTTAAAGTATTAATTAATAAAATGGAATAAAAATTATTTAATTTGATATAAATGATGTTTTAATATAAACAATAATTTTTAAATCTTGCTCCAATCCTTAACATTATATGGGTAAGTGATTAGGGTTGTCAAAATAATATTTTGTTTGTGAGTGACTCGTGTTCGGCTCACTAAGCAAAAGTGCCGAACACGAACACACTCTTTTGAGCTCGAAATATAAACGAGCCGAACACGAACTGAGCCTTGCTCAGTCTTGTTCGGCTCGTTTACACCAACACCCCTACTGACTTGGAGGCGGACGTCTTACCGCATATCATCACTGCTCAGGAGGTGCAACCTGATCCTATTTCCAACGCTGCACACACCTCTGCTCATTTGCTTGACGCTTCTCCATTTGAGAACATTTCTGCTGATCATCCTATTCAAATCCTTGCTGTCTCAGATGAAGAACTTCTTACCCAAGTTGTTGCCCTAGAACCTACTTCTGATGTTATAGGTAGCAATATTTCTACTGTTTCTCTACCGCCTCAGCCGTCTCATGTCGAGCAAGAGGTTAACATTACTCAGACACATGGGTATCTTTATGTGCAACGACTTACAGCTGTCCGACCACCTTTGAACCAATCCACTGATTAGTTATGTCAATCTTCAGATGAGGAATGACAAGTTTTAACATCCGGGAGAGAAAAGAAGAATGAAGATCTCTTTGAGCTCAGGAATCTGATGGATGACACTTTGGTCACTTCGGGTAATGATTTGCTCCTTACAAACTTTTTAGGCGGCTCCTGTCCGAGAACTTGAGGCAGAGGCAAGACTGCACGTCCCTAGCTTTTTGCATGCGCTGTTGGTTTTGACTTTTTGATGTTATATTTATCTTTTCTTTTTTGAGATTTTGGTGTGTTGTATCGTGTGGGTTGGGCTTTCTTTTAGGCCAACTAATACAACCTATCTGTATCTTTTTCGCTTTAATATATTAGCCCTGGGGTTTATGATGCGTCGTGTTCTCCTACGCTCTGCTAGGGTTTCGCCTCATGGCGAAGCCCTAGCGTCTGCTACGGTACTACTCGCGTCGCACCATCGTCTTCGCCATCGAGACTAGGCGTCTTCGTGTACTTAGGTGGAAGCTCGCATCAGTGTCGAGCCGCTCGTCTGCTACAGTGCTGCGCTCGATTCGATTCCCTGCGTCTCCTTTCTTCTTTTGTTTCGTTCGCTGCTGTGGCTACGGGTAATACCCCTGCGATCCTACTTGTCCATAGCTTCCGTCAGCGACTGTTGCAAGCTCGACGGGATTTCATCTTGTCAGCGGGTTTTACGCAGCCACAGAAATGGCCGCGGGTTGATCTTATGCCGGCTCACTCGTCGACGATGAACTCGCCCGCACCTCTTCGTGTTCTAACATGTTCCCGCGGAGATTCCATGATGCATTCACGGAAGACGTCGAAATCATGTTTCTTTAAAAGACATCACGTAAAGACGGCAAATCTGCAATCTTTCTTACAGAGGAAGAAATCTCCACCATAGCTGCACCCTGTCAGCTGTTTTTAGTGGGTAAGTTCCTCTCCGATAATCCTAAACTTGAACTGATCCGAAAGAAATTTGAGCAAATGAAGATGAATGGAAGTTGGTAGAGTGGCACAATGGATGGTCGGCACGTTCTCATCCAATTAACGGATGATGGAGATTACGCCCAAGTGTTTGCTAGAAGAATATTTCGTATAGACGATCTGGTGATGAATGTGCTGAAATGGGCGGTGGATTTTGACCATCGTACTGAGCTTCCCATCTTTCCTGGGTGGCTACGCTTCCCAGATTTGTAGGTTCATCTTTATGATCAAGAGCTTCTATTTACTTTCGCAAAGATCTATGACACAACACTCCAAACTGATCCGCCAACAGAGGATCTAACTAGACCTTCTGAGGCTAGAATAATGATAGAACGGGACATTACGTTACCCTTCCCAAAAGAGCTATGGATTGGTACACATCACAATGGATTTTGGCAACCAACAAAACTTGAATAAGTATCTCTTTACTGTACCAACTGCCGTATGTTTGGTCACTATCACCAACAGTGTTACCACCTGCATCCGAATCTCAAACCTCCACGTACAAACGCTACTGGGCCACACATTCATGCGACGGATATACCCTCTTCCTCACTTCTTGTGAAACCCACTGCCACGCCCATGTCGAACACGGTGCAAAAGTCTACTGATACTGATTCAGAGCATGTCAATAAGGATCAGTTGTTGGAGTGTCAGGATGCGGTCGCTGCCCTTTCTTCTTTGCCTTCTTCCATTGGAGTAGCAATTACTGTGGAGGGTGCTCAGGCTTCCCTGCCTGACGTGATTGAACAAAGGGAAGTAGCGAATACTCACATTCAGATGACAGATAATGTGCATACTACTACCAAGGTTTCAAATAGTAGCCTTATTACTGCTGCTACACAGACACTGGAACCCACCGCTGCACTTGCATTTCCTTCTATGGTCCAGACCGACCAGTCTTCCCAAGAAGAATGACAAGTGTATTGCTCCCGGCGGAAGAAGAAGGTTGAGGGTACTTTGCCACTTGAAAATTTAATGGATGATATCTTGGCCTCTCCTGATAATGGAGAATCACTTCAGAGTTTGATTATTGAATGCATTACACGAACTCGTGGAAGATGAAGGCCTGAGCGACCTCGTCCATAGAAAATATTTTATTTGCATGTTTTTCTTTTGTCTTATCTTTTGTATTTCTTTTTTGAGCTATTTTGCTCTTTGTTTTTTACGAGTAGAACCCATTCTTTTGGACCATCTCGTACTACTTGTCTTGTAACCCTTTTATTTCGATGAAATAGGCCCTAGGGCTTCTTTATATATATATATATATATATAATTTTATTATTTCCAACAAAAAGCATGCCGAACACGAGCGAACAATGCTTTGTTCGTGTTCTGCTCACTCTATATCGAGCACAAATAAATTATTCGTGTCGGCTCGTTTGTTTAGTAATTAATCGAATACGAGCTACTTAACGGACTCGACACAAGCTGTTTGCGAACAACGAGCCGATTTGATAGCCGTACTCAACATCATCAATACTTGTCACATTGTTGGTTGTATATTTTCCTTACAATTTGAATAATTTCATAACTCCTTCGTTTAAATCATTTATTTCAGTAATATATTTATTTCTCATTTTAGATTTACATTCTTGTCATACATTCGTAGTAGCATCTAATTCTGCAGCTTTATTTGCTTATTTTCTTTCCTTTAAGTTGCTTTGCTTTGAAATTTGTGATGTTGATCAAAGTTAACTATTGATTGTAATTTTTGTTTTGCTGCAGGGAAAGAGGCGGCTAACTTGGTGTCCTGGACCATTTTCGCATAAATTGCCTAATGAGATCGTAATTCTAATTGGACTTGCTATTTATTTAATTTATTGTTTGATTTTTCATATTCTTTTGAATTAAATTCCTGATTGATCGAATTACATGTTTTTTCTCTTTTATACGCTTTAAGCTGTTTATGCCATGTTTATGCCATGTTTTTATTTGCTGAAGCTTTGACTCTCAGCCATGGGATGTGTTTATTGCCACCAATTTTTTGTGGTTGCTTAGTGAATGAGAAAGAACATTAACTTGAGATGCCTAGTTGCGTAAGCCACTTACATGTTGGCATTCGAATATAGCCCAAACTCTGATTCGAAGTATCATTTTAGATTAAATATCTTGCAGGAATAAATTCACAGAAACTTAACAGCATCAATTCAAATTCTAGCTTTAAGAATTATTTCCTTATGGAAAACTATCTCGAAGTTAAAATCTTGGGTATAATTGTAAATCTATGGTTAACAATGTACTTTGAGCTGAAATCTTGGGTATAATTTTAACTGCTTGAGTTGACATTGGATTTTCTGTCTCGATCCTTAGTAAAAAAATCGTATAAAATATTCTCTTTTGGTGTTATAATCTGGTCTGGGAGCTTGAAAATTTCAAGGCAAGAACTGTCAGTTGGACACACAAAAACTATCCGACATTTTCATTTCATAATTAAATCCAGTCTAAAGGATAAACGAGTCATTCTATTTTAATAAAGTTTTAATTTACAATAGCTCATACATATTTTCAAAATTTTCAACTAACAAGATATAAAAACTAAAATACTTTTTTGCCCGAGCTCCCTTGTTTTTGTATACATACTCTCTAGGATTCATCTATCCTAAATTTGGTTTTCCTATAAAATGTTTTCAACTGAAGGTATAAGTAAAACTACTTAGTGAACAAAATTTTGTTAAATTACAAAAATTATTATTTAAATTAATTTTTTTTTAAATGGTGTAAGTAGAAAAAACTGTCAGCAGTAATGGACAATAAAGAAAACTTGTTTCAGTTTAATTTCATTTATTTCTGTTACAGTTTTTGTTATTGGGAGTTATCATATAAAATTTTTATTTACATAATTATTAAAATATTGAAAATATCTTTTTACCATACCTCAGAGGCAGGCGTCGCTCTCGCTTGAACTCCCACCGCTCATGGGAAGGCTTATACATAAGATTATTCTCTCGTCCCTTCATTCCACGGGAGAGAGAGCAAAAAGATGGAAGAGAGAAAGGAAGAGGAGAAAGGAAGAAAGAACAAAGAAGCGAACCACCAACGATGAAGCAAGCAAATTGCGAGTTGCTGCCGAACCTACGTGCAAGGTAAACTAAAGCTTCTTGCTCTAAAATAGCTATTGCATCTCGAAGGACTCGACCGAACGCTTGTACGCTTATGTTGATGGAAAAACGTGCCCTAATTAAGCAGGAGGAAATATCAAGTGTCTTCTCCCTACTATGCGAAGTTTTCTACTCACAACAGAGTCTTTCGCATTCCGACAATGCTCCAACGGCTGTTTTGTGCCCCCACCGAGCAGAGTTGGAGGAGATGAGACGAGCGACTTTGCCGAAGCTGCATGCCTATGCTCTTTATTTATGCGTCAGTTCTTGCAATCGAGAGAAACTCGAAAGAGCTTCTAGAGCTCCTTAAGCTCCTAGCGCAAGGAGCATCAAACAAGGGCTTTTTGTGTGCCGGAAATTTTCTTGCAAAAATTAAGTTAGAAATTTAACATAAAATTATGATCATCTCTTTCAGAAACCATATGTTGAAATGAGTAATGTTCGTTAAATTTGTGTAGGATATTTGGAGAAAAAGCTAAATTCACAAAATTGCGTTAATATTGAGAAGAATTTCGGGTTTAATGACTTATTTTGATAATATAATGTTTATTTATCCTAAATAATTAATATTAAGTTAGGTTAAATGTTACGAACCTTATCAAATTTGAAATTTGGAAAGTTAATTTGATTTAAATATAATATATATTATTGTATGCATTAAGATTAATGTTGAAATAATTTAATACTAAGATAGCAGGGTGGCGCAATCATTTAATTGGGAAGTGTAATGAATTGTGAATAGTGATATATATAGGATTATTATCGAAGACAATATATATAGAAAATGAATGAAAGATTTACATGTGCACCAAGGACAAATAGATTGGAGGAAAAGACAACATACTTCATACTAAATATGTTTTTATTTTACAATAGTTCTGTTTGTTTATGTAAGCAATTACATCTTTTTTTTTTTTACTGTCTCCAACATTTATTTTAAATCCAAAAGTTCATATATTTTTTTAAAGTGTTGAATGCAAGAAACGAAATAAATATGATGCATGTGTGCATATAGAGTCACCCTCAGATCATACTGATTGGAGAAGCGATCTACACTTGCATGAAATGGAACTGGAAATGAATATAGAAAGTGTTGTCTACCATTATGGTGGGTTGGAAAATGTAAACATATATTTTTAAAGTGTAAATTTAGACGGTGACACCTAGTAACGAAAAGTGTTACAAAAATAAATGAAAGTAAACAACAAATTGTCACTTTTTTATCTGTTCTATTTTACTGCTCACATTGTTTTTTCTACTTACAACATTTTGGAAAGTATTTTTAAAATAATAATTATTGAAATTTAGAATTACTTGATTACTGAGCTGTGAAACTCAAATCTTCGGTTGCTAATATTTTTAAAGAAAGGCTATAGAAAAAAATTGATTCTAGGGAATACGTGTACTGACGTCGAGGAGTGCAAGTTAATATGTACTTTCTTTTAGTATTTGTTTTATGTCAGTTGTAAAAATAAAATCTATAAGAGTAGTTGTAAAATTAAAATTCTATGAACTAGAATAACTCGTATTTTGGATTACTTTATTTAAGAGATGAAACTGTTAGATAATTTTACTCTGTTCGCCTAACTGTTCCTCCTGTGATGATTCTAAGCTTCATAGCCGAGTCGTGATAATAGGGGTATCAGAGCCTAACCAAGTAAACAACTTGTAGGAAAATGATCATAAAAGAACAATTAGGAGAACCATTAAATAATAATCCTATTATTAGTGTTAATGGTTGTAAAATTTTGATTTCTCAGGACAATTGATATCGATCAAGAGGATACAAATGGGAATACTAGAGGCAAAGCCTGCTCATCAACATAATCTAACACCTTTATCATTTTTTGATTTTTTATCCAGTGGTGCTAGTGTCTCTATAGTCTTTTATTCGGATGATGACCGCAGTGACAACTGATCTCGAGTTCTTTGACCCAGAGTAGTGTTAGTGAAGCAACACAAATGAATAAATATCTGAAGTTGTTCCAGAATATGCGGCCACCACTATTTTTAGGTGTGGGCGGACCAATATAGGCCGAGAGCTGGTTGTTATGGATTGAGAAAATCATTGATGGTCTGTTCTGCTCTTAGGAGAGAAGGATTACATTTGCTACATTTATTTTCGAGAATGAAGCAGAGAGGTGATGGTTGTGGCAATTGTAGGAGAAATTTGGAGGACGATCTAGCAGCCAAATTCAATGGAAGCATTCCATGAGAACTTTTCCGGATTAGCTTGTTCCTCTCTCAGCTAGGAGACAAATATAGGATCGATTTATCAAGTTGGCACTATGTGAGTTCACGATGCTCTCTTGGTATACTTCTCAATTAATCCTCAATTACGACTTGTGTTGAGTGTGAGAAGGCACGCAATGGAGAGTGCTTGACAAGCACCAACACTTGTTTTTGATGCCATCAGTCAGGACACATGGCAGATTCGGCCCTACTTTGGATCGGAGGCATTCTCTAGATATCAAAGATAGTGCTCCACCTCCTTAGAGAATATTTGGCCGACAATGGTAGACTGAGTCGTCAGGATCAATTCCTGCTCTGAGTCAGCCTTGTTAGGGCATAAACTTGAGGTTGTACACCCTTAGGAACCCTCATGAAGAAAACATTTACCATAGACAGCTTAGGGACTATGCCAACCTTTCAATAAAATAGATTCACCAAAATATTAATAGTTCTGTCATAGTTTAAATCGACCGCCTTAAGCCAGAAGGTCTAAAATATTCATTTTAGGGGTTCAACCATGTAGATCCAATTTTGCAGTTAGTCAGTCTTCTTGAATTATGGACGATTTTTAATTGTAACAGTGTCTAAAACAATGATTTTGGACTTAGGTTAATTCTTTTTTCCCCTAAAAACAATGTTAAAAACATGGTTAAATTTATAAGCACCATCGTCCCACTATGTGGACTGACCTGGCATATGAATCCCCAGCAAAATTTTTTCCACTTTCTAAAACTACGAAGCTTAGAAATGATACAATCTCCTTCATTTGATTAGAAAGTGAGTCGATCGACAAAGCCTCAGAGAGATTTAAAGAGTTATTTAAGAAATGACCACACCACGCCCTACCTGATTAGTTAATTATCTAAACTTTTATAATAGGTTAATGGGATCTTTAAGATGAATAATAGATGTTACAATGTGCGCAGTGGGGGGGGGGGAGGTCATATATGTCTAAACCATATAACAAGTCCTACACATTAATTGAGGAAATAAATAATGATAAGTTTCAACGGCCTTCTGGCCTTCTGAGAGGAGAATCCAAAGATAATAGCTAATGCCCATGGGGCTATGTGTCAACAATTTTAAGTTCACTAGCAACAACTACATTGAGGAAGCTAAATAATCTAGGTTTAAACTTTGTATCAAGAACACTGGTAATCGAAGAGAATTGTTTTGGATAATTAGTAGATTTTTGTGTTTTGGTTGTGGTGGCCCTGAAAACTCTTAGCAATAGACTCGACAGATAGATCTATATGTTAAGATAAATTATAACTTTTCAGAAAGATATTTGAATAAATTATGGAATTTATTAAAGGATGTTTTTTGATGTTATAAACTTTAAATTAATATATTATTAATGATACCGAACTAGTAGGTAGATCAGAAGAAACACAAAAGCAACTTTATTAATATAAAAATATGGTTGCAAAACCGGATGGAATGTACAACAATTGATGAATCTCAGGTTAGGGGTGAAGGAAGAGATCAGAAGGCTGTGGTGGTGTCAGTGTGGTGGTAGGGAAAGGTGGGGATGGCGAGGTGGCTGTGCGGTTAGGTTGGGGCGGTGTTTGATGGAAGGATGTGGGTTGGTAGGTGGCTAAGGGAAGTGGTAAGAGAAAGGTTAGGGAGAAGAAGCGAAGGAGATTGGAAGTAAAAAACACCAACTCGGCATGATATAACCGAAGCACCACCTGTCGTGGGGTACAACCCTAACCAGCAGGAAGAGATTCTACACAGGAAGAGACTCATCACTTGTCGTTTGTCGAAGCTCCACACTCTTCGAAGTACGGTGTTAAGTCGGCGATGTTGAATGTAGCTGAAATGTTGTAGTCTCTAGGCATGTTTATCTTATGATCGTTGTCGTGCAACTTCTGAAGTACTCTGAAAGGTCAATTTGCTCTCGGTTTAGGCTTCCAAAATGATCCAAGTTGCAATATTTCCTTTTTCAACAAAATGCATACAAGGTCGCATTCTGGAAATGTTTCTTTCTTTCTGAATTTATTTGCTAGTGTATGAAATTTGCTGTCTTGTATAGCAATCTCTTTGCCAACTTCTTCATGAAGCTTTTTAATCTCTGAACTCATTCTATGGCATCATTGATGGTTTCCAACATTGGTAGGTGCAGAACCAATTCTAGAGGCGTGAGCGGATTGTGTCCGTACACAATTTGTAGGAGAGTTTGTCTAGTAGTATGGCTGATGAATTGGTTATTGGCGAACTCAGCCTGGGCTAGAATAAGATCCCATAGTTTTATATTTTGTTCCCACGAAACACCTCATGAGATTACCGAGGCTTCGACTTATTGTCTTTATATGTCCTTCTGTCTGTGGATGAGCTGTCGAGCTAAATTAGAGTTCTGTTCTGAGCTTTCCTCATAGTGTCCATCCAGAAGATGCTCTGGAATTTGACGTCTCTGTCAGAGGTGATGGCCTTGGAAATTCTGTGCTACCTTGCAATCTCCCTAAAATATAGGTCGACAATGTGAAAATCGTCAAGTATCCGGTGACAGGGTACAAAGTCGGCCTTCTTGGAGAATCTGTCTACTACAACCATGACAAATTCCTTGTACATTTTGGTCTTTGGAAGTCCCACCACGAAATGCCTGCTGATGTCGACCGATAGTGTCTTCGGTACTGGAAGTGGCATGTACAATCCCGCGTCCTGAGCCCTTTATTTGCTAGGCGACAAGTCGTGTACTATTTGAAATGTTGTTCCACATCTCTCTTTAGTTTCAGCCAAAAGAAAAAAAAACTCCCTTACCATGGCGAGGGTCTTGTCCTTGCAGTAGTGACCGACTAATCCTCCGTTGTGGTTCTCCTGGACAATTGATTCTCTTCATGAACACCGCAGAATGCATAGTTGACTCTGGTGAAACAAATATCCATCTTTGTAATAATGTTGCCCTAGTGGTTTTTCTTGACATTGTTCTCATATGTATTTGAAATCTTCGTCTGTTTCATATAATTTTTTATGACCTCGAAGCCCACAACTCCAACTCGCATTGTTTTGACCAATAGATGTCGACAACTTTGTGCATCGGCTACGCGGTTCTAGCTTCCTACCTTGTGCTTTAGTACAAATTGAAACGAGGCTAGAAATTTCGCCCAAGTGGCTTGTCGTCCCTTCTGTTTGTTCTGATTGTTGAGGAATTTTAGAGACCCGTGATCTATAAATATTGTAAACTGTTTTTCAATAGATAATGACTAATGTTCCAGAGCTCTTATGATGACGTAGAATTCTTTGTCATAAGTTGAGTATTTTTTACTGGTCTCGTTCAACCTTTCACTAAAGAAAGCGATGGGGTGTCCTCCTTGGCTCAGCATGTTCCTATCCCAACACCAGAGACATACATTACTTCGAAAAATTGGTTGATGTCGGGTCGTGCTGGCATGGGTGCCTGAGTTACATTTTCCTTTAATGTGCCAAAATTGTCTTAGGCTGCGACTGTCCAAGTGAACTCTTTCAAAAGTTTGTTCAGCGGGGAGGTGTAGTGCTGAAGTTCCTAATGAATCTCCGATAGAATAATGCTAACTCCAAATGTTGTCTTTGCTCGGATAGTAGCTTCTATCTTTGCGGGATCCATTTGAATTTCTGCCTATATACGTTGTAACCCAGAAAGTATATCTGGCTTGTCATGAAGTGACATTTTTTTGAATGGGTATAGAGTTGCTCGACTCGCAGTAAGACTGCTTTTAGGTGATGCAAATGATCCTCCTTCGACTAGCTGTAGACTAGAATATCGTCAAAGTAGAGAAGTACAAATTTTCCAAAGTGTAGCCGAAACACCTGGTTCATTAGTCTCTGAAAGTGTTGGGTGCATTCTACAGGTCGAAAGTCATAACAGTCCACTCATAAAGTTCATCCTGCCTTGAATGTGGTCTTCCACTCGTCTCTGGGCCTCATTCGTATCTGATGATATCTGTTACGTGAGTCGATCTTGAAGAAAATAGTGGCTTCGTGTAGCTGGTCTAAGAGATTATTCATACTGGGTATGGGGAATCAGTATTTGATGGTAAGCTTGTTGATGGCTCGATTGTTGATGCTTGTCTGCCACAATCTATCCTTTTTATGCACCATCAGGGCAGGGACTGCATATAGGCTGGTGCTTTCTTTTGACTAGTCATTGTAGTTCTTCATACTTTGTAGATCTAAATCTGTAGGCTGGTTGGTTGGCAATACAGATCCGGGTATAAGGTCTTTAGCGTGTTGGATATCCCTTAGTGATGGTAATCCCTATGGTAAGCTGTTGGTCATGACATCCTGAAAGTCCTATAATAATGGCTGTAGTAGTGTTGGTACCTCTGTTTCATCCTCCTTTCCTTCTAGAAGGATTAATGATCGTATTACAGGGGCATCTCTAACTGATTATAGGGAAGTGGTCCGGAGAACTAATGCTGCCTTCGTATCGCTCTCGTCTTCTGTATCCTTAGCAAGTAGAAAAATGATACGTTTCCCATCCTTTCTGAAAGAATAAGTATTCTTGAATTCGTTGTGCTGAGTCTTGCGATCGAACTGCCAAGTCCTTCCAAATAAAATGTGGCAGTCATCCATAGGAGTCACATCACATCGTACTTGTTCATGTAGCTGGTCCTTGATGGAGAAATCTACTAGGCACTGTTGATCCACACATATCTCATTTCTTTTCTTCAGCCAAGTAATGGAATATGACTAGGGATGCTTCTATGTGTCCAATCCTAAAATTTTCACCACGAGTGTGGTCACCACATTCTTGTAGCCCCCTTTGTCAATGATTAGGCTGCAGACTTTCTCCCTGACGGTGTACTTGGTGCAAAAAATGTTATGCCTTATCCATGATTGATCCCACTTTGGCTCGAACTGCAATATTCGCCGAATGAATTGTTCTTCTCCTTCGTCTCTGTGGAGTCGAAGCTCTTCTTCTAGGATCTCCTTTGACTCTTGTTTCGACTTACTTGACGACATTTTGATTTATGAGTACGACGACTCTGCTTGTTGGGTAGTTAGAGGTTATGTATCCGTAGCCGTGACATCTGAAATACTTCCCGTCTGACAATTTATTGGAAGAATCACTTTTCTTTAGCTTCTTCCCACTCGGATTTGCCTTATCAGCTCCCTATCCAATTTTGTTATTTCCTTCAAAGGTACCTCTATTGGCTGTAGAAATTTTAGGTGACTGTTTAGTTGAATTTGGCAGTCTGAATGGTGACTATTGCCGACTTTGCTTTTGTTGTCTTTCCACTTTAAAGGCTAGGGTTTGGACGTCCTCTTGTGTCCAATATAGCGACAATTATGCCAAGTTGCTGTGGCGGATTTCAGACCCCCGATATCAGGCTATCGTACGTTCTTACGCTCCGCTAGCTCGCACTTCAACTGCAAGTGGTCGATTTGGGTTGTGAACTTCTCAACTAAAAGACATTGTTGCTTTAAGTTGTGGAGTTTTAGAACATGTCTTGACGTTGTTGCAGTGGGAGGTATTTCTTCTGCATTGCCTTCATCTTCTTCCACTTAGTTATCTTTTCACTACCTTGTCTTCTCTGCCTTTGTTGATTTTCCCACCATAAGGAGGCAGTTTTCTTTAGTTTAATGGCAGTTAGCTTGGCTCGTTTGTTCTTCGACACATCTTTATATTTGAAAATCCGTTCGTCTGTTTGCAGCCAGTCGATAAAATCCTCGGGGTCCATGCATCCCTCAAATTCTGTGAGGTTCATCTTGATGCCAAAGTTCCGGTGATCTCCATAAGGGGCCTCTTCGCTTGGCCTCCTTTGATATTGGATACCAAAACAACATGGTCAATATTCCTTATCCTTGTGATCTTCTCTGTGAAACAGATTTATCTCCTCGTCTCTTGCTTTTTTTTTGACTCTATCGATCACAGTCGAAGGTAATCGCTTCTTGGTTTTCGTCATCTAGCTATACAAGTCTCCGTTGCAGACGACATATTTCTCGTTGAATCTCTTCCTTGGTAGAGCCTGTTGTATCTCTTCATGGTGACATGTTTAGGGTAGTGGAAGGAAAGAAAGAAATGGGTGGATGTGGCTTGCACGGGACAGATGCTAGAAAATTAAGATGGAACTAGAGTTGGGTAACTCTGATACCAAATGATACCGGAACTAGTAGGAAGATCAGTAGAAACACAAAAGCAAACTTTTATTAATATAAATGTATGGTTAAAACATGATTCAACTAGAAGGAAAGCACAATAATAGACAAATCTCATGTTACGGGTGAAGGAAGAGATCCAAAGGCGACAGTAGCGTTGGCGGGGTGGTAGAGAAAGGTGGGGAAGGTTGGGTGGTGGTGTGGTTGGGATGGTGTTTGGTTGATTGTAGGTAGGCGGGACAATAAGGTTGTTGGGGAAAGTAATTGTGGCGGCAGTGTGGCAGAGGGATTTGGGGTGGTAAGCGGTTAAGTGAAGTGGTAGGAGAACGGTCAGGGAGAAGAAGAGAAGGAGATTAAAATTATACAACACTTCCTTGGAGCAGGATACAACCTAAGCACCGCCTATCGTCAGATACAACCTAAGCACCGCCTATCGTCAGATACAACCCTAACAAGAGAGACGATAGTTCTCACAGAAGATCTGAAGACAACACAACTAGAATTGAACTCTTATGTAGGCTTTTTAAAATCTCCAATATATATGCATCTGATTTGAAAATTCCTTTTTGCAAGTCAAATATGGAAGCTGACATATTGAAAGCCGTTGAAGTGGAGCCAGAAATAAGTTCATTGCATCGTTCCTGTGTGCCTGTCCAAGAAAGGAGGGCAGAAGAATCCATAAAAGCCTTCATAAGTCAAACAACTCGTGAAAGCTTCCTACACATTTGGGAGAGTTCGCCTGCGTGAACCTTGCACATCGCAATCAACCTCCCGCCTTTTCCCGCTTCGTGATGGTTCGCAGAGCATCACGATCCTCCTCCGCCCTTTCCCGCCTCACGATAGTTCGCGGGGCATCTGACCCCGCGGTGTAGGAGCACCCTGCTTCACGGTGCTTTTAGCGCTCGTGTTTGAGCGCTGTTTTCAGCGTCCACGTCAATTGATTTATTGTATTTCAACTTGCATGCGTAATGTCTCTTTATATCATTTTGTTACTGTAATAAGAACTTGGGTACTCATTGTGATGTCGATATCTTATAATTTTCTAACATTTTCGGGTTTAAACATATGAAAGAAAATGAGCCAAAGCAGACACTATATTTATGAAAGACAACTAAACTTGGAAATAATTATTTTCATAGGTGCTTTATTGTTAGATCTTTTGAATCGTTAGTGGCTCCTTCATTATATTTGAATTATTTTATTTATTTGTTAGTGATAGCATCAGAAATTTAAAATTTGAATTTCCATGTCTTACCCTCCTTTTTTTTGTATTGGAAATTCCAAGGCTCAGAGCTGGGTTGTAACATTTCTTTTTTGTAAAGAATCTATTAAAGGAATCAATTTCACCGATCATTTACTAATTCTTAAATTAATAACTCAAAACTAAATCAATTAATTCAAAAGCACCGATTTTTCTTTGAAAAGAGTCTCTTATTCTATGTTTTATACTCATCAACTCAAAGAAACCACAACAAATCGGATGTCTTACCTAAATTATTTGATTTCCTTTTTTTGTTCCTGCTTTCTTTCCTTTACTTTTTCTTCCTTTTCTTCTTTTCTCTTATTTTACTTTTGTCCCTGTGGCCTAACCTGAGAACTTGTTCTCTAGATTTTTCCTCTTATAATAACTCATATTTGTTTGATAGTCCATCATAACCATTGCATTGCACAGATTTATTAATTCTGCTGGATTAAATGTAATAGAACTTTAGAAAATAGCGTTACTGATATATTTTTTTATTTATTCTTTATTTCTTAAAATAATCAAAATAAAATGTAGAAATAAAAGAATTCAGATTTCTAGATGTGCAAGGGGTTTTCTTATTACCTTGTAAAATTTTATGGCATTACAAGTATTGCATAAACCACTCCGCTAGAAAAAAATTGGCTCGTTGATGATGCTTTTCTCCCAGGTATTTAGGATACTCTTTTTGGATGTTATGGAAGATGTTGATATTGTCCGTGCTGCTGTCTGTTATCTCGTGTTGCCCAGAATTTTTTTAAAAATCTCCAATATATATGCATCTGATTTGAAAATTCCTTTTTGCAAGTCAAATCTGGAAGCTGACATATTGAAAGCCGTTGAAGTGGAGCCAGAAATAAGTTCATTGCATTATTCCTGTGTGCCGGTCCAAGAAAGGGAAGAACCTGTAGATAGCTTTCCTTCTAGTAGCAGCTTATCTGGGATTTCTGATCATACAGATAGGATAGACTGCTTTTCTCTTCCTGATGCACATGCTTTGTTGTACGTGACAAGCAGGAGAAGAAAACACCAAAATAAAGCTCATCTATCTTTGGTGTGAATTCTGTTTTTTTTATTAATTCTCTTGACTTTTTACTCTTCATATTCTTAAAATTATAGTATGTAATGGTTTTTTTTTTTTAAATATTGTAGGAAGGCCATCAATCAGTAGAAAAGTTAGCAGAATTTTCTGAACTTTGCTTTGAGGACGATGCCAAGGTGCTTCCATTCTCTGCTGTTTAGCTATACTTTTCAAACAGATTTTGCGATATTTGTTGTTTCCTTTCAGATGAAATTGGATGATGCGAAGATTGAGGAATTGAAAGTCAGCTGTTTGAAAATGCAGCACACTCCTATTAAAAACTATTCTTCCTCTCCTTATCATTTGATTGAGGGTGCTATTCAAGGCGCAAACAACTTGACTTTGCGAGAATCGGAAGCAATTCTTGTTATTAAACATCTTCAGGAACAGGTCCCTTTCTATTTAATGATTTTTTTTTTAACCTGGAACATGTTAATATATTATTTTGATTAATTGACCAATTGACTTTCATCATTAATAGATTAAATCCCTTGAAGTTGAGAAGATTTCATTACAGGTGAATTTAGATAATGTTATCGCCTTGGCAACCGAACAGAATGCTTCGTTTAGAGAAAAATATGAAGAGGTATGCTTCTTTTTCCCAGTTCATTTCTGTTGAAATGAACGCATTGTTTCATGATAATTGTAATGCGGACCGCTGCATGATGAACTTCACCATTTTTTGGTGATTATATATTTATTTGGTTTTATTCTTGGATTTTGGCGCACATTGTTAGTTAAATCTTATTAATGCGTGCTGCTTTAAGTTGCTGTTATGATTATTACAAATGCTAGTTTTGTGTTTTGTTGACATTTCTTCTATTTGTTTCGATTTTCAACTGCACATGGTTTCTATTTTTTTTGTTACGTTTTAGTTTATGAACTTGGTTTAGAGATATCCCTTCTCAATGCAAGGAATCATCTTGAAAAATCAAGTGCATAGTAGTTTGTCTTTTACTCCTCTATTAATTATTGAAAACAAGATTGCAGATTGTGAGGGCACTTTTAGGGCCTGTTTGGGGTAGTTGCAGCTTATTAAAACTGTTGCACAACAGCTTTGCCAAGAAACAATTGCGGAGAAGTTGGCTGTCCATTCCTTTTTTTTGCAGTTTAACACAACCGTGCTGCAACTATTTCTAAACAAATGACATTTCTACCGCTGTAGTATAATGCTTTCTATAACATAAGCTAATTCCGCTATTACATTTCATACTTAAAAATAAGTATCAAGTACAATCATTACAACAAAGATAGACACCTCACTAAACTGTGAATAACACGACAATCAAAATAAAAGAGTTAATTATTAATACTATGTTAATGTTGTTTTTAAAGCGCACTTGATTAATGTCGCGAGATAACCCTTCCTTCAAGGAAACTCTCCATGCCTGTTCACTGTTGGCAGTGAAACTCTTAAATCCATCTGCCTACCTGAAGAAGTTAGTCTTCTTCACTACTCATCGGATACCAGTAAAACTGTCTCTTGTAGCTATGAGGATGTCTCGAAGTAAGCAGAGAGCCTTGTAGACCACAGTAACAATACATTGCTCTGTAGGTATTAGAAATCCTCAAGCTCATTTCTTTTTGAAGGTATAAAACAACAAAACACAAATCCTTATATGCAACATTAGCGAAGCAAAATATTAGAAGTAATCAATACAAATTTCATTAAACTCTGAGGTCTTAAAGATCATAGTATAAACCAACGAATCTACCATTACGAGAAGATAACATAACTTATAAAAAAAAGATTCTTGGTTGCCTTTAAACCCTGTAATTCCGAGCTCATTTGTATCACATATACATATCACCAAAAGATGCCATCCAAAAGAACCTCAAAAGCCATTACACTGAAAAAGGAGAGAAGCTGGATTGCCTTCGTTGTGATTTCACATGTGATAAGAACCAATAGTGAGCCGAACGTGAGTTGTTCGCAAACAACGAGCCATTTTGATAGCCATATCTAGAAGAATTCTTAAGGTCGAACGTCTCATCGCAGACCTTCAATACTAAAAGCAAAACATACAATAGAAATTTGTATTACATATTATATTCATGTTATCTCATTAACCATCCAAGTTGGGAAGAATACCCGCAAAAGAGCGAGAAATAAAATTAAGATTTAAAATATAGATCTTTGGATAAAACATTGATACAATAAAGTATAAAAGTTTTTGCAACACATTGCAAATAAAGTACCAGCAAAAAAATACAATCGGTTCATTCATTCAACCTGGTAACGATGACATATGTAATTTGCCCGCTCAACGCTATCATCTCCCATGCACCTTCTCCACCATGGGTGCAAGTTTTAGGTAAATTTTCTTCTGTCTGTGATAAATTGTATCCTAAACAATATTCATATGCATCAATACGGACATGTGAGTGATCTTCATTAGTCATGTTAAAGTTAATATCGCTGCGCGAATGATACCTCTAATTATAGTTGTGGAGAGTCTTTGTGCCCCCCCTAAATCTGCGCTTATTTAGTAAACAAATAAGTTGACATATTCCGCACTATGACCCATTTTTTCAATTGCATTTTATCTTATCCCTTTTATGTACTTTTCTTGAATTTTTTACAATATTTTGCCCGCTCTCCTTGTTAAAATAGGTCGTTGGTCTATTTCCACCTCAACCACTTTAAGGCAGGGTCATAAAATATTAATTTGGCTTGTTTATCCCACATAGCAGATGAACCAATTTCTTTTGTCTTAACTATTGTGTTACTATCATGAAAAGAATTAACCAACATAAATATTTGCCACAATAAATAATTACCTCAACTCAAAGAAAAGTAGCATTGCCGTAATGCTTAGCAATTATCTTAACCATTGACGATTACATATAGTGGAAAACACCCTCAATCGAAACCTTGCATCGAAATTTGAAATCCTAAACAATCGTGGGAAGTGTAAATGCTTCAAAACATTGCAATAAAAAGTCAAGCACCCTCATCCATCAAATTTGCATGACAACTGAAATAATATCAACAACAAATCAAGCACTATAGGTATTTCATCTATTTTTCAAATTTTCCCTAAAAGAAAGCTTATCATTAGAATGTAAACCATCAAACAAACATACATGATAGCCGAAACATTGCAATCAACAAATCAAGCACCTCACTCATCAAATCTTATTGTCAACCGAAACATTGCCATTAACAAATCAAGCATCCCTTTCAACTCAAGCATCGAAACATGGAATCCCAAACAATATATTGAAAGCTCCTTCCAAATGTTCGTGTTCAAGCATAAATGGACCGAAACATTGCAATCAACAATCAAGCACCATCATTCATCAAATTTTTAAGGCAAACGAAACAGTGCTATTAGCAAATCAAGCACCTTTGTTCATCTTTTTTTCAAATTTTCATTCAAATGAAGCATAGCATGAAAATGTAAACCAACAAGCAAACATACATGACAACTGAAACATTGCAATCAACAAATCAAGCAACCTCATTCATCTAATTTTCAAGGCAACCTAAATAGTGTCATCAACAAATCAAGCACCACATTTCATTCATTTTTCAAATTTTCACTCAGAAAATCAGTGGAGGAGAAGAATAAACAGATCCATCCAAAAATCGCAAAATTCACCATCCCAAATTGTAAAATTCACTATGCCCAATCGCAAGTTCCGAGGAGGCAAACGAGAAAGCCACCAACTCAAATCCACAATATTCTAACCCTAATCGCAGATGACAAAACATCAAATTGCCTTCAGATAACCATATCATAAAATGAGCAAGGGATATGTGTAAAAAGCAATCCGAAAGAAGCGCGAGAGAGGAACATGAGAACCACGAGAGAGGCGCGAGAGATGAAGGAGAAACGAGATCGAGAGAGGCAAAGAATCGAGAGAGAAACTAGGGCGAAGGGAACTTAAGAGAGCCACTTGCATACGCAATTTGATAAAGCTACGTAGTCGAGGGTTAAAATCGCTATTAATCCATGTTCCATAGGGTCGAACAAGTGACTCGTTTTTCAACAAATTATTGCTATAAGCCACCTTACCGCCTTATCCAAATAATTTGACATGCGTTTTCAAACCGCACCACACCAAAAAAGCTGCCCCGAATGGGTCCTTAGACAAGTTTAAAGTTTCGTAACATGTGGTGTGCAATGAGGCTCACCTCAGCGCTTTTTACAAAACAATCGCAATGGGCTTAGGCCTCATTGTCCCAAGTTAAGGTGTATATCTCTGTCAAGTAGAGACGCGCATGCCTTACCTAAAAAGATGCCCCAAGTTTTTGAGGTTATCCAAAAATTTTTTTAAATAAAACTAAAAGTGATATTAATATGTCTCATTTATTAACTTTTAAACCTCACACAGTAAATAACTAGAAAAAGACGAAATAAGGATTCATAAAAAAGTTTGTTTTTGAAATTTTAATTATCAATATATTTATTATTTTAATTATTAATTTTATTGATTATTATTCAGTATAAAAGAGAAAATGTGTTAAAAACAATAAAAAAAGAGAGAATATTGATATGACTAAGTTTTAGATACAAGGTAATCAATTTATTATGTTGATGACTCTTATTCTATTTAATTGGTTGATGAGAGTAATAGAGAGTTTAGAATTAGAAATCCAGATGTTGATGATTTGTTATGTTCTTGTTTAAGTGGGGCGTATTGTGAGTGAGGGAAATTTAATAATGAACTTTTTTTGGAATGTTATGATTTGATGTTTCAATATTTTATTTTAATGTCTTAACTTTGATATTTTAATATGTTTATAACTCATTTTATTTCATAATTTGATATTATGATTTTTAACATTATGACTTAGTTCGGGGCTTGAAATTAATTGAGACGGGCACTTGCGGTCGGATGGTGAAAATTTTATTTTTCTATATGCATTTTACATAACTACTATTTAACAAATTAAAAAGCCACTACATAAAAGAAAATTTAACACAAATACTTATCAATTTACCTCAGGTCATGCCATCGTTTTCTATTGATATTTTCTCTTATATTGTTAATGTTTTTGTTTAAATGATTAATCTTGTAATGTGAATTTAAAACAACACGAGATAAAAAGTTAGTAAGTACTCATGTTTCTAAATTATACAACACAATGAAAATAAAATAATATGTATACCAATTAAACTCTCTATAAAATCTATCTAAGAACATTTGGAAGTTTGTACTATCTAACATGATCATTCAAGGTAATTTTAAATCTTCATTATGTCTTACTGTATCGTTGACATATCATTGTCTTTTTAATCTGTGTACAACATTACTGGAGCACTGTCTAAAGTTGTGCCAATTAAGACATCTTAATATCAATATCTGTTTTCATTATGTGTATGGATACCTAGTGTTTTTCCGCTAGTGCTATAAATTGAACTCTATTTTAGTTAAGCATGAATATATATTCGATCTGTGGAGTTTATATCATTTATACATTTATTTCATTAAATTCATTATATTCGGTATACATATTGCTTAATAGTTGTTGTCGCTAAGATGTCAAATCATCGCAATAATATGACCAATAAAAGAACCAATCAAACATGATAAAATTTGGCAATTGAATTTAGGGTTAACAATAACTATTAATGCAACTTATGAAGAAACAAAAATGTTGCTTCTGATCAAGTAAGGGTACTCACCTTATTTAATTAGTTGGAAATCTAATCGCTTAATTTGACTTTGCCTCATTTAGTTTGACTCTCATGAAAACATTTATAAGAACTAATTCTTTGTCTATTATTTTTTATTTTAACATTATATTTTAGATCTTTAATTTTATTTCATCAAATAACATTGTTGTTTATTACTATTAGTTTTAAGTCAATTATTAGGTCATGATTTAATTTTTTTGATTCTTATTAGAATCTATTTATTTATTGATTTAAATATTAAATTAAATGACAATCTTTTCTGTCATATTTTTTTATTAGTTGCATATATTACAAAATATATTCAAAACTATTAATTAAATAATATTTATACTAACTTAAATATATCCTTAAATTGCTAACTCATTCGGTTTGATCTTCCCACTTTCACACTCATTGCGCTCTTGCTCCCCTGCTCCGTCGAACTTGCGCAGGAGACCATAGTTGTGCTAGCTTCAAAATTTTTACACCGTCGTCTTGCTCGGGTGTAGTGTGCAAGGGCCTGAATACAGTGGAAAGCGACGCGCTGTATGGCCTGAATACAGTGGAAAGTGTGCAAGGGCCGCTACACCGGCGCTCGGGTGTAGTGTCAAGTAGCGGGGTTCCCACATTACGGACGGATGAGGGTGAAGAAGTTAGTCGACGATACTTAGTATTAGGATAGGATCCCGGAATATAGGTACTCTCGATGGTAAACTAATGGAATTGGTTGATATTATGATCCATAGAAAGATAAATATCCTATGTATTCAAGAAACTAAATGGGTTGGAGAAAAAGCTAAGGAGATTGATAACTTAGGTTTTAAACTATGATATTCTGTAAGAGTCGTACTTAGAAATGGTGTATGTGTAATTATAGATAAGAGTTTGAAAGATAATGTTGTCAAAATTAATAGAGTTGGAGATAAAATTATAACACTTAAGATTATTATCGATACTTAAGATTTTTAATATTATAAGTCTTTATGCTTCCTCAAGTTGGTTTAGATATAGATTCTAAAGATAAATTCTGGAATGATCTGAAGACTTAATAAACTCGATACCCTCGAAGAAAAAATTTTTATATGAGGAGATTTAAATGGACATGTCGGTAGAGTGGTAGAAGATTTCGAAATATTCATAGTGCTACTACGGTTATGGAGCGATTAATGAAGAAGGTAGAGCCATTTTAGATTTTCTTTAGCAGTATGATTTGTTTATTACTAATAATTTATTTAAGAAAAGAGACCAGCATCTTATTATTTATAAGAATGGATCTAATAAAACACAAATCGATTATTTTCTTATGAGATGAAGAGATCGTTGAGATTGTAAGAATTGTAAGGTCATTTCAAGTGAGGATTTAAGTACCCAACATCGATTATTAGTTTTAGATTTTAAGATGAAGAGTTGTAAAATAAAGAATACTATGATTCAACATCGTAGAATAAGATGGGAGCACCTAAAAGACATAAATAAAATTATTTTTATGAGTAAAATTCAAGATTTAAATATTTGGGATGTTCTATGAAGACGCGAATGTTATGTGGGAAAAATTAACTAATACTTATTAAACAAGTGATTAAAGATGTCTTGGAGAATCAAAAGAAAAGTTTCATAAATAAAAATAGTTGGTTTAAATGTAAAAGCGTAGAAGCTAGGAAAAATATAAAACAGATCATGAGGAGTGTAAAAGAATAATCTGTGACGCTAAAAATTCTGCTTTTAGTGATCTTTATAACATGTTAGATACTTAAGGATGGTGAAAAATATACATATAAACTAGTCAAACAAAGAGTAAAGAAAAGTAAAAATTTAACTCAAGTAAAATGTATTAAAGATGAAAATCAAAAAGTGATTTTCTTAGAAACAGATATTCAACATATGTGAGTGAGTTATTTTGATAAACTTTTTAATGATGATGCTGAAAGTACGATTGACCTTAGTGATCTTAATATCGTTAATAATAATAAAACTTTTCATTTTTACCGTCGCATTAGTAAAAAGAAGTTGATGAGGCTTTAAAGAATACTAGGGGAAAGTCCGTAGGACTCGATGATATCCCGATTGAAGTGTGGAAATGTTTAGGTGATTTAGGGGTTTCCTGGCTTACTAAACTTTTTAATATTATTTTAAAAACTAAAAGGATGCCTGAGGAGTGGAGAAAGAGCATTTTGGTCCCTATTTTTAAGAATAAAGGAGTTGCACAAGAGTGTGCAAATTATAGAGGAATTAAATTGATGTGTCATACTTTAAAATTATGGGAGAGGGTAATTGAATATAGGTTAAGACGTATTACGAAGATTTCTCATAATCAATTTGGATTTATGCCGGGCAGGTCTACCATGGAAGCTATATGTTTATTGAGAGGTTTGATGGAGAAGTATAGAGATAATAAGGAGGATCTACATTTGATTTTTATTGATTTAGAAAAGCTTACGATAAGGTTCCAAGAGAAGTCCATCGGCTAGAGAAGAAAGGTGTTGATATGACTTATATTCAAGTCATTAAAGATATGCATGCTAGAGCTGTTACTTGTGTTCGAGCCGAAGGAGGATTGACCAAGTATTTTACTATTTCGTTGGTTTACATCGGGGATCGGCTTTAAGCCCATATCTTTTTGCTTTATTTATGGATTGTCTTACTTGGGCATTTACAAGAGGATGTACCTTGGTGTATGCTTTTTGCTGATGATATCCTCCTTGTGGATAAGACAAGAGAAAAAGTCCGAGAAAAACTTGAATTATGGAGGTTTACATTGGAGTCTAAAAGTCTTCGTTTGAGTAGAACTAAAACCGAATACATGGAATGTAATTTTAGTAATAGTAGGTCTAGTGACGACAGTGTAACTTTGGGTGATCAAATTATTAAAAGGTGTGAACGATTTAGATATCTCGGGTCCATTGTTCAAAACGATGGTGATATAGATGGGGATGTTAATAGTAGAATTTAGGTTGGTTGGTTGAAGTGGAGGAATGCGTCGGGCCTATTGTGTGATAGAAAAGTACCGCTTAGATCGAAAGGAAAATTTTATAAGATGGTGGTGAGACCTTCGATGCTCTATGGTGCTCGAATGTTGGCCTTTAAAAGAGAAGCATAATGTTAAGTGTTGCCGAGATGAGAATGATTAGGTGGATGAGTGGCTTTACACTTAGAGACAAAATGCGAAATGAATATACCCGTAAAAGGGTTGGAGTTGCACCGGTGACGGATAAAATTAGAGAGAGTCGCCTTAGATGGTTTGGTCACATTAGACGTCGACCACCCGATGATCCGATTAGGAGAGTAGATGTTTTAAATACAACTTATGTTAAGAAAGGCGAGAGGCGGACATAGGAAAACTTGGGCTTATTGCATAAAAAATGATCTTAATTTATTAGAATTAAACGAAAAGTTGACACTAAATAGGACGCAATGGAGAAAAAGGATTCATGTAGCCGACCCCACTTAGTGGGATTAAGGCTTTGTTGTTGTTGTTTTTGTTGTTGTTGTCGTTTGCTCGATACGACTTTTCCTCCGGCTTCAATCGCAAGCTTCGTCGAGGTTGTCATCACGCCTTTGGCTCGTCCGACGAAGGTGAGTATTCCTCTTTCTTCTCTTTCTTTTTTTTCCCGTTTGTCTCTCTGCCTCTCAATCTGGCCTTTCATCTTTTTCACGGATGTGGTTTTGCCGTTAGGTTTACACAGAAGGCTTCCCTTCTTTTCAATCTTTCTTGCACATTTCTCTGCTCTTCTCTTCCTCCTTGCATTTGTATTTCTTTCGTGTCTTGACTCTTTTGATTCGTTTCCGAGTTACAAAAATGTTAGTGTTGCGAGTATTAAAACCAAACATTACAATTACTTCTAATTTTACACAATTTATTACTTTTAATTATAATTTTTATATATTATTTTTTTAATGTGTTAATGATTTAGAATATTAATATCTTATTTCTTGCTTTACACTTTTTATAATTCATACAATATTTATTAATTTACTTAATTTTTTAAGTTTGAGGCTTGCGCCTTAAAATCCCTTGAGGCTTATGTCTGGCCTCACGAATGAAAAACCTCAATACCAAATTGCACAATTTCCTTCATCTTGAATCTTGTTTTCCTATTAACTACGGGTTTATTTGGGGCAACTGTGATTATTTGAAGAAGCTATTGCACAACCGCCGAGGGAGAAGCAATAATGAAACTGCCGTTGGTTTAACTGTGTCTTTTTGGTTAGTTTAGTTGTGCATCAGCTGTGTTGCATTTATTTTTGAAAAAAGGCCATATTGCCGTTGTATACATGTGTTGTTTGTGAGCTAACCATTTATGTTTAACATCTTATTTTAAAATCGTAACAAATTTTAGAAGTTTTTAAAAATTCACAAGTCCAAATATTACATCAAAAAGTTATTTTTCACTTAACAGTGAAGAACTCAATATTTAAATTAAAAAATTAAAATACATTAGCAAAAAGTAATATTATCATAATATTACTTTTAAAATCCAGATGATAAAGTATTTTTTTGCTTCAAAAATTCTGAAGTAGATTCATCGAACTCATCGACCCGTCTAAAGAAGTTGTAGTCTTATCCTGATCTATTACTTAACATCTATAAAATTTTCTCCATACCTACATTCTCTTTTTGATGTAAATACACAACATTGCAATTTTCGGTTGTAGTACATGACTCTAGAAGCACAAGTCCTTAAACTCATATTCCCTTATGTGTCAAATGTAATACATAAAATGTGCTTCTTTTAATAGTTCAAAGACAATGTTATAAGAAAAAATAACTAATGAAAATAAGACTAATACAACGATAAAATTGTATAAAATTGTAAGGTCTCAGAGGAAATAAAAATTACAAGAAAGCAGAACACCTAAAGAAAGAGGATGTTGATTGCCTTTTGCTAAGTAGTTCCGAACTTGTATATTTCGCTTAAGCATATTAGTATAAAGGCCTCCATAAGAGCTTCTATTGTCATATAACTGAAAAAGAAATTGATCTTATTGGCTTGATACCAATGTTGTATAGGACAGTAACCATAACAACATAAAAGTTATTCAGAATAACCCCCAATGTCCTATATCTCGTCATTGTCCTCCAAATCAAAAACATAAAAGACAAACTTATATTTAGTTTTAATTGTTTAGGAGGTCATACAATTGGATAAAATGCAACATGCTTATAGCAAGAAAAAATAACATAGTAGATTATGAAATATTCCACATAAATATCTTTGAAAAAAGAGTGAGCATAAATTTGTCTTTTTTACGTTGACATACAATCTTCACTCATGTAATAATCCTTTTTGGGCAATCAGGTAAAGAATTTTGACGACTTAATATGTTCCTCAAATTTCACATCCCTCAGATTTCAACCAAATTAATTTATAAAATTTTACGCATTAAAACGATCAATCGAATATGTAATGCTATATATAAATTTTGAATGGAATGATAGATAAAAAAAATGGAAGTTATACATTTAATTATTCTTTGGACTTAATTAATTCTTAATCTCTTGCCCCCCTTACTGTTCACAACCAACATTCTTGCAATATTTAGCTCTTGATGCGTCGAATGAACTTTCCTGAGCCGTTTGTTTCTTCGTTCCCCTTCTCGGTCTCTCTCGACGGAAGATCGATGAAACCTTCTGCATGATCCTATGCTTCAGTTGGTAAGCGACCCGTCGAGAGCCGCAGCTCTTTATTCGGACTACGGCTACAAAATCATTTTGTTTGAAAATTTCTTTTATGCTATTTGAGACGTTTCTTTTCTTCATCACTTGCCCATTTTGATGTTTGAGACGATCGTGCATCTTTTTATAATATTTTGTCGCCGCAGTGGAGGCGAGTTATTTGTCGACAGTGAAAAATTTGGTGTGGGTTCTCTTATGGGATTTTATCAGGAAATCAGTGTGGCAAAAAGACTAAGGTTATAGAAAGAGTGAAACGTAGTTTTGGCAGTGTAAATAAGGTTGGGTTATGCCTTGAGGCGCTTTTGAGATTCATTTAGGCAAATCTGTTATGTTTTTGGTTAAATCACTTTTTGAGCCAAGATATAATTAATTTCTATTATATTTACAGATTTCAGGTTATTACACGTGGCGGGGAACTCTGTGCGAGCGTGTGGAAATTCACTATTGGGTTGCTCTGTTAGATTGAGGTAAAATACTTTTGTGCTAACTTAAGCTTAATTCAATTAAAGAAAAATTGCTTGAATTTTAAACTTTGATATTATATTTTATAGGTTATTAATATCAACATAAAAGTTATTGTAATGCCTAGCTAGATATTGATTATTGAGAATCTAACATGACAATTGAGTTGAATAATTATATTTTTAAATTTCTTTAATCTTTTTATTTCAAAATGTATGCTAATTTCATATATGCTTTGGTTCAATTATATTCATTTAGCAATATTCTTCATATTGTTATATATGAAAGATATGATGAAGGGTATGCATGAGATTCATAATATGTATAATATAAATGATATGCATAATTTGCCTGATAAGAAATTCATGCTCGATAAATAGTTGCACATTAGAGTGAGTATTGCTGCTAGTAGAAGAATAAAGATGTCTAAAAAGAATGTACATTATAAATAATGAAGTAGCTTGTATATGAATGCTTGTATTTGCATGTTAAGAAGAGTTTACCCCCTGTTGTTACAGGTAGGAGATGCCAGTATACCCGCATGTGTGTTTTTTTTCTCTTATCCCAAACAATTTTTAATTTTGATTCACTAATCGCTGCGTCGATGCGAAAATGTTGAACAAGGGCTAGTGGACAAAGTTTACCACCCCAGATAGTTGTGATGTTTAGATTACTGACCGCTGTGCTATAGGGAGAATGCCGGCCAGGGTTGAGTAGGCAGGGATTACAAATCCATATAATTGTGATGTTTAAAACGCTAGCTGCGGTGCAAACATGAGAATATAGGCCAGAGGTAGGTAATAACCTTTATACTCTCAGACAATTATGATATTTAGATTACTAACCGTTGTGCCGACGAGATAATACTTGTCATAGGTGTGTTAGGTTTTGTTAAGAATATATGTGTATGTTAAAAATATGAAATAAAAGTAAAGTTTAATTTATTTCATATTGAAGACTAAAGTCTTTTTTTTAAGTAAATGTCATTGATACATGCATTACAATATTGAAAAGTTTCTTATAGAAATTTGAAAGATCAACATGCATATTGATTTCTTTTTCTTTTATTACACTAGTTAGATGTGTTATTAATTCTGTGTTATATTTAGATAACTTATTTTACTGTTTTAATATTTCTTTTAAGTTTTTAAACTTTGAATGAGATGAATAAAAGTTGAGCTAATGTGTACAAAAGACAAGAACAATAATCTGAAAGGTTACTTCTCCTTGGTAATTAATTTCTTTTTTTAGTGGTTTTTTTATGAAATTTTAAATATTAACTTTTTAATGATAAAAGTAGAATAGCAAGGAATTATTTTCACCGTGTTCTCATCTTGGTTAATTTCAAGCCTCGGGCTGAGTAGGAAGAGCTTCTTAACTAATATATTTGTAATCTACTCTCACAACTGAATCATATCTCAAACACACTCTCCATCCTGTGGCTGTGTCTGATGATGTTCGATTGATTTTCGTCAACAATATTAAAATCAATGTCAGATGTTGTATGATGCAGGAAAATATAATTATAGAGATCCATTGTTGCAATTAAAATTTTCACCTGCTTCCATATGCAGACATTTATCGAAGAATAACCCATTACTTTCTAAACATTATATGTTCTCTCAATAACAACCCATTGTTGACCTCGTTTTTGTCGAGGTTTAGTTTTCCTCCTAGGATTTAGGGTTCTAGCTTCAGGAGCTTCCCTGACGATCTTAGATTCCTAGCACTGGACCCACCTCGCTTTAGAATACTCGAAACCACTTCGACACTCTTTTGGAGCCCCGGACGGAATTCCTGACCTCTAGCTCACAGCAGGTAGGTTGGAATTAGCGTTAGGACTCCAAATTGAGTTCCTATAAGACCACTGGACCTTAGGATAGCCTCGTGCACATTTTTCGCACTACCGGAGCACAAATTCCTCGAGCCGCGGCCTCGACGTCTTGAATTCTCCTCAACGGGTCGAGGTGGAGCCGGAACGCCGGGACGATCGACGTCGAGTCAGAATTTTGACGAGATCAGATTCGACGCACTTTCGACGCGATCGTCGACGAGGTTGTCCGAACGATCTCGGATCGCGAAGCGGACTACGCCGTTGCGTCCGAAACATCGTTTCCACCTAAAATTGATATTTAATTTGCGACGATCGCCTTCCGGAGCGGAAATTGCAATTTTGTGCTTATTTTGATAAAATTATATATATATATATATATATATATATATATATATATATTAAAACCTATTTAATCTATCCTAAATCCTACTCACGATTTCGTCCGACCCGCGCCTTCTTCTCCTTCCCGCGGGTTCGTGCGTCTCTGCCCTAGCTTGGTTCGACTGGGCTTCTTCTCCTCGCCTAGTCTCGTCCCGTTGTACGAAGCCTTCTCTTCACGCCATGGGAGGTGACGTTGCGGGACGCTCTGCTCGAACTCCTCCTTCTCGATACCGGGGGCTTTCCTCTTCGAGCTTTGGCCTCAGCTGAGCCGGTCTCCTTAGCATAATTGGGGAAGTTCTTCTCTACTTCCCAATGCCTCTTCCTCCTTCTCTCAATCCTCTCCTGCGTGCGTGGGTGCTGGTGACAGGTGCGACCCGTCCCTTTGTGGCTGTTGACTCCAGGTGAGTGACGATGGCTTTGGGTGAGCTTGGCTTGCCCTCTTTTCTGGTTTTTCTGGCTATTTAAGCCCCATTTGGGGAGAGTTTGAAGGTTGGATAGTTTTGAGTGGGCTGCCATTACTTTCCTCTCCTCCTCCTCTTCTTTTTCTCTCGCTACTTGCGGTTCTCCCCGAGTTGGCTGCTCGGTTCGAGCTTGGGCCGTGCTGTTTGGTTTTCGTTGTCGAGCCGTAGTGTGGGTTGCTTAATCTCTCACTAAGGTATGAGCTCCCCTAATTTCAGCATTTATGTTTGATGGTATTCATGCCCTGCTTTTAGGTTAGGTGAAAATTTTATGGTTGGAAATAACATGATGTGGTTCTCCCCTTTGCTTTATTCACTCTAGCTTGATGTGAAATATGGAGAGTTTGTTTAAAAGTACAGGCATGTGGAGCTTGTATTTCGCTCCTTTTGATTCTTCTTTATTAGGAGCATGCTAAGGAAAGTTTGAGTTGATCTAATAGAGCTTTATGCTTACTTTTGTTCTAAATACACCTATGCTCTACACTTTGATATGTTGGATGAATGGAAATGCTTGTTTAAGCTTCATGTTTAGCTATATTCTAAATCTTATTTTGGCTCATGGTGAGCCTGATTGAAAGTAAATTTTATTTCATGTTAAAAGGGAGCTTTGGGGGCTGTTTTGGGGGTTTTTGTTTCTTAGTTTTGGCTTCTGTTGTCTCTCGGTTTTGCCCCTAAGTTGGGACTGTTTTGATTGAAATTTTAGGTTGGTTTTGAGCCCGTTTTTCTCTTGGTTTTGGGACTGTTTTGATTCAAATTTTAGGCTGGTTTGAGCCCTGTTTTTCTCTTGGTTTTGGGACTGTTTTGATTCAAATTTTAGGCTAGTTTGAGCCCTGTTTTTCTCTTGGTTTTGGGGCTGTTTCGACCCTTGCTGCTGCTCGGTTTTCTGTTCCTGGTCTCTGGGGTGCTCTTGAGCTAGTCTAGTTGGTGTGAGGGCCGTTTGGCTTGTGGTCGGGCTGATTTTTACGACAGAGTAGTGGCTCGGGTTTGACTTCGTCGTGGCTGGATTTGGTTCTTGTGATGAGCATTCATCTAGGCCTTGAAGTTGGGCTATGTTTGTTTGGCTATATTGGCTCGGGTGTGAGCCTAGTCTTGGGTGTTTGTTGAGGCCTGCTTTGCCGTGAGCTACACTTGTGGCAATTTAGAATTTGTTTGGTGGGTGTTTTACTCCTTGTTGCCTCCTTGGCTGGGACCTTGGCCGTGGGCCTCTCTTCTTGTTCTTGCCTTGGCCGAGCCTTGAGATGAGATTTGATGGATATGGTGATGTTATTTTGCTTCTTGCTACATTTGCTTATGAAATTGATTTAATGAAATTTGGAAGAGCTTCCTAGCTTACTTGTGGGAAATAAATTGAGCACGATATTTGAAATATGTCTTGGAAGATTTATTCGACGAAAAAAGAAAAGAGAGAGAGTAGTTTCAGCTGGGGAAAAAGAGGGGGAACTCTCAATTAAGAGAGCCGCGACTTTAATTTTCAAATTTCAAATTTCAAACATAGATTTGATCTCGATTCAGAAAAGTGAAGAGACTGGATTGAGATGGAAAGCGCAACGACTCACACCCAACTCAAAGACCGAACAACAAAAACATGACTAGAATCATTATGACGGGAAAGGATCCCAAAGTAACGCGGAATTGGATGCCTTGATTCAATCAAAGGGCTTACTCCTCAACCTCTAAAACAGACAGGAGAACATTGCAGAGCAATGCGGTATCGGATGCTGGGATCCTCAACCTCTAAAATTTCGAAGGAGACCATTGCTGAGCAATGCGGTATCGGATATTGGGATTCTCAACCTCTAAAACTGACAGAGACCATTGCAAAGCAATGCGGTATCGGATGCTGGGATCCTCAACCTCTAAAATTTCGAAGGAGATCATTGCAATGCAATGCGGTATCGGATGCTGGGATCCTCTACCTCTAAAACCGACGGAGACCATCGCGAAGCAATGCGGTATCGGATGCGGGATCCTCTACCTCTAAAATTTCGAAGGAGACCATTAGAAACGATCTGCGGTATCGGATGTCGGGATCCTCAACCTCTAAAGTCGACAGGAGAACATTGCAAAGCAATGCGGTGTGGGATACTGGAATCCTCTACCTCTAAAATTTCGAAGGAGACCATTGCAAAGCAATGCGGTATCAGATGCTGGGATCCTCAACCTCTAAAACTTCGAAGGAGATCATTGCAGAGCAATGCAGTATCAGATGCTGGGATCCTCTACCTCTAAAGCAGACAGGAGATCATTGCAAAGCAATGCAGTATCGGATGCTGGGATCCTCCACCTCTAAAACTGACGGGAGATCATTGCAAAGCAATGCGGTATCGGATGCTGGGATTCTCAACCTCTAAAACTGACGGAGACCATTGCAAAGCAATGCGGTATAGGATGCTGGAATCCTCGACCTCTAAAATTTCGAAGGAGATCATTGCAAAGCAATGCGGTATCGGATGATGGGATCCTCTACCTCTAAAATTTCGAAGGAGATCATTGCAGAGCAATGCGGTATTGGATGCTGGGATCCTCTACCTCTAAAGCAGACAGGAGATCATTGCAAAGCAATGCGGTATCGGATGCTGGGATCCTATACCTATAAAATTGACGGAGACCATTGCAAAGCAATGCGGTATCGGATGCTGGGATCCTCAACCTTTAAAATTTCGAAGGAGATCATTGCTGAGCAATGCGGTATCGGATGCTGTGATCCTCAACCTCTAAAATTCAGAAGGAGATCATTGCAAAGCAATGCGGTATCGGATGCTGGGATCCTCCACCTCTAAAACAGACAGGAGAACATTGCAAAGCAATGCGGTGTCGGATACTGGAATCCTCCACCTCTAATATAGACAAGAGAACATTGCAAAGCAATGCGCTGTCGGATACTGGAATCCTCCACCTCTAATATTTATCAGGAGACCATTGCTGAGCAATGAGGTATTGGATACTGGGATCCTCCACCTCTAAAACTGACGGAGACCATTGCTGAGCAATGCGTTATCGGATGCTGTGATCCTCAACCTCTAAAATTGACGGAGACCATTGCTGAGCAATGCGCTATCGGATGCTGGGATCTTCAACCTCTAAAATTGACGGAGACCATTGATGAGCAATGCGGTATCGGATGCTGTGATCCTCAACCTCTAAAATTTCGAAGGAGACCATTCTGAGCAATGCGGTATCGGATACCGGGATCCTCAACCTCTAAAATTGACGGAGACCATTCGCTAAGCAATGCGGTATCGGATGCTGTGATCCTCAACCTCTAAAATTTCGAAGGAGACCATTGCTGAGCAATGCGGTATCGGATACTGGGATCCTCAACCTCTAAAATTTCGAAGGAGACCATTGCAAAACAATGCGGTATCGGATGCTGGGATCCTCAACCTCTAAAATTGACGGAGACCATTGCTGAGCAATGCGGTATCGGATGCTGGGATCCTCAACCTCTAAAATTGACGGAGATCATTGCAATGCAATGCGGTATCGGATGCAGGGATCCTCAACCTCTAAAACTTCGAAGGAGATCATTGCAAAGCAATGCGGTATCGGATGTTGGGATCCTCAACCTAGAAAATAGACTAAGAGGGAATATGAGGGTGTTTCATATCCCACACGAAGAGTCGATCGAAACGGACCTTGTTTGGGAAAGGATGTGATTCCACGCCAACAGAGCCAATCGAAGTTCGCGGCTCCGTGTCAATAGAACCAGCTGATCCTTTCTCAAACGACAGAGAATTGAAGGGATATCAATCACAGTCTCAGACTAGAGAAAATCAGATTTGGAATTTGACATTTAAATTTGGGAGGAATTCGTGCAACCTGTGCAGTGCAGAAGTTTGCTGAAAAGCCTGTGTAGAGGTTTCGAAAATTCACAAGGTGCGGAGTTTTATTTGGCGTTGACTTTTATTCAGGATTTGGACCCGGCTTAAGACAAGTGCGGCATCGGTGCTTCGTAGAACAAGACGACCTTTGAAACATCACAATGCGCAACATTTCCGAGGTATCGTCCACCGACTGAAGGTGCGTGTAGAGAATAACTCCCTTTAAGGTGCTATCAGACTCACATTCTTTCAAGTACCTATAAAGGTGTTTTATCTCTACGGATGTCATCGCTGAAGAGGACAAAACTCTGTAGCTTCGTTTGTAGCAGTCACAATTTGATCTGTTGCAGATTCTGTAAAGGTTGTCAAGTTGACTGCGAGAAGTATTTCTGGCGTTTTTCGAGTTGAAGTTGGAGTTGTATCTGAGAAATCTTTCTGGCATTCTTCGAGTTGAAGTCGAAGTTGTATTTGTTGGGCGCTGAAAGACACGACTTCAGGGTCGAATTTCCATTAATTGCTAATAACGTCGGCATTCCTTTAATTCCTTCTTTCTGGGCCTAAGCAGATCCCAAAATTTCTGTTCATGTGATCAAAAATATTTTTCACTCGTCCAAAGATATTTCGAGTCAATTAATGACCAACCAAAAGGCATAGAATCACTCGACTCTCTCCAAAGCATAATATCGTATGAAACTTCTAAGGTTATCTTCCAAGTTTCATTAATCGGGGGAAGATTAAGACACCAATTTTTGATTATATGCTTGCCTCAAGCTTCTTCTCAGGGAGCATTCTTCTTTTTTATTGAGCTTTTCGCTCTCCTTTTTTATTGAGGATTACTATATCTAGTGAAGCACAAATTAAAGATTTTGAATGTCTGGATTGTGACACCAATTTTTGATTGTGTGCTCACCTCAAGCTTCTCCTCAGGAACACTTTTTTTTTTTTTGCTCCTTTTGTTTTCGAGAATTACTGTACCTGGTAAGATATATTTCTGTTAATGAATTTGAATGTCAAAAACTCCCCCAACTAATAATTCTGAAATGTCCCTTAATATGAATCCTGAGATATTATAACTTATCGAAAGTCCGGACCCAGCCACATGGCAGAAAATTAAAAGGCTCGTGATATCCCGAGTCAATTACTCGTATTTCAAGCACACTGCTTCATTTTGAGATCCACTTAGGACCCAGTCTGAATTCCTTAAAGGAAACAACTCAGTTATTAGGGCATTAATTTCATTCTTCCCTGAAGTCGGAGTCTTAGCGAAATATCCAATTTTGAGCTTTCCAAATATCGAACAATTCTTGACAAAAACAAACTCCTTTTCTTCATTGCGGTAGGAAAAACGGTACAGACCATCACTGATCATACTAAACAACAAAAGTAGTACCATAGTAACCAAAAAGTGTCCCGTACGTTGTCAGTGCGTAGAATTCAATTGAAGCCAACACATCGCCCGAAAACATATTGATGGAACTTATTTCAAGTTCCTTTCAAATATTCCTCGGGGATCGTTACGCTTCCATTTCTGAAGTTCTCCTCGAGCCAGTCTTTGAAGCTGCAGCATTCATCTATGGTATGTCCAACGAACCTGTGGTATGGACAATATCTCGGATGTCCTTTCTTGTTGACCTCCTCTGGTCTCTTTGCTACGGGCAACCTGAATTCGGGATTCTTAATCAGACTGCGGAACATCTTCCTTGCTGCTTCATCTTTAAAAGAGTATATCCCGCTTGATCGATCAACTGTGGTTGGAACTTGCCTCTCATCTGTCTGGTAAGACGCCTGTTGAACTAATCGTTGTGCATTCTGACGAGGACGTTGGAAGGTCTGCTGAGGTTGTTCGGCCTGTATTTGCAACTGTCGCTTTCTCCTGTTAACCACCGCAACTGTTCCAGATTTCCTTTCATATGTCTTGGTCGTCCTGAACTTCTCGGCATTCTCATATGAATCCATATGCTTGATTTCTTCCTGCAGATTGCTAGCCTTATTGAGTAACTTCTCGAAAGACCTGATGGTGAGTCCCTTAAGCATGAAAGCTATTGGCCCATGGATGCTTTTGAGTAGGATCTCAATCGCATGATGTTCACGTAGCTGAGGTTCGCACTTCATACTAAGGTTTCTCCACCGTAGGATGTACTCCACCAAAGTTTCATCCGGCTTCGCTTCTCTTCCACAAGATCGCTCTATAGTGACGTGGTGTTGAACCCCGGCAAAACGCTCGACAAAAAGATTCTCCATTTCTACGAAAGTCTTCACCGAACCGTTCGATAAGTCCGCGTACCGGCCGAAGGCGATTCCCGAAAGCATCGCCGACAAACCGTCGGAGCAGTAGCGCATCACTACCCCCCGCGTTGCAGCAACTTGCTCGAAAGTGTGCAACGTGCTGTCGAGGGTTTCCAGTCCCGTCGAAAGTCCTGAACAAAGGTGGTACGAAACCCTTGGGGTATGGGACGACATCGAACTCCTCCGGGTAAGGTCTACCCTTTGAAATTGACGCGTCCCCTTTCAATTGGGCTAAGGCTTCTTTTACCTGCTGTTCGACCAACTGCTTAATGTCTTTTTCTGGCACCATATTCTGAGTTGAATCTTTCTTTGGCGGCACATCTCGGCTTGCAGAAGCGACTTCTCTTCTTTCGTCGGTAACATGACCAATCTCTGGCTGGTTCATCTCTGGAGATGCCACTTGCTGTGAGTGTGACTGTCCTTGCATTGTAGTCATAGCAGTCGTCATTTCTTCGATCTTCTTCTCGAGGCGGTTAATAATTTCATCTTTTTGTTGGGAGGCCCTTTGCCACTCATCCGCTGCGTCCACCTCACGAACAGGAGTGTCGCTTGCGGCTAACATGTCTCGGGTCTCGATGACGTTGATTTCTCGCGAATTCGTCCTCCCCGTAGCTTGTTAGGTTGTAATCTTCATCTTCAAAGTCTTCTTTCCGATCTTCAGACAGTCGTGCAATGTCAGCTCGAAGTTTTTCCATAGCGGACTCAATTGACTTTCCTTTGATAGCTTTAAGATCAGTTGGAGGTCTTTGAGAAACATCATTTATTTTCTCGAGCATCGGCGTCGTGCAGGAGCTAATCGAATCACACAAAATCATATTTATAGAACCCTTTTCAGGTTCTTTTAAATACTCATTCGGGATCGTTAAGTTTCCGCTTCTGAAATTCTTCTCATGCCAATCCTTGAAGCCGAGCGGTTTCTATGGTGTGGCCGAGCAACCGGTGGTATGGACAAGATCGAGAATGATCTTTCTTACCGGCCTCCTCTCGGCTTCTTCGGCTTCGTAGTCCGAATTCGCGCCCTTTATCAAGTAACGGAACATCTGCGACACTGACTCCTCTTTGAACGAGTACACCTTGCTTAATCGTTGATTCATTGTCGGACCCTGTCTCCCATCTATCTGGTATGGTCTCAACTGGAACGACTGCTCATCAGACCGTTGCGGTTGCTGTCGCGGCTGATTGATCTTCAGAATTCCCTGATTGCGTTTCCATTCCTGTGCCTTTTTCATCTGCACGGACTTTGAATCAGACTCAATTCTGAACTTAGGAGACGGTAGAACACAAGCCTCAACTGACTCTTCCTCATGTAGAATACCCTTTCTTTTGGTTAGCGGAGCGACTGGCACAACGGTAGTGAATCCGACAGTAGGAGCAGAAACAGTGTCAGGAGTAGTCCCAACAGCATCTGAGTTTTTTTCAATCCATTCCTTCTTTGGCATGGGGAGTTTCTCAACAGTCTTCAGGTTGAACATTACAATAGGCTTAGCAGACTTGCTCATTTCAGGCTTCGTCATCTCAACAGCCACATCTCCGAACTTTGCTTCAACATCGTCGAACCTTTGCCCAAACTTAATGACTGACAGATCAGGCAGCTCATCTCTATTGACGGCAAACTCTACTCCGGAGGCAAAAGAAAAGATCAACTTTGGGGAAGACATCGCTCCTGGCATTTGAAGAATTTCTGGAAGTCAGTAACGTCCGTGCCTTGTAGTCTCAACGGAAGTACTCAAGCTACCGCACTTGTACTGCAAACTGGGCAATCCCCTTATTCTGTTTGGTGTTTCCACCTTATTTTATCTTTATTGTTCATTTAATTTCAGGATTTAAACGGAAGGTACAAGAGCAGATATTTGGTTTAATTTGCCGATAACAAATCAAACCCGGGAAACACGAAGTGAAAGGGAAGTCAGACCCGATCCCGAGCCGAGCTCGCAGCCGCACCTCGCGCACAACACACCTATTGAGGTCCGACCTCGCAAATCAAAAGAAAACCCTAAGGATTCTCGAACCACGTCGTTTAAAGGTGATTTAAACAGTACGGTTCTGAAATCGAGAGAGTTGATCGTGCTTGCACAGATAAAGAAATGAGCAAAGCAGCTCAATCGGAAGAACGACAATTTGGACCATGAGGACATGGACACATCGCCGATGTGCGAAGATAGAAACCTTTGATTTAATGCGAGTAGAGTATTTCCCCAGCGGAGTCGCCAGAAGTTGTCGGCCGCTTTAGAGGCGTTGCGTCTCTTTTTATTTATATTTAATTTAATGGATATATGTATATTAGTTTTGAAAATAAGATTTTTAAATTTTGAAATATTAGAATGAGAAAGGACGGATCTCATTCGTTAAGTAGTTTGGATGAACGAGCGTAATATCGCGAGTAACGCATTTATTCCGAAGAATAGACACCCTACTCGACAATATCGCTCGATCAAATAAACCACAAAATTCATGACATCCGTTCTGGTTTGCGAACCTTTATGTGGACCGACAAATTCTCCTATTTAATACAAAAGAATTAAATAGAGTTTATATTATCTCGGGTCTTTAAAACTCCCTATGTAGAGCGAGCCCTATAGTTAATTACCCCTCAAATGACCGAAGTCACCTGAGAGAACTCTCGATTTAGGTCTCGGGTTTCTATCTTCACGAAGTCAAAAGGTAGGGTTTTCAACGAAATTTGGTAGTAGGAAATCCAATAGGTGAAAGACACAAGAAGGAACAATTATTTCTGGAGTCAAAGAGAGAAGGGTAGGGGATGTCACAGATCTCGAGGAGAACCTCGAGGACGTCCCAGACTATCCTAAGGTTGGGCTTTAAATTTTGGAAAGGGATTTATTTTAATTTCAATCCTGCAAATTAATTATAGGAATTACGTTTGCATAATGTCCTGATTACGCAAACTACCTGAAAGATAGGAGGGCTTACGTCGTATCAGACGACAACCTCGGAAACCTAAACGAGTTAGGGCTTATATCGCACAGGAGGGCTGTGCAAAAGCCTAAAAGAACAGGTGAGGGTTTATGTCGCGCTAGGCGGACTACCTCGAAGTCCTAGGGCTTGTTATTTAAACTAAAGAATGGTTTTGCTTGATGTCGACACGGGTTTCTATGAAGAAGATGGCCGTCTTGCCTCACCGTGCTCCAAGCTCCACGTCGTAGAATTGGAATCGCAGTTTAGGTTTAAAGTCTTAAGTTAAAGTAAGCATGCGAGTCGTTTATTATTTTTCTCTGCGAGTGAGTGTGTGCAACGATGTACGAGTAGCAACGTGAAGCGATAAACGGGAGCATCTTATATAGAACTAAACGATGAAACATGCTAAACAGGTATAAACATGCTGAGCAGGAGAAAGTATAGGAAATGTAAGACATGCTAAGCAAGTATATGTACTGAAAGTAAACAACCTAGACTAGCAGGAGTATGGGCTGAAAAGTAAAACATGCCAAGCAGGTATAACAGTAATGAAAGTAAAGATCGTCACAGAATAGTACGTATGCTTTCTTATCCTCGTGCTACTGTTATTCTGTTTATTGTTATTTTATTTTTTTATTTCGCAACGAAGTTTGTCGATACTTAAATGAGCGGGAGTAGAAGTAGTAAGTGAAAACAACCTAAGCTAAACGAGGGCTGTATGGTGTGTACAAAGAAAGTAAAGTCCGAAAACTCGACGAGTAAAAACGAAGGAAAACACCGAGAAAGCGAGGAAAATCGCAGAAGAAAACCAAGAAAATCGGGAAAGAAAGAAAAGAAACGTCCGTAGAAAACTCTGAGAAAAGTCACGAACGAAAACGAAACAATGTCGTAGAAACCGCTAAAACACCGTGAGAAACCCACGGACGACCCGCTAAACTCATGGCGAACCATAAGAAAGCCATGGGCCTCCGGAAAGAAAGACCCGTAAGCACGGTGGTGTTTCGGACTTAGAGGCGTGCTTAATGTCCGGACTTGAGTGCTGACTACTGTAGCCGACTTTCTGCGAGAAGGCGATCCTAATCCGACTCGAATAGCCGACCAGTGGACCTTTATAGATTTTCACACATTTCGTTTTTTTGTTTGCATGCAAGTAAAAGCCGTAGGTAAGTAGAGTCGTGTAGTAGTGGATGTAATTTTGTATTTTTCGAACATATGTATTTTTTGTTTTAAAACGTTTCGATCCACGGGTTGATTACCCTAATAGGACTAGGTCTACGAACATTGGATCGTCGGTAGTAGAAACCCCGAGGACGGTCGAACGGTTCCGTGATTCCGCTTCTACTTCTGCGAGTCTGCGAGTCGGGCGGCCCGGTTCTATGGCTCTCATAATTTTTCTCGTTTTGCGGTCTCATCGATGTCCCCACCGCACTTCGAGCGCTGCTTGATGGCCCCATATATAACCCGAGGAGGCTATATATGCACACTTACGCGTCCCTCGTAGGTGTTTGCTTTGAGCGAGAAACGAGTGAAGCCAGGGCGAGAGGTCAAGGAAAGGAGGACGGAAAGCGACTCACTTAACACAACTTCGAAAAAAAGTGAGTCGATTTCCAATAATCAAAAGCAAGTAAATCACCCTGCACTTCCCGGCCGCCCTCACACATCCTAGAAAAAGGTCTTAAAGGCACCACGACGCTCTCGGAGAGGATAAGGACTAGACTCTCGGAACACGCCCTTTTCCTGAGCAAAAGTTGTAAAAACATAAAGAAAGGACAAAGCCAGCGACCGGACCCTAAACTCTGAACAACGACTCGGGGTTCCTCCAGACTCAAAGTACCCGCATCAATTTCCAATTCCTGGAACACAGACTCCCCCAGTAGGCTCACCCACGGGCTCGGGACTCAAGCTATAGCAATAGGAGAATCAGTAAACTTTTAATACATAAGAAAGAGAATGGACAAGCCATAAGCCACCAAACTAGCATCAATTTCACCGAATAAATCTTCCAAGACATATTTCAAATATCGTGCTCAATTTATTTCCCACAGGTAAGCTAGGAAGCTCCTCCAAATTCATTAAATCAATTCCATAGACAAGTGAAGCAAAGAGCAAAGCCACCATCACAATAACCACCCCAATAAGGCTCTCGGCCAGGGCTAAATACAGGAGCAAAGGCGCACGGCCCAAGTCACAACGAGGGAGGCGGCTAAAGCCCCCGGCAAACTCAAACTACCACCATAAAGCTCACGGCCAAGGCCCAACAAAAAGAGAGGAAGGTAGAGTCTCCTCACAATTCATCATACCATAAATGAGGCCCACAGCCAAGCCCCAACAAACTATCCATACTAATTCAAATTCATGACAAATACATAGGAATAAATCCATTAGATAACTACAGAGTTCAGCCCACCTATAGCTTAAAAAAAAAGCACAAACCGAGCCCAGTAAAGACCCAAACCCGAGCCGTTCAAAGGCTGCACCGGGGGAAGCTGCAGAAACAGCAGGAACCAAAACCGAGCCCCCCTCTTAGTGCAATGGGAGCTGCTGCAAAGACAGTAAAAACATAAACAAAACCGAGCCCCTTCTTAGTGCGATAGGGCTGCGCGCAAGCCGAGAAAACAAAACAAAACAAAAACGAGTCCCAAAACAGATGCTAAAGGGGACAACCAACATCCGATTTGAAACAGAGAAATAAAAGACTCCCAAACAAGTGCGAAGGAGCGACCACCATAGTCTTCAAAACGGAGAAATAAAAGGCTCCCAAATAGGTGCAAAGGAGCGACCACCATAGTGCTTAAAACGAGAGAAATAAAAGGCTCCGAATAGGTGCAAAGGAGCGACCACCATAGTCTTCAAAACGAGAGAAATAAAAGGCTCCCAAACAGGTGCAAAGGAGCAGCCACCAAAACATCAGAAACAAGAACAGAGGTAGGAGAAAAGGTTACCAGCTAGTGTAGAGCACACAAGGAAAGTAAGAAGTTCAAGGTCCAGTCCAGCAACACTTCTCCTCCTTAATAGTGAAACAAACAAACCAAGAGTCGAGTAGGACAACAGAGAAGTCGAGCAAAACAACCACACTCCAAGCTACGGGCACGCAAAACAGGGAGGAGAGCAAGAGAGGGAGTGCTCGAATCCGGGGTATCCAACCTCGGGCCCTCCCCGAATGGGGTTTTAAATAGCGAGAAGAAGGAGGAGGGGCCGGCTAGAATCCTCCAAACCGACCAAACACACCCACACGTTCACCGGAACCAACGGTCGAAGGTGGCGGGTCCTACTGTCTCCGGAACCCACGCACGGGAGAAGCCTCGAGAGAGTAGAGAAGGGAAGCAGAGAGGAAGCCATTGGGAAGGGAAGAGACTTCCCGAGTTGCGTCGAACCACGAGTGCCGCGGCCCCCTAAGCACCGAAGAGGAAAGTTCGACGCGTCGAGAAGGAGTAGCTCGGACAGAGGCGCGTGGAACCTCCCCTCCGCATGGCGTGAAGGGGAGAAGGGTTTGTACGGCGGGACTAGGCTCAGGCGAGGAGAAGAAGCCCGGTCGAAGCGAGCTAGGCGAGGAGACGCACGAACCCGCGGGAAGGAGAAGAAGAAGGCGCGGGTCGGACGAAATCGTGAGTAAGATTTAGGATAGATTAAATAGGTTTTAATAAATATATATATATATATTATTAAAATCAAGCCCAAAATCACAATTTTCGCTCCGGCATGCGATCCTCGCAAATTAAATGTCAATTTTAGGTGGAAACGACGTTCCGGACGCAACGGCGAAGTCCGTTTCGTCATCCGAGGTTGCTCGGAGAACCTCGTCGACGGTCGCGTCGAAAGCGCGTCAAATCTGACATCTTCTGATATTCTGACTCGACGTTGATCGTCGCGGCGTTCTGGCTTCAATCTCGATCCGTCACGGAGTAACTCGAAGCGTCGAGGCCGTGGCTCGAGGAATTTGTGCTCGGTGGTGCAGAGAATGTGCACGAGGTCGTCTCAGGTCCGGTGGTCCTATAGGAACTCGATTTGAAATCCTAACGCTAATTCCGACCTGCACTGCTGTGAGCTAGAGGTCGGGAACTCCGTCCGGGACTCCAAAAGAGTGTTGAAGTGGTTTCGAGTATTCTAAAGCGAGGTGGGCCCAGTGCTAGGAATCTAAGATCGTCGGGGAAGTTCCTAAAGCTAGAACCCTAAATCTTAGGAGGAAAACTAAACCTCGACAAAAACGAGGTCAACACTACACAGCCTACTTACCTACGGCTTTTTACTTGCATGAAAACAAAAAAATGAAATGTGTGAAAATTTATAAAGGTCCACGGTTGGCTATTCGAGTCGGATTAGGATCTGCCTTCTACGGAAAGTCGGTGCAGTAGTCGGCACTCGAGTCCGGATATTAGCTCGGCTACGAGTCCGAAACACCACCGTGCTTACGGGTCTTTCTTTCCAGAGGCCCATGGCTTTCTTATGGTTCACCATGAGTTTAGTGGGTTGTCTGTGAGTTTCTCACGGTGCTTTTTGCAGTTTTCTACGACTTTGTTTTGTTTTCGTTCGTGACTTTTCTCAGAGTTTTCTACGGACGTTTCTTTTCTTTCTTTCCCGACTTCCTTAGTTTTCTTCTGCGATTTTCCTCGCTTTCTCTGAGTTTTCCTTCGTTTTTACTGTTGAGTTTTCAGACTCTACTTTTCTTTGTCTATACCATAGCACTTCGTTTAGCTAGGTTGTTTTCAGCTTCACTACTTCTACTCTTGCTCTTTTGACATCGACAAATTCTGTTGCGGGAAGTAAAAAAATAACAATAAGCGAGTAACTGTGTGCGAGGATAACGAAAGCATACGGTACTCTCTGTGACGATGTTACTTTCCTTATACACTCTTGGCATGTTTTACTTTTAGCTCATACTCTCGTTAGTCTTGGTCGTTTACTTTCGATCACATATACTTGCTTAGCACGTTTTACATTTGCTGTACTTTCTCCTGCTCAGCATGTTTTACCTGTTATAGCATGTTACTTCCTGCATAGCATAGCATGCTCCTGTTTACTGTTTCTTTTTACTACTCATGCCACGGTTGCACACACCCACTTGCAATAAAAATAATAAATGACTTGTATGCTCACTTTAACTTAAGACTTTAAATCTAAACGCGATTCCTGCTACGACGTGGAGCTTGGAGCACGGTGGGCAGCACAGCCATCTTCTTCAGTGAAACCTGTGTCGACATCGAAGAAACCCACTTTTTTAGCTTAAATAACAATGTCTTAGGATTTCGAGTGATCCGCCCCTGCGCGACCTAAACCCTCACGCTTTTCTTTTAGGCGCTGCACGACCTCTCGTGTGATATAAGCCCCAACTCGCTTAGATTTTCGAGGTTGTCGTCTGATACGACGTAAGCCCTCCTGTCTTTCGGGTAGTTTGCATAATTAGGACATTATGCAAACGTAATTCCTATAATTAATTTGCAGGATTGAAATTAAAATAAATCTCTTTCCAAAATTTAAAGCCTAACCATAGGATAATGCAGGACGTCCTCGAGGTCCTCCTCGAGATCCGTGACATCCCCTACCCTTCTTATTTGACTACAGAAATAGCCATTCCTCCTTCGCGCCTTTCACCTATTGGATTTCCTACTACCGAATTTCGTTGAAACCCTACCTTTTGAATTCGTGAAGATAGAAACCCGCGATCTAAATCGAGAGTCCTCTCGAGTGACTTCGGTCGTTTGAGGGGTAATTAGCTTATGAGAGCTGCCTCATAGGGAGTTTTAAAGACCACATAATATAAACCCTATTTAATTCTTTTGTATTAAATAGGGAATTTGTCGGTCCACATAAAGGTTCCGGATCAAAACGGATGTCATGAATTTTGTGGTTTATTTGATCGAGCGATATTGTCGAGTAGGGTGTCTATTCTTCGGAATAGATGCGTTACTCGCGATATTACGCTCGTTCATCCAAACTGCTAAACGAATGAGATCCGTCCTTTCTCATTCTAATATTTTAAAATTTAAAAATCTTATTTTCAAAACTAATATACATATATCCATTAAATTAAATCTAAAAGAAAAAAAGACGCAGCGCTCTAAAGCGGCCGACACCTATATAAAAGAATGTTGTTTGTTAAATATTTTTTTCTTCTCTGAACTACTTAACTAGCCTGTTCAAAATCTGGGAGGTGATATCTCATCTTAGGAAATGACTTAGAAAACATGCATTGTGAAGGGATAACAAAATCAACCAGATAATATTTTCTTACATATAAATAATCCTGCAATATTTGCTTGAAAATATACTATAAAATTTTGTGTTTAGGATTTCTAACCTTATGGCGACATAGGAAAATTAAATGGATGTTTGGTATAAAATTATCATCATGTGCATTGTCTTTCCTTTTGATCATTATGAATGTAAGACACATTGAAATCACATGCAATCATAACTTTCTGTGTCAACGAATCAAAACGGTTGATATGCGCAACCCTTTCGCTTCTAAGTGCTTGTCAACGCCACTATATTTAAATTTTTTCACGTTTGGCCTGACCTACTGGACATGCACGTTAAGAAACATTGATTTATTAAATGGTTTATTATAAGTATTTGGAATAGTCAAACTAAAAACATAATTTCTCCTCTGATTTTTCCTTCTACCGTTGTTCAGATTTCTCGTATAATACACATCAATAGTCTGTGTCCCCTCGCTTTAATTCTTTCCATAAATTTTCAATTATTTTTAATTAATCTCACTTATTCATTAATTGCATTATATCGAACTCTTTTTCAATTCTTTCTTTAAAATTTTTTTATTATGTTCTGCCATCATTCTTTGTGAAAAATGTTGTGTGCCTTCTTTCATATTCAATTTTTTTTGAGAGGGATCCCGAAATATTATATTTATATCTCTTTGTTTTATCCTAACACTGTTGTTGCCGGTCCAAAGCCCGGATGTGAAAAGTGGAGGGTTGCGTTAGGTAGTCAACAGCCAGCGTAAAACTTGTCGAAAAAAAAATCATGAAAAATGCCGACCCCACTTAGCGGGATTAAGGCTTTGTTGTTGTTGTTGTATCTTTTTTGTGTATCCTAGAAGCTCCATTTTCTCTTGTTTAGTCCATTTAAACATATAGTTTTGACGAAAAATAAAAAGAAAATTCAGTGACAGTATAAACATATACAAAAGATGTGGATATGAGATAGGAGGTGGATTTGCTAAAAATCTAAAATCCACTAAAGAAAGGACAAGCAATCTGCCTTTGGTATACCAAACAAAGGGATGCACTATAATTCCTTTCTCTAATATTCTAACATCGTCTTATGTAAATAAAGCATGGCTAAAAGTTCATCTAACATACACCAACCCCACATAGTCAATTCATTCAACATGCTCCATTTACATACATAGCACACAAATCTAATGAATTTACATATCTGAAACCTGAACTTTTTGATTTATGCACGTACCCCTAAATTTGTAAAGCCACATCAAAATAAACTCCATTACCTCATAAGCAACATAGTGAAATGTTGTCTCAACAATAAAATATGCACGAAGATAGATAAGTCATTCTATAAACTTTAATATTGGCATAGACTGTCATGAAATGTAAGCAAATAAGCGTTGTGTGCTTGGTTTGTAAATTTTGCTAATTATTGGGATCAAAATACAGCGATATCAAAATCCGAGCGTACACAACGACCATCAATTTACCACAAAAAAATAAGCACATATAGATCAAACCATGAATACACAAAGAGATCAAAATCTTCATATACTACTGAACCTTGAAAACGCGGAAAGATTGAACTCCCCACATCAACTCCACAAAAAGAAATCTCTCCAGCTACTATGCAAACCATGCAAATGCAAAGATATCAAAATTACCACAGAAGAAACACTAACATATATGTGCAGAGAGATTGAAATCCTACAGAGAGCAACAACAATAAAGTAGAGCAAATTGATCCAAGCGCCTAAATGCGCACTGGTAGAAGCGAGGGAAAACACATACATGTAAAATGCAAGGGATCTTCACTAGCAATATAATTAAATGCTAGAAACAAACCTACGAAAATCAGGGCTGAGATCGAAGGTAACTCCAGAGAGATCGGAGCAAAGAGGGAAGATTAGAAGAATAAAATCTAAGGTTCCTCTCTTTGGATCCCTCGCCTTCGTACACATATTAGATCGGGAGGTCAAGGCAGTGCAAAATTGTGGAGATGTAACAGGTGAAGAGTTATTGGAGTTGGGCGCAATTATAATAATAAAAAATGTGGAAAGATGGCTACGAATTGCGACATAAAAACATTCATTAAACGTGTCTCGGCATCTAACATGTGGGATGAACACATTAAAATAACACTATTAATTATGGTAGCAGACCACGTCGCTCCTTGTTAGCCGCTCTAAACCCGCACTTAATTGTAATTGTTACTGTGACAATATTTGTCTCGACCTTCCGCCATTAGAGCAAGATCTTTTAAATCCCACTCTCATCTATGTATTACAGATACGGACAAGACATGACACGATACAAGGGCACGACATAATTGAAAAAAATATGACACGACATTTCATGGGTAAGTTTTTTTATTTGATTAAGTATTAATATAAAAAATTATATTTTTCATTATTCTTTATTAAAATTGCCACTACACAAGTTCTGCAAGAATAAAATTTAACTTCATAAATTTAATTTATATCATAAATCCTCAAGCTTATGAAAATTAATTTTTAAGTTTAGATATAATATGTTTCAGAAGAATTCTTTCAACTTATAATTCCACTTTTCTATTAAAATTTTAAAAGTCGTATTATTACAAAGAATGAATTACTAATGCTCGGCTTCCATGAATATTAGATGCACCTTTGATGCTCGATTTTGACGAATATTATATGTTGGTTTAACTTGTCGGGAGATGGGGCGGTTTTGACTATGTGAAATAATTAAAGCTATATGTATATTTTAAATTTTCTAGTTCTCTTGTCCAATTTTCTCGAAATCGTGTTAAGCTCACTTTGATGTGGTGTTTAGGTTTATTCTGGACGTGTTTGGGCCTAGAGAAAATTTATACATATATTTTGTAGAGTCAGAGCAGTGTCAGACAAATGTCGTGTTCGATACGTGTCCGACACGAATATAACACATTTTTAGAAGTGGCAGTGCTACGTAGATTCTCGTAATATATTTAAAATAGTTGAGTTAGCCTACTATAAAATTGATATGGTTTAATTTTTTATACCTTATAGAAGCATTCCATTTTATGCCAAAATTTTATTTTCTTGAGTTGATTTATTTCTGATTTTGCTATTTGCAAAGATTACAAGTATGTGCATTTTTTAGTTGAAATAAAAATATCAACGAATTTTACTTTTTAATAATACTTTGTTTGGTTATTTTCTTAAACTTTGAAGAAAATCTTCCCCATGCAATCAATAGTAGCAAGGGATTATGTATTTATCTTATTTCTATAGTATGCGGAATAAGAATGGGAAGAAGTTTTAATGGTTTCCTTTCTATGTTAGAGAAGTGTCGGGGAGTGTCGGACACGTGTCGTGTTTGATACGTGTCTGACACGGGTATAACACATTTTTAGAAGTGACCGTTCTACCTATATTCTTTTAAATTACTTAAAATAGTTGAATCAGCCTACCATCACGTTGATATGGTTTAATTTTTAGACCTTTTAGAAGCATTCCATTTTATGCCAAATTTTTATTTTCTTGAGTTGATATATTTGTAAATTGAAAAGTAAGCGTTTTAAATTTAGCTATTGTTGGTTTTTTATGATAACTTTGCCCAATAGTTTGATGTAAGATACATTTTACATGTTTGTAACAAGCTTTGAGGGTTATATTTCTGATTTTGCTATTTGCGAAGTTAGTATGTCTGTGCATTAGTTAGCTGAAATAAGAATATCAACGAATTTTACTTTTTAATAATACTTTGTTTGGTTAATTTCTTAAACTTTGAAGAAAATCATCCCCATGCCATCAATAATAGCAAGGGATTATGTATTTACCTTATTTGGCAATTGTGAGGAATAAGAATGGGAAGAAGTTTTGATGGTTTCTTTCTATCTTGAGTCGATTGCACGCTTGATTGTTGCCAATTGCTCCACTTGATGCAACTGTTATGCATCCTTGCACATGAATTTGAAGTCACTCATGTTGGCATGGAAATCCTCTAATTTATCTTTGCTTGCAATTTGATTTACCAGCATGTTTCTCCCAACAATGGTTTTACCTACTCTAGTGCTCCGTGCTATTGCTTGCTTTCTTTGCGCCTTCATTGGCTAAGCCTCCCGCTCCTAATTTTTCGGTCGAACGTTCTTTTACCCGCGGCTCTTGACACTGAGTAGAATGACAATAATTTGGACTTAACAATATGTTATGATGACGTCTAAGGGTATTTAGTCATTTTTAATTATCATTTTTAATTATTATTATATATTTAGGGTTCGTGTTATGCATGATATTGGGTATTGTATCTTAGGGAGAGTTTTGGAGTGATTTCCTTTCTCTCGAATTGTAAGGAAATCAGAAAGATTGCCTACCTCTAAAATTGTATGCGTTTATTTCTATGTATTTGTGTGAATTGTGGCGTTGCATTGCTTTGACTTGAGGTTGGTGAAAAAAATATTTTGTGCCTTTATTTTTGTGAAAAAATCGGCTTGGTTCGTATCAAATGGTACGAGAGCGTAAGATATTTTGGAAATCAACAATGTGATCGCACTTCCTTCGTTCGTAATCTTGCCTCATGATACAATCGCAATGTTAACAATCTGTGAGTCCAATGAAGGGATTATGACATAACTAGCTCTAATTGTTTGCAGCGAGATCAAAACCTAACTAAACAATACTACATACAAGGGACAACAGAATCACTGCGGTCTCTGCAAGCCATTCACGATGTAGTCGTGACTCAAGCTAGCTGAGAAGGTCACATGGGGATCGCAAAGTTTAGAGACCCCAAATTTTATTTTGTCTCTATAATAGCTTGTTGGGATGACAGGATCACGACAATCTCGGGAAGTTGATCACATTAATTTCCCGTTGTGACCACCGACTATGTAAAATAATTGCGATTCAAGCGATCCGGGGAAGAAGATGATGGGTACTGGCGTGCCCTGACACCGAACAACATGACTCCGATGCTTGGGAAGCAAACAACGGGATCACTTCGTAAAATGACGAGAATATCATGACGCAATAATCGTTTGGCTTCATTCGAGCTAGCCGAGAAGACTAGATCAAGGCCCTACAACATCGTCTTTGTGACCTCGCGAAACGGTCATAACTTAAGCCGGGAAGCCAACTAAATCGCGAACTATTCTTGTTCAAAATATGTCCGAGAAATAATAGCAACCAAGAAAATAAATAATTAGGAGTATGAATTGGAGGAAAATGTGAGCCAACTTAAATTCGGAATAGAGAATTGTTTTCCTCCATTGAAAACTGATTTGAAAGGAGATTGACGACCCTGGAAAAAAATGATGAAAAAGATTATGGTGTTTAAGACATTTGCTTCCGCCTATCACGGGATCGAGCGACGACATTAGGAACAATTATAAGGATTAATAACTACAAGGATTCACGCGATATCAAGACAACGCGGCTGCTTATGGCAGATCAAGAGCTGCGATATTGAACGACGGAATTGAGAGCAAATTCGAGTGACAATATTTGGAGGGAATTGCAAAAGATTGTGATGTTTGGGATGAGCAACAACAGGAAGGTCAAAGCGACAAGTAATTCGTGGCTGTAGATGATCACTTCGAAGAATTTGGCTTGGGACTGGGAATCAGGATGTGTGGGAATGGGAACTAGGATGAGTGGGAGACCGAGGGAAGGCTCTATTTAACTGTGCCAGTGTTTTTTTTTTTGCGAAAGCCTTCTGGGCTGAAGGCGATTAAGAAGTTGTGATGGGAACAAGACGTGAAGAATTTGGGGAATGTTTGTAATGAAATTGTTTGGTTACTGCAGAGTATTATTGACAGAGACAAGATATGGTACTTTGTCGTGATCCTCATTTGTGGAAGTAGGGCCAAGTTTCTTGATCACGTTGGCATATCATGGAAGAGACATGATACAGTGTTGACAGAGATTCCATGCAACGGTGAAATATCATTTGAATTGTTTGGAGCGGTGTTATTATTTAGGGATTAATTTAAAATTTTGGGATGATCAGATTCGGACACGACTGAAAAATGTGCACAAACGACACATATCTATTGTAAAATTCAAATGGTTACAGTGAAGACTTCTCAACTTAAATTACGTAAGACATGTAAACAATAAAAATTATAATAACTGCAGAAATATGAAAGGGAGATTCATAATCTAGGGCCAAGATTCTTGATCGAGTTGGCATATCATGGAAGAGACATGATACAGTGTTGACAGAGATTCCATGCAACAGTGAACTACCATTTGAGTTGTTTGTGGCGGTGTTATTCTTTAGGGATTAACTTAAAATTTTGGGACGATCAGATTTAGACACAACTGAAAAATGTGAACAAACAACACATTTTACTGTTAAATTCAAACTGTTACAGTGATGACTTCTCAACTTAAATAACATAAGACATGTAAACAATAAGAATAATAATGACTACAGAATTAAGAAAGAGACATAACACATGGAACGACCTTCTCTAGCGGAGTGTGGAAGGTCAGGTCGGCTGAAATAAGCCTGGAAGGTGGATAACTTGCTGGGAGGTGCCTGGATGGGGGTTTGGTGGCTGTTAGGAGGAGACCGAGAGATCTTTGCTCTGTTGGAGGATGTAGGGGTGGTCGGCGGTAGGTAAGGGCGGTGCAAGAAGATGGACGATCGACAAGCACGTCTTTGGAAGGGTGCCAGGTGGCTGTTGCGAGAATCCGGTGGGATCTGCGGTTTGTCGTGTAGTGGGGGGGTGGTGGTGGTGGACTATCTGCGGAAAGGTAAAGGAGGATGTCGCCGACCGACTAAGAGGCGTCAACATGGAGTGCAGTTGCCGTAGGGAATGAATGCCGTGACTTGTGTCTTACTCGAGCGTGCAGGTAAGGTCGACAGTTGAGGGGCATGTGCTGAGGTGTGGATGATTTTTGTGAATGCGCCAGTTGTTGCCGCCGACCGGCTGGGAGGTGCCGTAAAGGGGGAGAGGCTGGTGTGACTTGAGTTCGATTTGGGGGTACAGAGAAGGTCGGTAGTGCACGAACAAGTGTTGGTAGGTGGACGACAGCAGAGTAGAGTGCAATGTGCGCGGAGGTAGTCATCATCTCGTGCGAGGTATAACTGACACATCGCTCGCCGTTGGATACAAAGCTTAGAATTGAAATGCCCTAGAGGCACATTTAAAATCAGTGAAAAAAATCTTTTTTGTCTTCATCAAACAATATCTATAAATAAGGGGGAATTAGTAGATAGACTTGGCAAGTAGAAGAATGATCAAGAAATAAGGGAGGGGGGAATGGAAAATGAAGGAATTTGACATGAGGTATGAGTAGGAAATTTGTGTAGAAAATTAGGGAAGGGGTTGAATAGGAAGGGAATTTGCGTAGAAAATTAGGGAAGGGAGGGGCGGAAGTTTCCGCCCGTAAAGAAGCCTGGCTAGTCTGGTCCAGCAGGAAGTTGGATTGATCTTCTGTCCAGCTGGCCAGGGCCCAAGAGCCTCGCATCAGTGAGACTTAATATGAATTTCTGATTAAATGGAAATGATTGCCAGATGATGACGACGCGAGTGAGTCATACGACCTGATACATCAATATTTTTTTCCTCCTTGCGTATAAGATGTTTTTTTGGAAGGGGGGTAATGTTCTGAAGATCCAAAATGGTAATCGAGTCATTTTTCATTTATTATTGTTTTGTATAAATAGGACTAATATGTTTAGGGTTTGAGTTTTGGAAAGATTCCTTCCTCTCGAATTATTAGATTTGGGAAAGTTCGCCTACATCTTGAATTGTAGGTGCTTATCTTTTATGTATTTGTGTGAATTGTGTGGTGTTGTATTGGTTTGATTTTTTGATTTGAGATAGGTGAAAGAAAAATTGTGCCTCCTTGTGTATAAGATGTTTTTTTGGAAGGGGGGTAATCTTCTGAAGATCCAAAATGGTAATCGAGTCATTTTTCATTTATTATTGTTTTGTATAAATAGGACTAATATGTTTAGGGTTAGAGTTTTGGAAAGATTCCTTCCTCTCGAATTATTAGATTTGGGAAAGATCGCCTACATCTTGAATTGTAGGTGCTTATCTTTTATGTATTTGTGCGAATTGTGTGGTGTTGTATTGGTTTGATTTTTTGATTTGAGATAGGTGAAAAAAAAATTGTGCCCTAACTTCTGTGGAGAAAGCGACTTGATTGCTATCACAATATGATCATTAACTGTTCAATGAACATAGCGTGGACATGATATAAGGCTCTTCTATCCCGAACCAAAAATAACCATTAGATTTCATTATTTTGGGCCTGTTGCATTTTATTTGTTTTATGTTTTTTTCAAGGCAAACTTGTTCGCTTGATTTTTTATCATCTATAGTGAGTGGAATGCTTTATTTCACGTACAGAGTCCCAACCTTATTATTATGTAATTTAATTAACCTTTTTTGTTATTGGTCGCTTGCATGGTAGCTCCAACAAGATGCCAGAAATGCACGTGAAGAGACGAGAACAACCCATGAGCAACTGTGTTTATTGTACAATCAATGTTTTTCAGTAAGCAAACTCTCTTCCCTTTCTCCATGTAAACGTTGCTCTGTTTTCTTGACCTGTATTTTTTGGGTTAATATTTGTTTTTCCTATTTGCAACTGTTTCGTGTTTTCTTCCAACTTTTCTTTAACGAACATAAGAATAAAAAAGATGTAGCATTTATGGCGTTGATATTTTTTTAGGAAATCAACGATGACACAGCTATCAAGCTTTCCCTTAACATTGCGGAGATTTCTTCTCTTTTTGATCTTATGAGGCATGGATACAGTAGTGTTTTTGCTATCTTTGAAGAATGCTTCCAGTTCCTCTCAATCTTGTCTGAAATATTGGAGGTAATTCATTCACAAGCCCATGTCTCGGCATTACTTGAATTTCTTATACCATGACCTTTGTTTTTCATTTCTTAAATTTATTTACTAATTTGTCGTTTGAGTGTTAAAAATTTCAAGCTTTTTTTGCAATTGCTATTCTGCTGAAATATGCTTATGGCAAAGTATTTTTGTGAACTCTAAAATATATTTGTTTTCTGTGAAAATAATTCATGAAAGTATTTTTATTGAACATGGGGCCTACTTTTCCTTTTTCCCTCGTCTATTATATTTTAATTGTTTTTTTTTAATTTACAAAGAACAATAAATCTGGATCTGTGGCAATATTATCAATGAAAAATGTCCAGTTCTGTGAATTTTGTTTCCTTGAAATGTGACTCAGGTAAAATTGAAGACTTACTGTGAAAATTTATTGCAAGAAGTGATATAATGAGAGTGAAATTATTAACATTTCAGGACTCCTTAAGTACAAACTCTACTCTTTGTTGTTTTTAAAATGGTTTAAATGATAAGAGTTAGAATTATGATGTTTGTGGAAATAATACTCAGTAAACTAGAACGAGATAGTGGTACCTTGTATCCTCGGTTAACTTTCTTGTCTGAGCTCAGCTCATTTTAATTCTCAAGTTATAATCCCTTGTTTTAGTTCAACTCTTTATAATTCTCAAACTTATAGAGCTTCTGACGAGGTAGCATCCAGAAAAAAAATGTGATGTCATAGTGAAATAGTTGGGTTGGAGGCGAAGGGTTTCAAACTTAGTTTCAGTCTCTATTATTGTTTTGGTTTGGAGCTTTCATTTTTGGAGTATTTTGAATTCATTATCCCCTTTTGGATAGGTGTTTTGATTATTTTTATTTAAAAATAATAATTCATTTTTATATAATTTTTTATTTTTTTCATTACAGAAAACTTTGATATGAAACCACGATTGTTGACTTATGCTATTATCTTTTCAACTCCAATTAACAAAAAAGAGTTTGTGTTTTCATATTATTATTTTTTTTCCGTATTGTGGTAACCACCATGTTTTAATGCATGCACATGTTTTTGTGTGTTTGTGTGTGTGTGTGTGTGTGTGTGTGTGGAATATTGTTCAACTACAAAAAAAAGAGTGAGGGGGAGACGCAATAATGTTCAACTATAGAAGAACTACTAATTTATAAAATATATGTAAACCTCCTTTATTAAAATACATAAAGTCGTCTAGCTTGGTACAATAATAAAATAAATGTGACGAAACATGTGAACCAAACAACAAAAGTTCATCTTTTCCTGTAAATAAATTTGCTCATATTAGTCATATGAGTCTGGCATAGTTTTTCTGGAAAATAAAAGTTAAATAACATGTTAAGTTTACAACAACTTATTGAATAATTTTCATCTTATCATACATGTTAAGTTTACAACTTATTGAATAATTTTCATTTTATTATACACTAAATTGTTATGCACGTGGTTAAAATGAATGCTCAAACGATTATGGTTATCAATCTAAAAAGTGAGTTTTGCAATTTCTTTTTATAAAAAATATTTATTGATTCATCTTAATTTATTATATTTTTATTGTTTTTTCGTTGAAAATTTTTCATTAACCATTAAAATTTTTATACAAAGATACAATCATTTTCATTTTCTTTAACGTGCTCAAGTATAATCGCGTCACCAACTAATAATACAAGTGAGGTGACTCTTATTAGACTTTGTAAAAAAAATTTCATTACAAATATTTATTTTCTTTTAATCCTTAAATTATTTTGTTTTCATTTAATATAGTGCAAAAGTTGAATAAATTGAATTCATAAAATAGTTATTTCATTTTACCATATTTTCTTCTAATTATGCTTTTAATGTGCTTCAACGAATGAAACATTTTTAAATACAATAATTAGATTAACTGTAAATAAAATATTAATTGTTGATATTGATTTTATCTTATAAAATGATGTCTCTAAGCCTTTTAGCTTGTGCTTTCTGAAATTGGATTCTTGAAATCTATTTATGAAATGATGCTTATACTTCAATTGAATGTAAGCATTATCTTTGGATAGGAAAATCATAAGCTGGCTCTGATGTCGAATGACTCCGAAATTTAATCAGATACCAATAGCTTCTGACGATCAAGAAAAGATTACATTTACTTGTTCTTATGGAACATTTCCTTTTCGATGAATGTCATTTGAATTATGTAATGCATCAGCAACATTTCAAAGATGTATGATGTCTATCTTCAGTAAACTGATTGATAATGGAGGATTTTTTCGTATTTGGAAAAAGTTTTGAAGTTATGTGAAAAAATAAATGTAGTTCTAAATTGGGAGAAATATCAATTTATGGTTGCAGGAGGAATTGTGGTTAGGCATAAAATTTCTGAATATGACATGGAAGTAGACTCTGCAAAGATTCGAACTATTACGAAATTATCAACTCCAACTATTGTGAGAGGGGTTAGAAGTTTTTTAGGACATGCTGGGTTCTACAGACGTTAATACATATAAAAGTTTATACGAAATTACCAACTCCAACTATTGTGGGAAGGGATAAGTTTATTTTGTGAGTCTAAAGTTTTATACATAAATGAAATGCATTTTCGTTGGTCATTTATACTTAGCATTGGCATAATAATTTAATACATATAAAAATTGTATTTACTCAGTAAGTCAAAGTTACTATTGCAATTTATGTTTTCTTTTAGAAAAAAAATTATTGGTTGATATGTCTGATAGGAGAGGCTTGATTTACAAGTGGACCCTACTGGATTTTTATTATGATAGTTTCTCCATCTTGTTTCTTTCAGATAGTGTTGTACTGTGTTGTTTTGGTTTGAGATGTCTTATGATTATGTGATTTTTGGGTATTTTGCTTTTATTGTACTTTGTAGATTTTAGTAACTCTTTTGTATGTTGGAAGATTCTATAAATCTGTTCATAGTCATTTAAATGTTTTCACCATCCAACTGCAGTTCGTGATTTAGTTAATTCGAAGCTATAAGGTCGGGTCATGACATTTATTTCCAATTTTGTTTTTTATGAACTGTTTAATTTCGATTTGTATTATTTTGGGACTTTCGTCTTTATTTATGTATTTTAGAGATGTTTTCTCTGAATTCCTGCTTTAGGAGTTTTTTTTTCTTTTTCTAGTGGTGTGTTGGTAAGTTGCGCCAGGAACTTGTGGGGTATCTTCTTGCTGTTTGTGCATTGTCGTTTCTTAGTTTTCTTTGTTGTTTTTATCTTAGGCAGCTGCCGAACATTGCTTATCTTCGTTCAAATGTTGTCAAAATCGCATATTATCATTTATTTGCCCTTCCTTAACCATCTCCCCGCTAAATCACCTTCCTCAACTTCCAGGCTTCCTAGAACGGTGTCACTTGCTCTTTTCTTTTCTCGATTTCGTTGCTTCGTCCTGTTAGAATGAGTTGTTTGTCTCCCATGTAGAACTATTGAGACAGTTATTCCTCTTTCGAATCAACCTTACAAATAAATTTATTATTATTATTATTATTATTGCTATGGTTACTACGGTGACTTTTCCTTTTAATTTTCCTTATTACAAATGCTTATTTTTTCTATGTTTTTATCTTGTTCACTTAGTTCTCTTTTTTCCCTAATCATGTTCTATCGGTTATTCAAGAAATCTTATTGTCCATTGTTATATAAAACTTTTGAAGGCCTAATCTTCAGTGTCTGTGATTGAGACGCACTCTTTGCTCTGTGTTTTAAGCAGTAAAACTGTTTTGTAGTTTGCTTGATGCAGATGGTTCTTCTTCTTGTGGCTGTACAAGTAATTTATCTTTTACCTTGTAAAACATGGTGGCCTACAAATTGCTTTATGAATTATGAAATTTGCATAATACCCTGGTCCTTGAAAATTATAGAGAAAATACCGTTATTTCACATATTTAGATTTTGCATTTACATTATCCCTACTAAAATTCTGATATATATCCACTCATTTCTTTGTTTCCCTTTTGTATTAAGTTTTGAACTTTGAATCTTATGTTACTTAAATATTCCTTTTCTATTTTTTTGTAGAGTCTTACGATGCTTCCTAGGTCATGTATGGTGCAATTGAGGTCCATTATTTCTGGCCATGAAAGCATCAATAGTTTTATGAGCAATAAATATGAGGAAGCTGAACTTGAGAAGGTATGCTGTTTTCATCCTTTTTGTTTTGCTAGAACAAATTAAATTGCCGGCACTTTTTAAGAAAGACTTCAATTCATATTCATAATCGCTTGAGCAACAAGTTGTATGATCATCAGAAGCAAATCCATGAGCTTATGTCTGATTTGGAGATTAGGGGGAAAATTGCCGCGGTTAGTTCATGGCTTGCTATTTCTTTTTTAATTTGGTTTGTATGATCTTTTCTGCTTGTGTTGAGTATGTCAAATTTGTGGTAGGATCAAGCTCTTCATCATGATATGGAGAAGGATGAACTCCTCTCTCAGATTCTTGCTCTGCAGAAGGAAGTATATCAATTATCATCATCTTCTTTGACACGGGAGATGGAAGCATTGAGAAAGGAACTTGATAAGAGCAAGTCAAAATTGAAGGATACAGAGTGCAAGCTCAAGAATATTATACAAGAAAAAGTCAAGCTTGAGGTAGTTAACTGTCTTGTTTTTGTGATGAGTAGAATTTTTTTCCGATGTTTAGTGCAAACATTCTTCATTTAAGGGAGAGAAAGCTCAGGCTGAACGAGAAATTAAGAGCTTGCAAGGTCAACGGGCTATTCTAGAACGTGATATTTTAAAGCGCGACTCTCTTTTAGATAGAAGGCAAGAATCACGGTCTGAGTTTAATAAAGTGAGGGGTTTAAAGCATATGGCCCAGCAAAATTTGCAGGTAATTTATCAATCTGTAATTTTACTTCTGTATTATTCTATACCTGTGTACATTATTTTTTGTCTTTACTGAATGGATTGTAATCTTATTTAATTCATTTAGTCAAATCTGGATTGTGTTTTGACGCCTTTGAACTTTTTCTTGGACTTGGGATTTATTTTACTTTAACATTTTTGTTTGTGTATTTTTATCGCAAGTTGGATGATGGGACAGAAGTTTGAAGCTTATCATACAATCTACATAAATTTTACATTTAAAGACCAATTTTTTTCTTCTCATATAAGACTTCCAATATCCCAAAAGGGCTGCTAAACCAAAAATTTTCATTCATCATGAAGTTCATTTGGTTTTTGAAATAATAATTATGGCATATAATAAACATTTGAAGGGAAAATATCTGAATTATTCTTATAACTATGGTAATTATATAATTAACTAACATTAGCTACTGCACGCATGTTGTTAACAACCTTTTTCTTTTATCCATTTACAGCAGAAATTTTCTTGAAAATCATTTATCAACTTAATTTTTATAAGTTTGCCGGTATATCACAATTTTCAACCACAACAAATCCACATATTAAAGAAATAATATGGATGTCAGGTATTATATTTAAGCTAGAAAGAAGTTATAAAACTTTATAACTTGAATTTCCATTCTATTAGTGATTATTGTCATAAACATCATTTAGTTGGTAGATGTATAAACAAAATTGATTGTATCATTCAACTTGACATTAAGAGATTTAAAACTTTCAGATCTCATCATATTGTAACTTATTCTTCAGTATATACTTAATACATCCATCTTGGAACTTGTTATTGATAATATTAACTTGTCCATGGTTGATACATCTTCTATTAGCATATTGGTATCTAATCCCTGATCAATACACCCCCTGTTTGGTACGGAAGGGCATTATCTCATTCATTTACTATTATTTAAGGTGAAGTGCTAACTTTTTAAACTAGTTTATAAGATAGTACCTCGGCTAGTATAATTAAGTGATAACTATCTTCCAGCAGAAAATACAAGGATACCTAGACGGCAACAATAACTACAATACTTTATCCCACTAAGTGGGGTTGAATACTTGAATCCTTTTTCTCTATTGTGTCCTATTGAGTTTCATATTTTCATTTAATTCTAATAAATTAAGATCATTTTTTATGGAACTTTCTTTTTGGTGTACCTCTACATGTTTTAACATAAGTCGAATCTAAAATATTACTCTCTTAACAAGATAAATAAATGATCAACATTTAATACAACAAATCATGTAAGATGACTCTCTAATCTTATCTGCCATTGGAGCTACTCCAAGTTTTTCACGGATATATTCGTTTTGCATTTTGCCTAGTGTAAAGACATTCATCCTCTTAAGCATTCTCATCTCAGCAACACTCAAATTAGTTTTATGCTTCTCTTCTATAGGCCAACATTCTATGCCATAAAGCATTGGATGTCTCATTAGTATAAGCAAGGTAGACAATACAAAACCATATACTTCCTTCAAAATAATATGAAGGACCTTTTTACATAAGAAAGATAAATCATAATGAACTAATTGAGATGCAATATGTTTATTAAATGAATAAACTTTATATGAAATAAAACATTACTCTATATTATAAATATGATTACCCTTCTTAATATGTGCAATTACTATTATGAGCCGCATCCTTATCTAGTGTCTATCCATATAAAATAACTTAAGATGCATTTGCAAAATCTTGTCTAATTTTCAGCTGATATGTTTTTTCTCTCTCTGTTTTTTTTTTTGGGTTCATTGACCTTAGTGATCTTTATAACATGTTAGATACAAAGGAAGGTGAAAAATATATGTATAAACTAGCCAAACAAAGAGAAAATAAAAGTAAAGATTTAACTCAAGTAAAGTGTATTAAAGATGAAAATCAAAAAGTGCTTTTCTTAGGAAAAGATATTCAACATAGGTGGGTGAGTTATTTTGATAAACTTTTTAATGATGATGCTGAAAGTACGATTGACCTTAGTGATCTTAATATCATTAATAATAATAAAATTTTTCATTTTTACCGTCGAATTAGTAAAAAAGAAGTTGATGAGGCTTTAAAGAAAACCAAGGGGGGAAAGTCTGTAGGACCTGATGATATCCCAATTGAAGTGTGGAAATGTTTAGGTGATTTGGGGGTTTCCTGGTTTACTAAACTTTTTAATATTATTTTAAAAACTAAAAAGATGCCTGAGAAGTGGAGAAAGAGCATTTTGGTCCCCATTTTTAAGAATAAAGGAGATGCACAAGAGTGTGCAAATTATAGAGGAATTAAATTGATGTGTCATACTTTAAAATTATGGGAGAGGGTAATTGAACATAGGTTAAGACGTATTACGAAGATTTCTCATAATCAATTTAGATTTATGTCGGGCAGGTCTACCATGAAAGTTATACATTTATTGAGAGGTTTGATGGAGAAGTACGAGCATAATAAGGAGGATCTACATTTGATTTTTATTGATTTAGAAAAAGCTTACGATAAGGTTCCTAGAGATGTTCTTTGGAGAGTCCTTGAGAAGAAAGGTGTTGATATGACTTATATTCAAGTCATTAAAGATATGCATGCTAGAGCTGTTACATGTGTTCGAACTGAAGGAGGATTGACCAAGTATTTTACTATTTCTGTTGGTTTACATCAAGGATCTGCTTTAAGCCCATATCTTTTTGCTTTATTTATGGATGGTCTTACTGGGCATTTACAAGAGGATGTACCTTGGTGTCTGTATTTTGCTGATGATATCCTCCTTGTGGATAACACAAGAGAAAAAGTCCAGGAAAAACTTGAATTATGGAGGTCTACATTGGAGTCTAAAGGTCTTCGTTTGAGTAGAACTAAAACTGAATACATGGAATGTAATTTTAGTAATAGTAGGTCTAGTGACAAAGTGTAACTTTGGGTGATCAAATTATTAAAAGGTGTGAACGATTTAGATATCTCGGGTCCATTGTTCAAAGCGATGGTGATATAGATGGGGATGTTAATAGTAGAATTCAGGTTGGTTGGTTGAAGTGGAGGAATGCGTCGGGCCTATTGTGTGATAGAAAAGTACCGCTTAGACTGAAAGGAAAATTTTATAAGATGGTGGTGAGACCTTCAATGCTCTATGGTGCTGAATGTTGGCCTTTAGAAGAGAAGCATAATGTTAAGTTAAGTGTTGCCGAGATGAGAATGATTTGGTGGATGAGTGGCTTTACACTTAGAGACAAAATGCGAAATGAATATATCCGTAAAAGGGTTGGAGTTGCACCAGTGACGGATAAAATTCGAGAGAGTCACCTTAGATGGTTTGGTCACATTAAACGTCGACCACCTGATGATCCGATTAGGAGAGTAGATGTTTTAAATACAACTTATGTTAAGAAAGGCAGAGGCGGCCTAGGAAAACTTGGGCTTATTGCATAAAAAATGATCTTAATTTGTTAGAATTAAACGAAAATTTGACACTAAATAGGACACAATGGAGAAAAAGGATTTATGTAGCCGATCCCACTTAGTGGGATTAAGGCTTTCTTGTTGTTGTTGTTGTTGTTGTTGTTGTTGGGTTCATTGACCTTGGACATGTCATCACATGCTATTCGGTAGAGACTGACTTCATTTGTCTCTTCTCAAGATTATTTACTTTATCAATGGTCTCCCAACGCACTTGTTAAAATGCTTACTATCAGTTTAGCTTGTTTATCATTTATATGACTTTCTCAGCAGTATTGCAACTAGTCTGCCTTATTCTCCTTGGTTTCCATTTTGAACAACCTTTACAGGTGAACGTGTGATAACTCTTTTTTTTTTTGGCCCTTTGTGACTATAGCTTTGTGGAACGGGTTGTTACAACAAGTTTTCACTAAAAGTTGTGGTTTTTGTTTTTTTGTCTAGATATTTACAAAAGGTAGAATTTGAAAATATTCAATCACATTGTTCCTCTTGTCATATATTAGGGCATAACTTTTCTTATTTTTTCATGGCTCATTCTTATTTGAAGAGTTATTAATTTGAATTGCAAACCATCTACTTTTTTATTATGATGATTCATCTAATTCTTTGATAGAATTTAGAAGATCCCTCTTATGTGTTTAGGTCTTATCCCAAAATATGGAGCCATGTTCAAATTCTCTTGAAGAGAATGTTGGTGATGTATCTATCTTTTCTAGTTCTGTTGGTGTAGAATATTTCCATCAATTGCTGATCTATGAATCACAAACACAGTGCCATGTGAACATGATGTTGCAATAAAATTATAAAAAATTTGACCTGATATAGCATAAATTTTTATATTTGATAATTTATTAATTTAAAGTGTATAACTATCTACTATTCTTTATTGAAAACACCTTTAGATGAAGTAAAATTTCATTAAAGTTTTGTTTTTATGAAATAAATTTTCTAAAGATAAAAAAATCAAACACGGTTAACAGTAAAGAAAATCTTTTGTCAAACATGCATTCATGAATTGTTTAAATCATCACTTGTTTTTCCAATATTTGTTTTGCTTCAGAATGTAAAGATTATACATACATTAAATGCTAAGGTCATCATTAGCATTAATTCTAATACCCTCTTCAATCATAAAAATGGCTCGTCAAGAGTATGATCAACAACTTAAAAGATTCTAATAATATTTATTATGGTCAATATGTGTCCATCGTTATCTTACCATTTAATCTCCCATTTGAGTGTATTTTGGGCTCTTCACAGATTAAAGATGAAGATTGATATCTGCAAGTACTAAAGGTCCGTTTGGGGCTGAATTTTCTCTGTTTTATTTATTTCAAGTTGCTCCTCCTTGCACTCATATGGGGGGCTCGGTTTGGTGTTTTAATTGCTTTTGGGTTGCCCCTCTTTGCACTTTATGTGGGGCTCGGTTCTGTTATTTCCTTTGTCTTTGTTGGTTCTGTCTGAAGCAGGTGGTGGCTCGGCCTCACCCTGTGAGCTGACCCTGTTTTGAGCCTATTAACTGCTTTATGGCTGCCCCTCATTGCATTCCTTATGTGGGGCTCAGTTTGGTGTTTTTGTTGCCTTTGTTGCCTTTGGGCTACCCCCTTACACTCATATGTGGGGCTCGGTTTGATGTGGTTGTTGCCTCTTGACTGCCCTTTTGCCCCTCATTGCATTCCTTATGTGAGGCATACCAGTAGTCCTATCTTAAGCCTACCTATCCTGATTTGAGATATGTGGCCAGTCTAGATGGTGGTACAGTTTTCTAGGATTCTCCTTTCTCTTTTTTTTTCAGTTACTCATTTTAGAGGGAGTGAGTCTATTTTAGCAAATCCTAGAACTTGTGAATGTTTGTCGCTATTGAGTCGTCAGAATGTCTGGTCATCTGTTTTACCCGGTTTTGAGGATCGATCCGCTTTCTTTATGACATTGTTTTAGGCGGGTCGTTCCCTCCTCTCTCCTTGTCCCCTGTCATTCGTTTCTTCTTGCTTCTTGGCCGAGTCTTTTGCACTTATGTACGAGGCATAAGTGTGCACATATAGTTTTTTGCTATAGGTGGGCCATCAAGAAAGACTGTAAGTAGGATGGTTAGGGGTTAAGACGGTGATGACAGTGCTTATGTGTGCTTCAACGAGGGATTATTAGAATAGTATCCCCTGCCTTTGAGTGGAAACCTTCACTAAAGGTTAGGCTAAAGACCGACGATACTATTCGCCAATTCTTGGTGGGATTGTTGCCACCAACACTCTTAGGTTATTATTAGTCCTAGTTCGATTAGCGTAGTTGGTCTGTGGACTATACTACTTTAAAATAAATCTAAACATTCAACACCGCTACAACGTGGAGTACGGAGCACGACTTCGAGGGCAGCACGACCATCTTCAACAACAAAACTTGTCTACATCAGTAAAAACATTCCTTAGTTTAAAATAACAATCCATAAGACTTCGAGGTAGGCCGCCTAGTGCGACATAAATCCTCACCTTTTCTATTAAGCCTTTACACAACTATGTTGTGCAATACAAGCCCTAACTAATCCAAATCCTCATCTTCCTTGTTATTTGCATAATCAGATTTTATGCAAATGCAATTCCTTTAATTAATTTGCAGGATTGAAATCCAAATAAATTCATTTCCAAGATTTAAAGCCCAACAAGTCTGAGATGTCATCGAGGTCTTCTTGAATCCGTGCTATCTCCAACTCTTTCTTTTTTACTCCAGAAATAAACTATTCCAATCTTGAGCCACTCACCTATATGATTTCGTATTACCACACTATTTTGAAAACCCTACCGTTTGAATTCATGAAGATTGATACCTCTGATCTAAATCGAGAGTTCTCTCAGGTAATTTAGGTCATTTTAGGGGTAATTGACTATAAGTGATTGCCTCTATAGGGAGCTTTTTGAACCCATGTAATATAAATCATATTTAATCTTTTGTATTAAATAGAGAAACTTGTCGGTCAACACAAAAAGTTCGCAGACCAGAACGGATGTCACAAATTTATTAGTTTATTTAATCGAGTCGCACTATCAAGTAATGTGTCTATTCCTCGGGATAGATGCATAGCTTGCGGTATAGTGCTCGTTTATTTAAACTAGTGAGGATGTGTCTATTCCTGGGGGGAGGGGGCTGATGGGTGGCTTGGTTTAGTGTTTTAATTGCCTTTGGGTTGCCCCTCTTTGCACTTTATGTGGGGCTCAGTTATGTTATTGCCTTTGCCTTTGTGTTGGTTCTGTCTGGAGCAGGTGGTGGCTCGGCCTCACCCTGTGAACTGGTCCTGTTTTGAGCCTATTAACTGCTTTATGGCTGCCCGTCATTGCATTCCTTATGTGGGGCTCAGTTTGGTGTTTTTGTTGCCTTTGTTGCCTTTGGGCTACCCCCTTACACTCATATGTGGGGCTCGGTTTGATGTGGTTGTTGCCTCTTGACTGCCCTTTTGCACTCATACATGAGGCCTAGTGTTGGATTTGATGAGGGCTTGATTATGGTTTTATATGGATTAAGTTGTGGTATTCATTGGAATTGTTGTTGATGATATATTTTGCCCAGGGTTTAATATTTGTTCGGGCCCGATTCTATGATATTGAAGGGTTACAATTCTAGCATGATGTGTCGTGGATTTTTCATATCTGCAAAAGGGGTTGAATTTTGGGCTTGAAGTGACAGTTTTAGGATTAGCGTGATAATGTTTTTGTCCTTGTGGGAATTTGGATTTAGCTTCGTCGGGGCTTTGATTTGAAATGTGGTCAGAGGCATACCAGTAGTCCTATCTTAAGCCTACCTATCCTGATTTGAGATATGTGGCCAGTCTAGATGGTGGTACAGCTTTCTAGGATTCTCCTTTATCTTTTTTTTCTTCAGTTGCTCATTTTAGAGGGAGTGAGTCTCTTTTAGGAAATCCTAGAACTTGTGAATGTCTGTCGGGATTGAGTCTTCAGAATTCCTGGGTCATCTGTTTTACTTGGTTTTTAGGATCGATTCGCCTTCTTTATGACCTTATTTTAGGCGGGTCGTTCTCTCCTCTCTCCTCCTTGTCCCTTGTTTTTCGTTTCTTCTTGTTTCTTGACCGAGTGTTTTGCACTTATGTACGAGGCATAAGTGTGCACATATAGTCTTTTGTTATTCGTAGGCCATCAAGCAAGACTGTAAATATGATGGTTAGGGGTTAGGACGGTGATGACAGTGCTTATGTGAACTTAAACGAGGGATTATTAGAATAGTATCCCCTGCCTTTGAGTGGAGACCTTCACTAAAGATTAGGCTAGAGACCGACGGTACTATTCGCCAATTCTTGGTGGGATTGTTACCACCAACACTCTTAGATTGTAGTAGTCATAGTTTGATTAGGGTAGTTGGTCTGTGGACTGTACTACTTTAAAAAAAAATCTAAACATTCAACACCGCTACAACGTGGAGTACGGAGCACGACTTCGAGGGCAGCACGACCATCTTCAACAGCAAAATTTTTCTACATCAATAAAACCATTCCTTAGTTTAAAATAACAATCCATAAGACTTCGAGGTAGACCGCTTAGTGCGACATAAATCCTCACCTTTTCTATTAGGCCTTTGCACAACCATGTTGTGCAATATAAGCCCTAACTCGCTTTAGGATTCCGAGGTTGTCCGATACGACATAAATTCTCCTCTTCCAGGTTATTTGCATAATCAGATATTATGCAAATGTAATTCCTTTAATTAATTTGCAGGATTGAAATCCAAATAAATTCATTTCCAAGATTTAAAGCCCAACATTAGGATAGTCTGGGATGTGATCAAGATCTTCTTGAATCCATGTTATCCTCTATTTGGGCTGTAAACGAGCCCAGCTTGAGCTAGCTCAGGCTCGGCTCTTTCGAAATTAGCTCGGCTCGAAATCGGCTCGTGTTCGAAATGGCTCGTGAAGAACTTGTTCGTGTTCGGCTCGTAAAACTTTTTCATGTTCGTGTTCGGCTCGAAATTGGCTCGTTAGAATATAAAATTATTATAATAATTAATTTTTGAAATAAAATAAATTAACAAATTTTCTATAAAAACATGCTTTAAATTTATAATTTAAATTCGAACCAATTTTAAGAATAGATTAACTAGATAAAATTCTACAATAAGCTTGAAACAAAATTTTACACAAAGAACATTATTTTTTTTACAAAGTTTAATAACAACTTTATTACAGATTTTAGAATTTACAAATTAAACAAGAATACAAGAAATATAAATAAAATTTTAAATAAAAATCAAGATCCAAAAAATAAATGTATTGAATATTTCAATAAAATTTACATTTAATTTTTACATAAACATAAAAAAATAAAAAATACATGAAATTTAAACGACGAGTTTGACGATCCAATGATGGAAAGGTAAAGAACCCATCATCCATGAGGCCTGCAAACTTCACATGGTTGAGTGTTGTTTCCTACACTTTAATATAACAAAACATTAGGCTTAGAGACTGATGAAAACGCTCAAATATTTAGAAATCCTTCAAACCTCATTTGTAAATGATTCATTAACGTTTTTATAGAAGTTGTTCGATCCGCCCCAATCTCATATGACCTGATCGAAAAATGTTGCCTGAAAGCAAGCCCATCCTGAACAATTTTACCCGAGCCAAATGCATCGGCAAGCATGTCCGGTCTCCGTGGCTTCCAGTCAAGTAGAGTCCTCAGCTGCCAAGAAGATGGTTGTAATGGCTGCAAGGAGCAATCTGAAACTAATTTTCTGTAAGAATCAGCAATCTGAAAATAATTTATCCCTCTATGCTACAGGTTGTATCACAACACACCCTACAAGAATGTCTCTATAGCATCAACCTAACTATTTTTCTGTAAACTCATAGTTTTATATTTAATTCCCAGAAACTTAATTATGATCTAACAGGTACTGATTTCAACAAAACTCACATCTCACCTTCTAGATAAAGCATTAGAAATAGTGAAACATCATGCCCATTGGAAGAAAAAAATCCTTATATAAAGTACCAGACATATTAAGGTGATGTCGACACTTCCTCTATTTGCAAAGGGTGTGGCAAGCAACATCTTGCGCTCTACCACGAGGCCTGCTTGTCACAATTACATGAAATCTGTTAATAATCTCAGAAGGATATAGTTCTGGCATTCAAAATCCCCGTAGGTCCATTGGAATTATGATTATATTTATGTATGATATTCAAACAATTGCAAAAGAAAGATACAAATTATATTCAACCTGTAATTGGTTGTCTTTAGTTCCCGGATGACTTGCTTCAACTGACTATGAGTGCAAGAACTATAAATAATGACAGGAAATTCTGATATTTTCCAATATCAAAGTTTAAATATAACACTGTCAGTGTTAAAGATTTCTGTGTTATGTGTGTAAATCTGAATATTTAGATGATGGATATGTAAATACAGCAGAATTGTATACATCTATGTAAATGCCCTGAACAAAAAGCATACCATAGAGATGGACAAGAGCTCATTCGAGGTCCCAAGTCCCAACTCCCAAGGAATAATCCAAGCGTACCTATTCACTTTTAAAGCTATATATATATATATATATGTATGTACAACCAGATGAGATAAAATGGAGTTGTAAAGAATAGAATAGATATCAAATTGATTCAACCAGATGAGATAAAATGGAGTTGTAAAGAACCACTTTCAAAGCTATAAACAAATAAATTATATTCTTTCATATATGCATCCATCATCATCAGTCCAAGCTCCACTGCTCTGTATTAGTTACAGCAGGCCAGGAATTTTTACGAAGACTTAAACAGTTAAACAACAGTGGAGCAGAAGAAGCAAAATAAATGATGTTAGCGTATTCTAAGCTGCACAACAAAATTCAAACCCTACACATGTGCAGATGCCTTCCAACTGTGACCTCAATGCTCATAATATCAAGCATTGAAAATTTATAAATCATCACATATGTAGTAAAGAGCCAAAATAACAAAAATAAAGAGCCAAAACAGCTCTTAAATCCCCTCCAAATCAGCAAAAATAAAGAGCCAAAACAGCTCAAACTACTTGATGCTATACCACTCTATTCTCATTATTTTACGTTTCTAGCACCTGCACTTATACTTTGAAGCAGCTAGAAGGCTTGTTTTTCTCTGCTAAAATCCATATAAAGCCATGCTTAATAAAAATATCTAAATATATGAACAACAAGATAAAATGCTAACTAAACTCACTATCAACTGGCAGTATCATTGCAGCCTTATTTCTCCAAGGCTTGTACTTATTACCTGCACAATGCATCAGAGAAGAGGGGGAAATTGAGAGAAAGAGAGATTAGAACTTTGCTTTATACAGTTCTTAAATCCCCTCCAAATCAGCAAAAAATTAAGTGACAAAACATCTCTTAAATACCCTCAAAAACAACAAGAGCATAATGTTTAAAAATTTCAGGTTTTGAATAGGTAAGCATGTAAAAGTTTCAGATTTTGTTCCAAGTACGTGCATAGAAGTCCTAGATTATGGATGGTATGCAACTTTCAGATATTGCTACTATTGATCTGCAAAAGCTAAATTTCAGTTTTATATTTGGGACTATTTCTCAAATGCTCTTTCCAAACACCTTAAAATTGTTGCAACTACTGAAGTAGAAAAGAAAAAAGATCCCACACTCAGGCCATTGAGAATGGTTTTCCAATGGTATTTTGCTGTTGATAAGCCAGCCAACCCTCCGGAACGAAAAAAGATCGTTAGCTTCAATAGAAACAATGTAACACTATCAAAGTTTAAGTGTAACACTGTCAGTAAATATGAATAGATGAATAGATGGTTTCATAGCCTAAAATTCAAACAAGCAGCAATTAGAGCAACAAGAATTCCTTTTTGCAGAAAACAATTGGGATTCTCCTATGAAATTGGAAGAACTCCCCAAAAAAAATCTTAAACGTGCATAGATGGAAGGTGACTCCTCCACCTTACATAAATAGTACTGACTACTGAGAGGCAGAAAGAATTTTGTCTAACAAACATAGCATCCATGATACCAACAGAAAGAATTTTTCTCCTCCACCTTACATAAGAGGGACTATACAAGACAATAAACAATGCACTATATAAAGAAACAGTAAACATGATAGGCAATTATATATTTTGTTATCTCAAAATGTTTGCAAACAGATGTTGCCTTCCAATTTTAAGATTAACAATAATCACTTAGACAACTTTACATACTCTTATCTTAAAATGGTTGCAAACTTATGTTGCCTTCCAAAATTAAGATTAAGAATAATCATCTTAGACAACTTTAAATATCAGAAAAAACATCTTCCAATGCATCTTCCTCATGCTATACATAAGATTCTTGATTTTGGAGCATAAAAAAACAACGAAGCACCTCCATGAATAAAATTCAGCAATCTCCATAACCAACAAAAATATTCAGCAATTTCCATAACCAACAAAGATAAAGTTTAACAATAAAGGATCACTTAGAAGAATCTCATTAAGAAAGCATGTCTGAAGGTGTTCCTCTTCTATCAATTTACTCGGGTAAAGTCACTTGAAGGTGTTCCTCTTCCATTAATTTTTGCTGGCACAAAAGATATGTAAATAATAAGTGAAAAGTACATTACATGAAAATGTGCACATATGCTAACAACTAATTCTTGAGAGAAATTACCAATGGAGTTTTAAAATTAGTCGTGGAAGATCAAATCCAACTGGAGGAGCATATTAAGACGTTCACAGTTTTTGTTGACAGTGAACTTCTGTAACATTAAGAATTCTTCCACTTGTACTAATTGCTGACTCTGAAGCAACTGTTGTAATTGGAATTGACAATATATCCTGAGTCATTTTAGACTAGCAAGGATACTTCAGAGTGTTCAACTTCCACCACTCGAGAATATCAAATGTTTCATTATTAGCCAAATAAAGATCCTCCTCAAGATAGACTTGTAGATCTGATTTTATGTGTTGAATTGAACCAGATGTAACAACAAAATCAGTAAATGCAATGATGCAATCAAAACTTTCTGAAGTACCAAAATCACTTGACAACTTTGATGAACCATTGTTACTTGTACCACTGGAACTAACAACATCACTCGCATAACTATTGTAAATTTTCCATATAACATCTTCAACTTGTTGAATTTTAGTACCTGATTCAACTGATGTGTACATATTGGAGAAACTAAACTGAATGAATTTTATTTTTTCAAGCGAGGATCCAAAACAGCTGCAACATACATTAAAAGATTGCACTCAACTCAATATTTATCAAATTTACCTCTCATGGTAAGAGCCATGTTTCTTTTCAATTCATCAGAAGAGGTCGATTCATCTATAAACAATTTCTTTATATGCATTACAGCAGGTAGAAAAATATTTGAAGTTGGGAAGGCATAACTTGAAATTATTTTTGTCACATTACTAAAAACAGAAAGAATTCTTTCGATTTTATCATATTTCCGCCAATCTAAATCGAAGGCAACTAACTAAAATTGTTGTCTCGATTTGCAAAGTGAGAGAACAAACTCCAAAAAACAAGAGCAGATTCAATCATAAAGAATGTTGAGTTCCATATTGTTGGAACATCAATGCACAAACCCTTTGTTGTTGATATCCCTAATTACTTGGATATCTCAACAAACTTATGTAACCTTGGTGATGACTTCTTTATATACTTGATAGCCTCTCTAATATTATAAATGATATCCTGAATCTCTTTTAAGCCAACTTGAACCATAATATTTAAAATATGAGCATAACAACGAACATGAAAGAAATGCCTCTTAAAATGTAGTTGCTCTCTTGCCATAAAATTTGATTGGAGCAAGCTAGCAGCAACATCATTATTACTGGCATTGTCTAATGTGATTGTAGATACTTTGTCATGTATCTTCCTATCTAACAAGCATTGACAAATGACATCACAAATGAATGTACCGGCATGAGGTGGATTTAATTCAATGAAATTAATGATTCATTTTTGAATCTTCCAAGATTGATCAATGTAGTGAACAGTTATGCACATATATCTGATAGTTTGATTGGAAGTATAACAATCTAAGGTTATTGAAAACATGTGAATATCCCTATCTTGTTTTTTCAACTTCTCTTTCTCAAACTCATAAACCTTAAGACAATTATTTTTTATTGTATTCCTTGAAACTTTTTCATAATTTGGGTTCAAGGATTTCAATAGAATGTTAAACCATGTATGTTCAACAATACTAAACGGATACTCATGCAGTATAATCATTTTAGAAATTATCTCTCTAACTTTATGATGATCGTAGCTTTTTGAGTTATGAAATACAGGGATTTAATATCTGCAACAATATCTAGTGGCATAAAATTTAACATTTTTTGCTTTTTTTGGAATCAATTGTTTACTTATTTTTCGCTTTGATTTGCCCATATTCCCTAACATGACGTAGAAGTTGAGAAGTAGGGCCTGTTTTAGATTTCTGAAATTTTGAACGATAACATGTGCATTGCCAAAAAGAAGTTGGTACCCCCTTAATCGAAAATGTTGTCTCCATAAAATAATCCCACACTGCTGACTTCCTCTTCCTACTCTTCTTAGTTAAGGTTTCTTCACTGCTATTATCAATGACAACTTGAGGTACTTCTTCTACCTCTGTGTTTTGTAATGTAAGATCAACATTTTCGTTGCTAGTACGAGCTTCTGCTATCATCTTATTACTGGATGATTCAGATTGTGAAAGATCATGACATGAATGCCATTATAGAATTTATCATTTGATCTTCACTTACATCATGCAAAGATTCCCAAACAAATAAAATTCTTTATTATGTTTATTGCAAAGATCCCCAAACAGATTCTAAGTATTCCCTAGAATCTTTGCAATAAAATTCTTTGTTATCTATTGGTATCCATTTAATATCATATAAGTATAACCCAAACATCATCATCAACAACAATGAGATATGAATCATATCTAGCATGCCCATAAAAATAGAAAGTAAAGAAGTGATGTTATGAGTACTCTTATCACTTTTGCTATTAAACAAATTAAGCCCATGTACTCCACAAAGATGCATGGCCATTAAAATAGAATAATACATCCAAGTGCATGCACTTCACATTGATACATGCCCATAAAAAATAATCATATGATATATCTAGCATGCAAATAGAGAGATGTCCAAGGTAACCATCCTTAGAGAAATACATTTGAGTAGGAGAAAGTAAAGAAGAGATGAGTTAAGGACTTTTGTCATTTCTCCTCTCAAACAACACACATGAAGTAGATGTTACCACAAGCTATTAAACTATCCGATTATCTGTATGAATAACAGCAGTACTCAAGATATTAGCCATGCGTAAAGCCTTAAACCAGAGTACTCAAGCTATTAGCTATGCGTGAAACCATCTGACTATCTGTATGAATAACAACAGGTAGCAACAAAACGGATAACTATGCGTAAAGCCTTAAACCATGTATCTGTATGGATCTTCGCACAAAAAAAATCTAAAGAACACCTAAAGGAAATGTAAGAAAATGCAACTCTTAAATCTGCCAAAACCCTCCAAAATACCTAAAGAATTTTAAGAAAAACACCTAAAGAAATTTAAGAAAACTTAAGATAGGAGATGAATCGAAGATAAATACGAAATATTAGAGAAAATATACTCAAATATAACACCTAGCAAGAAGATCGAGCAATCAATGAACCGAGCAAGAAGATCGAGCAACCAAGCAAGAATCCTAACAATCGAATCACACTATAGAATAGAAGTAGATGTTACCACAAGAACACGGACGACCGACCGTAAGCTTCGAGAGATCAGAGAAGACGTGAAGAGCAGAAGAGGAAACGAGAGAGGTAAGCGCAGAGCCGTAAGGAGGCGAATGGGACTATGGGAGGGATTGTGTGACGTGGTTAGGGTTATTAGATATTTATATTATTAGAAATATTATAATTATAAAACTTATATTTTTATTTTCTATAAATATATATCATTTTATATTTAATAAGTAATATTAATATATTATAGTAAGATTTAATTTTATAAAATATGCTTATTTATTTTTAAAAAATTTATTTATTTTATGAATATTTATTAAATTTTTTATTCATTTTTTTCAAGCCAATTCGAGCCGAACACGAGCGAACAAACATTTGTTCTTGTTCAGGTCGTTTATATTTCGAGCTTAAAAATTTGTTCGTGTTCGGCTTGTTAGGCTTAACGAACGAGCCGAACACGAGCTACTTAACGAGCCGAACACGAGTTGTTCACGAACAACGAGCCAAATTGCCAGCGCTATCCCCTACTCCTTTTTCCTTTTGACTCCAGAAATAAACTATTCCTATCTTGAGCCACTCACCTATTGGATTTCCTATTACCACACTACTTTAAAAACCCTACCCTTGAATTCATGAAGATAGATACCTCTGATCTAAATCGAGAGTTCTCTCAGGTGATTTAGGTCATTTGAGGGGTATTTTACTATAAGTGATTGCCTCTATATGGAGCTTTATGAACCCAGACAATATAAACTCTGTTTAATCTTTTGTATTAAATAGATGAACTTGTCGGTCAACACAAAAGGTTCGCAGACCATAACGGATGTCCCAAATTTAATAGTTTATTTAATCAAGCCGCGCTATCAATTAATGTGTCTATTCCTCGGGATAGAAGCATAGCTTGCGGTATAGTGCTCGTTTATTTAAACTAGTGAGGATGTGAGATCGGTTTGATTTCATACTTTCAAATAAAAAATAATATTTTTACGAATTACATTTATATATTAAATTAAATTAAATATTTTCAAAGAGGGCGTCGGGATACCCCTCTCGGCGGCCGACAATTTGCAAGTTTCAAAGACCGACAGCGCTCCAATTGCTTGTTTTCTGTTTTTTGCTCTTGAAATCCTTCGAATATTTGCATTACCTTCTTGAATCAAACCAGTTAAGTTTTTGCGGTGGATTTCCAAAAGAAATCAGTAAAAATTAATGTAAAACCAATGTCTTAACCGGGAATAGTCACACCGAAATAATGCTTATACGATATTCTTGCTCTTAGATTATTGCTGATTTTCAAGCAAAGCAAAAAAGAATGGGACTGATAGTCAAGATTTATTAATATTTTCAAACCTAATTTGCTTATGATGTTGTGTGCAATGCTGGATAAAACAGTTTTAAATATTAATGTTAGTGAACCTATATATTAGTAGTAGTTATGAGGTGTTGTAAAAAAGATTATAATCTGGCTGACTTTAATTTTAAAACCTCTACTACTCTCTCTGCGGCTGACTCTTGTCACTCAGTCTCCCCTTCTCCCGCTCACCCTTCTCTTAAGAGGGCTCCCCATCTCTCTTTTTTCGGCTTACTCTTCTCAGTCAGTCTTCTCCTCTCCCGCTTACCGCTTCCCTTAAATAACTTATTATTTTATGAATTGCTCTTCTTTAGCCAAGTTCGTTTTGATTACTCGATATAGTCTTAGAATTAACTATAATAATTTAATTTATGATAATTAAGAAAAACATGTCGGATACTTACTTTTTTCTTAGGAGCTGTTTTATTTCTGCATCATTATTATTTTCAGAAACCATTTTTTATCTCTTGCTATGCGCATTCAGCTCAGATAAATTCCTATAATTCATTAACATTTATTGAATATGTTCTTTCAGAATGACTATGAGAAATTTGAATTCATTGCTTTTGAGATGGAGGCCGAGATTTCTTCTTTGAAGGATGCTCTAGAAATCATAACTGGTGAAAAAGAAGAAGCATATGCTAACAATGAAATTTTGAACTCTGAGTTAGAAGCTATGGCTAACAAATTGAGCACTGCAGATTTTGAATTGGAATTGCTAAAGGAAGAGCTTAAAATAATGGTATGCCTCTCTGGCTGTCTATACTTAATCTTTGAGCTTAATTGTCACTTGTATATCAGGTTTTTTTTCTGTCAAAAAGCTTCTGCTTGCTTTGTTACTAGAGCTCTCCTCTGTGGTGTCTTCTGTTCAAGTAATTTGGAGCAGTTTTATCTTGCAGGAAGACAGGTTGGCTGATTCTGAATCTTCCTGTAGGGGGTTTCAAGATTCTCTAAATTTGGTCTCAAAGGAGAAAGAGGAGATGATCCTGGTACTAAAGATAATTATGCAAAGAAACTAGATGCCACCTTAACTGCCCTTTGTTTTATAATTTTTTTCTTTTTCTTAGCAATCGTTCATTTATTTTGCAGCAACTTACTGAAGCCCTTCTAGAGGTGGAGGTAGAAAAATCAGCTCTGCTCTTCAAAGAGAAACATCTCAATGAGAAACTCAATTTATCAAATAATGAAATTGTCAGACTACTAGATATTCTATCAGAGGTATCGTCATATTTATACATTATCTCAAATCCTTATTTTTTTTATTTTCCAAGTATTTCTTATTGGACTTAAAATATATTCAAACATTATATAGTTGTTTGCTGTTTTGCATAGAAGGTGGGAAGTCCAGGAGTGGGTAGGCTGCCTCAACTGATATTTGAATCATAGAATTAGATTTTTTGTAGCGAGGGGATGAGACTGGATATTTCAGTCTCTTTCTTGAAAAGTCTTGCCTTAACGGGATCCCTTCTGTATTGTTGGTGTTCGTAACTACATTAGAATTAGATTCTTTGTAGCGCGGGGATGAGACTGGATATCACAGCCCCTTTCTTGAGAAGTCTTGCTTTAAACGGGATCCCCTCTGCATGCTGGTGTTCGTAACTACTGTACTACATTTTGCTGAGAATTAATAACGATTACTATTAATTTTAAGCATATTTTGAAATAACTCGGACGGTTAAGATGCCAGTCATTGCGAATGATTTGTGTGATCATCCATTTAGGCAGGCAGTTTGGGCAAGTTTCCTTCCAACTAATTAATTGGAACGAAAGAAGTATCCAAAGTATTCTCTATTTTTCCAAAGTGATCTTGGTGTTTTACCTGGTCATTCCCAATTTATATAAAGCTTGATACCGGAGTTAACCCAAACGAAAATGTAAATACAAATATTATTGCTGAAACTTAGTAGAGTTATAAATAAAGACTCTTGACAATAGGTAAATAACAAAACAAACATAAAAGACATCCTAGGTTGAGGACGAAATCGGTGGGCTGCGGTTGGGAAGAGGTGGGAGCGTTCTGGTTGGAATGTCGCGGTAGCAGGGAAAGAGTGTGGAAGGTTGTAGGGCAGCTAGCAGGGTGACTGGGAGTCATGGCAGCAAGCAGCCAAGTGGCCGGAGGTCTCAGGCAAGGAGGAAGTTTGGAAAGAGGGGTTGCAGCAACAGGTAGAAGGTCTGGAGGGAATTGCTGCAGTAGGCAGCGGGTCTGCAGGGAGTTGCTGTTGCAGGAAGGATGGTTCGGGTCACGGCAGTAGCAGGGAGGTGGGGAAGAGGGATGCAATAGCAGGAGCTGGGTGGATGCTGGTAGAAAGGATGCTGGAAAAGCACTTGGGGGACTGGCGAAGGGAAGAGGGATGCAATAGCAGGAGCTGGGTGGCTGCTGGTAGAAAAGCGCCAGGAAAACCAACTGGTGGATGGCAGTGGGAAATGAGACTGCAGAAAACAATCCGGGTGGGCTGTCTGGCGGCTGCAATGAGGAAGGACAGGAGCAGCGGAGAATGGGTTGCGGCGGAAGGGGGAATCGGGGTTAACCACCATCTTGGACCGAGATATGGTCGGAGCACCACTTGTCCTCAGATACAACCAAACAGAGAACGCTAACGGCTAAGATCAAACTCACTAAACAGGACCCTAATTCAGAAAATACATATAAATAGAGAATAATTAGGCGGGAAACGAAAATAGGAAGGGAGGAATAATTCCCGCCCAATGAAAAGAAGGAGAGGGGATCGGAGCACCACTTATTTTTCTCTAATTTTACCTCATTGTTGAAGTCGTCTTCTTTTTCATCATATCAAAGTTTCCTCGGACATCCGTCAAAATTGAGCATCACAGGTCCATCTAATATTTGTTAAAGCCCAGCATATGTAGTCCTTCTTTGTTTGTTGAAGCCGGGCGTTAAAAGTTCATCCTGCATTCATCGAAGACGGGCATTGTAGTGTGCTTTTGTCAGTCGAAGTTGAACTTGCATTTGCTAAAGTGGAAGCTGTCAGATTCTCTGTCACAACCTGAGCAGGAGTCAAACTTGTTCCTTGAAGTCGGTCCAAATACCCTATGAGCTTTCCAACACCTGCGCTAAAACTTATGCTCGTCGAAGTTGCCCTAAGTTTCTTATTTATAATATATATATATTATTCTCTTTAATGAATTAATAATTATATATCTTTTACTCTGACTCTAAAAGTTAAAATTTAACTAATTTAATTAAGTTGTAATCGGTGGATATTTTAAATTTCAATAGATAAACTGGAGGAATTCTTTTGAGAACATTATGTCTAATTTTAAAAATTAATTTTTATAAACACGACATTTCATAATACAAGTTAAATTTATAAAATTAAATTTTATTCTTGCTTACTTTGTTTTATGATGTCTTTAATAAAGAATAATGGAAAATACATATTTTATGTTAATAATCACTTAAATATTAAAATGTGTTTATGTTGTGTTGTGTCTTATTTTTTTAAATTGTCGTATCAGCGTTTTAGCTTCACAGATTATTTTATTAAAAGAATAATCTGTGACGCTAAAAATTCTGCTTTTAGTGATCTTTATAACATGTTAGATACTAAGGAAGGTGAAAAATATATGTATAAACTAGCAAACAAAGAGAAAAGAAAAGTAAAGATTTAACTCAACTAAAGTGTATTAAAGATTGAAAATTAAAAAGTGCTTTTCTTAGAAAAAGATATTCAACATAGGTGGGTGAGTTATTTTGATAAACTTTTTAATGATGATGCTGAAAGTACAATCGACCTTAGTGATCTTAATATCGTTAATAATAGTGATCTTAATATCGTTAATAATAATAAAACTTTTCATTTTTACCGTCGCATTAGTAAAAAAGAAGTTGATGAGGCTTTAAAGAAAACCAAGGGGGGAAAGTCACGTAGGACTTGATGATATCCCAATTGAAGTGTGGAAATGTTTAGGTGATTTGGGGTTTTCCTGGCTAACTAAACTTTTTAATATTATTTTAAAAACTAAAAAGATGCCTAAGGAGTGGAGAAAGAGCATTTTGGTCTCCATTTTTAAGAATAAAGGAGATGCACAAGAGTGTGCAAATTATAGAGGAATTAAATTGATGTGTCATACTTTAAAATTATGGGAGAGGGTAATTGAACATAGAGTTAAGACGTATTACGAAGATTTCTCATAATCAATTTGGATTTATGTCGGGCAGGTCTACCATGGAAGCTATACATTTATTGAGTGGTTTGATGGAGAAGTACAGAGATAATAAGGAGGATCTGCATTTGATTTTATTGATTTAGAAAAAGCTTACGATAAGGTTCCTAGAGATGTTCATTGGAGAGTCCTTGAGAAGAAAGGTGTTGATATGACTTATATTCAAGTCATTAAAGATATGTATGCTAAAGCTGTTACATGTGTTCGAACTGAAGGAGGATTGACCAAGTATTTAGATTCAAACAGCAGCTTTTGGAGCTTTTAGATTAAAAGGCACTCCCACAGCTTAAAAGGCACTCCCACAGCAAATAACAGCAGCTTTTAGATTCAAACAGCAGCTTTTGGAGCCTAACAGCTATTCCATACAGTCAAACAAAGCACTTCCAAGGGCCAACAGCAGCTTTCTAAACTCCTAACAGCAGATTTCTGCACCTAACTACCATCCCAAACACTGAGACAAGCACTTAACAAAGACTTTCAAACAGCGAACAAGCTACCGTACAACTTCCTACAAGAAGCTTACAACATTTTCAAACAGCGAATAGCTACTTTCTAAGCCTCCTACAGCTAACAAGCAGCCTTCAGGATCTCAAACAAGTAGTTTTTTTATAGTTTTCCCAACAGCTTTCTACAAACTCTTAACGATTTCAAGCAGCACTTATAACACATCCTCGAAACAATAAAAGCATCGAGGGAACACAACCCTCCCCAAAATAGTGTTTCTAAAAAAAAAAAAACTATAAACTACAAGCGTAACAAACCCAAAGAAAGGTGTTTAAAGCTCCAAAAAAACGATGGAAAGTGCAGCCCGACCAACAACAATTTTAAAACCTCAACTTCAGCAAGATATGTAAGATCACAATGATAATTTTAAAACTTCCAATTCAAGGGAATATGCGAGCTCAAAAAAAAAAAAACGGCAATCTTAAAGCTTCAACTTCGGCATATGTAAACTCAAAATGATAATTTTAAAACGTCCGATTCAAGTAAAATATGCAAGTTCGGCATTTCAACATCAGAAAAGCTGAAAAGGGTCCTTGCTCTTAAAAAAAAAACTCGATAGAAAGTTCACAGGATAGAATAAGGATTCTCATAATGTCATCAAATTCATAAGCTTAAACAAGAGAAATAGATAATGCTGAGACAATTCCCAAATGCCAGATCACCACTTAAATAAATTTCGGGAATACTAAGAGCAGATGTTGCAGGTTTTAATTCAAAAATATGCATATATAAATAAAGCTAAGAATGTGAACCTGACTTTTAGGCCAAACCCCTGAGATTAGGGAGTCGAAGCTGTGCTGTCGCCGGTAAAGGAGAGGGAGCAGGTGCAGAGGGAGCGGAAGGCGTGGTCTTCGACGAGCGGCTGTTCGGCGTGAGTGTTCCGGGTCGCGCGAGAGGGTGCGAGCCGAGCAGGGAGAAGACGAACGGCCTCGTGCGGGGGAGGCGAGCGGGATTCAGAGCAGGGAGACAGGCGAGGGTTTTTTTCTGCGCGAGGGAGAGAGGAGGCCGGGCGCTTCTGTGCGAGCGGGAGAGCTGAGGGATCGAGCAGCTTTGCTGGGTCGAGCGGTACGAGGGGTAGTGCGCGAGGGTTTGTCGCGTGGGAGAGGCGAGGAAGAAAGGAGGAGCTGGGTGCAGGATCGAGAGCTTTGGTGCCGAGAGGAGCAGGAGAAGGACGACTCGGGGGTTCTAGCGAGCAGAGCTGATATCGAATGTCATGGAGTAAAGCCTCCCGCCCATGCTATAGCCGCGTTCGTCCGTTACGGGTGATCGGGCGCCAAAATTAATACTTTCCATGCAGTGGAGGTGTTTAATTGGAAAATATTAACACTCGATTACATCTAATTGATATGAAATTAAATGATAGATTTGAATTTTAAATTTGAAATTCAAAAATCAAAGTAGTCGAAATGTGTAGCCTAGTTCGTACCATGGTCGAACCTAGGTCGAGCCTAAACCGCGTCCGCAAATTGAAAGAAATATGCATCGATTTTCGTGCCGATTGCTCGCGCGCGTGAACCACAAGCAATATGGGTATCCTTCCTAGCTAAATTCGACGTCCCGGACGCATCCGTGTGGTCCGTTTCGTCATCCGGGATCGTCCGAAAAAGTTCGACGACGGTCGAGCCAAAAAAGTGTCAAATTATGGTGTGCGCGAATTCGAATGTCATTAAGGGTTCACCTAAAGCCGTCTGCTCCTATGGGAACTCATTTTCGAGCCCTCTACATGTTAGTCCTTAGCCCTTGCAACAAAGAGTCGAGTGCTTGGGACTACTCATGCGAGGTCTTACAAAAATGGGTATAGAAATGGTTCGAAGCTCTATGGGAGGTGGGCTCCATGACTAGTCCGCTAGGATGGTCAGTACGGAACTCTTAAGGCTAGATCCTAGGGCCTAGGAGGAATAGCCTAAGACCTCACTAAAATGAGGTCAACAAAAGGACCCCCAATAGGTGTGGTGTGCAGGTCATGCACACCGCGCGTATTGGTGTTGACCGAAACAATCAACACGACTAGGAGACTATGTAAGCATGTCACACTCGTAACAAATTGCCTCGGAGTCGGAGTGAATTCGAGTCGGGGCTTCCACCTGGGACCCCCAACCCGCAGACAAGAGCAATCGAAGATCTTTAAAAGTTTCGCGCTGGGATGATGAAAGGATTGCAACATGATGTGTTGTTTGGTTGTTTTGTCGTAAGCCTTGTTCGAGTGATGTAAATTTGATTAAATGAGGAAATCAATTTGCGGCGAAAAGTACGAGGCCACTAACACGAGATTTATGCCGAAAACAGTCACCAAGAAGAGGTTTATGCTAAAAGAGGGCCACCAACTAGGGAATTTACGCCAAAAGAGACCACCACCTGGATTTACGTCAAAAGATAGCCACTAAGGAGTTTACGCTAAAGAAAGCCACCAACTAGTGAGTTTACGCCAAAAGAGCCACCAACTAGGAATTTACGCCAAAGGAGACCACCAACTGGGAGTTTACGCTAAAAAGGCCACCAACTAGTGAATTTACGCCAAAAGAAATACCACCAACTGGGAGTTTACGCTAAAAGAGGCCACCATTGAATTACGCCAAAGAGACCACCACCTGTGGATTTACGTCAAAAGAAATAGCCACCAACTAGTGGAATTACGCTAAAGGAAGGCCACCAACTAAAGGATTTTACGCCAAAAGAGACCACCACCTGTGGATTTACGTCAAAAGAATAACACCAACTGGAGTTTACGCTAAAAGAAGGCCACCATGAATTTACGCCAAGACCACCACCTGGGATTTACGTCAAAAGAAATAGCCACCAACTGGAATTACGCTAAAGGAAGGCCACCAACTAGGGATTTTACGCCAAAAGAGACCACCACCTGTGGATTTACGTCAAAAGAGATAGCCACCAACTAGGAGTTTACGCTAAAAGAAGGCCACCAACTGTGAATTTACACCAAGAGACCACCACCTAGTTACGTCAAGAAATACCTACCGGAATCGCTAAAGAGGCCACCAACTAGGAATTTACGCCAAAGAAATAGCCACCAACTAGGAGTTACGCCAAAAGAGACCACCACCTAGGGATTTACGTCGAAAAGAATAGCCACCAACTAGTGAATTTACGCTAAAAGAAGGCCACCAACTAGGGATTTACGTCAAAAGAAATAGCCACCAACTAGGGAGTTTACGCTAAAAGAAGACCACCAACTAGGGAATTTACGCCAAAAGAGACCACCACCTAGGGATTTACGTCGAAAGAGATAGCCACCAACTAGGGAATTTATGCCAAAAGAAGACCACCACCTAGGGATTTACGTCAAAAGAGATAGCCACCAACTAGGGAGTTTACGCTAAAAGAAGGCCACCAACTAGGGAATTTACGCCAAAAGAGACCACCACCTAGGGATTTACGTCGAAAAAGATAGAGAACTGAGAAGAGTGCAGTTCTATGCAAGTAAAACCAGCTAAACTCTTCTACCTGAGATTTAGGACCCAGTGTTCCCGTGGGATGAGATTTTGGCCCGAGGAAAGGGATAATGATAGCGACATATTGAGAAGATTCAAACCAGCCGGGTCGAGATTTGGATTTGAAATGGTTGATTTTGATCGTTTTGATTTCGAATGCTATTTAATTTCAATTGTTTTATGGACAAGTGCAGAGTCATATGAAGTTAGATTATTATTTCATTCGTCGAGTTTTGTCACTGTTTCAATTTATGACTGTGAAGTTTTTTATCTGACGTAAGTATCTTTCGTATCGTTCCCGATTCGTTAGCATTTGCAAAGCCGAATCAAACATTCAAACTTAACGGCATTAAACCAATCGCACGACGTAGCAGAAAAGCAAACTTTATTAATACTTCGAAATCGATAAGATGAAACATAGTCTCGAATACGCAACGTCGATAAATATAAAGAGATACATATGAGTAATATCCGTCCGTAGAATGCAATCTTCGATCATAAGCTATCAGTGATTTCTTCTGTCAAGTCTCTTTCGAGCCATCTGGAATTATGTAGAGACTAACCCTCCTCTCAAGACGTACTTCGAGACGAAAGTCCCTTGTACACTCTTAGAGGTGTGCTGTCTCACAACTCTAGAGGCTGCAACCCTTCAAGGTCCGGGTCAGGGCGATATCCGAATGGTGCTTTCCTGTCGTCCATTTTCCTGAAAGTGATGGACACTCTCCTTTGTGGTACTCCTGGAACGCAGTGCTTTGCCAGATCGGCTCCATTTCCTTTAAGCACAAGCACCGATCCAACTCGGAAGAGGGATCTTTACCGGCCCACCGAATTCACTCCGGGCCAATGACCCGCAACTCTCTCCCAAACATAATATCGCACCTCGCTCGAGGAAGGAGACTCGTGCGTAATGGTCTCGTAAAATCATGGTGATCTATATGGGGTGGAATGCGCTTCCTCTTTGTAGATATTTATAATGCAACTATTCGACACACAATCCGCCGGCAAGATGTGCCAAGAAACCATCCTTTTAATCATACTCTTTAATATCGAGGGCATCGGTCTACCTTGTCGTGTCTTATGATGCCCGGCGGATTCCCTCGTCGTCATGGGCGTAGTTGTAGCAACAACCAAACCGAATAGTAACTCGTCCCTTGCCTCGCATCCATCTTCGGGGTTCGAATACGTCTTCTTCCTTAAACGGCCTGCCCGGCCTAAGTCCCTGAGGTAAAAGACATAATCAATTATGCCCTCCTGTTCGCTACCTGAGAACACATCTGTATGCAATTCCAGTCCTTCCAGAATGTTAACATATTTCCCCCGAATTCTTTCAAAGTGCTCAAAATTTTGCTTTCGAACCCTTTGAAATTTCTCTGGTTCATCCTCTGAAATTGTCGGCAGTAGCTTTGATTTAACAGGCTGTGAAATGTAAGGCACGATTTCCTGTTGATTTTCATGACTTTGAATCGCTGGGACTATGATGTGATCCTCGTGGGATTCAACTGGCACGTTTCCTGGTAAGGAAGGCTTCGCAACTGGCTTGGTCTTTCTCTTCTTTAGCGAAGGCCGGGGATGACATCCCCTACCGCCGGTTCCGCACTCGTTCTTTCCCCCGTGCTACCGGGGCATCTCGCCGCACTCGACTCCCGGCTACCCTTTTCTCCAAGCGATACCGCATCGGAGTTCGCGGCGCTTCAAATTACGGCGTTGTGTGCGTGAAAGTGGAATCTTCCTAGATGCATCCGTCGGTACCACCTGTAATGGAACACTGGTGGGGTTCCCCTGTATGGCATTCACAATCGGGCTGTCAGCTCCCTGTATCTCTTCTTTGTCATCCTCGAACTTTCTCTTATTTATCGCCGCAGTGTGTTCTCTGCTCTTGAAACTGAGTACTGTCTTCAGGTTTTCTGCTTCATCTGGATTGATTACCTTTAGCATGTGGCCCTCATAATCCATCTTCACCTGTTCAAAGTCCAGGTCAAATTCTATGACGGCGCCTGTGCCGCCTCTTCCTCGTCGAGTGCGAGTTCGATGCCGTTTTTAAATGAGAAAATCAGCTCTTCGCTCGACATTTTCCCCGCAAAAAGACAGGAAAAACGTCGCCGTGCTAAAATTCAAACCGAACAGAACAATACTAGTTTATTATCGAATATATTTTACAAAGTCATGTTTTTTTTTATTTCATTTCAAGCATGTAAATTTATGAAAGAATGTGGAATTTGTGGCATTTCAGATTTCAATATGAAAGAAATGTAATTTTATTCAGGAGAAGTCAACTTATCATTTTCATTACAGACACATTTTTTATTTCATTTATTGGACCCAGTTACAGACAATTGTCACATCGACATATCTTAGGACTCGTAATCAAGCCCTTCGAAACGTCACGATGCATAGTACTTTTTCGCATATCGCCCATTAATCGGTAGCATGGGCCTTTCGCCCGGCAATCTATCACTCGGTAGGATCCTCCGGAGTAGACTTTTTCAACCACGAACGGTCCCTCCCAAGTCGGTTCAAATTTTCCTCCCATCTTACGGTGCGCAAGAATGGCCTTCGGAGTACGAGGACTAAGTCACCAACTTTAAACGTTCTTGGCGGACCAGCTTGTCGTGGGCTTGCGTCATCCTCGCTCGGTATAATTCAATGTTCGTCGTGCTACGAGTCGCTTCCTTCGAGACTTTCTAGCTCTTCGAGCCGGAGCTCGGCATTCTCCTCCGTTGTGATTTTGTTAGCTACGGCGATTCCGAGGATGGTAATTGCACTTCCAAAGGAAGCACAGCCTCGGACCCATACACTGCGTGCGTAAGGTGTAGATCGAGTCGGGGTTCCGAACGTCGTCCCGTACGCCCATAACGCCTCGAGTAATCGCTCGTGCCACCCTCTTTTATTATTGTCTAATGTCTTTTTCGAACTTGCATGAGAGTCTTATCGAAGGCCTCCGCTAGACCGTTCGTTTCGGTAGTAGATCGTAGAATATCTCCAATCTATCCCATGCCGTTTCGACGAAACCGTTGATTTTAGTACTTTTGAATGTCGTACCGTTATCCGAAATAACCTCGCGGGGAACACCAAAGCGGTAGACAATTTGGGTTTCGAAAACCGAAGAACATGATGTGCCGCGACTTCCTTCAACTAAGCATCGCTCCGCCCATTTCGAAAAGTAGTCTGTCGCTGCTAGTATGAACCAGTGTCCTTTAGATGACGGAGGGTCTATCGGACCCACTATATCTGTGCCCCAACACTCGAATGACCACGACGCAATCGTCGAGTGTAACACATTCGGCGGTCGATGCAAGACCACTCCGTGCACCCGACACCGATGGCGGCTTCTGGCAATTTCCATGCAGTCATCCATCATTGATGGCCAATAGTACCCCATCCTCTTGATCTTCATTTTCATTTTCGGACCTGACTGGTGGGCACCACATAGTCCTGCATGTACTTCCTTAACGATATTCTGCGCTTCTGCCTCGCTTAGACATCTTAACCACATCTGGTCAAAGGATCTTTTGTATAACACGTTGTCAACTAGAGCGTATGACAATGCCCTCCTCTTAATCTGATGTGCTGTTGATCTGTCATCTGGCAGTGTCCCGGTCTGCAAGTATTCGACAAGTGGTCGACGCCAATCGTTCTCATCTTCAGCTACTGCAGCAACTGTGTTCTCATTTCCCTGCTCATGCACGGTATCCATGTCGATTTGAGATAGGACTTGGCATCCCTGTATCGTAACGTCGATAGAATCTTCCGGCGGGCATGCAAACTCCTTAGCTAACTCGCTAAAGCATCCGTACGAGAATTGTCACCTCGGGAATTCTATACAACGTCACATCGGGAATCTGTTCTAACAACTTCATCGTGTAGCGGTGGTACTGTTCTAGCCCGGGTTTCAAGATCTTGCATCGTCCGGCCACTCGTTGGATAACAAGTCGAGAATCTCCGTAGATAGCGAGGTCTCGTTATTTCCATTAAAATTGCTAAACCTAACCCCGTTATTAGAGCCTCATATTCCGCCTCGTTATTTCGTACACGGCTCGGTCAAGTGGTAAGAGTATCTCAACATCCCTCGATCCGGTGTAATGAAAATTAGGCCAATTCCCGCTCTCGTCGGAATTATTGTTTGCGAATCTTTATCTCTACCGGCCGACGAAGCTCCGTCGAAGTACATCTCCCAACGTCGAGCATTGGGATGTCCTACGTTCATTACTTGTTCGTCGTGCAAGTCATCGTTGAGGGAGAATCACTGGCAACGGGTGTGCCGCGAGAAAGTCCGCTAAAATTTGTCCTTTCGACGGCGCGAAGAGGTACGAAAGTTATATCGAATCGCAACAAGCATCATCGACCATCGCGCCAATCTACCGGAAAGGGTCGGCCGGTCATCGATATCGCAACGGATTAACTTTCGAGATTAGGTCGACCTTATGAGCTAGCATATAGTGTCTAAGCTTTTGGGCAACGAAAATTAAAGCTAGACAATGCTTCTCAATTGGAGGATACTTTACCTCCGCAGGTATTAGACGACGACTAAGGTAATAGAGGGCGTTTTCTCTACCCTCGTCATTGACCTGAGCTGCAGGGCTCCGAGGGAGTCGTCTAAAGCCGCGGTATAAAGTATCAACGGTCGGCTCGAGACCGGGGCCGCTAAAACAGAGGTGTCATTAAGTATTGTTTAATACTTTCAAAGGCCCGTCGACATTTTTCGTCCCAAGTAAACTTGGCATCTTTTTTTATTAACGCGGAAAAGGGCCGACACCGTCCCGACAGATTAGATATAAAGCGTCGTAGATATGCCAATTTCCTCGAAAGGATCGTAATTGCTTTAAGGTTTTAGGGGGTGGCATTTCCAAGATGGCTTTAATCTTCTCTGGATCGATTTCAATTCTTCGGTGTCGGACAACAAATCCTAAAAATTTTCCTGAGGTGACACCGAAGGCGCACTTTAAGGGGTTCATTTTAAGATTAAATTGTCGCAACCGTTCAAAGACAATCCTCAAATCGTACAAGTGGTCTTCCTTCGTTTGCTTTCGATGACCAAATCATCCACGTAAGCATTCAACTCTGGTTATGGATAAGGTCGTCAAAAATCCTTGTCATGGCTCGTCGGTATGTTGCTCCAAAGATTTTTTAGTCCAAACGGCATTACTCGTGTAGCAATAAATTCCGATCGGTGTCCCGAAAGCAAGAAGTGTCGCGTCTTCGGTGCCATCTTAATCCGATTGTATCCCGAAGATCCATCCATGAATGAGAAAATTTCGTGTGAAGATGCGATGTCCACCATTAGTTCCGGGATGGGTAATGGGAATTCGTCCTTCGGCAAGCCTTGTTTAAATCTCTCGAAGTCGACACAAATTCGAACTTGTCCATTTTTCTTCTAACTCGGCACAATATTAGCCAACCATGTCGGATATTGTTCTTCTCTTACAAAATCGGCATCTATTAACTTCTTCACTTCGTAGATGACTTGTTGCTCTATTTCAAGACGCATCCTTCGGGGGCTTGCTTAACCGGGTCATGGTCGGGTCTACTCCAAGTCCGTGGACCGCGACCTCCGGTGCTAACCCGGCATCTCGTCGTAGCTCCATGCGAAACAATCTCTCGAATCTCGACAATAGTTCGATTAACTCGAAGACTCTTCATCGCTAAGCAGTGAGCTAATGAAAGTAGGTCTAGTGGGCATCTTCGATCCCTAGATTGATCTCCTTCAATTCATCAACCGTAGATTTGATTTCCTCCTCAAACTCCGGCGGGCGTCCTCTATTCGAGATTCTTCCGAATCCTCTTCCGCTTCAGGCAGCTTTTCCTCTAGCTGGCTAGTAACGACCAAGCAAAATTCGGTGTCATAGACCGGCCCTACCGTGCCGAATCCAACGCCCTCTTTCGATTTAGAGGCTCGATTTTTATTATTCCACAATTCCTCGAAGAGGTGCATCCTTTCTTTTGATAATTTACTGTGTACAAAACCACTGCCGAATTAATCTTCGCACATAAGGAGAGTAATAATCAAGAGGCAATTCCATTAATTCATTAAAAGTATTTTCTTCCAATTTTACATTGTTTTTAGAATCGGGAGAAGAAGAACCACGATAAAATTTTATCAGCTTCATGCCAACACTTTGTACTTCCTTAACCTCCAACCCCTCAACTTTATTGGAATGAATCGGGGTTAAGGCTATGGCTTGTACATAGTGGTTGATCCGGTCATACATTGATTCATATTCTTTTTTCTTTTCTTCTTCCAAGGAAATCTCAAACCGAGGTATCTTTTGATTTCTTGTCCTCGCTATTTTTGTCATCTTTTCTTCCTCGAGTCGTCTTCCAATTCAATGTTGATGACCGGATCTCTCCGTTCAACAATCTTGTTAACTCTTCCTCGCCCTCGTCCTCGGCCTTGATCTCGAAAACGGGAGCTAAAAGAGATGCCACCATCTCGCTGTAAAGGAGTGATGGGAGATCGCTGAATCGGAGCTGGCTGGTCTCGTTCTTGCAATCCCTTTCGACTCTTCAAATTTCTTCGGAACGACGTCTCGCGAGAAAACCGTCTTCTTGGTGGCGCGTAGTAGGCGGCATCTTCATGAAGGCCTATCTCATGTATCGCAAAAGGTTGTAGATCTCCCTCGATGCACCGTTCCCGACCTCCTTCATAGTATTTTATGCACTCGGTGTAGGGAAGATGGAACCATTTTGTACTCATGGATCCGAGGTCGACCCGAGAGGGCATCGAACGAAGTCTCCGAATCTATGATGTGGAATTTTGCGGTCGTTACTAGTTCACCAATTCTCAGATGACGCTGTTATCGATCCGAGAGCCCTTTCTCCTTTTTGGTCAAGCCTCTTAACATCATTTTGTCGCAGAAAGCCTCGCGGGTATCGATGTCTAAGTAGGCTAACGTCCGTAGATTCATTATGTTAATCGATGCTCCCGGATCAACCAATACCCCGGAGAGTGTGAATCCGTCGATGTTCACGGAAATATATAGGGGTCGGCTGTGATCCGCCGTCCCAAGCAACAAGTCATCATCCGTGAAAGTGATACCGGATCGTTCCTTTAACGAACAAACCTCGTCTCATCGAGCCGCCGCCAAATGAGCTAAGCAAATCTCTCGGGTCGAGCAAAGCCTTAACCGAGCCTCTCTCATCTCTTTCGACGCATCGTGGCGTCGAGGATGCTTAGTTTGGTCGGCAACTTTCGTAGATGGGCTAGAACGTTATATTCCACTTCGTTATTCGAGCTCCCCGATTCCTCTCGAACATGTGTCTCTTCCGTTGGTGGGGTTGGTTCCGCAGAGGTAGGTGTCCGTTTTTCCTTTACCGCCGGACCCGTTGTCGGGGGTAACACCTTTCCTCTTCTCAAATACACCTCCGTTATTTCTTCCGCCATTTGGGTCGGGACCCAGAGGATTATCTTCCGGAGTGCCGATCGGCTCTTCCGTGTTATCTCCGAATCCGAAAACTCTAATTCAATCGTAACCGGCGTTCCTTGAAATTCAAAAACGGCGCTTCGCTATCCGAACCGTCGTATTCCGTGTCGTTAATATCTTCTTTGGTCATGTTAATAAGTTCATCAGAATTTTGTACGATTTGAGGATCGTCGAGGAAATTGAAATTCGTATTAGATTGGTTGTTAGTTATGCAATCATCAGAAATAGTGAAAACGTAGTCAAAATTAGAATTCTCTCGCATTACGCGATCCCGGAGGGACAAAGAAATCATACCCGGTGAATGGTTCGAGGAATTTCTCCCTCGAATCTGAAGCAACCAACCGTGAAAAAGCAGCCCCTAGTCTACTCTTCGCGCTATCATCCTTTACATCTTCGACACTTTCATCCTTTATCTCCTGTGGTGATGACTTTCCAGTGTGCATGACAAAGGTCGGCCAAGTGGATCGTAGGCTCCGAGCGGAGGCTTGTGTTGAGGCCGCATGTATCCGCTCCGCAGTTTTCCGAGATGATCTAGTCCCGCATCGTGTTCCGTCTAGCTTCGTTACATGTGGTCGATCGAAACTATGGGCCCAGCCGAATCACATCGACCGAACCTTTTTCGTGTTCTTTCAAATATTCCTTTGGAATCGTGATATTCCCGTGCTCGTAGTTCCTCTCAAGCCAACCTTTGAAACCGAAGCAATCCTCTATCGTGTGTCCGAGCATTCCGTGGTATGGGCAAGACGCGGGGTGATCCGTCTTATCGACCTCATCTCGGTTTCTTCGCTCCGGCAACCTCGAACTCGGCTTCGATCAAATTTCCGAACATCTTTCCCACTCGCCTCATCCTCAAGGAGTAAACTCGTCTCGGCCCGTCGCCCATGGTCGGACCCTCGCCCTCTCGTCCGTGCGGTAAGTTCCTTGCCGGTACCGTGGCCGATGGTACCGCCGGTTGTCTTGCCGGCCAAACCGTTGGGTGTGTTGTTGACGTTGGTATGTCCGTCGAGGTTGTTCAACCCGAATCCGCATCGGTCGCTACCTTTATCAACCGCTGCCATCGTTCCGCATCTCTTCTCGAATGTCTTTACTCGGCTTTGGCTTATCGCCTTTCTCCAGAATCCGAGTTGCTTAGCCTCCTCTCGCTGTGCTCGCAGCCTTTACTAAGTAACTTTTCAAAAGTTTTGATTGTAAACCCTTTCGAGCAGAAAAGCTACTGGACCATGAATGCTCTCGAGTAAGATCTCAATCGCATGTTGTTCCTGCAATTGTGGCTCGCATTTCATACTTAGATTCCTCCACCGTAGAATGTACTCCACTAGAGTTTCTGTCGGCTTCGTCTTTCTACTACAAGATCACCCACGGTGATATGATGCCGAGCTCCAAAGAAACCTCTTAACGAACATGTTCTCCAGCTTCCGTGAATGTCTTTATCGACCCATTCGGTAATTCGCATACCAATCGAATGCAACCCCGGAGAGACTCGCTCACAACCGGCGAAATAATAGTGCTTCACTACCCCCGCGTTGCAAGCAACTTGCCCGGAAGTGTGCAACATGCCGACGAGGGTTTCCTGTTCCATCGAACGTTTCGAAGGTAGGTGGCACGAAGCCCTTCGGTAGGGCACCGCATCGAATTCCTCCGGATATGGTCTACCCTTTGGAATCAACGCTCCTCCTTTGGATTGGGCTAACGCCTCCTTTACTTGTTGTTCAACCATTTGTTCGATGTCCTTTTCCGGTATAGTGTTTCGGTCCGAACCATTTATTTCATCTTGCGACATGAATGGTCTCTGGCCGGTTTATTTCTGGAGAGGCTGCTCTCGGAGATTGAGGTTGATTCTGAAATGAGGCTATAACGGCCGCCATCTCCTCCATCCTTTTCTCCATGCGGATGATAAGCTCATCCCTCTGTCGGATGGCCCTTTGTGACTCATCCTCGGCGTTCTCCTCGGTAGGCAAAGGAGCACCGCGCGATGACGCAGGCTCTAGTCTCCACCATGAAGATCTCTCGCGAAATCTTCATCCATATGATACGACGAATCGTGTTCTTCATTATCGATGCTTCCACTTTGTTCTTTTGACAACTTAGTGATGTCCGCCCGAGCTTCTCTAATCTTTCATCAATCGACTTCCCTTTAATGATCTTGAGATCGACCGGGGATCGTTGTTGTACACCTTCCATCAACACTGATTTCGGCGTGGCCGAACACTAATGATTGGAGCATCGGACTTAGAATCCTTTGCGGGGAGACGTCTTTTCGATCTCTCGTCGAGGCACCGGCCCAGCGACCTTAGGACTACACAACTTCTCCTTCGGAACCAAGGCCGGGAGACTAGACGTCTCTTCGGGGGCCTCGGCTCTCCCGGATAAATCATGGTCACTAATACGCGGTCCGGATGCGCAACTAGTGATCCTTTGTGGGAATCTCCCTCGTGGCGGCAAACCGTGTTCTCGGACCCGGCCGAGACCGAATCGGTCGGCGCTCCGCAGGTTTCGAGAGGCGACAACGAAGAATCGTATGGTTAGCACCGCATCTACACGTTCTCCCGTACGAAGCTTAAAGGGAATACGAGATCGCGGTGCTCTTCCTTCCCGGGTAGATCCATGAAATCGGGCTAGCGGTTTCATCCTTTTTCAAAATTTCTGCTCGGACTCGGGCGACACAAGCACACCCCATCCTTCTTATTATCTCGACGAACGGAGCAACGCTCCTCTCGAGCCAATTTTTCAAACACCCAACGAACACGAGGAAGAGGCTCAGGCTTCTTTCTCTTTTCAACCCGACGACGAGGCGAGGGCGGTAATTTAGCAAAGAACCTTGTGAGCACTCTCTTCTCCAAGAGCGGCGGACAATGGGTGAAACTCGCTTCCTCTAAGGAGAGGTGCGGTCTCAGCCCATCCAGCTTCTTCTTGTTGAGGAATCTCCGCAGTCGGAACAGTTTTCAAGGTGTTTCGCCCATTCGGCCTTTAAAATCTTGCGATTTCTATTCCTTCGTTGCGTTCGGGTAAGCTTACCGGACTTCGAGCTAGATCCAATCTCAAACACAGATGGTAACGGGGTGAGGGCATGAGCTGACTTGTCCTCATATAAGATTCCCTTTCCTTTCGACATCGGCGGAGCAGCAGGCGTGGTAGCAGTAAGTCCAAGGGGAGTAGATGAAACTTTAGCAGTAACAGGAGCAGCAGACTTCATGGGGGCAGCAGTGACCTTCGCCTTCTTGAGGGAAGGGAAGTCTCGGTCACAGTTCAAGTTGAATTCAGCGGACGGCTCCTGAACATCTGGGCCAGCGACTTTCTTTACGAAGAACGGGATCTTTCCGAGTGTTCCTTCAAATTCGTCAAAACCGGATCCAAATTTAATCTTGGACTCCACCTGGCGGGCATCCCCGCTGGTAAGCAAGTCGCACGAGAATGTCAAAGTTGGGGACGACATCTTTCTTTCCTGGCAGTTGAAAAAAGATTGTTGGGCGTTAGAGGAATCCCACACTCAATTTCTGGGTAAAGAATTATTTTATTGCAAGTACAAAAGTTGACGAAATTGTCAACCTGGGCGTTTCTTTCGAAACTTATCCAAATGATTTTGAATTGAATTTGTTTTCAATGTTGCTTTTGTTGTGAATGTTATTTTTTTTTGGTGTGAACTCATGAAGTTTGATATTACCGAGGAAATTTTCGAGGAGATAATTTCACGTGATTTGTAAAAAGAACAAGTCAAACTTCGGGGAAGAGATGAAGCGACCAAGAGGTAAAGGACCTGATCCAAAATTAGAAAGGACTCATTCCACACCAAACGTACTCCTACCCTAACCTACCACACCTATCGGGGTCCACCCTACTAAACCCTAAGGATTCCCGAACCTCCTGCTTAAGGATGATTAAACAGGCGGTTCCTGGAATCCAAGAAGAGTTGACTATACTGGCTCAAGGAAGAAATGGGCACAATATGTCAACAGAAGAACAACAGTCTGGCCCACGAGGGACATGGACACACTGCCGATGTATGAAAACAAAACCTCCTGATCAAAATGGAGAGAGGAACTAGTCCCCAGCGGAGTCGCCAGAATTTGTCGGCCAGCTTTTTTTTGCTTTTAAAAGAATATAAAAAATTTTAGTGGTTTAGTTTAGTATAAAAAGGTATATGATTTTGAAAGTATTTTTGAAAGTAGTGTATTTTTAATTTTGAAAAATGAGACCGCCCGGATCTCATTTGTCCAAGAATTCGCATAATCGTGCTCGATGTCACAAGTGATACACCTTCTCGAAAGAGTAATGTATCTCGCGACGGTAGACCCAATCATACGAACTAAAGGACTCGTGACATCCGTTCGATCTCGCGAACCTTTATATGTGCGACGACAAGCTTCCCTACCTAATAGAAAAAACTAGGTAGGGTTTATTTTACCTGGGTTCCAAGTTCCCTATAGAGGCAAGCCCCTATAGTTAATTACATCTCAAATGATTGGTGTCACTTGAGAAAACTCTCGATAATGATCGGTGGTTCTGTCTTCAAGAATTCAAGGGTTTAGGTTTTCACGGTAGGACGTGGAAAAGCAAGTGGGAGTGGCTCAAATGGGAACAGTTATTTCCGGGAGTCCAAAGAAAGAAAAGGTAGGGGATGTCACGTATCCGAGGCGAACCCCGCTGACTTCCCAACTATCCTACGGTGCGTGCCGCGTTTTGGAGACGATTTTATTTAATTGTTTAATCCTCGCCAATTTTATTATTTGAGACTTACACTTGCATAATACTCAATCATGCAAATAACCTGCAGAGATATGAGGGTTTACGTCGTACCGTACGACAACCTCGGAACCTAAAGCGAGTTAGGACTTACGCTGCGCAACACGGTTGCACAGAAGCCTAAAGAGAAGAGTGAGGGTTTACGCCGCGAGGAGCGAACTACCTCGAAGTCCTATATGTTGTCATTTAAACTAGGTATGGTTAGCTGTTGCAGAATGACGACGACCTCCACTTGTGGTTTGCTCCTTGCTCCTCGTTGTGCTGCCCACGGAGTCAGCTCCAAGCTTCTTGCTGAAGTAATAATCCTAATGTCTAAGGTTCAAACGGTTTTGTCAAGTGTGTTCCAATGTCTTGGTGTCAGAGTTTGATTTTTGTTTTGTTTTTTTTGCTTTTGTTTCGCTCGTGTTTCGTATGCAGAATATACAATTGCAGTATGTATAGCTGAAAAGTACTTGCTAAAAGTAAATTGCAATAAAAGCTTGAGATAAAGTTCGAAGAAAGTAAATTGCAAGTAATTAAAATGTAAATGTGTACCTGGGCATCTGCTATCGTCGTATGATTGTATTGCAAGCATAATATGATTTGCAGTGGATTTAAATAAACTTGCAGAGGAAGTAAAGCAGAGCAGAGAAAACCCGACACGAAAGTCGAAAATAAAGAAACGAGTCGTAGAAATCACAAACAAAACTCGTAGTCACATATGAAAGATCGGAACTCGGGCATAAGACATCGCAGAGGTGGGGCTCGTAGCCGGATCGCGTGCTTATCCGACTCGGATAAGAGTTACCGACCCGACAATCTATGGAGGGTAGTCCTTAACCCAATCCAAGTGACTAACCATGGACCTTTATATATTTTATAAGAAAAATTCTCTGATTTTCATGCAAAAGTTGTTGTTTAAGTTTTCATTTTTTTTTTAACAAGCAAAAGAGATTTTTATTTTTTTGTTTTTGTAAATATTTTGTAAAATAAGATAGTCCACGTGCTAGTCACTCTAATCGTGCTTAGACTACTAACGACCTAAGATCGTCGGGAAACGATCTCACCAAGAGTCGGCGAATAGTATCATCGGTCCTTTCCTCTCCCTTATCAGGTCCTCGAGAGTAAGAGATACTATTCTAATCATCCCTCGAATCTCTCGTATCCTCGTATAACACACATAAGCATTATTATCATCGCCTCGCCACCTGGACCTCGTACTTACACCGATCCGATGATCCATATGTGGCAAACAAATGTCCCCATTGCGCGGGAGGATTTGAGCGTAATGTTCGAGCTCAAATCCCGTGCATCGGCTTCAATATCGGCTAAGTCATTTTAGGGAATTCGACATTCGATTTAATTAAGGAAGGGTGAACCAAGCCTCGGTGCGTCCTCGTGTCGAGTGTCTCGAATCGACTTGTGAATTAGGGTCGAGTGCCTAGTTTCACTGTGTATTCGAGGATTAGGTTAATGGGTCTTACCATGGGGAATGCTCCTAAGGTCTAGGAGACCTATGCTGTGAATTAGGTGGATGGGCTCTCACCTAAGGGTGTGCTCCTAACTCTAGGAAGCCTATGCTGAGGATTAGGTGGATGGGTTCTCACCTAGGGTGTGCTCCTAAGTCTACAGAAGCTCTATGCTTCGAGGATTAGGTAAAGGAGGTTTCACCTAAGGCGTGCACCTAAGGTTTAGGAAGTTTGCGAGTTAAGGTTAGGTGGGTGACTCACCTGAGGTGTGCTCCTAAGGTCTAGGAAACATACACTCTAACTTGTGCTTGAAGTGACTAAGAGTGACTTATCCTTCCTCAAGTTAAATCAGAAATTCCCCCTTTTGTGACTTAACCGTTTTAAAAGAAAAATAAAACAAGAGACCAAAAGAGGCCGACCCACATTCAAAAAAAACTAGTAAAGCCAAAAATGGGAAAAACAAGTGAGTTGGGCCTAAAGAAAAACGGCGGTTAAAATGACTCTAAAAAACGGTGCATGAAATCGACCCAAATCAATCAACGAAAACACTTCAAAGCAATGGGCAAAAGGGATCCTACAACTCCAGGCAACGACTAGCCAGTCCAAACAGCAGCTTAAGGCCTCATACAACACCTCCAAACCACTAGTAAGCTCCAAATAGCCCATTACTAAGCCTCCAAACAGCAATCTTACACTCCCAAATAACAATCTCACTCCCAAACAGCACTTTCTACCCTTCCAATATCATCCTACAGCTTCCAAAGGCTCCGAACAGCAAATCTAAGCTTCTCCCAATTCTCCTAAAGCCCTCAAATGATCCAAACAACAATCACAAGCCATAAACAACAAACTACAGCAGCTCTACAACACTTCCAAACATTAAAAGGCACTCCCACAGCAAATAACAGCAGCTTTTAGATCCAAACAGCAGCTTTTGGAGCCTAACAGCTATTCCATACAGTCAAACAGCACTTCCAAGGGCCAACAGCAGCTTTCTAAACTCCTAACAGCAGATTTCTGCACCTAACAGCCATCCCAAACACTAGACAGCACTTAACAGCACTTTCAAACAGCAAACAGCTACTGTACAACTTCCTACAGCAGCTTACAACATTTTCAAACAGCAAATAGCTACTTTCTAAGCCTCCTACAGCTAACAGCAGCCTTCAGGATCTCAAACAGTAGTTTTTTTTTTATAGTTTTCCCAACAGCTTTCTACAGCTCTTAACGATTTCAAGCAGCACTTATAACACATCCTCGAAACAATAAAAGCATCGAGGGAACACAACCCTCCCCAAAATAGTGTTTCTAAAAAAAAAAAAACTATAAACTACAAGTGTAACAAACCCAAAGAAAGGTGTTTAAAGCTCCAAAAACGATGGAAAGTGCAGCCCGACCAACAACAATTTTAAAACCTCAACTTCAGCAAGATATGTAAGATCACAATGATAATTTTAAAACTTCCAATTCAAGGGAATATGCGAGCTCAAAAAAAAAAAAACGGCAATCTTAAAGCTTCAACTTCGGCATATGTAAACTCAAAATGATAATTTTAAAACGTCCGATTCAGTAAAATATGCAAGTTCGGCATTTCAACATCAGAAAAACTGAAAAGGGTCCTTGCTCTTAAAAAAAAAAAACTCAGTAGAAAGTTCACAGGATAGAATAAGGATTCTCATAATGTCATCAAATTCATAAGCTTAAACAAGAGAAATAGATAATCGTCGAGACAATTCCCAAATGCCGGATCACCACTTAAATAAATTTCGGGAATACTAAGAGCGAGATGTTGCGGGTTTTAATTCAAAAATATGCATATATAAATAAAGCTAAGAATGTGAACCCGACTTTTAGGCCAAACCCACGAGATTGTGGAGTCGAAGCCGTGCTCGTCGCCGTAAAGGAGAGGGAGCGAGTGCGAGGGAGCGGAAGGCGTGGTCTTCGACGAGCGGCCGTTCGGCGTGAGTGTTCCGGGTCGCGCGAGAGGGTGCGAGCCGAGCGGGGAGAAGACGAACGGCCTCGTGCGGGGAGGCGAGCGGGATTCGGAGCGAGGAGACGAGGCGAGGGTTTTTTTCTCGCGCGAGGGAGAGAGGAGGCCGGGCGCTCACGTGCGAGCGGGAGAGCCGAGGGATCGAGCGGCTTGCTCGGGTCGAGCGGTACGAGGGGTAGTGCGCGAGGGTTTGTCGCGTGGGAGAGGCGAGGAAGAAAGGAGGAGGCCGGGTGCGGGATCGAGAGCTTTGGTGCCGAGAGGAGCAGGAGAAGGACGACTCGGGGGTTCTCGCGAGCAGAGCTGATATCGAATGTCATGGAGTAAAGCCTCCCGCCCATGCTATAGCCGCGTTCGTCCGTTACAGGTGATTGGGCGCCAAAATTAATACTTTCCATGCAGGGAGGTGTTTAATTGGAAAATATTAACACCTGATTACATCTAATTGATATGAAATTAAATGATAGATTTGAATTTTAAATTTGAAATTCAAAAATCAAATGAGGCTGAAATGTGTAGCCCAGTTCAGACCATGGTTGAACCTAGGTCGAGCCTAAACCAGCGTTCCGCAAATTGAAAGAAATATGCATCAATTTTCGTGTCGATTGCTCGCGCGCGGAACCATAGCAATATGGGTATCCTTCCTAGCTAAATTCGACGTCCCGGACGCATCCGTGTGGTCCGTTTCGTCATCCGGGATCGTCCGAAAAAGTTCGACGACGGTCGAGCCAAAAAAGTGTCAAATTATGGTGTGCGCGAATTCGAATGTCATTAGGGGTTCACTCAAGCTCGTCTGCTCCTATGGGAACTCATTTTCGAGCCCTCTACATGTTAGTCCTTAGCCCTTACAACAAAGAGTCGAGTGCTTGGGACTACTCATGCGAGGTCTTACAAAAATGGGTATAGAAATGGTTTGAAGCTCTATGGGAGGTGGGCTCCATGACTAGTCCGCTAGGATGGTCAGTACGGAACTCTTAAGGCTAGATCCTAGGGCCTAGGGGGAATAGCCTAAGACCTCACTAAAATGAGGTCAACATGTATCCTTCTTTTCACACACCAGAGCACGAGCTTCTTCCGATCGACTACAAGGTTCCGTCTCCTCTTTGGTCGAGCTTGCAAGCAGAGCCGATCCATTTTCTTCTTCTTCTTTCGTTGCACAGGCCCTTGGATGATACCGCACGCAAGCCATCTGATTCCTTTTTCTTTGCATAGAAACCACACGAATACTTCTCCTCCGGCTTCGACAACTCGAGGTTTCTTTGTCTTGCATGGCCCTGCACTCATCACATCCGCTCCATTGCTTTGCTTTGTCTCCATCAACATCAATCACATGGGTCGTCACTTTTCTCACTCGACTCCTCTTCATCCTAGCTCTTGTTCTCTCTCTCATTCTTTTGTCCTCACTTTTCATTTGGTTCGAATGTAAACCCTTTCCTAATAATGAAACTAACATGACATAAATAAACCCTTGCCACTTTTTATTTTATTTTAATTTTTTTTATACAGTTATTGCATTCTCTCATTCATATAAAATTTTGTCATCGAAATTTATAAACATATACAAATCACTTCTCATTAATAAGGTAAGACTTAAATCATCCATAAATTTTCATGATGAAGTTTAAATCTCATTCAACAAGATGAAGCATAGATACACAGAAACAATGGCCTAGTACATGATAACTAACTTCCCCCAACAATTGAAATATGATAACATCACATCTAAAACAAGGTAACATAACAACAACACACCCTTTTGAAAATAAATACACTAGAATGACACTCTTATAACATGCAATAGAATATAACACTCATCAATCCTTTGTAGCATCAACATCAATATCAGGTTCTTTAGGCCCTCTACTAGTGGTGTAATAAACTCGAGGTCGAGTAGATTGTCTTGATTAAACTTGAATAGAAGCTGAAGTTGTAGACTCTATCGTTCTCTACCCACCTGTAGTTTTCTAATTGATTTTTATTCTTCCGAGGTTTTATGACCAAGTTAAATGCAATAACTAGTTATTTGATCATATTGACGACACCAGTACATGTATATGAGCCCATCAATCATTCATAGTTATGCTATTTTTCACATTTGACACAAGTGAATGCTGTTTTCTGTAAAGGAGCTCCAACTGATTTATGTTATGAGCTTTTATGATCAAGTTAAGGGCAATAAATAGATATTTGATCAGGTTGAAGACATCAGTACGTGTATACGAGCTCATCAATCATTCATATTTATATTGTTTTTCATATTTGACATAAGTGGCTATAGTACTTCGAGAAGTGCCATCACTAAATTTATCAAAATTAAACTTGGGCTTCTTCTTATTGACTCCCTCTGATTAATCCAAATATTCTCCATCAACAATCTTTCTCTTATGTGTCTCTTTACGCTTCTGAATAACCTGATTTCAATCTCCACTCGTCTAGTCAACTCCATTAAGACTAAGTAGTCATTAATCCTCAAAGGCATCAATAGCTGCCTGGTTGAATTTTTTAATCTAGAAAGGAATTTTTAGAATATCTTTTCTAGTGTAGCTATTTGTTTTGGTGCATACCTCCATACTGCATTGGATTTTGCTTCATATTGCATAAATATATTCTCTTCTTGCGCGAACTTTATGAATTTCTCTTGTATCCGTCTTCAAGTAGATAGGTGTACAAACCATTTTTTGAAAAGCTTCACAAAATCCTCTCATTTATCATCATGTTGGGTATATCATGTAATTTGTCCTGACGTTGCCCAAACCGTCACCTTTTGGCTTCTCCATCCAACATAAATGTAACTAATGGTACCCTTCTTTCATTAGAACATGCCATGCGGTCTAGTATCTTTTCTGTTTTCATCAGACAGTTATCCGAAAAACTTGAAATATCTTTAAATACTTATCCACAACAACTGTATCACTCCCACCAAGCCGTGGTCTGATTTTTGAATCAACTGTCATTTTGGCCATCATCTGGGTTATAGAGCATTTGTGTTCACAGTTATAACTGGCGGTACTTCTTCATTTCTTATCGGACTTTCATATTCTATAATCTCGGGTGCATCTATGTGCCTGAATTAAAATAATTACTTAATTAGTGTTAACTTATATTTTTAATTTTATTATTTTAAAACTTGTTTAAATTTACTTGTAATTTTCTTATTGGATTTTTCATTAAGATTATATTAATTAATTTCAAATCTTAATTTTGATATCTCTTTTGTCATGACTTGCACGGGGCTTGGAATTAAATAAGGTGTGAATAGATGGTGAGATAGTAAAATTAAGTTTTTTGTTATTTATTTTCCTATCATTAACAGTTTATAATTCACATAAAATTAAGTTTTTATTATTCATTTTCTTTTCATTTTCTTATCATTAACAGTTATTAAAGAAACCAGATTAAAATAAGATAATTAAATTTTTACCTTGGCTGTGGCTGTTCGGATCTTTTAAATTTGCCTATCTTTTAATAAATAATTAGACATGTAATGTTCATTTAAAACAACAGTGAGTAAAAAATGCTAGTGAGTACACTACTTCTAAACCACAATAAGTTAACGAAAATGAAACATATGTATACTAGTTAAACTTTCAATAAATCAGTATAAAAATATTTGATAATTTATAAATATAAGTGATCACCATATTTCATAGCATTCAATGTGTTTTAGTATATTTATGTTATTTTATATTTGTAGAGCTGTGACAAGGGCATAGTTTAAAGTTGTATCAAATAACACACATCAATATCAATATTATTTTTAATTGGATGCACCGGTACCTTAGCATTCTCTCACTAGTACCATAAATGATAAATTTATCATAGTCAAGAATGCACAATTAATATCATTCATTCGTTTATTTCTTTCAATTCAATTTATTTTGTATACTTTTACATATTGCATAATAGTAGTATTTCTAAATATATATTCATTAAAGCATACATCAAAACGAGCATTTATATCATAATAAAATAGTGGAATCAGATTAAAGTAACCATCAATTGATTCAGTTTAGAAGAAACTAAAACTTACATAACTAAGAAGTAAGAGTGTTCACCTTGTTCAAGAGGTGTAATTAGAAATCCTCGTTTTTTGAAATTGTAATTGATTCTTGAAAATGTGACTTCTATATATGTGAACACAAATCGGATTATAAGGTGCATTTAGTTATCTAACTTATTTCTTGTCATTAAGGGCCTATTTGTGACACCTTATTTGGTGTGGTGACATTTTGAAAACACATCAGACTATTTGGGTAAATTGCGTTTTGGCAGTTTTTTCTTTTTGCAAAGTGCTGAAAACAATGTTTTTACACTGCACCTATCTAGGTGCGGTGGCAGCTTGCAGGGTGCGATCTGACTTTTCCAAAAAAATAAAAATTCGTAATAGTCATCGCACCTAACTTATCAGCAGATTATTTTTAATCAACTTATTAGCAGATTATTCAATAAGTTGCAACTGCCTCAAACAAACCCTAAACTTCCCTCGATCCTATTCAAATACTATGTGCTTTTTATACTCTAAAATTACATATTTTAACTTCATAAATAATAACTAATACCCAATTGAAGTGTGGAAATATATAGGAGATTTGGGAGTTTCTTGGCTTACTAAACTCTTTAAGACCTAAAAAGATGTCTGAGGAGTGGAGGAAGAGAAATTTGGTTCCCATTTTTAAGAATAAAGGGGGTGCACAAAAGCGTGCAAATTATAAAGAAATTATATTGATGTTTCATACTTTAAAATTTTGGGAGAGGGTAATTGAACATAGTTTAAGACGAATTACAAAGATTTCTCATAATTAATTTGGATTTTTGTTGAGCAGGTCTACAGTGGAAGCTATAGGTTTATTGAGAGGTTTGATGGAGAAGTTTAGAGGGAATAAGGGGGATCTGTATATGATTTTTATTGATTTAAAAGGCTTACAATAAGCCTCCAAGAGATATCCTTTGGAGAGTACTAGAGAAGAAAGGTCTTGATATGACTTATATTCAATTCATTAGAAATATGTATACTAGACTTGTTACTTGTGTTCGAACAGAAGGAGAATTTATCTAATATTTTTTTATTTCAGTTGGATTATATCAGGGATCGACTTTAAGCCCATATCTTTTTGCTTTAGTTATGGATGCTCGTACTAGACATTTACAGGAGGATGCACTTTGGTGTATGCTTTTCGCTGATGACATCCTTCTCTTGGATAAGACTAGAGAGTGCGCTCGGGAAAAACTTTAATAATAAAGGTCACATAAGAGTCTAAAGGTCTTCGTTTGAGTAGAACTAAAACTGATTCGTGGAATGTAAGTTTTGTAGTAGTAGCTCTAGTGACAGAGTTGTAACTATGTGTGATCAATTTATTAAATGTGTGAATGCTTTAGATATCTAGGGTCTATTGTTTGAAGTGATCGTGACATAGATGGGGATGTTTTTAGTGGGGATGTTTTTAGTGGAATTCAAGGTGGTTGGTTGAAGTGGAGAAATGCTTCAGGCCTATTGTGTAATTGAAAGTACCGCTTAGACTGAAAGGAAAAATTTATAAGATGTGGTGAGACCTGCAATACTATATAGCGCTGAATGTTGGCCTTTAAAAGAGAAACATAAAACTAAGTATTGCCGAGATGGGAATGCTTAGGTGGATGAGTGGCTTTACACTTAGAAACAAATTGCAAAATCAATATATCTGTGATAGGGTTGGTGTAGCTCTAGTGTCTGACGAAATTAGAGAGAGTCGTCTTAGATGGTTTGATCACATTAAACGTCAACCATCTGGTGATCTGATTAGGAGAGTGGATGTTTTAGATTCAACTTATGTTAAGAAAGGCAGAGGTAGGCCTAAAAAGACTTGGTCATATTGTATAAAAAATGATCTTAGTTTATTAGAATTAAATGAAAATATGACAATCAATATGTCACAATGGAGAAAAAAGATTCATATAGTTGAACCCCAGCCCACTCAGCGAGATAAAGGTTTGTGTTGTTTTTGTTGAAACACTATCGAATTCATTTCAATTTAATAAAAAATCCCAAATAAATAAATCAATCGTAATCATCGACAAGATCACCTTCAAATATAAGCTCCTCATACCTCGCTTGACCTCTTGGATTTGTTGCATGGAGCTATTATTTTTTCCAAGATCGACTTACATAGTCGATATCTCCAGATTTGGTTGAGACTATGGGATGAGTGGAAGACGACGTTCAAGACACGGGTTGGATATCATTAGCGGACAGTTATGTTGTTCGGACAATACTTTCATGGGTTGATGAATCAAGTGTTCCTTGCTCATATCGGTAAGTTTGTAGTCGTGTACTTCGATGATATTCCTAAATGCAGTAGATCCAAGGATGATCAATTTCAACACTCGAGGATGGATTTTGATGTTACGTGGTTAGAAAAATTATATATTGTTACGATCTGGAATTAGAGCAAACAGATTTCTTATTTCAATAATTTAAATAACTAAATGAAAATACAAGATAAGCACCTACGATTTGAGAGGTAGAGAATCTCTTCCAAACTCTAGATCTATAACTCACAATCCAATTTCATGCATAACCTAACCATAGTCATAACAAGCATATTTATACCCAAAAATAATAATAATAAAAGACAAATTTGCCCATAGGCTAGGCGCCCTAGTAACAATATTCCTCCTCAAAAGATACCTTGTACTGAAGGTGTCAAAAATAAAGTGTTAATCCCCCACAACTGTCTCTATTTCTTCATTCTCTGCTTTCTCATTATGCACTGTGAGAACTTGTAATCTTCGATCCTTGCAACGGTATCCTGGAGTAAACTTCTTATCACACCAAAAAACATAACCCTTTGGCTCGCTTCTCTTGGATCTCTGTCTTTGTAAAGCGCTTGAGTGTTGCTCCGATCATGGTCCATTGTCCGTGTTTTGTGCAGCTTCCATCTAGACTTCTACTGTTTGAACTTTTGGCATTGGCATATTTGCACTCGTTTTATACGACGCTTCATCTATGTTGCTCCTATCAGCTTTCTTCATCTGTTTCTTGCCTTCCACTATTTGGGCTAGCTCCATCATCTCCCTCAATCCTCACGGTCTTAATAGTCGGAGTGTTGCACGTATGTCGGGCTTTATGCCCTTCATGAAATTCCTCTCCAGTCTTGCTTCAAAATTCCCTCACAGTCGTCCTGATAATAGTTGAAATCTCTCTCTGTATTCCATGATCGTCCTCTCCTGAGTCAAGACATAGTATTGCTCGGTGTAGGTTTCTTTCCCGAATGGCTCAAAAATATTCCGACAAACAATCCTTAAATTCATCCCACGAACGAATCGGGCATCTAGCGTCCTTCTATTGAACTAGGTTAATGTTTTTCCCTCCAAACACAATCATGTTGTCATGAGTTTCTCCTCTCCATCTAACCCATTCACCACGGAGTATCATTCTGCTTGATATACCAACCCATGTGCGTCTTCCTCCTCGAAGGCCGACATCTTCAACTTTCTAACTCTAATTTCTCCACCCCAACTTCTCTTCCTTTGTTGTTTCCCCTCATGTCCCGAGGGTGAAACTATTTCCTTCAAACTTAGTCATATTCCCTCCTTGCTTCTCCCCCTCTTCTCTGTGCTTCTCCAAACCTCTGGCCTAATCCCTACTCCAGGTTCCGACCCAATCGCCTTCATTAAAAATCTCTAATCCACCCCTACTCGGAGACCTGAGAGAAGGTTCGTGATGGTGGATATTTTCAACCTCATGTTTCTCACATTCGATTTCTTTTCCTTTTGATCTTTTTCACGGATGAATGTTTTCCTCCTCATGTTTCTCACATTAGATCTCTTTTCCTTTCGAACTTGCCACGGATTCTCTAGCCAACGTTTGGTTAGTGTTTGTAAATTTGATCTTTTTTTCTTTCATTCTTGCCATGAATCTCTTAGGTCTAGGGTTTGTAAATTGAGTTGTTAGTGGGTTCTTGGATTGCATCTCAGCGAGCCTCTTTAGCATCTTTTGAATTTCACCCATGCTCTCAAATCGGTCCTTCATTCGTTTTCCAGGAAATAAAACCTATCATTTATGGCGGTGAACATTTCTTTCTTCCCAGATCTAATTTGATTGATCTCTTCCTCCAACTTGATTTAGTTAGTTTGTTTCCCTCCATGTTCCACGAAAACACTTGTATGTTGAAATCTCGTCAATTGATTTGCGGGTATGTATCATGAGAACGTATGCCCATCATCCATGTGATTGGCGTTGACACAAGGAAGCTGAAATACAGTAAATTCGTACCTGTAATGGAGTCAAGAAGGTTGGGCAGCAGAATAATCTGCAGGAAAGGGACTAGTAGGGTGTTGGGTGACGGAGGGAGATATCGGAGGCTGAGAAGTGGGGAGAAGTTTTGGGGAGGTAGAAGGGAATGCCGGAATCACCACCTCATAATAGGATATAGTTGGAGCACCACCATCTCCTCGGATACAACCCACAAATGGGTAAATGAACTCCACACAGAGAATTGAAGACAACACTATTTGAACTGACTCATACACACACCTAGAACGGCATTTTATAGCCGCAAAAGAATCTTCTACACAAAAGGAGAGAGTGGGAAGGCTAGCAAAATCTAGAAAATCCATAATTCCACTATTGGCACCATGTAGATTCGTGAATCTTCTCCCTCTCTCGCTCGGGTTCTCCCACTTTGTGCATTTGTGCGGGATCGCGATCTCCCTGTTTCGCAGGTTCGCGGGCCTCCATCTCGCCGAAACAATGCGTCGGCATCTGGAACTTCCAGCACCCGCAATTGGGTGCCCCAGCGCCTGTGTCCCGCGATCCTTTCGCTTCCCTCCGCCAACCTCTAATGTGTTATTGTATCCCGTAGGCTGTGCGGCTGTATCGTCCAGATGTAAGCCTCGATCTCGTCGGTCCAAGAGATGAGAAACTTGATGTGGCTTCCCTTGGGCGATCCGATCTATACGTGGCCTTCTTGTCTTCTATCTTCTCTTATATTGCAAGAATTGGAAGTGATCTTTCAAAATCGTAGCTCTCATATCAATTTGTTACAACTCTCCACCGAGAATAGGCAATCATATTTCTTTTTTTAGAAAGTCAAACAACTTAATGAAAATACAAAGACAAACACTTACAACTTGAGAGATAGGCGATCTCTCCCAATTCCTACAATTCGAGAGGTGGGAATTCTCTCTTAAACCCTAAACCTAAGACTCAAAATTCAATCTCATGCATAACATAACCCTGGACATAACAAACATATTTATACGCAACAATAATAACAATAAAGGACTAAATTGCTCATAGGCTCGATGCCCTCGTAACATATACCCACTTAAAGTAGTGTCATATCATGTTGGCTTGGCTTGGCTATGTTCTTGGTTTATATTGTATCCAAGGCAGGTTGTTTGATAGACCCTACAAATATGGAGGCGATCATGAGTTGGTTGCCCCCACAGTCCTTTACCAAGCTGAGGCAATTCTTGGGGATAGCGTCCTTTGACGAGTGGTTCATCAAGAGCTTCAGCACCAACATTTCTCATTTGATAGAGCTTTTGAAGGGAGAGAAGTTCGGTGATACCTTGAAGGACAAGGTGATGCAGTCCTCAGACTTAGCTTCACCAGATTTCAGTCACTTATTCGAAATGGAGTGTGATGCCTCTAATGTGGTGATCGGAGCAGTGCCAAGCCAGGGAGGACACCCTATAGCCTTCTTCAATGAGAAGTTGAATATGTCAAGGAGAAAGTATTCGACACAAGTGAAGGAGTTTTATGTTATTGTGAGGCCCTCCACCATTAGAGTCACTACCTGCTAACGAGCGAGTTTATTTTATTCTTAGATCATGAGGCATTGAGATAACAGCTAAAGCAAGTTGAAAGGTAGAATTTCTTCAGTGGTTGAGTTCCTAGCATCATTCTAGTTTGTGCTCAAGATCAAAGCCAGAAGTCATAATCCCTTAGCTGATGCCTTGAGTTGTTGCCATTTACTGATTTCCTCGCAGTCTATAGTGAGGGATTTAAGTTCGCAAAGGAGCTATTCATGGTAGAAGAAGATGATTTCAAAGAAATTTAGGAGCCGTGTTACGTGTGTTATGAAAATGCGGAGCAAAACAAGAATCGACACGAACCAGAAGAACACAAAGAGATTTAACGAGGTTCGACAAAAAATTGTCTACGTCCTCGGGAGCGAGCCGACGAATGCACTTTTTCGGAGGAGTACAATTTTACATCCCATAGGTTACACATATATATAGACATATATTAAACCCACATGTAATATTACAATCACGTCCTCGCTCACCCTCAACCCACTAACTTCCAAGAGACACTCTTTTTAACATGAGTCGCACCTCTTCATCAAGAAACTCCAACTCCCTAGATATGAGTCATACCTAACAATTCTCCACCTTGGAGAATATCCAGCACCTTAGGAGAAATGCTTCTCTCGTTATATGTGTCTACCAAACAAATCTCCACCTTAGCAAATATCCAGCCCCTTAGGAGAAAATACGTCTAACAATCTCCACTTTGTGAATATCCAACCCCTTAGGAGAAAATCTCCACCTTGCGAATATCCAGCCCTTTAGGAGAAATAGATCATGAAGTTTTTTACACCAAGTGAGTTGAGCAACCAATCATCTAACATGGCTTGGTCAACCATGCTATCTAGCACCCAAAGCACATTCTTGTTCGCACCAGTACCTCGACCAATTGTTGTTTCCACTAGCCACGAATCCCTTCGCATCTGTTCGAGGAATACTTCCACGAAACTCATGTTCACGAAATAGTCGTGTCTGCTCGCCACCTGCACCCTGTCGAACTCCATCTGTCGCAACTCCTCCTGCGACGAACTTGTGAACTGTGCTTTGCCTCGGTTGCGATTCACTTGCAACAAAACTGCGAACACCGGCTGTCGAACACCACCTGTCGCAGCTGCACTTGCCGCATCTCCTCGTGCGACAAACCTGCGAACTCCGCTGCAACTGCACCTGCCGCAACTCGTGCGACAAAATTGCGAACTCCACTGCAACTACACACGCCGTAACTTCTCGTGCTACAAAACTGCAAACTCCGCTGCAACTGCACATGCCGCTTCTCCTCGGGCGACAAACGTGCAAACTCTGTTCACAAACTCCACCTTGCTGAACACCGTGAAGGTTCGTGAACTATCGCTCCTCGAAGCCTCGATATTGCCTCTACCGCAAACTCCCCAAAGCGACTCGCCTGTTCGCTCCTAGATCCTGCGCGAACCTGTTCCGTGCTGCGAACCTCCTATAGCAATTAATTTTTCTTCTCCCTTCCTTGTGGTCTTCAGGCTGTCTGCTATGAAATTAAAAAGAAATCCTTTATGTCTGACATCACATAATGTTCCAACAGTGTCATCATACATCTTAATTCTGATTTTACCAATACCAGCAATATTGTAACGTCTATTATCACCCAAATAGACTGAACCAGAATCAGATAATCTGTATGAAAAAAAATCACTTCCTGTTCGGTGTTATGTGATGAGAATATCCTGAATCAAGAATCCATCCATCCTTTAACTGAGTTGTAATTGAAACCGCATCACTATCACTGTAATCTGTATCACTTTGCACCATATTCGCAGCCCTGGAAGATACATCATGAGTCTTCTTCTTGAGCATTGGACAATCTCTCCTCATATGTCCATGTTCCTTGCACTTAAAGCAACGAATCTTCATGCCTTTAGGATTTGTCCTGGAATTTTGCCTTCCAGAATTCTCTTTCTCCTCTTTACTTTCACGATCCTGATTACCCTTAATATATAAACAATTACCATTGGAGCTTTCTTCTGCATTCTGCTTCCGCTGGTTGTGAGCCAACAATGCTGCAGTAATCTTATCAATTTTAATTGTTTTTTCCCATATGTAAGAGTAGTCACCAGATGTTCATAAGAAGTAGACAACGAACACAAAAGAATCATTGCTCAGTTTTCATCCTCAATATTCACATCAAGCCGTGTCAGATCTGTGATTATTTGATTGAAGACATTCAAGTGCTGAACCAAATCGATGTCATGCCGCATCTTCGACCTATACTGCCTTTGCTTCAGATACAGTTTATTCGTTAGAGATTTGAACATAAATTGAGATTTCAATTTCTTCCATACTTCTCGTGGAGATTTTCAGATTCATAGCATGATACATAATCTCATCTGTCCAACATAAATGTATGGTACCTGCCACTCAAAGTTGTAACTCTTTCCAATCTTCATCTTTCATACTATCAGGTTTTGTACACCGCAAAGCCTTCAAAATTCTTTGTTGTGCCAACAAATCTTTTACCATTGTTTGCAACAATCCGAAGTTTCGGTTCCATCGAACTTCAATATCTCGAATTTTGCATTAGACATTGCCATCTGGATTTAATCATGCATCGTATTTTCCTGCCTTGCTTCGAAAAACAAAAGAAAATACTCCACAAATAAATTCAAAGAAACCTGAAATTTTCCCTGTCATATGCAGCAACTATCCCACGATTCTCCTGTGATTCGTGAATCAAATTTTCAACACGAAGCACAAATCCTGTTCCCTCGAACCTGGCTCCGATACCAATTGTTATGAAAATGCGGAGCAAAACAAGAATCAACATAAACCAGAAGAACACAAAGAGATTTAACGAGGTTCGGCAAAGAATTGTCTACGTCCTCAGGAGCGAGCCGGCGAATGCATTATTTCAGAGGAGTTTAATTTTACATCTCATAGGTTACACATATATATAGACATATATTAAACCCACATGTAAAATTACAATCACGCCCTCTCTCCCCCTCAACCCACTAACTTTCAAGAGACGCTCCTTTTTACCAGGAGTCACACATCTTCATCAAGAAACTCCAACTCACTAGATATGAGCCATACCTAACAAGGAGAAGCCCACAGGATCATACCGTCGAGGTGATGGTTTATCCGTTCCACCAGAATAAGTTGTGTGCCCAGATATTTGTTGAGGAAACCATCATCTAGGAGAATCACGAGGGACTAATATGACATTTTGGCAGAGAATAGACCCTCGAACAAGTGAAAGAACACTTTATCCGGCCATGCTTGTTGAAAAACATGGAGTGATACGTTCGCGAGTGCATATTTTGCCACCTGACCAAGACTCAAGTGCGAAATACTGGGTCGTACATGCCTCTATCGGTACTAGAGACCACTTGGGTAGACATCAATATGGATTTTGTGTTGGGTCTTCTAAGGATGTTGCAGAATAAGGATTCAATGATGGTAGTGGTTGACAAACTCTCGAAAATGGCTAATTTCCTGCCATGCCACAAAACGTTAGACACATGCCATGTAGCAGATTTGTACTTCAGAGAGATCGTAAGGTTGCATGGAATATTGCATACCGTTTCCTGTTATAGGGATTTCAAATTTTCGAGTCAATTCTAGAGAACATTATAGGGAGAACTTGGCACTTAAATTCAATTCAGCTCGATTGCTCATCCATAGACAGTTGGTCAGACATAAAAGGTGAACAAGAGCTTGGGAAGCCTTATAAGGTGTTTCATAGTAAAGAACATCAAACAATGGGATCTGCTACTAGCCTTGGCCGAATTTGCTTACGACAGTAAGACAGACTATGGGACGCATGCCTTATTAGATCATGTATGGGCGCAATTCCGTCCCTCTGCTTGAGTTAATACCAGATCTTCCTACGTTGGAGGAAGATGACCTTCCAGGAGGGAGATCTGGTCTGGATCAGACTAAATAAAGAGATATTTCCTCTAGGATCGTTCGGAAAACTTATGCCCAAAGCAGATGGATCTTTCAAAATCTTCAATTCAAGTGTACAAGATTGATTTATCGGGGGATTACTGCATCTCTGCTTCCTTCAACATGGCAAATTTGATTCCATAATACAAGGATAGAGAATCTTCGCAAATGAGGTCGAAGCTCCCCCAATATTGGGAGACTGATGGATGCGTGAAGATAGGAGGCGGGAGAGGGAAGACTGAACCGACCAACTGGACCGGTCCAAAAGTGGACCAAGAGTTTAACCGGTGTCTTTTGGGATGAAAATTTCCGCCTAACATAATTGGAATCCTCCTTGGTCGCATAATAGTATTTATAGGTATTTTGTGTGTTCTCGTTTTAGTTTTTGCTTAGAAATTTTGTGAGGATAGCCTTAAACGTCCTTTTTCACCTCCTGGGACTGTGTCCGACATCAAGAAGGTGTTTTGTCTATAACTTGTCTTAAGGTGATATATATCCTTGGTTAGATTCAGGTGGTATGCATGTAAATGTTCTTTAAATTGGGTGTTATGTATGTAAATGTCCCTATTAAATATACTTATTAAGCCAAACTTTCACAGTTTGATTGTTTAAACGAAGCTTTTGTATAAATAATTTGAAGCTTTTACAGTTTGAAAGATTTGAGTAAAAATAGAGTTTAGGTGTTCGCTATGTAAATACATAGGATCTGGTTGGTATGTATGTAAATCTCCTTATTAAACCAAGTTTTACCGTCTCAGTTTGACAAAAACCTTTTAGTCCCACATCACAAAATTAAATAGTAACATCACTCTTTAAATTGAGAAATTTATTTGTGTTTCATGTGCGTAGGATATACATGGGCTCTAATGTTAATAATCTTTGATTTTTTAAAATAAATTTGGAATTATTGTCAAAGAATTAGTTTGAACCTATAATTTATAAATGACTTCGAGCTTGAATGAGGTTCTACTTAGCTCAATTTAGTTTCTACAGTACGAACCAATTTCGGGTTGAACACGAACAGATAAAGATAAATTAAGCTAAAAATAAATCTATGGTTCATGACTCGGTTCCGTTCAGCACTACGAGCCAATTTTGAGCTGAATACGAGGAAAGAAGGATAAATCAAGCCGAGCACGAACCTATAGTTCACTAGCCAAGTTCGAACATAAATAATTTTGATTGAGCAAAACACGACAACTCTGTGGTGCAGGGGAAGAGAGGCGACCACCAAAAAATTACCTATTTTCTCCCTTACGACTAAAAAATAATTTTATTTTCTTCTCTTTTTATGCTGTTAGATCTTCTGGTGGTATATTATTTTTTCTTTATTATTTTAATGTGATTAGAACAGGAAAGGTATGGTCAGGAGTGTATCTATACACCTTTTTTTTTCTTTTTTTTATGTTTTTGCACCATCATGTTTAAATGCAGGCGAGAGAAGATATGGACTTATGCAGTGACCAACGTAATGGTTTCAGTGAAAAGTTATCCCTTTCAGATGAATATATAAAAAGAGAGAGAGACAACAGGTTTTACTCAATTCTTTGTTTTCTTCAGTAATGCATGATTATATTTAATTTTTCATCAACAAACATAGGGAAAACATAATGTTTGAACAAAAGTTTTTATTTTTATTATGATCTTCATGGAATTATTACCAAGACATGCCGCCAACAGCAACATGCCTTGGAACTCTCAGACATTGGAATATCACCCGCAAAAGGAACCTTGATGGGGTTGAATAGCATATATACCTTTTAAGGGTGAACTATGGTGTAGTTCCATCCAGATTCCAAGGACGTAAGCATCAACTAAGTTTTGAATCACAGAACTGATTGTATATTTATTCTCTCGTTTCTCAATCTCGTTCTCAACTCTCTCCTTGTCAAATTGTTTGTGTTCATTGATTGTTTCAACAAAATGTCAGTTAATCTCTCCATAACTAAATTAGGATATCTTTTCTGTCGCTCTTGTTGAGATGTGGAGATCTCAAAGAAAAGAAGAGTTAATAGGAAAAGCTAGAGAACCCTCAATATAGCAGGAAAAGAATATATAGTTAATGACCATTCACTTGATGTCAAAAGTTATTGAATGCTTAATTTGAGGGTCTGTTTGGCGCGGCGGCTTAGCTGCTGCGCGGCATTGCCCCGCATTAATTTCGTGTTTAGGGCGGCTTGTCCGCCTCGGCCTATTGCAATTTCGCGGTAACGTGGAACGTGCCCGCTTACCCGTGGCCCAGCTTCCTAGCTCGGTTTTTTACCCGCGTGCCGTCACGCTACACTAAGGGCCCATTTGGGGCGACTTATCGGAGTGTTTTGCATTTTGACAACGGGCTTCGCGCTGTTTGTTTCGCGCAAACGAAGCGTGGTAAAAATACGCTCGCCGCGAATCCTTCGAACATATTCACTTGTTTCGGCCTCGGGAAGGATCCCGCGTCCCAGCTTTTCGCTCCAACATATTACCCTTCGGCCCCCCTTCCGATCCCTTCCCGTCCTTCTCTCGGTAAGATCCCGCGATTTTTCTCCACCCCGTTCGCTCGCTCCAGAAAGGCGTCGAAGCTCAGCTCCAGGAGGGCAAATGAAAGACGCCGAAGCTCAGCTCTCCTCCAGCCCTAGTTTCCATTCTCTTACAATCCCGTCTCTTACGATTGCCGCTAGCCTTCGCTCCAGGAGGGCTCGTCTCCCTATTTCTTCTTCGCCATTGCGATTTTTCTCCACACCGTTTGCGCGCTCCAGAAAGTCATCTCCTCCGATCCTATTCACTGTAAGCTTTTTCCTCCGATCCACTGTAATCCATCGTCTCCGATACACTGTCTCTTTCAATTTCTCTGCATTTATACAGAAATATATTTCAATTTCTTAAAAACCTAACAGCTTCCTAATTACCATGATTTTATCAAAATGCTATGTATTTTGGGACTGTGAGGAAAAGGCTGGCTAGTAGTGCTTATCGTTCCTTTGGACAGATCTTTGCTATAGTTGCTGAAATATGTTGGCAATCAAATTATTTCTGATAATAATAGCAACATATTACACCATATGTTTGTTTTGGTTTTGGGATCTTTGCTTTTCTCAAGTAATGGTCATGGTGCAGCATGTATAACATTTGTCTCGATGTAGATATTGCAACTAGCTGCCCCAAACAGTTTTACATACATGGGCGGGAAGGTCATTTATACATACATAACTACCAATAAGCTATTCTAAATAAGCTGCCCCAAACAGCATGATAGTTTATTCTGATAATCTGCAGATTATCAGATTATCAGAATAATCTGCTTATCAGCAGATTATAAATAATCAACAGCTGCCCCAAACAGACCCTAAACGCGAAACCACTGAATCTCCTCCTCTTCCCGAGCGATGGGCTTCTCCCATCTCCCCCTCTTCCCCGACCCTCGTCCTCCTCTTCCTAAGCAACGATCTTCTCCCCTCTCCTCCTTTTCTCCGACGGCTTACGATATCCTAGCGTTCCTAGAGCTAAATTCGTTATTCTAGCTACTCATCTTGTTAACCGTGTACTGGGTTTCCATGGACCTTTCCAAAGGCACAGATTCTTATTCTGCTATTGTTTGCCTAGCTTAACTGCTATTTGATGGCTTGTTCTTTCCATTTCTCTTTATATACGTTTCAATTTATATTAGCTTTTGTCTGCTGTACTTATATCTTAATGATGGCGTTCACACACTCCATATACTGTTTGTTGAAAGTTGAAAAGACTAAATTTAATGTAACTTAGTTTCTATTATAGTTCATTTACCATTTTGGATGAACTATAATATCCATAATGGTAAATGAGAAAACTTGCTTAAACAAGAACAGAATGAGAAAGCTTGCTCTATTTATAGTCTGTTTGAGTGCTTTAGGGTTCAATTTTTGTGCTTCCTAATTTTATCTTGTCAATCTTTCGCCGCCCAACCTTCCAACATCCTCCCTTCAAATATATAAAACATGACATAACTTTCTATGGTGACAATAAATTAACCAGTGATATTGTGAACAATTCTGCTCAAATACGGCAGAATAAAATACGGAAAAATTGATCGCTCATTTATAAATGGAGCTGTTGGAAAGGGTGGAATAAACCCATGTTATATTCATACTTCTTTACAACAAGCTGATGTTCTCACAAAATTTCAGAACAAAGGAGCTTTTGAAGATATGTCAAGCATGTTGGGAACGATAAATATTTATTCCTAGACTTGAGAGGGAGTTTTAGTAAATATAGAAAATTATTAATGGTTGGTGGTTTCTCATTTTTCCAGGATATAATTTCAAATTGAAACACTCATATTGAAGCCTCCTCACAAAGTACTAGATTTTCTATGCCAACTCCCACGTCTGTATTCCTGAAGTACCTTTGGCTGGAATAGCAGTTCCAGCACCACATCCTCCTCACTGTGAGCTGGGTTTCCATTCTAGCTCCCACGAGCTTTCCTTGTCCTCACTAAAGCAGATTTCTATTCATTTTCAAGCTGCTGAACCCCTGTTGGTATTATATGGCTAGTTGTTCTATTTATTCCTTTCTCCAAGCATTATTTCCTTTCATCTATTTCCCACAGTAAATATTTCCTAGCAATGTATTTTGTACACTCCTTATATTCTTTATAGGAAAAAAGGGAAAGGCAGCTAATTTTGTTAGTTTTTTTTTTCTTTTTCTTAGCACTTTTGGTACTCACTATAAGTGAGTGGTGTATCTGATTTTTGTTATATTTTGAAATGAATTTCTGCTTCTGAAATATCGAATATATTGTTGTCATAGTTTTGTTACAAACAAATTTACTAAATTTACACACAGCTGCAACAAACAAATAGTCAGTTTCTCCGCAACAGCTTTCTCGCAGTAGCTTCCTGAGGCAGCGCTGCTGCAGCTGAAAAGCTGGGAAACTCCAGCTGCGCCAAACATACCCTAAGCCTAACTAGTGCAGTTGAGTACAAAGCTTAGTATCATACAAGTATGGAGTTAAAAAATCAACATTAGACAAAAATTCATGATGAAAAGTCATGGTGTATTTTGCATTCCCATGGACATGAAGTATAAGCACGTTAGTTGGAGCTATCAATCCACCGTCTTTGGATCTTATAGTTTCAAACATTGAAATTGTAGATGACTATTCCGATATTAATTCTCCAGAATAATTAATTAGGAGGATCATTGGATGACTTCCATGCCTTGGTGGAACGATCCCTCTCTTGCATGATTATTGATTTTCGCTCAAAATCATTGGAAATTCTTGAAGGGCCTTGTGGGATCCAAAAAATCTGGTTTGCCTTTGAATAAGCATATTGCCTCTCTTTATTTAAGTCGTTTGTGCTAAAATTTTAATAAGCATATTGAAATTTTAGATAAGAGACTATGTCAAGATTTGCCTCTAACAAAGGTTTCTTATATACACAAATCTTTATTGTTAATTACTCTTCCCAATAATAAGAGAGCTCTTATGATCAAAGCTAATTCCTAGGCTCTATAACATTTTAATTTTTGTAGTAGTAATTAGTTTAGAGAAAATGAATATATTGTCATTAGCTTAGAGCAAGTTATAGGGTAATAAAATTTTGTGTACTAAATTGGCTGACTAGTATTCCAGTGTTCTTTAATAGGCAAATTTTGATTAGAAATGAAAGCTTTCAAGTTGGCGGTGGACAAAATTTTGACAACATATTTTCTGTCGTGTTTCTTTGAGTTCTTTACCCTCCAACATTGATATACTACCGTACAATAAATATGAGTAAACCGCATTTTCTTTTTTTAGTTAATCGAACAATCCATCTAAAGTTTCTTTCAAGTTTTTGAATTTTAGTGTGTTGACGCCCTAATTTGCCCAAATTTTGTTATTTCCTTGAGATTTCCCGGAGACCGACTATTGCATCTCCTCGCAGCATGTAATTTATCCTCCTCCTTGTTGCACCTTACGGGTATAGATTGCTCTCAGTGAGGCCTCTTTATAGGCCAGTGATTGATTGGTATTGCATCTAGAGTAATCCTCCACTAGAGGATATGTTTTCTAGCATGTATTATAAGTTTCCTTTGCCAGCCAAAATTATCTTGCAAATCATCAAATAAAGCCTCATAGACGAGCTATGATAGTTTGCCCCATGTATTTATTGGAGAGCTTAGGTTGATCTTTCATATGCTGGTGTTTCAACAGCTGGTGGTGGATGGGAATTTGAACCATTCGCTCCTAATGTTCTTGCCCGAAGCATTGTTGTAGACGATCATAGCTCCAATTTTCTCAGGCAGGTTTGACACGTTAAGGTCCTAATTTCCTTGGTGTTGGAAAATGAGGATCACTTAGGTAGTGGAATCTGAAAGATGCAAGGCTTTTTATAATGTTTATATTTGTCCCATTTGCCACTTTCCACCTAGTACTGTTCTGTAGGCTCTTAACCTCATCTTGCAGCATCTTCTAGTTAACAGACCCATATTTCTGCTTTAGAATGTATGTAACATTGGTGATGATTATTCATAAAGTCCCAAGCAAGTTTTTGCTTGTAAGGCTCCCTTCCATTTGGTGGGGTCGTTGAATCCCACCGTCCCCAGCCTTATGGGTTTGCACAATTTATCCCATGAAACATAGTGTGAGTCTTTGCTATTTAGCCCTTTTTTTCTATGCATGTTTTTGTAACAGCCCAAACTCTCATCCGGCGAGATATTGCTCACATTAGTTTTTGTAACTGCCAAAACCTCTCTAGAGGTCACCCGTCCCAGGAGTGCTCCCATACAAGCACACTTAACTTTGAGGTTGTTGTCGAAACTCTAACGATTACACTAAAAGATGGCTCGGTGTTTAAGTGTTCAGCTTCATTCTAACTAAGTGGTTTACCAATCTCCCCCACTTAATGAACTCACATGCTCATTAGTGCTCTAAAGCCCGAAATATCCACCAGACAAATAGGATTCAAGAGGTGTCTCGTACATATTCAAGAGGTGTCTCCCACTATATAGCACATTTTCCCATATTAGGTTTCAGGAGGTTCGTCCCATAGTGTAGCATTTTGTTTTGGATATTACTTAGTTGCCATCTCCATGCCCGTGTAATATTTTGATACCATTTTTAACAGCCCAAACTCTCATCCATCGAGATATTGGACTTAAGATTTTATCTCATTAGTGTAATTTCCCAGGTGGTCACCTATCTCACAAGTGCTCTCATTCGAGAATGCTTACACCAAAAGATGCCTCGATATTTTAAGTGTTCAGCTTCACTCTATTTGAGGGGTTTCACATTTTCAGCACTTCCTTTCCAGCTCTTCAATAATAGAGTTGGACACTTCAGTGTGAGTTATAGAATTAATGGGCATATATAAAAAAGAAGCATTAATAAGTGTGATTCTTCTTGCTATTGAAAGATGCCGCAGGCCCCACGCATTAAGCTTGGATCTGGCCTTTTGAAGCAGATAATCAAAATTAGATATGGTGAGCTTCCCAATTGTAAGAGGGGTTCCCATGCATTCCTATTCAATCTTCTAAATTGGAGGAAATTGGTAATCTTCTTTTTCTTCCATGTATTATAGGTTTGCTAAAATAACAGATTTGGTGCTATTTATCTTCCTTCCTGCCATCCACTATAATCCTTAAGGATACCCTATATGAGCTTGGCAGCTTGCATGCTTATTTCAGAAAGAATAAGTATGTCATATGCATATGGTAAATATGAAATTCAGAAACCATCTCTTGTAACATTCATACTAATATTCTGAGCTTGTTGAGAAAACACAGATTATCCAGATTATTGTTCAGCCTCAAATAATAAATAAATTTAGGGTCTGTTTGACGCAGCTGCAGATTATCCAGATTATCAGGCTAACAGCAGATTATCCAGATAATCTGTCTCTCTGTTTGGTTTGAGGGTTTGGAAAACAGTTGAATTGCAGTTGTTTGTGTTTAAATGACAAATCTGTCCTTGTTCTGAATAAGTTGTGAAGCTGTTTGATTTCAGCGGTTTGAGACCAGCTGATTTGCAACAGTTTGTTAGAAAATGTCAATTTCTATTTGTTTTTATCGCTAAAATTGGAAGCGACATAATTGCATGTTATGTTTACTATAATATAATATTTAGTATAACAAATACATTAGTGTTTTACATTTTTTCTTAAACAAACAGTATTTTGAAATTTATAATCTGATCTTCAAATCCCAAATATTATTTTCAGGTGAAGATCAAATTTTTTATAAATTCTCAACTTGCGATAACGATGAAATCGATCATTTCGATTGCACATATTCTATACTAAACGGTGAAACTCTTCAAGTATTATATAAAATTAACTATAAAATTTACAGGATTTTATGACAAAAACTAATGCAAAGCTTCTCCTTTTTTGTAACAAAGAACTCAATAACAATAAAAATTAGAGGATTTGATCGCATCACAAGACCGTCCCTACATTGAGTTACACATTTACATATCTAACACTTAAATTTCACAAAAAGGAAATATGAATCTGCATTGCTTAAACAAAACAACACCAAAAACAAAGAGACATCACCTAGTAGTATCACGAAACTTATCTAAAAAGAATAAATAAAAGATTAAAATTAAAAGGAAAAAAATAACAATATTCATTTTATAATGCAAGAGCATGTCACGATCAGCGTTTCCCAGTTCTGACACACTTGAACCCTGTTCAAAGTTGTCTGGTTGGGAAGCACTCGAGCTACAAGATAATGTGGAACCACGTGCAATGTTATCGGATTGGGATAAAGGAGAATCTGGAGGGTTGTCTGCCCCTCTGAAAAACTTACAGTTCTCAATTCCGTGTTTCCACCTCGGGCAACCAAAGAACTGTCGTCCGTAGCTACGATGTTGGCGTGACGTAAGTAGTAATGTCGGCAATCCGCAGCGGCACATCACTTGCCCGAACTTCCCTGAATGTCTTGAGGTCATTGTCCTACAATTAGTAAAAAAAGAAAGGATCAGTAAAAAGAAATAGAGGATGTGAAGATAATTTAGTAACCAAATAGTGGACCCAACGGTTGCCAACAACAAAGTTTTGTGGCCATTCTAGCTGCTCCACAGTTGGCAGGTTATTGAAATTAAACACAGATGAAGAATAAAACCATTTCATGAAAAAATACTTTCATATTTCCTCTCAATGCATAAATCAATATGAGGCCGCCACCATACATAAAAGTCAAACACTTCATGCAAGGGCCAATAAAGAATTTATGGAGTTCACAGGATTTTCCCATTCCTATAGATCACATGTTCTGCATCCATTAAAATCTTCTTACCCATCTAATAGCCTTGTTTAGCTCCCTTCTTAAAAGGAAAACCCTGTAAATGTTCTTAAAAGGAAAAGCTCATAAATGCAGATAAGCCTTCGATCTGAACAACAATTATTGTATGAAAAATGCAGAAACACAAATAAGCCTTTGATCTGAACAGATATGCTCATAAGCTAAAAATCAGAAGCCATAGATACCAAGTCTCCAGAAAAGGTGGAAGAGTTTGCCACTCCATGCATTTCTCATAAAAAAACATACATACCAAGCCTTAAAAAAATGGGCCATCCAAGCTGCTAAATAGAGTTAACACCTTATATTCAACAACTTCCAACATGGTAACTCACAATCAATATATCTAAAAGATGAACCAGTATCAAGATGCATTGAGTCCACTACATAAAATAAGTTCTAGAACCAAAAGAAGATCAATGAAATGAAGAAATTTCAAAGCTGATATGCAACTCTCAATCAAGAATAGAAACAGGCTTAGAATCGTTTTCATTCAAACAGCAGGCCAATCCAACCACCAACCCTCACTCAGTGACAATTGAAGTAGTGGTTACCCACGACAAATGCAGGCCATCCAAGCAACTCCATTGCCACTCGATATAAAGTTTTACTTTACCATATGATTGGCAAGATTATCTTTCAAGATAGATGTCATCATCATCAAGCAACATACGTACTAATGTTGGAAGTACACTTCATTTGCACAAAACAATTACATGACACATTCTGCAACCTTAAGCAGAAGTAACTGATTGAAAATATGCAGTTAACAACAACAATTAAAATAGGAACGTTCACATACAAACCACTCCTCAAGAATAGTTTTCATTCAAACAGCAATAGACCATACTTGTTGAATGTGTTAAAACCATCTCTTCAGTTCTCAACAAATCAAACCTCGCAACATTGAAGATAAGAGAGGATGAACATTCCGAGATTATTTAAATTTAAAACCTTAGTAATAAGGGATTTTCTTCAATTTTATCTCAAATGTGGTTCCAGAAGGAGAACAAGTATAGGTTAATACCAGGGAGAAGTGCAAGCTTGAGAGATAAAATTGTCATACAGTTTGCTTGCCATCTGTGTAAGAATATGACTCATATGAGATGCTTCTTAAACAAAAAAATTAGAGCAAAGGGCACAATGAATTTATGAAGCAATACTGAGATGGAAGGGAGAGAAGTATCCCTCTTTTTTTTTCTTAGATATTTTCAAATCACAAAAAAAATCGCACACTTATTTACATCTTTTAGTTGTCATTCTCGCATTCAAAAGAAATTTCATCAATTATGAATGATGAAACAAAAAAGAATGTTAAATCGTAACACCAACAGCAGAAACAAAACAAAAAATAATAATAATTAAAAAAATGGAGTTCCATAGAATTGCGACTCACGATTCGAGCAGGCTTTAAAACGCAAATTACATCTTACGTAGCCAGTGGATCAAAATGTCACAGTTGTTGCACTTAAAGTAGGAGAGTGAGAGATGGGTCGGGAGAAGTTTAGGAAGGAGAGGAGACGCGGCTCGTCGTAGAAGAGGAAGAAGAACGGAACGTTACCTGAGAAGCCGGTGATGGAAGGAGGAAACGGGGTGCTGCGGGATCGGGGAGGGAAACGGATCGCGCCGCTTAGGGCTCTGGATAGCGAGGGCGAGAAGGAGACGAATCGCGCTTAGGGCTCTGGATAGCTAGGGGCAAATATCGTCAAGAGAAGAAATGAATCGCGGATCGCGGGTAGGACCCCGCGATCCGCGTCTAATAGAAATTAATAATCACGATTTTTAATAATCAGGTGAAATGGAATTTCCAAACAGATCTATGGCGTTTTGAAAACGCCACCGCTTGTAAATAATCTCTGCCAAACAGACCCTTAGTGATGAGGGGCAACCTTGACGGCAATTACATTTTGCCAAAACCCAAGGAGATATATTTCCATTGATGAGCAAAGCAAATTTAGGATGTTCAATAGACCATCCAACCCACTTATTAAATTTAAAAGAGGAGGAATGCACCGACCTCTTATGTCTTAGAATGTGTTGCTTAAACTTGAAGGAAAATTTTATAAGACAGTGGTGTGAGACCTGCAATGTTTTGTGGTGCAGAAAGTTATTCTGTAAATGAGAAGCATAAAATTAAGTTAAGTGTTGCTTAGATGAGAACGCTCAGGTGGATGAGTGGCTTTAAATAGAGACAAAATGTGAAACGAGTATATTCGTAAAAGGTTGGTGTGGCGTTTGTTAGGAGAGTGTAGATGTTGTAGATTTGACTTGTGTTAAGAAAGTTAAAGGTAGATCTAAAAAGACTTGGGCCTGTTGTGTAAAAAATGATCTTAATTTACTAGAATTAAATGAAATTTTGACACTCCATAGGACACTATGGAGAAAAAGGATTATGTATCTGATACTACTTAGTGGGATAAAGGCTTTTTATTATTGTTGTTCTTATCAGTCGAAGTGGTTAACCCTCACAAGCTTTGCATTTTTTAACATTTAAAATTTTTGTAAATGTTGATTTTTTTTTTTTTTTCTATAACAAGTTTTTCCAGTATAAAAGACTACAAGTGGCCAGCTTCCTCTTTGAATTGCAATGAAGAGCTTCTTTGATTTTGATAACCCCTTAATTTATGATATATGATAGCCACACTGATGACGAGGATATAGCACATACTAATATTCCTGTAATTGTATATTGTTATGCCCTAACATTTGTCAACTCTGCCCGGCACATATAGGATGAAGTTTTAAAAATTGTATAGTATATTGGTGTAGTCAACTGGGCTCCCTATGTACAAAATGTAATTTATGTATTGGGAGACTGAAGGTTTCTTTTTAAAACAGTTGTAATAAAAAAGGACTTGAAGGGCTTACGAAATGTAATTTAAGTTATTTAAGTAATTTAAGTAATTTAAGTTTTATTTGAAATTGCATATATAATCACTATTTATTATTTGTTAGAACAGAGGTGATATTGAATCCACGCTTTACTAAATGGATATTTGACATAAATATTGAAAATTAAAGCCCTACATTGCTGGCAGAGTTGCCCAATTTAGTTTTATTTTTTAATTTTTTAAATTTAGATAAGTGTCATTGTACAATCTCTGACAACTCCATTTATATATATTTATATATTTATTTTATTTCATTTTATTTTGTTTTGTTTCTTCCAATCAATCCAAATTCTATTAAAAAAAAAGCTAGATTAACATTCTGTATGTTCTGCTACCAATAAAAATGAAATTCAACAAAAAATATTAAAAAAAAAAAAAACTTTCTTGAAGTATTTATTCTATTCTTGTTCAGCAAGCTGCTTCGTCAAGTCGAGAATATCCTTCCCATAAGTTCTAAGTTGATTTTTAAGAAATGTGCAAGCTTCATGATATTTAGCGCCCATCACTTTCCTCTCATCCAAACCTACGGGAAGCAACCAGTTCCGCTCGCGTTGACCTAAGCTTCCTCATCAGCTCACTGCACTCATCATGCTTGTGATAAGCATCCTGAAACTCTGACAGAATATCTAGTAGTCTGACAATTTCATTATTTGATATATTGAGTTCTTCACTTGGACGTTTCTCTTTTAAGACCAGATCTGATTTTTCTATCTCCGCGTCTAGAAGGGCTTCAGTAAGTTCCAAGATCAACTCCTCTTTTTTAGCATCTGCGTCTTCTTTTTCATCAGTTGCGATTTCTAGAGCCTCCTTCAAAGAAGAAATCCCAGCCTCCATCTGTAATTGGGTGTTCCGTAGATTAAGAATTTCCTCCTCCAGCAGTTCAGATTGAGAACTATGAAACTTTGCACGAAGCTCTTCAATTGCTTTTTTTCTATGCTTCAATGGTGCAGCATCTGTCAAAATCTCATTTACACAGGCACAATTTTTTACTTGAAGAGCTCTGCTTGCAAAAAGGAGACTGCTGCTTGTCTCATCTGCATGAATCTGTGATAGATTAATATTGCATGTAATAGCAGTATATGCATTTCCACCAAAAGCAGGTTGCAAAATGCGAGTAAGCTTGCTGTCACGGTCAGGTACATTGCCTCCTTGTCTATCAGCACCATCGCTTAGTTTTTTTATGACAATGCCAAGGGTTAATAAGCTTATATTAATATGGGAGCCCTCTTTCAGCCGCATACATTTTGCACCTGTCTTAACAGCACGTTCAGATCCAGCCAAATCCATAAAGTTCAGAGCAGATATAAGCACGGCATCATAAAAATTAGCGGAATCACCAACTTTGCTTCTCTCCTGACTTTCAATAATCATGCGAAAAATTGTATGAGACCTGCTGCTGTAAAGGTTCATATTTGTCTTCCCAATGTGGCGATGAGATTCACCAAATTCTACCAATTCGAGTACTTGTTCAGGTGAGGTAACAGTCTCCTCCTTCAAACCAGCAGCATATATGCCTCTCTCAAGCGATTCATGAATTTGCAGCTTCTGATGTTCAGTGGCCAATAAATCATTCATCTCCTCATTATAAATGTTCATGCAAGACATTCTAACAAGAAATTCTCTATTCATTTCCTCTTGAATACCGCAAAATAACTCGTCCACAGAAAGCAAGATGATCCCTGGTTCTTTCTCAGATCCTCTCACTGTATCCGTTTTACCACTACCCGTTTGCCCGTAACCAAAAACTGTACCAATGAACCCACGAATGATGCAAGCAACAATCTCCTTCGCTCTGGCCTCAAAAATGTCCACCTTCGTGCAATCCTCCCCAAAATTCGAACTTGGTCGGCTGGTTGTGCGGGTAGATGGAGTTGCGCGAAATCCTCCAAGGGCTTGTTTCAGATTCTTCCGGCGAAAGGGGCCGAGCCCTAACTGCGACGTAAATCCCTCGTGTTTCTGAAACCCTCGATGACAGTGAAGCAAGGTAGAAGTCTCAACGGAAACTTGTCGGGAAACACATCGACGAGAATGTTGGCGTGCGAAGGAGAGGTGGAACATGCGATACCTGTGAGCCTATTAAGTCCAGGATTCAAGCTGGATGCATCTCCTAAAACCCTAGCAGACCCTCTGAGAGCGAAGTAAAAGACAAGATGGGTAGCGATAGCGAGACGGAGAAGGTCATAAAGGAGAAAAAGAAACTGATTGCTCTCGCGCCGATAGCAAAACCTCTCGCAGGCAAAAAACTGTGCAAGCGAATTCACAAGCTTTTTCGCAGATCTACTGAAGCCAATTGCGTGAGAAGGGGAGTGAAGGAAGTGGTTAAAAGCATACGCCGTCGTCATAAAGGGTTGTGTGTGATTGCTGGAAATATTTCACGTATTGATGTAATCACACACGTCCCCATACTATTTGAGGAAGCTGACAGTTCATATATATATGTTTCGTCAAGGGAGGATCTTGCCACAACTGCAGCGTCGAAGAGGCCAACTTGCTACATTCTTGTGATGACAAAGCCAGTCAAGGGGGAGCTGGACTAGGAGGTGCTGGAGAAGCTTAGAACTGAATATGAACAAGTTGCGTTTGAAGCGAAGGATTTAACATCAAATCTCTACTAATTTCGGAGGGAGTGAAGTGAGTTGATACTATTCTCTACTAGTAATTAGGATCATAATTGATGGAAGGGAAACTTGTAGCGCTTCTTATGAGTCGTGCTTCAATTTGCTCAATTTGTTTGGGCCCTCTCATACTACTTGTGTTGTACATCTTTTATTTCAATGAAATAGGCCCTAGGGCTCATATATATATATATATATATATATATATATATATATATATATATATATATATATATATATATATATATATATATATATATATATATATATATATTTGTAAAAGGGATCTAGGACCTATTTCATTGAAATAAAAAGGGGTACAAAACAAGTTGTATGAGAGGGCCCAAAAAATTGAGCTCGACTCATAAGGCTCCATGCTATAGGTGGTGGAGTTTCATAAATATATCCTGTCAGCAGTGGGGTGGGAAATATTTCTTCGGCATCACTTTCATTCTCACTTGGAAATCTTATTAGTTGTCTCTTCTTTTTGCCTGGCAAGTTGTCCCTCTATGATGAGGCACTTTTTCTCAATTTGATAGCTGCAAGCTTCACTCTTTTAACTTTTGGCATCCCTTTGTACTCAAAGATCCTCTTAACTGATTGTAATCATTTGATAAAATCATCTAGATTCATACCTTCATTGAACTATAGTAGATCTACCTTTATTCTGAAATCTTTGTGTCCTCTAAATGATGTCTCTTTTTTAAGTCTCCTCTAATACTAGATCTGAAAAGTCGTGGAATTTCTTCTTCATCACCGAAGTCCTCCCTTTGGAAGGGGTTGAAATTGATGCTGGAATAGGGAAAACATTGGAAAACAGAAGAATAGACTTTCATTAATATTAAAATAGGATTATAACATGACTCGAACGGAAATAACAACACGAACACAAATGAGAGAAGCAAACACTCCTAAATGTTTTCCAATGGGTGGTGATCGGCGAGGTGGATCGGGATGACTAGCGGGGGCAGTGTCGGCCATGAAGTACTGGTGGCAGCGAGGGGAAGTTGCGGAACTGTAGGGGCTGCAAGTGGGAAGGATTGTGGGTGGTTGACAGCGGTGGTGGGGTGGTTGGATGAGTTTGAACGGAGTCCGAAAGGCTGGTTAACAGAATAATCTGTAAGGAACCAGCAGGGTGTTGGGTTGACGAAGGGAGAGTTCAACGACTGAGAAGTGGGGAGGACAAGGCTTGGAGACGGTAGCTGGAGGCAATGTGGTCGTAGCTGTGGCATCAGTAGCACTTCCTGTCTGGCATCATTCTGGAGGATCTGCTCTTCTTCTGTTTGTTCTCGCTTTTTCCGTACTGTCATTCCCTTGTCTGGACTTGCCTATGTCTCCCGAGATATCTCTTTGACAGCCTGCCTGAAGGTTGCTGCTTAAAAGTTGATTATTGTCGGCTTTGCTTCTGTTGTTTTTCCATCGTCAAGGCTAATGTATGGACATCCTCTAGCGTTCAGTATGGCTGCAACTGTACCACATTGTTGGTGGGACCCCCGAGATATTTGGTTATCGTATGTTCCTCTAGCTCCATTAATTCACATTTCATCTGCAAGTGGTCAAGTTGGACAGTTAACTCTTCAACTGAAAGATCTCTCTACTGCAATTTGTGGATGCGACTTGGGTAGGGATGAATGCTAAGAAAATCCAAGATGGGACTTGGGTTAGCTCTAATGACAAACGATACCGGAGTTAACCCAAAATCAGATAGGAAATCAAATTTTATTACTCGAAACAAAAAGGGTTATAATCAAGACTCAAAATAGTAAAAGAAACATAACACAAACTCAATTAGGGTTTAGGTCAAGGTGGTGATCGGTTATGTGAATTGGGAGTGGAGAGATTGGTTGTGCGAGGTGTGATCTGTTCCGGATTTTAATTGATTCAACCCCTTAAGGAGTTCCGCATCAAGGATGCTAAGAAGTATGTTATGTGTACCCATAATGTCAAGAGAGACATATAAGGGTGATGTATGCAATGTTATTATTAATATTTTTGCCGCCCTTCACACCAAGATTGTTGCACATAGGTGGTATTTGAAGTTCTCAGATGATTCTTCGAGTTCACAATATGAGGAAAGACATGCATCACATATATCACCCGTCGGATGCAAGATTTGCTGCATTTAGGATATTTGTCAAGATTATGCATCATATAGCTATGAGGATGTTGAAGTATATATTGGGCCGATATATATATACATATATATATATATATATATATATATATATATATATATATATATATTAAAGAAATGGTCGTAGGTCTATTGCATTGAATTAAAAGAGGGGTACAAAACAAGTAGAGTATGAGAGGGTCCAAAACAATTGAGCTCACCTCATAAAACCAAAATGTATAATAAAGCTCAAACAGAGCGATACAAGAGATATAACAAAATAAAATTAGCAACTAAAGAAGACGAGGTCGACAAGGCTTCCCCCTGCCCCTGAATATGAAAGCGCATCTAGAAATCACATTCTGAAGAGCTTCCCCATTGCCAGGGGAAACCAAAATATCATCCATAATGTTTCCAAGGGGGATAGGGCCCTCCGCTTTCTTCTTCCTTCGTGAGGTATACACTTGTCATTCTTGATGCAGACTCGACGATCCGAGCTGAATTGGGAAAGGTTGTTCTTCGTGATAGGTTCCGCTTGCTTGAGACTGTCCTATCCTATGATCAGGTTAAACAACCAAGCTAGGCAGTAGCTCTACCTGAGTAGTCGTATGCACATTTTCCGTCAAAATTATATGAGTGTTAGTTTTTTCCCTATCTTCAGTCATGTCATGATGGGGAGTCTACTCTCCCTCTGTAGTAGTGGGTACATGATATGGAAGTGTAGCTACTCCAGTAAAAGAAGACAGAGCGATGACCTCATCCTGTCTAACGCTGGGAACTGCCTGATGCTCCTCCACAGGTTGAGCCATCTGAACCTGTTCTGCAACAGTAGTGGGTATCTCTGGCGGGGAGGGAAGTGAGACGTCCGACGCAGAAATGTGCGGTCCAGTAGTATTTGCACGTGGAGGTTTGAGGTTCGGATGCAAATGGTAACATTGATGGGGGGAGTGTCCAAACATACGACAGTGGGTACAGTAGAGAGATACCTATTCTAATTCTGCTGGTTGCCAGAATCCTTGATGTTGTGTGCCAATCCAGAACTCTCTCGGAAAAGGTAGCGTGATGTCCCGTTCTATCAGTATTCTAGCCTCAGAAGGTCGAGTCAGATTTCTTTTGAACAGGTCGGTTTGAAGTGGTGTGCCATAGACCTTTGCGAAGGTAAATAGCAGCTCTTGATCGTAAAGGTGTACCTGCAGATCTGGGAAGCGCAACCAGATGGGGATGATGGGAGGTTCAGTGCGATGATCAAAATCCACCGTCTATTTCGGCGCCTTCATCACCCGATTGTCAATGCGAAGTGTTTTTTGGGCAAACACTTGGGTGTAATCTCCATCATCTGTCAGTTGGATGAGAACGTGTCGACCATCCAGTCTTCCAATCTTCCAGTTTTCATTCAGCTTCATCTGCTCAAATTCCTTACGGATTAGTTCGAGTTTAGGGTTACCGTAGAGGAATTTACCTACTAGGAACAAACAGCAGGGTGAAGCTAGAATGGAGATCTCTTCCTCAGTAAGAAAGATGGCAGGTTTGCCGTCTTTATGAGATGCTTTTTTGAGGAATCCTGTTTCAACTCCTTGCGCGAATACATCGTGAAATCTTTGCGAGAACATGTTGGAACATGCAGAAGCGCTGTCGGGCTTATCGCCGGCGAGGGCGGCGGCGTAAGATCGACCCGAAGCCATATCGAAGACTGCGCAAAGTCGGTGCGCAAGAGCCTTTGTTGCAGGATCGCACGGACTTCACAGGGAAACCCACAGGCACGGGAGACACCGAACAGCAGAGAGAGACGCAGGGATCGAGCGTAGCAAGCAGACGGCAAACCTGTGAGCAGACGAGCGGCGACCTGCAGAGCAAAGACCGAACGCCGCGAGCTGACGAGCGGCGATGCAACTGCAGGGGCTCGTGCTGCGACAAAGGAGACGACGCTCAACAGACCGAGACGAAGCTGGGGGTGTGATGTCATTGACATAACATACTTTTTAGCATCCCTGATGCGGAACTCCCTAAGCGGTTGAATCAATTAAAATCCGAAACAGATCACCACCTCGCACAACCAATCTCCCCACTCCCAATTCACATAACCGATCACCACCTCGACCTAAACCCTAATTGAGTTTGTGTTATGTTTTTTTTCCTATTTTGAGTCTTGATTATAACCATTTTTGTTTTGAGTAATAAAATTTGATTTCCTATCTGATTTTGGGTTAACTCCGGTATCATTTGTCATTAGAGCTAACCCAAGTCCCATCTTGGATTTTCTTAGCATTCATCCCTACCCAAGCCGCCTTCACTAAAAATTTTCTTCCTTATTTCCAAACTAAAGCCATACTTTGACATAACCGTAATTTTCATTATTTCTAGTTTTTATTTTTCAGACAAGTTTTCTTTTTTTATTCCTTTTTGAGTCTTATCAATTTCTCTATTTCTATTTAGGTATATATATATATATATATATATATATATATATATATATATATAGCCCTAGAGCCTATTTTATTAACAGAAAATGGTTACAGAGGATTTGAGGATAGGGCCCAATAGATGAAGTTCTACCCCTACGATACAAATCAAACATAAGGATACAAAGGAAAGGAAAGAAAATTACAAATAACAGTGGCTAATTACGAAATCTCCAAGGTAGTGCTCTCGCTCTAGTTCTTGGCGATCCAGAAAATAATCTCTTAAGTGCTAATCCATTGTCAGGGGTAATCAAGATATCATCAATTAAGTCTCCAAGCGTACCCCCAAGCTTCTTTTTCTGTCGAGAATAAACTTGTCAATCTTATTCTTCTTCTCCTTCTTCATCTTCTGCTTCTGAGGATGGATCCTTCTGAGTCATAGAAGGAAAAGTAGGTGCAACGATGGGTATCACTTGTGGGTGTCTTCTCCTTCTACTAAATTTTTTAATATACCGGTCGGACTCCACAGTATTAGTGGCCACAGAAACGTCACGAGGATAAAAAGGAGGAGCTACCTTTTCCACCTCCGAGGTTCTAGCCACTGGGGTATTCTCAATTCGCTCCACCTCTACGCAGGTGAAACAGACGAGGGTGAAGGGGTAACAATAGTAACCAGTTCATTAACCTGTCTACGGCCAACTTCATAAGGTCTCGCTTCTTGAAGTGATACGGAGGGGGCGATGTCGAACAAACCATTGGTCTTCTGACCCACAGAAATCCCAGTCTTACCTTTATAGTTAATTGGTCTCTTAGATGGGGGATAAAGCCTATAGCACCTATCCCTGGTGTGCCCAAACATTCTGCAATGAGGACAGTAACAAGGCTTATGTTCCATAATCACCTCCTGTCAAACAGCGTCCTAATCAGAGCCCACCCAAATTCTATTGACATCTAGAAGAGTAATATCCCTCTCAATGAGAAGCATAGCAGGATCAGGTTTAGTCCTGTTGTAAGTTGTAGCATCCATTTGTAGGGGGTACCAAGGGCTCTGCCAATTTGAAACAAAACATCCTGATTGAAATATCTATAAGGGAGGCCTGGAAACCTGAACCAAATAGAAACCACAGGAGGTTCCTTAGAGGGGTCAAAATCAGGAGTCCACTTTACTATCTTCATTTCGGTCTCTGCGAACAATCTAGCATAGTCTTCCTCCACTGTTACATGAATCAATAGATGTCTTCCATCCAACAGTCTCATCTTCCAAGCTCCAACAAAGTGGAGTGATTCAAAGAAATTCCGCACCAACTGCATTTTAGGATCTCTCAAAGCAAACTTACCAATAAGAGTAAATTTCACCTCCTCATTGAATGCATTTAATTCATACTCTTAAAAAATAATGGCAGGAGAGCCATCTTTCTCCTCTAGCGGGTGAATAAAAGGGTAAGAACCTCTACCTGCCAAAGCATCATGGAGAGTCTGCGGAAACACCAAATATTCTGGGCCTTTACGAGTAGTCATACATTTTCCCTCCACTCCAGCATAGTTGGCCTTGGACCGAGCAGCATTGGTCTCAGCCATAGAAACCTGGCGCTAATTGAGTCAATCGAGCCAGAGCTGAAGCCATCAGATGTAAAATCCCCTCAGAAAAGAAACCTGGCGCGCAGAGCACCCGTGCTCGTGCGATCCTAGTCCCGTCACTCGAAGCTGCATCAGTCTGCGTCGTGCTCTGCCACGCGGATGACGCTGAATGCTGAACTGCCGAGGACGAGAATGCAGACGAAATCGTCGAACCGGTTCCCGCAGCGAATGGTCGAGCAGACGCAGACGACAACGAAGCAGCAGTCTGCGACGCTGAAGGAGGTGCGAGATGACTCAGCCAGCAGCCGACAAAATGGAGCCAACGAGAATGATGGAGATGACGGCGGTCAATGCTGGGTTTCGCCCGATGGTGAAACCCTAGCAGAGCTACCGGAGGACGCCGCCATATATATATATATATATATATATATATATATATATATATATATATATATATATATTATTTCTAGTTTTTATTTTTCAACAAGTTTTCTTTTTTTATTCCTATTTAGGTTACTCCGAAAGGAGACTACTTGTATCTTATTATTTCTTATTTTTTATAGACTTTTAATTTTGTTTAGGTATTCTGGATATTTTAATCTTTGATTTTATGCTTTAGGAGTATCGTATCATTTTTTTTTTTTTTTGCATGTGATTTGTCTGTATCTTGCTTAGGAACAGGTGGTGGTTCTTCTTGTTACTCGTACCTCATTATTTTGTGGCTCTTCTCATTATTTTTAGTCGAGACGGCTATCAATTGATGTCTATCCCACTCTGAACGTCGTCGAACTCACATATTATCATTTTTTTGCTATTTTTGAATCACTTTTTTGCCAAACTATCTTCCTAAATACCTTTTGGAAATCCCACAATTTTATTATATAGGATCACAATCCTAAACACCTTTTCGAACTCACAATCCTAATATTATATCATATAGTATCAGAGCCCCACAATTCTAAATTATAATGGATTTTTCTCTCTTGTCTTAAATCTATAATTCTAAAAAAAGAAAAAAAAATCTACAGTACCCAAACCATTCCGTCGAAACTTCCATTAAATTTACGTGCCACCAAAATCCTAAACCATATTTTTCACTTTAATCCTAAAACAAATTTACCTTTTCCATCGAAACTTCCATTAAAAGAATAAGATGTTATGCCGCTAAGGAGAAATCTGCAATGAGGAGTCCAGGAGCTTACTATGGAGGATATGCAGTGATAAATCCTCCAATTATAAGAAAGGTTTGTCGCCTTTGAGAAGAGACGATTCGATGAGATCACCCGTAGTCATAACAGTTATTGATCAGATCTTGGGGAGGAAGTGAATCTCTTCCATAAAAAAATTTTCACTTACGAAGAACTAATATCCCGACAATTTGCATGGAATATCATTTAAGCTAGAATTTTAGAAAAAAGATTGGCTTGCCATATTTTGATGATCGCATGGATTCGGGCGTATTGATCGAGTCAATCTAAGCAATAGAACAAATATTTGAGTATAAGGATGTTCCATGGAACAAATGATAAAATTAGCTGTCATTGAGTTAAAAAAATAGTGCATCTTTGTAGTGGGTGAACCTGAAGCATCTTCGACAGTGGGAAGGGGAGAGTAAGGTCATCACATGTTCTAAAGATAAAAAGGGAGTGTAGTGCATTAGCGACAGGATATATTCATAAAACTCCACATGCGCCAGAGAGAGCCTTTTGTGGAGGAGTACAGAATTAAATTTAATCAACTCGTGTTGAAATTTGAGTTGGTGAAACCAGAGTACATTACAGCGATGTATCTTAGACGATTGAGGTCTTCTGTTAAGGATGTGGTACAGTTGCGGTCGTATTGGTCCTTAATGTACAAACCCAAGCTTTGAAAGTGGAAAAGCTTTGTTAGGTGACCGCTACACCTTGCAGACCGATTTGAAACTTGGGTTAAAACTCTAAAAGTACACTTAGTGGAGCATCCAAGTCGACCCCACTTGACGACACCGCTTGAGGATGAACTAGTTAAGAGTTGAGATTAGATGGAGACAACCAACACTCTGAGATTCATCCAAGCTAGGAAGTTTCTTGAGTGCCACAACCCAAATTAGAGAATGATCTCTTCCTAGGAGCGAGAAACAGTTGAAGAAATGGCAGTAACACACAAGAGGATGAAGACGTCAGAGATGAGTCTTAACTTCCAGCCGACGAGAAAGAGAAGCTAGTGATTTAAGCTGAGCCCATGGGAGTGACTCCAGCTAGATTAACATTGGTTGTTCTAGAAAGTAGTGAGTTCGAGGAGCCAATACTAGGAAAATGTTGGTCATTATTTAAGGAGTTGTTGGATATCCTGACTGAGTTTACCTCCTTGGTGTTTTCCACTATGAGTGGTCCAGCATGCCACATATTTTATGACAGTATTTGCTCCTTCAGAGGGACTTATTTATTGGATGCTCCTAGCTAAGTATGAAAAGTGAGAGAAGCAGGTTACAGGTTCATTGACTTGAGGGTTGGTTCATGAGAGTGCTAGTTTGAAGGCAGGTTAAGTTCTGATTGTGCCAAAGAAGAATGTTTATTTATTCTATTAGGATAAATTTTGGAAGGACGTATTTGTTTTATAGCTGCGTGGAATATAGATTTTCAAGTGGAGTTTCCTCAAACACAGCACGAAAATGACTTCGTTATGATGGTGGTAGAGCAATTTTAGATTATGAAAGAAGCCTCTCCTAACTGAGGAATTATTGTGTATAGAATACGCACGCACATTGCGTGCGTAATAACTCCTGAATAACCTCTATTTTGGGGTTATTGAGGGGTTACTGACAAGTTGTTGGGGTTATTTGGGGTTTTGTGAGGTAAACTCTAATAACATCGAAATGACCCGCAATACTCCTATTTCACTGTTATTTATAGGTTATTATGAGCGTATTGGGAGAGTATTTGGAGTACGCACGCAGAACTGCGTGTGTAGTCCGCACACAATAATTTCTCCTTCTACCTAAGGAGAGTGCCATAGGAGCGTCCCTCGCCAAAATCACAGGATCTGAGATCTCAATCACGGAAACTAAATGACATTCTAATGCAGAACTCAAGATTTGTCGTGATTCAAGATTTTTGCCACAATTTCGTGGCCTATGGCTTTCGGGGCGTAGGAGTATCCATTGAGCCGATTGTAATCTCTGATTTTTTGCTTTAGTAGTGTTGTAACATTTTCCTTTTGCAAGTAGTATTTTTGTATTATACTTAGTAACACGTGGCGAACCTTTTTGTTTCCCGTATCTTGCCGTTTCATGGTTCTTCTCACAGTTTTCAGTCGGGACAGCCGCCAGTTGGCGTCCACCCACTCCAAACGCCGCCAAACTCGCATATTATCATTTCCTTGTTATTCCCCAACCACCTACTCGTCAAATCTGCTTCCTATACTCCTTCGCATAATGTTTCTGTTGCATTAAGATTGTTGTACATGAGATTTTTTTTTTCATCATTTTATGTTACTAGTACAAATACTGCTTGACGCATCAATGTTGATTGCACGTGATTTTGTAGCGTGACAAGAACATTATTATTATAGTCTTGCGTGAACTAACAATGACACGATCATGATGTAAGGGAGACTTATTTCAGGTTTTCTATCTTCACTTTTTTTTAGAGAGAATGGGAGATAAAAAGCTAGAGATATAGACATTGAGAGGGACTTGAGATTGTTTTAGGTGTGAAGCGATTGCTAGCTGGAAGAGCTCAAAATCTTGGGGGACCTTGACATCGGCTGGAGAGCCACAAATGTGGTAAATGTAAAAACAATAATTGAGGTGTAGATGCATCCATTGGTAGAGATGGAGAAGCATGACTTGAAATTTAGGATTTGGGTGGTGTGTGCATGGAGATGTTGTCATATGACGGTGAGCATGCAACTGGCATGTAACGGTGATTTGAGAGAGGGAGTAGAAGCACTTTTGACCGCTGTAAAATGACATGAGTTTTATATGGAGAGCTTGGCAAGATGAGGTAATGGGTTGTGAGGAGTTAAAAAAATTGTAAGGAAATCAAGAGCGAGCCTTGTATGAAATGAGGGAAATAGAGATGCAAGAAGGTTTGTAAAGGCAATAATAATGTCTTTAGAATTTTTTTAAATATATTATGGAAATGCGCACCTAAGTGGTGATTTTAAGAGCATGCAATTTAGGAAAAAATTGGTGGCTTAAATCAATCTTTAGTTCAAATATTTATTTATTAATTAATTAATAATACTAAAAATAATAATAAAAATAATAAATAATATCTATAAGTTTTTATTTTTTTATTTGTTATAATATTATTGTTTTTAAATTAAAATAGGAGTGCATGCTCTCGTCTGTGAATTGGCAAGCTATGCCAAATTTTCATCTTCCTTTCACATGACAACTTGAACAATTGCAACGTGGGAGAAATGGATGGCTGAAGGAGGGGATTTTTTTGAATATTTAGACGTTCTAGAGTAAATGGGACGGGTCATTCTAAGAAAAAAAAAAGTGACTTTTGAGTGTTGTTTTCATATGACTATAAAATATAGAGTTATATGCTATAATGCAATTGCATTCATCTTTTTTTTTTATATATACCATATTTGATTGAGGCAGTTTGTGGAACACATATAGAGGTCAGCAGTCCTCATAGTGACAAAATTCTTTTATTTGGCAACTAGTAAGATTTACCTTATGTAATAGTGCATTTGCCACTTTTGAAGCCATGATGCAATAAATGGAATACGTCTTTAGACAATCCTGTTGGATGTTGTTCTTTGCTAGTTTTTTATGCATCTCCATTCAAGCATTTTCTTTTATAAGGTGTTTAGATTGCGATTCTTAGTTCAGTTCTAGAGTTCCTAGTAACTAAGAATTAATTTGCGGATTTTCTTTTTCCTGGGGAAGGTGTGGAGTGGTCGTATCTGGCCTCTAAATAAGCCAGCTCAATCAAAAATTCTTGGTGTTTGTGATCTTAACTCCCGAGTAGCTAAAGAGTAGCTAAAGTGTTGTCTAAGGGGCAATCTATTCAATTTTCTAGTCTTAAAAAGTATGCTGAATTTCATGCATAAATTCTTAGAGGACAATAAATATATCAACTCCGAAAGTTTATGAGGCTTAGAAGTTGTCAACTTACAGATGGGCCATGTCTTGAGTAAAAATAAAGGGCACCACAACTTGTTCTCAAGGGATCTTTATAAGCATTAATTGTTGAGTTCTTGGATTCTATCATGTTCAAAAGCTGTACATCCTTCTCATTCTTCATCTATTACGAGTCCTATGAACCTCACCCAGTGTTTGATCCAACTCCCAATTGTAGGCGCTGCTATGCAAAGAAGGTACTACTCTAGATACTCTGACAAGGTTCATATCCCTTAATTTATTGGGAATCATTCTAAGTTTTATCACTACCCTCAATCACTACGATCTTAAGATAGGGATTTCCTTAAATTCAAATATCAGAATTTAAGCAATTTCCCCTTAGTGTCTTCTATTTTTATTATTTTCCTTTTTTTTCTCATGTTAGAATGAACTATTATTGGTGATGTCTATTTCCATCTTTTAGCATGAGGACTTGACGTCATCCCCACCTTCCTCCAGTCTCTCACTATTTTGTGACTTTCTTAATGTGGTAGCCTTCCCCAGCTATTTATCTTGTCTTCTCCTAGTATTTATTTTGTAATTGAGTCTTCGGAAATTGTAGAGTTTTAATTATTTTTTCCCTCCCAAAATCTACACAAATGATTGCTGGGGCTGCTTTTAAAAGAGGTTCATTTGAATAACTTGTGTTCGACGCCCACCAAGGCCAAACAAGTGACCAGCTTATTTATAAACTCTACCCTGAAGCCATTTCACCGGTCGGGATTGTCGACAGCGTCTCTGGAAGAGCATGCAACAACTTCCTATTGATTTTGCCTTCAATGGATCTTGGTGAAAGTGTTGTTCTGTCACCTCTTAATTGTTTTTGTAAAGGAACATATTCTTGTGAGCTACAACATCTAATGATGACGTAGCAGTGGTAAAGCCACGTTTAACAAGTTCACAGTATGCTGAATCCTTGTTGACTGAGGGGTTTGATGGGCATTCTTTTCCTCGCTCTTTGGAAAGACCTGATGTTTTCTTAGAGAACCTTAGTCCCTTGAATGGGTTGTTCATTGAGTTCTTAGGAGACTACAAACTTCGGGGCTCACCATTCTGACAATCCTTTGGGGTGACAACTTTTGCGATGAAACAAATTAAATGGACTTTATGGTGCCTTGTGGGTTCATAATCATATGAGGTCATCCTCAGTCATCCTCGCCCCACCCACCCGGTCATCATCAGTCATCCTCGCCCCACCCCCCAAATGCTATTTGTGCATGTATTCATAAACTTTCCGGCTCATCTTCAGATTGCAAAGGTCAAAGAGGATCTTTTGCAGTCTAGACTGTATTACCTTATAGTGGATTTCAACCGCTTTCACTTATCATGCTCCATATGATGGTAGAAATTTGTGAGGGTCTACACTAGAATGAGGGGATAATAATTGTAACCACCTCTGAAGTAGATCTTATGCGTGCTTTTCAAATAAGCTTTCCCCTAATAGATATTATTATGATCGAAGTAAAATCTATCAATTATAAGCTTTATCTTTTCCGCATGAGATCCGTTTGAGATGTTTGGGATAGATCCGAACATACTGTACCAGCAGCTGAATGCCTAATAAGATTGTTTGTCTGTCAAAGGATGCAAAATGTGGTATGAGATGATTAAATTCATTAAAATGGTTACGAATTTTTTAAGAAGCTGATTCATTTGGCAAGTCTAATACCCTGATTGGATTTCTTATATTGTTATGGTTAAAGAAAAGCAATGACAAATGTAGTGTATGTTTCGACTTTACCAACTTCAACCAGACATGTCCAAAGGACAACCAACCTCTGTTTGCTCATTGACACATCTATCTAATTGGTCCCACTCTTAAGCTTTCTTAAAGTTTTCTAACGTTATCATCAAATCAGAATGTGATGATTTGATGGTGAAGAAACTAGCATCAGCCGTGGTGACATATTTTGGCGCTTAAGACAATATTTGTAGTTTGTCATGCGCCTTCTTTCAATGTCTGAATTGGCTCGTTAAACCATGTTTCTTCAGGCAGACAGTAATGTTTCATTGGTCTGTTGTTTCAGCGTGGCTGTTAGGCCTGTTTCATATCATCGATTTCTTATTCTATCTGTTTGATTCTACAAATACTCTTTCCTGTAAATGCCATAAAATGTATCTAATTCTAATTTACGTAGTTTCTCATTTTGACACCCATTATTGATATTTCATCATTTACTCGGTTTCTTTTATTCCATTCTATCTCTTTTGAAGCATAACAAAGCATTCAGAAATTGGTGAACTAAGAGATGAGTTCAGCATGTGTAAAGCTGATGCGGATGGAAATGCAGATGTAAGTTTTCTTTTTCTTAGTTTCAGTGAGCATACTTGAGAGAAATTTGATCTGCTTTTTGTTTTACTTTTCTACAAATTGCAGGCAAGGTATAGTTTAGATTTGGTTTCATCCCAATCCCATACTGCATCTGACGAAGTGAACAATCTGAGGACTACCATTCTTAGAGTAACAAATGAGTGGGACAGCTTGCTTTCTAATGTTGAATCGCTGAGAAGACTCGATGTTAAAATAGAGATGTTTGAGGGAAAATACAATGACCTGGTAAATTTGCTTGCTTTTCTTTGAATAGTAGACCTTTTACTATGTGCTTTGCATGATGCTATTTCCATTTTTGCAGCAATCAAAAGCTGAGTCCTGTTTCCAAGAACTGAATCAGAGGATGTCATGCTTCGAAGTAGAGATAAAGAAGGTAGTTTTTTAATTTAAAATTGTAACTTTTTTTACTTGTGTTAACCAAAATGCACCGACCAAGAAAATTTCTTCTAGATAAACTGATGCACTGCATATTGCAGTATTGTGGTTATGAAATTGCCAAAGTCTTTCTTATTATATAACTAGTATCTTATTGGACAACTTCCAGTTTCAATTTTGTTCCTGGAACAAATAAGAATTACGCTGATCACATTGGTATGAATTGATGTTTGAACAATTTTATTGTGGTCAAGATATTTTAAACCTCATTCTCACGATACGTCATCCCTTGTCTATAGTTTTCATTGCATCTTATTGATTCGGTTTATGAGCCATGCATATAGGTCAAAATACCTTCCGTTGCTTGCTGTAAAAATAGCAAAACAGCGTAGTGTTGCACCCTGAAGAGTTGTGGCAGCTGCTTAGTTTCATACATGAGATTTCAAATAAACTGCTTAACTGCCAGACTAATTGATGTCATAACTCAAGCAAATTTTCCAGTTTCAGGATGCTTATCACAAGCATGATGAGTGTAGTGAACTGAGAAGGAAGCTTAGGTCAACACAAGCGGAACTGGATGCTTACCGTAGTAAGCTAAAAGATTGTTTGGATGATAGGAAAGTGATGGACGCAAAATATCGCGAAGCTTCCACATTTCTTAAAAATCAACTTAGAACTTATGGGAAACATATTCTCGACTTGACGAAGCGGCTTGCTGAACATGAATAGAATCAAATACTCCATGAAAGTTTTTTTTTTTTGTTTAAATATATTTTTTTTGTTGAATTTTGACTTCATTAGTAGCAGAACATACAGGATGTTTATCTATAGAAAACAAGGTTCAGTTGGTCAATTCTAAATAGCCCGGAGGATAGTTGTAAAATACTGTTATTCTTCGCCTTCTCAATTTTTCATTGGTTTATTTTATTGTATTTTTTTTTTTATTTTCATTTATATTTGTTTCAATGCTTCCTTTATATCTACTACACGCAAACAATGGTTTTGCTGTCTAAAGTGGCTTGTTAGTTATGATTTTATTGATTTTTTTTAATAATATAATTATAAATTATTGAAATAAGGCTTGTGTTTATAATGTATGTAATTAAAATGAGTATTATTATAGATTGTTATAAGCTTATATTTCTTCATATAATTTCATTCATCCAAAAGGTTTGTATAATTGGAAGTTAATAACATCCAATAAATAGATAACATATGAAAGCTAAAAGTTGATTAATTGTTGTTCGATTGTCTTATTTAATTTAAAGATCAAATTTTGAAGGCTAAATTTTAAAGTTTTCCCTTCATAGAATTTTTTTTATTTATTTTTATGGTAATTTATAAATCTTATAGAACTTCAAAATTTATTTTGGTCTCAAAAGTTCTATTTTTTATGGAATTATGTGGAGATCGCCTGAAACTTGTTATTTACAAATAAATCATCATCTTCGTCGTTTTTTTTTAAATTCACAACAATAACAATAATAACAAAACTTTTATCTCACAAAGTGGGGCTGGCTATATGAATTTTTTTTCTCTATTGTGTCCAAAGCATTCATGTTATGATTATTTTAACAAGTTTTATGCTGGTTGTCGAGCACCTAATGCATCTGGGCTTGGGATCGATAATGGCACTATTCATTTTTCAAATTCACACCAATATTAAAATTCAAGTTAAAACTCCAATGATATTTTTCATATCTATCAAATTTCTCATTAGTTTTGATGGTGGGAGGGCCAAAAAAATCAGCTGTGTTTAATTATAAATATTAATATTTTGAGTATTGTCTTATTTTTTCTTATCTTTCATAAGGCGAAGAAGATAACATAAATATTTAATCGTTTCCGTTGCGAAAGTTAATTTTCGAACGTTAAGAGTCCAGACAAAAATAAAAGGGCCTCAGCCGTTATAATAAAAAAAGAAAAATAGCACGCATGCCAACCTGTTTTCCCTCTCCCAACGGCTAGTTCCCCCTTCGCCCACCACTTTAAATTCCTCCCTCCACCTCACTCCTTCCAAAACATACCAGAAGACCCCTCTCCCTCCTCCATGGCTTCTTCCCACTTCCTTCTCGCCGTCTTCCTCACACTTAGCAGCATAATGGATACAGAAGCAAAGGAATTCGTCGTGGGCGGCAAGCCCAACTCATGGAAAATTCCTTCTCCTTCTTCTGCAGATTCTCTCAACCAGTGGGCAGAGGCCAACCGCTTCCAAGTCGGCGATTACCTCGGTAATTTATTTAACTCACCTTCTCCTTCTCATACCCCCCACAAAACTTACTAAGCAGAAATAACGAAATCTTTAACTGGACGCAGTGTGGAATTATGATGCCGAGAAGGACTCCGTTCTCCAGGTGAGGAAGAAGGACTACCAGACCTGCAATACTTCAAGCCCCATTGCCGAGCACAAGGACGGCGACACGAAGCTGAGGCTCCGTCGATCTGGAGCTCACTACTTCATAAGCGGCGTCGAAGGGGCTTGTGAGAAAGGGGAGAAGCTTCTTGTTGTTGTACTGTCTGAGAATCACAGAGTCGGATTCAGGAGTAGTGTGTCGCCGGCACCGGCTCCAGCTCGGGCAGAGTTTGACGGCGGTTCTTCGGCCATCGCTCCGACGACTGGTGGCGCCTCTGCTGCTGGAAGAGGGCTATTGGGCGCTGTTTTAGGTTTAGTGATTGGTGTCAGTGTTGCCGGCCTATTGGTGGCTTGAGGAGTTATCCCCTCTGTTTATTTGTTATTTTTGAAATTGTTTTATGTAACGGCTATATTGCTCGACTGAAGCTTAATGAATTATTTATTTTTATTTCATGTCAAAAAGTATAAATTTTTATTTTAGTTGAATGAATCCGAACAATCTGGACTTGCACCCTAGTCTGACGGCTTAGCTGCCGCGAGTGAGTATCTACGTGTCACACACACATTGTCAGAGCTTCAACTTCCCTTCCTCATCCGCGGCTCTGATAAAAACTTCTCCTTTGCAAGCTTCCTTCCCCTCATTACTACACACATACCTTACGGCGAAGGGTGCGGAAGTTGCGGAAGAGAGAGATGAGCGACTCAGCGGAGGGGAAGAAGAAACCACCTACTCCGACACCTGGCGAAGTGCTCCACCAGCGGCGCAGAATTCTGAGGAATCCGTCGGCCATGGCCGTCGGCGGCCTACTGATCGTCGCCACCATGGGGTGGTACTTAAGCCTCGACGATGGGTCTAAGCCCCTCAGCCGCCGCCCCGCAGAGGATGTCCCCACGATCGTCATCTGCAAAGACAAGCATAAATAGAAGCTGACTCTGCTTCTCTGAAATAGTTTGGAATTTCAATGCATTTAAATAAGTCTGATAGTCAATTTCAAATTGGCATGAGAATTTCTTTTTCCCTTTTTTATGATTGATACTTTTCTTTTTTTTTTTTTTATTTAAATTAGTGATGGTATATTTAAACTGAATTAATTATAAATTGATTGGCGTTTTGGAGTTTATTCTTAAGATTTGGGTCTCACTTCGAGAAATGTAATCAAAGAACTCTATCTTTTTATGATTTTGTCCAGTCATATACAAATGATACCAAGCCCATTTTTCGAATTGGAGGGGGTGAGATGAATGGGAGTTTCAAGACAACCGGCCGGTTCAATAGATCATTTGGTGAGATGAATGGGAGTTTCAAGGGGGTGACACTTGTCAGTTTGGGCCTAATCTTCCATGTTTTGTATGACGGCGCGATACGTGAATCCATGTATCCACGTTGGAGGTCATGTTCCCTTTTGTTTTTTTTTTTTTGGACTTCTTCTCATTCTTCTTTGGCACCTATGGTAGATATCGGAGGTATTTGACCCCCAAAAGGGATTGGGGTTTTAGATCCTCGTGAAATCCCTTTTCTTAATACTCCTAATCTCTCTTCAACCGGAGCTATCGTAACTTGGCTCATCATGCTATACTCACTGGGAAGGAAAAATGAGGTGTTTGCGCTTTAGTAGTAGTATCCACTGATTTTCAAGGAATGAAATATTACCAAGTACCCTGTACCCTCTACTATTTCGAATAGTATTTATGGTTCTACTTTTTTCTTAGCAGCTAGCTTTCATGATTTTCATGTGATTATAGGTACTCTCTTTCTAATCATATGTTGCATTCGCCAATATCTTGGTCGTCTGACTAATGAGCATCACGTTGGCTTTGAAGCAGTTGCATGGTACTGGCATTTTGTATATGTGGTTTGGTTATTATCATTTGTCCTTTATCTATTGGTGGGGAGGTCTATGACGTGGATTGAGGTGCGGAGCCAAAAGGAGAGGAGAACTTATGTTATGCTCGACTGAAAGGAGAGAACTTGTGTGGTTTAAGCTAATTTTCACTTAATTTTTATTTCAATATTTAAATTTTGAAATACAGAATAATCTAAAAATTGGCATGAGAATCTCTTCTTCATTTTATATGATTGATAGTTTTATTATTATTATTATTATTGGAGTTCTTTCATGAGTCCGTCGGAAAGTTTGTTGGTTAGACATGGAATTTCATCTTAGGCATTTTGGATTCAAATAGGATTTAATAAATCTTTATAAAACTATATCTATATGATTTTAGGGGCATTTATGTACATAACAACCAAATCTTTCACATCACATAAAAATACCACTATTTATAAATTTAAGAAAGTGGAATGCACATTTTCATGTATTAGCAAGGTGATATCTCCCAATTCTTCTAACTAAGGCATGGCATACTTGTAATTTGAGATGAATAGAAGCATCTAAGGTGAACCGGGTCTACATAGGAAGGCCCATTACGTTATAAATAATGGGAAGGCTTGTAGAGAGGGGTGACGATAAGCTAAGGAAAAGAAAATTGGGTTTTCCTTGTTAAAAGGGTAGATAGCATTCAAGATTTGAGAAGGTGATGATCTTGGAAGTCTTGAGAAGGAGAGGTCAAGGCAAGATGAAGGCTTATCTCTCTCAATGCAAAGCTATGTAATTCTTCTTTTAATTGTCTTAATGAATTAGTAGTGATTTCCCTCCCGTGGATGTAGGTCCTATGGATCGAACCACGTAATCGCTTTGTGTCTCTTGTGTTATATTTTCAGTTCAATTTCTCTTTTATGATTCTCTTGTCAAGTAGATCTCCCACAACATATGTAAATAAATATGTATGTAAATCTTTCTAAATTTTATAAATAAGGGAATTTAAAAAGTTTTAAATTTAATCAATAATAGGTTTTGTTGAATCTAATAACCCAAGGAATGGACCATACAATGAAGAGGAAATAGAAACAATAATATGCATTAAGGAGTTCATAAACTTACCCCTATTTATAACTATAGGGTCATTGTTCGATAAAATGACAAATTTGCCCTTTCATCATTAGTTTTTTGAGAGGGCCTTTTAGCAAATTACAAAAATAAGACAAACTAATGAGAAACTTGTTGATTGTTTGCTCCATGTTTCCTTCATCAACCCCTGATACATGGTCAAGCTATTTTGACGATCGGTTCATAGAAAGCCGATTGCCTTTCTGAGGGACATGGTTCTCTGTTATATTTGAAGAAAGGTGTCTTATCTTGGGAATCAAAGAGCTTGTTGCAGTCGTTCGAGGTATCAATCGGTCGTCAGACAAATGTTCGTTGATGGTAGCTATGGACGAGCAGTTACTTAATTGGCTGCCCCTTCTTTATGAGTCGTTTGATTGCCATGAGATTAGTGTCCACGTAATTTTTGTATACATGGTTAGTTTGTTGATTCCCTTACTTTTACAAAGTTGTGCAGCACATGAGAACAAGATAATCATTTTCATTGTTACAAAAAAATATATATAATACAAATTAAATGTCATCATTACTTAATAACTGACTTCCATGGATTGACGACTTCTGACCATCATCAATCATCGCCGACCGCCGTCAACCACCACCTGTCTGCCTCCACTGATCGTCACCGACTGCCACCTACTTCTCACAACAAGTTCATCTGTGCACCGACATTGTAACTCTGACAAGTTTTCAACCATTTCCCGCCTGTAGGACGAGGGATTATACATGTAATATCTAGTTTTATAATAGATTTCTTCAGTTAGACTAGGCCCCGTGATTTTTTCTCTTTATGAGTTTTCCATGAAAAAACTTCTCGTGTCATGACTAATTGTTTTTTCTCTTCCAAGTGTGTGCTGAATCTTTGTACAATATTAAGAGGATAATCTCCTACTCTAATGTCTCACGCATCAAGAGTAATATAATTTTTAGTTTATGGAAAAGAAAAATATTTTGTGCGTCTATATTTATATAAATTGGTGGAAGACAGACAAGAGAATTAAAGATAGTTTAAAGCAAAAGCTTCAAATCTTCTTATGATTTATTTTGATGCCCTTGAAAGGTTTCATAAGCCATTAAGAGGCCTTATTAATGACTGTCAAATCTCTTCTCCAATGGGCTGATAGATTATTGGGCTAATGTCTTTCATTATAAGCTCTTTCAGATAGTTTGGAGCGTTGATCAATTTTCTTGAAATCTCTCAAGTAGGATTTGGTTTGGTCTTCTTTTTATTATTATGTCCTTGTAATTTTGTGATGGTAGGGTGATATATTAACAACTTAGTATTGTACAAAGATCCGACATATACAGGTGAAAAATAAAAGACATCTGGAATACTTACGCGGAAAAGTCAAAGGGACAAAAGTCATGCAGTCTGACCCAATTGAAATGATTCCACTATGCCGATGTAGGTTAAAAAATTTTACTGGCACTTGAATAGTCAAAAGCAATATTACACAAGTGCGATGTGACTTTCGTTTTGTTGTGAAGAAAAGCCGACGGTATCGATTGAGTGGCAGTAAGTGCAATGCCAGCATCAGCGGTGGTTACGGTGGCCCGATGGTGACAGCAGCTCGATGACACCTACTGGTTAGATATGGTTCGCCGATGCGGCGGCTTTAATGGTAGTCCGATAGTTATGACAACGGACAGTGATGTGTCAATTATTATTATCATTATTCTCAAGTCCCAACCAAATATCACGAGTTAATATAATATATATATATATATATATATATATATATATATATATATATATATATATATATATATATATATATATATATATTGGAAGGCAACTTCGGCGTAAGTCCCCGTTGTCTCGGGTCTAATCTCGAGCTTAGTCGAATTAGCACGTATGGGAAATCGATATTTAGGAGTCGGGATGATACGTTCACCCTAAATAACAATTCCTTATTTGAAATAAAAAATAAAAAATAATATATATATATATATATATATATATAATTTCTATCATGAAGTCGCCATTGAAGAATCAAATATAATTTCAAGTGCATTGCTCAAAATTTTAGCGGAAATTTTACACACCACAATTTGTATATATTTACATATCTAATACTTAAACTTTCATGTTTACATTTATAACAAGTGCCATAAATTTATGCATGAAAATATATATTTCACTTTAAAAAAGAAAATAATAATGATATTTTAGATACGATATTAACGATATGAGTGTTATACATGTAATTATGAAATTTTACCCGCATAAAAATTGAGTGGTATATATGTAAATGCCCCGAAAAATTAATTATCTCATTTATAGAATGCATAATTATCTTAATTATTTCAGGATGTTGGTTGTCGTATCGTTCTTGAAGACAAGATGCAAAGATTTCTGAAGAAAGGATGTGGTGGAAGAGAATGGATGTATGATTCAGAAGTTGGATGAGATGGATCGATGAAGTCCCTCTAGAAGGCGGGAGAGCCGATAGTGAGAACGATCATTGAATAGTTGTGCACATGATGGTAGCTGTGAGCTCGTATAGCCTCCAGACATTTAAAAAAAAAATTCATATTATCCGGTAAAGTCAATCATTTTTATAAAATATTTTTTTATTATTTAAAGATATCAAATCAACCATCACTTTAAATAAAATGAAAAGAAGATGTTGCTCATCATAACATCACATAGTAGCTATAAATATAAAATATTATGTGATTATAAAAAACTATATAAATGCTAAAGTTTGGCAAGCTATATTTGTACCTATTGAAATAGCTACATATAGAGCTGAGTTGTCCAAAGCATTGTTAACTTGAACAGCAATCATACACCAAACATTGCTTTGTAGCCATCAATTATTTCTCATTAGTCTTTAATTATAGGGTTTAAGCACACCAACCCTACTTATCTATACAAATTAGAAAGAACAAAGCTTTAACTACCTTTTTTAGTCAATTAAAATTATAAAGTTTTTGTTGGGATATGACATTCAATTATGTTCTTGTTCTCTCAATTGGTCCACATGAAGGAATCTTGATATGGTTTGAAAAAGGGAGGGAGAGGGAGTATTATTTAAGTCTAGAAATTCATGAAAAATGGCTTAGCTAAAGTGTTCATGTCTCATGATGAGGAATGTGAAGAAATGTTTTGTGGTCCTCATGCAATCATGATGGGAATCAAACATTAAGAAAAATGTAGCGCTTTGTTGGTATTTTATATCATAGTCGCTGAGGATTTAATGAAAACTATTCGCAATGGAGCTTTATGATTGCTCATGATTTCAGTAATCTATTTGATTGTTGAATGCTTTGAAGGATGACACGGCAGTTCTTTCGTAATAAAAAGGTTTGCTTTCATGTTAAAATATAATAAGTAAAAGTTGAACAAAGCTTTATGCCTTGCTACATTGGAGAATAGTATTTTTTGTTAACTTTAGTAATATACTAATATTATTATAAAGTGAGAATATCTTAATAGACTTTGACAAATTTATAAGAATATTAAAATGAACTAAAGATTACTGGCTTAATGACATTATTTCTTAGTTTTTGATATAAAGAGTTTGATCATTTAATATTCAATATCTTTTTATATGGAATAAAGATTGTGTTTTATCTAAGGTCTGCGTGTTTGTAATTTGACTTCTATTCTATTTTGAAGTGATCATAGATGGAGAAAATATAATGTTAAATTTATATATATTAAGCGACTCATTTTTACTTATAATGAAAGATTATTACTATGATTTATTAAATTCAAAACTATACATTTTATAGACTTGAGAGTAGGTTTGTTTTCGCCAACAACTTCAAAATTATTGATCGCCTTGATGTGAGAAAAGTATACAACTTGATCTGGACATATTGAATTGATGTAAGGACTTTCTAAATTTCAAATGTATAAAATAATGCTAATGATATACATGAAGTTATCCACCTTATGATCAATCACATGATCAAGAATATAAAAACTGAAATACAACATCAATCAACATTAAAATCCCTTGGGTGATCAAATTATTAAAAGGTGTGAACGATTTAGATATCTCGGGTCTATTGTTCAAAGCGATGGTGATATAGATGGGATGTTAATAGTAGATTTCAAGTTGGTTGGTTGAAGTGGAGGAATGCTTCGGGCCTATTGCGTGTTAGAAAAATATTGCTTAATCTGAAAGGAAAATTTTATAAGATTGCGGTGAGATCTGCGATGCTCTTTGGTGCTGATTGTTGGCCTTTAAAAGAGAAGCATTATGCTAAGTTAAGTGTTGCCGAGATGAGAACGATTAGATAGATGAGTGGCTTGACACTTAGAGACAAAATGCGAAATGATTCATGTAGCCGACCACACTTAGTGGGATTAAGGCTTTTTTGTTGTTGTAAGCTCGTTTATTTTTAAAATGTAAAGCATTATTTCAAAGATGCAACTTAATTACAATATTAAGAAATATAAGAAGAGAAAGACAGAGAGATTATTAACTTGACATACTGTGTGACAAAGATCATTATCAATAGAGATCTTGACACCTAAACCTACTCCCAACCACTGGATTTGATGGAGGTAAATACCTCTAAATTGACTACTAATCTGTCACCTAATGAAAAAATGGCTTCAGTTTTCAACTTTAAACAACTTTGAAAATGTGGCTGCGCACTCACAAATAAAGGACAAAGGAAGCTATCAGATAATCTGATTTAAGCTACAGTTACTGCAATTACTTGATAGAATGAGGCCACGTTAACCATTACAGCTCCACATTTCAGCGACAGGAAGCTGATTGATGGCACAAAGTGGGACTTTTCTGTTACATTTTTAAATGTTTAATGCATCATCAATGGTTTAAATTTGTTTAAACAAAGAAAATGGATAGTTAAGTAGCTTTCATATTCCTCTGTTTTCATTTAAAAAAATATTAATCAGTGCATTAATTAACGTTTCAGAGACTGCTGCTGCAATAAGGGCTCATTAACAAATCAATAATGATAATAATACAGCAAAGGTTTCAGTTGATGTGACGTTTGAGTCCAACGGGTGAATCAGCATTCAAAAGGAGAGGTCAAAAAGACTTAAATCTCGAAGAAAAGTATTGTACAATAATGGCTTGATATTTGCAACGGAATATACATATAAAATAATTCAGTCTTTTGTGGACTGAAGCACACAATGAGACCTGATAAGCTCCTCTCAGAAGATACAATCATCCCGGAATTATTGATCTCACTTATCGATGTGTTGGTTACCATGAATTAATTTTCGAGCGGATTTGTCGGATTCACCTAGCGGATTAATCCGTCAGATTCATCTTTCGAGCTCGCCTCACCAGTGATACTAGGAGTTGAGAGAGTGCAGAAGGCAAGACTAACATCAAAGATTAATATATGCCGAATCCTATTTTATGAGTTGATTAACATTCTTGTCACAATCTTATTATTGAGATATCGTGAAAAAATTTTAGATAATGCTACTTATATTTTAATATTGTCTTTAACATGTATAAATAAAAGGGAGAGAGATCCGGGAAAGGGGGGCTCTTCCGGACTCCTTTTGGGGATCTTAGGCCGTGAATCTCTCGGATCTCTCTTATTCTTTCGAGGCTAATAACACTACGAAAATGATGGCTATTTCCGATCAACAGAAAACCCATTGCTTATTATATTTTTGACGGCAAAACGACTGTTCAATAGGCATAGCTAAAACTGTTGTCCGTAATTTTCAAACCAACGGTGATCCTGACGTCATTAAATTACCAACGCATATACGACAACATTTTACTGTAGCTCTTTTTTTAAAAAAATTAGGAAAGCACGATTAACCGTCGGTTTTAGTCAGTTTAGTTTAGTGATGATACTTTCGTCAAAAACTAGGAGTCTTTAAAGCATTGCAAAAGTGTCGCGGTCGTTTTTTTTTTTGTTCACAGGTGTTTCGTCAATTCATTGTCAACGATACGTTGGTTTTGAACCGATTGTTTAAACATCAAAAAAGTGTATCAGTTGTCGTTTTTAAAGACACATGTGTTTGGTCCATATAGCGTCGATAATGCATCAGTTAGTTTAACCAAAAGGACCAAAAGGTAGATCATCGGTTAACCGTCGGAAACATGTAACTTCAAAAAAAAAATCTCCTCTCTAGTATTCACAATACTGCACCTGCAATCACAATATTTAATTAATCATTCCAAAAATTTAACAGACTAAAATTACATTCGATTAGTAAACTATTCTGCAAATAACTAAATAAATGCAATGCATTTAATCTAAATATATCAATCATTATTTACAGGAAAAAAAAAGTTATATACTCAAATGTTCAATATAATCATATACAAAAAAATAATAATAAATATATTTGTTAATCCTCATCATCCTCCACATCTTCCTCCTCATCCAATGGTTCCTTGTCACGCTATCTCGCCCACTGCTGAATTGGATCTAACTTTTGCCTGCATGTTTCCCTCTAGCTCCAACCTCAACTGAGTGAAGCGAGCCTCCATCTCAGCAGCAAATGCGGTATCGTATCTGAAGACCGCCTTCTCCTATGCGGTAGAAGAACAAGCAGCAGATGTACTGGTGGAGGGGTGTGCGTCGTACGCGAACGCCTGTGACTCAAGCTCATAGACTCGACCATTTTTCTTCCCTTTTGCAGCCTCACTACACAGATCTTACTCAGAAGGATCATGATCTCGGATTGTAATACCGCCAGACGTCTGAGGTCGGCTCTCCTTCAGCTATTGGAATCTCTCTTGAAAATATGTTGTTACATTTAGAGCTAGCAAGCATTAACATTAAATTAGTTTAACATGTGAATTACCTGGGTTGCTCTGGATTTGTCGTTAATCCAGGACTGGTCGGCTATCTCCTAGATTTAAGTCTGATCGTATATGTGTGGGAGAGACTTACGTCTTCACAGTCTGATCGTCTATTCTGTTTCGTTTGTACAATACTTTTCTTCGAGATTTAAGTCTTTTTAAATGCTGATTCACTGTTGGACTCAAACGTCACATCAACTAAAACCTTTGCTGTATTATTATCATTATTGATTTGTTAATGAGCCCTTATTGCAGCAGCATTCTCTGAAACGTTAATTAATGCAATGATTAATATATTTATTTTTTAAAATGAAATCAAAGGAATATGAAAGCTACTTAAGTATCTTCATAAGAGGGTTAGTGTAACTCGGTTACATACAATATTACAGCGGAATGTCTTAACGAATTTCAAATCAAGATTCAACCGATTAATGATCTTCGACATAACTAACATTACTAAAACGTTAAACAATATGACTTCGAGCTGAGCAGATATAGGCTCCAAAGAAATTTGATCCAAAATTTCAGCTCGCAGCTCGAGCGTGTTAATTTCAATCTAAGTTTTATGTACGAGCCAAACTCTAAATCATTTTCCAACAGATTATCGTTCTTCAAGCTAAATTCACTGTCTTACCCTATAAACCACCAAAAATAACTACGAATATATCAATTAGTTTTCAGGATTTAACCATCCAAAGATCTGATAACTTCTTAGATGCCTAAGAATTTTTTTTTCAAGCAGACAAATATAAAATGTATGTATGGTTTTTATTATTTAAACAAATAATAATAATAATAATAATAATAATAATAATAATAATAATAAGTAGAATTAAAGCCAAAGGCAGCACCTGCTGCACATTTAAGAGACCAGAAAGCCCTTCCACCCTTTCCCAAAATAAATAAATAAAATAAAACAACTTTTAATACAAATTTTAAATAATTTATAAAGTTTTAAAATAATTCCTAATTATTTATATGAAATTATTTTACTCTTAAAAAATTTATAAAAACACCAAAAGAAATAATCCTCTTAAAAAATATATAATTAAAATTTGAATATTCGAGGGTTATTTTAATAATTACCAGAATTATTTAGGAGTACGTCATCTCACGAGTGGATCAGAAAAGGTGCCTGTGTTTTTTTGCAAATTCATCCCTAAACTTTGTAATTTTTACAAAAACAGCCAAAACTCAAATATTCTGTGTTTTTTATACCTTTTGGTCATCACTTTTGGGGACTGCAATACTGGATCACATTTTTGGTCCCTGATGTGACTATTTTTTTGTCACTTATTTAATATATATATATATATATATATATATATATATATATATATATATATTTATTTATTTATTTATTTATTTATTTATTTATATATATGTTAAGAAAAAATATTAAGAAAATATTAAAAAATTTGCATCTCATTGGTATTATTGTAATTTTTATTTTTATATGGGGAAATAAAGAAAGTATATTACTCGTCCATGTTTGAATTTTAATTTATTTTATTTTTTGCAAATTAGAATTCAATGATTAAAATGTGTTACTAATCTGAATCTCTTAATTAAATACAATTATGACTCTCAAACTATACTAATTGCACATTAGTGTCATAATTAGAAAGTGTTTTATAAATAGTATATATTGATTTAAATAAATTGTTAACTTATTTATAATTGTTACAAAATATATAATCGTTCGTAGGGGCGTTAACTAGTCGAACACGAGCAAGTCTAATTTCAATTTGTGTTTGGCTAATTAAAAAAGATCGTTGCTTGTGTTCGGCTTGTTTATATTTCTAACACAAATTTGTTCGTGTTCGGGTTGTTTGTTTAGCGAGCCGAACACGATCTATTGCAGTCATAGGATTTTAAGAGTTGGGCAATATTTAAATTTTATTGTTTGTATTAAAATAAAATTTAAATATAATTTAATTTATTTTTATTTTATACTTTTAATCAATAATTTTAATTGATTATGAATCTTTTGTAGACTTGTAGTCAATTAAATTTTTAAAAGATATTATTATTATTATTATTGTTATTATTATATAGTTTTTCGAGCCAAAATGAGTGGAATATGAATGAACAAATCTTTGTAAATATTGAGCGCAACAAAATTGCTCGCATTTGGCTCGCTAACTTAGCAAATGAATCAAACAATAGCTTCTTAACGAGTCGAACAATAGTTTTCACGAACAACAATCCGTTTTGACAGAGCCCAATCGTCTTCTAGATTTTTGCTAAATCTTTTATTATCATATCGTAAACTAATTTTTTCCTCATATAAACTTAAATATTTAATAATGATTAAAGTATTATTACATTTTTTTTTAATTTAATAATTATTTTCCAATTATTTGAAATAATTTATCATAAAACTATATTATTATCTTAAGGGCAAATCTATAATTATTTGGGTAAATCTGTAATTTAGCTGGAAAGGTGGCGTGCTTCCTTGTAATAATAAAAGTCTCTGCTACACGAGCGATGGAGAAGGGCCAAAGTCGTCGGGTAGTTATTGCTTCTCTCTCTCTCTCTCTTTCTCTTCCTATTTCTCTCTCTTACTTTGCAGAATTAAAATTGGACTTTTAATGGCATAAAACGTCACACGCAAAAATATCCGAATCATATAATATATTATCCATCAAAGAATTTATTAAATAATTACAATTATTTTTATTAATTATTGGTTTATATGTTAAATGTTATTATAAAAAGTAGTTCTAATTAATTTTAAAAAGTATTGTAAATTTCTTATGATTTTTATTTCAATTATTTTGATTTTGTTGAGGAGGTTTGATGCTTGCCAGAAATTTTGCAGTGGTAGAATTATCATGTTAGTGTTTACGAGGATTCGACAAACACTCGGGTGAATGATAAACAACGAATGATGACACCAAAAATTTTTACGTGAAAAAACTCGTAAAAGTAAAAAACCACGGGGTCTGGCACAAATGTAAAAATCCACTATATGTTGATAATTACAGAAAACCCCTTTGTCCCACAGAAAAAAAAAAATGTAATGATATTTTCCAAGTTACAACGTAGATTGACGGCGTTTGGTTGGTGGTGGTCGACGGTGACAGTCGATAGTGGGTGACGACGGTCGACAAAGCTCGGCGATGGCTGAAGGAAGATGGCGGTGCTCGATGATAATCAGTAGGTGTCGACGACAATCAGCTGTGGTCGAAAGTGATCGTCTAGTTAATGATAGTTGACACTGGCAGACAGCGATCGGTGGGTGTCGACGGTGTTCGGAGGTGGTCGGCGGCGATCGACAACGATCAGGATGGTACTGGACTTCAGCTCATTCTCAGAACTTTAAATTCTCTCTTAAGCTTCAAGTCTCACCTCTTATGTGAGGGGTGAGACTCTATTTATAGTGTTTTGAGTGCAATTAATATAAAAATATAAACAATTTTGATCGGACAGTCTGGAGAGCTTCCTCCAATTAGACGTCGTTTAATTTAATTGACATTTGAGTGTTTTAACGATGTCGGAATTGAGCAATCTTGAGCTCGTTGGATTCTTTTTGTCAAGACGGATTATTTGACTATGAATTTGTCAGATTCGACATCAATTTGACCTTTCAAATGTGTCTGGGAATCTTCCAAAAGCTGTTAAATGACTTGATTCGGGCTTGATTTGACTAGGATTGGACTAACTTTAATGCATTAGGTTTCGCCCATCGAGCTGGTCAGTTTATTATAAATTTACTGAAATCGGAGTTCTAGATGAGTTTTATCAAGATTTGAACATAATTTGCTCAAAATATTATCTCGAGATCTGCTCAATGTCTCGAGATTTGGGTCGTATAATGAAAATTTGTTGGTGGCGTTTCACTTGCCCCCCTGTTTTCGAACGAGTCCAATTTTATCCTTTGAAAATATTGATATATTGAAGAACTTTGGAACTGCTTATTTGGTTGGTTTTTGCTGCTTCAAGCTAACTGTCTCGGGTTCGAAACATGTTAAGGCAAAAAAAAAAAAAAATTTGTGGGAATATGAAAAGTCTCTCTTTTTTTTTTGAATATGAAATGTCTTCTTGCTTTTCTTTTCTTTTCTTTTTTTTGAAATATGAAAAGTTCTTTTTTAATAAGCATTTAATGTTTGCGCTCCCTTTTCAATTTATATAATACTGAACATTTAATGGCCAAAACCATTTTTAAGACTATAAATAGACCTAAAGAAGAGGGTGGAGAGAGGTGTTGTGGCGGTGCGTCGCTGTGACGATACGCGTCACTTCACGACGAGGCATTAAGGCAGAGCGATGCGGCGGGGTGTCTTAGCGATGCGTTGCAGCGGAGCATCGCGGAGGAGTGTCGTGGCGGTGATTTGCGGCTACGCGATGCGGCGTGGTGTCGCGGTGACACATTACGACGGAGCTTCGTGACGTAGTGTCATGTAGGGACATCGCAACGACGCGAGGCATTGCGGTGCCGAGTTACGGTGCAGAGTTGCGGAGAAGATTTGTGGCTCAGATTTGTAACGAAGAGTTACGACAAATAGTTGCAGTGCCGAGTTACGGTGTAGAGTTGCAGTGCCGAGTGCGTTACAGAGTTATAGGAAAGAGTTGTACCGCAGAGTTGCGACAAATATGAGATTCGTCCCCGACCTGCGTAACAGGTGAGCAACAAGATCTTCTTTCTTGTTGGTGACGTGCATTCCGCAGGAGATTACAATGTCTCTTTTGCACATTCTGAAGGTGATGAAGAAATATTGTAGCTTTCTTGTCGCGCTTTGAGTAGAAGATTTTCATGCTTATGTGGTGGCAATATATGGAGACCCCCCTGACTATCATCAGAAGTACTAGAGTTTTGAGGAGACGATGCTGACTCTACTTGAAGATGAGCAGATTTGTTGTAGCCTTTTTACAAGTATATGTTGGACTTTGCAGTATTTTTAATCATCTGATATGACATTTGTAGATGATAATGTATTTCTTTGTACTTTTTTGATGTTTCTTCTGAGGTTTCCATGACTTCTCAGTCGTATGAAATTTTGCAATTAAAGTTAGCACACAAATTTTATAAAATAAAGCATTGCGTACCTTTTGTGGTTCATTTCTTCCGAGGTCGTGCCCTCTCGGACCTATGTCTTATAGGAGATTGAACCAGTAACTTCTGAGGCCTGTAACATTCTGAGTTCTTTGAGTGGAGGCCCTGCCAACCACTTGCTCCCTTGGAGCTTTCTATTGAGGACCCAATTCACTTCTACTTTATCATCGAGGCTTGCCCCTCGGACTCATCTTCTGGAGTATGGTTGAAAGAAGAATTCATTAATGATGTAAGACCAGTTCAGAGTTGTATAACTGGAGATGTTTGGCGGTATTAACCCATAAAGAACAGAGTCGTGTGAAATCAAATGAGGATGGTTAACCTATCCTAGATTGATGGTCGAAGCTTTTGTTTGACGATCGTAACTTGTTATGGAAGAGATAATAGGAAAATCCACCAAGAATTTTTGACCTATCCAAGGCTGTATGTCAAAGCTATTGATTGACGACGATCGAATGAAATCCACCATGGATTTTTTACCTGTCCGAGGCTGTATGTCGAAGCTTTTGCTTGACGACTAAAGCCTGTAATGAAAGAGATCGAAAGAAATCCACCATTGATTTTTGACATATCCGAGGCTATATGTCGAAGCTTTAGCGTGACGATGGTAGCTTGTAATGGACGAGGTCTAATCGAGTCCCCTTGGGATTGATTATGCCTATAATGAGGTGTCAAAGAAGCTATGTGTTTCTCGAGGCTAGAGTGTAGGTTGCAATATACCGTATGTTCTCTTGGAAATATGGTTGCAATCATACTGAAGAGTTAACAACTCGTTAGTTGTTGCCTTTGTATCTTTTGAAAGATATTGTGAAAGATTTTATGTCTGATAAGATGTGAGAAGACGACCAAGCTACAATCATGCTCGGGATTTTATTGCGAACAACCTTTCGAGAATGCTGTCAAGGTTGTCCCTCACATTGAAGAATGTTTCAGAGACGATCTTCAAGAAGTGAAGGAGGTTTCTTCGCCAGTTTGATTAAGTACATCATTGGGAAAAAGAAGTAAGGGCTCAATGTCTTTAGAGTTAAAGACAATGCCGCATGGGACTTCGTTTCTCACAGACGATGCCAAACTTATGCGTGCCAAAAAATTCACGACCGTAGAGTAATGAATTATCGTCTTAGAGTTGTACGAGAATTCGACACACACTCAGGTGAAAGATAAACACGTGTTGTAATGAATATAAATATGAAAGTCTTAGTGTTAGATATATAAATATATAAAAACTTTGTGGTATTTATGTAAATTTCTTTTTTTTTCTATTATATCCATTCATTTAATATCAACAGTTCCTCTTAAAATTCTCCGAACTACAATAATAAAATTATATACACAATTTCTATGTTTAACTGGTATAAATAAAAAAAAATTAAAGCTTTAAGGGTTATATATATAAATACATATGAATATTATGGTATTTATGTAAATGAGAATTATCAATTTTAAAAAAGTGCCAATACAATGAGCTACAAATTTATTACACCCTAGACCTTTTTGTCGTTTTACACTTTTACATGCTTTTAAAAGGCACTATTGTTTGCTGGATTTCGGTCTGAATATTTTGTACTTTAATGAAAATTAGTGGAAACAAAGAATGTGATGAATGTTTCCAACATTAGCGCAGCTTTTGTTTCACTAATTATGAAAAAAGCAGGTAGTAAAATGCAAAAAGGGCTGTAAATATTTTTATTCCTATGTATAAAAACATAAGAAAATCTTGCACAACAAATGATTCACTCCATTTATTTCTCATTGTCGACCATCTTTAAATTTTTCGTCTCTTTTCTCGTAGATCTGTGCATGCTCTCTGCTTCCAGATCTAAGGACCTCCTACGCTTCTCCCTCGCAATCATGCAAAAATCTGCACTAGCCGTCTCCCAGTTGGTCCTCTCTATCACCTCTCCTTCAGTAAAGCTATTAAAACGGCTTGTTGTTCGCGAACAGATCGTGTTCGGCTCGTTAAGAAGCTCGTGCTTGATTCGTTCATTAAGTTAACGAGCCAAACACAAATATTTTTTTCTACTTGATATATAAACGAGCTGAACACGAATAAAGATTTGTTCATTCGTGTTCAACTCATTTCGGCTCGAAATACTACTTATCAATTATATAATAATGTGTATATATATTGATGAGCATTATCTTTAAAAATTTAATTGACTACAATACTACAAAGATTTATAACCAATTAAAATTATTAATTAATTAAATAGATTAAAATATATTAAATTATATTTAATTGATGTTTTAATATAAATAATAAGATTTAAATGTTTTTGAACTCTTAAGATCATACGGTTACATTATTAGGGTTGTCAAAACAGCTCCTTATTCGCGAACAACTCGTGTTTGGCTCGATAAGCAAACGAGCCAAACACCAATACACTTTTTGTGTTCGAAATATAAAAAAGTTGAGCACAAACAGTGATATTTTTTAACGGGCCAAACACGAGCTAAGTCTGAGCTCGACTAGTTTACACCCCTACCCTTCGGTAACAAAACTATATCCATACTTTTCAAAAATAGATAGCTTTCTATTTGACGAAATCAAGCTATCATACAGCTCTCCTGGCCGTGGTGTGAAGATTTTTCGTCTCGATAAAACGACCTTCACCTACAAGGATGTCCTGTCAACATTGGAATCAACCATTTAGTCGTATCTTCGCTAGTTCTATCGGCCTCACGAAGATCGCACCATGTTGGCTGTATCACCAAGCGACCCTCTCTCGCACCATCCACCACACCGTCCGCCGTCCTCTCTCTTATGTCGGTCGCCTCTCCTATTCTCCTCTCACATAGATACTTATCGAACTGGTCGTGAGTGTCGCATCGACTATCTTTATCGGCTAGCTGCCGCACCTCCCACGTTTTCCCTTTCAAATGCGTGTAAACCTCACAACATCGGTCGTCTTGGCCCATGCCAGTCGCCTCACCGTGCCAGTCGTCTGTGTCGCACTGCTTCTCACTTCATCTGCAAGGCTCACAAGAAATCCCCTTTCCATCCAATTGGACTCCTGATTAAGTCAGCAAAGTGGGATAGATTTAAATAAATACCACTCAATTTTTATGTGTTCCTTATAATCCAGCCGGCCACTGATCGACTGCCTCACCACTTTGACCGACCACTCACTGGCGGGTCACCTCCCTGCTCCTACCGGCCACTCACTAGTCGGCCACCTAAAAAGCAAGAAAGATATACATGCATACCACTCAATTCTTATGTATTCTTTATAATCCGACCGACCACCTCATTTCAGCAGCCATCCACCTCAAAAACAAGAAAGATTTACATACATACCACTCAATTCTTATGTAGTCCTCATAATCCAACCGACCACCCACTAGTCGACCACCTCGTTGCTCCGACCTGCCACCCACTGGCTAGACAACTTCCTTCCCCGACCGGGAAACTCAAAAATGGAGAAGTTTTACAAACATTCCAGTCAATTTTTATGTATTCCTTATAATCTAGTCATCTACCCATTGGTCGGCCTTCTTCCTAATCTGATCATGACCTAATTCACACCTTAATTTTCGTCATGCTTTAACAACTCCCCCGACGACCACATCTCCTTGCTGCCAACAACGCGCACCTCTCCTCCAATGGACAACACCTTACCTGCCCTTAAAGAGTAAAGTAATTTATAACTGCTTCACCGTCATACCATAATAACTGCTTTATTGTGGTCTTCGACCCTGCATACGTTGTTGTTTTTTTAATGCATAATCAAGCTGTTTTCTTCAAAACTTATTCTATTATACATGTGTATTATAATATTTAGAATTTCAATGTGAGAGATCAGGTCAAGGCTCTTAGAGCTAAAAGAGTTCAGACATTATGAGACATCATATGCATTCGATCAGTAAAACTCCACAAGGGCCAACCAAGGGACTTTCCTTACCACGAACTTAAGTCTTGTATCTTTGATTAGACAAAAAATTGGAAATGGTTTCCAGTCCCGTAGCGACAACCTCTGTGAACGGTACAACAATAATCATCCCGAAAAGGAGTCTAGGTGGACAGCTCCCACAAAGAGGGAATCTAACCTTAGACAGATGTTCGACCGAGTGACCGCGGCCATCTAAATGAAAGGTTAGAATCTGAACGCCTCAGGTACATACTAGTTGCAGCATAAGCCACCTGGTAAAATAAAAACGATATACACTCCACGCCAAACATAAAAAGGGTTTTGTGGCATAAACCCCGAGTTGGAGAAGAAACTTAATTCATTTTTTCTTAGTTTTGTGGCTACAGGCTCCTTAAGCTACAATACAAGATATTGATTAGAATTTGGATGAGTCTGAATATGCTTATCGAAATGAAGTTCATGATGAAGCACCCCACTAGGTAAAACATGGTGAACCCAAACAATCTAAATGTTGTGTACAACCAAGCCAACAACCTAAGAAGAAAAAGAATGTCGGCACCAATTAAAATTTTAAGTAAACAACTTTCACAGATAGTTAAAACTTATACCTGTATGACGTTTAGTTCTCTCACAACTGCTCACACAAACCCTTCCATGATAGAATTCATTAAACCACTAGACTACACACCCAAATTTTTTAGGACATTGTATTTATTCTATACAAAACTTCTAGGATACAATTATACATATATCATATACAGCCTTAAATGAATTTAAATATGAATCAATAAATTTTACTTAGCATTTTTAGATTAAATTTTTCATAATTTATAAAAGTTCATGATAAATATTTTATAGAAAAATTTTTCAATTTGTAATTTATAGTTTATTTGATATTTTATAGCTCATTATTATTTGTTCCAAGAAGTTGTATTAATTATTAAAATCACATAATCACCAATTTAAAACAATTCTTATTCATGTAATTAAATAACACTTACTTTTTATATTTATATTACTTAGGTATCATAAACTAACACATGGAAATGTAATTATCAAATTGTTTATGTGATATTAAAAATTTTAAATATTTAGATATTAGATATGTACATACATAATAAATGTGTGGGTGCTCATAAATGCCTCAACTATTTCTATTTATTATATATTTGCATGTGAAAATTAGCTATTAAAAATGACATTTTTAATGTTAAAAATAAAAACTTTATAAATTCAAATTTTAAGTAAAGATAATGTGATGGCTTTAATTAATATTTCATTAGAAATTGTATTTCAGCAAATTTCTGCGATTTATTTATCTCATTCATCATCTTTGTTGGTTATGAGAGCTCAATATTTTAAGCGGCGAAGGCATCCTATCAGTGGGTTGGAGTCTGAATAGCGCCGCACCACCGAAAGCGACCACAGCGTCTCCCTCTTTCTCTCTCTCACTCTGCGCTCTCTTCTCTCTGCACAAAACTTAAACTTGCTCATTAAGAAGAGAGGAAATGGATAGAGAGAGAAAGGACTAATCGAGGTGACGTGACAATATAGTCTCAATCTTCTTCTTCTTCTAGGTTCTAGAAGGAGAGAGACCAGACATTGAAGGTGCAGGATCGGATGGTGGGTGGGAGAGAGTGAATCAGGTTTGTTTCAGAGCATTTCAGAGTTAGGTTGGTAGAAATTTGGGATTTTGTAGAAGGCAGTGATGAAGTTTATGAAGCTGGGATCGAAGCCAGACTTGTTTCAATCTGAAGGAAACAACGTTAGGTGAGACCGCCATTTTTTTGTGTTCTGGATTCTTCATCTTCTCCACTAATTCCTTTTTTCTTTGGTTCCAAAATCTAATTTTGAAATTATTTTTGGTTTATTTGAGATGCATGCGGCCTTGTCTGGTGTTGTCTGGAGTTTTATGGCATTTGGCGGGTTTCAGTTTTTTGGGTGAAAAAATTAACATCTTTGGTTTTCTCCTCTGCTGTTTCATTGTTCTCTGTAATTTTTTCTTTGAAATGACTTTAAAAAAAAAATGTAAAGTTCTTTCATTTTCTGGTTTGTAGGGTTTAAAAACCGCACTTTTGGTTGAGGAGATAATTTTTACTGAAGCATATTCTTGTTTAAATCTGTTATAAAACTTGCATGAATTTTAGTCTTTTTTTTGGCTATTCACTGTAATTATTCTTTACCGAGTTGAGAGGCTGCGGCGCAAATAGTTAATATTGTCCCTCCGGTTTCTATTTTAGAGCAAGACATGCTCTTTTGGCTGCCATGTGATCTCTGTACATCCCATTCCCTTTACTGTTCATTAACTATAATGTGGACAAGTTCTATATGTCTTTTTTTATGTTTTATCTGCTGTTTTTTCTTGTGTTTCTTGTTCAATAGATATAAGGAATCATGATTTGCTAACCATTTCTATTTGTTTTTGAAAAAAAAATTATGATTATAGTCCTCTGATTCATTATTGGTCTTTTTAACTCTGCAAAATTTTCTGTTTGACAAGCACCAGCATTAGGATGGAAGTATTTTTAGCAGAATCTGATTAGGATATGTGGTTTTTTTATTGCTGCAAATTTTTAATTCATTGTGTTTATGGGTTTTTCTGTTTCTATCAGACTATTTAATTCATTTTCTTCTTTTAGAAATTGCCTATGAAGACTCAAAACGCATTGATTTTTTCTGCTATTTTTTTTGTTGTGGTAATGGTGAGAAAATTACAGTTTAATATCATAGTTTTGATCACATAAAATGCAAAATTCTTAATGAGGATAATGAGTTGAGAAGCATTTACTGTTTTCTTGAGTGCAAATTACCAACTTTTACTAGTCCATTTTGCTTTTTTTTCTTTTTTTTAACAAAAGGCTTACACATGCTGATGAACTCCTGCAGATTTGTGTCATCAGAACTGGCCACTGATGTCATTGTTATTGTTGATGAGGTCAAGTTCTACCTGCACAAGGTTAGCTCCTTTTTCTGTAACTTTTTTTTTTTTTAATTTTTTCTAATTCAGCAAAGCTACATGTTCACGGAAGTATAAATATCTCTTAATTATTAATATTTAATCATGATATTTTCTTTTTATCATAAAAGAAAATCCTTTTATTTTTTTATATATACTGCCAAAGGCCTAAGTTTGGCTGCTTCTGAACTGTAGTTTATCTAAGCCATGTGCATATCTGTGACTGGCTAAACTTAAAGGAATGGCTCTTAGTAGAGGTGGGATTGGATTCTATCTTATAATTTCACTATTTTAACTCTACTGTTTGTGTTCTTATAAATGGTTGGAAGCAAAATGGTTGCTTTTGTGGTGTGGAGGGGGTGGGGACAGGGAATCAAACTGCTTCCTTACGCTTAATAATTCATTCTCCTTTGGCTCTTCCCCACCAAAATGTGGTTTTTAATTTTACATTATAAGATATGCTTACATATATATATACATAGAGAGAGAGAGAGATGATGTGACATTGGACATGTGTTATTTGTGTTATAAATCATACTATAAACCCTCTAATATTTTGGGGTAATGAGAACAAAATTTTGAGTTTTATTGTTGAGGGAGTATTATCGCCATCTCTTGTGGTAGTTCGACATTGCAGATTATATGGGATTGTTAGTTCTTGTATTAAGTTCATAATTGTGTTTAATTACTTGTTTAGTGTTAGTGAGATTCTTGTACTTTTATGAACAGTTTCTATTGGAGATATTGAAGGGATAGAAAAAAAATGTGATAAGCTTCTTTCTCTTATGTGGTTTCTTCTTCTTGCCCTATTCCCTAATCTTTGGAGTTGTTGGCATCCTTGTGTTGTCATTTATCTCTCTCTAGTCAGAGTTTCTCTTCTCTGATTCTCCTCTGCCTGCCTACCTTCTGGAGTTGTCAGCATCCTCGATGTCTCCAATAGAGATTATTTATAGAAGTACAAGATTCTTGCTAACACTAATTAAGTAATTAGCTATATTTATTAACTTAATGCGAGAACTATCGCATGTATACTATTAGTTGGCTGGTGAGCATTCTTGTTAAGGTTGAAAATTGGAAGGCTTGGTTGTCAAATTTAAGCTCTAGAAAACGACTTTGCGCACTATTGTCTTCGTTTGAAAATATGATTATTATATTTATGTTTTAAACTCCATCAACTTACCTTAATGTAATATTTCGTAAAAAAATTTCTTCAACATCAATAATTCTCAGAACTTCAATTTTTTTTCTTAATGCAGTTTCCTCTTCTTTCCAAGAGTTACCGTCTGCAGAGACTGATTCTCGAAGCGAATTGCGAAGGAACCGACAAGGTTAAGATGAACGATTTTCCCGGCGGGCCGCAAGCTTTCGAAATATGCGCTAAATTTTGTTACGGGATGACCGTCACTCTCAGCGCCTACAACGTCGTTGCCGCCAGATGCGCTGCTGAATACCTTGAAATGACTGAGGATGCAGAAAAAGGCAATCTTGTATACAAAATCGAGGTGTTCTTAAACTCGAGTGTGTTTCGTAGCTGGAGAGATTCGATCATAGTTCTCCAAACCACGACTTCCCTGCTGCCTTGGTCATCAGAACTGAAGATTGAGGGAAGATGCATTGATTCCATAGCCTCAAAATCCTCTGTGGATCCCTCTAGTGTTCACTGGTCTTACACGTATAACAATAAGCCAATAATGTCGGATAAGATCGGCGAGATTCCGCCGAAGAATTCGGTTCCGAAGGACTGGTGGATTGAGGATTTATGTGAGCTTGACGTTGATCTCTATAAGCGCACAATGGTGGCGATAAAATCGAGAGGAAGAATGTCTTCTGATTTGATAATAGAAGCTCTGAGAGCTTATGCGATGAGATGGCTGCCAGACTCTGATGAAACTTTAGTTTCTTCTGATGATTGCACTGAAAGAAACAAATATGTTGTAGAAACTCTAATCTGGCTTCTTCCATCAGACAAGGCTTCTGCTTCGTCCTGTAGGTTTCTGCTACATTTGCTGAAAGCTGTTCTTTTGGTTGACTGTGGGAGTTTGTTGGAGGAGGAGTTGATGAATAGGGTGAGTGCACAATTGGATAAGGCTTCGGTTAAGGATTTGCTAATACCGTTGAGGTCATCGGGTGAAACTCTTTACGATGTTCCGCTTGTGCAAAGTCTGGTTAAGCAGTTTATGGTGCTCGAGCGAAGTGTGAGGGATGGGGGTTATGGTGAGTGTGAAAATAGAGCCGCGGGCTTAGTTTTGGGTCATTCGTCTTTAGTTAGCGTGGGTAAGTTGGTTGATGGTTACCTTATTGAGATAGGAAGAGACTCGAAGGTTGAGGTGTCGAGCTTTGTTGAGCTCGTGCAATCACTTCCGGATGCAGCCCGGCCGATGCATGATGGATTGTATGCTGCTATTGATGTTTTCCTTAAGGTATCCTTTCTTGATCAAAAGTGTTGTAATGTGCATTTTTTATGATTTTTTATGACATCTTATGAATCATGAGCATGTGTAAATGGTCTCATGATTGTTTACTTGAAACTATTTTAGTCCCAATGTCTGTAGAAGTATTTAGGGAAATTTACATACCCAGCACCCAGTTCTTTTGGATTTACATATTTCACTCTTAAACTTTCATATTTACACATATATACTTTGGTACTTTAAACCATTGCATTGAAAGGTGTATTTCACTTTTAAAAGTGGCAACATTGCTATTTTCTCTTTGTGATATCAAAAAGTTTGTGTGCTATGTGTGTAACTATGAAAATTTAGATTTTTAAATATGTAAATACTTAAGAATTGTGTGCTATGTATGTAAATCCTCTTGAAGAGTGTGAATCAGACAAGGAACCATTTTTGTTATTCTCTCTTGCTGTATGCATTGATCCACAATGAGTGAATCAGACATTCCTTATTTGCAATTGTGTAATTTAGAAACTAGTGAGGTCCATATGATAAATATGTGTGCATTAATTTCAGGGACACCCTGATCTAGCAAAAGCAGAAAAGAAGAGGATTTGTTCATTGATGGATTTGAAAAAACTCACCCCAGAGGCATCCATCCATGCCGCGCAGAACGATCGTCTGCCACTACGAGTGGTGGTTCAAGTCCTCTTCTTTGAGCAGATGAGGGCAGCTTCCACTGCAGGAAACCTAAAGGCTGCAACTGGTAGCATATTAAATGGGAGCTCAAGATTGACAGGAGTGGTTGAAGAAGAATGGGAGGCTCCAGCATCAGAACACTGCAAGTCCTTAGAAAAACAACTAAGGTTTCTGAAAGTTGAGGAAGATGAGAGGCGGAGGAGAGAGATAAAGAATGAGAATGAGAAGGATAATAAGAATAGATTGTTGCCATCCCGGTCGAGAAGAATACTGGAGAAGTTTTGGGTGGGCAAGGTTCAGGTTGGGCAGAACAACCGGAGCTCCGAAACTTCAGGTAGTTCACAGAGCCCGCCGACATCTGCAACAAATCCGGTGGAGGCTTCGACGACGAAGTCTTCTGGCTCTTCTTCGAGGCCGCGGCGGCACTCTGTATCTTAGGAGTGTTGTCATTTTTTTTTTCCCACTGTAATTTTAACTGATGAGAGTTGGGAGGTCAGAGAGACTTGGAATTGGAGGGAAGGAGAAGTGGTGGGGTGGAGATTATTTGTCTCCTTGTTCTTTAGTTCTGTTTTGGGGGCTTCTAATTGGAATGGGAAGAGAATGTAAGCAGAAAATATTTGATTTTAATGTGTTCCAAGTTTTTCTTTAGTTCCTAAGAGTTGGGAGCAATTCTTCTTTGGGTTCTGGTTTATTTTAGCATGTTGTTTGAGAACTAAGGCATCCATCCAAGAATTTTAAGGTTTATGGTTTTCCATGTTTAGCGCGTTTGGGTCTGAGGTTAAGGTCTTCAACGAAGCTCCTTTAAATGTCACAATGGCAGAATGGACGTTGGCATTTGCATTTTACAATGACTAAAAAATATCATTTTTGCAAACTAACATCAGCGGAGTGTCACGGATTAATTTCTTTCAAATCACTCGTGCGGCTTTAACGTTTTTTCTTGACATTAAATCAGCCCAACATTCACAACACTTGGACTTGTAAGCACAAAGTGCTCTAAGAAGACTGAGTAGAGAGAAAGTAATACTTTACTAAGAAAGAAAATTTACAATGCTTGGATGCTTGAAGCTTTATTTGGTTGGTTACAAATGAGGGGAGGGATCTCTATTTATAGCCTCCATCCAAGCCATGAGAATATTCTAGTAATCTCTACTTTCTAGTGTATTCCATACACTTCTTACATATATACATAATCTTAGAACCTTCTAGGTTTTTCTTGAACTCTCCATGCTCCATCCTTAAGTTTCATGGAAGTCTTCCTTTGACATCTAGAATTGGGTAGAAGTTTCTAGAGTTGTGTAGAACTTTCTCATTCACCTTTTTGGCTCTGGAAGATTCTTGCATGCCACTTCTAAAGTTTTTTTTTCTCATGTTTGTCTTGTCGTTTGTTTGAAAATGGCGGGGCGTGACAGGAGGCTCGAGAAATGATACTTCACCAAACCACACGTCGCAATTTACTGCATTTTTGTACAACACAAAGGAGTCAGAAAGCCGCTCCAAACAAAACATAAAATTTTTAGAATGTCGTTAAAAAAAGGAGGGGTGAAACTTTCTATCATTTAGTTGTAAAATTTTTATTAGAAATAGAAAAAGTAGCGATGCAAGTGAACAAACGTTTCACAAGTTACTTATAACTCGGCTCGATAAGAAATTGTTTATGTTTATTTGATTAATCAATTGAACAAATTTGCACAATATTGTTATAAATGTTTCGATTGTTAAATGAACAAGTTTGAAATCTCATTATCTAATTCGCATATGTTTGCGAACAATATCACTTAAGCACCCCATTCAATTCATTTATATTCCGGAATATTATTGTTGAAACCTGCGAACAAGCTCATTAACAAGCTCGATAAATAATTTTCTTCAAAGTTCATAAATAAGACTTATTTAATGCTTAGTTAATTAAGTATATGCAATTTATTATATAAAATGAAAATATTGAAATCTTTGAGAAAGGGTAGTGAATAAGTAGGGAGCTAGGTAAGATCAACTCAGCACTCAGCACCTGGTAGCTTGGCTGGTACACTCAAGACACTTATGGTCTATTTGGGGCAGCTTATATGTGCGGTGATATTTTTGAAAACGCCGCTTAATCGTTTGGTTCGCACTTTTTTGAAAACGCTGCCTGCCGCGTTTGAATTTTTTACACTAAACACAGGCCGTGAGTTGACCCCGCGGTCGACCTGCGGGCCGAGTTTCAGGATAAGCTGCTTATCCTGAAACGCACAAGCTGCCTCAAACAGACCACCCTTAGTCATCTTAGTTAGTAGACTCGACTAGTTAACTCGACTAATTAACTCGAGGAGCCCACTTGGCTGGATAAGATTGATTAATTTATAGTAATTAAAGTATTAATGATTGATTGATTAGTTTTGTTAATAACAAATTAAAATTAACTAATCAACATTATAGTATCAATTATTTAGAAATCAACAACCATGAAACTATTAAGAATTCGAAGAAACTAAATATATTGGTAGATTTGTAAATAACAAGTTTTGACGGTCTGTATGTAACAAATTTAGTAACACCCGGCGTAAAATTCAGATATTGCATGAAGCCAGACCAGGGGAGAAAAATGGCGGCCAGAATACAAGCTTCGCCGGCTCTTTACTCCTGCTCCACCCTACTTTCAGGCTCCCTCTCGAACCTATGCCTCTCCCGCCGGCGAACAGCCATGGCTCCTGTCGGTCAGGCCCGGCGCGGCTTCTCCTTCCAAGAAGACAACTTGGCCTCCGGTAAGCCAAATCAAACCTAGTTCACTCTATCTATAGTTTCCTCCCTCGTTCCAGAACGAATCTTTTATATTTTCTTACAGTCTAGGGATAAGATGCTGATTTGGGTCACCCACCAAGTTCATTTTTTGTTCTGTTTTCCAGCTGCTGATTTGTATCATGATGCGCCGCTCAAGATTGTCGAATATCCGGATCCCAGGCTGAGGTCTAAGAACAACCGGATCGGTACCTTTGACGAGAGTTTGAAGAAGTTAGCCGATGAGATGTTTGATGTAATGTACAAGTGAGTATTTTTTTACTTGCGGATATAAGCTAACTGCTTCATTACATGTAAAGTGGCTGTAGCCTGAAATGTAGAGGTTTTGAGACAGAACTGATGGTATCGGGTTGTCGGCACCCCAAGTTGGGATGAACATTCAGCTCATGGTTTTTAATCCTGTTGGTGAACGTGGTGAAGGAGAAGAAATTGTGCTTGTAAACCCTGTAGTGCACAAGTCCTCTAAAAATACTCTTTCTTACAATGAAGGCTGCTTATCGTTTCCTGGAATCTATGCTGATGTAGTGGTAATTGTCAATCTCTTTGATTTTCTTACACCTGCTGAAGTTTGAATAGAAGTCACCAAACAATTTCTTTAATAGTTTCAAATTCTCTCTCTTTTCTTGTCTTCTGGATTGAAGCTAATATTTCTTATGTTTTTCCAACAGAGACCTGCATCTGTCAAGATTGATGCTAGAGATATAAATGGAGCAAGGTTTCGGGTTAATCTTTCTGGTCTTCCGGCTCGAATTTTCCAGCATGAATTTGATCATTTGCAGGTGAAGTCTTTTATTTGGATTCCTTGTATCAATTCCTACTTTGGTTATTTATTCAAGAAACAATGCACTATTTGATACTATTGGTTTTCACAAGATGAGGTTTAACATACATCATTTATGATGATATAATTAAAAGATTGATTGAATTCAGGCATGAAATAGAACTTAGAAGGGTTATTATATGCTTTTAGTACTTAATTGTGAGGCATAATGAGAATTCTTAGGATATGCTATAGTTCTTAAGTCTATGAAGATTCATTGATTTCCGTGAAGGTCTATTGAGCTAGTGGTCTTTGTGTTGGGGGTATAACTTTTAAGTACAAAAGCTTTGCTTTTGTATCGTCCGTATTAAAGCACAGTCGTTTGGGAAAGCCAGCGAAGCTTTGCTTCATTGATGCAAAACATAAGTGGTCATTTTGATTGATCTCACGTTGTGTAGTTTATTCTAGTTGCAGATTGTTCCTTACAACATTTTGGGTACAGAGAGAAGCACTTAGAGTTTATATAGATTTATTGGCAAACGTGACATGTGCTTCAGAGTTCTCTTGCAGGTTTAAAGTTCAGATGTCATTAAGGCTTGTTGAGATTCAAGGTGCTTGACCCTTTGTGGCATTTGGAGCTTAGATACTTTGATTTGGAGAGGATTCATGATGGAGATCTATAATATATTGCCACAATATTATGTGGTGCGGAAGGTTCGTTAAAATATTGCCACAATATTTTGTACTTATCAACCCCACAAAATTTTTTTCTACAAACCATGAGTTGTTTTAGTTCAATTCAATGCATTTATAATGCAAAGAATATGGACTACTTTAGCATAGTTGTGTTAAGCTCGTATAAATCCTGGATGGTGCTTGGGATTTACTTTATTTCATAGGATTTAAGAAATACCAATTTTTGGATTTTACATGGGATTAATATTGCGTTTAAAATGGGTTTAATCACTTGTACATTGAGTCCAACTTCATTCTTTCTTTGATCCATACCCCCTAAATAAAATAAAAAGCAGCCATCAATGTGTTCCAACCGGAGCAGAATGCTAATCAAGCTGTTTTTCTTAATTCCATACATAGATGTTGTAGTTCTCATACATAGAACTTCTATTGAAACAAGTTAAGAATTTAGAAGATCTAATGAAACTAATGATAGGTTTAAGTATCTTGAATTTATTTATAGAAAAATTTGATACAAATGAATGTATAGCTTTTAGAATTAGGCTAGGTGGTTAATGAGAATATGTGAGCACCATGTGGTAAGATCATATCATCGAGACTTAAAGGCAAGTTCGATAGAGAGAAATTATACCTGCTGTTATGTATGTATCCAACTGTTATGTGATAAAAAATACACTAATTTGTAAATTGAGTGAGGAAAAAGTATGAATGTTAAGTTTGTTTCATGATAAAATTAAGAATGATGAATTGATATTTAAATTTATTAATGATGCAAAGGGGGTAGCTATTAATGGTAAAGCTGGGGAAAAAAAATATAGTTTGAATATAATGAGTACTGAAAATCTTACTAATAAGATAAGTAGATAAAATTAGTTTAGAATGATCGGAAGGAAACGATTTTTACCAAAGGTAATATGGCTAGAAATTTTGCAAATAAATCTTCACATAATAAGGTTAATGCATGTTGCCCTTAAAAGCAATAAATGAAGAATGATGATTCATTTAACTGACTCGTTATATTTTTGTCCAAATCAAGAAGGAACAAATGTACATCATGCATTCAAAATGAAAGAAATAAGCATGTGTTAATTTAATTCATTTACAAATGTTGTTTCTATTGCTCATGAGAAGAAAGAGCTCTTTATTAAATGGCATGATAAGCAAAGTATGCTTGTAACAATATTACATTTTTTTTTCTATCCGTAGCAATGGGAAAACTGTAAGTGGAGCTTTTTATTCAAATTATTTTTTTAATTTCAATTCATATTGACGCATTATCATACTATTGTTGGGTAGAACTCAGTATCGAATTTCCTCTAATTTTTTTGTAATTGAAACTTGTTAGTATATTAGTTCACCCCTTACATGAGGCCATCAATGCGACTTTTAGACAAGGGTTAGCTCTTCATAATCGAGCATAATTTACTCTGTCTCTTGTAGAAGTCTTTTCATATATTTGTTTATTTACAGGCAATTTTTTGGATTATGCTTGTTCAATTAGCTTACAGTTGATAATAGTTGCATGGAGCAAAGGGAATTTTGACTACTATACTTTCATGTTTTAAAAGGTATATATTGACGAAAGGTTGAAAATACACCAATTAAATTGGTAGATAAAATTAGCATTGAAGGATTAAGAATGAAGTGAGATTTATGATAACTTTGATGGAAATTGTATTACATAATTTGAAAAGAATGTATTAACACCACATGGTTAAAGATAAAAAATAGAAATGCCAAGCCCATATGGTTGGGACTGATGATGATGATGACATATGCATTGTGATGAAAGAGATTTTCAACGATTTAAGAAATCCACTAAAGGCTCTTGGTGTACTTTATAAACTTGTTATAAAATGTTGAGGCTGAGTAGAGTACTACTTTGAACGGCAAGTGTAAAGCTTGAAGACGCAAGAGCCATTACAACCATTCGATGTCGTTTATTTTCTCTTATATCTTTTGTTTTGTCCATCTATCACATAGCATGTCTATAAAAACAAAAATAAAAAATGCATGCATTTAAATGTATGAATCCATATTCCCACGAATGCTTTTATGCATGTATGTATGTATATATTTATGCGTGCGCGTCCGCGTGCATGTCGTACGCGTGCGTGCACATGTGTCACAGAAGAACAACAATATTTTTCATTTCTTTTTTATATTCACTACAACACATCTACTTTCTCAAGATATGCTAAAGAAACAAGAATGATCCATTGACATATACTAGTTTTATTTTACCCAATTTTTTGACCAATTAAAACCATCAAATACATAAGATGCAAATTAAAATTAAATTATCTTCTAATACTTGGAACCATCTATTGAGGATTTGTTTTATGCATCTAATAGATGATCAAGTAATTTTTGAAGCTTTCTATGATAATTATGTCACTTGTTTTAACGATGTTTAAAAGAATAGAAAGCCTTGATCTTATATTAGAAATTCATGACATTGAAATCTAGGTAGCATAAGAATGATGATTCTTCTTTTAAGAATAGTGAGTCCATCCTTCTAACATACTTGCACGCCCATACAGACACATGCACGCGCAAAAGTTTATTTCAAGATTGATTCCCTTGTTCTCTAGTACTCTCTCCTACCGAACTGATTACAGGAGGCTTTTCATTTGAAGCGGGATCCTTCCTAGTATATATTTCTTTAATTATTTATGTTAGGTTCTTCAAGCATTGACTGTTTTCCTTTCAGTCGGAATTTATTACTTTCTAATGGTTCTTTCTGTTTTTTATTTTATTTTATTTTTTTTAAAGGTTTGATGTATAATCATGGTATAAACATTCAATTTTACAACATTTGAAGCAAAGCTGTTGATCAGATTGTCCCTTATGCCTGTTTAATTTTTATACCATATAGCCATCCCAATCTCTAGATGATTTCCTTTTCTTCAGCAATGAAATTCTTGTATATCTAGCAATTCTGGAGCTCATGTTCCCCCGCAACTATATTTATGTGACTGCATGCTTAGCTTGATATCTGATTTCTTAAAAGCTAGTTTTTTTAGCAGGGAATACTGTTTTTCGATCGGATGACTGAAGATGTGCTTGACAGCATTCGGTCCGAACTCAAGGTTCGTACTTTAGCACGGCTAATAATGAACTACACCATTGCTTGTGTGCAGTTTGTATTCAGAGTCTTTAAAGTTTTTATTTTCTTTATTATTACGATCAATTTTTACTTTGAATTTTTACAGCTTAGCATCAGCATATGACTAAGAATAATTGTTTCCCCAATCAATCTATGACAGCTGAAAATAATGCGATTTTATAAATATGAGAAGCTGAAAAATCTCCCATTGGCACAGAAAATATAATGCTGCAAAGCTGCAATCAAGTTTGTTCAACATTCTACTCATGCAGATTTTAGAATTTCTCTAGAAACAAGCTTTGTGCAGATTAGATGGGATTTATATTTGTTATATTATCAACCCACAGAATTGCATCTCAGTTTGTTTGAACTCCAAGGAGTTAAATATCACATTTATTTACGAATAAATATGAATTTCATTTGATGGGTGATGATATAGTGATTCCAAGTAGGCAGGAATAAGGCTGAGGAGAATGTGTTGATGACGAATGATTCTTCAACTAATAAGGGTGATATAGAATTGATTATAATTCTGTAAATGACACACTTGTCAGCAATGAACAAGTATTTAATCGTTATTTTTCTACTAGTTTGTTCACTTAGGCCTGGCAATAACATCTTTGTTTTGAAGTAATAATGCTATAAAGATTAACCCCTTCCCACACGTTGAAATTAAATGTGTATAACTACTAAACCATCCGCAACATTTGTTATGGCATGCAAATATATCTAGATATTAATACAGAATTCAGTTATTGCTGCAGATTTTGTTGCCCACTATAGTTAGGACTCATTTGATTACTTGCAGTTAGAAAATTCTTATTGAAAAATGAACTTGTTTAGGTTCTGTAATTGCATCAAAACCAGTATATCCTTCAACATATTTTCTGCCCACGACCTGAACATCATCCTAATTGCTTGGTGGACTTTATGAATCATTACTCTTCGTTAATTCTCTTTTTCTGCATTTTTTTTTTTTGCTCAATTTCTATCCATATTACCTTTTTAGTCTATTTGTTATGTCTCGAAGAACTGAACAACATCTTTTACAAATTTATTGCCTTTTCGTTATTTTCAAACTTGATCATATCATGGCAGGCTTTAGAGAAGAAGTATGAAGATCTGACTGGGCAGCCTAGTCCAGAAAAGATTGACAATTACAAACAAAGACGACAATTTGCTGGTTTCTCCAGAACTTGAAGTATCTGGAGGTTTACCCGCAATTTATTTAATGTAAAGTGCTTCTCCCCTTTATAGTATATTTAAAATGTACTTATTACCAGCAGTTCTGATAATCTGCCATTTGCATATTTGTAAGCTTACTAAATTATTTGTATGTGGTAGATGGTTAATTCATTGAAGTTTTGTAATTTGGGCAGAACAATATGACAAAGATGTCTACTTTTATGCGTTCAATTCATTCTAAGCTTCGTAATGTGAACATGCAGCTGCTTCAAAGTGCGAAGGAGCATCTACAATAGTTGAATCAGGGGGGTTGGGGATGGGTCTCCTCTCCTAAATCATTATATAGGAGAATCACTGTGCCAATAGCATATTTTAGCTGTGAAGCTAAAATATGGAAGAAAATTTTAATGATTCGGAAATTATAAATAAATTCATAAAAATAAATTAACATTCATATTATCCAATTCTTATATATTTACATATCTAACTCATTTTTTTTTTAATAGCATCTAATTCTTTCACATCACATCAAAAATGTATTTTTTTTTCTAAATTTCTAAGAAGTGAAACATTTTTCCATACTTTAGATAAGATGGTTTGTGTATATATATATGCCACCAGCCGTGATCTATTGATAGAGTAGCCTCTTTGAAGATCATAATTCCCCTAAAGGCATATATATGCCACAAGACCTATTAGTAGAACAACCTCTTTGAAGGACATAAGTCCCCTAAAGATTGTTCTCGAATAGTTAAGCACATAAGAGTGATTGGATGCTCGTATAATAGCTTCCAGCTATTCTTATATATATATATAACATAAAAAAATTAAAATTTTGTTGTTAGATGCACAAATACATAAGATTTAAGTGATGCAGGTAAAATCATTGTATATATACAAATTTGAAGGAATTAAATGGTATGAAAACCAAGAAAATGATCTTACTTGTCCCGAAATGTTTTGACTAATTAATTAAGCTTAAATATGATCTTAATTTTACAAATTAAATCAATTCACGTGGCTCATTTTCAGATATTTTAAACTTGTGCAACTTCATGCTTAAATCATTGAATTTTAATCAACTAGTCTGGTTAATAAAAACACTGTTACCAACGACCACCTCTAAACTCTGCTTATTAAAATCATCGATTCTAGACTTACAACTCATTTATTCAGCTCATTAAATCATCAAAATTTGACTTACAACTCACATAAGCCCCCTAACAAAAATGATGCTACCAAAATTAATAATAATAATAAATAAAAGTCCATTTATCTCCATCATATTCTCAACGGCTCCTTCATCATCCTCTGCTGTGTTTTAAAATCAGCTGTTTTCTGGAATGGGTTTGGCCCATCAAACCATTGCCTTGATTTTATCTTCTTCCTCTTGCCCCTGTCGTACTCCTCATCCCTGAACAAAATTACATTTTTTTTTTTTCAGTCTAGAAGTGGACATTCAATTATATGATTTGCCACTAAAATAAATCAAAACTTATTTAACATCAAAATAATTCGGATTAATATGGGCTAAAATGGATCAAATAACTAAATGCTCTCATTAATCTTAAGGCATGAAACAGAGGCAAATGAAGTTATTACCATTCATCCAACAAATAACCAATGTTTCTCTTTGGAGGATCTTCCATCTCATTTATTTGAGGTGCCGGCGAATCCTCCGCATCCCACCTCGCAACTGCAAATGACAAAGTCGAATAAACCGAAAGAAGTAAGATGTACATACATACGACTCAATTCTTATGTATTTACAATATCGAACATCAAGACTTCATTCTTTGCATACATGCCCACCTTACCTATGCATGGAAAGGTGTATTTCACTTTTAAAAAGATTAAAAATAGTGGTATTTTTTATGCGATATGAATGCTTTGGGTGGTAATAATGTCAGAAAGATAAATTGGATGGTATGTACTGTAAATGTCCCAAAGCAGAAACACATGGAATAGACAGCAGAAGAAAAATGCTTCTATTGAAACAGCAAGAAACTCACCAGGGGTTTCTTTCAATTTTTCCTTCAGTAAGCTGACCGGATAGTTTTCTATAATCTTCTTATCTTCAACGTTCTCAATCTTCACATTTTGCTGTCCCTCTGTGCAATCTGAGGATCCACTGCATCGCTTTGAAGATTTATCACCATTTATACAGCTTCTATCAATTCCTTCATCGCTCTTTTGACTGTAATCATCACCAGACTCTACATATTTCACTCTCTTGGATTTCTTCCCTGAAGTGGAATTCATGGAACCCACATCAGCAGTATCTATCATTCTCCTCTTTATCTTATTCCTAGAATTCTGATGCTCATTTTTAGTTTTCTTTTTCCGGAGTCTGAGTGACCTGAAGAGCAAACATTTGCGCCCAAAATACAAGCCTTCTGCTCGCAATCGTATTTTTCGATTCTTCGGCATTGGGCTCAAAAGTCCTCGATCATCGTTATTGTTTGGTTTTAAATTCGTCTCCATTTTTTGTTGGGCAAAATTGTTCAGAGAACTCTTATTAACATCTTCATTCTACAATCAAATCACAAAATACTAAATAAAACATCTCGTAGTCAAGTACTAACGTCTTGTTTCTTTTTGTTTGTGATTTCTACATTAATTTTAAAAACTTATTTGTTTAATGAATTTTTTTTTGCATGTTTCTATTATTTGTTCTAACACTCGAGACATCTAAAAATTACTTCGAGTGTTTCTAAAAACTCAGAAAAAAACCTAGTTACCTTGGCATCAAAAGGAAGCTGTGACTTTACTGAATTAGGTAATGCCGTCTTATTCGTAGGCAGCACTGTATCACGAAATCTATTTGTTGAAACTTCACCGTTGACTCGCAAGCAAGAATCTTTATTTGTAATATGATCACGAACAATAGAGTCATGTCTAGCATTGGCTGAGCTGCAAACAGCAGTAATTGAATTTTTCTCCGTAAGTGGAGCTTCTTTATTACTGGTAGAATTTGCAGAAATATTAACGTTGAGGTTAGGCTGAGCTGGTGGTTTAATGGGGTGGGTTCTATCCCTGACATAAAATAGCATATATGCTTCTCGCGATAGAACAGTCTTCTCACTGACTTGTGATACCTGCAATGATATATTCAAACTCTGTCAGCGTAAGGTTTTCAGTTGAGGAAAATCCATGCTTATTCTAATATTTTTGGAAGATTTACATAAAAACCACTCCATTCTTATGAATTTACATTTCTAGGCCCTAAACTTCAGTTTTTACACACATACATACCACCTTAACTATGCATGAAAAGGAACATTTCACTTTTTTCAAAGTTAAAATGGTGGTAATTTTGATATATGAAAGATTTAGGTGGTCTAAATGTAAAAGATAAATTTTATATGTAAGATGCGTAAATATGTAGGAATTGGGTGGTATGTGTGTAAATGCAACTACATTTTTTACCAGATTTATCAATCTTGGACTTTAGCATGTCAAAAAGGAAGCACATATGGTTCAATAACACAAGTGCTCATCACTAATCCTCGAGATGTAGAGATGGTGACTTCCATAAACCTTCGCTAGAAAAAGCTACTGTCTCTTTCGAAAACCCTTATAAGTAGTTTTATGCATTGGCGACTATTAATCTCTGTCTAACAAGATCATGCACTTATATATAATTCTTAACAACATCTATTACAACATTATTATATTCAAGAAATTCAAAATACACCGGTTGTAAAATCAAATCTCAGGAGCTTAATGGATTTATTATTCTACTAAATCATTAAAACTATAAAAATCAAAGCGATGAAATTGTGACAGTTTGAAGGTCATTTGCTTGATTTCTTAGCATAAGTGGTAAATAATGTAGTAATTATTTCATAAATGGCTTAGAGTGATCAACATAGCATGTTCATTAGGACGTTTGAATTCAGAGTTGTTCAAGTGTGCTCTCCACTTCAAATTCAAACTTCATTAACCCTTTACTAAGCAAGATTGGAATTGTTATTTGAATGGATCATATTACAGCCAAATAATTTTCAAACATGAAATTTGTCATTTTTATGGAATGTGGGCCAAGAAAATAAGCCCTTCAACCAAGAAAAACTATCAGGGAGAAGTGCATAAACTCCTTTACACTTGATTTAACAAGGAAAACCTATATCCAAATTGTATGCCAAACATAACAGAGGTGAGAAACATGGCACTTGATTTAACAAGGAAAACGTATATCCAAATTGTATGCCAAACATAACAGAGGTGAAAAAGATAGCAAGTATGGTAAAATTTGTATTGATTTCATAAATTCAAAACAAGATATACCATCAATTGACGAGTCGGATGACTCTATTGGAAATCACTGCATTATGAGCTTCATCGTTACATTTTTAGGATATCACCAACATAATTGCACCAAAATGATGAAAAATTTGATTTTCTCCAAGATTAAACTAATAATGCCATTTATGTTTGTAAGTGTTGAGGCAACTCATAGGTGCATTATGGATAGAATCTCCAACTTTAGAAAGAATATAAAAGTATAAGTAGATGTCTCATTGAGATGAGTAAAATTTAGAAGCAATATCACAATAATCCAGAAGAAATTTTGATACTTCATAAGATATGATTGACCCATAAAGTCCATATCTGGTGTAATTTATGGAAATTTTCTGAGATATCTCATAACGAAAAAGAGGTTAAAAAATAAATTGAGATGGGGCTAGAGTAATTACTGAAATGGAAGTCTCTTGCTCTACCCATAAAATTAAGCATTTGCAGGTCAAAGCATGGAGTTCATCCCAAACAAAAGAGAATTGTGCTCATATTAATTTTGACATGCATTGCATTGTGGTTGACGCTTACAAAAGTTCTTGAAGACATTATGCAATGCATTACAAAATATTTTAGTTGAGCTTATTATTTGTCCCAAATTACGATGAAAAATACTGATTTGATAATGGAAATAATGCTTTTAATTTATTTTGGTGACTGTTGGTGAGCCTTAGATCGTGTAAACTTTGTTATTTATTTATAGAAGAACCATGTGAGGATTGAGACTAATGATCTCGCCGTATAAAAGGGTAATCAATAGAATTTTCATGTTTAAAATAAATTTTGCAATGGAAGGTAATGAAAGTTCTATTTGAATATGATAAAAAATATTTTAGCGAGCCTCATGATTGACTCATCAATCTTTTTGTCCATTTTAGAAAAGGTTGCATGAAACAACTTTCGGAATACAAGCCCTATCAACTACAACCATTGCATGTGAACAATCTGACTTCAACAAACTCATATTTCCCCAATATTTAAACCTAAAAGTTTCTAGAATTGGTATTTGCATATTTTATACTAAGTGGAAAATAGTGAATTACACTTCAATACAATCCTGAGATAATTTAAGAAGAAACTACGACTGTAAAAAATATCATAAATTTTTTTTTAGCTTCCCCAAATTTTCAATGTTTTCTTTGATTTATTGTCCTTGCATTGGATTGAGAATATTTCATACTTTTTCTAGGAACTTTTTCATTTCTCTATCTTTATTTTTATTTTCATATATTTGTGCATTTCGAAATATCATGAACATCATTATGAGCTTCTCAATTGAGGACATGCAAAGACCTGAAGTCATTCCAAGCCCTGCATTAATGAAATTTGAATAAAAAATGAGTAGAAGGTCTTTCAAAGTGGGATACTTAAATTGATGTAATTTTTATTTTACTTCACTATGTTAATACTTAAGTTGGTTCCATGGAAAAAAATTGGGCCTATAAATAGTACATATTGGGCATTGGAGATCATGGCATATAAGGAGATGGCAAGGCTCTCCTCGGTTAGCACCTGGCAAGCGGTCAAAGCCTATGTAAGTTCATTTTCTCCATCATGAGGCCTTTTACACAGCCTGTAACATAATTTCAAGACTTTTTTCAATCTATATTTTACATTTTCAAGTGTCATTGTCATTTATGTCACATTATTTTTACTGCAATACAATTTTTTTTAACCATCTAGGATAACTTTCAAATAGATTTTGTATCACCAACGTGAAAAAAGTAATGGAAAATGAGTAGACTTCCCACCATGTTAAGAAAATCATTATGGGTAACGTTCATGACATTGCGATCAAAATTGTTATCCCACTGCAATATATTCTCGACTTCTGCAGTTCGAAGTTAACAAAAAACTTGTTTCCCCAGGATTTGTGGTTACCATAAATATCATTATAGATCCAATAATGTTTCGCCGTGACGATTTTCACTATTACAATTACAAGACAATCATAATCTCCAAGAAATGAAACTTTCCTGTAACCCATATGATGCCATTTGTAATCAAGATCAAGATGTTAATTATCATTGTCATGAACCTTTTAGTCAAAACATTATGTGCAATTAGCTCTAGTACTTCAAGATTGTGAAAGTATTAAGAATATATTCATCACGCAACCCCTAAAAGATGAATTATACTTCCTCCAATATCATTTAGATAAAAAATTTTTTGAGACGTTGGTCTTATTAAGATATAAGAGTTATCCATCAAATGTTCTATGTTAGCACCATCATATTACGGTTTAGAACTACTACTGAGAATAGAGAAGGAACAAGAGTGTGACATACTAACATGGTTATCATCAAGAGAGTACCACAAGCCCGCAGAGGTCCGCACGTAGCAGAAATAATGACCAGAGTGAGTACTCCAACCAGCATGAACCAGAACTCCATAAAGGGTATATTTCAATTCTCCTTCCTGTAAATTCAAAAACAGAAAATAAGGATAATTTGAATGACGCAGTTCTTCAGGACAGAAAGGAGTAAAAATTTGATAAAAACAACTCACATGAACGCCACTGAAGAAAGGCCTCAAGTCCAAGGTAGGCTCAAACTCAATCTTCTTATTAATTTTTTCCCCACGGACACCAGAACCAAATCGTTTGAGATGAATGGTAAGCACATAAGGAGCTTTGTGAATCGTTAGTTGCTTAAAAGCCTGAACTTTTTTATTGCAGCGCTGACATTGATATTGTCTTTCACCGCCATCTAATTGTTCCATAGCAGTGAAATGTGCAAAAGCTTTCTTTAATGAATCAGCCCTTGCTATTTCCAGACTCAAATCCAAAAAGGGGTCAAATTTATTGGAACAATATGAACATTGCTTGCATTTGACCTGCAATAGAAAGTAATGACTACATATAATTTCAAAATATAAAATCTATAATTAACTAACACCTCTTATGTTTGAATTACCTGACTCCTGAGTTGACCGCCAAATATCTTGTGGACTAGACTCTTTTCATAAGCACTGGGTGACTCACTTTGGACGCCTGAAGGTAAACAGCACTTATGCATCGATTCAAGCAAGTTAACCATATACTCGTGTGCATCTTCCTGTCTGGAATTGCGAAAATTTCGAGATATACCTAATCAAATTGTTAAGGCTAACAAGTTGCCACCAAGAAAAAATCTAATGCAAAGTTTAACGTATCATATAGTCTATAATGTTGGCAGAGAAAATAGGTTTTAATCAAGAAAGTTGGCCTAAAGAAGTTCAAACTTTGTAAGTATAGAAATGTTTTGGATACACCGCAAGTTCCTGACGATATGAAAGGGCCTTAATATTTTCCCGGTTGACTGTAAGGCATCCATGACATGATTCTGTAGAGCACACATCGCACAAAATCCAGCAGCACGGCCTTCAATAATGAATTTAAAGTAGGGCAAGTGAGGTGAGCCATACAGAGATTATTACATAAGTAATAACATGCAATTACAAACTTAAGCCCTCCTAATACATGCAGTGCATGAATACTAAAGAGACAAAAAAATCTAGGAAGATTTACATACATGCCACTTAATTTCTTTGTATTTACATATCTAACACCTAAACATCAATTTGTACAAAATTGGCACCTTACCTATGCATGAAAAAGTGTATTTCATTTTGTAAAAGTTAAAATAGTGGTATTTTTTATGTAAAATAAACGATTTGGGTGCTATAAATGTAAAAAGTAAAATTTAGGTGTTAGATGTGTAAATACATAAGAATTTTATGGTATTTATGTAAATGAACAAAAAAAATCTAATTATCAATGACGCTTTCCATTTTATCCATCAGAAGTGAAAATAAAGCTGGAAAGCAAACTGAATGTTGAAGAATGAAAACTATGTAGCAAATAATATAGAAACTTAATTTGAACTCCATTATAGAGATTGTAAAACGCAAGTCCTAATTCAAAACAAATTGTTGAAAACCATAGATCAAACACCATTATTTATTGAAATCAAAAGAATTGAAGAAGCAAGTGTTAAGGATTTCACTCTTTCATTCTTCTTAGCTTCAAAAATAAGATGTTCAAATGTTAAATAAGATAAAAGAATTAAACTCCATTATTAATTAAATTCCATCTTCCATGTCAAACTAGAAAGGAATAAGACATCCAAATGTCATATGATGATGTTGAGGGTAAGCAAATTCCCATAAGTTTATTCAGCGAATTTCCACTTCTTTGATATATTTTTTCTTTTTAAGTTAAGGAAATTTATCTTCATACCAACTTGTATTTATTGTTCTTTCTTTAGCTGAATCAAAATCACCAAAACAGAAACATTTTCTACCAAGTATCACGACCAACATTTTTAAATTAACTCTAACCTTGAAGGAGTATTTGTGTAATAAAGGAATAACTTAATTTTTTTACTGCCCAAAGAACCATGTGAGATTTTTTTTGCCTTAATATTATAGTACTGCTTAAATTTGGGCGGTATATTGAATTACAGCTATAAGAACAGGTTTTCTCAATGGGAATGTTCCAAAAGCTTGCAACAACAATGCAAAATGAGAATCAGAGAAAAAGCCCTTGAACTTCGCCCATTAGTTCATCTACTAAATTGATGCATTTATCATAGGAATTATAGAAAATTAAACTAAACAAACCCAAGCACTTCCTTTATGCCATCAACTTTGATGAACAAATTTAAGAGGTACACGAGTTCTTGAGCAAAAAATCAAGCACAAGGTCCTGTGAAAAGACAAAAATCTTCTGTAAAAAAAAGAAGAACAATCGAAGTAAAGACTTACAGGTAGATTTATGCTTCCCACTCTGCAAATAAGCTGCAAAAGGTTCCGTATATGTGAGGCATTGGAGAACTGAATTCAGATAACACGTATTTCCCAGGTTCTCCAATCCAGCACCCTACAAAAAAAAATCATATCTTTCATGTTTAGGACGAATTCATATAATAAAACATATACATTTAAGATTCAGGCGCAGCTTTAGTTGATGCAGAATGATAAACAATTTTCACATGGACTAAGACATTCCAGAACAATAAAAACCAGTAAAAAAACAAAAAATTAATCAAAAAACAAAACAGATAGAATGCCTGAAAAATAAAATGAGTTCTTTCAAAAATTTTCATAAGAAAATAACCAATTCATGATCTAAAATCAACTGCCAAAATATGAAATCCGAGAAGAAATCTATGAAAGAACAGAAGACCCACAGAGCTGAGAAATCTATGAAAGAACAGAAGATCCACAGAGCTGATAAAGGTTCTTAGCAAAAGCAGATAGCCTAAACATCAGGCAAAAAGCCGTCAACTGAAAAGAAAAAGAGCAAACAAAAACCAAATGTGACTCACGATCCTCTGGAAGCTGATCCTAAAGCTGAGTTCGGGATCCAATCCATGTTCATGAAAGTTCCCACCTGTCGATCTCTTCCCATGCGGCCCATTCTCCGCCGTCGATGGCTCTGCACCGCTGCCAGATGCCGGCCTTCGATCGTCGGCGCTACTAGGGTTTAAGATTTCGAGGCGGAAGTCCCCTGAGAAGAGAGGGACGCCTGCGGAAGGCCTCCTCGCTGGGTGAAACTCAATTCTCCGAGAAAAAAGAGGCTGCCCTGCTGCGTACAGTGCTGCCGCTGTCTTCTCCTCCACTGCGGCGGCCATCGCGAGGGATAAGCTCTTTTAGGGGCTGTTTGATAGCAGGACTTAGGATTTAACGTAAATCCAGCCAAACAGCAAAATTGACAACTTTAGATCCGCAATTTCAATAAATCCCAGTGGAAGACGGATTTACGGGTTTTAGAAGAGCTGGAGCGCGCGACAGGGGGTGGGAGGAAATGGGAGAAATACGATGGTTAACTTCCTCAACGGTATCGGATAGGAGCGGAGGGGAAGAAGGAGCAAGATGGGAGTTTCGGAGGTCTTTGTACGCCGCGATCCGTCGTTACCTTCTCCTATAGCTCTGGTCGCGACTGTATTGCGAGGATTTTCGGTAACTAGGCGATAGCAGGCTAGGGTTTCGGGCATGAGAGTGGTAGGGGACAGTTTGGGGAGTTTACTTTATTTTAATTGATTTAATTAATTAAAAAACCATGTAAAATATATTATCAAAATAGAACAAAATATAACTATAAAACAATGATAAAACAACTATTTCTTAATAAATTAATAAAAATCAAATTATAATATATATATATATATATATATATATATATATATATATATATATATATAAATAATAATAATAATAATTTTAAAGTTAGTTATTAACTAATTTCTGTTTTAATAAATAATTAAATTAATATGTTTTCAGTAGTGATTAAATAATTTGATAAATAAATAATTATTGATTAGAAGAATAAGAATACAATAATTTGTTTTATTTAGACATAATAAATATATTGTTAATATAATAATAAATTTATATTTCAACTAATTAATTTAAATTGTGAAATAAATTACCAAACAATTTATTTGAATTTGATGAATCATTATCACAGTAAACATTTATTCCGATCACTCATCATTATTAAGTTTGAATTTACAAGATTTATATAAAAATGTAGTGACACTATTCTTGATTAGGGGTGTAAACAGACTAAACACGAACGAACAAAGCTCGTGTTTTTGTTCGGTTCGTGTGAAATTAATTATGTTTGAAATAGACTCGTGTTTTAAATTGTTTGTATTCGGTTTGATTAATTTAAAATTAGTTTGAAATATTTGAATTGATCGAATTTTTCAAATTATTCGAATTGTTTGAATTGTTTGAAATCTTTCCAATGTATTTGTATTGTTTGAATTGTTTGAATTATTACGATGATAATAAATTTTTAGATAAACTTTATAAGATTTAATTTTTTTAAATATCATAAATTTTTAAAGTATATAATTATTTTTAAATTTTGATAATTTTTTTATATTTAATTGTTGTTAATTATTTTATATTTCGAACAATAACGATTCAAACATGATCGAATAGGTGGTTGTTTATGTTTTGTTCGTTTATAAACCGAACGAAAAAAAAATTATTTATGTTCGTCTCGTTTACTTATTGAATGAATCGATTACGAACTCTCTGGCGAGTTAAATACGAACTATTCGCGAATAACTAGCTTTTTTTATAACCGTTATCTTGAGGAGATCTAACGCTCTAGATTGAAAAGCATGACAAATGTGTGCCCGCCGACAAAAGACCAAGATACCCACTTATCCGATCAGATTTAGTCGACCTAGCCAAAATCAAATGCCAGCCTAATTAAAAGAAGCAAAAGGACAATCAATCGATCGAAATCCGAACCAAACGGACTAAGATAAGTATCTGAGCTAACCATTATAAAAAGGCAGACCAAAAGTAGAAATATGCATTACGACATATCCAACTTGAGAAAAGTCTCATTTTCTTAATATCACCGGCCATCTCACGAACGCCCCCGATGCTCTTCATCAAGGACCAAGACTTGACGATATTGTAGAGTCTTATGGTTATCCCAAATGCTCCCCTTCTTAAGGAACAAGCTACCTATCTAGTTTAAGGCTGTCAAAAAAGCTCGTTGTTCGCGAACAGTTCGTGTTCGGTTCGCCAAAAAGTTCGTGCTCGATTCGTTCGATAAGCAAACGAGATGAACACGAACAGTTTTTTTCGTTCGGTTTGTTAAACGAATCAAACACGAACATTGATGTGTTCGTTCGTCGATTATAATGATTTACCATCTGCTCGATAATCAAGTCTCGTTTCACTGATAGGAGCTTCTCATCAAGAGATCGGGGATCGATAGCAATACTAGATCAATCGATCGACAAAGCTCAATCAATCCAATCAGTCTTGTCGACACGAAGCCAATCACGCTAAACCAACCGACAACATCGACTCAAACTAACTGAATGAACCAGCCTTACTAAATTGAAGGCCAACAAGCTCAGCAAACTGAGCCAAAAAAGTATCAAGCATTGAACTCATACATGTAAAATGCTCAGACTATCATATGCAACATCAATTATCTAGGAGAAAGAGAGGATATATAAAATGCATTATTATTCACTATCGTGTCCTCCTCTCTCTGTCTCTCTCTCTTTTCTTATGTTATATTCGTTAGGGTCCGATTCGCCGACAAATCAGAAGTCAACAAAAGATTCATTAAACTCTAGCTGCGAGTTAAATTCTATTTGCAGCCAAACAACTCTTTGGAAGCAAGGTTTTAACCTCCAGTCCTTCAAAACAGATAAAAACACCTACTATAAATCCTACAAAATGTTAAAATCTTATTTCTTCCCGGTTGAACCTTTAATGCGAGATTAATTAAACAAATCCAAAGATTAGTTAAATTTAAGTTAAATTTGTTTCCCAAAAACTCATCTCCTCTGTCACATGTCGCTTGTCTCATCAATACTGTTGAACAAATAGACTGTTTTTCTTATTCCTTTGATTTCATTCCAATAAATAATAACACATACAATCTAATTTAAGTATCCTAATGATACATAATAATTTGTAATAATAAATATTTCAAATCTAACCATTCAACTATAAGAAATGAATATCTAAAATTAATATACATAATTCAATACAACAATTTAAATAAGAAAACTCTTAGTTTTGTACGATATCAATTAATCTTGATTGATAAATACCTTCTCCAACTTTTATCATAGCAATAATTATAAAATTCACTGAAATGAATGGCCAATTGGCCATGGCAACAAAATGTTAATCTCAAATAAATTTTTGAACCTCTAATCAACTGCCCAAATGACATGCAATATGATCAAAAATTATATTTATATATATATAAAGATTAGTTAGAGGCTATGATATAAGCCCCCGAATTAAACTCATGTGTCTAAGCATTCGATCCATATGCACTCATGCGGGCTCGAACTCGTGATCCCAAGAGACTCACAACTGATAACGCAGCTGCCAAACAAGGGGAAAAAATTTGCATACGGATAGGCGTACGCAGCGCTGCGTACGCCTCCACGAACGTACGCCCACGCATGCTATACCTTCCATGTACCATCCAAAACAACATGGATGAGACATGGATGTATACGTATGCTATACGAGATAACACATGAAACCCTCCACGTACTTTTCATGTAACATGGATGTCGTACGCATACACGCGTACGCCCTCCATGTGCAATTTTTTTCCCAACCAAAGAATCATGACGAACAGCTGACACTGATATTTAAGTATATATATATTTCTATTGTGATAATAAAGCGTATAAAAATCAACTAGTTGAGATTCTATAACTTTAATCATCATTATTTAAAACAATATATTAATTAATTATTTATTTTTAGTAAGAGAACAATATAATCATCGACAAATTGTCCGTGCATGCAATTAGTCAAAATAAATGAGTTGACCGTTTCCTGGACAACAAAATTGAGGTTTTTAATATAAACCATTTTTTACTTTTTAGGCTTCTAATATATTAAGGCCCTGTTTGGAAACCACAATTCGCGGTGCGGCGCTTTACCGCACCGCAAAAATGCGGTAAAAAGCCTCGGCGCAGCCTGCGAATCCATGGCGACCGCCGCGAAGCGGCATTGAAGCGGACCGCGGGATATACCCGCGGACCGACTTTCAACCAGCCTTCGAGGAAGGGTTTTCCTCGCGTTGCCCTCACCCCGCTCGCTCTCCCCGAACTCTTCTCCGCCCGGCCCTTCTCGTGAGCCGATCGCTCTTCTTCTTCCTCGACCGAGAGACCTTCGAATCTAAGGTAGCCTACCTTCGATCTATCATTCTATACGGCGATTTTGGTTGGGCTGCGCTGGATTTGCTTCCTCTTCTTCCGTCCCGATCTACATATGGTTCTTCCGTCCCGATCTACATATGTTTTTTGTTTTGCATGCATCAAAATGTTATGCTTATGCTCCATCTTCTTGTGTCCCTCTTCTGCTGTCCCTCTTCTTCCGTCCCGATCTACATAGCGTGGCTTTTTTTCTTCATGAAGTATATAGCTGTTCATACCAAAGTGCTATATCTGTAGATATGAAGGTTTAGGTGTGAGATGTGTAAACTCATACGTGCTATGTATGTAAATATGAAAGTTTAGGTGTGGCCCATAACATTCAAAGAAACCTCAGTGCTTGCTATTATTTTCAACTTAGATCAGGCTTTCCCACAGGATATGGAAGCTTTATAATAGCCTTCAGCATTTGTATACCGAGATATCCTTCATATGTGCTAGTATTTTGGATGCACACACCGCACCGCACCGCACTTTTCAATAGCCTCGTATATCCTTCTCTCGATATGGAAGCTTTATAAACTCAGTAGTTTGTCTACTGGCTTTCCCACAGGAATTTGTTTAAAGTTCTTTCCAATAATTATTGTTTACCCTTGTTAGCCTTCAGCATTTGCTGAATATACAGTGGGAAAGAGGAGAGAATCCTCATTTTCTTTTTCAATTAACTTGTTATATTTTAAGCTTGAAAAAAATGTTAACATTGAGGGAGCATACATGGATACAATTATCTTGAGGGAGCATACGAGTGATACGGTTCTCTTTGAATCAGCTTTTATAGATAATGAATCAATCATTTGCTTCATGTTTTCGGTTACATCCTTAGCTCCCATGATTGTTATTTCCAAGTAATGGTATTTCGACGAATGTTACGTTTCGAGAATGTATTCAAGTTCTATTTGGTTGCTTCGATTATGTGAACTCCTAATGCATAAATGTATTTTTGTTTAGGCCATTGAAGAATAGGGTGTGCATAGAATAGGTGTGCATAAATAGAGGAAGAATAGATATGGTGTGCAATATAAGATGGCAATCCCTCTATTAATAATGTGTGCATTGTGTGTGATGTGTAGTGTAGTGCTCGTGTGTTTCGTGGAAGTGCGGTGTGTGTGTTTTTGCAGTGCAGTGTTGTGTGAAGTGCAGTGCTGTGTGAAGTGTAGTGCAGTGCAATGTGTTCTGGGTGTGGTGCAGTGTATTGTGTAGTGAAGTGCAGTGCAGCTTGTGGTGCAGTGAAGTTTGTGAACTGTTTAGTGTATTGAGTTGTGTGGTGCAGGCAGACCGAAGTGTAGTCAAGGCGGTGCATCGAAGTGTAGTGAGGTGCATCGTGGTGGCCTTGTGTAGTGTGCATTGTGTGTGATGTGTAGTGTAGTGCTGTGTGTTTCTGTGGAAGTGCAGTGTGTGTGTGTTTTTGCAGTGCAGTGCTGTGTAAAGTGCAGTGCTGTGTGAAGTGTAGTGCAGTGCAATGTGTTCTGGGTGTGGTGCAGTGTATTGTGTAGTGAAGTGCAGTGCAGCTTGTGGTGCAGTGAAGTTTGTGAACTGTTTAGTGTATTGAGTTGTGTGGTGCAGTATGACCGAGCGTAGTCAAGTGCGATGCAGTATCAAGTGTAGTGAAGTGCATTGTGTGGTGCTGTGTAGTGTGCATTGTGTGTGATGTGTAGTGTAGTGCTGTGTGTTTCTGTTGAAGTGCAGTGTGTGTGATGTGCAGTGCTGTGTGAAGTGTAGTGCAAGCTAATGTGTGTGCAAGTGAAGTGCGTGTGTGTGTGTTTTTGCAGGTGCAGTGCTTGTGTGAAGTGCGTCATTGTGTGAAGTGTAGTGCGACTGCAATGTGTTCCGGTGTGGTGCAGTGTATTGTGTAGTGAAGTGCAGTGCGGTACTTGTGGTGCAGATGAAGTTCGTGAACTCGTTTAGTGCATTGAGTTGTGTGGTGCGTGCAACGGAAGGTGTAGTCAAGTGCGAGGCATACGAGTGTAGTGAAGTGCATCATGTGGTGCCGTGTAGTGTGCATTGTGTGTGATGGTAGTGTAGTGCTGTGTGTTTCATGGGAAGTGCGTGTGTGATGTGCAAGGCTATGCGTGAGCGTAGTGCAAAGGTAATGTGTGTGCAGCGAAGTGCACAGGTGTGTGTGTGTGTTTATGCAGTGCAGTCTGTGCGAAGTGCGGTGCTATGTGCAGAAGTGTAGTGCAGGCAATGTGTTCAGGTGTGGTGCAAGATATTGTGTAGTGAAGTGCAGCAGGTGCTTGTGGTGCAGTTGAAGCTCAGAACTCGCTTCCTGTATTGAGTTGTGTGGTGCAGCAGCATCAAGTGTAGTCAAGTGCGTAGCATCAAGTGAAAGTGAGCGGTCAGTGTGTTTCAGTGGAGGTACTCGTGTGATGTGCAAGTACTGCGTGAAGTGTAGTGCAAGGCAGATGTGTGTGCAGTGAAGTGCGTGCGAAGTGTAGTGCAAGGTACGTGTGCTGAGTCAGTGTGGTGCCGTGAGTGCAAGCAGGCATATGCGATTGGTGAAGTGCACAGGCTTGTGCAGAAGTGCAGGTCGTGTGAAGTGTAAGCAAGGTGCAATGTGTTCGGGTGCAATATGAAGCAGTTGTAGCAGGCGAAGTGCGATGCGACCAGGTGCAAAGTGAAGCTTGTGAACTGTTTCGTGTATTGAGTTGGTGGTGCAAGGCATCGAAGTGTAGTTAAGTGCAAGGTATCGAAGTGTAGTGAAGTGCATTGTGTGAGTGAGTGAAGTTGTGTAGTGAAGTGCGATGACAATGTGTGTGATGTGTAGTGCAGTGAAGTTGTGTGTGAAGTGTGTGGGTGTGTGATTCCAGTGGGCCGTGCGAAGTGAAGTGTGTGTGTATCTGAAGTGCAAGTGACTTATGCGGTGAAGTGTGCGGGTGTGTGATTCCAGCGGTCGTGCAATGTGAACTCGTGTAGTGTAGTGAAGTGTGCGTAGTGAAGTGCAATGTGTGAAGTCAAGTGTGTGTAGTGCAATGTGAACCTATGTAATCGTTCAAAAGTTTCATTAATGAAAATAAAGTACTCACTTCCCGTGACGTAGGTCAATTCGACCGAACCACGTAAATTTCGTGTTCCTTTACCTTAGTAGCATTTTAAATTTCTGTGTTCCTTTACCTTAGTAGCATTTTAAATTTTTCTCGTTCCTTTACCTTAGTAGCATTTTAAATTCTCGTGTTCCTAGTACTTTCATATGTTCGTTTATTTATTTCATATTTAAAGATATTGTTGACTTGTCTCCTATTATTAGTATGGCAAGTAAGAACAAAGAAGTCGCTCACTCCCGCAATGTGGAGAAGGACATAAAATTAATTTTTTGCGATATATGCATTGCGGAAATCGAAAGAGGCAATAGATCGAACTCTTTTTTCAACAAGGAAGGCCGGCAAAACATAAGTAATAACTTTTAGTGAGGTGACAGTAGGGATTACGACAGCGTTGCACTTAAAAATAAATGGACCACGTAAAGAAAGAATTGAAGCTATGGAAGGACCTAAAACATGGATTTACCGGTTCGGCCGGGATCCGTCGAGCGAACTATTGTCGCTGACGAAGAATGGTGGACTCGAAAGGCTAGCGGTAAGACATAATTGAATTAGTTTTGCTTGTGTTTGCACCACTCGCTAATAAAAATTATTTATTCTTACAGATTTATCCTACGGCGAGGAAGTTCAAAACAAATCGGATAGAACCGAATTCGAGGAGAAACTCGATCGAATGTTCGGTGGGACAATAGCCACGTGGAAATACGCAGCTGCACCTAGCCAAACAATGGCCGATACAACCCCCGAGGAGGTCGCCGTAGAACTTTCAAACGATTCAGACAGAACTCCGCATATACGATCAAACCGAAATGCAATCTACAAACCGAACGAAGCGGCCCCGGATCGATAAGAAGAGGAAAAGTACCGTTGGAAGTATGAAAGAGCAACTTATCATTACTTGTGGAATCGCAAATGATGCTCCACATAAAGTTCAAAAAAACGCCGTCCACGAGGTTGTTAGGCTTCTAAAGGAAGACCCGCAGATTATAGGAATCGACCACTTTTCTTCTTTCGCTATCGACCTCCTCCGGACTCTCTCCACCGAGACTTTTTCACTCGCAGCTGATAGAGAGCTACGCTTAGAATACATTCGATATTATTATGATCGACGCACCTCGTGATATGATACGGAAATGTCGCTTTTATTCCATCTATTGTTATTGTTGTTATCGATGTTGTCCTGACAATTTTTATTTTGAATGGTTGAATGTTCGAGTTATTTCCTTTCTTAATGTAGTTCATTCATATGTTTCGCTAAGTTACTTGTCGATTTCTATGAGAGTAACATGTTTTCTTCGAAAGGTGCAGCTTATACCGTCATGAATCCAGCAGGAGATCCGACGCCGTAGGAGAAACGCAACGATAAATATAATGCCGCAATACTACAATACATACGTCGATCGTGAACCTCGTTACACTTCATCTCGTGTCGGAGAACATCGGATGGGTGAAATGATTTCGTGACACCCAACGAGATTTCGTAACATCTTCGAATGTCACATGAGGTTTTCGGAGATCTTCTACTGACCTAAAAACATCTCACTGACTCACGGGTCTTATATGACAACTGTACCGTGAAGTGTCGGGCATCACACTTTTTATACTCGTCAGCGAACGAGTCCACGAGGGGAGCTACGGAACGTTTCCAAGCATTCGTCTGAAACAATTAACCGATATTTCTCGATTGGTCTGGCTTCTCGTCGCTTTAGCAAATGATGTACTAAAACCAACTCGATCCAACATTTGCAAGGACCCCGACGTAGATTCTTAACGACGAACGATACATGCCATATTTCAAGGTACAAATGCTAAATAAAACAAATTTTTATGGAATGGATTGCATATTTATATGATTATTTTTTCCTTAAGGATCAGCATCGGCGCAATGGATGGAACGCACGTTCATGCTATAGTTGCGATAACGAGAAAGTAGCTTATATCCGCTCGTTCGGGAGGACAACTCGTAATATTACGGCCGTTTGCGATTTCAATACGTGCTTTACATTCGTATTGGCTTGGATGGGAGGGTGACAGCACATGACAAGAGACTCTTTAAAGTCGCAACAAGAAAGCCGTAGTACAATTTCCTCACCCACCTCCCGTAAGGTCATTTATAATATTAAAAGATGATGTTTTTGGTCATACACCTAACTATACTTTCTATCATTACAGTGAAGCATTATTTGGTAGATGTCAGCTACCCTATGCAGTAGAGGGGTATCTTAAACCATATCCAGTATACAAGATATCATATTCCGTATTTTCAAAGAGCTAAGTAATCGCACGAGAACTAGAAATGAGTCGTTTAATAAGAGACATTCATCCTCATGAGGCGTTATCGAGAGAACATTCGGAGTTCGGAAGAAGAAGTGGGCCATTCTTCCGGATATGCCTCCTTATCCGTTCCCCAACAAAGTGCATGATAGGTTGGCAACTATGGGCCTTCATAACTACATCAGACGGCATCCAACTCGGGCCGATGTTGATTTCGACGAGGTTGCTACAGTCGACGGTTCTGATGTGACCGCATTGAACCGTCTCAACCACGAGTGAGGATGACAATAAGTGCACCAATCCGTACAAAAGAAGTGAGGGTGCAAATGAAATGGCAAAGACTTCGAGCGTACATTACTCGATTGTTAGTTGGAGAGCGAGTGTTTTTCGTAGTGCAACGTATGTCTTTTACATTCTTTTCGAAAGCACTTTACTTCACATTATTTACAATTCAACACTCTGTATCGATTCTTTTCATTTTGTTCGACCATTTTATACTCAAATTAATTAAGCTCGCATGTGCGTCAGTATTACATGTAAATACGAGCTCCAAGACGTCGGCTACCTCTCGCCGATCGCTATGTCGCCGTGTGGCTGCGGCATCTCTTTCGACATCACGTCACCCGCATAGCTTTCGACGAAAGTTTTATGCCTGTCCTCTGGACATTCCAGCATCGTTGTCGTTTCTTCCGATGGCGGATAGTTTACCGCATTCTCACGAGTCCGACGCCTGGGAGTGTACGACCACAACTGAAGACGCAGTGAAACGGGAGTTACAGTATTATGAAAACTAAAGCTGAACATTATTTTATCGTTGTCATTGTTATTGAATAATTCTTCGCGTTTTTTTTCACTCTACCGTCATCGCCACGTGTTCGAGAAGTAGTATATGTTTCATTGTATTTAATTCTACGACTATTTCGAGATTTGCAATCACGTAGAACTCTACGACTATTTTGAGATTCGAAGTCGCTCTCTCGTTGTGTTATTAAATTTTTAATATAATTCGAAGAATCTATTTAAAATATTTTATAAAGTCTCGTAAATTTTTTATTAATATGAACAATCTTTTTAAATTATAAAAATTTTAATATATATATATATATATATAATTCATTAAAATTAAAAGATAACTAAATATTTTATTTTACAATTAAATTAAAATATAACAAAGCTCGTAAATATTTTGTTAATACACTTAAAGAATTTAACTCTATATAACGAATTATTGAATTGAATCAATAGTTCACTATATATATGTAAAATATATATTAAAGATATAAAAATAAAAAATCTAATTTCAATTTATAAATTTGTATATTTAAATAAAAAATTTAAAAAAAAATTTATTTTACTTTCAAATATTTCATACTACATAAATATATCCAAATATTAAAACGAACTTTCTAATAAACGAGTGTGCTCTAGTCATTTTCTCGCCTCGATATTGTTTTTCCATACTCGCAACTAAACATACTAGCAACTTTCTCAGCAATGCTTCCTCGATAATGTTTCCATAAGCTAGAATAAGCAATGAAAGTTCGAAGAAAGACAAATTGCTTCCAAATGTGTCCTAAATGATAATTGACTTTTGCTCCCAAAACTTTAATTTCTTCAATATTATGGTTGATGTGTCATCAACAAATTTTTATCAAACAAGATTTTTAATATATTTTTAATAAATGATCTTTAAAAGTCATCGGCCCCAAATCTCGATAGATTTATAATCAAATTGATCTTTTCAACAAGACGAACCAATTAATGTCAAAATCGATTCAATATAGGTTTGATTGAGCCTGATCAAATAGTTATAGAACAGTTGATGTTTTGAATCGTTAATTATATTGTCAAATGAACTCTAAATTTGATATATTTATAATCAAATCGAGCATATCGATGAAAAAAATCCAACGAGCACAATATTGTTATATACTGAGATCATTAATGAACCCAAATCTTAAAAAAAAGTCGCTTATAATCAAGAGAGATTATTATCGGTCGTTTGATCATGTGGTTAAGGAAGTTACACGCCAAAATACTAAAATGTTCCTCCCTAGAAGGGTACAATTTAATTAAGAGATAGAGAGAGAGAGAGAGAGAGAGAGAGAGAGAGAAGGAAAAAAGAAAATAAATTCATAGCTCTTTGTTTGGGCTGTAATCGAGCCGCGCCAACCCGAGTATATAATAGTTTGAATTTGGCTTGATACAATTATAAGTTGTTCATGCTCGACTTGAGCTTGTGTCTAGCTCTCACATATTGATCAAGCTAGATTTATTTAAAATTTTCAATGTATGAACTTAAATTATCTACGATTAAATAAATTATAGCAAATTAAAATTTATATAAATAATATGTGATATATGTGTTGAGAATTTGGAGCTCGGTCCACTTTCATTTGACAATTTATCTTATGACTGTTGTTTAATTGTTAACTGCTTGTAATTGATCCATTAATTCTTCTTTATGAAATCCTTCTTCTTGGATTGAGGATTAATTGGGATGACCAAACGCAAGGCTTGTGTTTTTTTTGGTTCTATTTCTTGGATTGCTCTCCCGTAGAGAGAGAGAGAGAGAGAGAGAGAGAGAGAGAGAGAGGAGAGAGAGTGTGCGATTTATTTTTATTTTTTTTTTTTAACTTGATGTGATCGACGGTGAAATTCTCGAAGTAATAAAATCCTATGCTATTCCGTGAACGTAAACAATTTGCCGAACGAAGTAAATCTGCGTGTCGCTCAAATATTTTTGCATTTTTTCTCATCAATTTTTTGTTTTATTGTCGTCGTCTTTTTTTTCCACAACAATATGATAGGAGTTATATTCAAGATCCATATTAAATTTTTAACAAGTTGTTTGTTGAACAACAATGAGTTTGTTTGAGTATAAATTAATAAGTTTGACTATGTTCATGCTTTATTCATTTAAGATTTGAGTTTTAGAAATATGTTCAAGTTGTTTATTTACTATTTGAAGTAATATGATCGAGTTTTAAAAACGTCGAGTTTGAGTTTTTCATCGAGAGCATTAGTTTATATGTTCAAGACGGAATTGTTTTTCAAAAAATATACACACCGAGAGTTAGCCGTAGGCTTCCACTGATTGAATCCCCTGTCATAATATGACAGATAAGTTCAACCAGGCAGTTTGTCGTTGAATAGTTGGCTCGGATCACGCTCCTTTAATTTTGATGCCTCGATTGCCCGGCCACCATTCTAGACTGCTTGATTGCTTTGCTAATCATGCTGACGATTTCAGCGCATACAACTACCATCAACTACATATTTAATTTGTTATACATATTGATCATACATCCACAATCATAAACCATTTTCTCTTCTATGTTTACAATTTTTCAAGGTGGATAAAAACTCTAATTATATTAGCAAACTTCTAAAATTTTACATGTATTTAATGTATTTCGACATTCTACATTGAGTCACATAAATAATCTATTTGAATATCACGTATAAAAATGGATATATTTATTCATCATAACTCATTTTAGCATAGTTAATTTACACATTATTTTTCTCGACAAATCTAAAATGACTTTATACTTTCCATTCCCGATGATATAAGGTTTAAAAAGTGGGGCTACAGGACCAAGAAAATTAACGTAGGTGTACTTTCAACTATAGTTAAACAAATCATTTAAATTCAATATGCATTCATATTTCATAATAATAATAATAATAATAATAAATATGTTATAAGAATTATATATATATATATATATATATATATATATATATATTCAAATAAACAGATAATAATAACTTTCTTACGACCACCACACTATAACATATCAGATTGAAAAAATAAATTTCTACCGCATAAAATTTTAGAAAACAACAATATAACAATTTCCCAAATAGAACTGTGATGATAGTCTGAAACGCAAAGCAGACAGAAAATTATTGTCCCAACCAGACTTCTAATGACTTAATTTCACAAAACTACAGAAATTATACAGAACAACAGTCATACTTTACAAACTAGGAATAGAAAGTACATGAAATTAAACAAAAGGGGCTTCCAAAATGTTTTATATTTCAAGAAATTAAAACCATTTAACTATTAAGTGTAAGCAGTTAACATGATTTTTTCTTATTTACCAAACAAGGATCTGATCCACCAAATACCCTTTTTGTCCTTGGGGCTCCCAGCATCATCGCTCCCAGGGGGAGGATCAGCCTGAGGTGTTTTATGTAACTTCTCTACATCATAACCTTCTTCCTTTGCCTTCTCAAGTAACAAATTGTATGTTGCATCATCAATATGAGTTGTCCTGCTTAGTATCTGTAATACCAATGACAAACAAAAGTATAAATTTAAAACAAAAATAGCAATACATACAAAAATAATCAGTTATAAATATAATTGGGGGAAAAAATAGTTCAGGATAATCGAAGTCATATATATATATAATCAAATACAAACCAAAATACTATGCTCCTAAATTTGCCTAAAAGATCCTATTCATGATTGGTTGATGTTTGGGCAATGTCGACGATCGTCAAGGTGATTTGGGCTCAAATTGCACGTAATTGTGCTCATTGTTTGTTGCTTTCAACTTACTCTTTCAAGTTGATTAGTCGAGCAAGCATGGTAGTTTAACACCTTGTTGAGAAATATATATAATCATATAGTTTTTAGAGGATCTAAAATCTACTAAAAATAATAATAAATACAAACAAACAAAATATGGAGGAATTTATAAATGTTGATTGAACTAAGATAGTTGATGATGGGCGATTAAAATATTTTACCATTGCATATGAGAATTTAATTACATGGAGAAATAAGAATATGAATCTAATTGCAAAATTTACTAGAAAAGATTGAGTAATGCATAAATATTAATTGGTAGGGGCAGTTGATAGCTACCAATCAACTTCAGGATACTTTAACTTTGTAAGGAAGAACTAGAATTTTATGGTACATAAAAGTTGAATATAGAAAAATGATCTTAAGAATTCATAAGATATTTTTGTTGAAATTTATCTTTCATAATGAAGAAATGAATACTTTGGTAGAAATCTTATTTCCATCATTCATGAATTTGAGCTTCAAAAGAGCCTTACAATCTATTTATAAATAATGCCTAGACTTCCACTATATTTCCTATCTACAATTAGAGTCCTAAAAAAAAGATACAAATCTCAACACTCCCCCCTCAAGATGAGCAAAAGATTTCCACTAAGTCTATCTTGTCACATAATCAAGACAAAACCTTTAGTGAGATGGACAACCACTTGCTCTTCATTGGCTACATGATTTGGCTCCAATAGTTCGTTATTCAACTTTTTTTGGATAAAAAATCTGTCAATCTCCACATGTTTGGTTCTATTGTGTTGCACCGAGATGTTGACAAAGCTAATTGTTGACTTGTTGTCACACCACAATTTCATTTGAGTTCCTTGGTCCACCTTGAACTCAACCAAGAAGGCTCTCAACCACATCATCTAGGCAACTCCAAGGTCATGGCCCTGTACTGTGCCTCTGTTGTTGACCTCGCTACTACAGATTGTCTATTGCTCTTACAAGAGACCAAGTTGCCCCTTAAGAACATGCAATATCCTGAGATGGATCTTTTGTTATCTACATAACTCGTCATTCAACATCACAATAATCCTCAATGTCTACATGCCCATTCTTCCCGAAAATCAACCCCTTACTTCCTGCACTCTTTAAGTACCTCAAAATCTGATATACTGCGTCCATAGGACCCTTCCTTAGATCATGCATATAACGGCTCACCACACTCGCTAAAATGAGATGTTGGGATGTGCGACTCAGATAGATCAAATGGCACACCAATCTTCGGTATCTCTCACGATTGACTAACTCTCTTACTTCTGCACTCAGCTTAACCTTCTGATCAATTGGAGAGGTTGCAGCCTTGCATCCCATAATACATGTTTTTGTAAGGAGATCTAGTACATATTCTCTTTGAGATAAGTTTATCCCCTCTGATCCATGAGCCAACTCAATCCCAAAAAAGTATTTGAGATGTTCAAGAAAACCTCAAATTCTTTGCTCAACTTACTTTTGATTGAGCAATCTCTGTCTTATCATCACCAATGATAACCATTTCATAAGCATAAACACACATAGTGATTTGACCACCATTTTGACAAAAGAACAACATATGATCGGTATTGATCTACTGATATCCCATGTCTACCATAGATTTTCTAAATTTGTCAAATCAGGCTCGATGAGACTGCTTCAAAGCATAAAACGACTTCGTGAGCCTGCACACCTTGCCCACTATCTGACCTGTATTGAATCCTAATGATATATCCATATACACATAGATATATACACATCCTAACTCTCCATGAAAAAAAAATATATATATGTTTCACATCGAGTTGGTGGAACCTTCAACAATTATTCACAACCAGAGAAACTATCATCCTCACTTTGCTTATTTTCGCTATCGGTACGAAAGTCTCGTCATAATCAATGTCATATGTCCGACCGTACTATTTTGCCAACTATCTTGTCTTGTAACACTCCACTTTCCCTTCTGGATTTTAATTAACTGTGAAGATCCACTTGCACCCTACTGCTCTTTTCCCCACTGGTAACGATACTCTCCCACGTCCTATTCTTATCGAGGTCACTAAGTTTCTCCAACATGGCAACCCTCCACTTTGAATCCTCTTTAACTACCAGTCAACACTTTGGTATAAAGATAATGTCTAATGATGCAATGAATGCTTCATATACATGCGATATATTAGTGTGAGATAAATTGAACAATGACATGTGAGAAATTATGACAATTGGAGCGACACCACATTGCTGTGAGTGATCCTCCTTAAAGCCATAGGAGTGGGAGAAAGAGAGGAATCATATCACCTAGGTAATCGATTTTTAAATTGAAAAGTGTAGGTGTATCAGGAGTCAAGTAGATGTTATATGGAACAATGGTATCAGTGGTACAACAGACATTTTCCCTCATTCTGCCTCCTACTTGCATACACTCAGCTTCCTTTGAGATTAAATCCCTCCACCTTTAGACTCATTTTTATCATTTTCCGGCTCTCTCAGTCGATCTGTTTAACACAATGGGACAAAGTATTGTTCCCACATGTACCAATCTCTGATCATCACTACTCTCTCCCTCATGCCTGATACCTCCAGTATCTGACAAATCACCAAAGAATGAGATCACTTCCAGGGTGCAGTACCGTTCGAGCTCTTTAAAAGACATCAATGTTCACAAACAATCTATTCTATTAGACTCACAACAAACATACCCCTTCTAAGTAGTAGAATAACTCACGAAAACACACTTTGCAGTTTTAGGTTCCAGCTTCCCTATTGATGGCCTGTTGTCATTCCAAAAACCTTCAATGAGAGGACCCCGCTATTATCTTTTTTCAATATATGTCAAGGAAACATCTAATTCAACACTCTCGAGGGCATTCTATTGATCAATTGAGCCGTTGCCAAAATTGCTTACCCCACAATTGCTTTAGAACATTCATCATGATCATATTTCGAACTACCTCTAGAAGGTGTACGTTCTTCCTTATTATTATTCTGTTTTGTGTCGGTGTGTATGACCATACGATTTGATACTATATCTCATGGGCTAATAAGTATTTCCCAAATATCTTATTGATATATTTTATCTCATTATCAGACTTCAATATCTACACTACTACATCGTATTAAATCTGAATCACCGTATGAAAGTCTTTAAAACAGAAAAAACTAATCATTTTTGTTTCTCATCATATGTAATTAAGTAGTACGATAAAACAATCAATGAAAGTCATAAAATATTTGTAACTATTCATTGAAATTATAGAACAAAATTCTCGTACATCTGAAGGCACCAAATCAAAAGCATTAGAACTCCTATTAACACCTAACATGAGATCTCCTTATATGTTAATCAATCTCACACAAGTTTTTATTTATTTGTCTTCTCATACAATGATGTATACAAGCGACTCAGTAGATTAAATGTAATGTTTGATGCATTTGTGATATAACAACACATTCTCCACACTCTTCTTAGATCCTCCAGCATCAACATTCTAATCACGAATGTCAAGGCTGAGAGTCTATCCCCTTTCTATCCAAATATCAGAGTCCACTATACCACGTATTAGTCCCAAATTACAGGTCAGTCCCTTTCTCTTGAAAGATCATCTTTAGAATATCAAATGAAACAATACATTTTAGTTTAAAAAAGTATAATATCATTGATAAATAAAAGATTCACTAGAAAGAGAAGAGCATGCAAAATATTAGATAAAGTGATAGAATTTGTACATCTCATTGTACCCGTATCAATCACAGACTGTGTTGTATCATCAGCAGTATGCATGTTCTATGGAACTAGTAGGTAAGTATATAAAAAGAGCTAATCAGCGGCACCTGTCACGTGTCGAGATTGACTAAAATCTATTCTCCATTTTGGTGATCTTGTGGTGGATATAGAGACAATAGCATGTGTATCACGAGTACCTTTGGCTGAGTGAGCATAGCTAGCAATGCTCCCCTTAGATAACAATAAGGTGAATGCATCCTCAGTCGCATCACTTATAGTTCCCTGCTTACCCTCTGACACCTCCAATAACTCGTGATCCTTGTTGTTAAAGAACACCCATTTTCCATCATTCTCTGCTAACATCATATTTGCCTGGTAGCCCCCTCTTCCACTCATTGAGTGCCCACAATTACGACCACAGCCTCTATACTGTCCATGTCCACCCATCTCCATCTCCTTGGGCAGCTTTCAACAAGCCTTGCTCAGATGTCTCACTTCTCCGCAGTTGTAGCACCTACATGTTTCCCCTAGGCACCAGTTACATCTGAGTTCAAGGCAACCAAAGGTGATCTCATACCTGAAAGTCCACTGGGCTTAGAGTGCAGATTAATGTGACTCTCCTCTTGTATCATTGTGGCAATGACCTCATTCAGTTAATGAATCGTTGTCTGGGCTAGAAGGACGGATCTCCTCTAATAAATGTCAGGTTTATATGAGCCGGAAACTCAATAGTTATCATCTATGCAAAGTCATCGTCTTCCTGCGCCCTGAATCTCAATAGCTCAATATCGGTAAGAAGTGATCAAAATCTGCCCACAGCTTCTCTAGATCTATGGAATACCCCTGAATCTATTTATCAACATGAACCACTCTCTCTACCTCACGTTGAATTTGAAACACCTAATTTGATTCGCAACTACAGCATAAATCTTCTAGAAATCACACATTTCAATTGTCATCCACTGATGAGACAATCGATGGAGCCATCTAGTTTAGTAGCAAGGTGTATATTAATGCATGTGTGGTTCTCCACTCAATGCTCTCAGCATTGTCACTCTTTAGATCTACTCCCATCAGATATTCCTCTAATTTTTTCCCTACTAGAGTAGCCTCGATTCGGCGTGACCAACCCATATTGTAGGCAGTCCATCAAGTTTAAGATCCACGAGAGGAAGATCTAGCTTCAACTGTGCAGGAGCAAGTGCTAAGATAGTAGTTCCCATCGAGATGCTAGATCCTTATATGAGGTGAGCCAAAATCCTCAGAACATCAAGATCTATCATCCCCTGAAGCTCCAAACCTTTAGCACACTCTCTCCGTCTCCCTACATTCTCAATTTTACTATTCCTCAACCTTCGTCGGTCTCTCACGCATGCAAAATAGAATTTCTCTCCAATATTCTGATTTCAGGCGCACTCCACTCCTACCCCTACCGAGCCGCTTGAACCATTCTATGGCAATTCAACAGTCGAAGGTGTCGTCGGTGCAGTCCTAGGGCACGCTCGAGGACGTCTTTGACTTCCCAGCTTGCTACAAGCGTGATTTATTGCGAGTGTTCACGTCGCGATTCACTGGTTGCCTTCCCAACAAGTCGTTGTCTATTTCACCTTCCCAATGAGTTGTGATCGCATCGTTGCCTTCCCAAAGAACCGCAATTCGTTGGTTGTCTTCCCAGCAAGCAACTGTCCCTCGTTGTCATGCCAAAGAGCCGCGATCATGTCATTGCCTTCCCAGCGAGCCACAATCTGGTCATTGCCTTCCCCAGTTGTTCGTGATGACGATGTAGAAGGAAGGTACGCTACCAGTCGCAGCTGCTTACACCGATCACCACGCCAATCCCGACAATGACAATCCAGAAGGTTTTTCCATGGAGGAAAACTCCAACCTAGCAAAGAATTTACCTATCTCATTCCGTAGCTATCTCAATGGAACAGGAGGGCGACGACTTGGGATAGGCTCTAATACCATGAAAAAATGAATACTTCGCTAAAAATTTTATTTTTTTCAATCGTGAGTTGTGCTTTTATAGAGCCTTACCATTTTTTTAAAAATAACCCCTAGACTTCTCCTATATTTCCTATTTACAATTAGACCACTCAAAAAAGATACAAATCTTAACACATAACCCAGGATAATCTTTAAAAAAACCAATTTAAATATGTTATGACAACAAAGAGGCACATAATATAACACATCCAATTTAGCATGATCATATAAAATATGTTGAGATAGATAAATTCTTCGTCAAGGACAAATTGAATGAGAAAAATTACGAAACTACCACAGATTCAATCAAGAAATAAGTGAGAAGATATTCTTATCAAAGAAATATTCAATCAGGTGTTCTTAAAGTTTCTAGATAAATTAGGCATATGTGACATATATTCACAAGTTTTTTTTTTTTTAATAATTAATTATGTTGGCAAATCCTTTTAGAACGTAGGGTGATAAATAGTTTGTGAATTCAAAAAACACATGAGAAACCTTGTGAGATAAGCAAAGAAAGTGTAAAGTGATAGACTTGTGTGTGCTACTCCTAATGCCCCCTCTTTTCCCTTGCCCCCTTGAGGGAGTAAGGACCATTCTATTTATATGTCTAATAATATGTCTTTATCCTCATAGAGCTACAAAAAATAAAAATAATATATAAATGTTATACTATAGGTCGCACTGTACGAAGCATCTGAGATTTGTTTTTGAAAAAAATATCATCATAGGTGTCAAACGGCTCATAAATGAGCATAAACATTTATGAGAGTCTCATTCCTTTTGTTATTTAAATAACCTTGAAGTATTACTAAATGAACTCGACAGTGAAATCTGACAAATGCAAGCAAGCTCGACGGACAAGTTTGATGTATACATGTGAACTTGAAGGAGGAGCTCAATGATTACAAGCGTGCTCGACAGAGGAGCTCAATAAGCACGAGAGAGCTCGACGGAGGAGCTCGTCAGGTCCACTTAAGATAATCTTTATAGCTATCAATTCAATGAACGTGGTTGGTGAGTAGGATATGTCTGCTATAGGCTCTACTTACATGATAGCATTCACATTCTAAACAAGGCTGATCTAATAGGCCCAGAAGACCAGGCTTCCTTGGTAGCTTAGGACCACTTTAGGATGTACACATGTAATAATAAATGAAAATTTAGCATTGTTTAGGAACTTTAACTATGCACTTTTTTTTACCATTTGAATAAATAAATAAATAAACAATAATGTTTTCACCGACGTCACATATCTTCACACATAATCATGTCCTTTTTAGCTGTTAGAGGCCATGACTCAGTGGGGGGAGGTCTTTCTCCTCATCCTGGAGTTCCTCCTAACACACTAACCGCTAAATTTAATTAAATTTTACAATTAATTAGCTCGATGCCACCCAATAAGAGCTGTTTGAATTTCTTGAGAACTCTTACATCTATCTCTTTCCTTGATTTTTGAGTCACCCTTTCCTCGTTGGATTAACTAGAAACCTAAATCATCCAAGAGAATTTTTGAATGTCAATCCCTTTCGTTCTCGTTGTTCCCCGCATTTATACTATAGCCTTAAAACCTTTTCACATACAAATTGAATCGAATGCATTCAACATTTAACTTTGCATCAAATCCCATTACAAAATTAATATAAAAATCCCATAAAATTCTATAAAACCATGCATCAATAAGCCCAATACCTATAGATCAGATGCTTCTGTTGTTTATCAGAACCCTTCATATCACCACGCAACAAAAACCCTCCCGTCAAAATATTTATTGAAAAAAAAAAGAGAGATTAATCGACAAAATACATCAAAGATAACAATACTAACCCAGAGATTGCGGCGAGTCGGCTCTCCAATAAGCGCGATGCTATAATCCGAATCAAGATAGAGAACCCAATAGTTGCCGGTGACGGGAATAATCGGGAAAAAGGGGGGAACGAAGAACTTCACCTTAAACTTAGCCTCATCGGTATTGGGATCAGCCTTATAAGCCGAACCCTCGATAGCATCCCTCTTTCCACGGCTCCAGGTCTCGTTGAGAACATGGACCGTTCCATCACCATTGAGAGAATAGTTGGCGCGGGTATTCTCCCCGTCTTTGGGTTGGAAGAAGGAAGGTATCGAAGCTATCTCATACCATCTTCCCACGTATCTCTGAAGATCCAGACCGCGGACTACGGTCAGCTCTTTGCTCTCTTTCCCCATTCTATCTTCCCTTTTCTTGATTTTCAGAGGGCTTCTGGTGCTTTTATGGATGAACTTCTGAGCGGTGGAGAAGATAGGAGAGGATAATGCTTGAGGAAGAAGGAGGGTGAGGTGTCGGATTTATGGCGCCATCTATTGTTTTCTCATCTTCTGGAATTTTCTTTTTTTTGCTTTGTTTTGCAGAAAGGAGTTACCCATATATTTAATATTATTATTATTGTTATTTTATTATTATTATTATTATTATTATTATTTTCTTTTTTAACTTTGATATTACATATCTAAATAAATAAAAAAAATTGAGCAGTTCTCTTATTTGTTGCTATGCTAAGACGTGTAGTTCTCTTATTTGTATAGGACTATTTAATTTTTTTAGGGTTTTGTTAATCATATATGATAGGTCATCAATAAATTTCTATTATCTAGAATGAATTTCGAGGTAAGATGCAGATCCCGAGACATGACATGAATTTCTATCATGCAGCACTAAGTTGAAAATTGATTTGGGCAGACTTGGTCATTTTTTAAGTTTGGATTCAATAGAGCATAACGAGTGGTTGTAGATTAGTTTGGATTTGACTTTGATCAATGTCAGTTCGATAGTTGATTGGGATTTATTTGAGTATGATTGATTTATTCTAATCATGGTTGAGAAATTTGTGCCTTCAGTTGGTCAAATGTGTTGAAATTAGGTTGATCGGGTCAAAAGCTGAGCTAAATTAGGCTAGGATTGACAATAAGTCAAATTTGAGAGTTTTGGTTGAAGTAAGTCAACCAATTGGACAATTGGAATTGATTAAAGTATGATTGATCAACAAATTGAAATTATGTGGATTAGTGATCCGTAGGGATACGATAAGGTAGCTTGGGTTAATGTCGAGCTATTATTGACTCAACATTGATTTGAGTCAAGTTTAGGCTAATTAATTGAAATACAATAATAGTTTTACTTTTATGATGTTTCTTATTGACGTATAACTTTGATTGGTCTATATATAAACATGGTTGATCTGAATTAAGGTTATGAAAAGCTAACCTGGTAATGTGACTTGACTCAAATGCGACTGAAAATATTATGGTTTAGGTTACCCAATTAATATTTTGGTCAGATTTAGACATAGAATCCTAAAATATATAATTTTTTAGTCAAGTTTGGGTTGATCTGCCAACCCATAGTGGCTTGAAATTTAACCTATCTCCAACCCAATATGAAATTGAATATCATCCATCAAAATGAAATTGACTTAATTACGGTTATGAGTTGGCCCAAATAGTTGTATGCATATGCTAAATTGGTTGCATGTGTTGGATTCAGGTTTTCAAATTAATTTAGGTCAAGTTCAGGTCTAATAATTTTGGATCGGGTTAATTTCAAATAAAATCATAAATTCGACCCGTGAACCCAATTTGACACTTTTGGCCTTACTTAACATAGTCCAATAGACTGATTAAAGATTCTAATTATCATAAATGAAGAACCAATAAAAGAATGGCTATATGATATGACATGGTGATTGTTTAAACGTAGAAAAGGCTTTTCGAGCTGCCAAACAGCCCAGCTGTTGAATTGCCCAACAATTGAATCTTTGAATTGCCCAATAACCGAATTATCGAATTGCCCAGCTGTTAAATTACTGAACTGTCGAATTGTTGAATTCAGCTGCATGACATAAAGCCTTATGATATGATATAATATTATATACTTATTTATATTTTAGTCTGAACAATGAAAAATAAATGACCAAGACTTATAAATATGAGTCAAATATAAAAATAAATGGTAGGCATGCCTTTCTTTTCCCACAAGGTCCTCCTCCTCTCTCTCTCCTATTTTTTCTTATTATTCTTAATGCTAATAAGATTTGAGAATAACTCATAGATCCTAGATAGATGACTAGTCAGTAAATCTAAATATTATTAATTTGTATCAATTAATTCGTTATTCAGATAAAGGAAGTACAAGTTTGCCTGTAAAGCCGATCAATGCATTCTTATGTATTTCATTCACTTATTCTTTCCACAGTTGTCTGCCAAAGAGAAAAGAGAATGAAGAAACTAAGTATATACATCTAAGAGGTCATTCTGAGCTACCACACTATCCAACTACCGAATTGCTAAATTGCATAGTTACCGAATTGTTCAATTGCCCAACTATTGAATTGTCAAGGTGCCTAATTGTCAAACTACCGAGCCGCCAAATTGTTTAGCTATTGAATTGCTCAGCCGTCAATTTATATAATTGCCTAATTGTCGAATGGTTGAATTGCAAAATTACAGAATTGCTCAGTTGTCGAATTACCAATTTGTATAATTGTTAAATTCAACCACATGACAAACTATGATATAAAACTGCATGACATTACATAAAGCTATAAGACAAGACATGATGTTATATATGTGACATAAAACTTCAAGATGTGACATAACATTATGTACTTTTTATATTTTTATTTTGTATCATAAGAAAGGATGGCCAAGACCTATGAATAGTAGTTAAATGTATATATATATATATATATATATATATATATATATATATATATATATATATATATATATATAAAGGGAGATAGGGCTCTCTCTTTGCACTGTCAAACTCTCCCTCACTCACTTTTCTCCATTTATCTTCCATGCTAGTAGAATTTGCGCATAACTCATTGATAATATGGAACCCTACATCAACAATGATATAGAACAAATAACAAAAATAATGATAATTTTATTCAATCAGGGTTCTCTTTGGGGCAATATTTTACTAGCTTTGCGGTGGGAAACCGCTGGTTTGTTACATTTGGAATCAGCTTCGTGGTGGTTTTATAGATTTTTTTAGTGAAATGCAGGCTACGGGTTCGAGCCGGTGGCCCATGTTTCTTTTGCGTGTAATCCTCTCTTGACCTTCTCGACCCCATGTGCTTCACTTCAAGCTTTTGCTTTATCGGTTATGCCCAAGCTCTATCATTGCACTTGGTGAGTTACAATGGCATTTCTCTTCTCCTCCTCCACTCCTCCAACCATGTTCGACGAGTTTCAATGGTATTTTCCTTCTCCCACCTTCCCACCTTCTATATTCTGGTGACATTCTTCTATTGGTAATCTCTACCATACCCTACACTGTCGGAGCTGTAATTAACTTGTGGTTTGGACATTTGGCATTTGTGGTTTGTTCATTGCGATACACGGTGTGGTTTTTTATGGTTTGTTGTTTTTCTTTCGTAGGCCTTGTAGCAAGTGGAATGGTTTTTTGTGATGTCTATGGCTTGCTTCTTGCCCCGCGTGGCATTCTTGCAATCTATATTCTTTCTGTGATTTTTCTTTCCTTCTTGCTCCGTGCGCCTATCTTGTGGTCATTGATTTTTCTATCCCTCTTGCCCTCGTGCGACATTCTTGCGGCCTCTAGGTTTTTTTTTCATTGCTCGGTTGGGCTCTCCCATTTATTTCTTCTTTTGGTATTGTTACATATAGAGCAGAAGATGCATTGGCCTTTACAAATCAATTGCATGCATTGTCTTTGTTTCTCGTGTGTGTGTGTGTGTGTGTTGGGGGACGGGGGCGGAGGGGGGGGGGGGATGAAATGTGTTATACTGCGAGACAAGTCGACATATTTGTTTTCTAAATAATTGTAAATTGTGGTCACTACAATGACTTCTATAAATATATTTGGCTATATTCTTCATGCAACGACATGGACTGATGAAGATCATTCACATGTCCCTGTTGAAGCATATGGATATCATCTATGACAATCTTTATCATAGAAAGAAAGTGATTTGTCTAAGAGTTGCACTCAGGATGAGGAAGGCGCAGAGGAGATGATAGAGTTGATGGAGCGAATTACAGATACCATAGTTGGAGGCTGGATAAAGGCTTATCTATTGTTTTGTTACTAATTTATTTGCAATGTTGTGTGAAATCATTTACTGTTTTTTGTATTGATGGTTTTATGCAAATGATATATACTTTGAATCTCAATTTTATTTAGAGTCCTTATGCATTTAATTTTTTCCCACTTGGATGGTCGATGAGGTAGCCATGAACATAATATGTAATCTTAATATTGCATGTTATATTTTTTTGCTCTGGAGGTCTATGATGAGACACATGAAATCCCACTGAAGGCAACTAATTTTCTCTACTTTTTCAGGCATATGGTTTTTTAGGTTCCTCTGGATCACTTTTCTTAGTGATATGCAGTGCAACACATACGAGCTCGGTATTACGTGGTTTCAAGACAACCAAGAATATATTTTTTCATAAAGTTTGTTGTCTTATTGTAGTGATAGATTCGTTAGTTTATTTTATGTTCTCCGTGACCTCATGGTTTCATAAAACTTGAATTGATTACTTCTATTATTCATTTTCACTAATGTTACATCTAAGATTTGTGTTGTGTTGTTTTAACTTTTAAGAAAAAATGGGCTCGAGTATTTACGGTACCTCTAGAGCAATATATTGTTACTGTGAACTACAATGTTCCCTGCTTACATCATGACAGTCACATAGCTACGGAATAAGAGAAAGTTGTGAATTCTTTAGGTGGGTAGATGTGTTGTATGAATATATCCCTGATAGTGATCGAATGTGACGAGTTTTCTTAGAGGACGGCTTATCTCATGACACAAACCAATTACATTTTACAAAACAATATTATCATATTATTAATTGTTACCTTAACGATCATTTTTTTTTTATTTTGATTGTCATTCTACGCTATGTTTTGTGATATGTCATTTTTATTTTGTAATATTCAAACTGTATATTTACTTTCAAGTATGAAATACACTATGAATATTTCAGTTATAGACAACACTGCAAAGAAAGAGCAAAAATGTTATTTGTTCAGAAACAACAACAACACAACAATTTCAAAATGCAAGAAACAAACAGTCATCTAACTTCTGCACAATAGCTTATGTGCAGCAGCATCCTGACACATTAGCTCGCAACAACTTTTTAATAAGTTGTAGCAGCCCCAAAAAGATCCAAAGTCTATAAATGTAGCAACTTAGAATGACTAGCTCTAACAAATAAACAAGAAACAACTTGAATTAAGTACACCCAATCATCAATCGATAATTGCGACTTCTAAAAAGTGATGCAAAAAGAAAAACACGTTTATACTGTTCAACCGTCTATCATATCACATAATATTTCCTACATGCAAAATAATTTTATTATTTTCATTACTTTGTTATGAAAATGGATAATATAAATAACAATACATTTAGTATGCATTTACTCAAGTAATCACTTATTTTATAATATCTAGCAAGAGAACAAGAGATTTCAAATCCAAACATCAACTAAACGATAGACTAATAATGATCCCTTATTACAACCAGCACTGAAGTTTGACCTGACCACCTTCCATGGCGACAACGGAGCCAGGGAAAGCCGTTGACTTTTTCAATCAATCTGCTTTCGTAAAACTATTGACCGATCTACATATGCCGTCCAGTTCCGCCGTTCCCAACCTCCGTTCGCGATGCAAACCAAAACCGCGACTCTCCTCGCAGCCTCAACGATCATCCTCCTCGCCATCCTCCTCGCCATCCTCCTTCACACCATCGGTACCAAAACAGCCATTTTTATCATCGCCGGCCTCTGCTCCACCGTCCTCCTCACACTCCTCCTTTCCCTAATCATCCACCGCTCCACCACAAACATACGCCGCCACTCTTCCGTCCAGCGCCGCCTATCCATCAGCGCCGACACCACCCTTCGTCTCCAATTCAGTTTCCTCCGCAAAGTCGCCGGCTTGCCGGTCAACTTCCCCTATAAAGATCTTGCAACCGCCACCGATAACTTCCGCACTCCCGTCGGCCGTGGATCCTCCGGCTCTGTTTTTCGAGGAATCCTCGATGACGGTACTCTGATCGCCGTCAAACGAATCGATCGTTCAGCGGAACAGGGAGACAAAGATTTCCGCTCTGAAATCGCTGTGATCGCCGGCGTTCAGCATGTAAATCTCATCCGCCTCATCGGGTACTGCCTCAACGCCGGCGGCAGCCACCGGCTTCTGGTATACGAATTCGCTCACCACGGCTCGCTGGACAAATGGATTTTTAAGTCTTCCAGCGACGTGGAGCAGCAACAGCCGTGCCTTCCATGGAGGATTCGTGTTAGAGTAGCGATCGAAGTCGCAAAGGCTCTGGCTTACCTCCATCATGACTGCCGATCAAAGGTCCTGCATCTCGATGTGAAGCCGGAGAATGTTCTGCTCGACGAAGAGTTCCACGCCCTCGTGGCAGACTTCGGATTGTCGAAAATGATGGGGAGAGATGAGAGTCGAGTGATTACGAGCTTGAGAGGGACGAAGGGGTACTTGGCGCCGGAGTGGCTGATGGAAACAGGTGTGTCGGATAAATCGGACGTGTATAGCTATGGGATGGTGTTGCTTGAGATGGTGGGAGGGAGAAGGAACTGTGTGTTGCTGGAAGAAGAAGGAAGTGATCAGGGAGGGAGGAGGAGGAGGATCTGGTCGTATTTTCCGGCAATGGTGGCGGAGAAGATGAAGCAGAGGAGAGTGATGGAGGTAGTCGATGCGAGGATGGGGATAGGTGAGGGGGAGGAGGAGGAGGTGCAGAGATTGGTAAATGTGGCTCTTTGGTGCATACAGGAGGACAGGAAGATGAGGCCGAGTATGGAGAGAGTGGTGGATATGTTGGAAGGGAGGATGGGCGTTGTGGAAACACCGCCGGAGATGAGTATGTTGATGGCGGATTATCTCGACGTCGACATGATTGAAGCTCCGGTGCCGGCGTTGCTGCAGATTCAGACGCCGGAAGCTTTGACTCATTCGTTCGCCATGACCATGCTCTCCGGCCGGTAGAGGTTGACTCTCTCTGTCTCTCTCTCTCTCTCTCTGCCATGTGATTGTTTTATTAAGGGTAATTACATGCAGAGCACATGGAACATTATTAGTTATCAGTCAAACCTTCCATTGATTCTTTTGAAAGAGCACAAGGAACATTATTATTTATAAATCAAATCTTCAATTGATTCTTTTGAATTCTTAATCAATAGTAGGCTCTTTAAATTAAAGAGGATTTACATGATTATCATTCATTTTTACATATGTTTAATTAGGTGATAAAACAATGCATACCCCCTATGTGTGAATGCAATGATGTTGTAGAAGTTGTTCATAAGTTTTCTTTATTGGAGAAGTTCAAGTAGACACCAAAAACATTGAATGTATCTTTTCTAAAAGGAAAATTGCTCTAGCACAAGTGGTAATATTAAGGGATAGAATAGACTTGTCTGACCTATTATTTAGTTGTATAATATAATATAATCTTATGCCTATAAGAAAAGCTCTACTTTTCAATATTTAGAACATAGTCTCCATCAAAAATTTATTTATAATTCAAATAGTTAGGTATGACTCATATACTAGTTAAGGGATAAATGCTGGAGCGGAACGGAGTGAGCCAGTGGAGCGAGTGAGCGTAGAGGAGTGGAGCGGAAACATATGTTCAATCAGGGGAGTTATGCTATGTGGGTCGGTATGCGGGGGCAACGATCCAACTTGTTAAATCTAACTTGTACTATTTTTTTTGAAATTAAAGAAAAACTGCCGCTCTGCTCCTGAGAACGTAGGCATCTTTGTTGAACCTCGTTAAATCTCTGTGTTCTTCTAGATTTGTGTCGATTTGCATTTTATTTACCCTAAATTCTCAACAAGTGGTATTAGAGCTTAGTTCTAGGGCATATAAGAGATCGGCGCAAGAAGAAGATCTGGTGGCTATGGCTTCGACGATTTGGCGGAGGTATTCAGCTAGGGTTCATAGAAGATTTACGGTGGGGTTTTTGAATCGCAACATTCTACAGAGGAGCAGGGCTTCTTCAACCTACGACCAGAGAGTCCGATTGTGACTCGCGAAGGAGGTTCGAAAACAGGTGTTCCGCATGTGATAGAAGGTTTCATGGAGGTGTTCTGCAAACAGGGCTGCGAAAGGATTCGCAAGGGCTTCGGTGCTTCGGCGACTAGAAGGGTACGCGACTTCCATGTTCGCGAATTGTGGGAGAAGGGTTCGCAATCGCGCGACAGACATGATTTTCCGCGACTCCCGTAACAGAGGATTTGGCACAAAGAAGATTGTTCGCGGATAGCTTTACATAGGTTCGAGGTTCACGAAGGAGATTGTTCGTAGATTGCTTGGCACAGGTTCGACGGATAAATTTAACGGATAGCTTCGAGGTTCACGAAGCAGATCGTTCGTGAGATAGAAGGCTTAAGAACGGGTCGCGAAGCAGAAGTTTGGCCAAGGTGTTCTCTCTTAGAATCATCGCAGACAGAGAAGATTTCAGGTTTCTTTGATTTCCTTTTAGGTGCGGTTTTGCTTCGGATTGTGGCTGGACTAACTTCAAATGACAATTTCTTGTGCAAAATTGGAGGTGGTGAAGTTTAATGAAACTGGTAACTTCGGATTGTGGTAAATAAGGGTGAAAGATTAATTGGCACGACAAAGAATGTTGAAAGCTTTGCGGGCAACGAAACCTGATAACATGGAGGATGAAGATTGTGAAGAATTGCAACAAGTGGTAGCAACCATACGCTTATGCCTGGAAGATGAGGTTATGTATCATGTAATGAATTTAAAATCCTCAGGAGAGGTATGGAAGAAATTGTAAACTCATTTTATGTCAAAATCTCTAACAAATACATTGTATCTGAAGCAAACTCTGTATGGCCTGAAGATGCAATATGATTCTGATCTGGTGCAGCATGTTAATGACTTGAATCAAATAATCACAGATTTATCACGGTTTGATGTGAGTATTGAGTATGAAAACCAATCAATGATATTGTTGTGTTCATTGCTTTCTTCTTATGAACACCTGATGACTACTCTTACATATGACAAATAAACTATCAAAGTTGATGAGATTACTGCAATATTATTGGGTCACAACCAGCGGAAGCAAAATGCAGGGGAACGCTCTCATGGCGACAGTTTATATGTTAAGGGCAATCAAGATCATGGAAGGAAGAAAGAGAGTAAGGGTTTTGAAAGGTGAAATCCAAATCAAAGTCTAATGGCAAAAAAACGATTCATTGCTACAAGTGCAAGGAGTCAGGTCATATGAAGAGAGATTGTTTAAAGCTTAAGAAGCAAACTGAAGAGAAACATGATGGATCATTGAAGTCTGTAAATGTGGTGCAAATTGACAATTCAGATTGCAGTGATGGTGATATGCTTTCAGTTTCATCAACTCAGTTCATAGATACATAGATTCTTGATTCATAGTGTTCTTATCACATAACACCTTATAGGAAGTGTTTTAATTCATACATGTTAACTAATTCTGGCTCAATCTATTTAGTTGATGATAGATGCTGCAATATTATCGATATTGGTGAAGTCAGAATTAAGATGTATGATAACACTGTTAGAACATTATGTGATGTCAGATACATTCCAGATTTGAAGAAGAATTTGATTTTCTTTCGCACTCTACATATAAATAGTTTTATTTATAAGGCAGATGAGGATAAGGAAACCATGAGAATCGTTAAGGGTGCAATGAATTTGTTGAAAGAAAAGTTAACTGCATGTAATATCTACAAAAATATTGGAGAGTATAGTTATAGGTGGAGTTCATTCTGTTGAGTTAGATGATGATAAAACAAAGCTATATTATATGCGTTTGGGTCATCTTAGTGAATGTGGGATGACTGAATTGCTTAAAAGAAATTTTTTGCATGGTGTTTAAAACTGCAAGCTTGATTTTTGTAAGTTCTATTATTAGAGTCAGTTTTATGACTAGAAAGCACAAAACTGAAGGGATTCTTGATTATGTGCATTCTGGTGTATGGGGCCCTACTAGAGAATTGTCATCAGGAAGATCTCTGTATTATGTTACATTTATTGATGATTTATCCAAAAAAGTTTGGGTGTATGTCTTAAAGCAGAAATATGAAATTTTCTCCAAATTCAAGCTGTGAAAAGCAGAAGTGGAGAACCAAATTAACGAAAGATCAAGTATTTTAGGTCTGATAATGGCACATAGTGCACAAATTCACAGTTTAAGAAGTTATGTGAGGAGCATGGGATTCAGAGACATTTTTCAATGCGAAAGACACCACAACAGAATGACGTTGCAGAAATGATGAACGGGTCCTTAGCTGAAAGGGCAAGATGCTTAAAATTGAATGCAAGACTTACTAAAAGCTTTTGGGCAGAGGTTATGAATATGTTATGCTATCTAATAAATAGATCACCTCAGGCATCATTGAGTGTCATGATTACAGAAGATGTATGTACAGGTAATCCAGTGAATTTTGATCGCTTACAAATTTTTTTTTGTTCTGCTTCTGTGCATGTACATGGAGATGAAAGATCAAAAACTTGATCTAAAATCCAAGAAATGCATATTTATGGGCTACAAAAAAGGTGTGAAAGGATAAAATTTTTGGGATCGGATTGCAAAAAGGCAAGGATCGCAGAGATGCATTCGATGAGCAAACCCATGTCAGCAGCAGAATCAAGACAAGGTACCGTAGAATAGTTCCAGCTCGTATGCAAGCAGGTGATGAGCTAAAACAACATCCTTGAAGAATCGAGATAGCTCAAGGTTCGTATCCAACGCCCCGGTGATTCTAATACAGATGACTTGCATAATTACAATATAGTCAAAGATAGACCAAGACACACCAATTTAAAGCCTCCTAGCATATTAAGTTATGAAGACTTGGTCTCTTGTGCACTTCTCATCAGCAGTGATGATCCAACAACTTTTAAAGGAGCTATCACAAGACAGGAGAAAGAGAAATGAATGGTGGGTGTAATGGTTGAGAAGATAGAGTCTTTACAGAAAAATCACACATGGGAGCTAGTTCAACTTCCTGGGGGAAAGAAGGCTATTGGGTACAAGTGGGTGTACAAAAGAAAACCAGCAGTATCAGAAAAAGAAGGGGAAAGTTCAAGAATCGACTGGTAAAGAAAGGGATTTTCACAACAGAATGGGATAAATTATGATGAAATCTTTTCTCTTGTGGTCAAACATACTTCAATCAGGGCAGTGCTTGCATTAGTAACTATCTGGGATTTACATCTGGAGCAAATGGACGTTAAAACTGCATTTTTACATGACAATCTGGAGGAGCAGACTTACATGGAGCAGAAGAAGGGTTCACTCAACACCTGGACAAGGGCATCTAGTTTGCAAATTAAAGAAATCAGTGTACGGGTTAAAATGGTAAAAGTTGTTCGACTCCTATATGATTTAGATTGGCTACAAGTGATGTGAGTATGATTGTTGTATTTATGTTAAGAGTCGTATTGATGATTCTGTTGTTTTTCTGCTACTGTATGTTGATGATATACTGATTGTTGCAAAGAATATGAATGATGTCCTTGGATTGAAAGTTTTATTGAGTCAAAAATTTGACATGAAAGACTTAGGTCCTACAAAGAAGATTCTCAGAATGAAGATTTTAGCGTGATAGAGGCTCAAGACGACTGTGTTTATCTCAGAGACGCTATGTTGAGAAAGTGATATACAGGTTTGAGGTGAACAAAGCAAAGCCTATGAGTACTCCATTGGCAAATCATTTCAAGCTTTGTTCATAACAGTGTCCTAAGACAGATAAGAAAATCGAAGACATGATAAAGGTTTCATATGCCAGTGCAGTTGGCTGCATAATGTATGCAATGGTATGTACTCGCTCTGATTTGACTCATTATGTTAGTTAAGTCTGCATATACATGTCTAAACTAGGAAGACGACAATGAGAAGCAGTCAAGTGGATTTCCAGGTATATGAAGGGTACTGTATGACATGAAATTATTTTTGACAGTCAGCATAATTATTCTTTAGTTGTGGGGTACGTGAATTCAGACTACGCAGGTGATTTGGATGACAAAAGGTCTATAACTGAGTATGTCTTTACTCTTGGTGGAGGGTCTATATGTTAGAAATCAACAATTCAGTCCATTGTGGCATTGTCTACAACTGAAGCTGAGTACATGGCAGTAGCTAAAGCTGCTAAAGAAGTCCTATGACTTACTGGGCTAGTGAAGGAACTAGATGTTGAGCAATGTGGAGTTCAGTTGCATTGTGATAGCCAAAGTTTCATTTATTTGGCTAAGAATTAGGAGTATCATGCGAGAACCAAGCATATTGATGTCAGATATCACAAGATCAGTGAATTGATTGCTTCTAGTGAGATACTGTTTTAGAAGGTTCATACTGATGAAAATGCAACTGATATGTTGAACAAGCCAGCTACCATCAACATGTTCTTGCATTGCTTGAACTTGTTGAATATTCACAGTTGCTAAAGAAGCATGGTAGCCCAACCCACATTGGTGCATGTGTAACCCTCAGGTATATTTTCTCCTAAGGGGCTGGATATTCGCAATGGTGGAGATTTATTAGGTATGACTCATATATCGGCTAAGGGACAGATGCTGGAGTGGAGCGAAAGATGTAAGAATATCAAAAAATAATATTGAAAATTTTCACTTTGTAAGATTTAGTTGCTCTTTCTTCACCATTAAGTTCACTCGTTCGTCTTCTCCAAATTGTTAATTCGCACCCCTCTTTTCGTTAGAGTTTTATGATATCCCAAATTTTTTTTCTTTCAATTGTGTCAGCACACTCGTTCTCCTTACAAAAATCTTTAACACAAAACATAAAAAATTTGCTAGAGATTTTGTAATATATCTTTCAAAATAATATATCTTCTAACTCCGTTATAGTTCATCTTAACTAATGCTAATGACAATAATACTAATTTTAATGTCCAATACCTTTAAAAATAAAACTTGATCAACAACAATAGATGAAATACTTATAAATTTTGATCAAATATTACAAATAAAAAAGATTGACAGATATGATAAGAACATAATAAAATTATGAAATAATGTAGCTCATAAGATTATATCCCTAATTGTATCAAGAACATCAAATAAATTACTCATTGAATGCCCTAATAAGGGCTTCATGTGATAAATATTGTCGTTTGTTAAATTTTCTTCTTATCAGATAATATTATTATTACAATAAAAACAAAATTATGATAAATAAAGAAGTTCTTATCCACAATCCTAAACATTTTAATTTTTTTTTTGTAAATAGTTTAATTGCAGAAGTCCCCAAGAGTAAATATATCACAGTTTCAAGATGGAGATAAGATAATATAAAACTTTTCTCAGGAATTTATGATGGTAAAATTTACGCAAGTATACATATCACTCAAATAATATATAAATAAATAGGGTTTCGTTCCGATGAGATTGACAAGTAAGATTTTATTATTAGCTTGAGTACTCACACTTACTAAACTTAATTCTTATTCAACACTTTAGTTTTATGATTGATGTGTGCTAGAAAATTTACGGCGGTAGAGTAATGGATTATCGTATTAGCGTTGCACGATAATTTAGCACGTACTCTGGTGAAAGTAAACAACTAATGATGACACCAAAAGTTTTTATGTGTAAAACCCCGTAAAAGGAAAAACTACGGGATTTGGCTTAATTGTAAAAATCTACTATATATTAATGATTATGGAGAACTCTTGTCCCACAGACGGGACATGATTACTAGGTTTACCGAGTTACAAGTGCAATCGATGACGTATCATGCGTGCATCGATCGTGATTGCTGTTATCAATGGCACAGAATTAACCATGACGATCGTATTACATCACGGCAGTGTCGACGATGGCCTGCTGAATGATTGACATGGATGGTGGAGGTCAAGTGGCGCTGGCGAAGGTCAGGTGGCCATGGCGGCGATCTATAATGAGTAATGACATGAGTGATATTGACTTCAGCTTCTTCTAAAAGCTTCAAGTTTTCTCTCAAGTCTCAAGCTCCCCTTCCATGAGAGAAGAAATAGTTTATTTACAATGTTCTGGGTAGAATTAATACAGAAATATAAATCACTTTGATCGGACGGTCAGAAGAATTTTTTTCGATCATACAGTGTTTGATGGACATTTGAGTGCATTAACGATGTTAGAATTAAACAATCTTAGACCCGTTAGATTCTTCTTGTCGATCCGCTCAATTCAACCATAGGCCTGCTAAATTCAACATTTGTTAAACCATCTAAATATGTCTGAAAAACTTTCACGAGTGGTTTAATGACTTTATCTGATCTTGATTTAACTCAAATTGGACTAATTTTGGTGACATTGAATTCTACTTGTTGAGCCAATCAGTTTGACTGCAATTTTGGTGAAATCATAATCTTCAATTTTTTTTATCAAAGTTTGAATATTTCTTACTTAAAAAATTATTTTGAGATTTGTGCCGGATGATGTAGATAATGAAAATTATAAAGTTTACGTAAGCTACATAGCAACTAATAATTTAAAATAGATAGAGCCAATTATCGATTTATGGATTGCTTAAATTAGTTTATGAATTATTATTGTGTTGAATACTATTATTTAAATATTTTACCACTCAGAAAAATGAATGTCTCGTAGTATTTGTCAGCAATTATAGAAACAAACTAAACAAAGCGTGAAGCGAAAAAAAACAACTAAACAATTTTATACTTGAAAATAACATATTTCACAAATAAATCAAATTTACCATAAATCTAAAGAATTACAAATACTTCATGATTATACAAAGAAAATTACAAATAAATAAAAATATACCCCTTAAATTTAACAAACTAAATTATTAGGTTCGTCATGCTATGATGCGAAGAAGACAGTGTTACAATACTGAGAAGATAGCATTGCAGCCTGACTTGCAGCACTGCAGCGCTCAGTTAAAGCGCAGCTTCATTAAGCTATTTATCTTTTCGTTCGATTCTGGCTCTTTTCGGTGACATGACTCAAATTTACGTACGGTGAACCAATTAAAACTACTCCCTACCAAAAAGTATATGACAGTGGTCCGCACCGAATAATTTTCCCTCTTCAACACACCAACGTTATAACTCAAGAAATTGTATAATCATCTCTCACATGTGGAACAATGGGTTGTACTTCTAATCGTCAACTCATAGTGGAATATTTCAACTGTGCAAAACCCGTAACTTTATTCCCTTCTTAATATTTCATGTTAAAACTGGGTTTTCTTCTTTGAAGTGAGTGTGCATAGAATTCAATACAACACTGAGAGAATAAATCTTTGCTCTACCGCTGTGAATGTATTATGAGTTGGCTATAATAATCATCAAAATTACGGCTAGTATGGTCAAATATTTTCTCGCGGAAAGCCATTTCACATGCTCCAAGTCTAGTCAGTCACGTGTTTGCTTACTAATTTGGTCCGTCTTCTCGACCCGATTGACCGGATAATTTCAACTTTTTACTCTCGTCAGGATTGCTTCTTCGACCCTTATTCCGGTCCAAGACCATTGAATCTAGTTCAACATACTTTGATCACACATGTACCTATTTTATTGCATATATTTAATTTCATATGCTATACATTATTTTTTAATGCTTCTAAATTATTTAATATTTAAAATATTTGTTATCACTGTATTTGTAAACACTTATTAAAACAATTATAATATTTAAAATTTTATTTTATATATATATATATATATATATATATATATATATATATATATATATATAAACACATATTTATAAACTTTGGTTGAATTATACTACTCGCACGGCTCGTCACGAGAGGAGCAATTATTAGGGGCAGAATAAATATATGTAAAATTGAATTAATATAATATGAATAAAAATGAAATTTACGTTTGGAGCCAGTACCATTTTTTATCCCGCTGTCAAAAATGTTTATGGTTCGGGAATAGCTCGTGGTCGGCTCATGAGAAAACTCGTGTTCTATTCGTTCGCCAAATTAATAAGTAGAGCACGAACAAAAATTTGTTGTTCATGTTCGGCACCAAATACTGCTCATTAATTATATGAATGTATGTATGTATGTGAGTGCGTATACGCGAAGGTTCGATCATTTGCTAAAAGCTGCTCACCGTGAGTCCTTAGGTCAAGGGTTTGATCCCCGAGACACGGGGTTGTCAAATATTAGGCACTTGACACATGCACCCCATCATAAGTGTCCGAACATAAAAGGAAATCAGTATTTGATGCCCAACAGACTCAAATAACAATTTTTTCAAGGATATATATATATATATATATATATATATATATATATATATATATATAATTTAATTGACTATAATGCTATAAAGATTTATAATTCAATAAAATTATTAATTAAAAAAATGAAGAGAGTAGCTGCATGATTAGGATTGTCAAAACGATTCTTTGTTCGCGAACAACTCGTGTTTAGCTCACTATGTAAACGAGCAGAACACGAATATATTTTTATATTTGAAATACGAACAAGTCGAACACGATCAATTAAATTTTTAAAGAGCCCTCCGCCGAACTTGTGTTGGGCTCCTTCACACGGGAAATAATTGCATACGGAGCACATACGCAGTCTGCACGCAGCTCATCCGATACTCATCCAGTACTCTTGTAATAACTTATCAATACCCAATAATCAATACCCTGTAAATATCTTAATAATCAATACCCCATCCATACCCTCTCAATACCCTCAAATGACGGTATTGGGAGATTATTCCGCATCAAGCGATGAATACGTACTCTGTATGCAATAATTTCCTAGTTCACACCTCTAAGTGGGAGCCATTATTTGTTGGGGAGTAATTATATATAAATTGTATTGTCTTTTGATTAATCCACGTGGGGATCAGCTCTTCTTCGTCAACGCCAACCTCTTCAGCTCCGCCACCAACGAATCCAGATCTCGGAAAGAACTCCCGCCCCCAGCCGCCGCTTTTCTCGCTATTTCTCCCATCTCAGAAGCCCTCAGCCGCCGCTTTTCGCCGCTTTTCTCCCCATTATTTTCACCTCTCACCTCCGCCTCCAAAATCCTAGCCAGCTCCTCAGCGTCCGGCACCGTTTCACTTCCGTCAGCCACGCGGACCGCCATCCCTGCTTCCTCCAGCAGCTGAGCGTTAACGAACTGGTCCGCTCCCCGCGGCCATGTAAACAACGCCACCCCTGCAGTCACAGCTTCAATCACCGAGTTCCATCCACAGTGCGTCAAGAACCACCCGACCGAAGCGTGGCCCAGAATCTCCACCTGCGGAGCCCATCCCTTCATCACAAACCCTAGCGGCGCCACTCTTTCATCAAACCCCGCTGGAATCTCCGTCCCCTCTCTCACGCCCCAGAGGAATCGCACTCCGCTGAGCTCAAGCGCCGCCGATATCGCCGCCGATTGAGCCGCCGATAGCACAGCTTGGCTACCGAAGCAAACGAAGACCACCGATCCCTCCGGGCAGCAATCCAGCCAGTCCATAACCTTCTTCTTCGCAGAGGAGTCACTCTTCCGCCCAATCGCTGAAGCGACGAGCGGCCCCACGGCCCATAGTCGCCGCCGATGCCCCGAAAAATTATTCATTAGGTGTTCGATATAGTCGCATTCGAGATCTGAGAACGTGTTGACGACGAATCCCCAGCTTTGAATGTCCGATAGAAAATTTTCCTTGATTGATTCGGAGACGGAATCACCGGTTCTGTAGCCGCGGTAGAGAGTGGAGAGTTGGGAAAGGGGGAAGGAAGGGGAGTTGGGCAGGGAGTCGAAATGGATGATGAGATTGGTGTCGGAATTAGGTGGCATCTCGCGCCATAGATGATGGATGGTTGCGAGACCAAATGCGCCAGAAGGGGAGAAAGAGAGGCGGGGGATGGAGAGCATTTGGGCGAGACGAAGGGTCCACCCAGCGGTGAAGAAATCAGAGAGGATAGCGATCGGAGGATTAGGGTTGGATTGGGACCATTGGAGGATGGGTTGAAGCAGAGAGGAAAACGCGGGGATGAATCCGCGGATGAGATTTGGGGGAACTTGGCAGGTGTTCTCTGCGGCGATGGGGAAGTCAGGGGAAGAAGGGAATGGAAGGAGTAAAGGGGAGATGGAAGGAGAGGATGAAAGGAGCGGGGAGAGGATGGGAAGATTGCCGGGTGTGACGACGATGGTGATGGTTAGGTTACCACGGATGGAGAGGAGGTGGCAGAGATCGAGGAGAGGAAGAAGGTGACCCTGTGATGGGAACGGGATTACCAGAAGATGAGGGTCAACTGTCTCCGCCATTGATGGTCTATGATAGCTATTCAGCTCTTTGCTCCTTCGACGAAGAGGGGCCGAACACATTTTATATTGTATCAACGAAAATTTACAGTCAACAATTCAATTTCTATGTATTTACCGATCCAACCTCGGACTTGGAAATTTTGGGCAGACCCCACTTTGCTGGTTAAAAAAAAATATTGCATGAGGATCTAGATTAAATTTTGTATCAAGACCTCAATCAGAATCTGTTACATGTATAAGCACACATCTTTTAATTAAAAATATTAATTTAATACATATGTGAGTCTGCATGTACACTGACAGATCCTGGTAGGAGTCCTGACATAAAACTACAGCAGGACATCTTATGCAATATTTTTTCGCTAGTTAGAGTTGTAATGGAGCCGAAGTCGAGCATATCATAATTCAGGCTTGACTTGTTATAATTATAAGCTGTTCCAGTTTGGCTTGCACTTGTGTCGAGCTTCCATATCAAGTTTGACTTTTTTTAATGTTTGAACTTAATTTGTTTATAACAAGTGAACAAGTATTTGAATGGGTTAATAAATAAGCAAAAAATTCAAACGAGTATTTAAATTTTATCATAAAAAAAATTAAAAAATAAGTTTATAAATTTGATCACAACTATTAATTTTTTGAATAAGAACTCCCAATCTTACAGTATCTTAAATCTCATTTCTTCTCCATTTTGCCTTAAATTCCTCACCTGAGAGATGTGTAGTAGAATGATTTACGTAGCATTTAAACATTATTTAACCTAACTTCTACCAAACAACTAAAAATGACATGTGTAAAACTTTGTAAACTTAATATCAAGTATTTATGTATCATATATGATACAAGTTATTCATCGATCTATCACAAATGAGTTCATATTTTCAATAATTATATTTTATTTAAACAATATAGTATATATGATATGAGCTATCATCGAGCCTGATATCGAGTATTTAACAAGATACGTTAAACATGAGCTTGTTCGTCAAAATAAATGATCAAGTTCAGTTATATTGATGTTTTGTTTATTTATCCTTGGAGTTTTAAAAAACTGTTAAAGTTTGTTCATTTGAAAGAATATAATTAAATTTTAATAGAGCCAAGTTCTGATTGTTATTGACTGTGTTGGTTCAGCCCTATTGACACTGATCCATACTTGAAGGAGGGGAAAAGTGCACTTTTTAACAGTTAAAGTGATCTTACTTTTGACTTGAATTTAATGATTTGGATTATATTATTAAGAAATCTTCTAGGAACAATTTCTAATTTTACACTGCAGAATAATATGATAATACCAATTTGAGAAGATCAAAATAAAGAATTAAATAGAAAACATAATAAAAAAAAAAAAAAAAACACGAGAATTTTATGTAGAAAAACTTGATAACACAAATTATAATCCGACACAAGAATCACGTTGAATCACCGAAATTCACTTCTTCGACACTTCTCACCTTCGCTGAAATGCTCGTCGATAAATACAGAAGAAAGATTAGCACTGCAACCACTTGAAATTTGCTTAAAATCAAAAGATCGAGAGCCAACTCTTATGGTAGCATGGATGCCCATACTTGTTGCATAAGTGCCAAAGCCTTTGTCGTGCGCCTAAATTGGACGCGTACACGTCAATAGGCTAGTGCTTATGCGTCAATCCCTCTATTTCAAAATAACACCTATGTCATAAGTGGGTGCATATGCGCTTATGGGTTGGCGCATATGCACAAGCCCCTCTGCTGATCGAACAAACACCCAAGTGGGCGCATAGGCGCCCACAACCTGGCGTATAGATGCCCACACCCACGTTCTCAACAAAAGTGCTTCGGACAACGCCCCATTAATTTTCTTAATTTTATAATTTCCTTCATTTTTTTCTAAATTTAATAATTTTAAATATCTCATTTTTATTTAATATTCTACATAAAAATAAAAGCATTTTAAATCTGAGATAAGATTATCTAGAATTTAATATTATATCTTTAAGTTCACTATACTTAAATTTAACAACATAAACTTATTTAAATAAATATTCAAAATTTTAAATATGATATGTCTTCTAGATGGAACATAGTCAAATCGTATTATTCTTTTTTATAGTTAAAATTAAGCCATTTTTATGCAATATGAAAATTCTTTGTGGTTTGACTGTAAAATGTGAAGTTTACGGGGTGGTATGTTTGTAAATACCCCCTTAATTTTCTTAATATTATCATGTTATTTTTTTATTGTTTATATTTTTCTAAATTTAATAGTTTTAATTATCTTATTTTTATTTAATATTCTATATAAAAATAAAAATATGCTTTACATCCGAGATAATAATATCAAAATTTTAAAATTATATCTTTAACTTCAGATAATTAAATTAAACAATATAAATTTATCTAAATAATTATTTTAAAAAGAAATGCATTTCACGATTTTTTTTTTATAATTTTAATGGATCGAATCTAATAATAAATAAATTTATTTAAAATTAATAATTTTGAATCCAAAGGCATTTTAAATATATTATTTTTGGGGCTATTATGTAAATTTAATTTAATAAGGAGAGCTTATATGAAAATGTCACGAACAACCATATTTTTTAGAAAGGTTTTTCTACCACATTTCTATGAAACGTCAATGTTTAGAGGTCTGCTTAAGGACTTTGTCCATGACTTTGAAGACGTTGTGAAAGAGAAAATATTACGAACATTATATGTAAGTGTAGATAGCTATTGAGACACGTGACTCCTGACAAATTTATATAGTGACGTGCCCCTTTTTCGTGCGGCACGGCCTCAAATCGTTACATTCGGTTGTTTGAATGTCAACTTCGCAGCTGCACATGGCTAAAGTTGGTTGAAAGTGGGTTGCAGGATCGACCCTGCAGTATGCGTTCGCCCCGTTAATATTACCTTAGGCCACGCAATCCTCCTCTCTCACGAACGCTTCCCGCTTGGTGTTCCCGAGCCTTCTTGCGAAGCCCCTTGCTCCTCCTTCTTCCTCGACGAGCTAGATACCCTGCGCCTTCTTCTTCTTCGATGAGCCAAGTTATTTTCACACCTGCGTTCCAACAGACATTCAATTTTCCCACCATAATTACCCCACAACAGCTGACAGTGTGCAGTTGTAATTTCGCCACTGTATTTGCCCAGATAGACTCTTAGACAAAACTACAGTGAAGTACCTCACTGCCACCACACTAATGCCCCCAAATGGGAGCCATTATTCCATACGGAGAACGCACGCATCCGCGCGCATCTCCTCCAATACCCATCCAGTACCCTCCAATACCCACCAATACTCACCTAATAGCCAATACCCAATATCCAATACACATCCATACCCATACATACCCATCCATATCCATTCATACCCATCCAGTACCAAAAAAATCCGCACCCAAACGCTGCGTACGTGCTCCGGATGGAATAATTCGCCCCAAAATGGACCCAAACTCTAGCTTTATAATAAGTTATCAATGGTTAATTAATATTACTAATTTTGCATTATCATACTGTTATTTATATTATTATCTTATAATTATTTATATTTATAACTAGATAGCTTACTATTAATAAATTGGTTAACTATTTCCAACTTTAATTATTATTTAACATGCTTTGGACTTTCCAAAACGAGTAATAATTTGTTGATGCGTCCATTAATTTTAAAACATATTAAGCGCTACACCTGTTAATTAAAAATTTATAATTATAATATATCTAACAATGAGTGCCGGGCCCACCGGCTATTATTTTGCAGAGATTAGCGGAGCATAACTTGTATAATATATTTATTATAATTTATATTATAATATATCTAACAATATTATATTATAATATTATAATATATTTATATTATAATATTATAATTTATATTATTATTAATATTATAATTTATAAGCAAGCTAAGTAAGAATGCGTGAACATACATGTGAAAGTTCGTCTCAAGCTCGAACTAAACATGAATAACTTATGATTCGACCAAGCTGAATCCAAACAATGATGTACTCGACTCGACTTGACTCAACTCGACTGAATTACAACCCTACATATGCTTTATTTAAAATGCATATTTTCACAAGAGTTGTTCTCTTTGCTCTCTATATCTCAAATCCTCTCTTTAAGTTGTAAGTACTAAACACATTCAAATCAAATTCATAATGCAACATTATATGTTAAACCACTTAAAAATCTCTATAAAGTTATTATTAATGAATCAAACACCTATAAATCTAGAACCAATGCACTTAAGGTCTATTTTGAGCAGCTTGTGCGTTTGAGGATAAGCTGCTTATCCTGAAACGTGGCCAGCGGGTTGACCGCGGGGGTCGACCCGCGGCCTACGTTTAATATAAAAAACTCAAACGCAGCAGACAACATTTTCAAAAACACGCGAACTAAACGGCTAGGAGGCGTTTTAAAAAATGTCGCCGCACTTATAAGCTGTCCCAAACGGGAAGAAAAAAACTATTAGTAAAATTTACATAAAAATCACACAATTCTTATATATTTATCTATTTAACACTGACAATTGTGTGTTTACGTTTATCATGCTTTAGTGTCACAGATGTATATATGAAAGTGTGCATTTTATTTTTAAAAAATAAATAAAAATGATATTTTTGATGTGATATTAAATATTAAAGTGCTAGAATTCAAATATAAAAATTTAGGAGTTAGATGTGTAAATATATATGAATTAATTGGTATATATGTAAATATCTCAAAAAATGCCACCTTTGAAATCTAATGTGTTTTTTTCCTCTAAAATAGTATAGCATTCTGCTTTGAAAGAGCTTTTTGTTGGACAGAAGTGTGGAAATTGGCTCCACAATTGATGTTGGAATAATATTTTTTGAAGCTTTGATTTTGACTTTTGATATTAAGTAAGACTTTATTTGGAGTAGCTAAAATTGTGACGGAGAAAACAACTTCTTAGCGCGTGTGCGTGTCTCTGTATGTAGTTAAAAAAATATGACAATAACGTTATTACAGTCACCTCATTTGAACTTGTCAAGTTATAAACAGACAGCTTCCCCACTAGCGAGAAAACACTTACCCTATCGAAATTGTGATGGTCAGGTTTGTCAAAACGGGAACACGGTAATCAAGTTCTTTACATTATGTATAATCTTTCATTTTCACTTCATATTCATATACATCTATATTTGAATAATCCAACCTATATAATCTTACATAAACTTGCATGGAAATAAACTCTTCTTCTCCAATATATATATATATATATATATATATATATATATATATATATATATATATATATATATATATATATATATATATTTAAATCAAGTAAACACTTATAACAATATTGACACATCTTTATGTGAAAAATTGATGTTAGACCCAGATTTGTTCGTGAATCGCGCCCAATAAAGATAGCGTAAATAATGTGTTTGTGTGTGTGTGTGTGTGTGTGTGAGAGAGAGAGAGAGAGAGAGAGAGAGAGACTTAAGAGCCCTATAATATCAATAATTGATACGCGTTAGAAAACTCACAGCGGTAGAGTAATGGATTATTGTCTTAGCGTTATATGAAAATTCAACATACACACAGATGATAACAAACAAATGGTGATGACTGCAGAAGTTTTTACGTGGAAAACCCGTAAAGGGAAAAACCACGGGTCTGACATAGTTGCGAAAATTCACTATTAATTGATGTTTACAAAAATCTCTTATTCCACAGACGGGAAAGGATAATTATATTATTTAGATTACAGTGTCGATTGACAGTGTCTAGTTAGTGGTGATTGACGATGGTGGTTAACGGTCAACAAAGCTTGGTGATGGTCGACGACGGAGATCAACCATGGTTGACGGTGGTAGGTGATTATCGATGGCGGTCGGCGGTAATCAACGTAGGTCGATAGTGGTTGACGGGGGTCGGAGGTGATTGATGGAGATCGGCATTGGTCGATGACGGTTAGCGGTTGTGCTAATCTGCAGTTTCTCCTCAAGTTTTCAGGCTCTCTTTAGGCTTAGGCCTCCTCCTCATATGAGAATTGGGAGTATATTTATAGTATTTTGGGTGCAAGTAATGTATTTGATCGGACGGTCCAGAGAGCTTCCCTTTATCACACGGTATTTAAGGGGCATTTGATGACCTTAATAATGTCGGAATTGAGTCATATTGGGCTTGTTGGATTCGTCTTGTCGGGATGCTCGAATCAAATATAGGCTTGCTAGTGTCGACGTCTGTTTGACTTTCCAAATTTGTCCATAAATCTTTTAACAGCTTTTTGATGACTTGATTTGGGCATGATTTGACTCAGATTGTATTAGTTTTTATATCATTAGGTCTGTCTCATTGAGCTGGTCAGTTTGACTATAAGTTTGCTGAAATCGGAGATTTGGATGATTTTTTATCAAGATTTGAACGTTTCTTGCTCAAATGATTGCACCGAGATTTGTGTCGTGCCTCGGGATTCGTGCTCGATAATGAAAAGTTATTTTTGTCGTATCAATAACATAGCAAGATGTTGTCGTTTCCGAGTCACTCGAAGCCCATGTTTTCAAACCCGACTGTTTCCACCTCATTGGATGCTCGCGACAATTAAAACATTGATATACCACCCTACCACCACCTTAATCCTTTTAACACACTATATATATATATATATATATATATATATATATATATATATATATATATATATATATATATATATATATTTATATATTTATAACCCCGCAACAAAATAAATGTAATCAACATCCTTTTCTAGGAAGATTAATTTTTTTAGCTCTCTAATCTCTTCTTGTTTGTGGTTCATTTAGCTTCATGTGAATGAATGAGTGTTTTTTTTTTTTTTTTTTTTATAAATTCAAACCATTATAATGCATGGTTTATGAATGATGACTTTGAAGTTTGAATACTAGACAATTCCTTTAAAATCCGAATGTGAAGGTCAATTTCCTTAGCTCAAGATTCACTCGAGCAACCACATAAATGTTGATAATGCCCGAGCATTCATATCTTATAACTATCATATTACTATCTCGTGTTGCCAAATGTTTACATATTTGATAGTGTTGTTCATGCAAAATGAATGTGAACCTTTCCTTCTCACTTTGTATGTTGAGCGATGATTATTAAAGCAACATACTATTCTAAAGATCCTTAAAAGGCATTCATCAATGAATGATGCAATTCATTGAGAACAATAGATAGCTACATGGCTTGAATGTTATGTGTTTCTTGGAGTGAGAGTGAGAGATAAAGAACAAAAACGAGATTCTTAGTTATGCATAAGATATGTCTATAGCATTATTAGTGTTTGCACAAGTTTATAGGTTTTGGAATGTAAAAGTAAGTTCTCTATATATTTGATTGTATGATCAGAGTATGCTAAATCGAATTAAGTGATTATGGATGAGACGCGATCTAGAAAATCAATCACAACGAGCACAAAGAGCTGTCGACCAACACGAACCTAACGATCTAGTTGATCAAACCGATAAGGTCTACTGAATAAATAGAAGAGTTGCTCATTGATCCAGGAGCAAACAAGTATAGATCTGACGAGTAAACTATTTGATCATGATAATGTCTACTCTGGAAATTACGACGATCGATCGACAATTGAGAAATAACAAGGGCTTTATCGACATTTTGTAATGTAACTTTTACATATTTATAGTATAGGAACAGTAACATGTAAAAAGTCACATGTAAGCTCTAACAATAACTTTTTACATGTACCAGCAACATGTAAAAAGTTACATGTAACAACAACCTTAAACCTGTTTCAACTGCATGTAAAATATTATTGTTACTGTAACATATAACAGTAGCTTTTTGCATGTAACAGTAACATGTAAAAAGTTACATGTAACAGTAACATGTATCTTGTAATATTAATAATATATCAATATTACGTGTTACATGCAACAATAACTTTTTACATGTTATATTTAACAGTAACATGTAAAAATTTACATGTAACAGTAATATGTAACACATAAAAAAGTTTTAACATCAACTGTCGACCGCCTGCTTGCATGCACCTGCTTTATTCAGGCTTTTCATTGATGTAGAGTGTCGGGCGATCCCTTCACCTCACTCCTAATTGTTCTATTACTATAAATTTACTTTCATGAAACTTTATAATTAGTTTTCGTAAGAATTTTGTCAGGACAATCATTGACGTCTCCAAGTTTTCTTTTTTAGGGTTGTATCTAAGGCGAGTGGAGCCCCAACTATATCTCATTTCGATGTGATGATTCTCCTCAAAGGGAAGTGTGGAGCTCTAGTTGTGTCTCGCTTCAGAGTGTTATTTATCCTTCCCTGACAGTTTCACATCCCACCTGTTTCAAATACGCATTTCCTCATCATTGTTGCTAGCTTGTTTGTTTATTATTTTTTTCTTTTCTTGCATATATCCTCTGTCCAACCTTTCCTCTTCCCTGTCATTACTGTTCCAGCCCTCAAACTTCACTGCCACCACTATCTAGGCTTTCATTCTCGTTGCCATCACTAGTTCAGCTGTTCATTGTTATTTGTCATCACCCTGGATAGCCTTCCCTCTTTACACTTTACTGTTTGCTTGCTATTCTACAATGGGGATACAATTGTCTTGTTGTTTTTTCTTGTCAAAAGTCTTTTACATCTCTTTGCTACTTTCCAATCTCTCGTCCATAATAACCACCAACACCTACGATCTATCCCCTTAGCTTGATTTGTGTAGTTAGTTGTTGCAATTTTAGATTCCATTTGTTTATTGTAATTTTCTATTTGAATTTTGAAATAAAATCCAGTTTTCTTATATTTACTTAGTTCGCTTCGATATCACTAACTTTGTATGAGAATCCAACAAACACACACAAATCAAATAATTATTGAAAAAAGAGACATACTTTTAGTGAAAAACTCGAAAAGGTAAAAAACTACGTGCTATGGCCTAATTAAAATAATTTACTGTATATTTTAATGTGATTTTAATATTTTGAATGTGTTACATATTACACATTAACTCACTGAGAAGAAGAACTATGGTCCAAGCCTACAACAACCACTCGTAGTAGTTGTGTGACAATATATGGTGATCATTAGCTTTTCCAATTTTATTATTATTATTTTTTTAAGAGTATGAACTTAGCTCATAACTGCTATATCTCCTTCATGCTAAAAACTTAGCTCATAACTTATATATCTCCTTCATGCTAAAAATGGGGTTTTTATTTATAATGTTTCTGAAGTGTGTTTTTGATAAATATTGTCAAAATCCTAAAACACTCAAACATACGATCTATGTCGATTCTTTTGATCACTGTGTTGGGAGAAACAACTCTGAAAGAATCTCCTTCTAGTTTCACTGAGGAATAAGATTACAAAATTTGAGAGAATCAGAAGAATAAATTTAAGCACAAAAGAAAAATCAAAACAACCAGAAAAACACATGAAAATTTACGTGGAAAAACTCGAGAATGAGAAAAAAATCATGGAACGCCACCGCCACAACTTCACTATTAAAATCAAATAGTCTTACAAAGGACTCGCACATGTTTCTTCTTTACACTCATACGAAGAAACTTACAGGATGCTCCACAATTTTCCTTCTCTGATCCGACACAAAAAACAAACTCTGAGATCTTTTCATCTCAAACTCTTCTCTCATTCATCATGAACTTGTTGAAGAATAACAAAGGAAGATCAACATTGCACCCACTCGAAATTGGTTTAAACCCGTAAAGTGGAGTAATTGCACCGGTCGCTTAGGCGCCCAGATATGGCGCTTAAGCGCCAAGCTCTCGAGATCTTACTAAGCAAGTTGGGCGCTTGAGCTCCCAAGGCTAGCGCTGAAGCGTCGGGTCCTTTGTCTGCGCCAAAAATTATCACATTTATCTAAACAACAATACACTAATTGCTAAAACTTTGGAAGGCCCATCTTCTGAAGCCCAATTCATTAATTGGGCTTCGCCTTCCAAACATGAAGCCCTAACGGATCCATTTATCGGTTATCTCTCCCCGTTTCCCGCACTAATTCCAAAGCCTCAGCCCTCGCTATCTCCTTCTGCTCCGCCTTCAAATTCCCAAAAATTTCTCTTCCCAGATATCCAATCTATCATCGCCGCCATGTCGTGTCACTGATGCAGCTCTGCACTGTAATAACCCTAATTGCATCTTGGGTTGTGAAGCACGGTTGCGCAAGCTCGTTATCTGCTTGTCATGGCCAGTTGCCGGCTCTCTATTCCTTTCGCGGTTTCCTTCGGCGTTATCATAATCTCCTGAAGTTGCTGATTGTGTGTCGGGCGTCGGGAGTCTCTCATGGCGGTTCAGATTCGTAGGCTCATTTCTACAAACTGCTTTCATAGGGAATTCCATAATTGCTCCATTATTGCTCCATCCATGGTATGCATTTTTCTTTTTTTGCTGCTTTGATTTTATTTGAAGAAAGCCGCCAACTTTATGGCCTGGGGATATATGGTTTTAAAGAATACAATCGTTATCATTTTATTGGAAATGATTTTGAAACTACAGGGATCTTTGTCAGGTTTTTTACCTTAAGAGTGCTGCAATTTGGTCGAATTTGAATTAGCTACTGGATTACTGATTTTTCTTAGGAAATTTTCTTGCAGCTCCAGTTCAAGAGAGTACCAAATTTTCCATGTTCCTGCATGTCATACACACCAAATGGTTTTATTAAGAGATCTGGGAGGGAAATGCAGATTAGAACAGCAAATTGTATGCAGGCAGTTTGCAGCAATGGATATAGTTATTCTTTTTGTCTTAGTAAGGACTGGAGAGATGGTGCTTTTTGTTCTGTTAGGCAAGCTCATCGTTTCAACTCTATAGTGGCTGGAGGAAATGGTTATAGGACTAGTTTTCCTGCTCATGGATTTCTGAGCAAAAGTTCATTTTCTTCAATTCAAAATAAGTTGAAGCCATCTGCAAAGGCGGATGGGGTTGGTAAAGATGTCATTAACGGAGACAGAAAATCCAAACCTCAAATGCTTCTTGCGAAGAAGAGGAGGAATAAATCTTCGTCTGTTTTAGATGAAAATGACACTGAGGTTATTAACCCTCCTGTTGCAAGATCAGAAGAAGCAATATCGAGTGAGAGGAAGGTTTTGAAAGATGGTGAAAATAAAAAAGGTTTAAGTAAGAGCCGTGGTAAAATAATAGGTGGCAAGGCTTCTCCGGAGGAAAACAAGAATTCTAATAACAAGAAACATGAAGAAACTTCTGAACCTTGCTCCTCTTCGACATCCGTAGAAACCAAAAAAGTGAAAAAAGCTTCACGGGTGAAGAAAACAAGAGTTGCTGGTGTGATTACACAGAATAAGAGTACGAATACATTCAATGAAGGAGTACAAATTATGAATCCGCAATTGGGGCCTTTATATCCTCCTTCTGGCAAATCAGTTGTGGTTGTGGAGTCCATGACAAAAGCAAAAGTAATCCAGGGCTACCTTGGTGAAAAGTATGAAGTCCTTGCTAGTTATGGTCATGTTAGGGACTTGGCTAGAAGGTCTGGATCTGTACGTCCTGATGATAATTTTAGCTTAGTCTGGGAAGTACCCTCTAGCGCATGGACTCATCTGAAGAGCATAAAGATTGCACTGAGCAGGTAGGCTTTCTTTTTGTCAAGCATTCTTGCAATCCCTGCAAAAGTCGATATATACTTTTGATTTACTTAGGAACTTATATCTTATCTTTTTTTAGGATAGCCACATCCATTAGAATCATTTTCATCTAAATGGTCATGATCATAACTGTTTGATCTTGATTTGTACTGTTTGATATTGATTTATCTGTGGACCAACATACCCAAGGAAAGAGCTTAAATACAAGGGTTAGAACTAGGAAACAAAGAGAAGATTCTCTAAAAAATGAGTGCTCTTTTATATGTAGGGTTCAATTGTCTTTTAGGTAATGATCATCTTTATTTATTGACGAGTTAATTCATACATTACAACATTACAAATTTTGCTGTTAGTAAACACAAAGCCCAAGAGATATTATTTCTATTTTTATTGTCTTATTTTGGTGTCAGCGTTATAATTTTCTTCTGATAATGCCTAAATTTATTTGTAGTTTCCTTCAAATTTCTTAGGCAAATCCTCCGAAATATCATCCTCAGTGATCTCTGTAAGTTTTGCCGGTGCTATGTCGAGTTCATCTCCAGGCCAAATTCATCTATTGGGAGAGTTTATCTCCTTCATCTCGTGCGAAAGTTGTTCTCTTGACGAGTTCATCTTCTGGGAGAGTTTATCTTCTGGAAGAGTTTATCTTCTGGAACGAGTTTATCTCGTGTGAGAGTTCATCCTCAGGACGAGTTTATCTTCTGTGAGAGTTTATCTACCGAACAAGTTCATCTTCTTGGAGAGTTCATCTCCTGGGAGAATCTCTTGGGAGATTTTTTCTTTTGGATGAGTAAGTTAGCTGGGCTCCTTAAATTTGGTTTAGAGGCTTTCATTTATAAAACATCGTGAGAATTAAACAGTACACCATAGTTTAAAATTTTCTATTCTATCACTATAATTCAATGAAGGTAGTCAGGGTAAAATCTGATTTTTGGAAACCAAAATATTAAATCAGCCATGGAAGTTTGGGGCTATTGAAAATTTCAATATCTTGGTTGCTTTGAGGTTTACTTCATTCATATATGTTATGCTTTATAGAGAAACACTACCACAACTAATAAACTCTGTCACAACTGAGATATTCTATCACGACTGAACAAGTTTGATAGATTTCTATTAAACTTATTACCAATGTATCCAAGGTCCCTAGCATAAAATGTGATAGCATGAACTCTCACTCATCAAGATATTGTCTGCTATGGCCAATGATCTCATGATTTTGCCCCATTGATGTAACTCCATAGGCAATCACTCATCCTATGGAGTGTTCCAACACGAGCATGCTTAATTTTGGAGTTTTTATTGAAATTCTACTGTTGGGTCAAAAGGCACCTCGATGTAGAGTTCGGCTTCAATCTAATTAAGGGGTTTCACAATCTCTCACTTAAGTGCCTGACATCCTCATCAATTCTCTATACCTATAATTATCCACGATGGAGATGAGATTCTAGATGTGGCCCCTACAAATTCAAGAGGTAGCTCCCACTATGCAACACTTTGTCCTATCTAGAATTTAAGAGGTGGCTCCCATGGTGTAGCACTTTGTTCTGTGTGACAATAGTTCCCATCGTCCTGGTAGTGTAGTGCTCTGATACAATTTGTGATAACTTGAACTTTCACCTATCAAAGTATTGCTCGCTTTGGCTTAATGGCCTCAAGCTTTTGCTTCATTGTTGTAACTGCTCAGGAGGTCACCTATTCTAGAATTGCTCCAGTATGAACACACTTAACTTTTGGAGTTTCTATCAAAATTCCACAGTTGGACCAAAAGGTGGCTCGAAGTTTAAGAATTTGGTTTCAATCTACTTAAGAGGTTTCATAATGAATTGTGAAGAAGTTATAGCCATAGCGACGTTGATAGCATTGGATTATACAACTAATAAGTTGAAGCTAAATTGCAATGATAAGGTATACTTTGATAATGACACTCTACAATTGAAAGCGTGCACTACTTTTTTTGGAATAAATCTTATGCTGGCTTTTAAAGTTTATGGTAAGATTAACTGGAAGATATTGTTGAACATAGAGTGTTACTTGTGGCTGCATTCTATCACTTTTTAAGTAGGAGCTCTTAAAAACTTCAATATTAGTGCAGTGCTCTTGCTGTTAGTTGAGCAATGTATCTCTACCCTTAAAACCTAAGCAAAGTAAGCTAATATTTAAATTTATGTGTTTGTTTTTGTTAACTGAGAAAGATGTATTGAACATGAGTTTTAACCCATATGACCTATTTTTATTCATTAGATTTCAAATTATTTAATTTTTATTACTCATGCTAACTTTTTTTTCCCCTTTTCATAAGTAGAGGACGACTGTTGCAAGATCTCGTAAATAATTATAATTATGTACCATATTTGTTATACTCTATATTTAGAATTATATGAACTATATGAGTAATCTTAGGAATCACTTTTTATTTTCTTCTATATTAGGGGAGTTAATTGAATGGTATATTTCTCCTTAATTATGGAGATTAGCTGTCTTTTTGTTCCTAGTTAAGCTCTTTAAATAGCCGTACATCAATATAGAAAAATGATTTAGCCCCCTTTTTTTTTTGTTCACTGTTTTCTTGGTATCAGAGACAACTTTTTCGCCCGCTGCTCGATCGTCGGGATCGTGATCGGCGTCTTTGGTGCAGAGACCCAGAAATCCGCTTTTCCTTTCATGTGCTTCGTCGTTGCGAAGCAACTGCGACTAGAGCTTGCTAGGAAGGCAATGCGAGGATCGCAGCTCGCTCTGGGATCGCGGCAGAGAACCCTTGCGATACAGTTGCTGGGAAGGGAAACCGCACGGTCCAAGACATTATGCGCGTGGTTGACGAGCGATTATGCATCTCAAATTCCTTTTGGCGGCGAAGGCGGTTCTCTTTTGCTTCGACTAGCGAAGCTCGGGTTCTTGCTGCACGCTCATAGACAACATGTGCTTGAGCAATTTCGCCATTCTTCATCTCTAAAATGTCTGAAGTCACGTCTAGGACAAGCGAGCCTCTTCAGCCATCTCAGTCCGAATCTCAGAGAAATACATCTGAAAACCATCTCGTTCATATCACTATAATCCGACTAAATGATGATGATTTTCTTCGATGGTCATAATCTGGCCGCATGTATCTTCGAGGAAGAGGAAAAATTGGCTATATCAAAGGTGATACTAAGCAGCCTGACGTGAATGACAAACTTATGCCATTTAAGATGCGAAAAACTCGATGGTAATGACATGGTTGGTCAATTCCATGAATAAAGAGATAAGTGTAAATTATCTGTGTTACTTTACAACCAAAAAATTATGGGACAAAATTTCATAAATGTGCTCTGATCTTTAAAATCAATCCCAAGTTTACTAGTTTCCCCTAGGACTTGAGGAAATTTGCCAAGTTGAGGATTCCGTGACAAAGTATTTCAATTCTCTTAAGCGGATTTGGCAGGACCTGAACTTATTCAATGATCATGAGTGAAAATCAAACGATGACTGCAGCCAGTACAAGAAGATAGTGGATACTAGTCGAATCTTCAAATTTCTTGCAGGTCTAAATGTTGAATATGATGAGGTCCGTGGCCGTATAATTGGAAGAAATCCCATGCCTCCAATTGGTAAAGTTTTTGCGGAAGGAAGAAGAGAAGAGAGTTGGAGACATGTGATGTTGGGGAAGAAAACTGCAGGTTCAACCATGTCCGTGGAAGGATCAACGCTGGCTATTCCCGAAGCTCAAGCAAGCAGGAAAACTTCTCACAACCAGCGTGTAGAAGACAAAAACAACCTGCAATGTGACTACTGTGGAAAATCATGCCATAATCGCGAAAAATGCTGGAAGTTGCATGGTAAACCACTTAATGGTAAGGGAAAAAAATATGGTGAACATAACACATCTACAACAAATGAGGCTGAATCATCTCCACTTTGTAAAGAGCAATTAAGTCATTTTCTTATACTGCTGAAATATTGCTCATCATCTAATGCTCCTACCGGTTCCATAGCACAAACAAGTAGTAATCTTTTAGCTTTATCTGTTCTAGGAAGTACCACTCATTGGATCATAGATTCACGAGCCTCTGATCATATAACAAGCTGTTCTCAATTATTTGATTCGTATTATCCATGTTCTGGTTCCGAAAAAATCAGAATAGTCGATGACGATTTTCACCTATTGCAGGAAAAAATAAATATTAAAATTTCAGAAAAAATATCTTTGAAATCAGTCTTACATGTTCTAAAATTTACATGAAATATTCTTTCCATTAGCAAATTGTCTAAAGACTCTGATTATTCCATTTTTTCCCCTTCCAATTGTGTTTTTCAGGATCGTAACTCGAGGAAGATGATTGAAATTGCTAGAGAAATAAATGGGTTGTACTACTATAATGGAACTGATTATGCGAATAAAACAACTCATGGATTAGGTAGTACAAGTTCAAGCTTTGAGTATGATCAAGTTATGTTATGGTAGAAAAAATTAGGGCATCCTAGCTTTTCATATCTCAAATCTTTATTTCCTATACTATTTAAAATTATTGATTGTTCAAAACTTCACTGTAAAGCTTATAATTTAGCTAAAAGACATCGTGTTTCGTTTCCAATAACTGCTTCAAAACCATTTTATTTGTTGCACAGTGATGTTTGGGGCCCATTCAAAGTTAACGCACTAACATTTATTGATGATCACACACGAGTTTGCTGGATTTATGTATTAGAAAAAAAATATGAAGCTGAACAACGATTTAAAGATTTTTTCCACGTGATTGAAAGTCAATTTCAAACAAAAATTGACATTCTAAAAACGGATAATGAGACTGAAAATTTAAACATATATTTGAGAATATTTATTTTGGAAGAATGTATTCTGTATCAATCCACTTGTTGCGACACACCACAATAAAATGGTATTGCTGAAAGGAAAAATAGACATTTACTTCAAGTTGCCCGGGCACTTATGTTTTCCATGAATATTCATAAATATCTTTGTGGTAATGCACTCCTTACCTCATGTTATTTAATAAACAGAATATTATCTCGAGTTCTGAAATTTAAAACACCTTTATAAGTCTTGAATCTTTTTTTTTCACATTTAAGATAACAGTTGATCTTCCTTTAAAGGTTTTTTGGATGTGTTTGCTACGTGCATGTCCCAAATGTGTTTCGCTTAAAACTTGATCCCAAAACTGAAAAATATGTTTTTATTGGTTATGCTTCCAATAAACATGGGTATGAATGTTTTAATTCAGTCATAAAGAAATTTTTTGAGAGCATGAATGTCAAGTTTGTCGAGGATCACTTTTTTTTTCAAAATAACTTTCTTCAGGGGGAGAACTTAGTTGAAGAAAATAATTTTTGGGAAACTTTACCCATTTCTTCAACTAATTCTGATATGGAAGCTAGGGACAACACTACTAATTCTATTTTGCCAGATGTTACTTTATCGGAGACAGGGTGAGAAGTACTTCCAACATATCATAATCTAGTGGATCATAATCCTCAACATGAGCTGCAGGTTTATACTAGGAAGAAATTCCATAAAGTTACTACAACCCCGGTTATTCTCTCAGCAGATGTTCAATCAGCTGTGCGAATAATGGCCCTACAACTCAGAGTAACCTTACCCTCTACTTCCACTCCTTCTGATCTTGATCTTCCAATTGCTTTAAGAAAATGAATCCGTTTAGACACGAAACATTCTATCACACAATACTTATCATACGAAAAATTATCTCTAAATCATAGAGCATTTGTGTCTAAGATTTCTAATATGCTTGTTCCAAGAACTGGGCAGGAAACATTAAGTGAACCGAGTTGGAGATTAGTTGTGATGAAAGAAATAAATGCTCTTACAAGAAATAAAACTTGGACAGTCATTGATCTACTTAAAGACAAAAAGATGGTTGGGTGCAAATGGGTGTTTACGGTGAAGTTTAAAGCTGCTGGAAGTGTGGAGAGAGATAAGCGCGACGAGTAACAAAAGGATTTACTCAAACTCATGGTATTGATTACTAAGAGACTCTGCTCTGTTGCTAAAATTAACTCTATTAGAGTACTTCTTTCTCTTGCAGTTAACTTCAACTAGTTTAATGTAAATGCGTTTTTAAATGAAGAATTACGAGAAGAAATATATATGGACCTGTCACTCAGATTTAAAGAAAAATTTGAAAAAAGCAAAGTGTGTAAATTTAAAAAGTCTCTGTATGGGTTAAAACAATCTCCTAGAGCTTGATTTGAGCGTTTTAGTGATGTTATCAAGAGAAATGGATTCTGTCAAAGGCAAGCTGATCACACACTTTTTTTCAAACATTTCATCAAAGGTAAAGTAGCCATTGTGATTGTGTATGTAGATGACATAATCATGACAGAGGATGATTTTCTTGAGATTAACAACTTGAAGAGGAAACTTAAACCGAATTCGATATTAAGAACTTGGGAAAGCTGAAATATTTCCTCGGAATGGAGTTTGCAAGATCCAAGGAGGGAATTTACTCAAGTCTTTATTTATTCAAAGAAACAGGGATAACAGGTTGCAAGGCAGCAGATACGCCAATTAAACCTTATGTAAAGTTGAAAATAATAGCAGCTAATGAGGTAATGGGCAAAGCACGCTATCTAAGATTGGTAGAGCGACTAGCCTAATTGGCTCATACTCGACCTGACATAGCTTTTGCAGTGAGTGTTGTGAGTCAATTCATGCATTCATCTGAACCTACTCACTTTGAAGCTAACTTTTGTTCAAAAAGAGAACATATTCTGATAGAGGCCTACACAAATGCAGATTGGTCGGGAGATGTAAATGATAGATGTAAATGATAGAGGCCTACACAAATGCAGATCAGGTTATTATACCTTTGTAGGCGGAAATCTGGTTACTTGGAAAAGTAAAAAACAAAGTGTGGTGGCAAGGAGTAGTGCTGAAGCAGAATTCTGCTCGGTGACATATGGATTCTGTGAAGTGTTATGGATAAAAAGACTCCTGGAAGAGTTGAAGATTCCTATATCAGCACCTATTAAAGTTTACCGTGACAACAAGACTGCAATCTCTATAGCTCATAATCTAGTTCTACATGACAAAACAAAACATGTAGAAGTTGACAAATATTTCATCAAGGAGAAGATAGATAGTGGTGTGACATGTATGTCCTACATACTCACTGCTAGCTAAACAATAAATATACTAACAAAAGATCTTTTCAAAGTGCAACACGAGAATCTAGTGAGCAAGCTTGCATGAGTGACATCTTCATGCCAGCTTGAGAGGGAGTTTTGAAAGATCTTGTAAATAATTATGTTTATGTATCATATTTGTTATACTCTATCTTTAGAAGTTTATGAACTGTATGAGTAATCTTAGGAATCACTTTTTATTTTCTTCTATATTAGGGTAGTTAGTTGAATAATATATTTCTCCTTAATTATGGAGATTAACTGCCTTTTTTTTTTCTCCTAGCTAAGCTCTTTAAATAGCTATACATCAATATAGAAAAATGATTTAGCCCTCTTATATTTTTTTGTTCCCTGTTTTCAATGACTTATTTTGATACTAATTCACAATTTATCATCTGTATCTCAGTGCAGAAAATTTAATATTAGCCTCCGATCCTGACCGTGAAGGAGAAGCCATTGCTTGGCATATTATTGAGATGTTACGGCTGCAAGATGCCTTAAATGAGAACATTCGAGTCTCAAGGGTTGTATTTCATGAAATAACTGAGTCATCCATAAAATTTGCTCTACAAACTCCTCGAGAGATAGACTCAAACTTGGTCAATGCTTATCTCGCTCGACGTGCTCTCGATTATCTGATCGGATTTAGCATATCACCTTTGCTATGGCGCAAATTGCCTGGTTGCCAATCTGCCGGACGAGTCCAATCTGCGGCTTTGTCTCTGATATGTAACAGAGAAACAGAAATCGAACAGTTTAAACCGCAGGAGTATTGGACCATAGGAGCTGAATTCAATGGCAGTTATTCAGATAATCTTGGTAGATCTTCAATAGGTTCCAATTTGACCCACTTTAACTCTAAAAGGTTAGACCAGCTTTCAATTATCTCTAAGGCAGAAGCAGAGGCCATACAAAAGAAGATTAATTCCTCGAAATTTGAAGTGGTAGGTTTTAAAAGAAGCGAAGTAAAGAGAAATCCTCCAATGCCTTATATTACATCAACACTTCAGCAAGATTCTGTGAACAAATTGCATTTTACGGCTGTGTATACGATGAAGGTTAGTTTACTTTTGTTTCTTCTGGAAGTACCATATTAAGATATTTTAACTATTTTAGTGTGATTCTCTTCACCTTTGAGTTGATATAACCAAAAATGGGCTACCAAATAGATATTATTCTTAGGGCATGGTTATATTTGTAATAAAATAGAAACTGTAGTAGTTGTTGCTAATTTTAATGGAAGTTAAAATTATTTGAGTATGTTGATCATTTGATATTTTTTGCTTAACTATTTATTTAGATCTTAGTGAAAATACTATAGCTTTTCAACTGAAACGAATAATGCATGAAGCTTGCTTGTACATGTATCATAGGTAAAAGAGGTGAAAAGTGTATCCATCTGGTTGAGCAGAGATTCAATGAAAGGTGGTTTTCTGATAAAATTAACTTTTTACAAGATATTCATGGAGGCACTATATTGTATATAATGTTGTCTTTGTTAATTGTTATATATATCCTTAGGTGGGGATATCTAACAATTTTGGCCTTTAAAATAGAAGCATAAAACAAAGTTAAGTGTTGCTAAGATAGAATGCTTAGGTGGATGAGTAGCTCGACACTTGGAGACAAAATGTGAAATGAACGTATCCATGATGGGGTTGGTGTAGCTCCAGTGGTGGGCATGATTAGAGAGAGTCATCTTAGACGGTTTGGTCACATTAAACGTTGACCATCAGATGATCCGGTTTGGAGAGTAAATGTTATAGCTTTGACTTATGTTACGATAGGGATAGGTATAACTGGAAACACTATGCATATTGTATAAAAAATGATCTTAATCTATTAGAATTAAATGAACATATGGCACTCAATAGGACACAATGAAGAAAAAGGATTCATGTTGCCAACCCCACTTAGTGGGATAAAGGCTTGTTGTTGTTGTTGTACAATTAGCTGGGGATAAAAAGGGTTTTAATGGAAAAAAAGAACTTCTTGGTAACACAATAATTAGATGTTTTTGATGTGAAAAAGTGGAATTGAATAAGCTGATACTGAGAAGGAATATGTGGGGTGGAGATTTGAGGTAATGTGGTTTGAATTAAAGAAGAGTTGTTTTGGGCTTGAAAAATGAATGCCATTTGACACAAACATTTGTCTAATATTAATGTTCTTTGTGTCTGGTTGATTAAAACACCTTCCAATGAAAGCAACTTGGTTCAATATTTTTTCTTTCAAAATTCTTAAACAGTCTACTAATTCCCGTCAAATACGTGTTTCTCTTTCTCCGCACTAGTAGTCTTTAGGTTACACTGTTTTTATTATTGCCACTATGGATATTTATGTCACCAGACCAATTCTTGTGTACTTATATGCAAATGTACCTGTATTAACTTCCGATGAAAGTATCTTTGTTCAAGATTTTCTCTTTCAAAATTCTTAAACATTCTACTAATTACCGTCAAATATGTGTTTTCCTTTCTTCGCAGCTACTAGTCTTTAGATTACACTGTTTTTATTATTGCCATTATGGATATTTATGCGACCAGACCAATTTGTGTACTTATATGCAAATGTGCCTGTATTAACAGTTGTCTGGCAAGCAACTTGTTTGATAACATAATGTTATTCGTGAAATCTCCTGCACTTAATCTGTGCCATTCTCATTGCAGCTAGGTTTTCTAACAAGTAATTTTCTATCCAGACTTATTTAGGTATGCTTTTTTGGGGATGTTCTAAATTATTGTTTAATCATATTAACTGTAAAATTAACCAAAACTAAGTCTTATATTGAGCGCTGCCACCATGTTCTGAGGGTATTGTAGTTATTGTATGAATTGTGTCTTTCTTGGCTAATGGATCCAGCTCCTGAAAGCCATTTATACTCTTCCCGTGTTTTTGTTTTTTTTTTTTTCTTACATACCTCAAACCCAAAAATTCATACTCACTCAGTGCACTCAAATCTTTAATATCACATAAAAATTAACAATATTTACACTTTTAAAATGTGAATACATCTTTTCATTCATAAGTTTAAAGTACCAAAGTGCCATGTGTGTAAATATGAAAGTAGACGTGATACCAGAACCATGTAGGGAAAACAGCGGAAACATACAAAGCAAACTTTTATTGATATAGGGATAAAGTTATAACACAACACAACAGAAAATAACAACACAAAATATAAATGACACTAGAAAACACCTCTAAGGTGTATTTTGAGGTCGATGGAGCTCAACTAAGTGGATTGGGATGGTTGGCAGAGGTGGTGGAATCGAAGGAATGCTGGAGATAGCGAGGGTAAGGTGCGGAACGGCAGGGACAAAAATGATGCAGGGTTGGGCCGCAGGTTTTGGTGCAGAACAACGACGATCGAGGCTGGGATGAAGGTTGGGGAGGGGACACAACAATGCTGAACTGTTGGGACAGAGCGGTTGCAGGCTAGGGTAACGTCCGGGGAGCTGGACAGCAAGATTAAGCACTTGGGGGAAGGGTGACTAGGTGCTAGGATGAAGTATGGGAAGGCTGACGACTGGTGGAGAGGGGAGGAGGGGTAGGATGGTAAAAGGAAGGATACGACACCACCTTGGAGTAGGATACAACCAGAGCATCAACACATTTGCGGTTTCAACCTATAACAGGGAAAACTTTCCACACAGGAAATCTGAAAGTAGAACATGGCAAATAACTCCCCATAAACTCACAAAACAAGCATATAAATAGATCTAGTTAGGTGGGAAAAAAGAAGAGAAGACAACGAGAAAGGAAAGAGGCGAAAAGGGAAGGCGGCAATGCCGCCCTCTCCAAACGTTGTTCGAATCCAGGCGGGAGAGACGAAAGGAAAGCCGCATGTGCTGCCCTCCTTTAATGCCTCTTAGTTCTTTTGGAATTCTCGACTAGACTCTCCTCGACCGGCCTCTATGCCAACTGGTTCAGCCGGCTAGCTTGTTTCCCTCATACGTGCGGGAAACTCCCGCACCCGTGTTTGTCTCTCGGAGTTGGTTCCATCTTTCTAATCCCGAAGGCACCAGCCAAAGTATCGAAGAAGTCGGCACCACTTGTGCGCCCATGTCTCGATCGATCTGCTCTCGTAAGACTGTAGTCCATGCATGTAATGCTGAATCCTCCTAAGGTAACCCACAATCTGGTCAGTCTGATGTGTCTTGAGAGTAGCATGAATCTTCCCGTTCGGTGGTACGGTGTTAACTGTAAGGTCTTGAGATCCTCTTTGGCGTAACTGTCCCGTGTCTGGAGCCGGTGTCTCTTTCCTCTCACCCATTGCCGTCACTAGAATAGGCCCCACTGATGCCGCTCTGCTAGCAAGTGTTCATGTGATCTCAGGCTCCACCGAAGGACGTAGAATGATGTGTTTGCCCTTCTTAGTAAATGAGTGTGTTTCTAAATATATTGTATTGAGTCATATGGTCAAACCACGGTTTTCCCAATAAAATGTGACATATATCCATGGGAACCATGTCACACTACACCTGGTTCTGTAGTTGGCCCCCAATCAAAAATTATACCAAACATCTCCGGTCGATGCTGACTCAATTCTCCTTCATTCACGTCAGTGACTAAGGATGAGAATGCCTTTGAGTTGCGAGTCCTAATTTCTCTACCTTATGTGTGGATGCCACGTTTTTGCTGCTACCACTGATAATATTGCATACCTTTCTGTTCATGGTGCAGCGGGTGTAGAAAATATTGTGGCGAAGCCACAAAATGCGAATCCCTCTTATCCTCAATCTGTTGAATCCGTCAAATTTCGAGCGCCTATCGTTTTTGTGGGTGAAGCTGATACTTTTCACCCTGTTCCTTAGCTTTCTTCAGGTTGCTAATCTCCTCCACAACACCCTGATCTGTGAGTGTGACTTCCCTGCTTGTGGGACAACTGAAAGCTATGTGGCCGTAGCCGTAACATCTATAACACTTCTTGGCCGCTACGGTGTTGGAGGAGCGATCTTTCTCCTGCTTCTTCCCGCTTTGATATGGAGTGCCACTCCCTTATCCGGCCTTGCCTGTGTCCCCCATAATACTTTTGTCGGTCGTAACTATAGCTGTTTGCTTGCCTTAAGGATGACTGTTGTTGGTTCAGCTTATTCTGTCTTTCCACCTTCAGAACTAGTGTATGGACATCCCTCAGAGTCTAGTATGGTTGTAGTTGCACCACATTGTTGATACTAGGCTTTGGGGCCCCAAGATATCTGGCTACAGTATTCTTCTCTGGCTCCGTCAGATCACACTTCATTTAAAAGTGAACTGCTCCGTGAACTCTTCCACTACAAATCCCTCAGCGGCACGTGATGGAGCCTCAGGAACATATCCTGACGATAATGGGGTGAGGTATTTTTCTCAACATTTCTTTCTTCATCTTCTCCCACCTAGTAATCTTATCACTACCCTCTCTTTTCCTCTGCCTCTGTAAGTTCTCCCACCACAGAGAAGCACTCTTCTTCAGCTTGATGGCTGCTAATTTGACCAGTGTATCCTCTGACACATTTTTATACTCGAAGATCCGCTCATCAGCATGTAACCAATCAATGAATTCCTCAGGATCTATATCTTCTTCAAACTCTGGCAGATCTAGTCGACGCTGAAGTTCCATGTCTACATGATATCTTCTTTCTGCGAGTCTCCCTCTGAAAGGGATTCAAATAGCTCTCTCTTGGCATCCTCTGATACAAAATTCTGAAACGCTGTGGTCTATCTTCTTCGTCGTTGAAACTATCCCTATGAAAGAGATTCATATCCTCATCTCTT